>OX335660.1:15231666-16538333 GCA_946894095.1 Incurvaria masculella | reverse complement strand
ATTATAAGATCGATTTCGGCAGGCTGGAAGTAGTTACTATCTGCAAGCGGTATATTATTTAAATATTCAAGTTGCGAAATATCTACCTGTGTAGACGGTAGGTCATTGGTGATGCGGTTTACGACTAACGGTTGTAATGTGAACCGAATCGAATCGTCAAATCGAGAGCGAATAGTCAAGCAGGTGACTCCTTCAATAGGATTTGTGACGTCACCTACTCCAGACACAAATTTTGTTTGCGGCGGATGCAATTTTAAATTTAATATACTGCAACAAGCGGTGGTAATCAGATCTCTTTGTGATGCGCTGTCAACCAACACGCGGACGGTGTGAACGTTCCCAGCAGCATCTACTACATTACATAGCGCGGTTCCGAGTAGAACCGTTCCGGTATTTCCGGTGTGCGTGTGTTCAGTAGCGGGGCGGGGGGGACCCACCGCACAAAGAACTGAAGCGGCAGCGGAGCCGGCGGCAGCGGCCAGGGCGGCAGCGGAGCCGGCGGCAGCGGAGCCGGCGGCGGCGACCGCGGGCGAAGGCGCAGGCGCCTCGCCGGCCGCGGCCGCGGTGGTACGAGTATTGGATGCGAGCGGGTGAACATTATTTGACTCGAAATGTAGGAGCGAGTGGTGTGAGCGAGAGCACACTCGACACCTGCTTTCAGATTTACAATTACGAAGAGCGTGCTTAGTACTTAAGCAATTTACGCATAATTTATTATTTTTGACAAAATTATATCGATCGCGGGATGACATAGTATGAAACTTGGGACACTGGTACAACAATGAATGATCGATCCCTCCACAGGACACGCATTTGATGTCTTGCACGTTTACAAACGTTTTGACCGTATTTTTATTCGTACGAGATTGTGGCGGCGGCGGATACGATTTGAACATTGGCGATTTGTTATTGCCATTGGCGTTCGCCGGTCGCGGCGGAGGTTGGTTATTGCAAGTACCCGCATATGCGCGTTGTAAAATGCGTGATTGATCGCGAACAAATTCAATGAATTTGGAAGAAGTAGGCATTTCTTTGTCGTTTCTTATGGACATCTCGAAGTGTTTGACAGTTTCCATGCCTAACTTTTTCGAGCCAATATGCACAAAAATAAATTCCTCCAAACTATCGAACTTCAGTTGCTTTAATGCGGAAATAGTGGATGAGAATTTATCAACAAAATGTTCTAAGCTAGCGGGTGTGATCTCAGTGACAGTAGGTATATTCAATAATTGATCCATGTAGGCAGCTGCCAAAACGCGTTTATCATTGTATTTATTTATCAATGCATTCCACAATACTGAATAATTTTCGGCAGTAGGCATAAAACCTTGGCAGATACTTTGTGCCTTGCCCGTTAATCTGCCCACTAAATACTGAATTTTTTCACTATCCGTCAGATCAATATTTTCATGAATTACGCTCTTAAATGTTTCGTAAAACATAGGCCAACTCTCTAACTCACCATTGAACGAACATAATTCCAGCCGTGGCAATTTGGAAACATGTTTATTCGGCATTTTAGACGCACTGCCTTTCTCAGAAAGCGGATTTGAACGCGATGACTGTATTTGATCATGTTTATATTTGATTTGTGCATATAGATCCTCGAAGGCAATAATGACATTGTAGTTAGGGCCGGCCGCCTCGGGATTCGATGCAAGTAGTTCATTATATTCGTCCACTGCGGACACGAATTCTTTGCGAATGTAATCGATAGTTGCCGCCTTTGCAAGGAATGACTCCACACTTTTTGTATTTAACTGAGCTATACTATCGTAAATATTCTGAGCTCGTTCAAAATAACAATTGAATTTAATTTCGAGTCGCTTCAAACTTCGCTCGAATACTCTTTGTTCGTGAGCCATAGTGGTTAACTAATTTAATTATAGTAATAAGTAAATAAATTAAATATTATTATGTACCTATACGTAACATGAAACAATAGTAGGTATCCGGAACGAAGTGACCATCAGATGATGGCGCGGATTAGGTCGCTGGTTTTTTAAAGGTTCTTTACTTCTTCCTAAATCTATTTATTTCATTCTTATAGGTTTACAGGCTTATTGCGGTGACAGCTACGCCAAGGTTTGAGAGGAAGGACAATGGTAGGACTCACCCTGTAGCCGCGAACTCCAGGAGGTTCTGCTGGATCCGGAACTGTCCCAGTAGGAAGGTGGCCACCATACACGAATTGTCCTTGGATGAGCTGAAGACGAGGTGAAGCGAACAGGCACCAGAACTCACGTTTTTTGGTATTTTCTTAGATAGGTATAGCGACGCGGAACGCGAGCGAGACCGTTGGCGGCGATAGCTTTTCGGTTACTCAGCGTTGAAATTCGACTTCAACTCATTCGCCGCGCTGTAGATGCTAGGTGAGACAGGTCTATGGGTAAAGCTGTATAGGAGTATGAAAGTGATAAGGATGGGGTACTTGTGTAGCGTCACAGCGATAAACCCATAAGCTAGTACCAAATTAAATTTATTTGAATCGGCTAAACCAATAACAAATGTAATAATATGTAGTGAAACGCTTCAGGAAATCCAAATAAAACTCCAGACTGATAATGGATTGTTAATATTTTTTTATACCATCATTTATTTAAATAATAATAAAAATAAAAAAGTTGATTTTTCTCATTAGAAATCTGAAAGTAATTCGATTTCTAGATATAAGCAAAAACAGCATATATGCATAAACAAAAAATTCCATTTGCTTTTAGATTTCTACATTTAGTCAAAAAAGTTCGGAAATGGACACCGTTTCCGCAATGTATTTTGTATAGAAAAAGGAAACATACATTAACGAAAATAATTCGATTCCTAGACAAGGAATCATATATTGTAAGAATGACAATTATAATCGTCAGACTTAGTTAGTTAACTTGGGGTGCCTCGTCTAACTTTGCGATTTGGCTAGTACCAGGCCCTTAAGAACAATTGATTTTCGGAATAGAACATGGAGAAAATTTTGACATTTCAATTACACAATTTGAGTAAATAAAAATTTCAAATCTATTCTGTTCCATTTTGTATCGTATCTGACAGCATTGACAGATCTTTTAAGCGAGCTCGTTTGGACTCCACCTATTGTGACTTGGCTGCGGTCCGAACTTCAGACGACAGGCAATATGAGCTTACAATATCGTCGCCGATATTATCGTCTCCTTGGCCCCTTCTAAGTGGCTGAAGCACGGGGTTCCACATTGCAGAGAGCTTTAATGAGTCTTCTCGATTGAAGTTGCTGTGCTTCTTAATCTCGATAGCTTCTCGGACTAATCTTGGTATAGTTAGTTTTTCGGCGGCCATTATGCCAACCTGATCGAAACGTATCCAGTGATTTGGTCCTGATTCGCTATGCTCACACAAAGCTGAATTCGCGGAGTCCTTCTTCTTTACTGCTCGAATGTGTTCCGTAACCCGTGTCAAACATGTCTAACGACCGCGGTAACCTCAAAAGTATCATAGGATAAATTAATTTGCAAGCATGGCCTTTAAAGTAGTCATATATGAAGTTAGTTAGCGCAGTAAATAAAAGAAAATAGTCTATTTTGTTCCAACCGCATCGGGTACGCCCGGTGGACAGCCGCTATCGCACCGTCAATACGCCAGAAGGACGCGACGTAGATACGCCGCCGCACGCCCCGACTCTTTTCACTTTATTTTATCCGCTGCCTGAAAATCGGAAAAACCCTTCCTGAAATAAGAGAAGTAACACAAAGGCTTGTTTTCGTTCTACGTTTTCTAGTTTTTCGAACAAGAGATTTTATTTGTCCTAGTAATAAGTTTAAACGCAATTGTATTTGCTCGTGACGTATTTCTTCTAGACAAATATAGTTAGATCTAGATTTTAGCGTCTGTTGGTCTACAATAGTTTGTGAACTCTTTGTATGTTTCACGTGACTTGAAAAGTTACATTAGTCACTTTCAAATACATGAAAAAGTCACATTTTGGCCTGCACAACTATACCAATTATGTAAATATACTTTTTCGTACTAAGTACGTACGTCGCTTATTCCAAGTAATGTGACGTGTATGTATGTATAATCGACCGTGAAGCAAGGACACATTAATTAAAGACAGATCCCTGTAAAAAAAATTATACCTGTGGTCGCGAACACATTAAGTAATTGTGTATTTAATCTCATAAAATAATTACAAAAATAAGCCGGAATTGACTCAATTATCATTACAATTAGTGCAAAAATTTGCCATTTATAATTAGCAACTATTTGCTTTATGACCATATTTAAAAGGAAGGAGATATGCCTTCTGGCACGTTTACTATGTGACACGTGACCCTATTTTAAAAAACTACCTACCCAACTTAAGCGTACATGCTACATGCAAACATGGTCGGAGACGCATTGGAGGATTTGTATGGGTGGGAACTGACGTGACAAACGCATTGTTAGAGCACATTCGCGCGCGGTGGCGATGTTTCGACTGTGTGGCATACGACGCGTCGCCGAAGTTCCACACAGTTATATGGACAAAAAAAAAAAGAGGAAGAGGACGTCCTAAAGAAATATGGGTCGATGATGTAATAAAAAATGCAGGGAAAGACTGGACAAAGATAGCGAAAGAGAAAGGATGAAAGGATTTATGCGACCTGATATGGATGGCTAATACCCCACAACTACCGTTATGATATTAGCCCAATATACCGCATTCCCGAAGAAATTAGGTGCCATGCCAGGACCTTCCCTTTATGAGCTCAGCTACATTGAATTGGATGGTAAACACGGATAATTTTTCATTGCCGCTTCGACCATCTTTTCGGGCTTAAACCCTACCACCTAGTACGGGAAGGGGACCTACAGTTTTACATTAATTCCGAACCATGGAACAGCTCGCATTCGTGACGAAATGCACTTATCGAACTCGTAAAGAGAAATAATGTGCTTGCTAATACAGTTAACAGTTTCTAACTTCCTCTTTCTGGGGATTCATACTAGAAATAGCTACAAACGGATGTGGCGCCATCTATATGGACGAACATGTACCCTTAGGTTTTTAAAATGTTTTCTAACAAATCACGTACATCGCTTTCTTTAACGTTTATCTTCTCTGGCGACTTATATGCGCCGTAATGGCTTTCAAGTTAATTTTTTTGTTGAAATGACTGTTCGTCCCTGCCATGTGAAATGGATATCGGTCTACAAACAAACAAACAAATATAACAGTATTACTGAAGTACACGGTCATCATAGTCTGCCAAACCGCAAATTAGTTTATCCCACCGGCAGTACGGGACGTCCACCAGTCCACATTCCTCCCGGTGCTCTGGGCAGGAACATCGTCAGCATTCCTGTGGAGAGCTAGCCACTGTATAGACGGACCGCTGTCATAACCAAACGTTATTTTTGACGTGACATAGTCTTATAATTCGATGGAGCCGGCTGCACGCACGAAAAACATGACTCATGCGGCGTTACCTCGCTCTGAGGCGTTCCATTTAAGGCTTGAAGTGCAAGCGAGAGCGCGGAACGATGCGTCCGCGTGGACAGCTGCTATACAATAATACTCAAGTTTTCGTCAAGTATGAAGTGCAGTAAAAAGTGAATGTGGTGTCAATTGTTTATAGCAACGATAATTGCGGCGATAAAGGTTATGATTCTTTCGATATTAAATATATGTTCAGTGATATATTGTTCAGTGATTCATAACCATTCCATCAGTATTTTCTTATGACGTTCGTTGTCAGCCTCAGTGGCCCAGTGGCGCGACACTTCGGCGATCGCTCTCCGAAGTTAAGCAACGCTGGGTCCGGTCTGGTCTTGGATGGGTGACCATTAGACCGTTGAGAGAGGCTGGCCGTGGTTCGGATTCCACGTTAAACTGTAGGTAGGGGACCTTACTTACTAGGTGGTAGGGTTAATCCCGCCCGGGTTGGTACCATCGCATTGAATGAACGATGGTCGAAGCGGCAATGAAAATTGTCCGTGTTTTCCATCCAGTTCAATGTAGCCGAGCAATATTAGGAAGGTCCTGGCATGGCACCTAGTTCCCATGTGGTGTGTTGGGCTAATACCATGACAGAAGGTGTGGTACTAGCCATCATGTCCAGTCACATAAAAAAAAAAACGTTGTCACGTTCAACTATCGTCAGTAAACCGACTTTACAGACAACCGATTTTTTTTCTTTAATTTCCTGTTCTTGCTTCTCGGTCGATTCTACACATGTATCACACTCGTTGAAAAAGCAACGTATCTGTTCAGTAAGAAAAACATTGTTTTATTGGACTGAATATAAAAGGACTGTTTCTAGCGTCTAATACCAAATTTGATTTTGGTGACGATTACAGGTTGGAATAAGATTGCAGGTGGACGACTTTGCAATCAATTTCCGCAAAGCATTAAGGCTGTCGTGAAGTCACAGGAAATCTAAGATTTGAAAATTATAAGAAATGAATTCTTTGTCCATGGACCAAGGCACAATTTTGCACGGCGACTGCCATTAAAATAGCGAAATCGTCTTCCAGGCGCTAACGTTTCCCTAAACGTTGTCAGATTTAAAAAAAGAATAATTATTTGAGAAAGCTTCATTTTCAGCACAAAAATAAGTTATATATAAAAAATTTACGTTAAAAAAGATAACTTTTTCCAAAATTTATTAGCCAACTATTTTGCTGATCTAAAAGGTAATTAAGTGAGTAAAAAAAGGCTCTTAAGGTAATTTTTACCTACTGCTGATTAATTTAATCGCCACATATTAAGGGCCTTTCTCAACAGCTGGCAATCAATACCAGTACAAGATAATCAGCAATTTAGTAATAAAGAACCCTTAAGAGTCGATTCAAATAAATCAGCTTTTGGCGAAAGCCAGACTTAGGCTACTGGCCTAAGCACGTCAAAGTACTATACCCCAAATAACTGTGAAAACTATGTAGATAACTGGACGGTCGCCCATCCAAGTTATTTTATTTTTTACAGTTTGTTAACTTTACTCCACTCTTTTCAACAATTGTTGCTTCTTTTGTGCACATTAAATGTCTGTTGATACAACAAATATTATTTTAACACACATTTTATTTGAATTAGTGATAATGTAGAAATCAGAAAAGAATCTTGTAGTTTAGTGTCCCAAGGCACACTGCCTGCAAGAAGGCCTTTTAGGAAATTCGTAACATAATCTTGCACAAAGGTGCTGTGGCAGGCGGGTGTATGGGAATGTGCTTAAGGTAATTTGCGTCCATGTAGATGACGCTGCAGTCGTTCCTCGCTATTTTTGCTATAACTTGCAAAATGTATGTATTTAATCTTAATAATAAAGGCTAGCATTTGGCTTGCATGCGGCTTGTCTAGTGCACAACATCATTAATAAAAAAAAATCAAAAACATTATTCAACCGTTTAGAGTGGATGGGAGACCACAAGTATGCTACGCGAAATAGAGGCGTACTCCTGAAAATACCACAGCACCATTGTGCAGCGATTGAAGGTGGTTTTAAGATAATGGCCTCTAGGGTTTGGAATGTACTCCCACCACCACTAAAAGATTTGAAAAGCCAGGAAAGCTTTCGTCAAAAATTCAAACAAAGATTGTTAGAGGCCCAACAATATATTTAAAAAAAATGCCCCCTCCTCCGGTCCTTGCATATAGAATTTTATGCGTGCATAAATTGAGACGGTCTATTTTATGTAAATGTTTGGTTATCTACTTGGTTGGATTTATTATTAATTTTTTTTCTTTTACTAAGTCTTATTTGAGACGTGTTTTTTTTATATATCTGTAGCGTTACTTTTATTTTATTTTTACGTATCTTAGTGTTTTTTTGTGTAACTATAAGTTCTGTTTCTTAATTAGTACTATTTTTCTTGTAGTGTTATTATGAATTGTTAAATGTAAAACACCTGTAAAAATTTTTTTTCCTTTAATCCTTTTCCTTTAATTAAATCTGCATTTTTTTTTCTATTTTAAATTAAATTTTTAAATACCACAAAATTATCAGTATACGAAATAGTTAAATAATCGGTATTAAAATAGTAATGTCGCGAAAAAAATTAACACCGTGTATAATTATTTAGTTAGTCATGTACTTGTTTTATAAGATTAAATACATAACTACTCCACTACAGTTATTGGTTTAAACTTTGATTGTTAAGGAAGTTAAAGTAGAAATAACTTCGAATGACCGTGGCGCCATCTACTTCTACGCAAACACCTCCTTAAGAGGACAATGAGGAGTCAAGTTCCATAAATTTTCTCGTGCCTTTTTACTCAGAAAAATTAAGTTTTATTTCTCATATTTTAAACATAAAATAAATAAACTGTGAGCTACATCTGTGCATATAGGTGTATATCCGTGACATACGATTCAATAAATGTGTATACAAAAATAAAAAGTATTATTTCAAAGATAAAAGCTAAGGTATCAAAAATAAAAAAAACGACCAAAAGTCAGGTGATTTTTTGAATGTGCAAATTATCATAGAAATATTTCTTCATTTGACTGAGGAAACATACACGAGCCCTTGTATGGAACTTGATCACCTCATTATCCCCTTAGGGAGGTGTGTATAAATGAATTAATTTGATTAACTATTATACACTTTTATATTTTAATTTTAATGATTATTTATATTTGAATTTTGGTTTGCTTTAACCGTTATTTTATTTTTAAGTTAATTTAATTAGTATAATTATTTTTTTATTTTTTGGACAACTTTAAAGGCTTTTTCTTTTTATTGTATTGTACTGATGTAATCAATTGATATGTATGAGACACTTAATATGACGTATTCTATAGCATTAAGTGCTTACAATGTAATATTGTATACTTGAAAAAAATGCTCCACTGAATAAAGAATTTGAAATATGAAATATGAAATATCGAAGTGGAGTAGGTGAAGTAGTGCAACCTGCAAATTTATTAACACATCGTCATAATTATCTCCTTTGATAACTCCTACGGTTACAGACTTGATATTCAATGTATGTAAAAAAATATTAGTTGATTTCGCGAAATACCTGAAATATTACCTCGTCTTTTACTCATGGACTCTCAAGGTCCCACGTCCGAGCACAATTTCTCCTCATAACGTTAAGTAAGGGACTTCACGTTAAAAACTTCGCCCTAATTTATCTTCACTCTTTTGCCCGATTTTACGGGCAAACTTCGGAAATAGCTCGCTCATTCCGCTTCTTTATCGTTGCTAGACTGGCAAGTGATGTCGAGATTCATCTACCGAACGCGATGGCTGCTCCGCCTGATTTTAAACCGTCATGGATGCATTGAATGTGATATGTATGTATGTATAATCTACCGTGAAGCAAGGATACATTGATTGAAGAAAGAGCCCAGTAAAAATAACTACTTTACGAATATACTGCAAGGCTGGACCCGAACCAGCAACTTTACATACATATATATCACATTTCTTGGAATAAGCGACTCACCTGCTTAGTACGAAAAAGTATATTTACTCATGGATGCATGCTCGATTTTTGTATATTATCGGATATGGGAGACTAATATCACTAGTACTAGGTACCATGCCAAGATATATTACAAGATATCTTATACAGGGTATGTAATCAATTTAGATTAACCTTGACTGCATTCTAAAAATTCCCATTTTACTATTGGACAGAAAAACGAAGTGCCCTCTCTGACTTTTGAACCAGTGGTCTTCGACTATGGTGATAAGTTGTCGGATACAGTACGTATATTAAGAAACGTTTTGAAAGTAACTTATTTAAATAATTTGGTTCGTATTTAGCAAAGAGAAAACACATACTCGTAAATTCGGATATTAGGTTTTCAATGACAAAATTATTATTATGAAATCAATTGAATCCACGTTTTATATCTAAATCTAGATATACTTGTTCTGTAGTTGTACTTGTTCTATGACAATTGATCCCAATTAAATGTAACTTGCTTTTATTCCCAGAGTAAAGTCAGGATATCATTTCAAGAAATATTATTGAATCACGCTCTAATACTTGCTTGTGGCACTATGTCCAAGTTGAAGACTGGCAAAAGTTAGCGCTGTGTTAGGTGACAAGAATCGGAATCGCGCGGCAGCTCTCTCGAAGCGGATGTTCGGAATATTAATAATATTTCGTGTGGGAGCCTCTCTCGCGGGAATTTTTACGTAACTTAACGACACTTTTATGGATCTATTAATTGGAGTTGGGAGTTGTTTGGTTCTTGGAGGACTTAGCCGGAGATAGCGGAACCGGTGGTTAGTTTCTTGCGCGAGTCGTCGCCAACGAGCATGGAAGGGCGGTAGTATGGATTGAAACTCATTCGTACGTTAAGGTGGCCCATCCCGCACATCTCCCCATACAAAAGGGGAAAGAAGATCACGCCCATATTTCTTGTCAGAGATCGAACATTTTGCTCAAAATAGCTTTATTTGATCGAACTAGATGTCTGATGACCATTGGCATTGTAAAATTGTGTTTGGTTTCTAAGTTATAAGGTCAGAAAGTTCGCATTTTTCGCGCGTTTTATACAATAACTTTGGATTACGCAATGATAAAGTAAGAATATCTTAAAAAGATTAGTCATCAGACATAGCTTATTTAATCAAGATTTATAATCTATTTGGTTTTTGTTCGATTTTTTACTACAGCGGTCGTGGTTTACTTTTAGCTATAAGTCGTTTTAAAATTAAAATTTTCGTAAATCTTACCAAATCATACACTATGCACATTGTCTTTTTTGTGGACATGTTGCATCTTCCTCATCACGGAGCCTGTCTTATTCTTTGAAACAGAGAAGGTCCCAGAGAGCAACAGCACTGTTTTGTACCGTGCCCGCGAATGAGTTAGGCCCGCCGGGTTAGGCCACCTTAACAGCGCCTTTTTTATGCGACCTGACATGGATGGCTAATACCACACAACCGTTATGATATTTGCCCAATACACCACTTTCCCGAAGGAATTAGGTACCATGCCAGGACCTTCCCTTCACGAGCACGGCTATATTGAACTGGATGGAAAACACGGACGATTTTTCTCTGCCGCTTCGACCATATTATCACCCAATGCGGGTACCAACTCGGGCGGGCTTAAACCAAGTGGTAGGGGAGCTACAGTTTTACATGGATTCCGAAACAAGGAGCAGCTCGCATTCGTGACGAAATGCACTTATCCAAATCAGAAAGAGAAAGGAAGTGGTGCATGACCGGCGCGAGGATTTGAACCCTGACCTCTGGTATGCAAGGCGAGTTCCCGCTCCAGTAGGCTACGAGCCGATTAAAACGTCTAACTGTAGTTAAAGTAAATAGCGTCATGTGAAGTTCTTACCAGAGAGGTTATTACACCATGTGGTGTGTTAGGCTAATATCTGACGGTCAGTTCGGTATTAGCCATCCATGTCCAGTTACATAAAAAAAACCTTTTTACATGGAATTATGCAGTGAATGCATGGACGGAAGGAGATGCAGTGGGACAATTTATATTACTTTAACGTTCCGCAACCCACACGGAAAATATATCGTGTATTCGTACCTTTCGACTGCAATGACTAAAACACAGCTTAACAAGGTTTTTTTATGTAACTGGGCATGGATGGCTAATAGCACTCTAGGCATGATATAAGCCTAAAACATAGGAAACCGGTACCATGTCTGGAACTTCCGTTAAGGTGGCCCGCCCGGCGGGACTAACTCATTCGCGGGCACGGTACAAAACCGTGCTATTGCGCTCTGGGACATTCTCTGTTTCAAAGAAAAAGACAGGCTCCGTTATGAGGAGGATGCAACATGTCCATAAAGCAGACAATGCGCATAGTGTTTGATTTGGTAAGATTTATTTTAATTACAAAATTACTTATTACTAGTAGTCTAAAATCTAACAAAAACTAAATGGATTATAAATCTTCATAAAAAAGTCTGATGACTAATCTTTTTAAAATGTTTTTATTTTATCGTTGAGATATCGTATAAAACCTCCAAAGTTATTGTATAATACGCGCGAAAAATTCGAACTTTCGGACCTTATAACTTAGAAACCAAACAATATTTTTCAATGCCAACCATCATCAGACATCTAGTTCGATCAAGTAAAGCTATTTTGAGATACATTTTTGATCTATGACAAGAAATATGGGCAAGAACTTCTTTCCACGTTTGTATGGGGAGTTGAGCGGGAAGGCCCACCTTAAATCAACAATACGAAATGAGATACTATTTAGCAATACTAGAATACTTTGTCAGAACGGTGTCCAAGTGTCCAGCGAAAGAATTTGGAAAAAATAAGTCAAAGAATAGAAAACTTCTATTCTAAAAATAAGAGAAGTTTAACATTTTTCTTCGGTCTACAGTTTGTTCAAAGTTTCACTAACTCTTAATATATATAATTTCTAGTGAGCGTAAGAATAGTGAGGGCGTAAGCTGCATTAAAAAATACAGAATAAACTAAATTATTACTATGATTGATGAGTTCGTACTAATTTGGTTTAAACTCATCAATAGATTGTTGAATCAGATGGTGAGTGGAAAAAGTAGTGTACGTCGAAAAGGGAAAAGCGAATGAGACCTTTTCGTAAGAAAATTTAATTTAATCAAAACATTTAAATCTACTATTTATTTCCATGTATTTTTAACCGACTTCAAAAAAAGGAGGAGGTTATCAATTCGTCTGTATGTTTTTTTTTGTTTTTTTTTTATGTTTGTTACCTCATAACTTATGCGGATAATAATCATCCAAATCGGTGAACCGATTTGGATGATTATTTTTTTAAATGAAAGCTAGTGGTTCCCAAGTGGTCCCATTTTAATTTGGTTAAGTTCTGACAATGATATCCATGAGAAAATCATATAAGTCTTAAATTTGTACTAAGATGTGCGCGACAAATGGTCGAATAACTCAATATAACGCCAACCGATTTCGGTGATTCTTTTTTTATTGGAAATGGCGTGTACAAATTAGTAAGTGTATTTCAGATTCACTAAAAATAAACAAATAAAAAAAAATAACAAAAAAAAATAACCGACTTCAAAGAAAAAGCACCAAAAAATAAAAAATAATTGCCATTTTTGTAGTTACGATTTTTGCTATTTTTTGAGTCGGCGTCAGTAGTTACGATATAAGCCCAATACACTACATTCCCGAAGGAATTAGGTGCCATGCCAGGACCTTAACCAATGCGATGGTACCAACCTGGGCGGGCTTAAACCCTACCACCTAGTAGGGGAAGGGGGACCTACAGTTTTAGATGGATTCCGAACCATGGAGCAACTCACATTCGTGACGAAATACACTTATCGAACTCAGAACCAGAAAGAAAATAGTGCATATCGGGGCGAGGAATTGAACCCAGACCTCTAGTACGCTAGGCCAGTCCCCGCGCCACTACGCTTCGAGGCATACTTGCTTGGTATGTAAACCGGTAAAGCTTACAATAATTTGAAAATTTTAATCCAGACCATACGACCATAAAAAACTTATGCCAATATTTTTTTTATTCTATGTGTTGCAACGCTTTGTTAATGCAACGGTTGGTATACGCCGTCAAAGCTAACGTTGAAGTTTGCACTAAGTCCTGCCTTGGCTCAGAAGCCAGGAGAGTTTCCCTGATTAATTAAAAAGAAAACTGCGTCACCTAGGGACGGTTACACGGATCCAAAGCGATTGAATATTTCCAATGAGAGTTTTTCGTTTCGCACTAAGAAGTGGTATCCGTGACGAAAGAAGAAGACATAATAATGATGGTGTAGATTTTTTTTTTTAAACTCTTTCATGCTTATATTAAAGTCCATAAGCAAAAAAAAATCCATGCAGTACCTCATATTACATCCATAAGCAAATAAAATCCATGCAGTACCTCATATTATATCCATAAGCAAATAAAATCCATGCAGTACCTCATATTACATCCATAAGCAAATAAAATCCATGCAGTACCTCATATTACATCCATAAGCAAATAAAATCCATGCAGTACCTCATATTATAATCCATAAGCAATTAAAATCCATGCAGTACCTTTTCTTTGACAATTTGATGTAGATGATCAAAGTTCTACATTTATTTACATTAAAATAAATTAGGACTGTTTGCCAAACATTAAATAGATTAAGGCGCTAGGACTAGCCAACTACTCGCGCCATACAAATGCACTTTTTAACAAATGTCATAATATGTAGTGAAACGCTTCAGCAAATCCAAATAGAACTCCAGACTGATAATGGATTGTTAATATTTTTTTATTCCATCATTTATTTAAATAATAATAAAAAAAAAAATTGATTTTTCTCATTAGAAATCTGAAAGTCATTCGATTTCTAGATATAAGCAAAAACAGCATATATGCATAAACAAAAAAATCCATTTGCTTTTAGATTTCTACATTTAGTCAAAAAAGTTCGGAAATGGACACCGTTTCCGCAATGTATTTTGTATAGAAAAAGGAAACATACATTAACGAAAATCATTCGATTCCTAGACAAGGAATCATATATTGTAAGGATGACACTTATAATCGTCAGACTTAGTTAGTTTACTTGGGGTGCCTCGTCTAACTTTGCGATTTGGCTAGTACCAGGCCCTTAAGGGCTTTTTTCACGTAATGCTGATTATCTTAATCGCCACATTTTAAGGGCCTTTATTAGCTAGTTGGATAATTATATGGATATTGTCCAGTTTGGATTTTTCGTCCTGTCAGTTGTCATGTCATGATGATACGACCTAAAGCTTTAGATAAATACGAAGTGAGATGAATACGAGATAAATAATAGGATATTATTTTACGTTTACGGATAAAGTGAACAGTGTTCAGCTCACTTACTTAGCTCGACGTTTCGTCCACCACGCTGTGGACATCATCATTTTTGTAGTTACGATTATTGTTATTTTTTAGGGTTCCGTACCCAAAGGGTAAAAACGGAACCCTATTACTAAGCCTCCGCTGTCCGTCCGTCCGTCCGTCCGTCCGTCCGTCCGTCTGTCCGTCTGTCACAGGGCTGTATCTCAGTAACCGGAACAGGTAGACTGAAATTTTCACAGAGTGTGTATTTATTTTGCCGCTACAACAACAAATAGATAAGATTAAAAATAATTAAAATTAAAGGGGGCTCCCATACAAAAAACGTGTTTTTTTGGGGTTTTTTTTACGATGGTACGGAACCATTCGTGTGCGAGTCCGTCTCGCACTTGGCCGGTTTTTTGAGTCGGCGTCAGCCGGGCACGCGCTGCGCCAATCAAGAGAACCTTGGCGACCTTGGCTGACACCGACTCAAAAAATAAAAATAATCGTAACTACAAAAATGGCAATAATTTTTTACTTTTTAGTGCTTTTTTTCTTTGAAGTCGGTTATTTTTTTTGTAATTTTTTTTATTTGTTTATTTTTAGTGAATCTGAAATACACTAACTAATTTGTACACGTCCTTTACAATAAAAAAAGAATCACCGAAATCGGTTGGCGTTATATTGAGTTATTCGTCCATTTGTTGCGCACGTCTTCATACAAATTTAAGACTTATATGATTTTCACATGAACATCATTGTCAGAACTTAACCAAATTAAAATGGGACCATTTGGGAAGCACTAGCTTTCATTTAAAAAAATCGGTTCACCCAGGCAAAAATTATGAGGTAATAAACTTAAAAATAAAAAAAACATACAGACGAATTGAAAACCTCCTCCTTTTTTGAAGTCGGTTAATAATATGTCGAACAACCGTGAAAATATAAACAAACAAATAATAGGATGTTGTTTTAAGGTGCGCGGTGAACACTTTTCAGTTTAAGGCTTTGTAAAGACAGATTCGCGAGGGCTACAGCTCTAAGAGCCACTAGTAATAATAGTTAGGATGCTTTAAAAATATAGAATAAGAAAAAAATATAAAACCGGCCAAGTGCGAGTCGGACTCACACACAAAGGGTTCCGTACCATCGTACTAGATTAAATACAAACAATCAAGTTTTTTTATGTTATTTGTATCATTATTTTTTATTTTACCTATTTGCTGTTATAGCGACAAAATAAAAACATTTTCTGCAAAATTTTTGAGATATAGCCATGTGACAAACGGGCGGACGGACAGCGGAGGCTAAGTAATAGGGTTCCGTTGGCACCCTTTGGGTACAAAATAAATATAAGCCTATGACGTGTATACTTTGTTAAATTGAAATGTGAATTTCAGTCTTGAATTGAGATAAAATCAACGCTTATTCTTCACTTTCGTGTCAGAACGTTCCAGGGACCAAGACTTGTATTTGTTTTAGTTTCTGTGCACACAGAAGATATAACAGATACAGGAAGTCAGTGTATGTGCGAGGTACGTAAGCCGCAAGTTGGGACACGGGCCGGCAGCTAATAAAACAAAGTTCGCAGGCCCAAGAACATTTTCTATTTATCCGCAGCCCGATACCAGGGACGGAGGCAGCGCGGCGTTAGCGGCGGCGCGGCGGAGGCACCACAAGCCTCCTGATGAGGCTTAAGGCTGCGTTTACACTGGCTAAATATAATCATAAATAACACCTTTAAAATAATATTTAAATTTGGGATTAACAATGTTATGATGAATTTGAGTTTCAGCGACATCTTCATTTGAAGCAATGTAATCAGATTTTGAAAATAATCTGAAGAAGTTTTAGGTCGTGACATTCGTCACGTTGTCGTCAGCTGTCACTTGTCGGGATAGCGCAGATTAGGGCAGTGGACGCGTAATCCAAAGATCGCAGGTTCTAATCCTGCTTCCGACAACTATTATTAATTCCTACGTATGATGTCTGCCTTTTCCGCTATTACCCTGATAACCACTTACCCAATTATATATTTGGTTTGTGTGTACAGACAACCCATAATTTCATTTTCAGTGTGAATGATTTATTAATAAATTTGCACATTTACCACGGGTTAAATTGGCTTGACATGTTCTTTATTAATCCGAGTAACACCTAGTGTGAACACGGCGCGAGACTCCGTCGTCGGCCGCGCTAGGGCGCGCTAAATGAATGAACTTTTAAAAAGTTTCTTCACAAACAGGCCCGCTCGTATTAGCCGCCCGCGCGCCTCCCCCCCCCCCCCCCCCCCCGCGCCCGCTTCCCCCGTGCCTTCCCCCGAGCGCGGAAAGCCTTTTTTCAGGGCAGGAAGTCCGGGTCTTATGATGTTCGGGGCTCTTTGAGGACCCGCTCCCAATTGCGACACTAGTAGACGAGGCCTTATAAGCTTATTTTATGGCTGAATGGAATTAATTGGGACGTCCGAGCGATTTTTGCATCGGTTTATTTTAAAGATAAATATGTATGTGTAACAATCGTCTAAAGCGGGATTAGAAGCTGAAATATTTTAATAAGTTTATCTATGGTTCTGATTGCGTCCAATGCCGAGACAACAATTGATTACATCCACTTTAAATATTCCAACTCAGTTGGAAATTGCAAAAAGATTACATAAAAATAGACTGATGTCTAGCTGTTTTTGAAACCAATGAAAGTAAATATCTGACGCTCGCATTCATTGTTCAAAAATGTTTTACGAATATTTTTGCGTATTTGCCTTTATGTATTTTAAATTAAAGCAAGAGAGAATAACAGTTATAACTGAAATACCATAATATAGTATATAGCATAGTATGGTAAGGTATGTATATCATTCTACAAAAACCTTTTTTGATTGTCGAAATTAGTTGCAATAAATTTTACGTAAATATATCAAACGTCGTTTTACTTGCGCTCCTATCAAACAATCAATAAATCTATTGAAAATATAGTGTTTTTTGGCATTGCAAGTAGGAGAATTTAGGTTACAATGATTTTTTTACACTATAAAATGTGTATTCGAAAAGTAAACTTAAACTACAAACAATATAATACTAGTATGATATTAGAAACGTAGTAAGTGTAATGTTGAATGAAATAATGTTAAATAATATGACTATTTACCTCTTAAGTTATTAATAAAAGATTTGTTCAAATGAAAACGAAATGTTGCACATACATTTTGAATGAGTGTTCCTAATTTATGACCAAACTGAAAACCTATTCATTATAATTACATAAAAGCATGCAGGAAATTATCCATGTACATATACTTATACCGGTCCCTTACTTCACTCGATACCACAATCACACTTTCCTGTGCTACATACATGCCCACAAAACTTTACTCACAGTATTACACACACTTACTCACTCACATTCGCCCTCACCGACAACCATTTTAGTATTTTTAGGCTTCCGTACCCAAATGGTGAAAACGGAACCCTATTACTAAGCCTCCGCTGTCCGTACGTCCGTCCGTCTGTCACAGGGCTCTATCTCACAAACCGTAATAGTTAGGCAGCTGAAATTTTCACAGAGTGTGTATTTATTTTGCCGCTATAACAACAAATAGATAAAATAAAAAAATTATAAAAATTAAAGGGGGGTCCCATACAAAAAACGTGTTTTTTTGTTGTTGATAGTACGGAACCCTTCGTGTGCGAGTCCGACTCGATCTTGGCCGGTTTTAACTAATAATTAATTTCTAGAACCGATTATATATTTGTACACAGTGCTGAACTAGTTTCGGAAAGAGAAACTAAAAAATGTTAATACTTTTAATTTAAATAGATTATTGTTATTGTTAAACATGTCAACGTAAAATAAATGTGACTGCATGAGTTTTTGTTATTCGATAAATTTCGTCAACGTCATCGAGTCAAGGCGAAGATGCGCGGCGTAGCAGGCTAGGGCTGCGCGGCGTGGGCGCCTCCCTATCCAAATAATTAATGATTCCGCACTCAAATCTCTCATCGATAAACTTTTTGATTAGTTTTTGCCCTACACTAGTGCGTGATGTTTTAAAGGCGGGATGTTGCGACGTTACGTTCGTGCGGGTAGATTTATGTAGAAACGATAGCAATTAATTAGGAAGATGAGTATTGTGGGTTTCTTCTAGTTTCTAAGGTTATATTTTCTTGAAATGAAATGAAATGAAAAAATACTTTATTTGCAGCCAAACGGTACAAAAAGGCGGAAATTAATGCCATAAGGCATTCTCTACCATTCAACCTTTGAGATGTAGGAGAGGTGCAGTGAGGCGGGCAAAAAAAAACGTAGAATTAGAGAAAATATTAACTACCCTAAAATTGTGTATTTATATATTAAAATAAATTACATACAAATACGCACATACACTTAAACATATGAATAGACATAAGATACAAATACACAGATATTATTATAGAACATATCTCTCGACACAGACATTTACATACTGTCGGTTCACACAGACATTTACATACTGTCGGTTCACACAGACATTTACAAAAAACTTTTTGGAAAATAAAACAATAGAGAAATAAAAATTTGTTCGAATGCCTTTTTGCTGCTAGATTTTTTTTGCCCGTAAATATATTCGTGGCGATTATGGAAAGGTCTGGGTTCAATGCCCCGTTCATGCACCCATTTATTTCTCTTTCGGAGTTGGAAAAATTTAACAAAAAAAAATAACCGACTTCTAAGAAAAAGCACTAAAAAGTAAAAAATAATGTTTCTTTTTTGTAGTTACGATTTCTGTTATTTTTTGAGTCGGCGTCAGCCGGGCACGCGCTGCGCCAATCAAGAGAACCTAACCTAATCTAACCTAATTTGATACAATTTCGTATAAATAATGACGAGGGCTCTATACACCCGAATTTTATTTTTATTTTATTTTAGTTAAGCATTATTAGTTTCTCGGTATTAGTCAAAATCTCATATAGGAATCTATTATTACTTTATTGATAGGGATGCTCTCAAACCATTATACTCTTAATTATCTGTAGGTGGTAGCATTTAAAGGGATATGTAACTATGTGATCAGCTGACAGTAGTAGTTTATGACAAAACTCATAGTATTAAAACCTAATGTGCAAGTGTTTCACAGTGTTGTGTTGCCACTGGAGTTATCTCTTTCCCTAAAATATGGTTGAAAGAGGTAATGGCTGTGCCCGGCGTGATGCTCGTGAACGGGTGCTGTTTGTGGGGACTGGCCTGCTCCAATTGGCAACATATTAGCAGGATTGTCTTTGCAAATAAAATGATATTTGTCATGAACTGTTGCATACGGCATGGATTGTAAATTTTTGTGTATTCATGTGAATTTAGTGTTTTACCTATGTTTTTGTTAAAATAATTGACAAACACATTTGTAAACTTAGACTAAGTGGACGTTGAAAAAAAAAACAGCGGAGTTTCTTTCCAGTTCTTCTTCGCTGTGTTTTGTTTTGCTGAACTGGCCAATGCTAAAATATGACAAATCCGAGTGCAGTTCACTGTCTATGGATGATGAATAAACAATACAATACAATAACCTAACCTAACCTAACCTAACCTTACCTTGGCTGACACCGACTCAAAAAATAACAGAAATCGTAACTACAAAAAAGAAACATTATTTTTTACTTTTTAGTGCTTTTTCTTTGAAGTCGGTTATTTTTTTTGTTAATTTTTTTTATTTGTTAATTTTTAGTGAATCTGAAGTAAACATACTAATTTGTACACGTCCTTTCCAATAAAAAAAGAATCACCGAAATCGGTTGGCGTTATATTGAGTTATTCGTCCATTTGTCGCGCACATCTTAATGCAAATTTAAGACTTTTATGATTTTCTCATGGATATCATTGTCAGAACTTAACCAAATTAAAATGGGACCACTTGGGAAGCACTAGCTATCATTTAAAAAAATTATCATCAAAATCGGTTCACCCAGAAAAAAGTTATGAGGTAACAAACATAAAAAAAAAAACATACAGACGAATTGATAACCTCCTCCTTTTTTTGAAGTCGGTTAAAAAGTGCAATTCGTCACGAATGCGAGCTGCTCCATGGTTCGGAATCCATTTTAAACTGTAGGTCCCCTTCCGCTACTTGGGTTTAAGCCCGCCCGGGTTAGTACCATCGCATTGGATGTAAAGCTGGTCGAAGCGGCAATGAAAAATTGTCCGTGTTTTCCATCCAGCTTAATGTAGCCGTGCTCATAAAGGGAAGGTCCTGGCATGACACCGAATTCCTTTGGGAATGTGGTGTATTGGGATAATATCATAATTGTAGTTGTGTGGTATTAGCCAGCCATGTCAGGTTGCATAAAAAAAAGACTTTTTTATTGATTGTATTTGGTATCAAAACAGATATACATATTTAATAATTAACAGGATGAATAAATGACTAAGTATATGTACATATCCAGCAGCATGACACACAGGTAAGTAAAAGGAGAAATCACAAAAAATGATTTTTTTAATAATATTTACTTAATGTTACAAGAGTTAAGGCAACACAAGTAAACTCAGGGCTAATTTTTCAATAATCAGATAAACAGCCAGATAACTATTATTTACGCTTCACGCCACGCCATCCGATTGATTAAGTCCATATGTTTTTTAATAATATAATAGTCAGATGATTGCAATAGAAGTTATAATTCTCCGGCAATGAGTATCAGTCTTTGACAAACGTGAATTTGTACTATCAGTCCGATAAGTTGAGATAAGAGGTTAGAAAAATTGGTCCTAAACTATAAGCTACATCATAAAACAAAACATTATTAATATTTCTTTACTTAACAATTCATATGTTCTAACAGTGTGAAAATGCGTTCTATCTACTTGATCTGAGCGAATAACTAGACCGACACGGACGGCTGCTGGACAGAAGCAATGCAATCAACCGCTAGTTATTCTGTTAACTTCAAAGTCCCCGCCTCGTGCACCCCCCCCCCCCCACCTCACCCCTCCCCGCGCCTGGGGCGGCGGCGTCTGCCCAGCCGGCCTCTAGGGTTGCCTCTCACTGAAACATAACACTGCACGATGAATGAGTTCATCTGTGAGAGGGTTCGTATATTGAGCAATTAAATAATCTTAAGTTACCTCAAACACAACCATCTGCTAGACTAGGAGGTCGCGACAAAAATGGTAACGTTAACGTAAATGGCTTAATCGGGGTTCACAGAATAAAGACCAACACTCTGAAGCTAAATGTGTCGGTTGGCCTGCGCCAAGTGGTTGCGTTGGCTAGATTGGCTATACAACATAACTACTTTTTCAGCCTCCATATCTACGTGAACCCAGATTCAGCCATTTACCTTATCGTGACCAAAAATGTCGTGACCTCCCGGAATATGCTGTCTCAGCCTCATTCATTCAACATCACGTTGAGATAATAGAGGGTTATTTTTACGCAGTTTACGCGCTCTTTGGTGGCGTTGCTCAGAAATTAAAACTTCTCCATGGGAGACCACACACCACGAACTTTATTCGGAACCCTTCGTGTGCGAGTCCGACTCGCACTTAGCCGGTTTTTCTTGTTTTCCGCCCAGTGCAATGTACCCTTGCTCAAGTAAAATAAGGTCCTGGAAATGTACCTTGTTCCTTGGGAAATGTACTTTTTTGGATAATATCATGTCATCTACTTTTTCTTATGAAAAACTGGTATTGGTGGCTGTGTTGAGGACCAAAGGTGCTCAGAAAAGCCAAATACACCTCGCCACGCGAAGCCACGCTCAGCGGGGTACCATACTAGCAGATTTTCGGACTTTCGCTAAGCTATCGAGCTTGTTGAAATTACACTTGAGGACTATGGGTATGAGGAAGGGTAACCGACAAACAGTTCCATTTTCTGGGGGTGCGGCAGAGAAATGAGTTTCAGAAACAGTTCGTTCTCAAAAGCCTAATGTCTACCGCAAGCAGGTGCTCTGATTTTCTGCGGCGGGTGGTCCGGATGTAGGTAGGATGGGGAGGAATAAGGCATGCAAGTTCCACAGAATAACTTCGTAAGGTCAAAAAATCCATCATTAACTTGAAATCAAAAATTTCCCCACCTCTTCTCTGCGCCTTCGAATTATCTACTCGCAGGTCTTAATTCCCTGGCTGCAAGGATTATTGGTCCCGAAGTGAGCTCGACCCTGCGGGAGTGTCGCCGTGCGGGGGCCGCAGGAGGGCGGGGGTGCGGGGTGCGGGGCGGGGCGAGGGAGGGCCGGGTAAGGAGGTGTCACGGGTAACGTAAATAAATTTCACAGTCTTTCGTCGGGTCGTTTGTGCCCGTCGAACGGGTGAGAAGCGGTGTCCGCGTCGCTGCGGCGCAGTACTGCTGTAGCTCAATAATGACGAATTTGACAAATTTGGTGGTATCTTGCATTTAAATCTGAAAGAGACTTTCCGTTTGTCGGTTTGAGTATTTTATCATAAATGTTTCGATGCAGTAAAGTGACGCAGAGCGTCTACTAACCCAACACACAACATCAAATCTAAAAGCTTTTTTATTTCCTAATTATGTCTTTACTATCCCCCCTCCAGTTACCAGTTAATTTTTATTTCTATTGACAATACATATGTTTGTTTGTTTTTTTTTCCCAATATTTGTTATTGTGTTAAGTATTGTGTAATAGAAGTGTTAAGTCTACTGTCTATTTAATATATGTTATTAATTAATTTATATATATATATATTTATATGTATATAAGTAGTTGGTATATGGTGTATAATATTTGATGTAGTAGATTCATTCATTCTATAACTGCTACTCGCACTACTGCTCACGATACCCAAAGGTAGACTGGTAGAGAATGCCGCTGGCATTAAGGTGGGCCATCCGCTTAACTCCCCATACAAATGGGGAAAGAAGATCACGCCCATGTTTCTTGTCAGGGATCCCAAATTTTGTTCAAAATAGCTTTATTTGATCGAACTAGATGTCTGATGACCATTGGCATTGTAAAGTTGTGTTTGGTTTTCTAAGTTATAAGGTCCGAAAGTTCGAATTTTTCGCGCGTTTTATACAATAACTTTGGATGTGAATTGCGCAATGATAACGTAAGATTAGTCACCAGACATAGCTTATTTAATCAAGATTTATAATTTATTTGGTTTTTGTTAGATTATTGCCTACAGCGTTCGTGGTTTACTTTTAGCTAAAAGTCGTTTTGTAATAAATATTTTCGTAAATCTTACCAAGTCATACACTTAGCACATTGTCTTTTTTGTGGACATGTTGCATCTTCCTCATCACGGAGCCTGTCATTTTCTTTGAAACAGAGAAGGTCCAAGAGCGCAACAGCACGGTTTTGTACCCTGCCCGCGAATGAGTTAGTCCCGCCGGGTTGGGCCACCTTAAGTTGTACCTTTTGCCCGAATGTTTAGTGCAATAAACATATATAAATATATAAATAAACATTCTTTTTAATTCCTCATGTTTGTTTTTTGATGTTTCGAGTTCAGGCTTTTATTTTATTCGTACATTCTATTTACAAATGAATAGCTATAAACGCGATTCACAGAAATTCTGAGCTGTGACATGTCTGAACCGGCGCAGCGCGAAAGCTATCTCCAGACATCCAACTCCAGCCGAGTCATCCGACTCGTTGACAAATGAAGAGGGATTCCACTTCGCAAGTGTCGCCGGACCGCGGCGCCGGACGTCGCAATTCGAACAGACACACACATTTATAAAAGACACTTTACCTATTTGGTGTTGCCTGTAGAAAGTGCGTGAAAAAAAATATGCGATTGGGCGCGACTAGCTAGGCACTCCTCGACTATACTGACTGCTACTTTTAAACATTGGTTTACTTCGTTCGCGACTGATTTTGCTGACTCTTCAAATTTTATGTAAAAAACAATGTGAACTAAGCATTTTTTGTAACGAATGGTCCTCTAGTGCTTAGTTTTGGAACATGTTTGGACTACTTGCTGTTATTTGTGTTTGACTGGACGAGTGAGAAGGATCCCGGTGCGTTTTCTGAACAAGACTGAGATGAGAGGTATAAAATGTTGATTGAAATAAGTGAGATAATGTTGCCAACTCGGGCGGGATAGATCCTATCACCTAGTAGGGGAAGTGGACCTAAAGTTTTACACGGATTCCGAACTATGGAACAGGTCGCCATCGTAACGGAATGCGATTATCCAATTCAGGAATAGACTCAAAGAAGTGCATGAAACGGGGCGGGGATTTGAACCCAGGCCTCGGGGGTGGATGGCAAGTCCACGCGCTCCTGAGCCACGATCCACTCTGCTATTGACTTCGCATTACGGGCTGCAATCGAAATCCTGAAGAGTTCACGTTTAAGGTGGCCCAACCCGCTCATCTCCCCATACAAAAGGGGAAAGAAGATCACGCCTATATTTCTTGTCAGAGATCCAAAATTTTGCTCAAATAAGCTTTATTTGATTGAAGTAGATGTCTGATGACAATTGGCATTGTAAAATTGTGTTTGGTTTCCAAGTTATGACGTCCGAAAGTTCGGATTTTTCGCGCGTTTTATACAATAACTTCGGAGGTGGATTACGCAATGATAAAGTAAGAACATCTTAAAAAGATTAGTCATCAGAAATAGCTTATTTAATCAAGATTTATAATCTATTTGGTTTTTGTTAGATTTTTGACTACAGTGGTCGTGGTTTACTTTTAGCTATAAGTCGTTTTAAAATTAAAATTTTCGTAAATCTTACCAAATCATACACTATACACATTGTCTTTTTTGTGGACAGGTTGCATCTTCCTCATCACGGAGCCTGTCTTATTCTTAGAAACAGATACGGTCCCAGAGCGCAACAGCACGGTTTTGTACCGTGCCCGCAAATGAGTTGAGGCCGCCGGGTTGGGCCACCTTAAGGCTGTCGTGTAGTCACAGGAAATCTAAGATTTGAAAGATGTGAAAAGCTGACTGCCCTTTAAATAGCGAAATTCTCTTTCAAGCCCTTACGTTTCCCTACCCTAAAAAAAATCGATAATACACGTAAAAAAAAAAAATTATTTTCCCAATGTTTATTAGTCAATATTTTCCAATCTATAAGGTATAATAAACAAATGACTACATACAGACATATTTTATAATCCAAAATTTCAAAAACCTAGTAAAGCATTATAGCATGGAAACATGTTATCGCCCGTAGTATGGGGAATTGATTGGGTAACGTCTCTCTTTACGTGTATTTCCTCTTAAGGCGGCCCAACCCGGCGGCACTAACTCAATCGCGGGCACGGTACAAAACCGTGCTGTTGTGCTCTGGGACCTTCTCTGTTTCAAAGAAAAAGACAGGCTCCGTGATGAGGAAGATGCAACATGTCCACAAAAAAGACAATGTGTATAGTGTATGATTTGGTAAGATTTACGAAAATTTTAATTACAAAACGACTTATAGCTAAAAGTAAACCACGACCGCTGTATTAAAAAATCGAACAAAAACCAAATAGATTATAAATCTTGATTAAATAAGCTATGTCTGATGACTAATCTTTTTAAGATGTTCTTACTTTATCATTGCGTAATCTACCTCCAAAGTTATTGTATAAAACGCGCGAAAAATCCGAACTTTCGGACCTTATAACTTAGAAACCAAACACTATTTTGCAATGCCAACGGTCATCAGACATCTAGTTCGATCAAATAAAGCTATTTTGAGCAAAATTATGGATCTCTGACAAGAAATATAGGCGTGATCTTCTTTCCCCTTTTGTATGGGGAGATGAGCGGGTTGGGCCACCTTAAAAGTGAACAATTCAAGGTATTCTGGTCGCACTGCAATAGCAGTACGTTTCCGTATACATAGGTCGTTTGGGCGATTGGAACATGGAAAAGGTGGGCCCCTGAGCGCAAGCGAACCGCTGACTCCACCGAATGCGACATTTTATTCTAGCCTATCCGAGGTAACAGATATGCCCGTAGAAAAGCTGAAACATGAAAAAGGCTTTTTAGACCTGCCTAATATATTTAATCCCACCAGGGTTGGTATCATCGCATTGAATGAACGATGTCTGAAGCTGTAATAAAAATTAGGGGTGTTTTCAACCGACTTCAAAAAAGGAGGATTAAGGATTAAGGTGGCCCAACCCGCTCATCTCCCCATACAAAAGGGGAAAGAAGATTACGCCTATATTTCTTGTCAGAGAGCCAAAATTTTGCTCAAATAAGCTTTATTTTATTGAAGTAGATGTCTGATGACCATTGGCATTGTAAAATTGTGTTTGGTTTCCAAGTTATGACGTCCGAAAGTTCGGATTTTTCGCGCGTTTTATACAATAACTTTGGAGGTGGATTACGCAATGATAAAGTAAGAACATCTTAAAAAGATTAGTCATCAGACATAGCTTATTTAATCAAGATTTATAATCTATTTGGTTTTTGTTAGATTTTTGACTACAGTGGTCGTGGTTTACTTTTAGCTATAAGTTGTTTTAAAATTAAAATTTTCGTAAATCTTACCAAATCATATACTATACACATTGTCTTTTTTGTGGACAGGTTGCATCTTCCTCATCACGGAGCCTGTCTTATTCTTAGAAACAGAGAAGGTCTCAGAGCGCAACAGCACGGTTTTGTACCGTGCCCGCAAATGAGTTGAGGCCGCCGGGTTGGGCCACCTTAAGGAGGATTATTAATTCGTCTGTATGTTTTTTTTGTTTTTTTTTTTATGTTTGTTACCTCATAACTTTTGCCTGGGTGAACCGATTTTGATGATTATTTTTTTTAAATGATAGCTAGTGCTTCCCAAGTGGTCCCATTTTAATTTTTTTAAGTTCTGACAATGATATCCATGAGAAAATCATAAAAGTCTTAAATTTGTATTAAGATGTGCGCGACAAATGGACGAATAACTCTATATAACCCCAACCGATTTCGGTGATTCTTTTTTTATTGGAAAGGACGTGTACAAATTAGTAAGTGTACTTTAGATTCACTAAAAATAAACAAATAAAAAAAAATTACAAAAAAAATAACCGACTTCAAAGAAAAAGCACTAAAAAGTAGAAAATAATTTCCATATTTGTAGTTACGATTTCTGTAATTTTTTGAGTCGGTGTCAGCCAAGGTTAGGTTAGGTTAGGTTAGGTTAGGTTAGGTTAGGTTAGGTTAGGTTAGGTTCTCTTGATTGACGCAGCGCGTGCCCGGCTGACGCCGACCCAAAAAATAACAGAAATCGTAACTACAAAAATGGAAATTATTTTTCACTTTTTAGTGCTTTTTCTTTGAAGTCGGTTATTTTTTTTGTAATTTTTTTTTTCATTCAGCTTGATTTCAATTACATTTATTTAAATGGTTTGCTCGTCAACCTACATAAACTTCCGTCACAAACATCCGCGGACTCGATCAACTCAGAAAGAGGAACCCGCAAACTTCGCTGGTCCACATAAGATATTTTTTCCGTCCACAATTATGAAATACACACTTAAATCTAAATGCTTATGCCAAACAATTCTTTGGTAGAACAGATCAGCAAAGCTCAGTGTAAATTACTTATAACCAACAATGTAACAGTACAAAATAAGGAATGCCCTGGGATGACACCTATTTCTATGCGGTGTGTTGGACTAATATGGTGACAGTACGTGTTGTATTAGCCATCTATGAAGAAATAAAGAGGCATCGACTCCTGGTTCTTGACACATATCACCCGTTGATACATACATGTATTACTGCCGAACATAGATTAATGCCTTTGTAGCCTCTAATCAGAGTTTATTGAGCGGCTCGTAGCCTAGTGGCGCGGGGACTGGCCTAGCGTACCATAGGCCCGGGTTCAATACCAACATGCACCACTGTCTTTCTCTTTCAGAGTTCGATAAGTGCATTTCGTCACGAATGCGAGCTGCTCCATGGTTCGGAATCCATGTAAAACTGTAGGTCCCCTTCCCCTACTAGGTGGTAGGGTTTAAGCCCGCCCGGGTTGGTACCATCGCATTGGATGAAAAGATGGTCGAAGCGGCAATGAAAAATTGTCCGTGTTTACCATCCAGTTCAATGTAGCCGTGCTCATAAAGGGAAGGTCCTGGCATGGCACCTAATTCCTTCGGGAATGTGGTGTATTGGGCTAATATCATAACGGTACATAGTTGTGTGGCATTAGCCATCCATGTCAGGTTGCATAAAAAAATTAAAATAAAACTGTTACTTTTGTTTTTAATGAACTATATTGCATAATAATAATGGTTCAATACGACCCCCTTTCAGGACCATCTCAATGATCTCTGAGCTATATGGGGTGGTCGTTCAGTTTGATGTTATATCGATTTATTGCGGAGCAGAAAACATCACCTATAAAACTTTCCTTTTTACGGTGGAGGAAGAATGCGGTTCTCACGAATCTATTCCCAACACGGCGGTCATTTCTATCTAGAATTTCCGTCCAAAACCAGCGACTTTTGAGATGGGAATTACAACTCTTAATTCAAGCGCCGCGTGAACAGAAAAGTGAGCGATTAAATGTACGTTTAGTTGCATTTCTTACCGTGCTCACGGGTAAATTTTCACTTCACTTGACCGACCGTTTGACACTGAATATAAAACGAACATAAAACTAGATACAGTTTTTTAACACAGTTAGGAAAATAATTATGGCACACAGTTAAAAACAATTTAAAGATACAGTAACATTTAATGTTTAAGGCTGTTCCGAACGATATAAAGTTGTTTGCACACATAACGCAAAAAGTATTGCACTTTAAGCCACGAATTAAAATTAAAAGTTTAATATAGTCATATTACTTGCAGCGAAAACAATTTCACAATTTCAGGATTATTGGTTTTGTTACAATTTATTTGAATACGATTTTTATTTAACAGCGCCATCTAACGGTGTAAAACTTCTAATCGGCAATTACAACAAAACCATGAAACCTGAAATTGTGAATATGTTTTCGCTGCAACTACTATGGCTATATTTAATATTTTTGATAAATTCGTGCCTTAAAGTGCAATACTTTTTGCGTTCTGTGTAAAAAAAAACATTGTATCGGTTGGAACATCCTTAAGCTTTACTATTTTCACTCAGATGGAGTAAACCAACTCAGTGGCCCAGTTTAAAGTTGCAATACTGTTGTTATTATCGGAATTACAGTGGAATTCACAGATTGTTTTCAGTATATAAGGATTACACAATTCATTAAGACTAAAACGTTAAAATTTATCTACAGGAATAATAAAAAGATATTACATGTACCAAAACATAATCCGGTATAACAATTTTAATAAAACATCCAATAAAATTGTTTCTCCCAAACAAATCAGCCTAGGAAATATTAATCACGGACCTTCCAACGGGTCCGACCGATGTCAAGCGGAAATAAACAAAACGAGGGTTCCGTATAAAAACTACCTACATGCATCCCTTATATTTAAAATCGGCATCTGTCGTTGTCCATTCACGGAAGAAATGCATTATCGTAAGGTGGTGTCTGTGGGTTGTATGGTTGACTGTATGTAGTAGGGTCTTTATCTGGTAAATAAGTGCTAATCAGAGTTAAATAATATATAATAACTACGTGGATGATGATAATAAAATTAAAAGGGGTGTCGTGGGATATCAGGTAGGAACGATGTTCCTTTCGCTGTACATATATTATTTGCTGGGGTTTTTTACACAATTTTAAAAAGTTCTGTCATCACATAGCAGTGCACAAAATAAAGTGCTGAAGTATGGGATGACATTTCAGATTTGAGTATTATTCGAAGGGATTAAAAGTTAACCACGAGATCGACGGGAAGACTAAAGTACTGTCATTTTGACAGGAAAAGTGTCGGATACATTTTCTCGTCTACTAAAAATACAATATTACTGCCAAAATCACACACTGATAAAAGCTCATAATTCTTTTTTTTCATGCTGTGCTAGTGTTGTCCTAAGCAATCGTAACATGTCTGGCGGTGACTAATACGAAAGTTAAATTCTGAATGTGCGGTAATGTAATATTAAATGTTAACGAGTAATAGGAGTAAATAGGAAGCATAATAATGTTAAATTAGGAGTCAAATTCAAATAAATAGTAATAGAGTAAATTGTGATTAATTAATAAAATATATGGTATTACAAAGTAAGAGACTGAAAAAGACCATGAATAAATGTACAATGTTGCAATCCATTCTTTAAAAATTATCATTCCAAACCATTTCTAAAAGTCTGCTCAATCTATCCTATTACAAATAATACGCCATATCTGTATTTTTTATTACAATTCCTACTCCTTTTAAATCTTTGAACCAAGCATGAAAGTCGGCTTACTCTATCAAGAGTAACTTTCCTAAAACGCAGTATCGATGTTAGGGTTCATTATATTCTAATTTAGTTAAATTGTATTTAATATAATCGTTTACCTTCATAACAATAAATATTCTATATTAGCAAAACCAATATAACTGTTACTATTTTTAACCGACTTAAAAAAAGGAGGTTCTCACATGGACTGTATGTGTTTTTGTGTGTTTGCTACGCGATTGCTCCGCCAATTACGAACTTTTATTTATTTAGCATAAATAACCCTCGTTAATGAAACAATTTCATCACATTTACTTAGCCTACATAAATAATTAAATACATTTTTTGATTGATTAAAATTAATTCTCATTAATTGATTTTGATGATTCTTTTTTTTCATGTATTAACTGCATTCTCTCAGTGAATGGTCTCTGTGCCGTCCGTGGCCGCGCCGGCCGGGGCGGGCGGTAGCGGCGGCGGTGGGCGGCGGACTCACGTAATATGTAATTAGAGCTGTACTGGAGGGACCGTATGAGCGGCGGCTTCGTTTGTGTTTTAATTCTGCGCTAATCTTGTTTGCTCCGCGCTCGGACGCAGCAGTTTCGCGGGCCCTGACAATATATGCTGATGAGGTACATATCACGCGTGTTGTACTTAGCGGCAGACCGAGATGAAAGTTGCAGAGTTCGAGCATTAGTCATCATAAATTTAGCTGCCAGAGTAAGAGTGATTGGCTCTTTTTCTTAAGGTGGCCCATCCCGCTCATCTCCCCATACAAAAGGGGAAAGAAGATCACGCCCATATTTCTTGTCAGAGATCCAAAATGTTGCTCAAAATAGCTTTATTTGATCGAACTAGATGTCTGATGACCATTGGCATTGTAAAATTGTGTTTGGTTTCTAAGTTATAAGGTCCGAAAGTTCGCAGTTTTGTACAATAAGTTTGGAGGTGGATTACGCAATGATAAAGTTAGAACATCTTAAAAAGATTAGTCATCAGACATAGCTTATTTAATCAACATTTATAATCTATTTGGTTTTTGTTCGATTTTTTACTACAGCGGTCGTGGTTTACTTTTAGCTATAAGTCGTTTTAAATTAATTTTTTTGTAAATCTTACCAAATCATACACTATGCACATTGTCTTTTTGTGGACATGTTGCATTTTCCTGATCATGGAGCCTGTCTTATTCTTTGAAACAGAGAAGGTCCCAGAGCGCAACAGCACGGTTTTGTACCGTGCCCGCGAATGAGTTAGGCCCGCCGGGTTGGGCCATCTTAAGGATCCTATCTGACGGATTTTAAGGATTATGTAGATCCTTTATCAACAGTGTCGGTGACATGGGTACACAATTACGTTACAAAAGTATTACATAAGTTATATAAAAACGGCCAAAGTTATATGAATGGAGACTTAGATAGTATGTTTAATCCATGAAATTATTAAGTGTTGTCATAAAACATTTATTCATAACTTAAAGTAGTACTTAGTACTTCCATGGTTCGATGTTTTTGACAGAGATAAGACCTTTATTACAAGTTGCTCTCATGTTTATAAAATATGGACTCGCCAGGTCTACGGCTACCTGGCCAGTCCATCTTTTTGAAAATTGTTGAATTTTTTTCAAAAACTGGCTCGAATAAAAAAATCTGTAAAAAATCGAACCTGCTTACAACATTTCATGAGAATCGGTTGAGCAATGCTACTTGTAGAGAAGAACAGCCGGACAGACATACAACACTTGATTTTTTTTCCTAATAACTCAGCCATTTTCAAAAATAAAAAAAAACTGGCTTGATCGAAACATTCCTTTTCCAACATTCAGAACCTGTTTACTTAATTATAAGAGAATCGGTTGAGATATGCGACCTATATAGGTGAACAGCCGGACATACGACAGCATTTTTGCCCAATCTTGAAACGGAGACTACTGACAACTTTCTAGCTTTTTGTGTTGGTGCTTTTTCGTATAGCGGGACATATGGCTTACGCCAGGCCTTTAAAAAGATGCGGGCAAGGATTCAACATGACATCTGGCATGAGAAGCAAGCCAACTTGACCTTAGCTACGAACGCTAAAGGACAAGTAGAGATAATACCAAACGGAAGGAATGTGATTGAACCGTCTATATAGACTTGCCTTCTATCCCAGAAGTCTGGAATCAAATACTCGCCAATTTGTAAGTAAGCAATTCGTGTCCTTTTAAAAAAATGTGTACAGGTAATCAAAACAAACTCTCCACAGTAGGCGGGTTTTCCGCTAAAGGAAAGGGCTTCAGAGGCACGCAGGTGTGAATAATTTAATTGTTGCTTGAAAAAGGACTTTTTGACAGTTTCGATAAGGAGGGTCCCTGGGCCGCCGCCTCTGCGCAATCCCGGATTATTATTTGTTTTGAAATAGGTATTCAGGAAGCCAGGACGTTGTTACTTTTGTGCCAACATTAACGTGGTTAAACCACGTTAAAAATATGAAATGGGGCCCCCATGCAAAAAAATGTGTTAAATCTTGTACGATGGTACGGAACCCTTCGTGTGCGAGTCCGACTCGCACTTGGCCGGTTGTTTTCAATTGACATTGCTTTCTAACCCAGTCGTTTCGAAATTTGTCCGTTAGATTAACTCCGCAAATTTTCCTCAAGGAACGCATTTCTACTGCATTCATTCTACATTCGTGCCTCTTCTGCCATACCCAAGCACAGAATAAGTAATACCCAAGTCTAAATCCTATACATAACTGTCTAACATTAATGTCCTAGTGAAAACTTGACGATTTTATAAAAAGCTTGCTTTCAAATTCAGCATTTATTTTAATATTTTCAGCTGAATAAGGATTTCTCGAACTTCAAAGGAACTTTTGAATTAGCAATACGCTTACCATGGATGATGATAGGCAAGGCAAAGAAGCGGTTCTTGAGTATCAGTATCCGCAAAATTTTGTTATTTGAAGCTGGTATCCGCCAATGCAGTATACTAAACCCAAATCCCAATATCCAGACCATCTGTATATTAATTACCAGGTATATATCAAATTTTTTTATATAGCCAATCTAGCTAACTCAACCACTTGGCGCAAGCAGATCGACATATTTAGCAACAGAGTGTTAGTTTCTAACCTGTGGAACCAGATTCAGCCATCTACATTATATTGACCAAAAATGAATACAACTCTGTACCATGAACGCACGATGTTGAAAATCATTAAAATCAACGTTCTCGTCCGCAACTGCGGATACAAATATACGCACATCCCTAGTCCAAGGCCGCGATGCGATTGTCACGCCATCTGCCTCGATAATGGATTCAAACACGGCCGACTTAAAAACTTTTAGAACCACTCTACTCGGTTACCTCTTAATCTGTATAATCGCCAACATTTTGACTTCCGACTTTATTTCGGTTGTTCCCAGTCCAGGTGTGCCTTTTCCTTTGGGTGGGTGTAAATTATATTCAAAGAATATTTGATTTGGAAACAAATATATTTCTTTTGAGCGAGTGAAAATTGATTGAACGCAGTTAAATAATCTGAGATCATTCTGATTATTTGGGCCAATTTTATTGGAGTCCGTTTTTTATGTAACTGGGTATACCACGCTCAGCGTCATGATATCAGCACAACACATCGCATTTCCGAAGGAATTGGGTGCCATGCCACGACCCTCCCTGTATGAGCACGGCTTCATTGAAACACGATCAATTTTTCACTGTCGTTTCGACCATTTTTCATCGAAAACGATGGTAACAAGCCGGGTGGGCTTAACCCTACCACCTAGACGTGGTTGGGGAGCTACAGTTTTACATGGATTCCGAACCATGGAACAACTCACATTCGTGACGAAATATACTTATGCAAGTCGGAAAAAGAAAGAAATTGGTGCATTAACGATGCGAGGATTTGAACCCAGACTTCTGGTATGCAAGGCAAGTCGTCACGCTAGCCGCAAAAAAAAGGACAAATCAGATGATTTATTTTTCATACTCTGACATAATTTGTTCTTAGGTTATTTTTTGATGTATTTCGTAGGAAGTTAAACATGTGTCTTCCAATTATAGTATAGCAGACGGTAAGCAATTTTTTCGAAACATACATTTAAGGTGGCCCAACCCGGCAGGACTAACTCATTCGCGGGCAAGATACAAAACCGTGCTGTTGCGCTCTGGGACCTTCTCTGTTTCAAAGAATAAGACAGGCTCCGTGATGAGGAGGATGCAACATGTCCACAAAAAAGACAATGTGCATAGTGTATGATTTGGTAAGATTTACGAAAATTTTAATTACAAAACGACTTATAGCTAAAAGTAAACCACGACCGCTGTAGTCAAAAATCTAATAAAAACCAAATAGATTATAAATCTTGATTAAATAAGCTATGTCTGATGACTAATCTTTTTAAGATGTTCTTACTTTATCATTGCGTAATCCACCTCCAAAATTACTGTATAAAATGCGCTAAAAATTCGAACTTTCGGATCTTATAACTTAGAAACCAAACACAATTTTACAATGCCAACGGTCATCAGACGTCTAGTTCGATCAAATAAAGCTATTTTGAGCAACATTTGGGATCTTTGACAAGAAATATGCGCGTGATCTTCTTTCCCCATTTGTATGGGGATTTGAGCGGGTTGGGCCACCTTAATCTCAATAATTAAGGTATGTAATTCATCTCAATTATTTCTAAGTAACGAATCTTTACGCGGTCTTTGATTTATTTCGTCTAAAATCAAAGCTACCATTGTATGCAAAAATATTTGAAATTGAATGTGATATATATATATATATATATGTATAATCGACCGTGAAGCAAGGACACAATAATTGAAGAAAAAGTCTAGTAAAAAGAACTACTTTACGAATATACTGCAAGGCTGGACCCGAACCAGCAAAACATACCATTCGTGGGTATTGCTTCTACCAATTTCGCCACCGGCTATGTACCCATAATTTGGAATTCTACCTCCTCCCGTAATGAATGCCTCCAACTAACACCTCAGTCAGCCTGGGTAGCTCAGTGTGCGACGCCTTGCGATTCGATAAGCTGGGGTAGCATCTCTGAGCGCGGTTACGTTCTGGATGGGTGACCATTTTCAAGCGTTGAGGCTGGCCGTGGTTCGGATTAAACGTAAAACTGTAGGTCCTTCTTACTAGGTGGTAGGGTTAATCCCGTCCGGGTTGGTACCATCGCATTGAATGAACGATGGTCGAAGCGGCAATGAAAATTGACCATTTTCTCCGTACAGTTCAATGTAGCCGTGCAATATAAGGAAGGTATGGCACCTAGTTCCCATGTGGTGTGTTAGGCTAATACGGTCAGTTCGGTATTAGCAATCCATGTCCAGTTTATTATTATTGAATTAGTATCCTGAAATTTGTAATTTCTTTATGGAATAAATAATTCATTAATTCATTCATTCATTCAAATCATTCATTCAGTTATATAAAACTGTGTTTAAGATTATGCCTACATACATTACACATTATACATACATATGTACATATCACATTCCTTGGAATAAGCGACGTACCTGCTTAGTACGAAAAAGTATATTTACATATATTTGACATTATTTTTAGTAAGTAACGGAATAGTCTTTGCGCACAATCTGAGACGCTCTCGGATGCTCGCGATCAATCACATCCCTCTACCGAGATGAATCTTTATTTGATACGACGCGTAGGTACAGTCGGCTGTCGTAAAAGTATACACTTGTAATTCGAAGGTCGCAGGATCGAACTCCGCTTCAGATTATAGCGTTTAGCGTTTAGATCTTTGTGTATTTTATTATTGTGGATGAAATAAATCTATAATTTTGTACATATATATATATTTGTATGTATGTTATATTTATTTATATACTGTAGGTGTAATTTGTTCATCTATATTTTAGTATTCTTATGTATGTAGATATTGTTACGTATGTTTATATGTTATATAATGTATTACTGCAATTTATATAAACATTGTTTTATGTATTTATTTTTATTAAAATGCATCATTATTTCTGTCTACCGCCACGTACCTCTCTCTACATCCCAAAGGTTGGTAGGTAGAGAAGGCCCCTGGGCATTAGGCCCGCCTTTTGTAACCATTTTTAAAGGTGTACAATAAATCATTTTATTTTTCTTATTATATTTTTAAACGTGTTCTTATTATTATTATTATTATAAACTAGTGAAGTTTTTTTGCGGGTTCTTCTTTATTGAGTTAATTGAATACGCGGATCTAACAGTGTGTGACGTGATTTAACTTATGTAGTTTGAATACTAAAAGTTTAAATACATGAAATGTTATTTATTCCCAGATAAAAAATCTGCTGATTTTCAAAATATAATTACTATGCAATGGAGGAATAGAGAGCAAATGGTTAGACGTTGTTGTAACCATCAAAATAATATCGTATTTTTTTTATTTCGCCAAAAACGGCTTCCACAAATACACATACCAAACATACATTAACATTGATTTTTTCTATGTTAAGCGCGGCATATGGCGTACGCCAAGACCTTACGTATAATGTGCTCGACGAGGCCAATGGGCTTTTGAACTTTCACGGGGGTTGGGAGAACCATGCTTGCCGGCAAGGCGCTTCTTCAAATCGTCGGGTGTACATTAAGGGAAATACCTCGGCAGTTAGTCAATTCCATAGTTTGTCGACCCTATAAAAATAATCTAGAGCAGTATAGGATCGGTGGATCGGTTGGTTCCTATTTTCAGAATTTCGATGGATTGCCTGATATCGGGTACCAAAAAGCGACAAAATTGTCGCAGTATCATTTAAATTATTTTCAAACAATATTTGTATTATCTACCAAACAATATGTTTGTAGATTGTTTTACATTTATTAATAAATATATTCAAATTCTTCTTATACATTCTTAGGTTCACACAATTGCTGGATATAATGATTTGCAAACTCAAATTATCCCGGTATGCGATGTCGTTTTAAGCATCGCATGCGATCCGATCGACATCGCAGACCGGGTAACAGTAGGTTTCCAACTAAATGTTAATTCATAGGTCCAACATTATTCTGAATTCATGTTTAAACCTTTTTTGTCGTCCCAAGGGACTAATAATTTGAAGACTCAACTGGACAAGGAAAAAAGATTCCGACGAATTGAGAACCTCCTCCTTTTTTTTAAGTCGGTTAAAAAGTAAAAGTCTACTCCGTGCTGCTGTCTGTACTTCTCACGAAATAACGGATACAATAGGGAAAAAATGATACATCATTATATGACAAGAAGCGCGTTCTCCTCCGCCATTATTATTGAAAATTCATTGCATTTTTTCATTGATTTATTGTATGAATACCGTTAGATTTTTATGTGAACTCTACTATGGAGAGCAGGTTGATTACTGCACAATGGATAAATCACCAGGTGTCTAAACTTATATCTGCAAAGAAAAACTACGCTTAATTACTTTTAATAATAAGATACAGAAAAATATAAATGAAAACTTAAGGCGCTAGGACTGGCCAACTACTCGCGCCATACAAATGCACTTTTTAACAAATGTAATAATATGTAGTGAAACGCTTCAGAAAATCCAAATAGAACTCCAGACTGATAATGGATTGTTAATATTTTTTATTCCATCATTTATTTAAATAATAATAAAAATAAAAAAGTTGATTTTTCTCATTAGAAATCTGAAAGTAATTCGATTAATAGATGTAAGCAAAAACAGCATATATGCATAAACAAAACATTCCATTTGCTATTAGATTTCTACATTTAGTCAAAAAAGTTCGGAAATGGACACCGTTTCCGCAATGTATTTTGTATAGAAAAAGGTAACATACATTAACGAAAATAGGTTGATTAATAGACAAGGAATCATATATTGTAAGAATGACACTTATAATCGTCAGACTTAGTTAGTTAACTTGGGTCGCCTCGTCTAACTTTGCGATTTGGCTAGTACCAGGGCCTTAACTAAAATTACGCCATGCGTAATTATAGTCTTTTAGTTACTTATTAGTAACTACTAGAGTAAGTTGCCATATTGTCAGAGTTCGATGATGTGACTGCGACAAGCGCGCGGCTGGGAGGCGAGAGGATTGACAGTTCTAGCTTGTTTGCAAATCTGTGGGCGAGTCATTTCTTGATTTTTAGGGTTCCGTACCCAAAGGGTGAAAATGGAACCCTATTACAAAACCTCCGCTGTCCGTCCGTCCATCCGTCCGTCCGTCTGTCACAGGGCTGTATCTCATGAATTGTAATAAGTAGGCAGCTGAGTATGCATTTATTTTGCTGCTATAACAACAAATAGGTGAAATTAAAAAACACGTGATTTTTGTGTGTTCAATTTTGTACGATGGTACGGAACCCTTCGTGTGCGAGTCCGACTCGCACTTGGCCTGTTTTCATCTTGATTTTGGAAGCATATCGACTGTTGGTTAACTGATAACCAGATGAGTTCCATATTTGACTGGCGGCTTTCTACACTCAGACGTGAGAGGCAAGTAATCATACCCCTGCCCCAACAAATAGCTTGTATTTCACTTTTCGTGATATTTTCGTGTCGATGGGGTGGTGTGCCAATTTTAAATGGCGTTCCAGTTCCCGTCAAAGAGATTGTCAAAAAGTGCCAACATAATGGGCCTGGTAAGACGGTGCACGAAGCGAGTGACATTTCCACTCCAGTGCCCCAAGACAAGGGCAGACCTTTGTTGCCCTAATGACACACTTAAGGCGGGAACAGCGATAAACAAGAAAACTTATTATCACGTAATTACATTATTTTTAATGGTTAAACATTGTCAGATATTCGTATGTGATATTTGCAATAGACTTAAATGCACCGTTACATGTATACATACGTATACATGTTAAACCGTTAATATATGGCTTTATAATTTTGCCTTTTGCAAACGAAGTTAATTTAGATTTTGAAGCATCTATTTTAGATGCATCTATTTTCATATGATTCTAACACTTAATAACCTTAAACACTGTACAGTATATAACTTTAAGACTATTTAGTCCAGAGTTCACATTTAGATTTATTCACACGAGCAACAATCCTACTACTAACTACGCCATTAACTACGAATATATCCCTTATTGAACTTCTCAAACACCTTAAGGTCGGCTGGAAGAAATCTATTTGAAGGATAAGCCCGCCTTTGCGCCCCACTTATGTTTGTTATACTTTCTTTTGTTAATTGTTTTTTGCGGCGTATTAAAGAATTTTTAATCAATCAATCCTAATATGTAGTAGGAATTAACCAAACCCCGAAAAATACACCAATTCAAGACTTGCCAACAAATAAATTTAAATATATCTTGAGCACGCGGCGCGATATACCTTGTTCTCCCCTTAAGTGAGTGCCGGTAATATTGATATTTTTGTAAAAGTGATGTGCCACTCTCAATTGACCTTTTATTTTCCCCTCTTATCAGAACCGCGTCGGCAGCATTTTAGCGAAATATTGTTTTATAATGACACAAAAAAAACTTTAAAATTAACTGGTGGTTATAAAAAAATGGGATTTTAAAGTAAATAAGTGCTTGACTGAATGACAATATGACAAGATTTCTTTCGAGTCAATAACTAAAAATACTTCTCATCCTCTACTAGGAAACCTAGCAGAGAAGAGGAATACACTACTATCTTTACTCTAAAAGTGGTGGTGGTATGAAGCTAGAGAACCTGCAAAATGAGTAATAGTTTTAATGTCACTCACCCGAATGGGTTTTGCTCCGGAAGAACCGGCCTTCGACTCCTTAAAATACAGACACCGCGGCCTTCAAAATTTTGACTCCTAAAAACAACAGCGGTTCAATTACGGCGTCTAAAACATATATGTCGGATTTCTATGAGCCACATCCGGAATGGTTTAAAACCTTTTCCGGAATGTTTATAACCATATTTCGGAATAATTACCACCCACTTCGGAATTGTTCAAGTCGGAATGGATAGTTTTTGGCGATAAGTATGAGTTGATGTGATTAGGAGTAGGTAATAGAGTAAGTAAAGGACCCGATTGTAATTAGTTCCATAAGATATGATTTGAGATTACCGTGGTTAACACTCATTTTAAGGTTTTTGAAAAACGTTCCATAAGGGCGTAAGTTAAACAGCATTTAATTGTATTCAAAAATAACCACAAAGAAATTAAATAATCAAAATAGTAAAATATGAAGATTGATAGTCTAGCTATATTTTAAAGAAAAATATGTAAGTCTCTGGTGCTTTGTGTTTTCAACTTAGGCAAATATTCATAAACGATCATAAAAAAGTTTGAACATAGAATATGAGCGTCAAATAGTTTCAAATACAACTAGACCATCAATGCATCTTTCATCTTTTTGAAATTCCAAAAATGGTAGTAGTTCATTTTAAAATAATAAAATGTTCTTTCACTTACGTCCTTGTGGAACTGATTGCAATCAGGTGATAACACCCCCTTAAAGAATGTAGTTAGTGGAGGAGGCGGGTTAGGCTCGGATAGACCCATTGCTGGTGGGTACAACGGCGTCAAGTTCGTCTATGTTCCTCCATTACAAGTGATAAACTCTTGCATTTATCAATTAAGTTTACCGCTAAACTACCCATACAAACGTGGAAAGAAGATCATGCGCATATTTCTTGTCAGAGATCCAGAATTATACTCGAATTAGCTTTATTTGATTGATCTAGATGTCTGAAAACCGTTGGCATTGTAAAATAGTGTATGGTTTCTAAGTTACGAGGTTCGAAAGATCGAATTTTTCGCGTGTTTTATACAGAGATTTTTGACTACAGCTGTCGTGGTTAACTTTTAGCTATAAGTCGTTTTGAAATCAAAATTTTCGTAAATCTTACCAAATCATACACTACGCACATTGTTTTTTTTGTGGACATGTTGCATCTTCCTCATCACGGAGCCTGTCTTTTTCTTTGAAACAGAGAAGGTCCCAGAGCGCAACAGCACGGTTTTGTACAGTGCCCGCGAATGAGTTAGTCCCGCCGGGTTGGGCCACCTTAATCTTGCGTAGCCATTGCTGAGCTTAGAATAAGTAAGGAAAACTGTGCAATTTAACGCTGCGTCATGTCTCCTTCTCCTGCCGCCTCCATCCGTCACATCTGCGTGCGGGAACTTTCTTTTAGGTTCCCGCCAAAGTTGATATGATTAAAATACGTATTCCGGCGCTACACAAGCCGGCGGATAAATTCATAAAAGTCTTCACCGTCAGTTCGGAAAGGGGCGGGGGAGTTTTTTAAAGTAGATTACTTTGTTAAGGTGGCCCAATCCGGCGGGCCTAACTCATTCTCGGGCACGGTACAAAACCGTGCTGTTGCGCTCTGGGACCTTCTCTGTTTCAAATAATAAGACAGGCTCCGTGATGAGGAAGATGCAACATGTCCACAAAAAAGACAATGTGCATAGTGTATGATTTGGTAAGATTTACGAAAATTTTAATTTCAAAACGACTTATAGCTAAAAGTAAACCACGACCGCTGTAGTAAAAAATCGAACAAAAACCAAATAGATTATAAATCTTGATTAAATAAGCTATGTCTGATGACTAATCTTTTTAAGATTTTCTTACTTTATCATTGCGTAATCCACCTCCAAAGTTATTGTATAAAACGCGCGAAAAATGCGAACTTTCGGACCCTATAACTTAGAATCCAAACACAATTTTACAATGTCAATGGTCATCAGACATCTAGTTTGATCAAATAAAGCTATTTTGAGCAAAATTTTGGATCTCTGACAAGAAATATGGGCGAGATCTTCTTTCCCCTTTTGTATGGTGAGATGAGCGGGATGGGCCACCTTAAGGAGCCAATAGTCCTCAAAGCTGATTTAGGTTTTAGGTGACGTCCGATTTAGTCTATCATCATTTATTTATTCTTTTGTTTTTGAAATGTTTGGATTAATCTATAATCTTAAATATAATTATGGAAATTCAAAGAGGAAACGCACAGATCATTTTAGGTACTATGGGCAGCTCGGCGGGATGGAGAAAATTATATTTTTAGTTTAGTGTAATATTAGTTGTTAGTTTTTTTTTTATGTGACTGGACATGGATGGCTAATACCACACTTTCTGTCATGGTATTAGCCCAACACACCACATGGGAACTAGGTGCCATGCCAGGACCTTCCTTATATTGCACGGCTACATTGAACTGGATGGAAAACACGGACAATTTTCATTGCCGCTTCGACCATCGTTCATCCAATGCGATGGTACCAACCCGGGCGGGATTAACCCTACCACCTAGTAAGTAAGGAAGGGGACCTACAGTTTAACGTGGAATCCGAACCACGGCCAGCCTCTCAACGGTCGAATGGTCACCCATCCAAGACCAGACCGGACCCAGCGTTGCTTAACTTCGGAGAGCGATCGCCGAAGTGTCGCGCCACTGAGCCATTGAGGCTGACAGTTTAGTAAATAGCTGGTTTTATATTGTTTAGGGATTATCTATAAAATAATATTATAGTTACTGCGTGATGGTTTTTATTTGTTTGGAATAATTTTTTATCCGTTTTTAACCGACTTCAAAAAAGAAGGAGGTTTGTTACCTCAGAACTTTCGCCTGGTTTTCATATAAGTCTTAAATTTGCATTAAGGTGGCCCATCCCGCTCATCTCCCCATACAAAAGGGGAAAGAAGATCACGCCCATATTTCTTGTCAGAGATCCAAAATTTTGCTCAAAATAGCTTTAGTTGATCGAACTAGATGTCTGATGACCATTAGCATTGTAAAATTGTGTTTGGTTTCTAAGTTATAAGGTCCGAAAGTTCGCATTTTTCGCGCGTTTTACACAATAACTTTGGAGGTGGATTACGCAATGATAAAGTAAGAACATCTTAAAAAGATTAGTCATCAGACATAGCTTATGTAATCAAGATTTATAATCGATTTGGTTTTTGTTCGATTTTTTACTACAGCGGTCGTGGTTTACTTTTAGCTATAAGTCGTTTTGAAATTGAAATTTTCGTAAATCTTACCAAATCAAACACTATGCACATTGTCTTTTTTGTGGACATGTTGCATCTTCCTCATCACGGGGCCTGTCTTATTCTTTGAAACAGAGAAGGTCCCAGAGCGCAACAGCACGGTTTTGTACCGTGCTCGCGAATGAGTTAGGCCCGCCGGGTTGGGCCACCTTAAGTATGCGCGCGACAAAAGGACGAATAACTCAATATCACGCTAACCGATTTCAATGATTCTTTTTTTATCGGAAAGGACGTTTTGTCTGCCTAAAATTTCTAGGAGTCTGAATGGTTTTTTTCGATTTTTTTATGGAACCCGACATGGATGTCTAATACCACACAACGAGCGTCATAATGTTAACTTAATACACCACATTCCAGAAGGAATTTGGTGTACACCTATGGAACCCGACATGGATGTCTAATACCACACAACGAGCGTCATAATGTTAACTTAATACACCACATTCCAGAAGGAATTTGGTGTACACCTATGGAACCCGACATGGATGTCTAATACCACACAACGAGCCTCATAATGTTAACTTAATACACCACATTCCAGAAGGAATTTGGTGTACACCTATGGAACCCGACATGGATGTCTAATACCACACAACGAGCGTCATAATGTTAACTTAATACACCACATTCCACAAGGAATTTGGTGTACACCTATGGAACCCGACATGGATGTCTAATACCACACAACGAGCGTCATAATGTTAACTTAATACACCACATTCCAGAAGGAATTTGGTGTAAACCTATGGAACCCGACATGGATGTCTAATACCACACAACGAGCGTCATAATGTTAACTTAATACACCACATTCCAGAAGGAATTTGGTGTACACCTATGGAACCCGACATGGATGTCGAATACCACACAACGAGCGTCATAATGTTAACTTAATACACCACATTCCAGAAGGAATTTGGTGTACACCTATGGAACCCGACATGGATGTCTAATACCACACAACGAGCGTCATAATGTTAACTTAATACACCACATTCCAGAAGGAATTTGGTGTACACCTTTCCTTTATGGGCACGGCTACACTGAAGTGGATGGAACCCACGGATCATTTTTAATTACCGCTTCGACCATAGTTTCATGCAATGCGGTGGTACCAACCCGAGCAGGCTTGTTGTTGGGAACAGCTACAGTTATATATGGGTTACGAACCATATAACAGATCGCATTCGTAAAGAAATGCACTTATCCAACTCAGAGAGAGAAAGTGTGCATCACCGGGGCAATAATTTGAACCCATACCCGCTCTCATGAAAGGCTGTCATCACGAGCTGTATAAATGTACGTGGTGACGAAATGGTTCATTCGAAAACTAAGAGCTTCCCGATTTGACACAGTTTTCCAAATATGGAATATAACGAAATTTCCGTGTATAAATACACGTCATCTGAAACAATCATGGCTTCCGTATGCTGTATATATTCATTGCCGAGGTACAGAGCAGTTAGCAGCACGCGGCGTAAAACTTTGCACATTATTCGAACGGGATCTTTCGGGACACACTGCGCATCGCGACGCGCTCCGGAGGGCCGCTCCGAAACTACGGACCTCATTTATTAAGGGACGGTTTGTTTTTTATTTGCGAGAAAATTCACTACGAATTAAGAGTTGCGGGCGAGGCGGGTTCCAGATACGCGAGGGGTAAGCGCGAACCATGCACTGTTTTTGTTTCTGGTTAATAAGTTATTTTTTTCTTTCTGACACCATTCGTCTTAATTTTGCGAGAATATGCTTTTAGCTAGAATAAGAAAGAATGAGAGAGAATCAACAGTCTTCGTCACAAGAGAAAGCAGGATTACGCCTAGGGCATAGGCGCCGCAATGCATGCAAAACTTTCTTTCTCATTCTAGTTGCATTCGTCACAAATGCGAGCTGGTTCGGAATCCATGTAAAACTATAGGTCCCTACTTAGGACAGGCCTGCCCTAGTTGGTAACATCACATTGGATGAAGACTTGGTCTTACCATACTGCGTTGCTCGCTTAGTTTATATGGAAGGACCTGGGATGGCACCTAATTACTCCGGGAATGCGGTTTATTGGACTAATATCATTACTGCGGGTGTGGTTTAAGCCATCCATGTCCAGTTACATAAAACAAAACACCGCCATTATAGTACTGTCATGACTATCTATCTCGCGATACAAGCTATGACTACTTGCATCATATAAACCAGATCGCCTAGAAGTTCATTCATAAGAATCGTTCTGTGACCTAAGTGTGTTATTTTTCCCTGTGAGAGAGTATTTATGTGTGTGCGTAATTCTGACTGCAGTGTGGAGTCGTAATTTTCAGTCCGCGCCTCTTTAAACCTTCGAACTGCAGTCTGTGGTATCAAAGCCTAGGAAACTAGACAGGGTGATCAAAGTACCTGAAAGGCTAAGCGGCTACAAACCGTCTGTGGCTCAGAGACTCCAAACCAATGGTGAGCTGCACACCAACAAATCGCACTGCTCACTGTATTGATTCGAAGGAAGTCAACAGAAATTGAGAACAACATTCACATTTATGGCTAGAGTATTCTATCACAGGCCTAATCTATGCTAAGGAAGAAGTAGTTGCATACATAAAAACAACCTTCTGTGTAAGTAGATTTGACCTCGGATTAAAATAAAAACCCAAAATCCACGTCTTCGCCGATGTTGCAGCCCAGCAGGTCATAACCCGTAGTTCCAGCTGTCACCTAAATTGCCGTTTACGGCAAACCGATCGACTGGCCTTTTCCGTAAAAATTTCAAACACCATACAAGTTTTTACTAGATATTCTGTGGTTTTACTTCAAGTTTTCAAAGTCAAATTCGGACTTCCGATTTGTATGAAACAAGGAGTCGGCGTAAACGGCCACGTCGACGTATTTACGAAAAGTTTAAGTGATTGCTTTGAACGCACACGTTAACCAAAGCGTTCGCGCTCGCCCCCCTGCAAGTTCACCCGAGTGGCACGTCGCTTCGCATCTCGCAGTGCCCGTCTCCCGCGCCGCCTCACGTCACCGCCAATTGTGTGTGACGTCACACGCGATGGAGGTGTGACGTCACGACAGGCCGTCGTCGCGCGGCTTATTGCAGTAATGCGGGGAAGTCTGATTTAAAACTATTCATAGAAAATATTTCATTTAAGCATTCGTAGTTTGAATTAAAGTATACCACAAACGATGGCCTTTCTCAGATGTCATTGCCGCTCAGCGTGAGACAAGGGGTTGTGCAAGGTTCAGTGTTAAGCCCGATTCTATTTGCTCTATATACAGCTGACATGATCCAATCACTAAAACACTGTGCTGTTCACCTATATGCAGACGACACTCAGCTGTATACAGGGAGCTTTACCAACGAAAATGACATATATACCACAGTAGTCAAGCTAAACGAAGACCTTGAATCCATAGCTTGTTGGTCAAAATCACACAACCTAGTGTTGAACCCTAGCAAAAGCAAGCTGCTGCTACTAGGTACTAAACATCAAACAAACAGCCTTAGTTCAGCAGTACTTGACGTGCGGCTGAATGGAGAAATTATACCATTGGTTATGCAAGCAAAAAATCTGGGAATAATATTTGACAGGCACTTGAGATTTGAAGCCCACATTGACAGTAAAATACCTAAGTGCTTCTCTGCCCTCAAGACTCTTTACAAAATAAGGCCATATGTGACAAAGGAAGTCAGACTGCGGCTAACGGAAGCACTGGTTTTATCAAATTTAGATTATGGTGACATAGTGTATGGGCCTTGCCTACTAAAAAAAACCCCCAAATGTGTTCAACGTGTCCAAAATGCCTGCATGCGCTATTGTTATGATATTCCCAAAAGGTCACACATTAGTCCCTACCTAAAGGAAACGGGAACTTTAAATATGAATAACCGTAGAAAACTCAAATATGGAGTTTGTTTATTCAAAGTCATAACCAAAAAACAGCCGCCATACCTACATGAAAAGTTGTCATGGTCCAAAACTAGTCACAATTACCCTACCAGAGCAAGCAGCTATCAACTAATCATACCCCGGCATACACTGAGGTCCTTTAGGGGCAGTTTTAGTTATGCCGCTGCAAAAATATGGAACGACCTTCCGCCTCCTGTCCGCTCAAGCAAAAGTCATTATATATTCAAAAAACTCTTTCGAAATTGGCTACTATCAACTCAATAATGTATACTCCAAGAATATCTATGTTGTTTCTACGCCTGATTGTTTTTTTTTTTTTTTTTCTTCTTTTCTCACCCTTTGAAAATTACAGTGCACACGCACACACCCTCACGCACCCTAACAGACCCTCACACACACACACACACACCCTCACCAACCACGCTACAGACTAAACCCTGCCCTCGAAACCGTTTTCTTAACAACACATTATTCAGTCAGATTACTTTGTTGTATTTTCTTCTCATAATTGAATTTTTAGTCTAAATATCGCATGCCGTCGATGCCACATTGCATTTATCGTGTTTGTAGCTTTTGAGCCCGGTGTTGGCTGGAAACCAGCGGCTCTAGGTATGTTTTGCGACGCACCTAGTGCACTATCGCTGAGCCCATCACCCTTTCCTCCGATGTACATGGTATATCATAGTAGGCACATACCTATTAATATAACTATCTTTCGTTTTATTTTATCTTTCTCTTTACTGTGTCAAATAAATTTAAAGTTTTATTCGAAAATGTAAAAATGTAACTACCTATGTTATGTTACCTGTGCTATGTTACCTGAATGTTTGTATAATCGAGTGTAATAAGAGGAATAAACGAAGTTATTATTATTATTATTATTATACCGGCAATTGCACGAGGATATTCTGAAAATAATTAATGAAATAAATATCTAATAAAGAATATTTGTTTAATTTAAGGAATTTCGCCTTGTGTCTCAGGGGCGCGGGGACTTGCTTTCTATGCAAACGATCATGGGTTTAATACCCACCTATATTTATCTTTCTAAATTGAATAATTGCATTTCGTCACGAATTTAGCCAGTTTCGTGGTTCGCAATCCATTCAAGACTGTAGGTGCCCTTGTCTTATAATAAGTAAAAGGGGGTATTGCCCTACTGGTTTGTAGGATTAAGCTCGCCCTGTTTGCTACCATGGCTTTGGATGAAAAGATGGTTGAAGCGGCAATGTAAAATTGGCCCTGATTTCCATCCAGTTCAATGTAGTCGTGCTCTTCGAGGGTAGGTCCTGGCATGGCGCCGAATTCCGTCAGGAATGCGGTGTGTTGGGCTTATATCATGACATTGGATGTGGTTTTAGCCCTACATGTCTAGTTAAATGGGGATGTTTTCCTTCATTTAATTTAATGTAGGTACCACAGATAATAAAAGGGGAGGGCGATATGTTACCTAGCGCGCCTAATATGAGACCCACTATCTCCAATTTTCAAAAACTACCAACTTAACTTAAACGTACATGCCTCAGTGGCCCAGTGGCGCGACACTTCGGCGATCGCTCTCCGAAGTTAAGCAACGCTGGGTCCGGTCTGGTCTTGGATGGGTGACCATTAGACCGTTGAGAAAGGCTGGCCGTGGTTCGGATTCCACGTTAAACTGTAGGTCCCCTTCCTTACTTACTAGGTGGTAGGGTTAATCCCGCCCGGGTTGGTACCATCGCATTGAATGAACGATGGTCGAAGCGGCAATGAAAATTGTCCGTGTTTTCCATCCAGTTCAATGTAGCCGTGCAATATAAGGAAGGTCCTGGCATAGCACCTAGTTCCCATGTGGTGTGTTGGGCTAATACCATGACAGAAGGTGTGGTATTAGCCATCATGTCCAGTCATATATAAAAAAAAAACATGCAAACCTAGTCGCGGACGTATTGGAGGGTTTGTGTGGTTGGAAAAACGCATTTTTAGAACACATTCGCGCGTGGTGTCAATGTTTCAACTACTTGTGTGGCATACAACGCGCCGCCACATTCGCATACAATATTTTCGCCTCTTTGGCAATACGTGAAGAGACCCGGTATCGAACGCATGCCACTTCTCAGTTCCATTTTATTCAGTCGTAGGTACCTTTACATAACCTCCACAGAAGTTAGGAAACGAACCGAAGTGCGAACAACAAAGCTGCTTTTAACACCGGCCTATTAGGTGTGATAACCATCGTGCCCGGTGCTGAAACAAACGCCACAACAAAGGATTCACGCGGAAATGAAAAAGTGCCCTGAAAAAAACTGAAAAGTGGCTCTCCCGGCGAGGCGAGAATCGGCCGCCCAAAATGGATCGAGATTTTGTGCGGAAACCCACTGAATGAACAGGAAATCCATAGAGGCGCAATATGAGAATTGTTTGTGATCTGAAGAAGATATTAAGGTTTTCAGTGATATCGATTCTACGTGGTTCAAGTGATTGATACTCTGAAGGAAACTCTTTGATTTTATGAAAAATAAAATTAACTAGCTTTTGCTGAAGTAAATTAAAACTGTACTATTTAGTTCTATATAATTTCAATACTTTTTATGTGTATGTGCTTGATATATTAAAGTGTATAACTATATTTGCGAGTTTAGTTTGTAGTTTGAATTTAAAAGGTTAAGATGGTAGGGGAAATGGAAATATGACTGTAATATAATTCAAAATAGACCAATCAGTCCCTTTGTATTTTACTTAAAAAAATTCATGCTAGCGTAGTAATTAAAAAAAATGGCTTTGAAAGGTCAAAATGGTCCTTTTAGAAATATTTTTTATTTCGACGATTATACAAGTGTTTTGGACAAAATGTTTTAAAGCTTTAACTTTAAAAAAAACTTAAGAACAACATTCATTATTAGGTATTTATTACCCTTAAGTGACTTATCTGCTTATTATACGAAAAAATATATTTACTTAAGACAGATGTTATCCACTTTTCTATGAAAATTTGCGGGTGGGACTTACATAATAATATTCGCATAAACTTGCTCCAAGATCTATTCCACGTCACTCTATACTCTGCGTTGACCGCACCACGGCGACCGCGCGGGGCGTAATCTGTTATTTAGCGCACTCGCCAGTTCATATTAACATGTGATAGATGGCGCTAGAGGCGCGGTCTCGCCTGCCTGCATCGCACTTTTGTTACCACCGTTTTTATATTTTGTGTGAAAAGAATAATACAACGAATTCATGTTATTTTTTAACACTTTATATTGAATTTTTTTGAGAGTAAACCATGCAGTGTTCATTTCGATGGTGGGCAGACCTCCTTACTTACTATGCTGCTTGGGTTTGTCGATTATGGTCGAAGCGGCAATAAAATATTTCTGTGTTTACCATTCAGTTATTATATATGGCGGAGAATTTCTTAAAAATTTTGAGAGGTCGGTTTGAGAGGCTTAAAAATTATATCTTTTAGTTAATTTAGCTACTTCGCTATTGTTTAGTGTAGAGTGTATTTATTGGTTCTTGAATTCTTCTAGTAAATCTTTTTAGCTCTTAATTTTTTCTTAAATCTTTGGCAGCTACTTTAAGAAAAACATTTTTGTAATAAAATATTAAATATATATTTTCATGGCACTATGACATATTTCTCAAATTTTATAATTAATTTTATGAGAAATTTTGGCAAAAGACGATATTATTTTCATACTAACGGAGTTTGTTGGTGGAAAATAATAATTGTATTTTGGTACGAATTCAATTATTAAAGTATTAAATTAACGGCAAACGGAGTGTGGGCAGACCACCCGCCAGGTGGGAAGACGACATCAAGTGCGTCGGCGGAAAGCAGTGGTTCCGTACCGCTGAGGGCCGGGAGGACTGGAGAAGGATTGGAGAGGCGTATGTCCAGCAGTGGACGCAAACACGCTGACTGACTGACAATTAAGTATAACGTCATTTCAAATACAATACAATTTTACATTGCAATTCGATGGATTTTTTGTCAGGACAGTAAATTAAGTGTCTGACAACATTATGTACATTATAGCGCATACTTACCTCTACTAACCCTTAATTTTCAACATAACATTTTATAACGTTTGTTGTATGCTTCCCATTTTCAACATAACATTTTATTGAACTCTAACACTTTATTGAACTTAGTTTATTGAACTTAGTTTATCTTTTAGTTTTGACTACTGTTTTATTCTTGACAATTCTATTGATGCTGTTTGATGTAATTTTAATGTATGTGACAAATATCCTGACAATTCTATTGATGCTATGAATTTAATATTTATTATTGTATTTCAACTGTTACTATATTATTTATGCTTTCATGCTATTGTATTTAATTTTAAATGTTTTGATGATTCCAAGTGTTCCCTGCGTCCCAAAGGAGGATTCATAAATACAAATACAAATATTACGTTTGTTGTATGCTTCCCATTTTCAACATAACATTTTATTACGTTTGTTGTATGCTTCCCATTTTCAACATAACATTTTATTACGTTTGTTGTATGCTTCCCATTTTCAACATAGCATTTTATTACGTTTGTTGTATGCTTCCCATTTTCAACATAACATTTTATTACGTTTGTTGTATGCTTCCTATTTTCAACATAACATTTTATTACGTTTGTTGTATGGGTCCCATTTTCAACATAACATTTTATTACGTTTGTTGTATGCTTCCCATTTTCAACATAGCATTTTATTACGTTTGTTGTATGCTTCCTATTTTCAACATAACATTTTATTACGTTTGTTGTATGCTTCCCATTTTCAACATTACATTTTATTACGTTTGTTGTATGCTTCCCATTTTCAACATTACATTTTATTACGTTTGTTGTTTGTTTGTACTACTTTTCCCGTTTTTTTCGTGCCTCAGGACAACGAATGACGTTCGAGTATTGAACGAGTAGAGAACCGGCACGGGGCCGTGCCAAATCGAAATGCGTTGTCTCCCCGACAGTCCGCTCTGCATAAGTGTGGGCTCACACTGGGTATGCTTACATTGTTTTCATGTTACTATTGTATTGTAGTGTTTATTCATCATCCATAGACAGTACACTGCAAAAGGATTTGTCTTATTTTAACATTGGCCAATTCAGCAAAACAAAACACAGCGAAGACAGTTCAGCAAAACAAAACACAGCGAAGAAGAACTGGCAGGAAACTCCGCTGTTTTTTTTTCAACGTCCACTTAGTCTAAATTGTTGGTCCATTTTTTTTTGGCAAGGAAAACACTAAATTAACATGAATTCACGAAAGTTAACAATTCATGCCGTATGCAACAGTTCATGGCAATTATCATTTTATTTGCAAATACTATTCCCGCCAACTAACATGTTGCCAAACTGGACATGGATAGATAACACCAGATCGACCATCATGATATTAACCTAACACATCACATGGGAAATAGATGCCATGTTAGGACCATTCGTATTCTGCTCAGCTACATTGAACTGAATGGAAAGCATGGACAATTTTCATTGCCGCTTCGACCATCGTTCATTCAAAGCGATGGTACCTACCCGAGCGGGATTAACCCTACCACCTAGTAAGTAAGGAAGGTGAACTACCATTTTACGTGGAATCAGAACTTCGGCCAATCTCAACGTTCGAAAACGGTCATCCGTCTACAACCCAATCGCGCTCCGAGTTGCTTCACCCAGCTTATATACGGCTACGGCTACCGAGGTTGAAAAATACAAACAAATACATAAATACCGACGCGGGTTCGTGAACACTGACAAAAGGGGAAAATTAACCACATTGTAACCTCATTCGCTGTTTGAGTTGTGGCAACACACCAACTAATTGTTTTAAAAAATTGTTGCCGTAGGTTAACGCACTCAACATTTAGAAAATACATGATTTTCTCCTCTAATTTGACAACCGAAGTGCAACTATAACAAGAACAACACATTTTTCGGAATCAACAATTCGTGTAAATAAATACGCGTTCGAAATATTTACAATGCCAACGTAGGTTTACACGCAAGCCGAACTGAATTGGTTAGCAAACATCAATCCGACGGGGAAACAAGAAAAAGCACATGGTGTGAGGTAAATGTCACTATGTATGTCCAACGGTCGTCGTCTCTTCGGCTGACGTGGCACGCCACTTGAGCTTTTCACGTGACCCAGTGAAAACACTACGCTAGAAAAAACCATAATATCAAGGTTTCCTCGCTAAATTAATATGAACCTTTATCATAATGTCAAGAATTTATCGCTTAATTCATATGAATCTTAATCTTAATATCAAGAATTACTCGCTAAATTTATATGAACCTTTATCATAATATCAAGAATAACTCGCTAAATTAATATGAACCTTTATCATAATATTAAGAATTCCTCATAATATGATACCATAATACTACACACATATATTACTATCAATAATTTGTCGCTAAATTTATATGAACTTTATACACCAAGAATTCCTTGCTAAGTTCATAAGAACATTTATCATAATATCAAGAATGGCTCGCTAAATATATATGAACTTTAAATATCTAGAATTCCTTGCTAAGTTCATATGAACATTTATCATAATATCAAGAACGGCTCGCTAAATTTATATGAACCTTTATCATAATATTAAGAATTCTTCATTTAATTCATATGATACCATAATACTACATACATATATTACTATCAATATTTTGTCGCTAAATTTATATGAACTTTATATACCAAGAATTCCTTGCTAAGTTCATAAGAACATTTATCATAATATCAAGAATGGCTCGCTAAATTTAAATGAACTTTAAATATCAAGAATTCCTTGCTAAGTTCATATGAACATTTATCATAATATCAAGAATGGCTCACTAAATTTATATGAACTTTAAATATCAAGAATTCCTTGCTAAGTTCATATGAACATTTATCATAATATCAAGAATGGCTAGCTAAATTTATATGAACCTTTATCATTATATTAATAATTCTTCATTTAATTCATATGATACCATAATACTACATACATATATTACTATCAATATTTTGTCACTAAATTTATATGAACTTTATATACCAAGAATTCCTTGCTAAGTTCATAAGAACATTTATCATAATATCAAGAATGGCTCGCTAAATTTAAATGAACTTTAAATATCAAGAATTCCTTGCTAAGTTCATATGAAAATTTATCATAATATCAAGAATGGCTCGCTAAATTTATATGAACTTTAAATATCAAGAATTCCTTGCTTAGTTCAATGAACATTTATCATGATATTAATAATTCTTTATTAAATTCATATGATACTTTAATACTACATATACTTTCAACAATTTGTCGCTAAATTCAATGAATTTTAATTATCAAGAATTTCTTACTAAGTTCATATGAACATTTATCATAATATCAAGAATGGCACGCTAAATGTACGACAAGTACCTATTGCTGGTAACAAAATCTGTATATCGTGATTGCGGATGACATTTCTTAAAACAGTTTAAGGCAAATTACTATGTAGAACCAAAGAAACAGCCACCCTCAGTGCAAATGGATTACAAATAAATACTTACTTACTTAAGGATTACTTACATAGATTGCAATAATATTATTTTCCACATTTCCTTTTTAATCTTTGACTACATTTTCGTCATTTCCACCCGATGCTTGATTCATAACGGACATTAATTTGAGTTTTAGCGACATCTACATTTTAAGCATTGTAATCAGATTTTGAAAATAATCTGAAAAAGTACTGGTCGTGACATTCGTCGGAAGCAGGATTCCAACCTGCGACCTTTGGGTTACATGTCCACTGCTCTAACCAACTGAGCTATCCCGACCAATTAAATGTAACGACCAATACTTTTTCAGATAATTTTCAAAATCTGATTACAATGCTTCAAATGTAGATGTCGCTGATACACAAATTAATGAGATAACGGTAATATGTCGAATACATAAAATTATCATGATAAGTGACAACCCAGATATTTATTGGTTGTGGTTGTTTACTTTTGTAACGTTTTGTTTAATTTTATATTTAATTAATCAGCTTTATTGGCCGTAAATATTGTTAATATTTTCAGCCCGCCAGACTTTCCAAAAAGTTGCAGCACTTCCGCAATCATAGCCAACCTTCACCTTCCCACTTAAAGACTCATGAAAACTCGCCGCGGAACCTGAAAATTTATTCAAATCTCAATCCGGCGGCCACAAAGGAGAACTTCTTCAAATTAACAGACACAATCAGAGGGGAGATTTCTTCAGCAGTTCTCAAACTTCGGGCGGGTCACGGTAGGTATAATCCGAAAATGAATTCATCCAATTACGGGTGCCACGTGAATATGCATGAGTTTCGCGCTGTATGCGTCGAGGCTAGGCGCTTAAAAAACCGTTCCGGTGTCCAGGGGGGTTACCATGGTGATCTCGTAAACAGGCGAGTGAGTGTTTAGTTGCATTTCGTACCATGCTTAGTGTCAAACGAACGTGTTATAAGTAATTTTTGATATCATTTATTTAAACTTTTTGGTAGTCAAACTACACTAAGTTACGTCACAAAAATCCGCGGATTCGAACAACCCAGGAAAGAAGAACCCGCAAAGAAACTTCACGGGTTTACATAACATATTTTTACATCCACAATTATGAAATAAACACTAAGATGCTACTGCCAAACAATTCCTTGGTAGAACAGATTAAGGCAAAGAACAAAGAACAATAGAAACAGCAACTCTCAGTTTAAAGTATTTACAACTAACAAAGGTACTAATGCAATAATATAATTTAATATAATTTATAGCAAAACAAGTATTCTCTAGTATAAAAGCCGTCGTCAACTTAACCTATGTATTTACAATTGCCCTGATCTACTCGCTCAGGTAGGTCTACACGTGCCATGCAGACAAACACGCTCGATGTCACTGTTTCATGTAGGAAGAGCTAAAACAAAAGCTGGTGTCCGTGCACCAATCCGCAGAATGTGCGATAGCTACAACAGATATTTAACATCCATTGATTTATTTTGCAATACAGCTCTCACCTTCAAAAAACATGTCCGTCACCTGCTGGATAATTGTGATAAGTAGTGTATTATTTTATTTTATATGTTTACTTGTGCCTCTTCTAACTGTATGCTTTAAATGTTATTCACTTTTTGGTAAAACTTTTAATTTAATCTGCTAGACATCCAGGCATCCAAACGATTCCTCTTAAGCATATGTAATGTTCTGTGTTGCTTCATCTAGTGTAAATATTTATGTTCTACATTATGTGTTTTCGAGGGAAGCGTAGTGGAGGCAGGCGTAGCTTAATTTTAATTTATAATATTTTATTAATGTGTCATTGTAACCTGTTCTCTGTTCTTCTCCAAGTAAATAAATAGTAAATAAATAATAAAATAATAATAATTTAATCACCCATTATATTGTTTACCAGGCGTGTTAATTTAGCGTGGTAACCCCCAGAAGTTGGTGCCTCAAATCGATGGGATTTGTTCTAAAACTTACGTCTCAGTGTACGTGTCAGTAATTCTTTGCCTTGGGATAATTTGAATTGCACCTGGTATTCTACTCCAAAATGCCTAAGTGACGTTTCGCGTCAGGAAAGAAGAAAAGTTTAGAGGCCTCGTAGCTCTAGGCCGCGGCGACTTGCCTTGCTTGCCAGGGGCACGGGTTCATTTCCCCGTTCCATTTATGCACTACACTTTATTTCGCTTTCTGAGTTGGATTGCATTTCATCACGAAATTACGTGCGTTATTTTTCTCAACATCAACAACTTCGGTTAGATGTTTTAAATGTAATTAAGCAGTTTAAATGTTTATCAAAATCGGCTCCATGACTCCTTTGAGAGTTTTTTACTATTTTTTAGAGTTTCAGATTTGGCCATGAAGGCACACCTAAAAAAATTCACCTGTATACATGTGATTGCGTATGAGTATGTTCGACATTTTTGACATTAATACTACGCTGGTAGTATTTTTTTTATAGTATATAACTTGTGAAAAAAAAGGTAAGAAAATAAATAATTTTCATATTTCACACGCAAATATTCAAAATAATGTTTCTTTCTGTTTTTCCTTTATATAAATGAAATTGACAAATTCATAAATAATTCATGTTTTCTACTGTATGCTGATGAAACAACAATGTAAGAATAGCTTAACTGTAATATATAATATAATAATATAATAGAAAAAAAAAAACTTATTGACTTGATACACTGCATCCGTATCAAACTTGATTTTAAGTTTTTATCTATAGTTAAAAGTATGCTGGTTAAATTATTCTTTGCCTTTTTTCAGTTGTTTCCCATAACATTTACCTCAAAAACTAGCTTCAAACAGTGCCGCGACTACCGCCACCATGAATATTCATTGATTCGTCTCACCACTCGACTGCCCCTGAATGGCTCAGTGGATGGCTCGCTACAGAGTTTCTGGGGTTTGATTTTTTTTGTAATCCACTCACTCCCGAATTGAACTCACTCTTACCTGAATGGGCCCCCAGGTTGTTCCAAGAGTTGTTCCACGCACTCACCCACTCGACGGTGGAAGCAGTCCCACCGCCGTTCTCGCTAGCGACACGAACGCTTACGCTAAAACCCCTCGTTGCTGGCTCTACGACGCCACAAAATGATAATTAGACCTGGTTCGCACCTAATGCTGCCACGAGTCCTTTTGAAGAAGCCACAGTGGGAGAAGAGGAGCATGAACATTACTGCTGCATCTTCAAAGAATGGGGCTCCGAAGTACAATCGGGAACCACGATTGGCGCAGTTCGTTCCAAGAGAACGAGCATGAAACTCCCGCACTCACCCACTCGACGCTGTTAGCAGTCCCACCGCCGTCCTCGCTAGCGACACAAACGCGTATGCTAATACCCCTCTTGGCTGGCTCGGCGACGCCACAAAATGATAATTCGATCTGGTACGCAAAGTTGCCTCGAGCCCTCTTGAAGAAGCCACAGTGGGAGAAGAGGAGCATGAACATTACTGCTGCATCTTCAAAAAATGGGGCTCCGAAGTACAATCGGGAACCACGATTGGCGCAGTTCGTTCCAAGAGAACGAGCGTGAAACTCCCGCACTCACCCACTCTACGCTGGAAGCAGTCCCACCGCCGTCCTCGCTAGCGACACGAACGCTTACGCTAATACCCCTCGTTGCTGGCTCTACGACGCCACAAAATGATAATTAGACCTAATTCGCACCTAATGCTGCCACGAGTCCTTTTGAAGAAGCCACAGTGGGAGAAGAGGAGCATGAACATTACTGCTGCATCTTCAATGAATGGGGCTCCGAAGCACAATCGGGAACCACGATTGGCGCAGTTCGTTCCAAGAGAACGAGCGTGAAACTCCCGCACTCACCCACTCGACGCTGGAAGCAGTCCCACCGCCGTCCTCGCTAGCGACACGAACGCTTACGCTAATACCCCTCGTTGCTGGCTCTACGACGCCACAAAATGATAATTAGACCTGGTTCGCACCTAATGCTGCCACGAGTCCTTTTGAAGAAGCCACAGTGGGAGAAGAGGAGCATGAACATTACTGCTGCATCTTCAATGAATGGGGCTCCGAAGCACAATCGGGAACCACGATTGGCGCAGTTCGTTCCAAGAGAACGAGCGTGAAACTCCCGCACTCACCCACTCGACGCTGGAAGCAGTCCCACCGCCGTCCTCGCTAGCGACACGAACGCTTACGCTAATACCCCTCGTTGCTGGCTCTACGACGCCACAAAATGATAATTAGACCTGGTTCGCACCTAATGCTGCCACGAGTCCTTTTGAAGAAGCCACAGTGGGAGAAGAGGAGCATGAACATTACTGCTGCATCTTCAATGAATGGGGCTCCGAAGCACAATCGGGAACCACGATTGGCGCAGTTCGTTCCAAGAGAACGAGCGTGAAACTCCCGCACTCACCCACTCTACGCTGGAAGCAGTCCCACCGCCGTCCTCGCTAGCGACACGAACGCGTATGCTAATACCCCTCGTGGCTGGCTCGGCGACGCCACAAAATGATAATTAGACCTGGTTCGCGCTGCAAGCTGTCTCGAGCCCTCTTGAAGAAGCCACAGTGGGAGAAGCGGCGCATGAATATCACGAAGATAGTTACTTAGATTAGGGCAGAAATAGGCCAGAAATAAGCCAATCGCTTGCACGTGAGCTCGATTAGTCCCAAACGAGTTTGCTTCTTTCCACTGAAGAGATCGGAAGGAGAAGTGACATGCGGCTGATATCGTGTCTCCGCTATATGGCCAAATGATCATACAATTAATTGGGAATCAGGCGGCGCATCTTATGCCACACAGTCGAAACTTCGCTGTCACTCGCAAAAGTGCTCTAAAATAGCGTTCTTCAAGTCCGTCCCACCCACACAAAACCTCCATACGTTTGCGACTATGTTTGCATGTGGCATGTACGAGTATGTTAAAGTTGGTTTAGTAGGTTTGATGATTGGAGAAAACGGGGTCTATAGTAAACGCGCTAGATGCCATATCTCCTTCATTTTTATCTATGTTTCTTACGCATACTGGGTTTTTTCAAATTATAAAAGTTTGATGGATTGTGATAATATTGGTCTCAAATGAAAGATGCTAAATTCCTAATAGTAATACAACGGTACCCTAATCGATATTATTTTCTAGTTATCTGACATTGTACAATTTCGGGCAAAGAATCTCAAAATCCGCACTTAACTTACTCATATTTAAATAAATAAGCTCAAAATATGGCGTTTAACTTCCAATATAAGTCCGATAGGATTTATTTCTGAAATAATTGAATTAAGAGGCCCGTCTGTGCACGCAAATCAGTTGTTTCTCTGAGTGAATAGAAGTTAAATTGTAAGAAATTATGTTTTCCTAAGTGTTTAACTTAACATCGAAATACTATGACGATATCTCACCAATTATCCGAACAAGCAAGGTCCTACAATTTCCTGTTGCCGGACATGCAACTTGTCCAGCAGTACAACAGCAGAAATGTCACTAATAGGTCGTAACCATAGATAAAAAATTCCATCCATCCAAATGCCGTCTAGCGTGCTAACGATAAGACCCGCTGTCACCGATTTTCCAAAAGTTACTAACCTAACATCAACGTACATGCCACATGTAAAGTAACAATCTAGTTTACATTTACAGTTTACAAACATTTAAACCTCCAATACGTCTATTGGAGGTTTTGTGTGAGTGGGAACTGCAGCAGCGCGCAAACATGCTCCCGAAATGCGTTGACGAAGTCAGTTCCTATCCACACATACCCTCCATTTTTTCGACGGAAAACCTCGATTAATTAAAAAACTTAGCTCCGGAATATTTTCGTCAAGAAAATCGCTTTGAAAACCGCTACAAAAGCGGTTTTCTAGACTCAGGATTCCTGAGTCCTGATTACTGAATACCAGGAATAGACCTGCAGGGCCTATGTTGCCACTGTCTGTTTCGCTTATTTCATACTAGTACTCTGTGTTTTGATATTGCCCCCTACGGGATTCATGCCTTATGAAACTTGTACTCTTGTGATCTGGTTTTTTTTTCAACTGAGACTGCATGTCATTTAAATATGTGTTAAAATAAATAAATAAAATAAATTCTTATGTTAAGCCAGCATTATTACGTTTATTGCAAGTATATTAAATATTCTTCAAACTCCTTGAGTCACGTTGAATGCGTTTTAAATGTATCAAATGGATATGTTGAATGCACTGCTCATTCAAATCGCAAGGTTTAAAAATTTATGATCCAAGAAGTTGACATTTTCGTTTGTAGTCAACTCCTAATGAGTAAGGGCATTATAATCTAAAGCAGAAGTCAAGGGTTACGTCGACAATGATCTGTCATCAAACTCGACAGGGGTTATCTCGTAAGCTAAGGTTACACACAAAGCGAAGGACATTTTACAAAATGCGGACAGAGGTTTTTAGGCGTATTGCATATTTAATATCTATACAATAACTTCCTGTAGCACTCATATAACAGTAGATGTGGTATTAGCCACTTTATTTCTAGTTCCATTAATGTATTTATTCGCCACGAATTAAGGTGCGAATTTCCCAAACAATAACGACCGATTGATCATTCCTAAGCAAATTTAATATTTCCATTTAGTGCATACTGCATACGTAACACACATAAGTACATATATACCTTAGAGACAACCTAGGCGAACCATATTAGATAAGCTATCATTTTGTATTTTTAGTTTTCTTAATAAGCCTTTTATGCAAACATGGTTATCTCAAACCATAGCATGAAACCCATCTATGATTCCGTCCCAATTTGGTCCAGGTTAAAAAATATATTTCTCCCCCTATTGTAAACCCCTTGGGCATCGTCAGGCAATGCTAATGTGATGGTCTATCGTACAGTCGTTTCCTCTCAATTGTATACACTCGAAAGAGAAGGAATTCCTAAGTCCTTTTTACTCTATGGTTGATGAAGTTATGACAAAAAGAGATCTCAAATTTGTCTCTACTTCCGGTGTATAGATTTCAAACGAAACGACTTTTCGTCATATGCCGCGCCAATATACATAAAAAAAAACAATTTAGGATGCGGTTGAACCAGCTAACTTGGGATTTGACAAGTTCAAACCGACATATTATTCAACTTCACGCTTACTTTGCTCAAATATCAAATAGACGAATAGTGATTTATTTATACTGACATGGCGGAAACAATATTTATATTTAAATGCATCACCTTACGCTTTTTAATTAAAATTGGGTGCACATAAATTCATGATGCACAAGCGTATAACACTTTCGCTTCGCCCACCGCTGTTCGCTGCTCACCGCTCTCCTGTACTTCCTCCAGCCGAAGTTAAAGTAGGCAGGCCTGATAAAGTTGAAGAGGATTGTGGGGCCAAGCGGCGGGGCGGGGCGAGGGGGTGGGGTCGGAAGAGGGGTCGCCTGTAGCAGATTAGCATTACAATGCCGGCAATGTACACAGACTGAATTTGTCCGAGTCTTGCAACGGATGTCCTGCCTTGCACGCTTATGTAGGCGTACGGTATTTTAGAATTGAAAATACTTTTTCGATCGCTTCAGTAGGGTACCCGTTTTCAAGAAATAATATATAAAATGAAAAATCTGGCGTCTGTCTGAATGTCATCCAGGAGAAAATAGACACGAGTGGAGCCGCGAGCATGTACTTCTAGGTATCGAAACAGCCACCACAATATTGTACCATAAAATAATACAATGAAGACTTATCTTCGATTGGGCAAGATGACATAATGTGTAATAAAATACGTATTAAGTAAAAGTAGAAAATGATTACGACTCAATGACAACTACAGGTTTACATAGTGAAAACAATTACTATAGTAAATATTTAATTGCAACAATGTTATCGATTAAAAAAAAAATTGTAAACGACCAATTCACGTCCCTGTCGAAAGGTCGAGATGAAATCTTTATGGTGGTCGATTGTATGATTAGAGTGGCGGCGACATCTGTCGAACGGACGCTGCCTTCCGCTAGCCAGAGCCTGTCGAACGACAGACACGGCAAAAACCGGCCGAGACCAAAGTTTTAACCAGCATGTGAGTAACACGCAGATTTCAACAAGGCTTATTACATTGCTAGCTCGTTCGGTTTGCCGTGACGTACGTACCCCTGACCACCAAATCGTTGATACGAAAATTGTGTGTAGTCATAACTTATTAAAATTGATCGGGTCTTTATTAGTCAGACACTTCGAATCGATAATATTCAACCGCATTCCAGACCATTATGTGAGTACTATTGAACGCATACCATAAATCTTCATACATACGTAACGCACTCCCGTACGCAACTGACCGATCGTCGTCGGACTAGTGCTGAAACAGTTGTGATAAACTCACGTTGATTCTGGAAGAATTAGACGGGTATGACTGAAATGAGATAATGACTTTATAGTTAACCAAGTTTTCGGGTCGTGTCATCTCTCGTTCTGGAGGCCAAAACTGGCCGCCAATAAGTTTGGACAAAGGAGTTTTTTGAAAAGTAGGGTCTATGCGAACCACCCTGAGACAACTGAGGAACTCAAAGAACATATTGATCAGCCCTTGCTGCAGCATGTTCTGCAAAATTTCGTCAAAAGTGACAGAGCAATGCTGGCCCTTGAAAAGATATTTTGTCCATGTGTAAATATCGTCACTACCTCAATGCATGTATATATTTTTTAATATACATATATTTTTTCAAGTTTAAAATTAATATGTTTTTATAGATATCCGTTACATACGCGATATTTTGAATGGTGTGCTATTTCGTTTTAGTCCGTTTTTAATCTTTCTAGACTTTTGTCCAGTCTTGGGAATTTCTAGGTCTGTGGCCAGCTCCACCTAGTTGCCGCTATCGGCGTTAAGAGGATGCCAGCAAATTTGTTTAATTAAGAGTCGGATCTGTTGTTGTTCTGCTGTGTTCCAGATTGTTGTCGTATCCCGGATAATTTATGCACCGAAAGTTGTCTGTAGACACCCGAAACAGAAATACCGAAGCGATAAATTTCTCCGACAAGCTATACAACATGTTTAGCGGTCTAGGCAAAAACAATGTTTTTAATTATCGCTTTAATAACTTGCGATGAAAAGTGAATTGTGCTTCATAATCGCATACGATAACATAAATGTTCTGATAAAATAGTTTTAGTTTATTAATTAAATAACAACACAGACCAATGTCGTTCGTGATAGGTACGCCGATTATTGGAGAGATTTTTACGCTATTACTGCACGGCAGAAACATGTTTTTTTTGTACTTTTCGATGAATATAGTATATTTTTTTCAGCAATCAGGCGGAATTGAAAATTAAAGGAACTTTTCACATTAAATAAAATGAATCGCTGCTGTATGGAGGTTCTCTCGCGATATTTACTGCTGCTATCTCACCTTATTGCAGCGAAACATATAAAAGTGTCGTAACAAAATGTGTTGATGGGTAGGTGTAGTAGGTAGGTATGTGTCGCTTATTTTTAGGGTTCCGTACCCAAAGGGTGAAAACGGAACCCTATTACTAAGCCTCCGCTGTCCGTCCGTCAATCCGTCCGTCCGTCCGTCCGTCCGTCCGTCCGTCCACCCGTCTGTCACAGGACTGTGTCTCATGCACTGTAATAGGTAGGCAACTGAAAATTTCACAGAGTCTGTATTTATTTTGCCGCTATAAAAACAAAAAGGTATAATAAAAAAAAGAATAAAAAAATAAAGGATTCAATATATAATATATCATAATAATATAAATAAATAAAGGAATAAACAAAGATTTTTATGGGACCCCCCCATAAAAATCTTTGCGAAGTGTTAAATCTTGTGCGATGGTACGGAACCCTTCGTGTGCGAGTCCGACTCGAACTTGGCCGGTTTTTCCTGTACCCGCCGGAGTAGTGCATCGCTTGGCTTCCAAATAAAAAAATAAAACCTGTATAAAACGCGCGAAAAATTCGAACTTTCGGACCTTATAACTTAGAAACCAAACACAATTTCGCAATGCCAACGGTCATCAGACATCTAGTTCGATCAAATAAAGCTCTTTTGAGCAAAATTTGGGATCTATGATTTTTTTTTTATGTGGCTGGACATGGATGGCTAATACCACACTTTCTGTCATGGTATTAGCCCAACACACCACATGGGAACTACGTGCCATGCCAGGACCTTCCTTATATTGCACGGCTACATTGAACTGGACGGACGGACAATTTTCATTGCCGCTTCGACCATCGTTCATCCAATGCGATGGTACCAACCCGGGCGGGATTTACCCTACCATCTAGTAAGTAAGGAAGGGGACCTACAGTTTAACGTGGAATCCGAACCACGGCCAGCCTCTCTCAACGGTCGAATGGTCACCCATCCAAGACCAGACCGGACCCAGCGTTGCTAAACTTCGGAGAGCGATCGCCGAAGTGTCGCGCCACTGGGCCATTGAGGCTGACAAATGATAAGAAATATGGGCGTGATCTTTTTTCCCCGTTTGTATGGGGAGTTGAGCGGGTTGGGCCGCCTTGATAGTTATGACCTAAAATCTTAAGAATCCATTCGATAAATATTAAAGACTATATTAATATACTTTGTAATGGGTATATGCGTTTAAGTGGATTAGATGAAGTTTTTTTTTGGACCCTTATTTTTGTAGACCTCGAAAATAGTAGACTCCTACTATCATGACGGTCGGATTGGTGTTAGCTATCCTTGCTGTTACATAAAAAAAACATATTATCATAATATTATAACAAAAAACCTGTCTTCTGTCTGTTTGCTTGTAACTAGAGAACCGCTCATCCGATTTCGATGCTGTTTGTATCTGCGTTTAGCGTAGCGTCAGTTTTCCTGAAACTTCAGGTGATTTTATTTCATTTATTTATTCTATTTATGGTAGTCATACATCACCAAGTCATGTCACAATTTCATTCGATCAACTCAGTAAAGAAGAACCCACAAAGAAACTTCACTGGTCTATAAGATATGATTTTGTTTTCGTTACGTTTAACTTTCTTCGTTCTTTCTTTCAAAAGAAAGAAAGACCTATGGTATGCAAGGCCATTCCACGCGCCCTTGAGCTAGGAGCCGTTCAAATACGCTGTTTCACGTATAATGAACAGACAAAACCGGCCGAGTGCGAGTCGGACTCGCACACGAAGGGTTCCGTACAATATTTAACAAAAAAAAGCAGTTTTTTGTATGGGGCCCCCATTAAATTTTTATTATTTTTTAATTTTACCTATTTGTTGCTATAGCGGCAAAATAAATACATTCTCTGTGAAAATTTCAGCTGCCTACTTATTACGGTTCATGAGATACAGCCCTGTGACGGACGGACGGACGGACGGACAGCGGAGGCTTAGTAATAGGGTTCCGTTTGATACCCTTTGGGTACGGAACCCTAAAAAACAGTTTGGGGCACAGAATGCGTGCCGCGGGTGGCAGTAAATTCAGTTTGAAGGTTTAATGAAAGCTCGCAGGGGTCATGTTTCAAATGTGAAACTTTATAAAGAGTCAAACACATAAATTGCGAAGTGAATATCTGGCGGCTTGGCGCCGCGTGTTTTGTAGTGACGTCGTATGAATTGCACGTTTATTTCATTAATATTTCGTATTGTGCTTTAATAATGAGATGAACATGAATAAGAAAATATAGTGGAAGCGCTTATTTACCAAAGAACCCATGCCCCGAAATGCAACTTCGCAGGAGGAAGAAATACATTTTCAAATTTATCTAAATGTACAAGTGAAAATATTTTTGTTATTTTAAGAATACAAACGTCGATTGTCTCTAAATACAGTATTGTTAGAGCTTGTATTAGCTGAAGTTTTTTCTTTTTATTCTTATTGGATATGAATTGTTTGGTAAATAAGCGATTCAGTTAATTTTGAGGCAATACAACGAAATCTACATTGAAAAATTGTAATAAGGTTTTCAAATTGATCAGAAAACAGTTTTTGGTCTGGATAATCGTCGTTTGCTGGTGTAATTGTGAAGATAGCACAGCGTTAGAGCAGTGGACATGTAATCCAAAGGCCAAAGGTTCAAATACTGCTTCCGAGGGGTGTCTAGAACAAAAAGCTCTTTTTATAATTTTCAAAATCGGATTACATTGCTTCAATGTAGATGTCTTTGGATAACCTCAAATTGCGTTCTTAATTTTGGTATCGCGAATTGATTCTGACAATCAGCGTCTATCGGGGGGGGGGGGGGAGTCTGGCTGATTAGAATCACCCCAAGACGATACCTCTTCCACAGCAGCTGGCCAGTCAGTTCGCTATATTCTGTTTCTGTTCTGATATCATAAACAGACAATTTTGGATTCCCCTAACAGTCGAATGTGCGATTTCGTTCTATTAACATACCTACGGAATTACCCGGAAAGTGTTTTAATATCGACTCAGTTTATTAAATACTTACAACTTCTGAATGTTTTATGATAAACTGCATCATGTCGACAATTAAAATGAACTAAAGAATCTCACGTGCGGAATGACGAGTCTGTGAAGTGCGGGTTCGAGTAACAATTCCATGTTGTGTTCGGGTTCCAGACAAAGCATACAAGATACAAAAATAAAATTTAGCAAAAAAAAATAACCGACTTCAAAGAAAAAGCACTAAATAGTAAAAAATAATTTCCATTTTTGTAGTTACGATTTCTGTTATTTTTTGAGTCGGCGTCAGCCGGGCACGCGCAGCGCCAATCAAGAGAACCTGACCTAACCTAACCTAATCCAACCTAACCTAACCTAACCTAACCTAACCTTGGCTGACACCGACTCAAAAAATAACAGAAATCGTAACTACAAAAATGGAAATTATTTCTTACTTTTTAGTGCTTTTTCTTTGAAGTCGGTTATTTTTTTGCTAAATTTTTTTTATTTGTTTATTTTTAGTGAATCTGAAGTACACTTACTAATTTGTACACGTCCTTTCCAATAAAAAAAGAATCACCGAAATCGGTTGGCGTTATATTGAGTTATTCGTCCATTTGTTGCGCACATCTTAATACAAATTTAAGACTTTTTTGATTTTCTCATGGATATCATTGTCAGAACTTAACCAAATTAAAATGGGACCACTTGGGAAGCACTAGCTATCATTTAAAAAATAATCATCAAAATCGGCTTACCCAGGCAAAAGTTATGAGGTAACAAACATAAAAAAAAAAACAAAATAAACAAAAAAAAAACATACAGACGAATTGATAACCTCCTCCTTTTTTGAAGTCGTTTAAAAAGAATACCCGCTACTTTCTACCCATATGCTGCATGTCGTAAGAGACAACATAGTGGTTTGTCTTTCATGGTTTGGGTTCCGAGTAAAACTACAGCGACCACTGCCTTACTTACTAGGTGATTAATCCCGGGTTGCTCCGAGTTGATACCTTTTCATTGAATGAACAACGGCCTAAGCGGAAATAAAAATGTTCCGTCTTTTCCATCCGGTTCAATGTGGCCGTGCAATATAAAGAAAGCAGTACCTAGTTCTTATTAGAATTTAAAAATCTCCACACATATATCCTTGATCAATAAATACTGATAGACATTGACTTTGTTAAATCAAATCTATTCGCTTGCTAGGTGGTAGCGTTAATCACGCCCGGGGTGGTACCATCGCATTGAATGGAGATGGTCGAAGCGGCAATGAAAATTTACTGTGTTTTTCATCCAGTCCAATGTAGCCGAGCAATGTAAGGAAGGTCCTAGCATCGCAGCTAGTTCCCATGTGGTGTGTTAGGTTAATATCTGGGCGTCAGTGTGGTATTAGCTATCCATGCCTAGTTACCGGCCAAGTGCGAGTTGGAGTCGCACACGAAGGGTTCCGTACCATCGGGGTACGGAACCCTAAAAAACGGATAAGTTCGTTTTCCACTCCCGCTTATCATTATATCACGCTTTCAGACATGGATGCTATGTATTAGATTTTTACGAAGCACATGACATCTCTGGTTATGGTAAGTCCCGCTATGCTTCGGCTTTGTAAATTTGCTTCGTAATTCTTTCATCAATTATTGTTATCTTTGTCACTGCATTTATTTTTAGTTTACAACTTTGTCTTTTCCGAAGTTGAGCAACGCTGGGTCCGGTCTGGTCTTGGATGGGTGACCATTCGACCGTTGAGAGAGGCTGGCCGTGGTTCGGATTCCACTTTAAACTGTAGGTCCCCTTCCTTACTTACTAGGTGGTAGGGTTTATCCCGCCCGAGTTGGTACCATCGCATTGGATGAACGATGGTCGAAGCGGCAATGAAAATTGTCTGTGTTTTCCATCCAGTTCAATGTAGCCGTGCAATATAAGGAAGGTCCTGGCATGGCACCTAGTACCCATGTGGTGTGTTGGGCTAATACCATGACAGAAGGTGTGGTATTAGCCATCCATGTCCAGTCACATAAAACAAAATTCATTTCTCGAATAACATCGTGGAAATCCAGTGATTTCAATAAAATATATTGAGTAAATAAAATTTTCAAATCTATTCTCTTTAATTTCGTATGGTATCTGACAGATTTGATAGCTCCTAAGGTCAGGTCGCCTGGACGCCACCTGTCGTGATACATAAGCAGTTTTATTCCTCATTGCTAGCTGAGATCATTGGACCATTGTAATGGGTCCTAGTCTTCCACCATAATTACCATCCCACCGGAATTATGCCGCCGCAAATATTGCCAGCGTCGCTTCGAAACGCCCGTTTAGCGTCGCGAAACAAAAACGGCGGAGTTCCTCCTTCCGGCGGACGCTCGGGTCACGTGGTGCGGCGGACGCGGTGCGGCGGCGGCGGCGGTGGCGGGGCGGGGGGAGGCGACTTCCGGTCGGCGTAAATATGGCGGCGGATGAGGCGAGTTTATGTAACGGCGCCCGGGGCCGTCCTCGTTGCGGGGAGGCGTATGCTTTTCCCCGCAACGAGTCAACACTGATAAAATATATGGTTAAATTGAACCAAAACCGTGGGACCGCAATTGAACGCTTTACCTGCGTTGCGGAAATTCACTGCAAAGATTGAACATTCAAACATATTGCCGTTTCTGGTTAGGGTACTGCCATGCACAGTGACGGCCCTAGCTCTTGATCAGGATAGAGCGAGATTGCCATTAGACCCCCTTTGGTCGACGCTTTTAATACGTTACTTTTAATTTCAATAACTACTTTCATTTCAAAAATCAACACTCATTGAATTCCAATTCAATAAGTGGCTCTAATTATTACTCTCCTACTTATTTGATAGAAACTAAGTTCCTCGTGCTAAATCATTGATTAGTATGCGGTGTTAATTTTAGTCAGTCAATAAATAATAATATCCGTTACATATGTAGGTATTTTTAAAAAGATAATTTATATAAAACATCATATAGCATCTACCTTAATTTATATAAAGCTACCTAATATATCGCTCTGTTATTTTTCGGTCGATATTGTTTTTCGCATTGGTCGTATTGGCGCCCCTTGCCACTTGGCGTCTAGAGCGACCACTCCACTCGCACTACCCTAGGGCCGCCCCTGCGTGCAGTATATTCTTAAAGTAATTATTTTTCCAGTATTATTTATTTAATTAATATATCCGTGACCCTTAAGTTCTATTGAATTATCGATGTGACCTTTTAATAAAACAACAAATATTGTTATTTACAATCTGCTGTAATTCTTTTACAACTGTTGAAATGGCTTCTATTGTACCCTAATTATTTTCTCTAAACAGGCATTCTAAGCTGTTTAAAAAGCTTTAAAAATAAAAATTAAATCTTAAATCATTTATAATTTTAAATATTACACACATATAACATTTCTTCCATAAAAGCCTAAATTTTTATGGTAATAATATGATGTATATGTTAAAGTTATTCCTATTGAAATAATTGACAAAAACAATATCAGTATATAGGATAAAATTTATAATTGCAGATAAGAAAGAAATAAAAACATTTTATAATTAACAATTCAAAAGATTTATGATTATAATTTACGTACCTACGATACATTAATTGAAAAATATGTGTATCTAATTACTCTAAATTTCATAAGCTGTTTTTATAATGATAAACATACATTAATCAATGTCTTATATGTATTGAATATTGGACCGACTACGGTGTAATTACTGTCAACAACGTTTCACACTAACCTATAAATATGATACATTTTATAATAATATAAGTTTTACCAATTTGTTAATTTTAGTTCTGTTTGGACGTTGTTAACCTATTTATTTACATGATTTTATTTTTATTGACACATAATCATTGACTTGGAATTAAATTGCCATTTTCTTATGATTTAAAAACAAGCATTAAAAAAACTTGCAGGAAGACAATCGCACATTCTATTATGAGAAATACGTCCCTTATAGAACACATTAATATTTTCAGAAACCATAAATAACCGTATACGGCAAGCTAGGTTTATTCTTAGGCCATAGACTACTCAACTTTTTATTCATATCGTTTAATTATTTATTCGATGTCTCTAACCTATAAGTTTATTAAAAAAACGTGGGATTGCATGTACAAAGGTGTTCAATCATATAATATCATATACTTTGACTGTCATATACTATGTACTTGTAGTAATTTAAAATTAAAATATGATTAATTTATCCTTACATTAATAACTCGCCTATGTTAACGCTAAGATAGTTTATATATAAAAAAATAGAGAAGGAACATATCGGTGATTCTTAAAGATTCGTTATATTGTCTACACAATTGACAAGTTTGGAATATCATGAAATTTAAGCCATTGAAAAGAAGCCCAAAGATAAAATAAGAAAACTTATTAAATCTACATTAATTATACTTATTCTCTTAGATTCGACGGCGCCGACCGTACAAACTTTAATTAACACAATAATTTACAATTTACACTAGTTAAAAATACTGTTATTTCGATAGTAAATGAATTTAGTAAATAACAGTATTTAATAATAATAATAATAATGGATAAAATGGAATAAAAACGGAAATGAAAACTGTAGCTAAACGAAGATTTTTGCAACGCCTTAAAGTAGTACTTAAAAGTCTATTATCTGGTGGTAATAAAATCCGCGCTTATAATGGTTGGGTCATGCCCGTTCTCATGTATACATTTGGCATACTTAAATGGACCCAGACTGAGCTTGACGCCCTGGATATAAAAGTCAGGAAGATGATGACGACATATAGGATGCATCACCCTAGATCTTCAATTATGAGGTTGTACATCCCACGTAAATATGGAGGACGAGGCATGTTAAACGCTAAAAATATGCATAACCGTGAGGTATGCAACCTTCGTGAATACTTTATAGGTAAGACTGAGGCGAGTGTGATGCATCGTGATGTCGTCGTCAGCGACAAAGGTTTGACCCCGCTGTCTATGGGTAACGAGAACTGGCGGAAACCAACTGTACTCGGTACTGAGGACCGCAGAGAAGTATGGAAAGGTAAGGAGCTACACGGACGCTATTTCCGAGCCCTCACAGGCCCAGAAATAGACCAACTAGCGTCCGTACACTGGCTACGCTTCGGTGATCTCTTCGGAGAAACCGAAGGGTTCGTCTGTGCAATACAAGATGAAGTTATAAAAACAAATAACTACCGGAGATTCATAATGAAGGATGGCACAATCGATATCGTGCTTGCCACCAGCCCGGCGAATCACTCAGACATGTCATCTCCGGCTGCTCACAGCTTGCGAATACTGAGTATTTGCACAGACATAACCTCGTAGCAAAAATCATCCACCAGCAACTCGCCCTGAAATATAACCTTGTCGGTACTGAAGTACCGTATTACAAGTACAACCCACCGCCAGTTCTCGAAAATAGTCATGTCACTCTCTACTGGGACCGACCCATTATCACGGACAGAACTATAATTGCAAATAGACCTGATATCGTAATAATGGATCGGGAATCGAGAAGCGCGACGCTCGTCGATATCGCCGTACCACATGACGGTAATCTCCTCTCCAAAGAAGCAGAAAAAATGCTGAAATATCTAGACCTGCAACACGAGATTACCAAAATGTGGCCGGTCGATTCGACAATCGTCGTGCCCATAGTCGTTTCGGCACATGGGCTAATCGCAAAAAGCCTCAGCCAACACCTTGAGAGGCTCGGTTTGAATAATAGCTGGATCAAGGGTCTGGCTCAGAAGGCGGTCCTACTCGACACTGCACGCATCGTCCGAAGGTTTCTTTCTTTGGGACCCAACCACCGATAGCTTGGTTTTTTTCCCGCTGCTGGTGGACCCTCCGTTTTATTTAGTTATTTTTATATATTTTCTACAAAAATGTATGTAAAAATAATTTTTAAAATGTGTCAATAAAGAAATACAAATAATAATAATAATAATGATGATTTATTTCGGACTATAATATCCATATTAGGCTGCACTACATCACCTGCAATGAACAATAAAGAATTGAAATCAAAATAAAATCAATACAAATCGAATTAAAATAGATAAAATTTCAAATCAAATTCTATAAAATTATTAAAAATACATTTAAATTGTATACACATTACATAAAATTCAAGAAACCATTACAGATATTATGAACTTTTAATCCCTGGAATGTAAGTAGGGTGATAATATATTTAGTATTGCTGCGAAAGACACACATAATAGAGTAATATAATGTTATGTCACAAGTGATAATTAAATAATAATTTTAATTATATGATAATAATATTAAATTTATACAACTTATTGTCTATTCTTGCGGCATCATGGCGCTCGTGAGGTCATCGACGCTGCGGTAACGCATAATATGCTCGTTCGGCCATTTTGTAGCTAGAAATGAAAAAACAAACTCAGTTTCGTGTAGCTCAGGAGTGCGGCGACTTGTCTTGCATGCCAGAGGTCATGGTTTTCGTTAAGGGAATCCGTCAAGAATGCGAGCTGTGCCGTGATGTGTAATCCATGTAAAACTGTAGGTCCCATTCCCTTACTAGGATGTAGGGTTAAGCCTGACCATGTTAGTATAAAAAAATATGTCCATGCTGTTGCATGGCACCTAATTCCTTCGGGAATGCGATATGTTGTGCTAATACCCAACTGATCATGCCGGTGGGTGTGGTATCAGCCATTCATTTCGGTACAAAAAATATGACTAGAAAAAAAAAATTTAATGACCCTAAAAAAATATGAATCAATTCTTTATTGTCAAATGACTTCTAGAATGTTTGAAAAAATATATCAGATATTTTTTAAATTAATTAATTATCAATTTATTTATCGTTCATAGTAACGCAAGTACTATTTTAAGGGAAACAATAGAACTGTACAAAGAGTATTAATCTCTAAAAGTGATTTAGTCCTGGTAACTGTAAGGGCGAGAAATAAGAAGACATATACACACCACATATAATAATGGGCACTGGATATATAAAATATAATGAACAAAAAGAGGAACTGTAGTTATATAAAGCGTCAGCGGGTGTTTAGACCGGGATAGATACGGTTTGAGAAGCACATGAAATCCGAAATGATTTTTTTTTTCTCAGAAATATATAATTTCATGTTCATATGCTTACATTCAGTTTGTAACATTTAGCGGGGCCCGGAAGATAGAAAAAAAATTATAATGTATTAAAAAATTGATATCTCCTAAACAAATATTTAGAAACGGTATAAAAAAAAATATATGTTAAGTCTTTTAAGGCGTAATGTAACTGTAAATTTGCAACAATTTTGTAATTACGGAAATGTATTAAAAAAAAATTTTTACAAAAAAAAACTATGCCGCGAACCTAACTTGCTATTGCTATATTTCTTTCTAGAATTTGTAAAAGAAAATTAAATTCTATAAAAACAATACCACGAACGATTTTATACGTATTTAGAATTTTTTGTTTAGCTTTTGTGTGAATGTAAAAATTATAAATGAAAAAAAATGTGCTTTTAATATTTGCAACATTTTACAAATTTCACAGAATATAGAGTTTGCGGTCAGTTTCCAATTTCAGAAAATAAAATAGAATTTTCATTATTAGCTTTGCAGATATGATGAAGATAGTAAAAAAAAATATATTTACACAGTTCCGTAAATAAGAAATTGTTGCAAATTCACAGTAATATTACACCTAAAATTAGCTAACATATAACATTTTTAAATAACATTTCTAAATAATTGTTTAGGAGATATCATTTTTTAAACATATTTCATATTTTATTTCTATCTTCCGGACCCCCCAAAATGTTGTAAACTTAATGTACACACGTCCACGTGAAATACTACGTTTATGAGAAAAAAAAATGCATTTCGGATTTAATGTTTTTCTAAGTGCTGATTTAAGGCTAAAGTTCCTGGAGTAGTTGTGAAGCATGTGAATATATGGGTGAGACATGTTGTCAAAATGTTACGGCTTTTCAAGCGGCAGGAAGATACATTCTCCGACGTTTCGAGCCAATCGTTCAGCCCGTTGTCAAGGAGGCATCCGCCGCGTTCGTGCGACAACGGGCTGAATGGTTGGCGCGAAACGTCGGAGAATGTATCTTCCTGCATCGTGAAAAGCCGTAACATTTTCCAAACATGTCTAACGACCGCGGTAATCTCAAAAGTATCATATGGGTGAGTCAACCCGTAGGGTTCATCCACTCACCTGTATAATGCATATTCCTGTACATACTGGGACAGTTGTCTCCCTGTAACAAAAAAAAAAAACAGGTCAACACTTTTAACATCATGAAAGCCCTTTTAAATCCGAAGATCTCACGGCCCCATGAACTCATTGAAATGACGTCTAACTCGTCGTCGACGTATCTCGTATCTTGATACCACGTGACATTTGAAAAACCGGCCAAGTGCGAGTCGGACTCGTACACGAAGGGTTCCGTACCATCGAAAAAGATTTAATTTAAAAAATCACATTTTTTGTATGGGGGCCCCCTTTAATTATTATATATTTTTTAATCTTACCTATTTGTTGTTATAGCGGTAAAACATATACACACTCTGTGAACATTTCAGCTGTCTATCTACTACGGTTACTGAGATACAGCCCTGTGACAGACGGACAGACGGACGGACGGACGGACGGACGGACAGCGGAGGCTTAGTAATAGGGTTCCGTTGGCACCCTTTGGGTACGGAACCCTAAAAACGGTATCATGGGCCAAGACCCCGCAAATAATCCCACTTTCCTACAAAACCGAACAGCTCTCAATCGCCCTTTTCGGTAACATAACTCCTTCAAAGGATGTTTACCTATATAATACTAATCGTTTATTTGTATTGTAAATATATGTTTTTAGTTTTATTTACCTACTTTCAAATTATTCTCTTAGGGTCTCTTCCACCAAGTACTGATTAGATTAATCCTCATATTTAAGGGCCTTTCTTATCATCTCGCTATCGATACCAGTACAAGATAATCAGCACTTTAGTAATAAAGGCCCTATAAGTGTCAATTAAAATTAACCGGGTGCTCCGGATATAGGTAGAATGGGGAGGAATGAAGAATGCAAGTTCAACAGAGCAAAGTCCATGGTAGTACCGGAAGAACAGACAGAGCGATCCCACAAACCGTCTGTGGCTCAGTGACTCCAAGCCAGCAGTGATTTGTGGGTCCCCAACAAGACGGGCAGCTCGGCGCTGAATTGAGTCCAAGGTCGCCAGCATATTTAATTGTGAACCCGAATTTGAATTCCTAAGAACTTAAAAGGTATCTAGCTACCCCCTTATACCTAGAATACTAACATATTCACTAATATTACGAAAAAGGTCCAAGATACTTCCGTCGGAACACCTCCTCTAAATAGTTGAAGGCAATTTTCCTGACAATTTTCTGCAAAGTAAAATCCGTAAATAGCGCGGTCGACTGCAGCTTACACATCTGTAGAGGTCAATCCTTTCACTTAATGATTCCCCGTAATTTTAGTTAAACGCACAATGTTGTATTTATCAACAATGATAAATTTTGAATCGCAGCCTAATATGTTTTTTTTTTTTTTTTTTTTTTATGTGACTGGACATGGATGGCTAATACCACAAGTTCTGTCATGGTATTAGCCCAACACACCACATGGGAACTAGGTGCCATGCCAGGACCTTCCTTATATTGCACGGCTACATTGAACTGGATGGAAAACACGGACAATTTTCATTGCCGCTTCGACCATCGTTCATCCAATGCGATGGTACCAACCCGGGCGGGATAAACCCTACCACCTAGTAAGTAAGGAAGGGGACCTACAGCTTAACGTGGAATCCGAACCACGGCCAGCCTCTCTCAACGGTCGAATGGTCACCCATCCAAGACCAGACCGGACCCAGCGTTGCTTAACTTCGGAGAGCGATCGCCGAAGTGTCGCGCCACTGGGCCACCGAGGCTGACATAATGTGTACTTGTTTATGACTGTTTACTTATCCCCTCATTTTTACCTAGCCGGGGACTCGATTAGTCCCAAACGAGTTTGTTTCTTACGCGTAGGGGTCCATTCAGAGCAAGAGTGAGTTCGAGTTCGGGAGTGAGTTAACCTAAAAATAGCTGGGAAATATATTATTATTTAAATAACGGAACCGTCATTTATACTTCCAACGTATTTACGGGACAAACCAGATGTTCTAGAAGTGTGGAAACAGTAACTATTTAAAAAAGTGAGTTGATATTTAGTGGCGAATTCGAACTCACTCTTACTCTAAATGAACCCCCTGGGGCGATTTCTGCATAGAGTATCGGTGGGACAAAATACTTAAAAAATTGATCTTTTTTATGGACTTACGTTTTGATTTAATTTTAAGTTTTTACTCTAGACTATAATGCGCTTTTTTCGTATCGGAATACCGATGCACGCGATTTTTTTCTGTGGTTGGGTCCCGAAAACAAAAGGAGAAGGTTCTCAATTTGGCTGTTTTTTTTTTGTTTGATACCTCAGAACTTTCGCCTGGGTGAACCGATTTTGATGATTCTTTTTTATTTGAAAGCTGGTGCTCCATTTCAATTTGGTTTAGTTCTGACAATGGCATCCATGAGAAAATCATATAAGTCTTAAATTTGCACAAATAAACGAATAACTCAATATCACAACAACCGATTTCGATGATTCTTTTTTTATTGGAAAGGGCTTAAAAATTAGTTAGTGTACTTCAGATTTATTAAAAATAAAAGAATAAATAAAAAAATTAACAAAAAAAAACCTACTTCAAAGAAAAAGTATTCCAAAACAAATTAACATGCACTAAAAAGTAAAAAAAAATTGCCATTTTTGTAGTTACGATTATTGTTATTTTTTGAGTTTGAGTTATTTCGTGCCCAGGTGACACCGACCCAAAAAATAGCAATAATTGTAACTACAAAAATGGCAATTATTTTTTACTTTTAGTGCATGTTAATTTGTTTTGTTGACTTTCTTTGAAGTCGGTTTTTTTTTGTTAAAATTTTTCAAAAACTACCGACCCAACTACAGCGATGGTGTAAATCTAAGAACATATTGATTGTGATAGTTATTTTGAACTTGGAAATCTTGTTCCTCACTCTTATAATTTAGTTTTATAGCTGTGGGTGGAAAAACGGGCTGGCTGACTGCTAGAGAGCGTCAAGAAGATGAAGCGTACTCTAGAAGGCCATGACGCCTCACTTAGAATGCTTAAGGCAGTCGTGAAGTCACAGGAAATCTAAGATTAAAAAAATTAAGAAATGCATTCTTTGTCCTTGGCCTCTTGAGAAAGCTTCATTCTATGTCCGTATGTTTTGGTTTTTTTTTTGTAAATATCTGAATTTTTCATTGAAAAAATTTGAAAATGAACGATAAAGACAACTTTTTTCCAATATTTATGGGCCAGTATTTTCCATTCTAAAAGGTATATTAAAAAAATTTAAATTTTCAGACATAGATTTCTACAATATATTTTACAATTAAAAATATCAAAAACCTAGTAAAATATTTAGAGCGTAGAAACAGTTATAGCCCGTTGTAAGGGGAATTTATAGAACGAAACGATACAACAAATAATATCCCATGAATAAGCGGTGATTATTATCATTTATTTTCAGTTCACGGCAGTGCATTTACGAGTACATACGTACATAGTTAATTTTATTAGCCTCCAAAACTTCAAAAGTCAACGTGACCTGAAGAGGGAAGTGAATTCGTGAAAGAACGAAGCTGTTACAGAACAAAGACAGTGCTCGTTGTAATGGATTCTACAAAACCTTGGCGTACTGTTATGCGCAAAACATTAAGGCTGTGCCTCACTTATTGCTTAGTGCCCTTAAATTACTCCTAGAAACATTTCATATTTACACCCCATTTTTTCGAAATATTGGAATCCCCGTACTATCCCAACATACTTAAATATTTTGTGCATTTCTTCATTGTGTAACGAGACAAAAATATAGGGCAGAATAAACTAAATTAATTAAAGAAAGATAGCCGCAAGAAAATTTTATTCATGAGTATATCGCGAGGCTGGACTCGAACCATCAAGGTAACCGTACAGTTTTTCCAATTGATTGTAGAACTGTAAATGCTATGTTCTGAACTGAATGTTTTTTGTAATCTTCTAATTGTCCTCTAACAGAAGTATTTTTAGATTATTTGTCTTTATATACCTCATTGAAGATGGCTGCCCGCGGAAGTATCTAGTTAAATTGACATTTTCAAATCTAAAATATTGTATCTTAAGGTGGCCCAACCCGGCGGGCCTAACTCATTCGCGGGCACGGTACAAAACCGTGCTGTTGCGCTCTGGGACCTTCTCTGTTTCAAAAAATAAGACGGGCTTCGTGATGAAGAAGATGTAACATGTCCACAAAAAAGACAATGTGCATAGTGTGTGATTTGGTAACATTTACGAAAATTTTAATTTTAAAACGACTTACAGCTAAAAGAAAACCACGACCGCTGTAGTCAAAAATCTAACAAAAACCAAATAGATTATAAATCTTGATTAAATAAGCTATGTCTGATGACTAATCTTTTTAAGATGTTCTTACTTTATCATTGCGTAATTCACCTCCAAAGTATTATTGTATAAAACGCGCGAAAAATTCGAACTTTCGGACCGTATAACTCGGAAACCAAATACAATTTTACAATGCCAATGGTCATCAGACATCTAGTTCGATCAAATAAAGCTATTTTGAGCAAAATTTTGGATCTCTGACAAGATATATGGGCGTGATCTTCTTTCCCCTTTTGTATGGGGAGATGAGCGGGATGGGCCACCTTAAAACAACGATTTTTACATTTTGAAGCAATAAGATTTTGAAAATATACAGGAAAGGTTTTACACATTAATAAGCGAACTGAGACCTACGTTTGTACGATTTAGTTTTTAGGGTTCCGTACCCAAAGGGTGCCAACGGAGCCCTATTACTAAGCCTCCGCTGTCCGTCCGTCCGTCTGTCCGTCCGTCCGTCCGTCCGTCCGTCCGTCTGTCACAGGGCTGTATCTCAGTAACCGTAACAGATAGACAGCTGAAATTTTCACAGAGTGTGTATTTATTTTGCCGCTATAACAACAATAAGGTAAGATTAAGAAATAATTAAAATTAAAGGGGGGCCCCCATACAAAAATCGAGATTTTTTTTATTTCATTCTTTACGATGGTACGGAACCCTTCGTGTGCGAGTCCGACTCGCACTTGGCCGGTTTTTTTGATAACTTTAGTTGTATCCATACACCTTTTTGTACTTGTATGCAAATTTTTAGATACGCTTATCACGGATATATGTTGATTTATCAAAAAAACATGAACGTATAGACGTTGCTTTCAGTTGATTTATCTAATGTGCAAAATATCAGAAACATATTTATTAATTTGGCTGAGGAAACAGGCGCGAGCCATTGTATGCAACTTGGTCACTTCATTATCCACTTAAGGTTGCACAATCTCTACCCACCGGCGTCTGGTTGGTGAAGTTGATGTTGGTGCGCACGGTGCGGTGGTGCAGCGGCTGCGCGGGCCGCGCGTTGTTGCCCAGGGGCGCCTTGGGCATGGCCTCCGAGCCCTGCATCAGCCGCCGCAGCGCGTACATCTGGGCAAGGGGACGGCCGATGCGTCGCGTATGAAGCAGATATTGTCGACCGACGAAAAAAGAAAGAAAGAATATTTGTTTATTCAAAAAACACCATGAGAATAAACATAAAATGAATAACAGTAGTGCAATTGCACATTAAACTATTTAAACAATAATAATACAAAACAACAAATCAATTTTTTTAATTTTGTAGAGATAACCAGAAAAAAAGTCAAAAAGATAAACATAGGATGTGCAATCTTAAAATTAAAACATATTATTGTTGTTATAGTGATAGTACATGCACTAACAGTAGCGCCGGCCAGTTATTTAGCTTAAGACGGTCCAGGACGGTAACCATGTTAAATTAGGGTGAACAGGAAAGTTAGTTTTTTTATGTAACTGGTCATGGATGGTTAATACCAGACTAACCGTCAGATATTAACCTAACGCAACACATGGGAACTAGTTGCCATGCCAGGAACTTCGTCTTATAGCTCGACTACATTGAACTGGATGGATAATACGGACAATTTTCACTGTCGCTTCGACCATCGTTCATTCAATGCAATGGTACCAACCCGGGCGGAATCAACCCTACCACCTAGTCAGTAAGGAAAGGGACCTACAGTTTTACTACAAAATGGTCACCCATCCAGAACCCAACCGGGCTCAGAGGTGCTTCACCAAGCTTATCGAATTGCAAGGCGTCGCGCCACTGGGCTACTACTACAAAAAGTGGCTGGTGAGGAAATCTGACGTTTATTTGTATTTCTTAACAAACTATCTGTCAATTTTTTTCAGCCAAGTGAACTGAAATGTATCAGTTAGCATGGGACGAAATGCAACAAAACGTCAGATTTAGTCCCGGTTGCACGAAGAGACGGCCGAGTTTATCAATGTTCAAACACGTCACTTTTAGTGGACCGAATGGAGTTCCTTCCATACTTTCCATACAAAGTGACGTGTTTAATCGTACGTTGACGTTGATTTTTTGTCCTTTCGTGCACTCGGCCCTTAATCACTTACACGCGTGTTATCCCAACGTGTAACCCCTTTGCTGTTCTCGATATGAAGAAGCACGTAAGAATTACACAGAATGCCAAGGTCCTTGCTTGGGGTACCCTCTTTTCCTAAAATATGGTAGAGATAGACAATGGCTGCACCTGACGTAATGCTCGTGAACGGGTGCTGTTTGTCGGGACTGGCTTGTTCCAATTAGCAACATGTTGGATGGTGGGCATGGTCTTTACAAATAAACTGATATTAAGTAAATATACTTTTTCGTACTAAGCAGGTACGTCGCTTATTCCAAGGAATGTGATATGTATGTATACATAATCGACCGTGAAGCAAGGACACATTAACTATAGGAGAATTCCAAATTATTATGGTATACAGTCGGTGGCGAAATTGGTAGACCCGCGAATGGTATGTTTTGCTGGTTCGGGTCCAGTCTTGCAGTATATTCGTAAAGTGGTTATTTTGACTGGGCTCCTTCTTCAATTAATGTGTCCTTTCTTCACGGTCGATTATACATACATACATATCAAATTCCTTCAAACTGATATTAGTCATGAATTGTTGTAAGCAGCAGTAGTTAACACTTTAGTAAACTTAGACTAAGTGGACGTTGCCGTAATTGTTGTTCTACTTCGCCGTAATTGTTGTATTCGTATTTATCTCTTGGATGCAGTAATTTTTGTTTTGTTCACGAAGTGAACATGTCAGCCCTGTTAGGTCTTAGCTATAACGAGTCGTATTCACTACGTATACAATTCACAACGTATAAAAACAGTTTAATGCAAAACTTCAAAACCATGCATATCGTATAAAATGCACAATGTATAATTTTATACGTTGTGCATGAAGATAATTTGAAAGTAAAATCAACTATTTTCGTCATGCAGAACGTATAATAGTCACAACGTAAAAAATTCACAAAAAAAGAAAACCATGCAGTACGTATAAAATGACAAGGAGCACTGCATAAAGCACTCTAATTAGTATACATTTTTAAAGCTGAAATTGCTACAAAGCCATATTTGTTACAGAGGAAAATATCGCCACAAACTTAACCTAATCTAATGTAATCTAACCTAACCTAACCTAATCTAACCTAACCTACCCAAACCGAACCTAGCCTAACCTAATCTAGCCCATTTTTGATGAATTCAAAACAAATAAATTGACGCGCGAGTATATACTTTAAATGTATGACGTTAAGGGAGTATATCGAATGGACATTTTTCACATCATACGATATGCATGGTTCTCTTTTTTTGTTAAATAAACAGTTTTCGTTTGGATCTAAGGCTCAATGCAGATGCTAAATATTTTATACGTTGTTACTTTCATACGATATGCATGAGCAAAACACTTATTTTATTTTTTCAACTTCTTCATGCACTACGTATAAAATTATACGATCTGCCTATTATACGTTGTGCATGGTTTTAAACATTTTCAAAATATGATATTATACGATCTGCATTTTAGACGTTCTGCCGTTCACCCGCTATAACTTAGGTATAATACAACTTAAGCTCTTCTACTTCAAACTATGTTAACAAAATAATAAATTCTAATTGCCTTTTCCGAACCCGGCAGACTTAAAATCGTCTGATAGTTTCCGACATTAAAATAACTAACATTTAGCGCGTTCCTCTCGGCCGCGCCCCGCACGCACTCAGCCAAAACATGATGCACATCCTCAGGCACTCCACAGACGTCAGGTGCAGTAATTGCAATCATTGCTCACCTCATGCTTGCTGATATAGATGGGCTTGTTGAAGATAATCCAGATGGCTGTCTCCCAGCAGCCGGGGTGAGTGCTGGATCCCTCGTAGGTCAGGTAGTGCTCGGTGTCCGGCAGCAGTGAGTGCAGGGACAAGTGCTTGATGGACGTCGAGCTACCTGTGGCATTGAACGAGTGTTTGGTCAGACCATACACCTAGCATAGCGCGCTGTGCGTGCAAGACGAACAGGTGTTGGAGTGAGACGTCAACTCAAGTACCACTACCGCTATAGAGAGAGATTGAACACGTCTGCCCGATGAGAAGATTTCATACAGTACATATGAGTCGCGCTCGTGGGATGTGAAATGTTTTTTTTGGGAAATCTTTATGATTTCTCTAGTTTTCCTCAAAGAAAACATGGTGACCTGTATGTATAAATTGTTAAGTGACCTGGAGTAAAAAACCCGGACAAGACTTTTTTTATAGTAAATAAGGGGTGACCCACTGATTCTTTGTCGATCGAGTTTCTTAACTTTTCCTCAATATTTCAAAGTCACACTTAAAACATAACTTCAAATCATTATTATGAAGTGACACAGCGATTTATTTTTTTTTAATTAAAAAGAATTTTCAATACATTTTTGTATGCAACGATTTTGGGTCCCATCCGTCTGTTGACTCTGTATGTTCTCTGTATTACCTTCTAAGCATATGGGACAGAGTAACAGGGGCAAAAGAATACTGGAGTGCACAGAACTGGCGTGGTCTAGAAGAACGTAATGTGACTGTATTGGTGAATCTGCATAGTTTATCTGGTATACATGCCCAGTTCCCCATGAAACGTATTTTGAGGTCTAGTTGAGCGTATTTTGAACGTCTAGTTGAGGTTTCCGAACATGTATCCGAGCGGAGCCCGCTAAAGATGAGCTGCTTATTCAGCCGCTAGATTTAGAAAATAACCCTGCATCTCGATAACAGTGCCAATTATTGGGCCATTAATCACCAAAATAAACAAACGCACACCGGAATTCATATGGAATGTCATATGGATTGTAGGTTTTTTTTAGAAAATACCTGATAATGAAAACTTATCACAGTCATCTAAGAGCCTACACTTCATGTGTCCTGGGATGCTTCATAAGTGGTGTGACCCACGGAATATTGAGGAGGCAGGAAGTGAAACGTTTGTAAATTTGTTCCAGGACCGCTGTTACCGTTTTACTTGAGACCTTTTTGCTCCGCGAATGTAAAACAGTCGCAATTGGCTATCCCTTCTTAATCGATAACCAAACAACAAATCCACATTTGTTTAGTAAATATGAACCTTAACGTAATGACTCTATGTTGGAATTCCAATACTGTTTGCAATCAAATGTTACGTCACTTTCGAACACGGCCGAGCGCCTCACACGCACGTGGTGACAAACAACGTAGCGAGACATGACCCGGCGAGCAAAACGACGCCGCGACGCCATATTATTTCGTAATGCATTTGTCGTAAGTTTTATCGCTGTTCATGTAAATGAAACTTACCGGTGATACGAAACTCCTCCATTATGAAGGTTGTGCACCGGCGGTCGTGTTTGCACGTTATTATGGCACAGTACGGCATTACTCCTTTTAAATTTTAGATTGTATCACGGATAAGTTAATGCACAGGACAGCCGCAGAGGAGTGAATCATGCGCGTATTAAGTGAGCGGGTCCCCGCTAAAGACCGGCGCGCGAGTTCCGCCCACTTCACAATTCTTACGTGTGACCGGCCGGCAACCATGGTTTTTGCAGCCCCCCTGAATGTTCGAAAACCCATGAGCGTCGTCGGGCACCTTATTAGATCCTGGCGTACGCCAAATGTATCTCTGCTCCTAAGTATTTACAAATTTACTAAAAAAAACATTAAAGTTCTCACCTCGATATGTCACTCTGTTGAAAGCACTCGTTATAATTCTCAGCTCCTGGTTGGGGGAGTCACTGATCTGTCAACAAACAAGGAAATTAATGATGTTGAAGTTTGAGTTGATTTTATCAAAAAAATAATAAGAAATCATTTTGAGACTAAAATCTTTATTTAATAGGAACGTGTGTATAAAAAAGGCATGATTAGGCAAAATTAATCCTCAAAACTGACAAATAAATGACGATGTATGACCTTTTAATGGCTGGCTTCCAATTCAAATATAAACCATTTTCATTTCGTAGATACCAGTCTTTATACTGTCTCTAATCTAAGGTTCACGAAAGTTATACTTATAGTGAGCTTAGCTAAGTTTTGCTGTATTTTTTAACATTTAGATGTGACATTAGTCACGGATGAATCCATAGACCTAGCATAGCGCATTACATTCTAAGCCCATGGACGAATCGAATAAAAAGTTCTTTAAAATACTTCGGAAAGATAAGTCTTACACCAGTTAATCAGTAACAGATTATTACTATTTTTATTATGCAACCTGGCATGGATGGTAGTTGTGTGGTAACTACCGTTATGATATTAGTCCGATACCACCACATTCCCGAGGGAATATGGTGCAATAAAATGGAGTTCACTTTATGAGCACGGCTATATTGAACTGAATGGAAAACACGGACATTTTTTTATTTCTGCTTCTATTGACATACTTCGTAAGGAAAGACCATTCCATACAAAATAAATGGAGCAACAAAAGTGTTGTTCTTTTGTTGACGAGATTTCAAAGACCCCTTTATTTTCTTAATATTAGACCCATGTAATTTTTGTTCATTACCGCTGCAACCATCTTCTATCCAATGCCGTGACTATGTGATATATGACCGGTGGCCCAGTGCCGCGACACTTCGGCGATCGCTCTCCGAAGTTAAGCAACGCTGGGTCCGGTCTGGTCTTGGATGGGTGATCATTCGACCGTTGAGAGAGGCTGGCCGTGGTTCGGATTCCACGTTAAGCCGTAGGTCCCCTTCCTTACTTACTAGGTGGTAGGGTTTATCCCGCCCGGGTTGGTACCATCGCATTGGATGAACGATGGTCGAAGCGGCAATGAAAATTGTCCGTGTTTTCCATCCAGTTCAATGTAGCCGTGCAATATAAGGAAGGTCGTGGCATGGCACCTAGTTCCCATGTGCTGTGTTGGGCTAATACCATGACAGAACTTGTGAACTTGAAAAAAAACTGGGCGGCCTTGACTCTACCATCTAGTAACTAGGGGAAGAGGATTCTTAGTTTCATATGGGTTCCAAACCATTATAAGTTGGGATTATAAACAAAACACTAACCTGGACCATGAGTGAGATGCCAACGATGCCCTGGGACTTGTGCTGAGCTTCCGACATATTGTGATACAGCTCCTTGTTAAATCCGTACAGTTGGATCTGTAACAAGCCAAATTAAAACTTTATAGCTAAATATATTTAGTTATAAGCAGCATTTCCAGTACTCATCTATCCATGAATCCACGGAAGAGGATGACAAGAACAATTGAAAGTTACGAAAAATGTAATTTATAAGTTTTCGTCCTCTTATTTCAACGAATGTTCTATGTATATAAGTAGAATCAACCTTCACGGACTCATTAATTAGGATTAATGAGTCCGTGAAGGATGACCGTGATATTGAGAGACAGCGCCGTTCTCTTTCGATAGTGGGCAATATGCTGGCCTGGAGATTTGGCAAATGTACAACTGATGCTAAGGTGACATTGTTTGAGGCATTTTGTCAGTCCCTCTATACGTGTCACTTATGGACGGACAGCACGAAGAAATCGTATAATGGCATAACAATTCAATATAACAATGTGTTTCGGCAAATAATGCGTTTGCCGCGATACTGTAGTGCGTCAACCATGTTTGCCGAGAGTCGGGTATCTGATTTTTGTGCCATTATGTGAAACGAAGTGTTTAGTTTCATGCAACGTCTGTACACGTGTGAGAATACAATAATAGAGGGACTGATACAATGGTGTTACAACCCGATCTTCCGTGAATGGGAACATATCATGTTAGGTACTCATTCACGGAGAAGAGGGAATACCGTTTATTTTTAATAATAATAATATTAATATTACCTGTAATTTTGCAGCATATGTTAAAATGGACCCTGTGTCTGATGTTGACAAATAAAATAAAATAAATAAAATAAATAAACAATCTGTAAAAAGACCTACTTTACAAGTACTTGGGATTTGAACCAGCAAGCATCGGGCATCGAGTCTGCCGATTCCGCCAACCGCTCTATACCAATTTATTTGGGATTCTCCCGCAGTTCCTTTTCCAGTAATCAATGCCTCCTCCTAACACGGAAACCCAGCTAAAGCATAAATCGATGCACGTATAATCATAAAGAATGTCATAGTAGGGCATGCAACTATTGATGGGAGGCATTTATTACGGCGGGAGAGACTGGGGCGAAGAAAGAGGTGACCAGCCGGTCTAGCGTAGAATACATTTACAGGTGTATTCAGAGTGGGCAGACTAACTTTAATCCTCCGGACTAAACCGGTTTTTGTATGGTTATTGCGGTGCTAATCTCGTATTAAGTTTTGACAGGTGCTCTCTGAATACGACTTTTAGATTTTATGTCCCAAGTGCTAAATGCCGCTGCAATGTAAGGTTCCTTATATGTGTTATTATTTACAGTGCGACGTTCACCAGACTTTCCATCCGATGACGCCCATGGGCTTTCGAACTTTAAGGCTGTCGTGAAGTCCCATGAAATCAAAGATTTGAAAATTTTAAGCCATGTATTATTTGTCCATTGGTCCTGTACACAGGACCTGTCCCAGGAACAAATGTAGATGTTGCTGAAACTCAAATTAATGAGTATTCCAAAATTAAAAAATCACTCTTAGTAATACGAGTAAGTCTGCCCTTATGCAGTTTTGTTGTTGTTTTGAATTGTTCTTGTAATTGTATCTTTTTATATATATTACACAATAAATAAATTATTCATTCATTCATAAATCAAAGCATAAGGGTTCATTCATGAGGGTTGACTGGAAGAAATCACTCTTAGTGATAAGTCCGCCTTTGTACCGTATTGTTGTTTTGCTGTATGTTTATTTATTTATTTATTAAAAGGAAAACTTACAGCTAACAAACAAGTTTTCACAAATATAAATGAAACTATTAATCGCTCTTAACTATAGTACATGGGAGATATATGGAGAGAAAGAGGGTGTATTAGGGCGTGTGTGTGTGCGTATTTGTGCGTGTGTGTGAGGGTGTGTGTGAATGGGTGTGTGAAATTGTTGTCGTGTGTTATGTATGTGGGTAAATCCAAAATCCTAAAAATATATGCATGTTTACGTTTGATTATTTTTTTATTAAATATATCAAGATCTATTTCATACAAATCTCAGACTTAAGCTATTGACTGATGACTGAATTTAAAGACAAGATTAATTGTTTCTTGAAAGCAGACTTTGTGTTAAAAAACAAGTCTATGTGTCCAAATCTTTTGTTGTACGTATCACAAATTCTAATCATTGCAGCATTATTGGTATATTTTTTTTACATTTGCGTGTGTTGAGTAAATATGGCTTGCGAGTGCGACGGCTTGGAACATTGATTCTAATCATATTTATGAGGTCCGGACAGTCTAGATTACTGTTAATTATATTATACAACAGCATCATATCTGCCGCTGTCCTACGCTCTTCGAGACTCGGTAAAGTTTTCTTTGTAATTGTATTTTTGTTTATGCACATTAAGAATGTATTCATTCGTTAAAAGCACTTCTAGAATATGAGTAACGAAACGGAAAATGTTATCTTTCGTAACCTAACGAAGTCGCTCTCGGCGAGTATGGCAACACACAGTGACTACATTCTATATAACTGAAATATAGGGTTGAAATGCCGTCGCCAGAAATAATAACCACCCTTCACATCGCCGGCACTCCATCGCAAGTGGAGCGCGAAATAATATGAAATTACTGAATGCCGATCAGCGATCGCATTCTCGCCGTATGAGACGCCAGCGTGCCCGACGCATCCCGACGGTATCGCGACGGCTTCCGCGCGGCGTCCCGACGGAATTCCGGACGGATTCCCCGGATCGTGCCCCCGCGGACGGCATAGTTCGCTCGACCTGCGGTCGCTGGGGCGGGTTGCACGGAGCATCAGCGGCGTCTTGCCTTGCTACCGGTCGGAATGAGAGAATAAATGTGGGCAGCATCTATGTATTGTAAACATGGAAATTCGTCTGAACCTAAAATAAAAAATTCCACCTTCAGATTACATCAGTGCATGTTTTCTAAACGGCGAGGCTTAAAATCAGCGTCATTGATTTATGCACCTAGCATTTTCAATGACACATGCTGCGCCTGGATCCGATTTATTATAATGTCGTATTATTTCGTTAATTATTATGTCACAAGTTTGTCTCTTAGATGATTTGATTAAATTTTAGTTATTTTAAATTTGAATTATTTTCAATTTAAGTTATTTAATGTTGTGCTTTTTTTCTCTATTGATGTGTGTCATTTTAAGGTTTACATATGGTTGTATTTTTGGTAATGGTAAATAAACGTAATTTCATTTAATTTCAATTTCATTTCATCTATAAAAATCATTCTATAGACATAATTAAGTATGTGATAAGAATCAAGAGTACTAAATCAAAATTACAAATTTAATAGATAATTTATCTACACTGAAAATCAGTGAATTTGACTGAATTTCCAATAATAACAACCGGCTTGCAAGGTTAAAATAGAGCCAACTAAGTAAATCAGTTACTCTGACTGGGTGAAAACAGTTAGTTTTTTAACTGTGTAATAACTGTTTTGTCTTACTGTTTCCTTAACTGTGTGAAAACTGTTTCTAGCTTTAGTACTTTTTCCATTCTTACTTACGTCTTATATTCAGTGAAAAGGTATTGTCCAATCTGTTAAAATTCCTGTACCTCTTTAAATTTTTACACGCCTAATTTGTAGTCAACCGTTATGTTCAATTAGCTAAGATAACCGTTTCAAAATCATCTGATTTGTCGCACGTTTATTTAACCGTTCAAATAACTGTTTAATTTTAACTGTTTTGGCTCATTCATATTTATAACTGATCTTTACCGTAAACAGTTGCACATACATGTTTTCAGTGTAGATTATATTTTTGAAACAATATTCTTACCGCGATAGTTTGAGAAAACCTATTTTGGTAAAGAAAAGGGCAGCTTGTCTACTCAGGAAACCGAAAGCGAGTAAGTCACAGGTGAAAGTGAGACGCTCTCGCCTGACGATATAAAACACCGATTAGAATAATTAGAAAGGGACAACTAGGGTGACTAGTGGCTGACATTTCATGAGTACTAAAGCGTTGTGACTCACCGGTGACACACAGGTTAGAATCTCATGAGTTGACCTCCAGGTCTAGAGACCCGCGGCTGTGCAGCAGATCTCATCCAATAGCTCTTTATTTGGATGTCGTTGTAAATGTATGCTTCTTCGGTATTGCAATGCAGGATTGTGATGTCGTCCAAAGTAGCCAGCGCCATCTATTGACTCATATGCATGCATTGCTAAAACATGTTAAAACTAGCAAATCGATGCAGAGAGCGCCACTGTCGCATGCTCAGATTTTCATATGCTTATATTTAATCAATTTAGAAATATTTTCACAGCAACGCCAACACACACAAAGAAAACGAAGTTCAACCCATCGTTTGAACGTTCCGTCCCGTATGTGCGAAGAGTTCCAAGAATACAAAGGCTCGTTTGACAGCTCAATGCATCAATACTCCCCTCTGCCCCCGACCCGCACAACGCGAGCTGTCACGTAGCCACGACTGTCAGAAGTTTTCGAGGCAAACTCGAGCTGCGCGATAGAGACAAGCGAAATGCAGATCTTTGGCATAGAGTTACGGAGATCGAAACCGGGCAATACTTTCAAGTTTCGTCTGGGTCGTTGATGTGGGTCAATATAGATGCAGCCAGTCATTCGTCGCTATTTCTGCTATAAACTTTCGAAAAATCGTCACAAACTATAACCGTATTGGCGCGCACAAACGCAGCTTTTTTTATTTAATGTGACTGGACGTGGATGGCTAATGCCACACGTCCGTCATGATATAAGCCTAACACACCGCATTCCCGAACGAATAAGTCGCTTTGCCAAGACCTTCTTTTATGAGCACGGCTACATTGAACTGGATGGAAAATACAGACGGATTCTCACTGCCGCTTCGACGCTATTTTCATCCAATGCGATGGTACAACCCGGGCGGGCTTAACCCTGGTAGGGTCAGTAAGGTTAATCTCATACAACAATTTATAAAATGGCTAGAATTTACAGGATTATTTTGAGGCATATTTCAAAAAGGTGCTTATTGTAAATGGCAACTTTTTTCACACATTTTTAAAATTATGTAAAATTATGGTAAAATTTTTGGGGAGTTTTGGGAAAAAATGCGACGAACGACTGGGGCGCTATCTTCTCCTACGCACACAACCCCTTAAGGCGGCCCAACCCGCTCATCTCCCCATAGAAAAGGGGAAAGAAGATCACGCCCATATTTCTTGACAGAGATCCAAAATTTAATTCAAAATAGCTTTATTTGATCGAACTAGATGTCTGATGACCATTAGCATTGTAAAATTGTGTTTGGGGTCTAAGTTATAAGGTCCGAAAGTTCGAATTTTTCGCGCGTTTTATACAATAACTTTGGAGGTGGATTACGCAATGATAAAGTAAGAACATCGTAAAAAGATTAGTCATCAGACATAGCTTATTTAATCAAGATTTATGATCTATTTGGTTTTTGTTAGATTTTTGACTACAGCGGTCGTGGTTTACTTTTAGCTATAAGTCGTTTTGAAATTAAAATTTTCGTAAATCTTACCAAATCATGCACTATGCACATTGTCTTTTTTGTGGACATGTTGCATCTTCCTCATCACGGAGCCTGTCTTGTTCTTTGAAACAGAGAAGGTCCCAGTGCGCAACAGCACGGTTTTGCACCGTGCCCGCAAATGAGTTAGGCCCGCCGGGTTGGGCCACCTCAAGTTAAGTTAATTTTGGCGTAGACTTCCAAATAGCAAAACTGGAAAAATAATATTGCCCTAGATCGGGTTATTTAAGGTTAGGTTATGTTATATTTGGCGTAGAATTACGAATAATGAAACTGGGCAAGATTTACCTAAGGTTGGGTCAGATTACTGGAACTTCTTTCATGTCAAAACGCGGTACAAAAGCGCATAGGACAATGTCGCTCGTCCATGCGACAACCTTGGTCCTTCAAGTCGGCACGGCGTTTTAAAGAACTGGACACTCTTTAAATTAAGGCGTCTGGAGACCTTCATACCCAGAGCTTCATCAGACAGAGGATAAGTCTGGTCATTCAGCAAGGGAACACTGCATCGATCATCAGGTCAATACCGTGAATTGGTAGGTCAAATACTTAATCAATATCTTATGCAGCACTAATCATACGAGCCGTATTTTTTTTCTTGAATTAGTTATATATTATAGTGACTGAGGTAAAATATGGCTGTTCCTATAATCTACGAGTACACCGTTGCATAACGTTGTATACCAGGAATTAAAAACTGTTGTCACATTTGACCTTCAGATAACACCCGAGCAACCGATGCTCTCAAAACAAGATACAGGTTTAAAATGAGTAATGACGAGCATTGAGTATTGTTATTATTTTCCGGCTTAGCACATTAATAATTTCATCGGTTGCAATTATTAGTCAATAAGTTTATGTATGCTGCTACACACGAAGGCTCAAATTGTTTTATTCTACCTATGTTTTATTTGTATGATATAGTACAAAAGCGAGTTTTAAAGACATGTTTAAAAAAGATGCTAGAAAATTTGCTTGGTGATTTTGAATTCAGTCAAAGTGATCTCTATCGATATTGTTTACCTAGCTTATTCGCTCGGATCAGAATAATGTTTACCCCGGAACTTTATATAATTATTAGAATTACTAAATCAAAATTATGGCAGGGTTTCTTAAACTTTTTGTAATAATGGACCTTTAGCGGGATGACAAAGTTATTACGCACTCCTTCAAATTCACTTTAAGGTGGCCCAACCCGCTCAACTCCCCATACAAACGGGGAAAGAAGATCACGCCCATATTTCTTATCAGAGATCCCAAATTTTGCAAAAAGAGCTTTATTTGATCGAACTAGATGTCTGATGACCGTTGGCATTGTAAAATTGTGTTTGGTTCCTTTAGATTAGTCATCAGACATAGCTTATTTAATCAAGATTTTTAATCTAATTGGTTTTTGTTAGATTTTTGACCACAGCGGTCGTGGTTTACTTTTAGCTATAAGGTTTTGTACAGTGCCCGCGAATGAGTTAGTCCCGCCGGGTTGGGCCACCTTAAGGGTAAGAAAACAAGGCATTTTAAAAAAAACGACTTTATATTTCATACCACAGAAAATATACATGTGCTTATGTCATAATATCAAACATGGACCCTCAGCACTCATGCCACGGTCTCCCAGGACTCATACTACGGACCCCAAGGGGTCCATGGACCCCAGGTTAATAAGTTTATGCAAATAGGAAACATGTGCTTAGTTGAAACCAAAAAGCTAGCGTTGATAACATAAACATATAAAATTAATTTCGTATTGTGTGTTCTTTTTTAAAATTGAATTGCAGTCGGGTGATATTTTAATTATAAAATCTTGAAGTCACTGTATTCATAATTAGCGATAACCTGTCTCTGTATATAAACGTGGATTGTAACAATGATATCATCAGTCGTTTTGTAGCCAACGAGCACGATGTTTTGTCTTATCATCTTCGTAACTGTCCTCGTGACAGCCACCCACTCGGCACCTCCTCAGTCGATCAAACCTGCAGAAGTCAACCCAGAACCAACCCAGGCGTACTACATTTATGGTGTAACAGCGGAGATTTCGACTTTCAAAGCTATACCGATCGAAGAAACGGGGAATGTTGACAACAGTACACTTGAGACTTCATCTATAGGGGATACAGGTGCATCTATAGATGAAAAAATACGCGCTAAAAGAAGTCAACGTGACGAAACACCAAGAGTAGCCGAAGATAGAACAAGTTCAGGTTTAGTACCAAACGTTCAATACACTACAGAAACAGCAAGCGCAGGTGGCTCTGAAGTCGAGGCAGAGGCATGTAATATATTTACCGTGACAATGAGGATAAGCACAGTTACTCCTGTACTGGTGCCCATGAAAGCGATTCCAGCTCTTGAAGAAGGGACACCAGAGAGCGAAGCCGTGAAGGCACCCCAATAAGAAAATATTAAGCTGTGCAAGAACTTCACGACACGTAATATGAATTTATTTTTTAATTTCAAGAGTAGAGGAAATTTAAATCTTCAAGAAAACGTTTTATGTGGTCATATTGTTATTAGTCACTTGTTTTCATGGGAACATTAGCTAAGAGTTAGATCTATATTCTGAAATGTGTTAAGGTTAAGGCTTTATTCTACTGTCCTTGAATACCTTATTGATTACTTACTCCTTCATTACTTATTTTTTTCTTGTGCAATGAATACAAATAACATCAAATTATTACGTGTAACATTGTATAAAACTAACTGTGACTCAATCCCAAGAATCAAATATTTGCTTAGATTATCCTGTTATAGTAAATAAATGATTTATTTGAATTGTTGGTGGTACGATCATTGCCTACCTTATTTATTCCTAAGCCTATGGCAGCTTCGAAATAATTTGACAGCCCTTTTGTGCTGCGTATTGTGATTGCGGGTGTAGATTTGTCAACGTCAGTTACGGGGATTATCAATTCTTAACTTTGTGCATTTCCAGATCGGGATTTATTGCTTTTGCATTGTGCCAATAGTCTTTTCATCTTTCAGACTTCCCGATATTTTCAGCGTTGTCACTTTGCTTCTATATCAATTCGTTTGGCTAACCAATGATACGTTTTAATCTATGTAAATCAGAATTTATGAATAATCCCATTTCTTTTTGTATCAGGCGTTCGTACCGAGGAGCATTATGTTCGGTGGTAAATTATTCTTGAGGTAAATACAAACAAAAAACTCTTTTGCTTAAAGTTTAAGTTACACACAAAACTATAAAATCAGTGTAAAATAATCCTCAAGTAATGGTAATGTCGTATCCATTAAATCCATTAAAATTATAAAATTAAACCCGAACTGACTAATGTCAAATACCAAAATGGAATTTGGTGACAATTGATATCTCAATCTCTGCAGTCAAAATGCATAAGCTTAGGATTTATACGCAAAATCAGGGCTATGTAGCAAGGACAACATTGTGACGACGCGAATATAATCAATACATTATTTGGCTGACGTAATTGTCTGGATAGCTCTGCGTTAGAGCAGTGGATATGTAATCCAAAGGTCGCAGGTTCGAATCATGCTTCAAATATTCAGACACAACATACATATTATCAAAAGTTTTTATGATTATTTTCTAAATCTGATAACAGTTCTCAATCAGTTTTTCAATCTGTAATCAGATTGTTATATAATCTTATAGATTTATTAATTTAGAATATGATGTCATTATGGTAGCAAAGAGGCTGCTCTTCACCAATGCATAAATAATGTTCTTTGTATGTAGTAGTAATCGATCAATCACTGTAAACTTATTTGAGTTTACAGACTTTGAAAATAATCTGATCACAATGCTTCAAATGTAGATGTCGCTGAAACTCAAACTATGAAGATAAAGGTAATGTTGTATCCATTAAATACATAAAAAATATCACTGTAAAGTAGTTGGCAGGTATCAATGAAAAAAATTACAATAAAAAAAATGGCCAAGTTTTTTGTCGGCTCTTCTTCGCCAGATGTAATCGAACCGACATGCGACAGGAAAAAAATGACAAAGTCCGAGTTGTGAAATATACATCTAATGAAACTGAAATTACTGACCATAAAATAACAAAGAAGACTGACTACGGGCAAGCAGGCGGCACTGGTACAGGGTGGGCTGATGAGAAGATACACTGCGGAGTAGTTAGCCTTTACAGGAGTATCAAGATCGCGTCGCTGCGCGTTGCCCCCTCCTTTAGGATGTTACACCCCATACGGAAGAAATAATTATTTACTTTGAAAATTTAAATCTCATGAATGGTAAGAGAAAAAAGTATTTTATACATTTACATGTTTTTGAAGATTGAAATAAAGCAATCATTCATAGCCTGGAGTACACAATCTCTGGTTAGTATTAAGGTTGGGTTATTATATAGATCTTTCTTCTTTCTTTTTCAGGCGAAAAAGAAGTACGTATATATTTTTATTTAAATTATCACTAACCAGAGATGGTGCACTCCACCCTTAAGATGGGCCCGTAAGCATCGGAAAATTACGCTCCCCATACAAACGTAGTTTACTAATAATTTGAAAACCACTGTTCCAATTTGTTTGATATTTGGAATTTAATATCAAGCAACCAATATCTATGTCTGCACGTGTTAGTCTTTTCGAAAAATGTATCCCGTATCACCCAAAAAAGAAAAGAAAATGTTTATGAACATTTTATTTTGCCTGTTATTTGACTTGCTTTAGAGTTTTCAGAAAAACAAAAACGTGCAGACATAGACATTTATTGTCGAATATTAGATATCAAAATTAAAGCTAATTGGAAATGATTAGTAAACTACGTTTGTATGGGAAACATAGCTTATGGGCCATTCTTAAGAGTTTACGTTTAGCTCTCGGTTTCCATAATCTTAAATAATATACCACATTTACTATGTCCTACTCGCGCGGATTACTTAAACAATCTTGAGATCGTCATTTTACAGCATTCCAAATGTAATATCGGGCGCCATTCAATATTTCGGTATTGAGATCAGAGTAAATAAGAGTCTACATCTGCAATATGGAGTCGCAAGTAATATAACCCCCCTCCCCCGCCTTATCCAGAGCACCCCTCCCGCCCCTCCGCCGTGTCTCGACATCCGAGCAGCCACCCGCTTCGTCGACTCGGTGGGATCCGTATGCTAAATGGGAATGTAGGTGTGTTGATCAGGGCTGCATTCACTATTCAAGCCAATGATTTATAAGTTTGTATATAAAGGTCAACAGTGGTGAAAATATACTAGAATAATAAAGTAAAATTAGACTTCTTGTTTGACTCAGCCTTGTCCATACTATATTTTCGTCTTTTTGCGAATTGCATAGGAATACCACCGCAATATAATTAAACTTTTCAGTAAATTTAGGTTTACAATATTGATGCTATGTTTAGATCTTTTATTTAAAGATTGCTAATTCAAAATAAATCTGATAAAATATGATGTGTACACTTTAGAGTGTGTGCCTAAAATAAAATTAGATGCATATAAAACCTGCTGAGGAAAATATACTTTCTGATATGTTCCTAATTTCAAGTTAATCTGATTTCTGGCTACAGGTAGGTAATTCTTAACTGATTTGCCGAAGCTACGCTATGAAATATCTCACTGAAAATTCGTTAAAATAAAAATTCGGAAAATGAATGCACTTAAATGTAAGTATTGTACCCAAATATTTGAACATAGTATGATATTAAAGTCTCATTTAACGTAGACTTTTACGTTACAATTGAAGTGAAAAATTAAACATTAAAATATTTCGTAAAAATTGGCGGTGATGGTGGTATGCCAATTTCATGGGAAAACACTGTGAAGTGTGGATGATGTATAAAGAATTTAGGTAATACATCTCATTATTGAGAGTCATCGACTTGCATTCGTGTCGACCTAACGTGGGTACCCCGCGCGCAGTGTCGGCGCTGCAATATTCCAGGCGTTATTTTTTCACTTAATATCCGGCAAATGGTGTCTTATCGCGGCTGGCTTCCTAGCGGGGTTTTGCCCACAGAGCTGAAGTGTGACCTGACATGACGCAGTTTAAAAAACCGGCCAAGTTCGAGTCGGACTCGCACACGAAGCGTTACGTCCCATTATACAAGATTAGACACAAAGAAATTACGTTTCTTGTATGGTTATCCCCTTTAATTTTTATCTGTTTTTCATTTTTAATATTTGTTATTAAAGCGTCAACAGAAATACACACTCTGTGAAAATTTCAGATGTCTACCTATTATGGTTCATGAGATATAGTCCTGTGACAGATGGACGGACTGCGGAGGCTTAGTAATAGGGTTCCGTTTGGCACCCTTTGGGTACGGAACCCTAACAAGTACATATCTTCCATTTGAATTTAAAGCCTCTCCGGGCATATCATGGCAAATAAAAGTTATATTTGCGAAGTGAGCAGAGCCTGGGTAATGTTTGCAGAGCAAAGTGGACGCTTTCTTGTTTCAAGGAGTGTTCCTTTAGCATGTATCGATGTGAGTTCTTTAATGGAGTTCGCTTAAATCGTTCCGTATTTTCATTTGTTTTGAAAAAAAAGGGCATAATTCGAAATTGTTAACTTTGAATTTAACTTAACAAATAAAGTCACAGTGATTATTGTTATAAATGATTGCTCTCTAATTTGTTAATTACTTACTTTGGTTTTTAAAATATATTTTTTTATGATACCCGTAAAAAATAAGCTTATTAGCCTGGTTTTCTCCAAATGCTGATTGATTTTAATAAACACTTTGTTACCAAAGTGCTGATTATCTTGTACTGGTATCGATTGCAAGATGGTAAGAAATGCCCTTTAATGTGAGGATTAAGCTAATCAGAACTTGGTGGAAGAGACCCTAAGTCTGTTTTTTGTTGTATTGAAAACCCTTCACTACCTTAGACCCAAGAAAAAGTAAAGACGAATACGTTTCTTAGTAATGCCAGATCTTTTTTGCTCACGAATAAAACTTTTTAACGCTATCTCATACATTTCATGTCGAAAGAAAAGGACAGCTCCTAAACGATACACTCGCTTTGTGTAATATATTGTTTACTTATGTGTGTCGCACTTGCAGACAGAACCAGGGATATTATTTTTGTTCCTACGTGATTGGACAAGGATGGCTTATTAAACCACACCCAGTGTCATTATATCACCCAAACACACCGCATTACCGAGGTGACCGCATTACCGAGGTAATGCGGTACCATGCCACGACCTACCCTTTATGATGAGGACATCAACTGGATAAAAATTCGGAAAAAACAATTTCATTGCCACTTCGATCATCTTATCATTCAATACGATGATGGTACAAATTTGAGCTGGTTTAAACCCTACTGTCTAGTAGTGGAAGGAGACCTACAGTTTTACATGGATTCGGAACCTTGGAACCGATCGCATTTGTGGCGAGTGCATGTGTCCAACTCAGAAAGAGAAAGAAAGTGGGCCATGACCTCTCGCATGGAAAGCAAGTCCCCGAGCCCGAAGTGCTAGTCGACTAACTTCCATAAATAATAACCGTTTCATTGAGATCAAATAATATGTTATTGAAAAAGAAGTAAGTTAGGTAACCATAAACGATATTTTTTGTGCATTCGTATAGAAATATGGTGATTTTATGAAAACCCACAAATAATACCTAATCATATACTTGACTCATAAAAAAAACAAATAATAAGGAATGCCGTGTCTACAACTTTCGTAAGACGCTCTCTTCGGCCCGGGAACATGTGCCTCAGATATGCGCGGAGATTGCGAGTACCACCGAGATACCATCGCAAGCAGCCTCCTAAACGATCGTCTATTTAACGGGTAGAATGCCATCTTCGTGATAGGATGGAGAATGGATACTCTGAAAATGTATGAATTTCTTAAAGTTAATCTAACAGTGTAGAAAACTGTTGGAAAAAGGCAAGCAACGCCTGTGGACTGTCATGTCAGCCTCGGTGGCCCAGTGGCGCGACACTTCGGCGATCGCTCTCCGAAGTTAAGCAACGCTGGGTCCGGTCTGGTCTTGGATGGGTGACCATTCGACTGTTGAGAGAGGCTGGCCGTGGTTAGCTGTAGGTCCCCTTCCTTACTTACTAGGTGGTAGGGTTTATCCCGCCCGGGTTGGTACCATCGCATTGGATGTACGATGGTCGAAGCGGCAATGAAAATTGTCCGTGTTTTCCATCCAGTTCAATGTAGCCGTGCAATATAAGGAAGGTCCTGGCATGGCACCCAATGTTCCCATGTGGTGTGTTGGGCTAATACCATGACAGAACTTGTGGTATTAGCCATCCATGTCCAGTCACATAAAAAAAAAACAATTCAGGGATAATACGCGCACTGAACAGTTAAAATTCAGTCATTTATGGTAAAGTATTTCGCATTACTATTAATGTATTTCGGTAAGTATATATTAAGAGCCAAAACAATTAATATTAATCAGTTATTTTAACCAATTGAACAGAACTACTTAGTGACAGTAACACGTGTGACAGATCAGATTATTTTGAGACGGTTATCTTAACTGATTCAACATTACGGCTCGCTACAAATTGGATGTGCAACTGTCCAGTTTCACGAGGTACAATAATTTTAACAGATTGGACAGTACCTTTTCACTGAATATAAAACGTAAGTAACAATGAAAAAATACTAAAGCTAGAAACAGTTTTCACACAGTTAGGGAAACAGTAAGAGAAAACAGTTATTGCACACAGTTGAAAAACAATTAAAAGATACCGTAACATTTATTGCATAAGGCTAACTGTTTTCACTCAGTTAGGGAAACCGATTTACTTAGTTGGCTCTATTTTAACGTTGCAAGACGGTTGTTGTTATCTGAATTACAGTAAGATACAGATAGATACAGATACAGATACAGATATTTATTTCGCCATAAAGAACACACAACATTAACAATATTGAATTAAGTCATTTGCATATTCAGTATGGTTCGTCATCATTTTTTTTTGCTCCGTTCAGCAATGCAGTCTGAATAGTTTTTAAACATATGTATCTTACATGATAAACATTAATTATTTCAGACATTCAATGATTATTTTTTTCAGTGCGAAATCAGCACCATCTAGTAGGAGATACAAGCATTGTGTAGATTCGAATGGTATCAAGAAATTCGTTACAATTGTCTGAGTAGCTCAGCGGTAGAGATAGTAGACACGTCATCCAAAGATCATTTGTGCATGCCCAAAGGTTGAATATTCAAATAACAAGACCAACAACTTTTTCAGATTACTACATGTGTGATTAATGCTGCAATGTAGTAGTTGTATAACCTCGACTTAATGAAATAACGGTAATGTCTAAACCACTTAATACACTGAGAATGACGTCAACTTATTTTGCTTAAGTGTTATCTAGTTCCATCATCACAGTTTTAGTGGACTCAACTATACAATAAAGTGTTATTAGAATAACGATATATGTAGTAAGATCAGGTCATTTTTCAGGTTCATTTTAGTTTAGACATAAAGAAAGGGTACTTCAGTTTTTTGTCAGCCTCGGTAGCTCAGTGTGCGACGCCTTGCGAATCGATAAGCTGGGGCAGCACCTCTGAGCGCGGTTCGGTTCTAGATGGGTGACCATTTTCAACCACCGAGGCTGGCCGTGGTTCGGATTCCACGTAAATCTGTAGGTCCCCTTCCTTACTTAATAGGTGGTAGGGTTAATCCCGCCCGGGTTGGTACCACCGCATTGGATGATACTATGGTTGAAGCGGCAATGAAAAATTCCGTCCGTCTTTTCCATCCAGTTCATTGTAGCCGTGCAATATAAGGAAGGTCCTGGCATGGCACCTACTTCCCATGTGGTGTGTTAGGCTAATACGGTACTAGCCATCCATGTCCAGTTACATAATAAAAAAAGCTACAAAACACTTCAATTATAATATAGCATTTGGCACTATGCACCTGGGGGTCCATTTAGGTGAGAGTGAGTTCGAGTTCGGGAGTGAGTTAGCCTAAAAATAGCTGGGAAATATATTATTATTTAAATAACGAGACCGTTATTTATACTTCCAACGTATTTACGGGACAGACCAGATTTTTACCTCGATTTTTACCCAACTGTAATGATGTTCAAGAAGTGTGGAAACATTGACTATTTAAAAAAGTGAGTTGATATTTATTGACGAATTCGAACTCACTCTTGTCTTGAATGGACCCCCTGATTAAGATAGATTTTTAAGTGACTTTAATTTCACCATATATTTTTCTTAGTGCGCATACAATTATCATAGCAAGCTGAACTATGCTGTAGTCGGATTAAACCAGTTTGATCTAGACTGAGCGAGTTTCAGCTACAAGCACCAACGCCACGAATAGCTCTAGTCGAATCGCCCAAAGGGTCACATGTGGCCGAGACCCACCCCCAGCATGCGGTCAGAAGGGCCAATTTGGACATTTACATTACAACAAGCGCAGGTGTCCGGTCGGCCTTCCAGGGCGCGTTCGAGTGGCTTAGGGGTTCATGAAAGTGCCCTGGTTCTATTCTTACATGTTCGCAGGGTTTTAGGAAATGGGTCAGGCGATCCGAGAGTCCACTTTGGCCGTCCTGAGTTCCATTTAGTTGAGACTTTTCTGATGGGTCAATCTGAATTATTTTTTTGTTATCTTGCTATCTGCGATCAGTCGGTTGACTATAAGCGGATGAGTTGTGTGGATGTGGTCATGATGAGTTTGTGCTCCAGCGAGAACAACTAAGTTTCAGCAGGATATCCTTAAATGTCCAGCTCCATTATGCCTTGCCTTTTGAGACGTTTCTCGTATTGTTTTTGTGTTGGCTGGCCTGCTATAGGATTTGGGTGTTGCCGGAGTCTTTGTTTATACTTGGTGCTGATCATTTCAATTTCCTCGCTAATAGTAGGTATATTTAGGAGTTGGTGTATTTCTGTGTTGGCAATGAACCACGGTGCATTTGAAAGTGCAAGTGTAGAGAATTGGTCCGAGCACGGAACCCTGTGTGACGCCGGCTTTAATATCATAAAAAGGTGAAGTCCAATCCTTTTCTCTGACCTGGAATATTCTCCGACAAGTATGACTTAGTATGGTATGAAGGCATACATTTGAACATGACAGGAATTTTTTGTCTCCTTTCTACTGCAATCTATCCGTAATTGGACATTCAGCAGCATGTATGTGGTCAATGTCGCATCAAAATGATAAGACCTTTAATTTCAATACAAACATGATGGGTCTAGGAATAGAAGTATCAGAGATATGACGCAATAAAATTGTAACATGCAGGAAGATAGATCTCGATTACACTTTCATTTGATGATTTTGTATCAAGGTGGGTCTAGGACTACACCTGAAGCCTTATTCTGCTAATTGATAACTGCGCGCGTTATGTTTGTGTTTTCTCAAAACCGCACGTTTCGCGCGAAATGGTATTCTACTAGCGCAGTTTGTAAAACGCATGCGTTGTGTTTGTGTTTTGTTCGCAAATTCGTAACGCGCGCTCCATGTTCTCGTGGGCCGTGTGTTTTGCCGAAAACTTGCGGTTTTGAGAATTGTATTTGTCAAATTAAAAGGTATCGGCGCCTATAAATCGATGTTCTCTTGAAAAATTTAATGCATTTGTATTATTAAATTAAAATTATCTTTTTACGTACATGTTTTCAGAAAGTAGGTTATTCGTTTTATGACTTTTAATGCAAACTAAACATATACTACGTATATCTATCCGAAGGAAAACTATTTTGTCATTATTTTAATCACAATATTGGCATTATCTAAAAGCCTACAGGCAAATGAATCACATCCACATATTTTGTACTACATATGTATGCATGCACGTATAGGCAAATGAACGGAGTCGAGCGCCTCTCTCGCAGGTTTATTTATACTTGCTTCGAAGCATCCCTTCGCCGAACTGCGAATATCACTTTTCTACATTACGTTGGCATATCGCTAACTCTTTCTTTTCGTATGTCATATTTGAGAGAGCAATTAACTGTCAAAATCATTTTACCCTTTAGGCGGCGCGCAAGACAAACCACTCCATAGACAATAACAAAACACGTGCGTGAATTAGCTGAATACCGATTTTTGGAAACCGCACTCAAAACTTAGCGTGTTATGTTTGACCGAAACATAACTCATAAGGAATGGTTTGCAATTGGACAAATAGCAGAATCGGGCTTCTGAGACATGAGCCATAACACAAAGTCGAGTATTGTAACTTGCACGGCAAGAGATGCCGAGTGAATATTTTTTTCAGAAATACCAAAAGTTATAAAATAAATCAAAGTATGCAAGTAAGATCAAAAAGGAAGCATTTTTTTATTTAGAGCATTGCTACTTCCGAAAATTGGCGGTCTACTTTTTATTTGGACAGTTTGGGAACTTAAACTTCATGCCAAATATTCTCAGATGGTTCTTACTTAGACCAAAATGACTGATAATCGAGCTTTAAGCCGTAAAGATAAGCAATTCTTAATGAACTAAACTGTACCCATCTCACACGCTGAAGGCATGGTTATGAGCTTATCTCTCTATTACCTTGTTCACTCTCCATAGATGAACGAGAGATCTCTCGTTCACACTGTATCTCTGACTATTAATTGCAAGCAATCTTGTCTGACCTGAGCATAAAATGTATAACTTTTGAGACATTTATACTATTTTAGCACCAACAATTCTTCAATAAAGACTCCTTTCTTGTAGTATTAATACTTTTATCTTTATATGAATTTAAATATATGTAATAATGAGTTACTTAACCTTAACCTGGAGGTAACTTTGAAGTTTCTTTCATCGCGAAAAGTCTCAACAACCCGGTTACTATCCCACATAAAACCGGTCGGTTTAAACCTATTAGTCTCTTGAAAACAAAGACATTTAACAACTACTAATGTTTAATCTATTCGCCTGAAATGAAGCGGTACCACGCACATACGCACGATAAAGCATGATTATTACACAATTGGGACAGTTTAAATGCGTTCACGTTAACACGTTTTTAATTAACGAAGTACGGTCAGCAAACTCGGCAGGCATTCAGCGTGCGAGGGAGCGGCCGGAGTGTGCGAACAAGGCGCCACCGTCGCGAGGCGAGGTGCCGTGTTTGTAACGAGAGAAACTTGCACGCGACAAACTCCTAGACAATTGGTATGTCGTCAGTAGGGTCGGCATATTAATGAGGAAACATTGTGAAGATTACTAGTGGCTTTCTGAGCTGTAGACCTCGGGAATCTATATTTGTATAACTAAAAACTGAATAAATGTTTAAATGTTAAAACAACATCCTGTTATTTTTCTAGTATTTTTCTTAAGCTTTAGGGCTTAATAGAAAAATAAAGTTTTGTGTAATTTTTTTTTAAATCGAACAATAAATTAAAAAAAAACACATATTTATCGATCCTGCTCACAAAATTTTCTTTACATTTCTTTAACGAAACAATAAAAAAATCGGTTTCCGTGATGTGAAATCGAAATACAAATACATTTTTATTCTTATAGCTATAAAAATTACATTCCTTTGAATTCTGACATCGTCAGAAAAAAATATAGTGCATGTAATTATGCACCATATTATATTTTATGGGTCCATTACTTATGGGTACCATATTATACTATGACCAGATTTGTAACATATATGTATGAAACATATATGTTTCAAATCTCTGTAATCGAATATAGCGTAAATATAGATGTATTTTTACTCGACCACGGCAAAGCTAAAAGAAAGGGTTATGATTTGGGCAGTCCAAGCATGTACATTTGTATTCACGTATGTTCCACCGTAGCGCTTAAACTATTCATTCGATTTTGATGAATAAGATGTCGATCGATTCGAGAATATAAATAAAAGTAAAAATACTCTAACCCGACTACTTAAAGTTAAGAATCCAGGTTGGTGCTGTTCGATACAGCTAATAAAATGATGATACCAAACAGTACCTACCTGGTTTCTTACCTTTCAGTAGGTTTATTATTTTTTTACTTTTTTTAAGATAAGTAGTATTCCTACCGATGTAACTGTATCAATACTGCATGTATAAATGTATTGTAAGCTTTTTTTTTTTTATGTGACTGGACATGGATGGCTAATACCACAAGTTCTGTCATGGTATTAGCCCAACACACCACATGGGAACTAGGTGCCATGCCAGGACCTTCCTTATATTGCACGGCTACATTGAACTGGATGGAAAACACGGACAATTTTCATTGCCGCTTCGACCATCGTTCATCCAATGCGATGGTACCAACCCGGGCGGGATAAACCCTACCACCTAGTAAGTACGGAAGGGGACCTACAGCTTAACGTGGAATCCGAACCACGGCCAGCCTCTCTCAACGGTCGAATGGTCACCCATCCAAGACCAGACCGGACCCAGCGTTGCTTAACTTCGGAGAGCGATCGCCGAAGTGTCGCGCCACTGGGCCACCGAGGCTGACGAAGTTATTAAAAAGTTAATGATTTTCCAAACACAATATAATCCAACCGTATCCCAGCGATTCTGCTGACGGTTACGCCGTGGCAACAAGAGAATGCACTCGCGAGTTTTATTGGCGAAGTCGCCGCGGGGCGCTGTCGCCTAACTTTCCGCACTTCGACGTGCATAGCTTCGCGACAGGTGGCGGTCTTAAATGGCTGATACTAGTTGACAAGTAAATCTGGCAACACTTGTGGGATTGCAGGCATCAGATGTGAGAATTTGTCCTATGTTGTGTCGACCCCATAAGGACTTTAAGGCTGTTCCGACCCATATAAAGTTGTTTGCACACATAACGCAAAAAGTATTGCACTTTAAGCCACGAATTGATGATAAAAAATTAATATAGTCATATTACTTGCAGCGAAAACAATTTCACAATTTCAGGATTATTGGTTTTGTTACAATTTATTTAAATACGATTTTTATTTAACAGCGCCATCTAACGTTGTAAAACTTCTAATCGGCAATTACAACGAAACCATTAAACCTGAAATTGTGAATATGTTTTCGCTGCAACTACTATGGCTATATTTAATATTTTTGACGAATTCGTGCCTTAAAGTGCAATCGTTTATGCGTTCTGTGTAAAAAAAACATTGTATGGATCGGAACATCCTTAACATGCGATTTTTCGTTAAAGCTACATTTTTAGTTATTATTTTCACTACAGCCATATTAGAAAATATTGGCTAAAAACATTGGAAAAAGTGGACCTTTTTTAACTTAATTTTTAATTTTTTTTTTTTTAAAAATTCAGATATTTACAAAACCAATCAAAACATCCGGAAATGCTGATTAAAATCTGACATGTTTTAAGGGTAGGGAACCGTTTGGGACTGAATGAAGACTTCGCTATTTGAATGGCAGTCACCGTGCAAAATTGTGTCTTGGCTAATGGAAAAAGAATGCATTTCTTAAAATTTCATATCTTTGATTTGCGCAGCCTTCACGAAAGCCTTTGGCACTCCAAGCAGAATCCTCAACATACAATATATCGAGAACTAAATTGAGCAAAAAACATTTGCAAATACAGTTTTTCGTGCTAAGCGAGTACGTCTCTTTTCCCAAGGAATGTCATTACTTAAAAGAAAGAGCTACTCATAACTACTTTATGAATAGACTGCAAGGCTGGACTCGAACCAGCAAAACATACCATTCGCGGGTATTGCATCTACCAATTTGGCCACTTTCGACACGATAGAATTTTGTCAGCCTCGGTGGCCCAGTGGCGCGACACTTCGGCGATCGCTCTCCGAAGTTAAGCAACGCTGGGTCCGGTCTGGTCTTGGATGGGTGACCATTCGACCGTTGAGAGAGGCTGGCCGTGGTTCGGATTCCACGTTAAGCTGTAGGTCCCCTTCCTTACTTACTAGGTGGTAGGGTTTATCCCGCCCGGGTTGGTACCATCGCATTGGATGAACGATGGTCGAAGCGGCAATGAAAATTGTCCGTGTTTTCCATCCAGTTCAATGTAGCCGTGCAATATAAGGAAGGTCCTGGCATGGCACCTAGTTCCCATGTGGTGTGTTGGGCTAATACCATGACAGAACTTGTGGTATTAGCCATCCATGTCCAGTCACATAAAAAAAAAAAAAAAAATTGTAATAAAACGCCTTTCTTTTACTCCATTGTCTTTACGCCACATCTTATTCCTTTGTGAATATGTTGTTTTCGTAAGTTTGTTACATATTATACGTCTATAGTATAATAAAAAAATAAGAGAGGTGTCGCGGGATAGCTGGTAGGAACGAAGTATGTGTGTGTGTGTGTATTTTCTAAAAGAGTTTTTACGAAGGTTTCGTGTATTTTTACTTTTAATGTATTGTATCATTTAAAATGTATCAAATGTATCACATCTCAACATTTGGGCAGATTTATAGCACGACTTTCAATTCGGTATTCAATCTAGGTCCCGCCATCGAGCGAGTACTAGTCGGCGTCCGACGGCGGCGGTTGAGCGCTGAGCTTATGCGCCAATACGGGGATGCAACGCGTAAAAATATTTACGACGTCGAGTTTTCTGCAACGCTCTAGCATCGGACAGAGGAAGCATGTGGTTGTTTTTGCACGAAAAACCTCGGAACTTTCGGAATGCTAGTTTTTTTAATAGTTTAAATGTGTATTTTGGTTGTTTATTGTTTATTGTGGTAAAAACAACAACAATAAACAATAAACAATATTATTATTACATACACTAGCAGCTGCAAGCTGATGCATATACTTCACGGATTGAGTGCACATTATTTTAAATTTTTTATTTTAAGTGTTCATAGTACGAATCGTTTTTTTAATATGTTTTACATGATTGTTAAATAACAAGAAAACATTTTTCAAATCCGAAACAACCATTAGGATATTACTTTTCATAAAATAGTGGCGTCGGAGAACATCTGACAGAAGAGAAGCTCTTACGTTTTTTTACGTAAAAGTTGTAATACTAGTTATGTGAAGAATGTATGTAAAAAAGGTCCGTGAGTCCGGCGAGTCACCGATGACGGTGGTATAATGACTGGTGGTGCCTTTTTTTTACCCGACTGCTCGACGCAAGGGAGGGTAATGTGTTTATCAGCCTATGTATGCATGTATTTATGTTCCTTTGTGGTGCTCTAGAGACCAAACGCGTGGGTCGATTTCGAAGATTCTTACGTTTATCAGATTGTCTTGATCTGGCGAGTGTCACTAAAGACATGGTGATAATCAATATTCAAAATGGCGCCAACCAGACGCCATATTGTGAAAATAAAGTAAAAAAACTATGTCGCATGGTTCTTTGAAAATCATCTTTAGGTTTCTTTTAATATTTTCAGTTCAGTCCCCAGCGGTCGAGCGAGTGGCTATAGAAGTTTTGATTCATTTAGTAGAAGTTACGGAGAACTCAGTAATTGTTTAGAATATTTAATTTTAACAACGATTATTTTCAGACTTAATGTTATAGTAGTCGTACTTGGCCAAGAATATAATTTTCTGAGCATGGTTAAAGGCACAGATTTTTCAGTATTATAATCACAATTACCTACACTAGCTTTACGAACTTAGGTAGGACTATCTGTCAAGAGTTCGATCCTTCTGGAGCTTGGTCCATTTCAACATCAGACCTACTATTCGGAAAGACGCTGGATCTAATTACCACCTAATCCAGACCTGTGATTCTTACAAACCATGACGTTATAAGAAGAAATTTAATATTCATATCGCGACAATGTTATGTGTGATAAATGACATAATAACATGCTTATAAATTAGTGATTTTCGGTAAGAAAGAGTGATTGATACTTCAAGAACTGTTGTTCACTCCGGTATGTATAAATTTGTGATTTTTGGTAAGAAAAAGTGATTGATACCCCAGGCTCTTTTTGTATGGTCACTGCCTGTAAAATCTCAAATGCAGCGTACCCCTCTCCGTAAGCAATGCTTGGTTCGCATGTTTAAGCTACATGCTTCCTCGCGGCCAAGTGGTGCCAAGGATCAGCACAAAATTAGATTTTTCATAGTTCACCGCTACTCCCGTCGTATTCGTTGATCTGCGAATTTTATGGCGACTTGCATGCGAATATCAAGTATGCGCTCGCCGCCTCACTGATGAGCAGGCGGAAGTAAAAATATTACGATGCTCGACATTCAGTGAAGAACGTCGCGTCGTAGGAACTAATGTAATCTAAAAAAACCGATCAAGTGCGAGTTGGAGTCGCTCACAAAGGGTTCCGTACCATAGAACAAGATTTTGTATGGGGACCAGTTTAATTTTTAATATTTTTTATTTTTACCAATTTGTTGTTATAGCGGCAAAATAAATACACACTCTGTTAAAATTTCAGCTGCTTGTTTTTTTAGTTTGATACAGATGTATAATATTTATAATTAGATTTATTGAAATGACCGCGATAATCCAGTATCCTAAAGCATTTGACGGATGATTACCTTGACGTATTTAGCTTAGTTTTAATTTTAAGATTAATGGTATATGCCAGAAATTGTAAGATGTATGCATGTTTATTGTTGTAAATGATAAATATCTATGCCTGAAAATAAGAAAATATCACCAGTCTGAGTGCACCTTGCCTACCAATTTGACAAATACAAATAAATTACAATACGAGTAGCGTGCTTCAGCCGGAAACTTCACAGTCAAAAATGCAGAAAAATGCTAATAAAATTATGGAATCGCTAGTATTCATTGCGTTTACTCAAAAGAATCCGTTGTGTTGCTTCAAAATGTTCATGGAATGCCGACGTGGTACACACGTTCAAAACGTAACGCGTGGCAACCCTTCGCACATGCACGTTAAATGAATTAGTGTAATACAGTTATTTACGTAAATCCGCTCGGAAGGGAAATTCTGAGAATTTCTCAGATTGGATTACCTTCACTCGAGCTTCTGAAACGTTCCTCATAAGCAGCGTTACGTCAAATGCTCTTGAATAATTAGCTCTATAGCGATGCACATAAAGGACCTTAGAACATCCATGAGGTTTCCAGAGAGCTCGGCATTTTTCCAAAAGAAGAAGAATTGGCATACTCTTGGCCCCGAGAGGGGATTTCAGTCCTTGCCTCAATTTCCGGCTACTTTTATGGAAACTAGGCGAAAAGTGCAGATTTGCCCAAGAACAATCTATGTCGAGCTTTGAAACTGCAAAATTCAACGAATGTGATATGTATTTAGAATCGACCGCGAAGCAAGGACACGTTAATTACAGAAATAAAGCAATAAAAATAATTACTAGGAGGCTCGACGTAGACCAGAAAACATACATTGCGCTTGTATTGCGTCATCATAAAGTAGTTCTTTGTACAGCTTTCTTTTTTAATTAATGTGTCCTTGCTTCACGGTCGATTCACATATCACATTAGTTAAAAATAGTCACGTACTTGCTTAAAACGAAACAGTAGATTTTACTATGGTACTGTAAGTATGCATGATAATATGTTTGAACGTTCAATCTTTGCAGTCAAGGTCCGTAACGCAGGCAAATACATGTATGAAAGTATAATATTAAATACTGTGTCAGTAGGAGGCATTGATTACGGGAAGAGGGACTATAGGAGAATTCCAAATTATGGGTATACTAGCGGTGGCGAAATTGGTAGACGCAATACCCGCGAATGGTATGTTTCGCTGGTTCGGGTCCAGCCTTGCAGTATATTCGTAAAGTAGTTCTTTTTACAGGGTTGTGTCTTTCATTTATGTATCCTTGCTTCACGGTCGATTATACATACATACATTTCACATTCCTTGGAAAGAGCGACGATGCTTAGTCCAAAAAAGAATAGTTATTTTATCTGTTTATGATGTCTGATCATTAAACATCGATCAGTTTTAAGGAAAAAAAACACATAAAATTTGCACAATGATTACGTTTTTAAACAATTTATGGAGATAATTACACTTTTCTGGTAATTGTTCATTAACTTTTGTCAAAATTTTACTTATCTGTCCGTCAGCGTATGAATTAAGTACCAGCGTTAAATATTATATGAGGCGGAGAAAAACCGATCAAACTTTTTTGTCGGACCATCGGGAATTTACTAGTTACTAATAAAATTAACGAAAAGCTCCCAGACGACTCTTCGATATTTTAGAGACTATCTGACATTCATCTATGAAGGCAGTACACTTGAATTTGGAACTGCACAAATTCGGGTCCTCGTAGTAGTCTTTGAGGCTGTCCACGGAGGTCTAGCAACTCGTTTTACGGACGGGGAGGCCCACAGAGGTCCGTCCTTGTGTTGCCGATTAAAATAATTTAATCTAGCTTCTGGAGCTTTGTGGAACCAATGCGGGATATGTGCGAAATGTCGCTTTTTCAGTTTGATTTCGGAATGAAAATATACCACACGGTCGATGTTTTGCTAATTAATTTGATGCGATTATTTTTAGTGCTTTTATTTTTGTATTCGCTTCATTGTATTAATTTCTCCACTGCTATTTTCATAACTTTTATGAAAAAATAACACTTTTTCTCTGAATATATTTGTTGTTATGTATTTTATTGAAAAAAATTGTGTTAGCCGAACAACCTATCCACTCGAACAGTACATTGCAACGAACTAAGCATTCTAAGGTGGCAAAAGCGTTACACGGTTAGCTGTTACAGTCGCGTAGCCTACCTTTTTTCGTTTGATCATAGTGGGGGTTGTTGGTTCTTTGTGGCTATTGCTTCACTGCCTTAGATTGTTCTAACATTTAGATTTAAAGTGTGGCAGTATATTTTAGGTATTCATTCATACTTGTATTATAGAATAGATGTGCAACACAAAAACATCATAAGCTATTTACCTATAGAATCACTGAGTTAATCGAGTCCACGGATCAGATTGGTTGATTAGTGCAGATTGACTTTCAGATAGTTAAATAAATGGAAATGGATATTTCGACTTATCGCCCGTATCCCGACTCGGTCAAACTCGCCCCGGGCAGTGGGTCCGGGCAGGGGGTGCATTTACATAATGCAACTATTGCGTCTCCGCCGACCCGCGACGTTCCCCCCACCTTCCCCGCACCCCTCCCCGTCAGCTCTCCCCACTCCACTCGGACTCGCTTGTTCAGCCGAGTTCGCTCCTTGTCGCCACATCGGCTACGAGACGTTTCCAACAAGATCGAACTGTCTGCGGGGGATGCGATGAGGAAGTACTGCCGACAGTGGCTACAGGAAATACAAGTCTCAATTAGTATACTGGCCAAGAACCACATTTGATATTTACAGTTTTCGGTGGCGTGCTAAAACCTTTACACATAAACGTACACCCAGGTTAATATTAAACAAAGCTACGTCACAAACTGATAGATTCGCGGGTTCGAAAAAATAAATGACTGGATACAAAATAACAAATATCAAAATAATTTAAGAAAATTAAAATCAACAGCGGAGGGTATGGTCCAAACGCTAACCAAATATTTTTAAGTATATTTGGAGCAAAAAAGGAAGCTAACATTTTGTTGCATGTTTTAAAAAAATCGTCCTCCCCATAAATTGTGTGTGTAGGTATGTAAATAAAGTATAAAAATATTACCGGCGTAGAGTTCATTTCAAAAAGGTCCTAAAACATTGTATGGTACATTTATGGAGTTATCTTACGACATTTAATCATCACAGGTTTCATTGGAGAGAGCCTCGCTCATATCATAATGCACTTTGCCATCAAGAACTGATTTTGTTATACTTTTAAATTTATTAAAAGGCAAATATTTGCAGGAATTTATTATACGACATACGCCCTTTCATATTTTAAATAATATTGAAACTAAAAGTTGACTGTACTATCGCCTATCGATTGAATATAAAAACATTAAATCCGTGCGCTTTTGAGGGCCTGATAGCAGGGCCACTTCAAAATCTTTCTCACATTAAGAAGTCATTTCAATTGACTGGAAACGCTTCAGCATGCATCAATATTTTTGACATACTGCATGCATGTGGCAGTTAGGAATACAGCTCGCTGCCAGTGCCAGATGCGCAAAATGTCGTCGAATGAACGTAATCTATAGACATTATTATTTTGGACGTTTTATGCCTCCTAGGTGTGATATCCTAGGTCTCCTAGGTCTTTGCTTGCGGCGACGCTAGGTTCGGGTCTCCTCTTTCCCTAAAATATGGTTGACAGAGGCGATGGCTGAGCCCGGCGTGATGCTCGCGAACGGGTGCTGTTTGTGGGGATTGGCTTGCTCCAATTGGCAACATGTTAGATGGCTGGCATAATAAACTGATATTTGTCATGAACTGTTGCATATGATATTAATTGTTTGTACTTTATACTTTTGTAAACTTAGACTAAGTAGACGTTGAAAAAAAAAAACCAGCGGGGTTTCTTGCCAGTTCTTCTTCGCCGTGAATGCTGAACTGGCTAATGATAAAATATGACAAATCCGAGTGCAGTGTACTATCTATGGATGATGAATAAACAATAAACAATATATGACCTCACAATAACGAACTATTGGAACGATCTAGTGAACCTGTGCAAAAAAACATTGGATAGTAGTGCGCGAAGCACCACGCTGGTGTGTTCGCCCATATTCATCAGAAACCCAGGGCCCTGGTGTGCTGAGAACTGATGCCATCAACCTGTGAGTGTTTTCCAAAGATTTCTTATGGTTTGTTATATTTTTGAGTGTGTCGAAGACGTGAAGTGGTTTTTTTTCATGATTCTTTCTATTTGCAGCCTTTCTATATATTTGCATTAAAATAATGTACGCTACAACCGCATTTCTTACAGTCCTATGTGGCTCATACAACCTGATTGCAATCAGATCCATAAGGACGTAAGTGCAACCATATTTTATTATTATAAAAAAGAACTAGTACATACTTATTTTGGAATTTCAAAAAGAGAAAAGATGCATTTATGGTCTAGCTATATTTGACACCTACAACGTTAAATATCTGTCGATCATATTCTATGTTCGAACTTTTTTTAATAGTTTATGAATTTGTGCCTAAATTGAGAACACAAAGCACCAAAGATTTACAATTATATCTTTAAATTATAGCTAGAGCATCAATGTACATATATACTTTTATTACAATCGAAATTCGTTGTGGTTATTTTTAAATATAATTAAATGTTGTTTAACTTACACCCTTATCAAACTAAACGCAATCGGCTCTTGTAACACCCTTAACTGAATATATCGATGTTGCACAACGCATTTTATTTAGCACCAGTGGACGTTTCAAATCTCACCAATTTCCCAATTTAATCTAAACTAGGACGCATGCCTACGCAACAGCAGCGAAACAAAGCCTTCAATTAAAACATGCAAAAGGCTATGTCCACTGCTGCATTCTGTACGGCCACTGTATGGAGAGGAATACTGACATCGACGCAGCCGCTAACGGATTAACACCGCTATCTGCTGCCGATTTATTGATGCATAGTGATGTGTCGCGCTCGATATCGAGTTTATTTATTCGTTCTTTTTTTTTTTTAAACCTGACATGGATGGCTAATACCACACAACTACCGTTATGATATTAGCCCAATACACCACATTCCCTAAGGAATTAGGTACCATGTCAGGACCTTCCCTTTATGAGCACAGCTACACTGAACTGGATGGAAAACATGGACAATTTTTCATTGCCGCTTCTACCATAATTTCTTCCAATGCGATGGTACCCGGGGGGGGGGGCTTAAACCCTACCACCTAGTAGTGGAAGGGGACCTACAGTTTTACATGGATTCCGAACCATGGAGCAGCTCCCATTCGTGACGAAATGCACTTATCGAACTCGGAAAGATAAAGACAGTGGTGCATGTCGGAATTGAACCCTTACCAACGCATTGAAAAAATATTGTTGAAGCATAAAACTTTTTTTTACTATAAAGATGAAGTTAAATGTAGCCATACAATACAATACCGGCATGGGTGTTTCCATTTACTGTCTAACGTTAATATAATGACATTAGGTGTGGTATTACCCATTCATGTCCAGTTCCATGAAAAAAATTGAGAGTACAGACGAATGAACATTGGTAATATTTTTATCGATACTTTTCCACTCACTTATTTCGATCACTTCACTATGTTCAAGCGATATAGCCTGCCAAACGTATATTGAGTAACGCTGCGAACGATATGTCAGACTATATTCGCACCATCGACTTTATGGCACACTTGGTTACAGCAAACATTATCTTTTATTAGGTTATCGATTTTTCAGATATTTTTTTATATTCACAGTTTTATAGTAAAAATGTATGCAACTAAACTCATCCTTAAACATTTTACTGGCTTATACAACTTACAGATACTCTTATTCTAACCTTTTTTGTGTTTGGTGTAGTTAATCTTATTTGTGTGTAGTATGCGTTTTTTGTGGCATGACAAATGGCGCTAGCTCGTCTTGCTAGTCAGAAACTATGCAGGCTGCTGGTTTTCAGCGAATGTGTATGTATGTGTGTGTGATGAGGTGACGGTTTGTTATGTGTGAGAGGGCGATTCTGTGCGATGTGAATTTTGGGTGATGATTATACGAATGGTGTTTGTAATAATATAGTATTGTAACAAATTCGTACAACTGATATAATGAATCATCATTCAGAGGTGGAGTTGAAGTATATTTTAAAATTGGCTATACATTATCTGACTTTCAAAAATTATTGTCTTCTCTAGCGTTCAAGTAATTGAAAAGATTTTCAGACCATAATTTTTAGGGTTCCGTACCCAGAGGGTGCCAACGGAACCCTATTACTAAGCCTCCGCCGTCCGTCCGCCCGTCCGTCCGTCTGTCACAGGGCTGTATCTCATGAACCGTAATAGGTAGGCAGCTGAAATTTTCACAGAATGTGTATTTATTTTGCCGCCATAACAACAAATAGGTACAAAGTACTCGTGCAAAAAACATGATTTTTCATGTTAAATCTTGTACGATGGTACGGAACCCTTAATGTGCTAGTCCGACTCGCACTTGGCCGGTTTTTTTAGACGAGGTAATTATTTTCGATTCGCAAGATGTTTTCTTCCAAACATTGCCTGGAATTGCTGAGCCGATAAAGGGTTATTCATAACGAGGTTCGAAGCCTGGAGGATAGCTCCCTGTCTTATGTACTTGCATGCGAGCCCTGCTCATGTACATAAGCCTATTCAATAAGCCATTGTGGTTTACAGACTACGCCCGGTCACTTCACTCAATATTAGGCTGGGTTCATATAGCTTATGTTAACAATATATTTATTTATGTTATACGTGTGTTTAATCAGGATACGTTTTTTTCTCAATTTCAACGAGTTCGATTTCCGGATAGAACAATTTATAAAAAAAAAAACGAATAATGCAGTTTCAGTTTTATTCAAATCGGTGCAATTACTCCTTAGAGTTTTTTTTATTTTTTTTAACTATTTTCTATTGGATTCGAATTTGTCCATGGAGACACTTGAAAAAATCAACCCGTGTTGATCAATACGGATTAAAAAACCCAAAAAAACAATACGGATTAAATTCTTTAGCTCACTTGTTTCGCTTGACGTTTCGTCAGCTCCATTCTCAATTGTAAGGATTAGGGAAGCGAACTGATGTATCTCCGACATGTTGTCCAGTGAAAAGATAGCAATTAGTCAGCTTGCAGTGCTAGCAGCCTGTAATATGTAGCCTGCTCCCTGTGCGTTATTCAAGAATCGCAAAATCCAGATTACCAAAAAATGTGGTGTCATTACCATGTGGTGTCGATAAAAGTAATGTTTGGTAGGAGTTAAGGTGGTAGGACTTAAGTCCGTTTGGGTTGGTACCATCGCATTAGATTAAAAGATAGGCGAATTGGCAAGGAACATTTTCCGTGTTTTCCATCCAGTTCAATATAGCCCTGCTAGGTTAAAGAGAAGGTTCTGGCATGGTACCTAGTTCCTCCGGGTAAGCGATGTATTGGCCTTCCATGTACAGTCAAGGAAAAAAGTCAAGGCCGTCAAGAAATCAGAGGAAATCTAACATTTGAAAATGCTAAGAAATTCATTCTCTATCCATTGGCCGAGCCACAATTTTTCACGGCGACTGCAATTAAACTAGCGAAATCGTGTTTCATGTTATGTTTAATATTGTCAACAGTTCGTTTGTGAATTTCTTATTTGATAAATAAAGTTGTGTCCAGTGTAACCGTAGGTTTAGGTCTGCCGTATATGCACGCCCGCCGCTGCACGCGGCCCGTTTGTAGCTGGCGATACCGGATGGCTTTAAATCTACCGTTGAAGGGTTAAATGCTATCGATGTGAAGTGGAATACTGAAGGCAATGTCTTGAGAGATCCTTGTATTTTTTTGCACAGAAGTTAGATACTAAAGGATATCCACTTAATCCTCTTCGTGTTTTTTTTAAAGTTTGTAACGACTCGACTACACACACCGGACATCTGCTTATATTTGCAGCAATTTTTTTATGGAACTGGATATGAATGGAGACTACCAGAGTTATTTTCATGGAATTAGCTCAACACACCACATGAGAACTAGACTTCTCTTTTATTGCTCAGCTATATTGAAATGTATAGAAAACACGGACTATTTAGATAATGTAAACGAACTCTGGCGGGATTTATCCGTGAATTATTTAAGCATGAATCATGAGAAAATTGTATTCTATAAAAACATGCATCGTGTTTTCGAGTATGTACAGTGTATAGTTAAATCTTGTACGACATTACGGAACCCTTCGTGTGCGATTCCGACTCACACTTGGGCGGTTTTTTCTCAAGTTGTGCACGCTTGAAAATTTCTGAGTTAATGTCTTGTTTTATTATCAAATCTCCGGTGCCAACCACAGTGCCACCGATTCTTTCTGAAAACAGTTTAGCGAAAGTGAAACTCAAACTGAATCAGACTTGGGCCTACAATCGTTTTGACGTTCCTGCAATCGTATTCTGTGCGTTGCAAGTTGCAAAATGTCCATGCTCGCACTGCGGTCATCAGCGGGTCTATTCCTGGCATTCAGTAATCAGGAATTAGAAATCCTGAGTCTAGAAAACCGCTTTTATAGCGATTTTAAAAGCGAGTTTTTCCACAGAAAACCTTGATTGACTAAATAAAATATGCTCCGGAATATTTTCGTCAAGAAAATCGCTTTGAAAACCGCTACAAAAGCTGTTTTCTAGACTCAGGATTCCTGATTGCTGAATGCCAAGAATAGACCTGCAAGAAAAGTGAGCTTATAATTCCTCACATCGATGGAATAAAGGGGGAGTCGTATTTCAATTGAGTTCAAGCTCAAGTGCAGATGCTTTTCAGGCGCAGTGGTCGAGGTGATGTGGCTCTATGCACGCAGTGATAGGTTCGACACCAACATAACAAAGACAGATATTTTGAAACGAACCCATTAAGGCGCTAGGCCTAACCAACTACCCGCGCTATACAAATGCACCTTTAAACAAATGTAATAATAGGTAGTGAAACGGCTCAGCAAGTCCAAATAGAACTCCAGACTGATATGGAATGTTAATATTTTTTGATTCCATCATTTATTTAAATAATTAGAGTAATTAGGATAATTTTGTATGACTGTAGACCCCAATAGTGTAAAACTTTATATGTGTAATATAAACTACTCAAAATTAGTGAGCGGTAGTATTGAAAACGGGGCAACTAAAGCTATTCTTAATTCATTAATTAATGAAACTTGTATGTCGGCTCTTCTCGAACCGATAAATTGTTACCGTGTCCAAGTGTAGCTATCCTACCTATGGATAAGAAATGAAATGAAAAAAAATATAATAAAAATAATAATAAAGTCGATTTTTAATATTAGAAATCTAAAAGTAATATGATTTCTTGATATAAGCAAAAACAGATTTTTTTTTTTTTTTTATGCGACCTGACATGGATGGCTAATACCACACAACTACCGTTATGATATTAGCCCAATACACCACATTCCCGAAGGAATTAAGTGCCATGCCAGGACCTTCCCTTTATGAGGCACGGCTACATTGAACTGGATGGAAAACACGGACAATTTTTCATTGCCGCTTCGACCATCTTTTCATCCAATGCGATGGTACCAACCCGGGCGGGCTTAAACCCTACCACCTAGTAGGGGAAGGGGACCTACAGTTTTACATGGATTCCGAACCATGGAGCAGCTCGCATTCGTGACGAAATGCACTTATCGAACTCTGAAAGAGAAAGACAGTGGTGCAAGTTGGTATCGAACCCGGGCCTCTGGTACGCTAGGCCAGTCCCCGCGCCACTAGGCTACGAGCCGCTCAAATGTTTATGCATATATGCATAAACAAATAAATTAACCTTCGACAGTTAACTTGGGGTGTCTCGTCTTAGTTCGCGATTTGGCTAGTACTAGGACCTTAAAATGAAAACAAATGATTTTCATAAATCAGTTGGTTTCGTAGTTTAGAGTTCTGGAACCGTTTTAACGTTTAAGCAGCTCGTAGCTCAGGGGCGTGGGTCATGCTGTTCATGCCAGAGTAATGGATTCAAATCTCCGCCCCATTCATGCAGCACTTTCTTCCTCTTTCTCAGTTGGATAAGTGCACAAATCAGAGTTGGTACAGATGGTTTGGAACACATTAAAACGTTTTCAGTGAATGGCTGCATTTCCTGCCTGTGCCGCGTTGTCTAATACCTTCCCAATATGGCTACTGTATTCTATCTCCGGCCTGATCTGTGATTTGTACAGAAGTAGTAGTTGTACCGGTAAGAAGAACCTTCTGCAACGGTATCGAATCCCCAGTTTCCGCGATGCAATTTTGGCCTTGGACTCGATAAAGCGCCGAAAATCCACGTCTTCGGTAGGTTGCAGCCCAGTAGGTCCAGGTGCTCCGAGACAGGTGCGACGTCGCTTTGAAAACTTGCTAGGAGCGAAAAGGGTTCTGCAGCGTGGAGAGGCCTTCCTTGTCTAGAAACGTGTGTTCTCTGCCTTTCCTATATTCTATTTCCTTTCATTTATTTAAAATTCTGCTAAGCAAACTACATTAAACTACGTCACAAACTGATAGATCCCCGGATTCGAATAACTCAGTAAACAATAAACAGTAAATAAACTTTACTGGCCCAAAGCCAAACTGAATGTCAGATACTAGCCTAACCCATCCACATGGGAATTAGGTGCCATGCCAGGACATTCCTCATATTGCTCGGCTACTTAACTGTATGGAAAACACTGACAATTTTCATTGCTTCAACTATCGTTCGTTCATTGCGATGGTACCAACCCGGGCGGGGTTAACCTAGTAAGCAAGGACGGGGACCTACAGTTTTGGGTGGAATCCGGACCACGGCCCGCCTCAATGGTCACCCGTCCAGTTCAGATACCAACCGCGCTTAGAGGTGCTACCCAGCTTATCGAATCACAAGGCATCGCATCAAAGCATATTTATATGTCGTGACAAAATGTTATCACTTAAACCGGTCCAGTTCCGAAGTTATAATATTTTTAATGCAAATTATCCAATAACTATTCACTGTTCTATTTATTTTTGGGGATTGTTAATAATTATTGTAAATTGGTATTTAAGATGTCATTACTGAGAAAATCACCAGTTTTGTAATTTTTGTCCAAACTCAAATATATGTTTTTAACTTTAATCGCTATAATAAAAAACCGGCCAAGTGCAAGTCGGACTCGCACACGAAGGGTTCCGTACCATCGTAAAAAAGAAACAAAAAAAAACACGTTTTTTGTATGGGAGCCCCCTTTAATTTTTTTTTAATCTTACCTTGTTGTTGTTATAGCGGCAAAATAAATACACACTCTGTGAAAATTTCAGCTGTCTACCTGTTACGGTTACTGAGATACAGCCCTGTGACAGACGGACAGACGGACAGACGGACGGACGGACGGACGGACAGCGGAGGCTTAGTAATAGGGTTCCGTTTTCACCCTTTGGGTACGGAACCTTAAAAACGAGAGTCGGGAAAGTGGGGATTATTTGGTATTTATGTTTTGTCCATAATATTCTTCCGTACTGTAAATTATCACCAATTATGCAAATAATGTGACCTCCTCCATACAAATTTTCCTCCCAGTCCCCGACTAGACTGTTGCAAAAAATATGAACCCTAACCTATTAATATTTATTTACTTGTTGCACATGGAGTGGCGGCGGTCAGGGGTAACCGACCAGTGGCTCGGCCCGCGGGCGCTAGAGGCGGCCATTGTTTCACCGAGGTGAATTATTCGACGCCGCTTATCGCCCGCCGGCAGACAATGCCCGCTGTACGGCGCACGCAGTACACGGAGTTTAGCGGCAGATACACGGGGAATTCGCGTCGACGATAATTTACGCGCGCGGTATTTGTTTGCGCGCGTATAAGCGGTTTGTCACGAGAATGCGCGGAGATGAATGGAATAATTTTGGAATCGCTAATTCATAACCCTCGATCAGAACGGGTGAAGCTAAATCCGTAGAATATTTGCAATTAAATTAACGGAGAATGTGTATCATTTGCTCTGTGCAATAAGGGACCGTCAAATAATGCCCGCTCTGGACGCGGTACACGGAGTTTAGCGGCAGATCACGGGGAATTCGCGCCGACGATAATTTGCGCGCGCGGTATTTGGTTTGCGCTCGTGTAAGCGGTTTGTCACGAGAATGCGCGGAAATGAATAGAATAATTTTGGAATCGTTAATTCATAACCCTCGATCAGAACGGGTGAAGCTAAATCCGTAGAATATTTGCAATTAAATTAACGGAGAATGTGTATCATTTGCTCCGTGCAATAAGGGGCCGTCAAATAATACCCGCTCTGGACGCGGTACACGGAGTTTAGCGGCAGATCACGGGGAATTCGCGCCGACGATAATTTGCGCGCGCGGTATTTGGTTTGCGCTCGTGTAAGCGGTTTGTCACGAGAATGCGCGGAAATGAATAGAATAATTTTGGAATCGTTAATTCATAACCCTCGATCAGAACGGGTGAAGCTAAATCCGTAGAATATTTGCAATTAAATTAACGGAGAATGTGTATCATTTGCTCCGTGCAATAAGGGGCCGTCAAATAATGCCCGCTCTGGACGCGGTTTACGGAGTTTAGCGGCAGATCACGGGGAATTCGCGCCGACGATAATTTGCGCACGCGGTATTTCGTTTGCGCGCGTATAAGCGGTTTGTCACGAGAATGCGCGGAAATGAATGGAATAATTTTGTAGGAGCTAATTCATACCCCTCGGTTCGATCAGAATGGGTGAAGCTAAATCCGTAGAATATTTGCTATTAATATGGGGAATGTATATCATATGCACCGTGCAAACGACGTTGAGAGTGGGCCGTCAAATCAGATAACATCAACTAATGAGGATATTTTTTAAAATAACGTCTTCAATAGTTACTAAAAGCAATCGATTTTTCTCGTCTCCTTCCAAATATAAATATCAATAAATATCAATAATAAAATCAGCCTATACGTAGATATAAACCGCACCATATTCGAGTGAGTGGTTCTAAGAGAAGAAGATAATAGATTCAACTCAATGCTAAATTCCAGTCTTTGGATTGTATTAGAGTCGTTTGGTTCGAGACCACTTTGCCAGTACAATCTAACCCTTTACGCTTAAATATGTTTCTTAACAGCTTAGCTTTTTTGGTAATAAGGCCTTGCTACGTGGTCGATTTTACATACGATTCTTTAGAGTTTTTAAAGTGAACGTTCATTAGAGAGTAGACTCAAAAGACAGATGTACACTAAGAAAAACCGGCCAAGTGCGAGTCGGGCTCGCACACGAAGGGTTTCATACCATCGTACAAGATTTAACACAAAAAATCAGCCTTTTTTAATAGGGCTCCCTTTTATTTTTATTATTGTTTAATTATACACACATAATATAATCTGTGAACATTTTAGCTACCTACCTATTACGGTTCATGAGAAACAGCCCTGTGACAGACGGACGGACGGATGGATGGACGGACAGAGGGACGGACAGCGGAGGCTTAGTAATAGGGTTCCGTTGGCAGCCTTTGGGTACGGAACCCTAAAAATGCATTCGTATTTATTTTATTTCTATCCATGATTAATAAAACGAGGCAGGTAATAAGTCGAATTTAAAAACGGTCTTATAGCGTAGATGATCTTAAATATTTTTACAGTTTCATCTTGAATTGCATTATTTTACAGGCTTCCCTGCTGTTCATACATACATATCACATTTCAAAATAAACAGCATCAGAATGCAAATTCCGTTTGTCATGAAACGAGAAAGTTTTAATTTCCAATATTTCATGCATCACTGAAAATTTACGATCCGCGTGTGAAGCTAGAGGCGAGGTGGTGCGAGCCAGCATGGTCGGTTGTGTGTTTTTTCGACGGCTGGACGTAAACGAATGTCTGTTTGTAACTCGCTTGAAAACATTTAGAGCTATTTAATCTCGGATGTCGGAAGCCAATTTTTCTGCAGCTAGCGATATCGGCTGTGACACCGCAAAAATCGGGCGTATTCATAGCCAAAGGTTGCGCATGTCTGCCACCCATTATGATGTTAAATATTAAATTTATAAATATAAATTATAAAGGTAAATTACTTTTCTAATAAATTTGATATAACTATTTCTTATAATTAATATTTCCAATATATTTCTTCCTTATTACGGGCCATATTACCTCGCTGATTTGCAAGGCTTATCCTTTGGCCGAGGTACCAGCCAGCCATGTGGTATATTCTTCAATATATTCAAAAATCCTTATTTCACCTTTGTTCAAATTCAGTGCCTAAGACCAGCTCAAAGTTATCAGTCGTTAAGCAAGAAAAAGAACTTTTATAATTATAGCGCAAGGATTAGCTCAAGTATCCGAAAAAATAAAATCACAATTCATTATAATATTCATGCAGTACAAGGATAGATACGGCAAAGATTTCATAATGAAACTAAATTGCTTTTATTTTAAATTTAAATGCTTCGTAATATCTATATTACGAAGCATTTAGGTAAGCAGATATATATATGCAATGTAATAATTAATAAACTGCGCAAAGAAAATAACCTTTGCCTGTTTAGAATTAATATTATTCGAAAGGCTCGGATATGAATACGACCATCACCGATGTCGGACGAGAGCATTAATCACGCAATTTTGTTTGTTCATTTAATTTTTTGTTCTCGTATTGTTTGCTTTTTCTCGGCGAACTTTTAAAATATTCCCTCCGCCCTCCACCCCTCCACCCCCGCACCCCTCCGCCACCCGGCGCGGGGGTGGGGGCGGTGCGGGGGTGCGGGGGTGGAGGGGAGGCGTTTGGCATCGAAGACCGGCGTTATATTCACGTTTACCCCATTGTTTCTGAATAACACGAAAACTGTCGGCATAATGACTGTAAGGGTATCTTTTTGTTTTAATGATTGATGGTTTGCCGTATTATTGTTTTCCCTGAAATTAAAATATGTATTTTTGTTTATAGCCTCAAATCACTGTTTTCATTAATGATTGCGGAGCATGTGTAGATGAAATCGTGCAAAAATACCTTAAATATTGCATACATCTTCTTTTAGGAATTAGAAATAAGTTTTGTTACAAAAACTACCGTTGCTTTTAGGAAATGTATACTGTTTTTATTTTAACCATATTTTAGATGAAGGAATGTGACATGTATGTATGTATAATCGACCGTGAAGCAAGGATGCACCTAAATGCAGATGACCTAAGTACGCCCCCACAATATAGATTTTGTCTAGGTTTATATGTAAGTTTTTTTGCATGGGAGATCTTGTAGCTACTGAAGATTTTCTTAGTTTAGCAGAAATGAACTTCTACGAATCGATAGCTGTAGGAATTTCCCATTCATGTATGTAAAGGCATAGGAAATCACTTATCTCACCTAGAAACAAGTGGGCTCTTTTGCGATGCTCTCAGCCTTGATAGTTTTCTGTGCCTAACGAAAACCCGCGATATGGTAGGAACAAGAATGTTTCATTATTGTATGAAAAAACTTAGAGATGTTACTGCTGGAGTCTGGAGTTAATATGATTTTTCAGTGGTAGTAAAAGTATACCAATTTTACATGTTACGGCTTATAAAAGTACGTAAGAAAGGAGTGTTCATTGATCCGATCTATGGAACCTCGATGGTTATATATGCCTCGTTGATATGCGATGTTCGAAATTGGTAATAGCAAGAGAGTTCCAATACTGTATGGAAAGGCTTACGCCTCACCTGGAAAGATGCGATCATTGGAAGTCACGGTGGTTCGTATTGGTGATATCAAAGTCTTAAATGAGTAATCATAAAAGTAGTCCATTCTTGCATGAATAGGCTTAGGAAAGGACTCATCTCGCCCAGGAAGAAGTATTAATAGATGCGATTCTTGGAGCCGCGATAGTAATACATACCTCGGTGATAGGTAATATCAAGTTCAATTACTGTATGAAAAAGCTTAGGAAAAAACTCACCTCGCCTAGAAAGAGGCGATCACCGATGCTACTGTTAAAGGCACAGTGGATCTTAATGGTGATTTCAAATTCTGAAATGCGTGATTATAAAAGTAGTCCATACTTGCATGAAACTGCATAGAAAAGTACTCATCTCGCCCAGGAAGAAGTATTAATAGATGCGATTCTTGGAGCCGCGATACACTGAGAAAAAAATATTGTTGGCCCAACAAAGAAACTTTAACCCTGGAGAGCCGTCATAGTGAATTGGTTGCAACGACAACCTTTATTTTGTCGACCATATATACAATCTAACAAAGTAATTCTAGCAAAACATACTAGACATTGTTGCGCTCGCAACTTCCACTTTATTACATCCGGGAACATCTGATCCCGGAAAACAAAAGCCTATATAAAGCGTGCAAGTCCGCGGCTGCAGAGAAGGGCTACGCATACGTCTGGACAAAAAACTGCCGCATTTACGCAAGGAAAAGAGACCAATCCGACCTAATCGTCATAATAACCGACGAAGATGTGAAAAAAAAGATTATTTAGTTATTAAAACTCACATCATGTCTCAAATAAAATCTTTTATGAAACACGATTACTCAAATATAAATGTATGTATTTTCTATGCTCACCTGACTAAACCAATCTACATACACAACTGTACACCGAATTATCATTATACATATTTACACACATCTTCATCACATACACATCACTCATTCATTAACTTATATCAATCATTCCAATTTCATAAAAATAAACCCTTGCTGAAAGTTATAAATATAAATCAGTATTTTTTTATTTATTTCAATTTACTCACAGTCTTAAATATTACCTACATTACAAATATAAATTACAAAATCTCGTCATCCGGTATATTACTACATTCTTACCATTCATATTATTTGAGGTTTGCGACCAGTTTGTTTATAAATGTGACACTGTTACAAATATGTTTTCTCAATATCATTAGCTATACTAAGTTTGAATATGTCTCGCACAGAAATGGCTGAACATACGCTAAGTATTTACTACCAAAACGTCCGTGGTCTTCGAACCAAAACCTCAGAAATATATCGCAACATTCTCGCTAACTCTTACGATGTAATCATTTTAACTGAAACATGGCTGCATGACGGTATATTTGATGCTGAAGTCTGTGATGGTAGGTACGATATATATCGCTGTGATCGCAATTTAAATATGACGGATAAGAGTACCGGCGGCGGCGTTATGATCTGTGTGCGCCGCGAGCTCGGCTCTGAGGTGTGCGAGACGCTCGCTAAGCCACCTACAGAAATGTTGTGGGTTCGCGTCCGAGCGCGAACGCTCGCTGTTCGCTGCAACCGGCTCCGCACCGGCGGCATTTCCTCCTCAGCTGTGAACGGAGATCTGTACATCGCAGCGGCATACGTCCCTCCTCACCATCACACGGCCCCTCTTTCACAGCACATTGACAACATTATAGAATCTATGTCGCAAATATTCACCTGCGATCATGATTCAAAAAACAATTACTTATTGGCTGGCGACTTTAATCTTCCTTCAATACAATGGAACCAATATCCCACGCACCTCAACAGAGGACCTATAGAAGTTCAAAACGCTGGAAAAAAATTAGTTGAAAACTGTATTTTTTATGGATTAAAACAATACAATTTTGTTAAAAACTGTTCTAATAATATTCTTGATCTGATCTTCTGTAACTTTTCCCTAAGTGTTGTAGGCTCTGATAGCCACATTGTAAACGTAGATAAGCATCATCCACCACTACTAATAGATGCGCACGAGTTATGTTTACCAAAATTAGTTATTCCTGATCCGATTCGGTATAGATTTTATAAAGGCGACTATGTTAAAATTAATGAAATATTACTAGACATTGATTGGACAACATGCCTTTTTTCGGGCTCAATAGATCAAGCTTTGGAAACTTTTTACAAAATTTTGTACGCCTGCATCGACGAACATATCCCACGTGCCAGAAACTCACAAGTGAATTATCCCACCTGGTTCAGCCGTTCCTTAATAAAAATAATTCGTGAAAAAACTAAAGTACATACTCGCTGGAAACAATTTAGTAACCCTAGAGACTACGATGAGTTCTCCCTGTTACGAAAGCGACAACACCAAATTCAAAAGCAATGTGAGCTCAGACACACTTTAGCTGCTGAGAAATCGATTAAGGAGGAACCGAAAAAGTTATGGGCATATATAAAGTCAAAAAGAGGTCAATCTTCGTACCCTAAATCCATGCGTTTTGGTGATAAAATATACTCTGACGGTAACGAGATATGTAAGGGCTTCAGTGACTTTTTTCATAGCGTTTTCAGTACTAGGGCTGACCGATATGATGAACTAGTGCTACCACCTCCACCACATGGGGATAACGAGGTTATCAGTTCAATACACATTTCACTAGTAAAAACCCTAAGAAATATTAAAAAATTAGATACATCAAAGGGAGCTGGGTGTGACAAAATCCCGCCAATTTTTATAGTAAATTGTGCGGACTCTTTAGTAAAGCCTTTAATTATTTTATTTCAGAGATCCCTATCAGAAGGTGTATTTCCCGTCATCTGGAAACAGGCTAATGTCGTCCCAATTCATAAAAATGGTTCAAAAAGTAAAATTGATAATTACCGCCCTATTTCCATTATCAACACCTTTGCAAAAATATTCGAAAAAATTGTACATGAAAATATATATCCCACTATAGCTAGAAGTATCCCCGATACACAACACGGTTTTTTAAAGGGACGCTCGACAACAACTAACTTGGCCGTATATACCAATTATATCTTACATCATATGCAAAAAGGGGGCCAAGTTGATGCAATATATACGGATTTCGAAAAAGCGTTTGATCGTGTCGATCATGTAATATTATTAGCAAAACTAAAACGTTTGGGCATTCAGGGGGATTTATTGCGCTGGATCGAATCTTATTTAACGAATCGCTCGCAAATAGTAGTGATTGGAAGCCTCAAATCTAACAACGTAGCAGTTACTTCCGGAGTACCCCAAGGATCGCACCTAGGACCACTGTTCTATGTTGCTTACCTCTATGACATTAGTGAATGTTTTAAGAACTCGAAACATTTACTTTATGCTGACGACAAAAAAATTTACATGCCAATACGCAACTTAACATACTGTTTAATACTTCAACAGGATTTAGATCGTTTATCGTTGTACTATGCCAGAAATAGAATCAATGTTAATATAAAAAAATGTCAGGCCATCACATTTACCCGAAAAAGTAATCCAAATATTTACAATTACACATTCGATAGTACCCCTATAGCAAAAGTAGATCTAATCCGCGATCTAGGTGTACTTTTGGATAGCAAACTTGTGCTATCACAACATTATGATTATATTACACAAAAAGCATATAAAAGTCTTGGATTTGTTATTAGGGTATGTAAACCGTTTAAAGATATCGCATGTTTAAAAACAGTATATTTTGCATACGTACGCAGCGTTCTCGAGTACGCCAGTAGTATCTGGTCACCTATGTATGCGAAATATATTGTTTCTATCGAAAGAATACAAAATAAATTTATAAAGCACTTAAATTACCGACGAAATTTAACATTTGATTCGTACGAAGCTAGTTGTCTGGCGCACAAGGTGATAAGCCTAGAAAAAAGAAGGAATGTCTTGGACATGATGGTGCTTTTTGACATAGTACGGGGTCGAATTGATTGCGCCGAATTGCTGAACGAGTTGAGTTTGAATGTGCCTTGCCGTCGTACCCGACACATACCATTATTTCACGTGCCACTTCAACGCACAAACTATGCTGAAAATAAGATATTAACGCGTATTACACGAAACTATAATCGTAAGTTCAATGAAATTGATATCTTCATCCACACCAAATATACATTTCGAAAAAAAATTATTGAAGCTCTTGTGACACTTGAAGACATTTAAGCATACATTTAAATAATACGAAATAAGCAAAATCATTCATCAATTTCATACATCTTCATTCTCATTCCACCCATATTTATATATTTACATCAAGATGATTTACACACATACATATACATATACACCCTCTCACACACCACACACACCCTCACACAATCTCTCACCATCATAGACGAATACAGTTGGAGCACAGTCTTTTTTGTACAAGAAGTGGAAATCTGTTATTGGCTTATGTTTTGCATTTTTGTCATTGTATAAAAGCTATGTTAATAAAAGCTGTTGATTTTCCAAATAAATAAATAAATAAATAAATAAATAAATAAATAAATAAATTACACTAACAAACAGTGACCAAAGTTGTTACAGTAACAAATACGACTTTGTTTCAATGACAAAAAGCAATTGACAAAATAAAAGCTGTCCTGAGAAATAAGATCGATTCGTTATAGTAACAACTTATTTTGATGCTTCAATATTTTTTTTCTGACAACGTGATTTTTGTCACTTTGTCAGCCTACTTTTTTCTCAGTGAGTAATACATACCTCGTTGATAGGTAATATTAAGTTCAATTACTGTATGAAAAAGCTTAGGAAAGAACTCACCTCGCCTAGAAAGAGGCGATCATCGGTGCTACTGTTAAAGGCACAGTGGACCTTAATGGTGATTTCAAATTCTAAAATGCGTGAGCATAAAAGTAGTTTTTTTTTGTGCATGAAAAGGCGTATAAAAGTACTCACCTCGTCCAGGAAGAAGTATTCATTGATGTGATTCTTGCAGTCGCGATGGTAAACCATACCTTATTGATAGGCAATATCCGAAAATGGTAGGAGCAAGAAAGTTTAATTACTGTATGAAAAAGCTTACGAATAGTTAATTCTTGCATGAAAAGGCTTAGGAATGCACTCACCTCGCCTGGAAAGGAGTGGTCATTGATGCGATGCTCGGAGCCTCGGTGGTTCTCCATGCCGTAGTGGAAGTAGATCTCCTCGAACTGGTAGCGATAGGACAGCGGTCCTCCAGAGATGTTCACGTGCTGCTTGCTCTCCTTTTCAACGCGAAACACGAGCGACTGGCCTGTGTTGTGCAGTACCCCCGACACCTGGTAACAGAACACAATGATATTTCTGACACCTGGTAACAGATTACATTGATATTTACTCCTGTGTATAAACAGAATATTAAGATTTTTAAACTAGCATGAATCAATTTATACGGTTATGGCACTAGACCTTCATTGCCATTGTTTTAGTAAATGACTGAATATGTTTGCTGACTTTTCTTTCGATTGAGAACAAATGTAGCTAGCGAAAAAGACTGACTGAAGTGAGACGAACTATGCAAGAGAACACGATTCATCTTCTTAACCCTTAGCTATAGCTGTAGTTAAAGCCATGTAAGTGTAACACTGCTATCAAATGATACTACAAGTATCTACTCCCAGGTAAGGTTGGTCACCCAGGGAGGAAAATGACCATAACCTCAAAACCTCTAAGGTTGAGGGAGGCCTAAGCCCTGCAGTGGGTGGCACTAGAGCTATATAAGATAACTTTAGGTCAAAATAGTAATATGTATGCTAGAAAGGCTTAAATAATAATAATAATAAATACCTTTCGATAACATTAATTATATGCTTTAGTACAGGGCGTTATTCCTTTCCGAGGTCTTTGTCCCAAATTACAACCTGGTGTCTTTCAAACGTAGGCGATGTGAAGAAATACCTGACCGGCCGGCATCTCTTTTGCAGCCATATTTTTTTTTAATCTCTTCTACGTCACCGTACACTTCTTGCTGAGAGACTAATGTCTGCTGTATGTCACGCTTTAAATAAAAAAAGAAAGAGAAAAATGTGTTCCGAAGCACGAATAAACCTACATTAGCAATTAAATATATTTCAATCTTGGAAAATAAAGTACCTTTTTAACTCTAAGATTCCCACACAGAACTAAAATATGTTACCGCTAGATTACAGACCTCTGGACACATTGATAAAAGTAGCTATATTTTAATATAACATGTCTGCGAACTCCGCAAATAATCTCAACCAAATGCCCCCCAAAGACAGCTAATCCACAGTTCCAAACCCCGAAATATCGAAGCACCGTCTAAACACCCAATAGGGAATCTACGAAGCGAACGGCCCGATAAGCCGTACTAATTTGACGTGTAATGCATTGAGATGGAGCGCTCGAGACCGTTTAATATGCGACTTCGCTAAGGCCTTTGACTGCTTTAATCACGGCGGCGTGCCCCAAGGCGCGCTACTGGGTATCAATCTATACAGTATATACCGAATCATATAGCGTCTGGTTGTCTAGTGCCCATGAGCAGTCATTGATGAAGAGGCACCGACAAACGATTCAGCATTTCGTTGTAAATGTGTTCATGGGTACTTGCATAGCCTGCTGTATTGTTTTGCGTTTGTGTGTGTGTTACAAGCCGTGAAGTAGAAATTCGGTACGTCGAGTCGTAGGCCTACACGCAGGTAGCTCCGACCCGCCTTTCAGTATGCTTAGTGCCGCCAGCTATGAAGTGCGCTTGATTCGTTCGTTCGTGATTTGACTCAAATGTGTTGATTTGGTTGTTATTATGTAAATAAGTGGTGTTTCTACAAGCAGTGAACCTCTAAAAATCATACACAAGAAAGTTAGTGAAGTGTGTGCGCCAAAATATGTGTGACAGTGACTGGATTAAAATGTTTCCGAGTACTTATAGTCCCATTCTGTTAAATAAAAGAGCTAGTTTAGTTATATATAATTTAGGTGGTTTTATTTTGTTTAAGAATTATTTTGTTTCACACTATATGCATTATTTGATTAAATAAGATTAGATTTATATAATAAAGAAGAATTCTTAATGTAGAATCCTATATATAATGTCGATATCTATTCTGAAAGTTCAATGTAGCAGCATATTTAAGTGAAAACGTATTTAGACATGGCAACAGATTAAACGATAAAGACATGTATTTTAAAATGACTCCTTCCTGAAGCTTCATATACCTACGTACATATTAAACATATTGAACTAGACATATTATATTATCATTGGTCAAGCTCAACACAGCAAATAGTATTTAGGAGCTATTCCAGGGCCTGCCTTAATCGCGGAAAATTGTCATTGATAAATATGTAGTAGATATGAATTTCCTTGTGTTTAAGGCAGGTTCTATTACATAAAGAAATTATGCCATTTTTGTAGATATATCTAGCAAATATGATGTCCTATATATTTTTCTACTAAATAATGTTTACTAATGAAAACATTAATTCAAGTGATGACATGTACAGTTGTATATGTTTGCAGATTATATGTAGTAAATATTATATTTTTTGTGTCTTAGGTAGTTGCGTCAATAATTGAAAATGAATGTTTGAATATCTATCTATGTTTGGAGATATTTGTGCTTAGAAAATAAGAACCAATAAACTAAATATAAATAATGCATATATTTTATTTTAGCTCCACTCTCAAATTAATGCACATTTTTCACAGTAACAAATTAATTATAACGTATTAATAAAATGATTAATTTGTTACATTAATTCCAATCACGAAATAGCAAACAATTTATGATCATTCACTCATAAAAACTATTGCTAAAAGATACAGTTACATTAATTAAGTAAGAAAAGGCTAATTCATACCTAGAACAAGGCTAGAATCAGCGGCTTTCGATAATATTTTGACCTCAGCTCGATAAGATAGAAAGAGCCTTCATACAAAGCTAAGATATCGGTAGGCCTACCACTACCTGAAAATGGGACGCTGCTAATCCTACTTCACGGCTTGTAACACACACACACAAACACAAAACAATACAGCAGGCTATGGTACTTGGGATCATTTGATAGGTATGACACTTTGTTACAGACATTCGTAAGGTAGGGGCGTGTTTTTTTAGGCTCACCTACTCTGCGCTGGGCTAGGCCTGGGGTCGCCATAGGGGTGTAAAAATTCTGCAGTACAGTCTTTTATTTTCAAATGTATACACTGGGACGAGAAATAATTCCTCTGTCCCCTTTACTCTATGCTTGGCGTCAATATGGCGGAAAGAGATCTCCAATTTGTCTCTATTTCCGGTGTATAGGTTTTTAAGGAAACGACTGAACACTTATAATATTGTGTGAAATTAAATCTCTCTGTAAATCTGTTTGGTCCTTCTTTCGTAACTCATTCTCTTTACACTTCGAATTGATCATTACGTTCAGTTCTTTATTTTTGTCACTTTATCTTCTTTCAGATGACTCACTCTTAATGTGACGTTAATTTATTTAAATACATTCATTTTAATTTATTTATTTAGGCCAGATTCCAAGTCAATTAAATATATATTTTAAGATTTCAACATGTGGGGTTATGCATTTCCAATAGCCTGAAATAAATGGAACTTATATAACAGAAACATTTGGATATCATACACTATATTTCGTATTTCTATATGTCTGTAATGTCTATATTTCTTCACGTAATACAATGACGAATCTAATTTGCAATGAGGGTAAAATGCGTATGCAATATTTTGGTAAGATTAATTACTATTTCATACAAGAACGTTACCCTCCGGCGATAGTGTCGACTACGCAACCCTTTTAACGTAAACGCCCGCTGATACGCTCGCACCGCTTGCCTTTACTGCTGTAATCTTACGTAACAGGTTAAAAAATAAAAAAATGTGTACTATGAAAGTGTTTGGCATAAATATTTCGGATTTGTATGTGTATTCATGTCCCGGCGAATGCTTTGAAAAGAAAACATTTTATGTCTTTAATTCGATATGAAAAATAGCGCAAAAAAATATTAAACTGCTATCAGTTTTTAGAAGAATGCAGAAATTTAACAACCGAGAGCGAATTCAAGCGATTTTATCGTCATAACTCTGTAACTTATCCTAAGTTCAAGAGTGTTGAACGGATAAAGGTAGCGAGAGGTAGGGGAAATCTTCACGCGGAGACCAGACAATAGCACCAGATTCAACGAAATTTCTCCAAAAAAAAAAAAAATTTTGAAATAATCCTTTTATTTTTTTTCAACACAATTTATTTTGTTATCTCTAAACAATCATTTGTCACTTCAAAATTCGAATTCCTTAAAAATACACACTTAACACACATTAACATAACTAACTAATATAAAAAACGAATTATTTGATTAAATAAAAACATGTAAAATAATAGAAAGATAGATAGCTAAAAATAGCTAGCTACAGCGCGGTTTGGTAGGTCTATGAGTCCGACAGGATTTATTGCTATAATCGTAGAATTAACGGACCCGTCGCGCGTTCGCTAAAATAAAAAAAACCGGCCAAGTGCGAGTCGGACTCGCACACGAAGGGTTCCGTACCATCGCACAAGATTTAGAAACAAAAAAAACACGTTTTTTGTATGGGCCCCCCTTTAATTATTATTATTTTATAATGTTACCTATTTGTTGTTATAGCGGCAAAATAAATACATAATCTGTGAAAATTTCAGCTTCCTACCTGTTACGGTTCATAAGATACAGCCCTGTGACAGACGGACGGACGGACGGACGGACGGACAGCGGAGGCTTAGTAATAGGGTTCCGTTTTCACCCTTTGGGTACGGAACCCTAAAAATGTTAGGGGAATCAAGACAAGCGTTGTTGCTCTAAATTGATACTTGGCTAATACTTCGAAATTAGTCCGATTGACCGCATGAGACCTAGATGCTGTGACTGAATCTTCCTTATATTGCTCCGCTATATTGAACTAAACGGTTTACGATGGGTACTACGATGGTACTCATCATGGCTGAATTAACCCTACTCCTGTCGAAACCTCGGAGGAACGAGCCTCCCCGCCGTTTACCGTGCACAAAGCCAGTATGGTGGACCGTCTTCAAGTCAGCTAATTATACCCTAATATTCGCAACATCATATTTCCTAGTATGGAATAGAATCTAAGATCATTTGAGACAACTTCGACCCTGCTATCATACTAAGCCTACACAACATACACTTGCTTCGTCACTAATAGAGTCGCGGTGACACGTTCAGCTAATCCATATTGTTTAGTTATATCGCTATAAAGCAGTGTTTACATGAAGATGCATTAAATTATAAAAATATCAGTAAGTTTAAAATAGTTTAAAGTATATCTGTGAAATTATTTTGTTTCCATTGTTGCTGGATATGAATCGCAGACTTTATCAATGTGATATGTTTGTAGAATGAAATGCGAAGCTAGAATACATTTATTGAAGAAGTAAGCCAGTCAAAAAACTTTGTATTAGTAGTAGACTTACATAGGCAAAAGAGCTGTAGCAGAATTCCAAATAATGAGTATAGAGCAGCTAGCGGAATTGGTATAAGCACGGTCTGAGAAGGGTTTGATTGCTGGTTCAATTCAGTGTCAGCCTCAATAGCCCAGTGGCGCGACACTTCGGCGATCGCTCTCCGAAGTTAAGCAACGCTGGGTCCGGTCTGGTCTTAGATGGGTGACCATTCGATTGTTGAGAGAGGCTGGCCGTGGTTCGGATTCCACGTTAAACTGTAGGTCCCCTTCCTTACTTACTAGGTTGGTACCATCGCATTGGATGAACGATGGTCGAAGCGGCAATGGAAATTGTCCGTGTTTTCCATCCAGTTCAATGTAGCCGTGCAATATAAGGAAGGTCCTGGCATTGCACCTAGTTCCCATGTGGTGTGTTGGGATAATACCATGACAGAAGGTGTGGTATTAGCCATCCATGTCCAGGCAGTATATTAATAAAGTGGTTCTTCATATTGCTTTCTTTCTTTAATTAATGTGTCCCTTCTTGGCGGTCGATTCTGCATACATATCCCATTTTTTGACAAAAGCGACGTTAGTACGAAAAAGTAAATTTTTCTAAGTTGACTTTACATACCAAAATAAATATACTCTATTTAATGTAACGGAAACCAAGGGAATACGCTTTCTATGCGTTGATTTTATAGACAAAAAATTTGCAGTGAGCGTCAGCCAATCAGCGTCAAGAAAGAGTCTTTCTTTGTCGTTTGCCAAATTTTAGGTCCCCAATAATTCGGTGGAGTTCTTTAGAAAGGTGCTCCATCGATATACCCGAACGCTGGGGACAGAAATATTTGTCGTCACCTTCAGCACAGGTTAGCGACGAATAAATAACAAAAGTAAGGCTGTAGACGTTATTTTTTATGTAAAATAAGTTTTTGCATTTAAAAAAATCTTTTTTCGTGTTAATAAACCAGACGATGAAGAGATTAGGAAATGATACATCTGTACTTACGAACGTTTGAGTGTAATAGTTCAACGAGCGAACGAATTCAAAGTTTCGAGTAGACGAAAAATGGGAATTTGTTACCCTTATGAATAAATTCAAAATCGTTAAACAAATGTTTGTCTTTTTCGTCTGTAAGTGGCACGAACAACATAACAATACTACATATATAGGTGTGAGAGCAAAAGAGGCAAGATGCAATTCTGCCATCAATCTTCCACTTCATATCCAACAACCAATGACCGTAATAGCCTTAATATTTTTTTGTTAGACTCTGCATATCACGGATAAATATTGAAAAAAATCGTGCCATGTAAGCTCGTCTTTACCACTCGCCGGGCGCATATTAAGTGATTTATATTGGTTGTTTATGAGCACTCTCGGCGCGATTGTGATTAATTGTCCCGCCTCATAGTTGCACGCTTCCCATCGGCTCGGGACTCGGGACATCGTCGCGGGATGGGGGGTTAAGGCTCCAACTGACCCCGTTCAACAAACAAACTATAATGGCGATCTCTGGAAGGGTTGAGTTTAGGTTAGGTTTCATCGTTGTATGCGCTTGAAAATCGAGCGCGAAGAAACAAAATTTAGGTTTTTGACCTCTAAAGTCTACTTTTATATGTGAATTAATATATTTTTCACGCTTATTCACTAGATAAGTATGTGATCATGTAACACAAAAAAGAAAATTTTCTAAATTATTTAAAGTTTTCAAGCGCCGCCGGATTGAAAACCCAGTAAATAAGTGTTAACAAACATATTTTTTTAAAGAATATAAGCAACTCGTTAAATCGTTTTACGGTCATACACTAGATAATAATCCAAACTATGATATATCGCTTTTTCTACGGGTGCTTATTCTTAACCAATGCCGAGACAAAATGAAAATTAACCCAAAATATTGAAGGTTAGCGTCATATGGAGCCTTAAGGGGCGCGAAGGGACTTTCCTGTTCTAGATGGGAGTGGGATCTCTTACTTATTCTGTGCCCACCCACACCGTTCATACACCACTTCATTTTTGGTTCTGAGTTTGATAAGTGCATATCGTCAAAAATGCAAACTGTTCCATGATTCGGAATCCTTCGCGATTTTTTTTTTATGTGACTGGACATGGATAGCTAATACCACACCTTCTGTCATGGTATTAGCCCAACACACCACATGGGAACTAGGAGCCATGCCAGGACCTTCCTTATATTGCACGGCTTCATTGAACTGGATGGAAAACACGGACAATTTTCATTGCCGCTTCGACCATCGTTCATGATCACACTGATCACCCATCGAACACATACCAATATTTATAGACTAGGAGGTCACAACAAAAATGGTAACGATAAATGGCTGAAAGTACGTTCACAGGATAAAGACCAACCCTCTGAAGCTAAATGTGTCGGTCTGCATGCGCAAAGTTATATAAAAAATAAATGTTAAGTTAAATGGTTGCAAATTACGAAGCATGAAAGTAACAGTACAAAATTTAACAAATGTATAATCGCATTTCGTAGTTATAGGCGATTCAGGTTACAGATATAACTTTAGGTATATTTATGTATTTAATTTTAAAACCGCCTGATTACTGTTGTGTAATTAATAGGTATCAATATGTCGGAGCATACAGCGGCTCGTGACACGGGGACTGGCCTAGCGTACCAGAGGTCTGGGTTCAATTCCTCGCCCCGACATGCACCACTTTCTTTTTCTTTCTGAGTTCGATAAGTGCATTTCGTCACTAATGCGAGTCCCCTTCCCCTTCCCCTACAAGGTGGTAGGGTTTAAGTTCGCCCGAGTTGGTACCATCGCATTGGATGAAAAGATGGTCGAAGCGGCAATGAAAAATTGTCCGTGTTTTCCATCCAGTTCAATGTAGCCGTGCTCATAAAGGGAAGGTCCTGGCATGGCACCAAATTCCTTCGGGAATGTGGTGTATTGAACTTATATCATAACGGTAGTTGTGTGGTATTAGCCATCCATGTCAGGTTGCATAAAGAAAATATCCAGATAATCAGTATGCCACCAGCATGAGCCGACCAACACCTCACACCATAAATATTTTTAATGCGCTAGGACTAGCCAACTACTCGCGCCATACAAACGTACCTTTTAACATATGTAATAATATGTAGTCAAACGCTTCAGCAAGTCCAAATAGAACTCTAGACTGATAATCGATTGGAAATTTTTTTTATTCCATCATTTTTTTTAAATAATAATAATAAAAAAGTCGATTTTTCACATTATAAATCTGAAAGTTATATGATTTCTAGATATAAACAAAAACAGCATATATGCATAAACAAATAATTCCATTTGCTTTTAGATTTCTACATTTAGTCAAAAAAGTTCGGAAATGGACACCGTTTCCGCAATGTATTTTGTATAGAAAAAGGAAACACACACTAACGAAAATAGGTTGATTCCTAGACAAGGAATCATATATTGTAAGAATGACACTTCTTATCATCAGACTTAGTTAGTTAACTTGGGGTGCCTCGTCTAACTTTGCGATTTGGCTAGTACCAGGGCCTTAAAAGTCAATCTAGGTAACGCAACCACTTGGCGCAGGCAGACCGACATATTTAGCATCAGAGGGTTGGTCTCTGACCTGTAAACCCAGAATCAGCCATTAAGCTTATCGTGACCAGAAATGTCGTGACCTCCCGGAATATTAGGTCTCCAGCACGCGCCTCAATGTCTGGCGTCAATCAAGAAGCGCCATCAATATCGCCGCGCCTTCCCTTCCCAACAATACAATACAATTATTTACAATAGGACGCAAAGCCGCGCCCGGCCTGATGTATCGTCTAAGGTCACGCGATCTCTCCCGCGGGAGCCTGTCGCCCGAAGTGATGTCGGATGTTAATGAACTGAAAAATGGCCGATTTCTCCATGAAATTTTACAGAAATCTAAAATTAGGTTCCGCCGCCCATAAATTTGGCTCGCGTGACTTTGATGAGACGTTTATTTGCGGGTGAACAGTAAATTTAACGTTGTAATTAAGTTTTGATAATCAGCAAGCGTTCTTAGCTTGACATTCGTCTGATGCCAAATACGAACGGTTTTTTTTATTGTAGATTTCAATATAATAAATAAATGCTGAAATGTAGATGCAATGTAAACGTTCAAACTAGTATGTATGTAGATAAGAGATGATTATATTGCGGGGACGAACACTCTTTTATTTGTCTTCTACGGGTAGGTATGAAAAATACATAACCGCTGTGTGCACACGCTCACACGCACACGTCTACATGTTACATACATAACACAAACATACTAAGATTTTGATTAAAATATCATCATCAAGAATGATGGCAAACAACGACAATGATTTATTCACATTCAGAGTGTTTTTATAACTGGATATGGATGGGCATACCAAACCGACCGTCAAATATTAGCTTAACACACCACATGGGAATTAGGTATCATGCCAGGAACTTCCTTATATTGCTCGGCTACATTTAATTGGATGGAAAACACGGACTATTTTCATTGCCGCTTCGACCATCGATCCTTCAATGCAATGGGACAAACCTGGGCGGGAATCCGAACCACGGCCAGCCTCAACGGTAGAAAATGGGCACCCATCCAGAACCCAACCGCGCTCAGAGGTGCTTCACCTAGCTTATCGAATCGCAAGTCGCGCGCGTGGTATTTATTAAATTGGAAATAATTACATTAAAACCACCTAAAATCTATATTATTTCTGAAAAAATCGTCATCTATATTTATAGACATGTTATCATTACAGCTGGCTACCTTATGGTTGTATATTTTGAATAACATTTCAACCTATGATTAATTTAAATTTGATTTTCAATTAATAACAACAAAACTATCATGACCACAAATAAATTGTTTAGAGTCTAGACGATCAAAATTCACCCCTCAATTCCGACAACTTAATCTCTAGCATCCCCATAAATCTCAGCATAAAACAAAATTAACATCACATTCCGAGCATACCTCGCGCAGCACTGTTGCCCACTCGTTGGAACGCTAACATATTGCCGAGCACAAATTAAACGCCCTTGATAATCTCAAATAACAATTTAAACTTTCACCGCCCGCCACAATTTACGGGTTTAATCCGGCGATATTCAAAGCTACAGCTTTTTATAATGTAGCCGTGTGGTGCTATGAACCCGCTACACGGAGGAAAACGGCAATTGTGCATTCTGCTCTGAGGCCGGTGTATATTTTTTCCACTAGTTGTACTACGAGACGTTGCTCCTTGTCAAATTTCACACTGAAAAAAAATATATTTAAGGCCAACTGTTTCCACTCAGTTAGAGTAACCGATTTACTTACCCCTGTTTTCACCACCTCCAGTTACCTGAAATCCGATAGTTAACTTTCGGCTACATGCAATATTTGTATGATGTAACTGAAAGATAACTTTGGGATTACAATAGGTAATGTTGCAATACGGTAGTTCTTATTGGAATTACAGTTAGAATCACGGATCAATCTTTTCAGTGCATAATTTTAGGCCAATGGGAAGTAACCTTATAGCTGTTTTATTTATTTGAGAGTGTCAAAATATGCTAAATGGCCATATTTTTAATCGCGTTGACTTCGAATTTGATTTTTTGCAGCTCGAAGAGAAACAAGACTTAAGAAGTTGATATTAATTAAACTTCGTAATAAGTTCTTGAGAAAAAAGGTCTTAACAGACATACGGACGTACGGACAGCGAAGCGATTCTATAAGGGTTTTTTTTTTATGTCAATCAGCAATAATGTAAAGCGTCAACGTTATTAGTACGTAAGCCGAGAGGACATTCGGGTTATTAATCTGACTATGCCACGGCTAAACGAACATTGGCCGTATAGATAGATTAAGTTCACGGAGAAAATCTCTAAGCATACGACCATAGAGGGCACGCCTACGACATTTCCATGTTGTTAAACGCGAAAAAAATTCCATTGCCGCTTCGACCGAACTTTCTATATCTTTCCGACCCAACGGAAAGATAGAGAAAGTGATGCAAGAGCGGAGCTGGGATTTGAACCCGGACCTCCGGAATGGAAGGTAAATCCATCCGCCCCTGAGCTACCAGCCGTACATGCGGCCATGCTACCGTCTGATAACCGACAAACACGTAACACAATACAGTAAAAGGCGGCCCGAAGCCCTAACGCCCGCATCGGTACATACAGCACTCTACAAAAAGCTTGGGAAGCGCCGAGCGGCTAGATAAATAACCGTGTTGCATGTTTACAAGCACTTAATGGGATTTTAACCTTGCGCTAGTGGTGTACCAGGTAACATCGATATTTTTAAACAAATATTTGAGTGGATTAATCAGTAGTTCTACAACAGTCACACATCTTTTTTTATGCAACCTGACATGGATGGCTAATACCACACAACTACCGTTATGATATCAGCCCAAAACACCTAATTCCCGAAGGAGTTAGGTGCCATGCCAGGACGTTTCCTCTATGAGCACGGCTTCATTGGACTGGATGGAAAACACGGACGATTATTTATTGCTGCTCGAACCATCTTTTCATCCAATGCGATGGTACCACCCCGGGCCGGCTTAAACCCTACCACCTAGTAGGGGTAGGCGACCTACAGTTTTACATGGATCCCGAACCATGGGTCAGCTCGTATTCGTGACGAAATACACTTATCGAACTCGGAAAGAGACAGAAAGTGGTGCATGTTGGGGCGAGGAATTGAACCCAGACCTCTGGTATGCTAGGCCAGTCTCTGCGCCACTAGGCTAAGAGCCGCTTAAAAATAACAAATATTATTTTACGTTTGAAAAAAGCGAGTGTGGAAATATAACAACATTGTAACATTATAGGAATTCCAGTCGGATTATTCACACATTTCGCCAGCGGAGATTTACGCTGGTCTTTACACCGTGTTCTATTTTAGTTTCCGAATTCTAAAATATAAGAAAGGTCTGAGCATTTCAAACAACTTTCCCCAAGAAACTATATTAAAATACCTAACAGTACCCGAGAAATAAATTTATTTGAAAAAGGCGCCATCCTGCTCACTTAACAATTAACAACAAGATGTTAACAATAACGGCTGATTACGCATCAGCACCAAATGTAGTAGTAGGCTAGTGTGACTATATTGTGAGAATGCGGTCCGTGATACAACAATCGTGCGTGTCAAATGTGGCACACTTGCAGTATAACATACTGTTCTTTATAAAAAAAACAACTAACAATTTTCACACTTCTTTATGACTATCGAACGGAGAGAATATATGAATAACCTTAAAATTATTCAAAAACTAAATTAAGACACGGTGTATATTAGCACTGTACATAATGAAATGATATGAAATGAAATGAAATGAAAATGAAATGAAAATATGAAATGAAATGAAATGAAAATGAAAAATGAAATGAAAATATTCTTTATTGCTTACAACTATTAGATAGTATGCAAAGGCGAGCTTATTGCCAAAGGCAATCTCTAACAGCTAACCTTAATATTAGAAAATATATTAAGAGGTAGCAAGAAACAATAAATTACTTAAAACTAAGCACCATAATCACACTTAGAAAACATTAGATAACTTAACTTAACTAACATTAAAAAAGCACTTTCCCTAATAGTAAGAGGCAATTGATTCCACAATCGTGCTGAGTGAACTGTAAAAGAACCCGAATAAGCAGTGGAAGAATGTGACGGAATAAGGAGCAGGAGATTATCTGCAGACCTAAGTGGTACACCATGAAAAGAGAGATATTTGAAGCGTTCTTTAAGATAAAAAGGGGATTTGGGATCATTTAAGATTAAGTAAAGAAGAGAGAGAACATGCATATTACGCCTCTGGCGAATATTAAGCCTTTTTAGTTTCGCACGATAGGTGGATATATGATCAAACTTCCTCAAACCAAAGATATAACGAATTCCATAACTAAGCAAGCGATCTAGTTTGTCTAGAAGCTCCTCGTTTAGGTTAAGATTACAGATGTCACCATAGTCTAATATACGATGAATTAGCGACTGAACCAACTTGATTTTAGTTTCGATTGGTATGAGGCGATTGAGACGCCAGAGAGTGTGCATGGCTCCATATATTTTCCTGCAGACTTGACCCGTATGATAAACCCAAGATAGTGACTCGTCAAGGAAAATACCTAAATTTTTAACCCTTGAACTATAGGATATAGTAATACCATTGTATAGGATAGGTGGGAGATTACTCTTATCAATCTTTGCCAACAGCTTGCCGCTACCAACAATCATGACCTGTGTTTTTGATGGATTAACTTGAAGACCAAACCTTTCTGACCATTGATGAACTTCAGATAAGTCTTTATTGACATGATCAATGTTGAGATGCAGGTCATCAAGTGAGAAGTGTCGGTAAATTTGTAGATCATCTGCATACAGATGATAATGGCATGAAAGAATAGCGGCAAGTGTGTTGATAAAAATATAAAAAAGAAGAGGAGAAAGGACACCACTTTGAGGTACACCAGCCCTAATGTCACACCATTCCGAAAACTGGTTTTCATAGCGAATAATACGCAAGTGTCTATAATTTTGTTTGTATCGTTTTGGTTTAAAGGTAATTTATACAATCAATTTTGGGTCATGCTATTTACGAGAGAACGCCACAAGGTGCTGTCACAGCACACATAGTTAAATCTATTCTAGGTGCTATTTAATTATGGGTGCAACGTTTCTGGCCTTAATGACAAACTATCCCTCACCTAATTTGGTAAGATATATCCTTCTACGTTGCCTAGCACTTTTTAAATTCATCATTTATTGTAGGAACGATTGCGTTGAAAAAAATATCGATCTTCAGTTTTATCGAACGTGCGCATCACTAGCGGCGTCTCGCGCGGCGGTTGCGGTCGCTTTTGTGCCACCGAAGGAGGACCTTATTATGCAAAAACAGAGGAGCGCAACGCGAGCCCTGTACCACGCCGGATAAACTCAAAAGATTTGTGCACAGAGTGAGCTTATTTTTCAGGAAAATTAGTCTTTTAAAGATAACGGACAACACGCGAGTAGCGAGTTCGAGCGAAAACAAAGGCGAGTCTTCATTTATGAAATAAGTGTTTGTAACATTTTCTAACTCATTTAAATATTAGAAAGGATATTCTAACATGCGTTGCATTTTAATTAGATTCACAAATTTACTTAATGACTACTAATTACTAATATACGTAATTATTTAGTTGATGTTGTCCTGATTTCTGAGCACGTCTACATTGAACTAGATGAAAAACACGGACAATTTTTCATTTGGGATTTGAACCTATACCTCTGGGATGGAATAGTATTGGATTGATACTGCTTGCGTACTGCCCGTAAAAGTTTTGCATGCTGGTTCAAGTATAGCCTTGTGTATTTATTAATTAGTTCATTTCACATAAGCCTTTCTTTAATTAAAGTATCCTTGCTTCACGGTCGATTCTACATACCGACCGCAGAACACTGTCTATTAATCAGCCCGTAATCTCTGAAATTTTCATCACGTCCACTCAGATCTCTGGCTGTCAGCACAAAAACTAGACCCTCACACACTTCGCACTATCAGCGGCTTGAGCGCTGCAAAAAGCGAGCCTAAGGCGGACTTATCGAGTGCAGTGATGGGATATCCGTGTAGGGTATTTGCATGAATTACCGCATCATTTGCATGCATTGAAATTCAAGTTAAATGAATAATTTTCTAGAGGCACGGGCTTGCCCGCGTGCGAGTTTGGCGTTGCTAACTGGAACTTTGGTGTTAGTGTGGGTGGTATGTATTTAATACACGTGTTTACAACCGCTTTTTATTTTTTATATTCATCGTATTCAAAATAATATATGTCATGATACTTTATTTTTCAAACTTTGCTTGACATTTTCTGGGAGGATATTTAGAAAACATTAAAATAAACACTGAAAAAAATTATCAGTAAATCTTCAATTTCTTACGTGTTCTCACGTGTCGTTGGAGCTCGAGGAAATCACTAGAAAGCTAATTCCGGCGCTACCGTTACTGTATGTAAGCAGGCGAGTTTCGTTGCTACTAACGTATTTCCATGCTCGTTGGGGCTACACCAATCTCCGCTTAAAAAAGTAAAATGAAAAACAAAGTGAAATGGAACCTTGTGCTTGTCGAACTGTATGTCCCGCAGCCAGGGGTCGAAGAGCAGCTTGTTCGGCTCCACGTTGATTGGGCTCTGCCGCCGCCCCTTGTTGCACATGTTCCACTGGGGGTTGATGAGCCCCCAGAAACTGGGACCTGCGCACAAAACGCCCCTTGCACATGCTCAAATGAAAAACATACGCCTTCTTAAGGTGGCCCATCCCGCTCATCTCCCCATACAAAAGGGGAAAGAAGATCACGCCCATATGTCTTGTCAGAGATCCGAAATTTTGCTCAAATTAGCTTTATTTGATCGATCTAGATGTCTGATGACCATTGGCATTGTAAAATTGTGTTTGGTTTCTAAGTTATAAGGTCCGAAATTTCGCATTTTTCGCGCGTTTTATACAATAACTTTGGAGGTGGATTATGCAATGATAAAGTAAGAACATCTTAAAAAGATTAGTCATCAGACATAGCTTATTTAATCAAGATTTATAATCTATTTGGTTTTTGTTCGAGTTTTCACTACAGCGGTCGTGGTTTACTTTTAGCTATAAGTCGTTTTGAAATTAAAATTTTCGTAAATCTTACCAAATCATACACTATGCACATTGTCTTTTTTGTGGATGTGTTGCATCTTCCTCATCACGGAGCCTGTCTTATTCTTTGAATCAGAGAAGGTCCCAGAGCGCAACAGCACGGTTTTGTACCGTGCCCGCGGATGAGTTAGGCCCGCCCCGGGTTGGGCCACCTTAATATTGTAAACACAAAAGTTTGTTAATGTCTACGTCTTCACGAAACAGCCGTGCAGAATTTGATGAAATTTGGGTGACATGTTTTCATTGGGAAGTGAAAGTGCATGGCACCTAATTCCTAAATATCATGAATATTAGTGTGGCATTAGCGATCCATGTCCTGTCCCTTTTACTTCAATCCCGACATCGATATCCGAAATTGCATCAATTTCTGCGGTAACAACACGAAAATACATGAGTGAACTTTGTGAATAATTCCTATTTCTCAATTACTCCAAGTTCGTCGCACCAGAAAGAATAAGAAAATATTTTTGTTTTTCCCTATTCATATTGTAGCCACCCGAAATAACCTGACACTCCATTACTGGAGACCGGAGAAATTTTACTTTGATTTTTTTTTTATTTTAAGGTATTTTTCCAATACATTTCATTGATGTTGTTAGCTGCATTAGATCAATTTTGACCCGAAGATCATTGGGGAATAATACATTATTTTCAATTGTATCATGAGGTATCATGGACATTACCATTGTGTAAATTCTTACTCGCAGTAACGCAAGTCATAGAATATTCAGTGAGGGTCGCCACACACTCGTTTAGATAACATCGGGCGCGTACAACTTGCATTACAGATTCACCCCACATGAGTAATATTACCACGATAAGGCTGGTTTACCCCATAAATATGGTGACGGTGGGTTGGGACCGGGTGTAGGGGGTGATGATATTTTAATGCACATAGTCAACCCTCTTATTCAGGGGGTGAATTGATTTTCAATATTCTAATTTGACCTTTAAACTGTTTGTGATACCTACCATTAGAAGTTATGAGACGTAAAAATGTCCATACAATCTTTACATTCTCATAATGTATGAAGACGGCGAACGCGGAAATATGTTATCAGAAATAAATAGTGTACATCTGGTGTAGCAGTACTTAAGTCCGAATGCAGAAAGAGACGTTGACGTTAAGATTACTTGACGTGTGATCTTTTTTAATCTTAGTTTATAATCACTAAGCCCCGATTGCACGAAGAGACGGCCGAGTTAATCAATGTTCTAACACGTCACTTTTAGTGAACCGCATGGAGTTCCATCCATACTGTCCATACAAAGTGACGTGTTTAATAAGATTGACGATGACTTTTTTGTCTTTTCGTGCACTCGACCCTAAGTGCTTACTTTCACCTGTGCATTCACTGAACAATTAATGAGGAAAGAATAAGTAAGCATGATCTAAGAAGTCTTGCAGGGAGATTCTAGAATATAATATTAATATCGGTGACAGATACGCAAGCGACTTTACCATTGATCGTTGTATTCGAATTTACAAGGAGTCCTTTATCGACACAGATAACTTTCAGCTAACAATTATACGATCATAAATTCGATAAGGGACACTAAACTGAATTCCGCTTCCTTTTTTTCTCTCTATTAACATTTCACTTTTTCAAACCCCCCCCCCCCCCTCATGCGCACATTCTAGTATCACTCACATTCACGTACGTGTACATATACAATCTTACACACACAAATACACACCCTCAGATCCTCTAAATGTAATATTTTAAAACCATATTATTTTTATTTACTTTTTAAATTTAAAATTATTTGTGAATATGTTATTTCTCAATTCAGTTTACTTACCTAATTTAACATTGCAAACAGTGAAACTTTTTTATTGGCTTTGGGTATAAGTATAATTAAGATGTAAACATACGTAAGATTAAAGGTTTCTTAAAAAAATATGTCCATAAAGGATTTGAATAAATTTGTATTATTTACCAGATATGCCATCGTACGTCCACCATTCCTCCCAGCTTCCGCTTATGTCTGAAAATAAAAAAGGTATCAAAAACAATATTATTTATAGTTATAAGTGAATAATAGGTTTTAGGATTTAATAGGATATTTTTTAAGTTTTTTAATCATTTGTACAGCCGGAAAATGTTGGTGCTATCACGAACAGTGATTTTTTATTTTTGGAGAGAGTCACTAGATGTTGCGAAAGGGCGCTGGGCAAGTCACTTTGTTCAGTTGTCTTGTTAGATATGTCGCAGGTGTCAAACTATGTTTTACGAACTGTACGCCACCGGAAGTGTATGTGCGAGGGCGGCCGGAAGTGCGAGTCTGACCGGAAGCGGAAACCGGATAGATGACTCCACGTCCAGCGGTCTAGCTAGCGGTACGAACGGCGGTGCCATCTTGTAGAGAAATTACATACATACAGATACATGCATGCGATCTCGCAGCCTCCTCGGAGAAATACATAGGTAATATTGAATATTTATATCCAGGCTTAGATAGTGAATTCCAGGCTTATAATAGAAAGACGCAATGTCAATGGCAGGATGAGGGCACTATTATTTCAAACAAAATTAAAGAAAATATCTTATTTTACTGAAAAGCATTTTGAGCAATGGGGACATTTGACTGCAAAATAATGATTTGAATGACGGTGATATCTATGTATGTATAATTGACCGTGAAGCAAGGACACATTAATTAAAGAAAGAGCCCAGTAAAAAGAACTGAAGACCCGAACCAGCAAAATTTACCATTCTAGGGTTTAACGTCTACCAATTTCGCCACCTGCTGTATATCCATAATTTGGAATTCTCCTGCAGTCCCTCCTGCCGTAATCAATGCCTCCTACTGACACAGTGTTTAATATTATACCTACATACATTCCTTAACGCTTCATCTGCGTTGCGGACATTGACTGCAAAGATTGAACATTCAAACATATCGCCGTCGTCACCAACAGTTTGGGAACAGACGCTAGAGCCAGTCCTACGTTGTTTGACGTAGTCAGCGGGTACGTCGCTTCACGGTCGGTTATATGTACATACATATCACATTACTTGGAATAAGTGACGTACCTGCTTAGTACGAAAAAGTTTATTTAAGTTTTAACTAATATACAGGATAAGAAATTTGGTCGACATACAATTAGTGGGTCACTTTTTAGGGTTCCGTACCCAAAGTGTGAATACGGAACCCTATTACTAAGCCTCCGCTGTCCGTCCGTCCGTCCGTCCGTCCGTCACAGGGCTGTATCTCATGAACCATAATAGGCAGGCAGCTGAAATTTTCACAGAGTGTGTATTTATTTTGCCGCTTTGCCGCTATTACAATAAATAGGTAAAATAAAAAATTAATAAGAATTAAAGGGGGGTCCCATACAAAAAACGTGATTCAGCCCCGGGAGAGCTGGAGAAAAATTGGAGAGGGGTATGTCCAGCAGTGGACGCAAACACGCTGACTGACTGACTGACTGCTTTTGGAGGTCAAGTGGAGATTTGATAGAAGCCATGAAGCATACCTCCTACGGTTCTTCTACAAACATACGTTCCTTCATAAAATATTTTCGATAGGGTACTCTTAAGTGATTACCTTGAACTAGGACGGATATGAGTGTTAGAACGAAGAGGCAACATCGAGCTGAGCTCATTCTACCGCCGGCTCCAGCACGCTCCCTGCATCGGACTCTTTCTTCTGAAACAATAAATAATGGTGTCCTGGTCAAGCTAATTGTAGTGTGCTGTGTCTGAAACAATCAATAATGGTATCCTGGTCAAGCTAATTGTAGTCTGCTGTGTATGAAACAATCAATAATGGTATCCTGGTCAAGCTAATTGTAGTGTGCTGTGTCTGAAACAATCAATAATGGTATCCTGGTCAAGCTAATTGTAGTGTGCTGTGTATGAAACAATCAATAATGGTATCCTGGTCAAGCTAATTGTAGTGTGCTGTGTCTGAAACAATCAATAATGGTATCCTGGTCAAGCTAATTGTAGTGTGCTGTGTCTGAAACAATCAATAATGGTATCCTGGTCAAGCTAATTGTAGTGTGCTGTGTCTGAAACAATCAATAATGGTATCCTGGTCAAGCTAATTGTAGTGTGCTGTGTCTGAAACAAGCAAATGAATTCTGTCGACTCAGGGGCAGGTGGACTTGCCTTCCATCCCAGAGGTCTGGGTTCAAATCCTCGCCCCGTTCTTGCACCACTTTCTTTCTCTCTCTGATTTGGATAAATGCATTTCGTTACGAACGCGAGCTGTTCCTTCATTCGGAATCCATGTAAAATATCCGAGCAATGACACATTGTCTGGGTTTTCTATCCAGTTCAATATAGCCGTGCTCATAATGTAACTTAATTTCTTCGGAAATGCGGTTAATTGGGCTAATATCTTGACGGTTAGTCATCCATGTCTAGTAACATAAAAATCAGTTCCATAGTTTTTATTAAAACATGGAAGGAGACTATTTTCATACATAAAATATGGGACTAATGAAGGCATAATCATAGGCATTACTTGTACAGTTTTTTTTATGTTAAGCACGGCATATGGCATACGCCAGGACCTTTTAAGGTGCCCAAACACGCCCATGGGATTTCCAACTTTCAAGGGGGATTGCGTAACCATTATCATCCGCCCGAGGCATTACTTCGTTTTCGTTTAGCGTACTTTTTTATTTTTTCTTTTAACTGGGCTCTTAAGGTGGCCCAACCCGCTCGTCTCTCCATACAAAAGGGGAAAGAAGATCACGCCCATATTTCTTGTCAGAGATCCAAAATTTTGCTCAAAATAGCTTTATTTGATCGAACTAGATGTCTGATGACTATTGGCATTGTAAAATTGTGTTTGGTTTCTAAGTTATAAGGTCCGAAAGTTCGAATTTTTCGCGCGTTTTATACGATAACTTTGGAGGTGGATTACGCAATGATAAAGTAAGAACATCGTAAAAAGATTAGTTATCAGACATAGCTTATTTAATCAAGATTTATGATCTATTTGGTTTTTGTTAGATTTTTGACTACAGCGGTCGTGGTTTACTTTTAGCTATAAGTCGTTTTAAAATTAAAATTTTCGTAAATCTTACCAAATCATACACTATGCACATTGTCTTTTTTGTGGAGATGTTGCATCTTCCTCATCACGGAGCCTGTCTTATTCTTTGAAACAGAGAAGGTCCCAGAGCGCAACAGCACGGTTTTGTACCGTGCCCGCGAATGAGTTAGGCCCGCCGGGTTGGGCCACCTTAACGGTCGCAGCGTGATGTTATAGCCTATATACCTTCCTGAGGAATTGTTCTTTAAAAAATCCGACTGGTAGTTTACGAGATCAAACAAAAAAACAAACTCTTCAGCTTTATTATACTACTGATTATCAATTCTCGCCCGTAGAGACTTTGCGGCCCCTGGCGAATCGCGGCAAGCCAACAACGTCGATGGATTCGACAGTTCCTAGTATCGACAAACTGCTGGAGCTAGACTTCCAATAGTTAATCATTCTTGCGCCCAAAGCTCCGGGGTTTTGACGAGAAGCGCTGAGCGGGATCTCAATGGATCGACTATTTCCAAGTCTTCAATAACATTTTATACTGTTCCGTATTACTTAACAGCTGTACTTATTCTTAGTTTTAATTTTAATCTGTAATACTTAACATAATATTAATTGAAAACCGATAGGGCATTTTTATACTAAGGAATAATGTATGAATTATTAATTTGAGTTTCAGCGACATCTACATTTGAAGCATTGTCATCAGATTTGGAAAATAATCTGAAAAAGTATTGGTCGCGACATTCGTCGGGAACAGGATTCGAACCTGCGACCTTTCGATTACATGTCCACTGCTCTAGACAACTTAGTTGGTTTATAGCAGTGGATTCTTGTTTATTTCAAGGAGGGTTAGGATTTTCGAGTGTATGTTAGATCTATAAAATTAAATACACTGCTGCGTAATTTTCTGGTCGCTACGGTTATAGCTTGTAACTTAATTGTTAACAGTCGTATCCAGACTGAAGCTGTCAAAACTTAGTACGGGATTAGCATCGCACTAACCATAAAAAACCGGTTTAGTCCGACCTTAATACTCGTACCAAAGTTAGTCTCTCTGAATACTGCTGTTAGGAGTTATAGCTACGAAAGAACGTGGCGCCATCTATGTATGTACTTTGCGTCCACTTAAAAATCCTATTCTGTCGACCTAGAGGTCGGTGAAGATGTCCACGCTACTCAAGATCCAGCAGGAATCGAACTGTGGACTTTATTAATATTCCTACATCTCCAGAGGCGTTTGACGCTTTGAGTAGAAACTTGTATTCCCCGCGGGACGGAGTTGCGCTAAATTGAAACTTGTTCCATTGAAATACAGTGCAGTATGTAATTTATGTTTGCAAATTGTATTATTCACCGTCCACTGGCGTTTGAGCAGCGTGAAGTGTGTTGTGTTAGTGTACGTTGAACTATTGTCGGTCTTAATGTGATTTTGTTAAGGTAACATTTTATTTGACAAAGAACCTGAAATGTGAGCCGTTGTGAAGAGGAATCCTAGGAAATTGAAAAGTCCGATAAATCGTTGTGCACATTCAGGTTATTATGAAAAATGTTTGGAAAATGTTTTGTATCGTATGCAGAAGCGCTTTGAAATGCGAAAACATCAACATTCTCATAATATGTACTTTTAATATACTTTTTAGGATACCGTACCCAAAAAGTTTTTTTTTATGCGACCTGATATTGATGGCTAATACCACACAACTACTGTTATGATATTAGCCCAGTACACCACATTCCCGAAGGAATTTGGTGCCATGCCAGGACCTTCCCTTTATGAGCACGGCTACATTGAACTGGATGGAAAACACGGACAATTTTTCATCGCCGCTTCGACCATCTTTTTATCCAGTGCGATGGTACCAGCCCGGGCGGGCTTAAGCCCTACCACCTAGTAGGGGAAGGGGACCTACAGTTTTACATGGATTCTGAACGATGGAGCAGCTCGCATTGGTGACGAAATGCACTTATCGAACTCGGAAAGAGAAAGAAAGTGGTGCATGTCGGTATTGAACCCAGGCCTCTGGTACGCTAGGCCAGTCCCCGCGCCAGTAGGCTACGAGCCGCTCAAAAAGGGTGAAAACGGAACCCTATTACTAAGCCTTCGCTGTCCGTCTGTCCGTCCGTCCGTACGTCCGTCACAGCGCTGTATCTCATGAACCATAATAGGTAGGAAGCTGAAATTAGTTAATTAGAAACAAAGAATAGGTAAAATAAAAAAAAATAAAAATAAAACCTTTTTTTTTGTGTTAAATCTTGTACGATGGTACAGAACCCTTCGTGTGCGAGTCCGACTCGCACTTGGCCGGTTTTCACAAAAGTAATTTGCATCAAGTTTAAACTTAACGTTTGAGATGCAAGATCAAGTAGCGTTTTTACACAAATAAAAAGTAAGGAGATATGCCATTTAGCGCTCGCAGTATCCAATTTTCAAAAACTACCAACTCAAGTTTAACGTGCTTGTCACATGCAAACATAGCCGTAGACGTATTGGAGGGCTTTTGTGGGTGGGAACTGAGTTGATGAGCGCATTTTTAGAGCATTTTCGCGCATGTTTCGAATGTGTGGCAAACGACGCGCCTCCGGATTCCCATTATTATTATTATTTGAAGTTGGGCTGCGAGAATTTTAGCTTCACTGTCACTGCGACCTTTACAGATCTATTGTGACTTTTCCCTTCTTACAGTTCACCCTCAATTCCTGCCTCCTTCAGGAAGTCCAGGATTTTTTGAGGTGTGATGACTTTGATATCATCTGGGTCTAGTAACTATCCCCCAAGGATGGCATATCTTTTATGAATCAGTGGTCCACAGTCGCACAGAAGGTGGATCGGTGTCTGCTCTTGTTCAAGACAGCCGGTTTCCCATACATTTATAGGAATGTGAGCTGTTCCAATCCATGTAGGTCCCCTACTCCTACTGGGTGGTTTAGTTTTAGCCCGCCCAGGTTGTACCATCGCATTGGATAAAAATATGGTCGAAGCGGCAATTCAAAATTGTCCGTGTTTTTCATCCAGTTCAATGTAGCCGTGCTCATAAAGGGAAGGCCCTGGCATGGCACCTAATTCCTTCGGAAATTTAGTGTCTAAATCATGTATAGTTTCCAAGCGCCGCCGGCTTGAAAATCTTGTAATAACCAAGTAAATATGTGTTTAAAAAAAATATTTTTAGTAAAGAATGAAGGCAACGCATTATAACTGTTTTACGGTCATACATTAGATAATAAATGTTTTGATTTTTTTAAGAGTGTTGATTTTTAACCGACGCTGAGATAAAATAAAAATAACCCTAAAATATTAGAGTTTAGCGTCGTTTGGAGCCTTATTCTATGACCACAGTGCAGTGCGAATGCCTGCAGGCCTATTCCTGGAATTCCGTAATCACTAATCAGGAATCCTGAGTCTCGAAAACAGCTTTTATAGAAAATCGCTTTGAAAACCAAAGCGATTTTCTTGATCAAAAGTTTCCGGAACATAGTTTTGTTTTAATAATTAAAGGCTTTCCGTCCAAAAATCGCTTTGAAAACCGCTAAAAAAGCTGTTTACGAGAATCAGGATTCCTGATTGCTGATTACGGAATCCCAGGAATAGGCCTGCTGATACCACACAGAACGGAGTGCGGAGTGGCACCGCAATATTCCGGCGCTCTGTATTCAGCGGCTCATAAACTGCGCAGTTCGGTCGCGCGCTGCGCCGCGGACGCAGCTGCAATGTGCACGGTGCAATTACAACTCGAATTAGTGCAGTCCGCATCGGCCTGAGCGGTGATCGCCTCTGGATATATTATACTAGCTGAGGTTCCCGGCTTTGCAGGGAATTTCGTTTTGAGCATGCACCCGAGCGGATTTGGCTTGGCGTTCTCACTTTTTAGGGTTCCGTAGGTGCCAAAGGAACACTAATACTAAGTCTTCGCTGTCCGTCCGTCCGTCCGCCTGTCACAGGTCTGTATCTCATGAACCGTAATAGTTAGGCATCTGAAATTTTCACAGAGTGTGCATTTATTTTGTCGCTATAACAACAAAGAGGTATATTTGTATATTTTATAATGTGTATATATTACCTTGGGTCTTTAAACATGGCGTTCAGTCGGCCGGCCTGGTTTTCGCAGGCCCCGTGTAAGATCGAAAGCCCATTTGAGGGCACCCCTAATGTAAGGGTCTGGCACACGCTATACGCCGCCCTTAACATAAATAATAAACAAAACCTTCAGAACATTTTCAGTCCCTCAAAATAATTTAAATAAAATGTATAATAACATTTTAATTTTACTATATTCAATATAATCTTTGGGCACACCAGGGGCAACGGCACGTTGTTTATTTAGGAAACTAGAAACATTTTACATAATTGGTTTGACGGTGTAGAGTTGGAGGCAGGCTTGTAGCGACCCTTGTGCGACATGTGTTGACTCGAAGGCAACGAAAATTTCGTCGAATTTTATTCAATTTCGCAATAAGCTTGCATACTTGTATTGTAGGACAAAAACAGAATATAGAAGAGTCACTGCCGTAACTTTTGGAAATGATTGAATAAATATGATTAATGTGCATAAACAGAAATACAATTCAAAGAAAATATACAGCAAAACAACGATACTGCACAAAGGCGGACTTATCACTAAGAGTGATTTCGTGCAGTCAACCCTTGGGGTGATGGGGAAAGGCAATAGAAATATCTGTAGGTAGGTGACACACCAGAATTTGAAAAGAGAAGAAAAAAAAAATTACTCCATATAAATACATATACCAAAATATATTCAAATTTATACATATAATTAAATATACTAATATATATGATACAATACACTAATACTGTTCATGTCAAAATAAATAATAAAACTAGTATGCCGTTTGCTACATTTTGCATAAAGTTTTAACTTTTATGAAACTATGTAAAAGGAAGTTAAGGTGGCCCAACCCGCTCAACTCCCCATACAAACGGGGAAAGAAGATCACGCCCATATTTCTTATCAGAGATCCCCAATTTTGCTCAAAGAGCTTTATTTGATCGAACTAGATGTCTGATGACCGTTGGCATTGTAAAAGTGTTTGGTTTCTAAGTTATAAGGTCCGAAAGATCAAATTTTTCGCGCGTTTTATACAATAACTTTGGTGGTTTATTACGCAATGATAAAGTAAGAAAATCTTAAAAAGATTAGTCATCAGACATAGCTTATTTAATCAAGATTTATAATCTATTTTTGTTTTTGTTTTTTGACTACAGAGGTCGTGGTTTAAGCTATAAGTCGTTTTGAAATCAAAATTTTTGCAAATCTTACCAAATCATACACTATGCACATTGTCTTTTTTGTGGACATGTTGCATCTTCCTCATCACGGAGCCTGTCGTATTCATTGAAACAGAGAAGGTCCCAGAGCGCAACAGCACGGTTTTGTACAGTGCCCGCGAATGAGTTAGTCCCGCCGGGTTGGGCCACCTTAAGACGTTGGACTGTAGGGATGGCATCTGGTGTCGATGCTGGTGGAGGTAGCGGCGAGCGAGCGTTCAGGATAAGGAAGAGGGTGGGCTAGCGAGCCAAACACGAGCGATAAGGTCGTGTCGCCGTCTCCATTAGAACACTCCCATACTTAACGAAGTATAAAAGCTTTGAAAGTAAATATCTCTACAATAGGAGGTGATAAAAAACCAGCCAAGTGGGAGTCGGACTCGCATACGAAGGGTTCCGTACCATAGTAAAAGATTTAACACAAAGGTTTTTTGTTTGGGACCCCCCTTTAATTTTTATGATTTTTTTATTTCACCTATTTGTTGTTTAGCGGCTACATACTCTGTGAGAATTTCAGCTTCCTACCTATTACGGTTCATGAGATACGGCCCTGTGACAGACGGACGGACGGACGGACGGCCGGACGGACGGCGGAGGCTTGTTAATAGGTTTTCACCCATTCGGTACGGAACCCTAAAAATGACAATCCCTTTTATCGTACTCTTAACTTTTTTTAATTAGTGTGCTCACGACCTCGAACTATAGTGCAACTAATTTCGGCGGGGCGAGTACGCCTCCTAAACAAGTTGGTAGCAGAGCGTAGTTTTCGTCGGGCAACCTAAGCTCTAAACCGCACGATTTGTAGCCACGCTTATGGACTTTAAGTGAGTAATAGACTTAATTAACACGGTATAAATCGATTGAACGCAATATGCAAAAACCAATCGAATAATTATAATATTTTTATTGCGAAGTGACTACTGTGGGTAAATGTACTTTTTAAATAATAAATTTCATAACATTTTTCAAAAATAAATAACAACATATCTAATTTTAATATAGCTAAGGACCTTTTTCACCTACTGCTGATTGGCTTAAACGCCACATATTAATGGTCTTTCTTAGCAGCTTGCAATCAATTCCAGCACAAAATGATCAGCACTTTAGTAATAAAGGCCCTTAAAGTGTCAATTAAAGTAAATCAGCACTTAGTGAAAACCAGGCTAAGTAACCAAAGATCAAGCTTTGGTTAAGTGTTGGCAGTTAAAGTTAGAACAAGGGTAATTCGATCTCTAAAACATGATATTTTCCGAATGTTCTACACTAAAAACAAACAGTTTTCATAGTTATTTAAACATAATTTAAAGAACAAAAACGCGAGTTGCGAAAGTAACTTAAAACAGTCCGAAATTAACCCCAAACTCGGCGACAAAAGAAGCGAGATTCTTGAAAATGGGCTCAAATTAGCCACGGCCGTCCGAAGAAGCGCAGAACACCGCAACACCTCCGCGCGGTCCTTCGCACAATAGGGCGACCCGCGCGCCGCCTGGCGGCTGCTAAATGATATTAATTGACTCCGGCGTACCTCGCTCCAAAACAATGTAACCTCGCGTTACCTTTGCGATGTTTCTGTTTAAAATGGCGTAAAATTAGCCCGATGGCGTGGCATTATTGTTGTAAACGAAAATAGGCTAATTACCCCGCTTTGAATGTGCTAATCTTTACAATTGATAAATTATAACGATACTTATTAATCATTTAATAATTAGCCGGTATTACAGCATTAATAAGTTGTAGCAGTAAATAATATATATTGCTTATTTATACATGTTTTAGGAAATGACGGCAATCGCAATGTCATATAAGCTTAGTATCAGGATTATTACTGGCAATAGGTTCTTACTATTTAAATGGTTGCTACATTTATCTGATATTTATTTTATATTATAACTCAAGAAATATTTGAATCTTCCATGACATTTCACTTCAATTCATAGGATCCCTACTAATACTATAGTTTGTTGGTTCGTTTTTTTTTTCTTTGGTTCGTTGGTTTTTGCTTAGCATTGGATTATCCATTCAACTTGATTTTTTTCATGGAGCTAGTTTATGGACTAATGAGTGACATAGGTTACCCTTATAGCGGGAAAAATATTTTCAATGATGTTCCGAGTGCAGCCGAGTACTACAGCTAGTTTTAAAAAAAAACGTCATCCCATTGCAGCCAGATGTGAGATTGTTTCTGTTTAGTTTTAAGTTTAACAATGTATTCTCAAGAATCGTCATGCATGCAAGGTGTTCCACCCTTAAGGTTAAAGTAGATGGCGCCACGGTCGCAGAAGCGCAAAAAGTTACCATTTAAAATAAGAAACTTTTTCTAGCCAATAATATTATTTGATTTCTGACATTGAATACATGAGTGCTTGCCAATATTTTTTAATTTGTAACTTCTTATTTTAAGGTGGTGATACAATTTTTGGAACCATGTTCTTTATCACGCGTTTGGCGGATGGGGGCTACACTGGAAAAAGTATCCGAACGACACTTTTGCTGTCACGGACACGTCGTGAAAAAATATACAGGCATTAGTGTAGGTAATGTTTGTCTACCTACCAGTGCACAATGCACTGGGACCGAAATGCAAACGAAGCGGCCTGCAACAGCGTCCGTCCATTTAATTAAAATAGGTGTTTAGGGCTTTAAGGTGGGCCATCCCGCTCAACTCCCCATACAAGCGGGGAAAGAAGATCACGTCCATATTTTTTGTCAGAGATCCCAATTTTTTCTCAAAATAGCTTTATATGATCGAACTAGATGTCTGATGACCGTTGGCATTGTAAAATTGTGTTTGTTTTCTAAGTTACAAGGTCCGAAAGTTCGAATTTTTCGCGCGTTTTATACAATAACTTTGGAGGTGGATTACGCAATGATAAAGTAAGAATATCTTAAAAAAAATTAGTCATCAGACATAGCTTATTTAATCAAGATTTATAATCTATTTGGTTTTTGTAGATATTTGATTACAGCGGTCGTGGTTTACTTTTAGCTATAAGTCGTTTTGCAATTAAAATTTTCGTAAATCTTACCAAATCATACACTATGCACATTGTCTTTTTTTTATATGTTGCATCTTCCTCATCACGGAGCCTGTCTTTTACTTTGAAAAAGAGAAGGTCCCAGAGCGCAACAGCACGGTTTTGTACCATGCTCGCGAATGAGTTAGTCCCGCCGAGTTGGGCCACCTTAAGCGTAATCTCGTGCTTAACTTGGCGCTTGTGAAATGTTATTTCGTCTGATTTTCGTTTCTTGAGGTACCAGCGAATAGAACTTCGAACTTTGAACTTTCGTAACACGACACCTCTTGTATTATTTTTATTAGACTTACAGTGTTGTGAACTTTCTTGCACGGAAAGGGTGTCTGCCGCGTCTGACCCACGCCTCGCTCCCCGCTCATAAATTCCGAAGCCGCGAGGATACTTGTATTTATTTACCTTGACACAACACGACGGATTAAACAGAAATCTCTCGAGGCAATTTACAGCGCGATTAGCAATATCAAATGAAATACGAAAATCAAATCATTTTAAGTTCTGACACTTGCTTTGCTCTTTGAGATTATCGGATAACCTGAATAAGTCTAGAGCTACGAATATAAATACTGCTATTAATAAAAGAATTAAGGTCTGAACTGAAGACTTACTACATAAGTTTGTACATGAAACTTTGTTTTATGCAGTGAAAAAAAGTGCAATTGTTTATTTTTTTTATTTATCATTACGGCTGACTACATATTAGGTGTTCAACTGTCCTGTTTAAAGAGGTACAGATTGGACAGTACCTTGTCACTGAATATAAGACGTAAGTAAGAATTGAAAAAATACTAAAGGTAGAAACAGTTTTCCCTCAGTTAGGGAGACAGTAAGAGACAACAGTCTTTGCACACAGTTAAAACAGCAATTAAAAGATACAGTAACATTTAATGTTTAAGGCTATCCTTAGAACAAAGCATCAAACATTTTATTGAAAACTTCAAATAATATAGGCAGATACGTATAATAGAGCACCACAAGTACGATCATGCGTACTTTCTTTTCAAATGTGCAAAGTTAGTAAGTACAAAAACACCGGCCAAGTGCGAGTCCGACTCGCACACGAAGGGTTCCGTACCATCGTACAAGATTTAACACAAAACATCACGTTTTTTGTATGGGACCCCTCTTTATTTTATTTATTTTTTTAATTTTACCTATTTGTTGTTATAGCGGCAAAATAAATACACACTCTGTGAAAATTTCAGTTGCCTACCTATTACGGTTCATGAGATACAACCCTGTGACAGACGGACGGACGGACGGACGGACGGACAGCGGTGGCTTAGTAATAGGGTTCCGTTTTCACCCTTCGGGTACGGAACCCTAAAAACGAGTTGGCAGTTCGAGTGGACTTGAAGTTCTTGTTTGTGCTAACAAACTTTGCACATACGACAGATACGGCGATACCAAAACGCTCGTCCGTTATACTCGAATCCGATATTGCGACTAAAACAGTCCTGGTTGCTGGTTAGCTGCTAAAGAGGGCGAGACCCGATACTCCCAAGGGAGCATTTTATTCATTAGAAAAATTTCGTGACACACCAATAAACGATTCCATAGCTCCGTAGATACTAATCTATGGTAATTAAGCAACCTAGCGCCCTCTACTGAAAGCTGCTAGTTTCACATGCCACACATCAACAAAACAGATGCACAGAAGCTAGTTAACATGGCGGGCGCTAGGTGGCGCTACCAGCCAGACATGAAGTCTATATCGCACTAACGAAGTTTCCCATCGAGATGACACATATACAAAATTCAAATCACGGCTAGAGGAGAGCAGCTGCGCAGCCGTGTGTCTCAAGACCTGGGGGTCCATTCAAAGTAAGAGTGAGTTCGAATTCGCAACTAAGTATCAACTCACTTTTTTAAATAGTTAATGTTTGCACACTTCTAGAACATCATTACAGTTAGGTAAAATTCTGGTTTGTCCCGTAAATACGTTGGAAGTATAAATAACGGTTATTTAAATAATAATATATTTCCCGGCTATTTTTAGGTTAACTCACTCCCGAACTCGAACTCACTCTTGCTCTGAATGGACCCCCTGACCGTTTAAAGACGTTTAAAAACGTTTAAAGACGTTCTTGTCTATGGTACTGAGAGACTGACAGGAGTAACATAGTCAAATTGTATGTGGCACAGAATAAGCCACCACATATTACGAAATTTAATGACTAAGTTTGAGTGAATATTATGAAGACCAAACAGATAAATTAAACTACCAAATGTCGGTGTCTATTCAATTATCAAATTTCCCTCTCTGCTTGGCAGACAATCTAAAGCAACTTTCAACTTATTAGCCGCAAACTTTGAACAAAGCGAAGCAAAACTTGGAATCGGAATAGGCTCAATAAAGTCCCTGGAACGGCAAAAAAATGTCGCAACTTCACCCGCAAAAAGGATCACCCCGCCAACTTTACATTCGTATCTTCACGGATGATATCGTGCAACGACAAAATAGTGACCCGCACTTCTAGATTTGGTGCTACATTTCGGTACATGCAACCAGACATGGATGGCTAGAACCACACAACTACCGTTATAATATTAACCAAATACAACAGTTTCCCGAAGCAATTAGGTACCATGCCAGGACCTTCCCTGTATGAGCACGGCTACATTGAAATGGATGGGAGACACGGACAATCTTTCATTGCCGCTTCGACCATCTTTTCATCCAATGCGATGGTACCAACCCGGGTGGGCTTAAACCCTACCATCTAAGGGGGACCTTTTTACATGGATTCCAAACCACGGAGAAGCTCGCATTCGTCACGAAATGCACTTATCTAACTCAGAATGAGAAAGAAAGTGGTACATGAACGGGGTGAGGATTTGATCCCAGACCTCTGGTATACTAGTCTAGTCCTCGTGCCGAGCGGATTTGCTTGAGATTTTTTTCATGGATTCTCTGAAACCACTTACATTGTAGGTCCTCATAAGCTACTAGATCATATGTACTAGATGACAGGGCTGGATTAAAAATCACACATTTTTTTACTTGCCGGCACCCAGGTCGGGAAAGGGCTTTGGTCACAGACGATAACATATCAACGCCAATTTGGCTTTTATCATAGCTTAAGGTGGCCCAACCCGGCGGGCCTATCTCATTCGCGGGCACGGTACAAAACCGTGCTGTTGCGCTCTGGGACCTTCTCTGTTTCAAAGAATAGGACAGGCTCCGTGATGAGGAAGATGCAACATGTCCACAAAAAAGACAACGTGCATAGTGTATGATTTGGTAAGATTTACGAAAATTTTAATTTCAAAACGACTTATAGCTAAAAGTAAACCACGACCGCTGTAGTAAAAAATCGAACAAAAACCAAATAGATTATAAATCTTGATTAAATAAGCTATGTCTGATGACTAATCTTTTTAAGATGTTCTTACTTTATCATTGCGTAATCCACTTCCAAAGTTATTGTATAAAACGCGCGAAAAATGCGAACTTTCGGACCTTATAACTTAGAAACCAAACACAATTTTACAATGCCAATGATCATCAGACATCTAGTTCGATCAAATAAAGCTATTTAGAGCAAAATTTTGGATCTCTGACAAGAAATATGGGCGTGATCTTCTTTCCCCTTCTGTATGGGGAGATGAGCGGGATGGGCCACCTTAACACGCGGAGTGAATCTGACAGGTTAAAAATATCATAAATCGATCCAGTACACCGCTGCGCAGAGTTTTCCTTCGAGCCTGTAAGGCAACATGTGCGCTGAAAAGTTTAAAGTCGCCGTTACCGAAGCCAGACAATAAGCCTTTTAAATTCGGTTTCCCGTGGCACCGGAAGTCGGGCCGCCATCTTGCGGCGCGCGCGGAACTGCGCAGAATAAGCTGCCATAAATCTCTAAAGCTTTCGTGTGCTTATTTTTAGTTTAAGGCTTTTTTTTAGTCTGAGCCTGTGTAGTTTTGTTTATGTAACTGGACATTGATGGAAATCCGGATTCACGATTTCTAGCACCCGTAATAGTAGAGCATGCATGAAGCGCCCCTAGAGGAAGAAAAAGTATGCCGCGATCCTACCGTACAGCGCTATATCATCTGTGCTTACCTCTCCGTGTAAGCAACGCGATATATGTATGTAGGTATGTGATGTTTTAGTTGGTTATATTTTAAAGAAAGTGTATAGTTTACTAAAAGATATTTTAAATTTTCGTCTAGAAGGAAATAAACATAAACAATATAATAATAATACTCAAAACAATAATAATCAATTAATGCTTTGGCCTGCTACCCAAGTAATTAGGGTAATTAATCAGCAGTTAGGAATCCTGCGTCTATAGAGAACCGCTTTCATAGCGGTTTTCAAAGCGATTTTCTTGACAAAAATACTCCGGAGCATAGTATTTCAATTTAATCAAGGTTTTCCGTCCAAAAAAATCGCTTTAAAAACAGCTATAAAAGTAGTTTTCTAGAATCCGTTTTTCTGATTCCTGATTACGGAATTCCAGGAATAGGCCTGCTGATACACTTGGTCCGATTTGTGAGAGATAATTCCCACATTCCGCCAACGTAGATATTTCCAATTATTAGTTCGCTGAATGCAAACATTCCTTAGTCCATAGCCTAACATGCTTCTCTCTAGCTGCTTGTAGCTGAGAAACTTGTGAGATTGCCTTCCATCCCATAGATCATAAGTTCACGACCCCGGTCATGCACCATTTTCCATGCTGAATAAGTGTATTTAGTTACATCGCATTGGGTGAAAAGATGGACGAAACGGCAACACAAAATCGTCCGTGTCGTCCATCTTGTTTAATGAATATCAGTTATGTTCAATGAAGCCGTTCATTGAAGTAGTGGTGTACCTTGTAATTGGCTTGAATTTCTGTATTTAAAATTTAATGATCAATTGGTTAGTTTTTAAGCTGTTGTAGTACCTAAACAAATACATGAATAAAAGAAAGCTAAATAAGGTAACCTAATTCCTTCAGGAATGCAGTGTGTTGGGCACTTACTTTTTGTAAGGGTTGGGTGTGTTATTAGATATCCGTGTCCAGTGACAAAAAACAAATCCTTCATCACATTTTTTTATTTTGTTAGTTATATTGTTAGTGAGATTAAAATGTTTAGAATTCATTCATGCATGCAATAGCAGTGACGTAACTATTCTTTTTGGGTCCCAAAATAACAAACTAGCAATTTTGTGCCCCGATACAGAAAACAGCAAATGCCATTATCAAATAAACCTTTATAGTCTTCATAACTAATTATTATCACACTTTTAAAAGAAACATAATATTGTGCAATCGGAGCAGAGGATGTATATTCAATTGGTAAATTGTATTTGGCCCCATTTAATTCAAAAGCATGTTAAAAAAGTTTTATTTTTATTTTTGTGACTCTATTTCACTCTGACAAGATTGTATAATACCAATCGAACTGTGTTGCGAGATTACTGCAAAAACTGCATTTCTAGGCGAAAACAAATGCTTGTGGATGCATTTTTAAAATGAAACACTAATCTGCAGCATCTTTTCCGCCGTCTTATTTGAATCTTCGAGTAAAGCGCTACGGTCGGATAAAAAAAATCAATGTATTTATTTCACTAAAGAATTTAATAAAAAAATGGCAAAAAAATATCGTGCCTATTTATTCGTTCATTTATATACTCGATACGTCTTCAGCTAAGTGATTTGAACGATTCCTCATTTATATTTGAAGAATGTTACGGCTTTTCACGCGGCAGGTAGAGATATTCTCCGACGTTTCGCGACGTCTCGCGCTCGTGCGCAGCGGATGCCTCCTTGACAACGGGCTGAATGATTAGCTCGAAACGTCGGAGAATATCTCTACCTGCCGCGTGAAAAGCCGTAACATTCGAACATGTCTAACGACCGCGGTAACCTCAAAAGATTCCTCATTTAGTATGTCAGTTGCATAAAAAAAAGAGAAATTATTGATTTTAAGGGATATGCCATTTTTTAGGGTGCCGTACGCAAAGGGTGCCAAACGGTATACCAACCGTAATAGATAGACAGCTGATTTTTTTCCAGAGTTTGTATTTTTGTTGCCGTTATGATGAGTAATAATAAGTATAATAACAAATACAAATTAAAGGGATGGCTTCCTTTTATTTTTTATACAAGAAAAGTCATTTCTTTGATTCAAATCTTGACAATCACCCATTGACATGCACCACTTTCTATCTCTTTCTGAGTTCGATAAGTGCATTTCGTTACGAATGCGAGCTGCTCCATGGTTCGGAATCCATGAAAAACTGTAGGTCCCCTTCCCCTACTAGGCCCCCGGGCAGGCTTAAACCCTACCATTTAAGCCCGCCGGGGTGGGTACCATCGCATTGGATGAAAAGGTGGTCGAAGCGGCAATTAAAAATTGTCCGTGTTTTCCATCCAGTTCAATATAGCCGTGCCCTGGCATGGCACCTAATTGCCTTCGGAAATGTGGTGTATTGGGCTAATATCATAACGGTAGTTGTGTGTTATTAGCCATCCATGTCAGGTTGCATTAAAAAAACGGAAAGCAAGTTCTTTTGTAATTTATCCAGTACTGAATATGCCGACGGTACCCAGATATTATCTCCCTATCTCCACCGCATCGTGTTTTTATTTATCTACTTCCTGAAGCGCGAGTGTTCAGGCGCCGCTTCCTGAAGCCGATCGACTTCGCCAGACAATGTACAGCCTTCATTTCCGGCCGCCCATGAAAACTAATTCTTGGAGCGGAGGGCGGAGAAATCTGTGTCCTATCGCTTTGGAGAAGGGTCTATTTTGAAGTATCACTGATAATATTTGGGGCCATTAAGGTGTGGTTTGTGGAGCATTTTGGTAGATATTTTTATGTAAATTGGGACAGTTACAGTGTGAAATGAATACAGAGACTTGTAGTTAAGTTAAGTGCTTTTGTTTTATTGTTTAAGGCGTTCTAATCCCTTCAGATAACATCTGTAAGGTAATGCTACAGTGTTGGCAATAAAGAATAAATTATTGAAATATTTTCTGAAACATCACCGAATTCAGTATTCAAGTTGTATTGTTTATTCAACCCCATAAATGTTTACCCCCTACGCTTTTTCAGATGCACCCGTATCGAGTGCACTAGTTTTAAGTTTATGGTACATCAAAATGAATCTTAACCATTTTTTTTATTATTTTCAAACAAAAAAAATAATTATATATTTTAATAGAAAAAAGTGGATCACATATTCTTCTTACCATCACCTCTTAATTAGTGCACTAAACATTGGTACACGTACAGAATAACCTTAAAAGAACATATAAGTATCTCGTCATGTATTTTACTGCCCTGAAGCCTTATTCTGCATTGATAACTGCGCGCGTTATGTTTGTGTTTTCTCAAAACCGCATGTTTCGCGCGAAATGGTATTCTACTAGCGCAGTTTGCAAAACGCATGCGCAAACTCGTAACGCGCGCTCATGTTCTCGTGGGCCGTTTGTTTTGCCGAAAACTTGCGATTTTGAGAATTCTATTTGTCAAATTCGGAGCATCGCATCGCCGAACTTCGAATATCACTTTTCTACTTTACGTTGGCAGATCGCTGTCTCTTTCTTTTCGCATGTCATATTTGAGTGAGAAAATAACTGTCAAAATCGTGGCAGGTTATCTTACCCTGTAGGCGGCGCGCAAGACAAACCACTTTAGACAATAACAAAACGCGTGTGTGAATTAGCTGAATACCGATTTTTGGAAACCGCACTCGAAACTTAGCGTGTTATGTTTGACAGAAACATAACTAATACGGAATGGTTTGAAATTGGACAAATAGCAGAATCGGGCTTCTGGTAATTTTGTATTATGGTAACCTAACCCGGCGGGACTAACTCATTCGCGGGCACGGTACAAGACCGTGCTATAGCGCCCTGGGACCTTCTCTGTTTTAAAGAAAAAGACAGGCTCCGTGATGAGTACGATGCAAAATGTCCACAAAGCAGACAATGCGCATTGTGTTTGATTTGGAAAGATTTACTAAAAATTCATTTACAAAACGACTTATAGCTAAAAGTAAATCACGACCGCTGTATTCAAAAATCAAACAAAACAAACAAACAAACAAAATTTAAAAAAAATGATTGTAAATCTTCATAAAACAAGCTAGGTCTGATGACTAATCTTTTTATGATGTTTTTATTTTATCGTCGAGTAATCCACCTCCAAAGTTATTGTAAAAAATGCCCGAGAAATTCAAATTTTCGGATAAACCAAATTAAACAATATTTTATAATGCCAATGGTCATCAGACATCTAGTTCAATCAAATAAAGCTGTTTTGACTATAATTTTGGATCGGTGACGAGAAATATGCGCATGATGTTCTTTCCACGTTTGTGTGGGGAGTTGAGCGGGAACGTCCACCTTAACTTAATCAATCGAGCTATACACGAAGCTACGATCCCTGTTAGTCATTTGATAAAACCGCGCCATCAATCGCCCCTATTATAAACTAGTGGGCGTCTCGGATCACCTTAAATCAATCGCTCAACGAGCGACTGCGGCGAGTTCGGGCTATCGTCAGCGCACTCGCCGCTTCCGAAGATAAATTCGCCGCGAGTAGTAATGAGGCTCGCTGGGAGCGGCGCGATGCTAAGTGGGCCGGGTCACGCGACCCTGATATATATGAACGGAAACCTTCATGCGGACGTATTCAGGTGTTAACTGATATTTTTATTTATTTTATTTATTTATTTAGGAAAATCAAAAGCTTATATTTGCAGATATGTTAACAAAATACGTATGCTAGAATAGAAGGCAATTATAGATTTCCACTTGGTATTAATAGTGGTTTGTAGGTATTTTACCGTTCATGTAATGTAATCTATACACATTGTTGTGCGAGTGGTGTAGGGTGGGTGTGTGTGTGAAAATGTGAAAGGGGGTGACAGGGTGAGGGTATGTGTGTGTGGATGAGGGAGGGTGAGGGAGAATGTGTGCATGACTGTATCTGTGGAATAAAAAATTGAGTAAAAGGTACACCAACCTCCACACTTATTTTACAACAGGAGTTTTATTTTCAATATTTGTGTCTTAAAATTGTTTTCTAAAGTTCTTTTTGTTGTTGAAAAAGGGTTATATTATTGAAAATATCATTATGAGTTGTGGGTGTAATTTTTCCGATGTAGTGGTTTGTAGAACAATTGAGTGTGACGTGTGCGCCACGCAGGTGTATTGTAACCAATCTCTCTAACAAGTTCCGGACAGTCCACTCGACTTTTTTAGTCATATAAGAATGCCATATCCAAAACTAACCTTCTTTCTTCCAAATTTGAAGTTATTTTTTTTAGTTTTTTTTTAATTTTGTTTTTCAAAGTTGGCTAGTATCGTTCGAGTCCATCGTCCATCGATTTCTGTAGGGGAGTCCTTCCTTCAACGGATGGATAAACGATCGGTTTGCATTGCCCATTTTACAATATAAAAACCACGGATGTTGCGAATAAACAGTAGGTTGAATCCTAGTTAGTGTAACGGGTAAACCTCGTAGCAAGCTCAAAGTAAAAAACATTTACTAAGAGCTACATCGTAGCGCGCACGCTGAAAAATCTCGTAGCAATGTTATTTATTCGAAGGAAAAAGCATAGTGCAAATGTACTTATATACAAGGCCTACGCCGCCGTGGCCCGCAAGCCAGTTGTTTCATACAATTTCATTAGACAACTAATGTTGGATATTTTAATAGTGTTACGCCGTACTAGCATGGCGAGCATGTTTTACCAATATTGAACGGCTACTCCACCAAAACACTGGGTTTCATATGAATAACCTAACCAACCTTTTTTAGGTTTTCGGACCAAAAAGGTGCAAAACGGAACCCTAAAAAAACCTTACTACGCCTTAGCTGTCCGTCCGTCCATCTCTCACAGGACTGTATCTCATGAACTGTATATCAAATTTTCACACAGTGATGTGTTGCCGTTATAAAGACAAATAGTAAAAATTAAAAACCAATAAAAACTAAACGGACTCAACATGCAAGACACGTGACGATTTTTTTTGTCAAATAATTGTCCGGAACACTTCGTGTGAGAGTCCGACTTTTTTTGGTTTTAAACAAATTAATATAGAGACAGTACGTAGACACTACCGTAGGACAATACGATTTTAATTTCTCATATTTTTCTTACACAGTCGTTTCAACACTATCATTTTTTATTCTATGTGGCTGCTATAAATCACCAGGTTTTATGGTGTCATTGATTTTAAAGGCTGTAGTCGAGGCAAGTTATTAACCGAAATAAAATGAGTACGATCATGTGGAAAGAAGAAATAAAAATGTTGTTATCATTATTATAACTCAGTTTGTGTATTATTATATTATATTATTATTATAAAAGTGTATTATTTTGTTGTATTTCTTGTTTGAATATTCCAACCCTTTCATTCTCTGATGCATGATTATAATAACAATGTAAATATATTAACTCGTGGTGTAGGGGCTGGAGGACTTGTCTTTAACGCGAGAGGTTATGGGTTCATTTCCTCGCCTGGTCGTGCACCACTTTCTGAGTTGGATAAGTGCATTACGTTACGAATGTGATATGTCCCATGGTTTGGAACAAATGTAAATCCGTAGACCCCCTTCCCTTAATAGGTGGTAAATTCCGCCCGGTTCGGTACTACCGCATTGAATAAAACTATCACGGCAACGAAGAATTGTCCAGTTGAGTGTAGCCGTACTCATAAAGGGAGGGTACTGTAATGGCACCAAATTTCTTCGAGAATATGGGTCGTTGGGCAAATATCATGACGGTAATTGCCAGCCATCAATGTCAGGTTGTAAAAAAATATATATTAAAAAAACCGGCCAAGTGCGAGTCGGACTCGAACACGAAGGGTTCCGTACCATCGAACAGAAAAATCAAGTTTTTTGTATGGGGGCCCCCTTTAATTTAAATTATTTTATAATCTTACCTATTTGTTGTTATAGCGGCAAAATAAATACACAATCTGTGAAAATTTCAGCTGTCTATCTGTTACGGTTACTGAGATACAGCCCTGTGACAGACGGACAGACGGACGGACGGACGGACGGACGGACGGACGGACGGACGGACAGCGGAGGCTTAGTAATAGGGTTCTGTTTTCACCCTTTGGGTACGGAACCCTAAAAATGCCTTACATTAACGATACAAAATTGATTAACCTTTTTTGTAAGAATCTATAATAAAATTTAGGGCACTCAGCATGGGTATCTATTGAAAGTACTTTTCCCTAATTTTTAACGTTAATCGAAATTGAACTTCAGCTGTATGTAGGTCCCGCAGGCATTTTGTCCCATTACATAAAACCGTGCATGAAGCTTTTAGATTATATCTATTTCTGAAAATTTCAGGAAAATTTAATGGAGGAAATAAATACCTAATCCATTTTAAGCCGACATTAACCATGTTTTTAGGGTTCCGTACCCGAAGGGTGCCAACGGAACCCTATTACTAAGCCTCCGTTGTCCGTCCGTCCGTCCGTCTGTCGCAGGGCTGTACCTCATGAACCAGTTAGGCAGCTGAAATTTTCACAGAGTATGTATTTATATTCCCGCTATAACAACCAATAGGTAAATTTAAAAATAATTAAAATTAAAATAAAAAAACATACAAAAAACGTCATTTATAGTGTTAAATCTTGTACGATGGTACGGGACCCTTCGTGTGTAAGTCTGACTCGCACTTGTTATCTATGTAAAAATAAAAATAAATATATCTATAGGAATAAAAAGGTGCAGTTTATAGGCGAAGCTAAAAAAATGTGATGTGTTCGTAACCTATCGCCTCTGCTTATCTCTCCGGGGAAGAGGCCTGATGATATGATTCATTTGTTATGATTTTGGAAATTACCGTAAAAAATCTAAAGCATTCTCTCCCAAACAGCATGGCGTGTGAAATCAAAATAGCCTCTAATAACTCCCCGAGATTACCCGCTGGTTCGTTGCGTCATTCAAAAATGAATCTTATTAGGAAGGAGAGTATTTATAATTTTCATTATTGTGTTAACCCTTCAGCCTTTCGCACAGCCTGATTATATTATCAGCTCGTATAACTAATGCCATTGCCTACATTAAGGCGCTCACACACTGTGTCGACATGTCCCGATTCGTCGAATATGTTTATTTTTTATTTTTTATGTGACTGGACATGATGGCTAATACCACAACTTCTGACATGGTATTAGCCCAACACACCACATGGGAACTAGGTGCCATGCCAGGACCTTCCTTATATTGCTCGGCTACATTGAACTGGATGGAAAACACGGACAATTTTCATTGCCGCTTCGACCATCGTTCATCCAATGCGATGGTACCAACCCGGGCGGGATAAACCCTACTACCTAGTAAGTAAGGAAGGGGACCTACAGCTTAACGTGGAATCCGAACCACGGCCAGCCTCTCTCAACGGTCGAATGGTCACCCATCCAAGGCCAGACCGGACCCAGCGTTGCTTAACTTCGGAGAGCGATCGCCGAAGTGTCGCGCCACTGGGACACTGAGGCCATATATTACCGGTTATTAATATATATTTACAGGGATACTAAGGGTGGACTGCACCATATCTGGTTATTGTTATAGTTCCATATATAATATATCCGTGCTTATTTTTCGTTTGAAGAAAAAAGAAGATAGATCTGCAATAACTGTAACTCTGTTTCAGTTTCATTTTATTTATTTCCTCCATTAGATGTATATTGCACACTCGAGTTCGTCATTTTTTATCCTGTCGTCTCGGTTCGATTACTTTTGGCCGACAAGAAACTTCGTCAGGTTGATCATTGTATTTTTTAACCGACTTCAAAAAAGGTCTGTATGTTTTTTTTTATGTTTGTTATCTCATAACTTTCGCCTGGGTAAACCGATTTTGATGTTTTTTTTTAATTTGAAAGCTGGTGCTTCCCATGTGGTTCCATTTTAATTTGGATTAGTTCTGACAATGATATCCATGATAAAATCATAAGAGTCTTAATTTTGTAAAAGTATGTGTGCGACAAATGGACGAATAACTAACTAAATAACAAAATATAACGCCAACCGATTTCGCTGATTCTTTTTTTATTGGAAAGTACGTGTACAAATTAGTAAGTGTACTTAAGATTCACTAAAAATAAACAATTAAAAAAAATGTAACAAAAAAAAATAACCGACTTCAAAGAAAAATCACTAAAAATTAAAAAATAATTGCCATTTTTGTAGTTAAGTTTTTTGTTATTTTTTGAGTCGGCGTCAGCCGGGCACGCGCTGCGCCAATCAAGAGAACCTTGGCGACCTTGGCTGACACCGACTTATCGGTTATTTTTTGATACAAGGTAATATCAAATCAAATATAAGTTGGTAAATAAACACATTCATACTACAATAAAAACCAGAACATTAACCAGCCTAATAGTATGAGAATCAACAACGGAAATATACATTAACACTTTAGGTAAGAACGAATAAAAGAGTAATTTGAACAGATTAGAGATTTTTTGAAAATAAATAATACATATCAGCTTTACTTTTACGATTCCAATATGTGTGTGTTTTTCTCGACGGCTAGATCGATTTTGATAAAAATGTTTTCTACCTGTGGTGTAACCTGGACGGTTCTTAGCTATTGTTGGATTAGGTAGATGGTGCTGTTATCGGTATCCAGATGATTTTCAATTGATTTTTTATTTCTCACCTAAGAAAACATATAATCCCATACTTTCAGACTCGCAGCCCAAATTTTACAGGGCTCCGCTCGGGTTAATGTCCAAAGTTAAATTAACCGAGCGGAGCCTGGAACCTTGTACAGTATTCTCAAAAAACAGTATCGATTTTGACTGACAGACAGCACAGCCCAACTGGTGCACTTGGAGATTTGAAATATGGAAGAAATATTCCTCGAGTATCCTAGGGATGCACCCAGGAGCGGCTCGTAGCCTAGTGGCGCGGGGACTGGCCTAGCGTACCAGAGGTCTGGGTTCAATTCCGACATGCACCACTGTCTTTCTCTTTCCGAGTTCGATAAGTGCATTTCGTCACGAATGCTAGCTGCTCCGTGGTTCGGAATCCATGTAAAGCTGTAGGTCCCTTTCCCCTACTAGGTGGTAGGTTTTAAGCTCGCTCGGGTTGGTTCCATTGGAATGGATGAAAAGATTGTCGAAGCGGCAATGAAAAATTGTCCGTTTTTTCCATCAGTTCAATGTGCTCATAAAGGTAAGGTCCTGGCATGGCACCTAATTCCTTCGGGAATGTGGTGTATTGGGCTAATATCATAACGGTTCTTGTGTGTTATTAGCCATCCAGGTCAGGTCGCAAAAAAAAGCAGGGGTTTTTCGAAGCTATACATTAGCGGGCTCCGATCGGGTAAGTGTTCAAAACTACATCGACCCAAGCGGAACCGAAAACCTTAACTAGTCCAAACAAACTTAAACGTAACGTTATTCATCGTTAACATCCAATAAATTAACGGTTTTGAAAGATATTTGAAGTGGCTTACAATTTTCTAGATCCCATGATAAATTAATCACGATCTTAAGAACGGCCCGTAAGCTGTGCTCCCCATACAAACATAGTTTACTAATCATTTTGAAACCGCTATTCCAAATTTATTGATATTTAATATATAATATCACGTAACAAATATCTGTGTCTGCATGCTTTTGTTTTTTTGAAAAATCCAAACCGAATGAAATGAAAGCAAAAAGAAAATCTTCATACGAATTTTGTTTTCTCTGTGGTTTGACCCAGAATACATTTACCGAAAAAACAAAGGCATGCAGACACAGATATTCGTAGCCTAATATTAGATACCAAATATCAAGTAAGTTGTAACAGTGGTTTTCAAATTATTAGCAAACTAAAAATTAGCAAAATTATTAGCGAAATTTTCTGATGCTTACGGGCCGACCTTAAAAAAAGAAATCACGTCCTAAGAGGATAATGAGGTGTTCAAGTTCCACAAAATCGTGCCTGATTCCTCAGTCAAATTAAGAAATGTTTTTCTGAAATTTTGCACTTTCAATAAATCAATTGAGAGCTACGTCTGTACGGTTTTTGTATTTGTAATAAAAAAAATATAGGTATCATATCATGGATATATGTCAAATTATAAAAAAAAAAAACAGAAACGTACAGACGTTTCTCTCAGTTGATTAATTTAATGTGCAAAACAGAATAATACTTTTGAATTGACTGAGAAAATCGGCACTCGCTATTGTATGGAATTTGTCTAACTCATTATTCTCTTAAACATATTTCATTGACAAATTTCAAATGCGGTGTTAATTATCGACCTATGGTATATCCGTGTGGTGGGTGTAATGCGTTGTAATGCTGGAGTTAATTACATTGTCATCATTGGGTTTTATAATCAAGAGAATGGGAGGCGCCACTGTCGAGGGTAGCCTGATATGACCGTTATTTCAAACCCTGTATAAGTTTGTGTCGGACGGAGGCTTTGTCTGAGAGAAAGTTAAGATGCAAGATGGTTTTGTCGAACCGGCTCATGGATATGAATTGAATATATATATATTATTATATATTACAATATATATATTATATATTACAAGGTTTTGACCATAGATGAAAAGAAAAATATATCTTCAAAAACTAACAACCCAACTTAAGGTGGCTTAACCCGCTCAACTCCCCATACAAACGGGGAAAGAAGATCACGCCCATATTTCTTATCAGAGATCCCAAATTTTGCTCAAAAGAGCTTTATTTGATCGAACTAGATGTCTGACGACCGTTGGCATTGTAAAATTGTGTTTGGTTTCTAAGTAAAAAGGTCCGAAAGTTCGAATTTTTCGCGCGTTTTATAACGCGGTGGTTTATTACGCAATGATAAAGTAAGAAAATCTTATTAGTCATCAGACATAGCTTATTTAATCAAGATTTATAATTTATTTGGTTCTTGTTAGATTTTTGACTACAGCGGTCGTGGTGTACTTTTAGCAATAAGTCGTTTTGAAATCATAATTTTCGTAAATCTTACCAAATCATACACTATGCACATTGTCTTTTTTGTGGACATGTTGCATCTTCCTCATCACGGAGCCTGTCTTTTTCTTTGGAACAGAGAAGGTCCCAGAGCGCAACAGCACGGTTTTGTACAGTGCCCGCGAATGAGTTAGTCCCGCCGGGTTAGGCCGCCTTAAATTTACTTGCTACATGCAAACATAGTCGCAGACGATGGAGGGTATGTGTGGGTAGGAACTGACCTGATAAACGCATTTTTAGAGCACATTGACTCACGGTGGCGATGTTTCGACTATGTTGTATACGACGCGCCACCGGATTTCCATTCAATTATATGATCACTTTGACCATACGGCGGGAACCAATATCGACCGGATATCACTTCTCCTTACTACTACTACTATTACTACTACCCTCTTCAGTGGTTTGGCCTATAAGACCTTTTGTCGGATGTCACGTGGCATTGATGATTTTTCTTTATTTTTTAAAAATTCCGTTGCAGCCAAATATAAAAATTTATTAATGAATTTTCTTTTTAATCTACTGTCTTTATTTGTGTTTTTTTTATGATCTAATTTATGTTTTTCATATTTTTTTAAATAACACTAGTAGAGTCACCTAAATTGTATAATCCATCTCATGTGTTTTAGTGAGAAATATTTAGGAAATAGGCTATTGCTATTTTTGTTACAAATGTTTTACTTGTCGTTCGTTTCTCCTTAAAAATAAATAAATCTGCTCTCCCATCATATCACTGGCATATGGCCTTACTTAGGATTAGTAAGTAAATGTCTAAATTTTCCGAGCCAACTGAATTACTTCTGTAGAAATACCATTAATCATCTAGTACAGATATAATTTATTTTATCCTCTTCACCAGCACTTCATTTTAGTGGTGCGATTCAAAATATTAGAAATTATTATGTTTTGGAGGAATCGAACGACATTTCTATATATTATTAGGTTAGCACCTTTTCTGCATTTAATATTATGAGACCTGACGCTTTGCTAAACAATGAAGCACTGTCTCAAATGATCTTATGTTTGGGAACAATCAAAGAAAACGAGTTACAAACCTGGCTGAGATTCTTGTCGATTCTTTTTCGCCAGACGTAGTCGAATGTATACAATACATTCTTCGTTTTATTAAGTAAATTTTCGCAGTCATGTCTTCTTTTCCAACAAACTTTCTTTCTTTGTTTGTTAGTTAGTTAGTTAGTTTGTTTGTTAGTTAGTTAGTTAGTTAGTTAGTTAGTTAGTTAGTTAGTAAGCTATACAATAAGTAAATGTATTATTTAGCGCCATTTCATTTCAAACTTCGTTATAAGCGTACAGTCGTTTCCTTTGGAACCTTTACACTGGAAATAGAGTACAAATTCGGGATATCTTTCCGTTATATTGACGTCAAGCATTAGGAACTGTGTCTCCTCTCAGTGTATACATTTGAAAGTAAACGACTTTACTGCAGACTTGTTTCACCCCTCTGCGAGACGGGCCTAGCCCAGTGCAGAGTAGGTGAGCCCTAAAAAAACACGCTCCTACGTTACGAATGTCTATAACAAACTGTCATACCTATCAAATAAATAAATACATGTTTATAAGTCTTATTTCTAGTTTGAACCCAACCCAACCGACCCAACCTAACGTAACCCAACTAAAATGACCAAGTGCCATCACATTTCATTTGTACGATGCAATATATGTACATAAAAGTTTCCCGCCAAACTCCCGCCCCCATTCTCGTGGTATTGATTACACAATATCATATACTAATACCATCAGACACTTGAATATATAAACCTCGATACGATGGCATCGATTGTGACGGCGACAAAGCGATACAAGTAGACGTACCCCGTGGCCAGCACTCCACTTGATTAACTCGGAAAAAAAATGCCATCGAATTGGGAGTTCGGAGCTCGCGCGCGTCGGGCGACATTTTTCGGGTGAGTTTGCAGAATAATTTCCGAGATTAGTTTACAAATTGGAAATGACTATTTTGAGAAATAAGATTTTTTAATTTTTTGTTTTATAAGAAACCTTATAGCTAAACTTAGATTATTACACGATCATTATTTGAATATTTTAAAGCCAATGGCAAAGTTTCATTGTTTACAAACTGAAATGTCTTACAACTTAATGATATGTAACTTGCAACATTCCACAACCGTGCGCATGAAAGGGTGTGTGTGCGTTATCTATTTAGTGAAAGTGCGAGTTTTTATTAGACGGATGGATTAATAAAACCAAATCCGGTCCAATTCATCTTAGGAATACCTCTTAAGGATGTTCCGACCCATACAATGTTTTTTTACACAGAACGCAAAAAGTATTGCACTTTAAGGCACGAATTCGTCAAAAATATTAAATATAGCCATAGTAGTTGCAGCGAAAACATATTCACAATTTCAGGTTTAATGGTTTCGTTGTAATTGCCGATTAGAAGTTTTACACCGTTAGATGGCGCTGTTAAATAAAAATCGTATTTAAATCAATTGTAACAAAACCAATAATCCTGAAATTGTGAAATTGGTTATGCTGCAAGTAATATGACTATATTAAACTTTTATTATTAATTCGTGGCTTAAAGTGCAATACTTTTTGCGTTATGTGTGCAAACAACTTTATATGGGTCGGAACAGCCTTAACTGAGGGCTTTTCTAGACATTAATGGCTAATATAACATGAACTGTCTTGATATTAGCTCAATACTCCGCATTTCCGAAGTAATGTTGCATAGCTGCACTGGTTGGAAACACGGACATTTTTTCATTACCGCTTCGACCATCTTTTCATCCATTGTAATAGTAACAACTCGGACCATTTGACGTGGATTCCGAGCCATGGAACAGCTCGCATTAGTAACGAAATGCAGGTGCATGAACGGGCCGGGGTTCGAACGACATTTATATTTATTTACTTCGAAACGAAATATTTTTTATTTCGTTTAAGTTTACAGCTGTCCTCTTCTGTCTTGTTTAGTGTAATAAGAGATTGTGCCTACTTGTTATTTAAAAAGTTCTTGAGGTAGTTCATCTAAATTTTGCTCATGACTTTACTCTCTCCATATGATAATCATCTTTAATGAGATCATTCATGTAGTATGTCTTAGAAAACCAATCTGCAATAGCGATCGAGTATGTTTTAGTTACGCATATAGTTAATAACAATAATAATAATAATAAAATTCTTTATTGTACACCTTTAACAATGTTTACAATAGGCGGGCTTAATACCGAAGGGCATTCTCTACCTACCAACCTTTGGGATGTAGAGAGAGGTACATAGCGGCAGACAGAAAGAATTTATAGCATTTTAAAGATAAAACATATATCACTGTTATTAAAAATATAAATATTTTTTGTCTAACATATAAACATACATATAAAAATTTACATACATAAGAATACTATAATATAGATAAACAAGATACACATAATAATATAGAAAGTTTCATTGTATATTCTGTATTGTCATGATATAGTTCTGTGCAGTTCTGACGTGTAGTTAGATGAGATCGGAACTCAAGAACATTAGTTGTGCGCAAGCACTCATTCGTAAGCAAACTGACTAGTCAGCGCTAACGTCAATTTTTTAAACACGCTTTTATTAATAAAAAGTACATACGCTGCCGCTACGGGGGTACTATCGTCTCTCGCTGATAATATCCGACTTAAAGCGAATCATTTATAAGTCTTAATTTGGTTATTTCTCTGGAGGTTTTTAATCAAATCTAGAGACAGGTTGGTGGTGGTTACGAACTTTACAGCCGTCCTCGCTTTGGCCATCAGCGGTGCGAAATAATCCGCCGTTAATTTCTATCCGTTTGAAGATTCAAAAGACGCTGAGAACTGAGAACGGTATTCTGGGAAAAATCGGTACCAAAAGGTTATCCTTTCCGTGTTAAATGTGTCTTACAAAAGTTCTAATTAATGTTCTTAGATTACAATTAATACTTGTGTAATATCACTAAGTGGTAATATTGTTTTTTCACTGGACATAGTTCATTTAGGTTGGGCAGTTCCAGTTTTACCCTAGTACACAAGTATTAATTATCAATCCCTGCAATGGGGAACTCAGTGAACTACTTCTTAGAGCAGAAATAATATAACATAGCTGTAAACTGAGTAAATAATAATAATAATTATTATTATTACTAGGTCATTCTCAAAATATGCTTTTTCAGTAACTTAAAAGTTTAGCTTAACAGTATGAAAACGGCAAACGGCAAAATACAACTGGAGCGTCTATTACGAGTTACAAATCTGTTATTTTAAAATTGCTCAGGACATGTATTCTTGGCATTCAGTCATTGCGGATTCAGTAGAGTTAACAAAAGAAGAATTTACTTTGACATATCTGTTAACTCTACTGAATGCGCAATGACTGAATGCCAAGAATACAAGCCCTAATAAGCGGTATCGCAGGTTTGGATTGAATAGAGCAGGCACTTGAAGGATACACTTAATTGTCAGTCCAGAGATTTTTATATTTGTGTAGATATGTGCATACTATCAACACATTTACATTATTTCATATTTCTACGATACGAACACGGTTTTTTTCTCAGGGTGTCCATTTTAAAATAGTCAATATTCAGGATCACGGATCTCCGTTTTCAGGATGCTCTTTTGAATGCGCATAATACATAGGAAGTTTAATGTTTTAAATGTTTCTGAAAACTGAAACAAACGCAGTTCAAGTACATTTTAGTCGCGTGACTTCGATGAAATGTATGACAACTGGATTTTTAGGGTTCCGTACCCAACGGGTGACAACGGAAACCTATTACTAAGCCTCCGCTGTCCGTACGTCCGTCCGTCCGTCCGTCACAGGTCTGTATCTCATGAACCGTAATAGGTAGGCAGCTGAAATTTTCACAGAGTGTGTATTATTTTGCCGCATTTATAATACATTTATAAAATTTAAAGGGGGGTCCCATACAAGAAACGTGATTGTTTTTTGTTAAATCTTGTACAATGGTACGGAACCCTTCGTGTGCGAGTCCGACTCGCACTTGGCCGGTTTGGTTTTTTCTCTCGACTTCAAAACGGTTTCAAATGGTACTTTCCCTTTTTCTTCTATCAAAATGACACCCTGCAATGGATCACGTATTCAAAATATGAACCTGTATGCAGGATGTTTCGGAATAAGTACGAGAAACTTCGGGAATAGTGAGTACTCAATATTAGAAGAAATCTGATGTTGAATTTTTCGCAATCACCGTAAAAAATCCTCAATCTTATATTGAACAAGTTCGCTTTTTTCAACAAATGTCATATATACGTAGAATCGACGTGAAGAAAAGACACATTAATTTAAAAAGTTAGCTCTAAAAATAATGGCTTATGAATACTAATGACTTTTGCGGACAGTGCGTTTACCGATTCTGCCTCCTGCTCTAAACCTTTTTTAAACTAAAACCACAGAATAACTAATAGTGCTACGCACAGAAGTTGCACTCCCCGACAGTAATTTTTCAATTTGCATCCTAATTGTCGTTATGATAAAGTATTTATTACGTCGCTCATTGCCGGCGCGGCGGCGAGAGGAAACGCGTCGTCGCTCCCCCGCCCCACTACATAATATTGTCGCTGGAATGTGGCTTGCGCTAGGGTTATCACACACTGCCGCCGCCTATTGTTTTAAAGTCGAATAAAATACAAACAAAAAATTATTTTTTTATGATGTGTCTACAATTATTATTATTTTAAGATTTTGCGTCACAAATATGCCTGATGCTGTTATGTGTTGTTTATAGTTTTTCGGTGTTGTTTGATATTGGTTAGTGTTGATTGGCTTTCACGGTGAAGTTTGATGTTTTCTGTGTATTTCAGTGTTTTCGATGCACTTTGGTCTAGTATAGTTTGGTATCGTTGATTAAGGCCGGGTTAATAATAATATCATATTTGATAAAAAGATGGTCGAAACGGTAATGAAACATTGTCCGTGTTTTCCATTCAGTTTAATATCGCCGTGCTCATGAAAGGAAGGTCCAGGTATGGCTAAAAACAAACTACATGCAGCAAAGGAGAATAGGTAATAAGTACATGGAGCTGCCACGAATGATTACCAACTATTCTTTCACTAGACGAAAACAATTTATGTTGTTTTTCCTTGTAATGCATGGATAAATACTACCTTATGTACACAAAAGTGCGGTGCTGATACCAGTTAAATACGAGTCAATTCAATAGGCCCTCATAACGCTTTACCACATATAACCTACCTACCTACCTACATAAAGGCAAAACGTCAATAAACCTAAACTACAAAAACAAACTCACCTTTCAGAATATTGCGGTAGCGTAAAGAAAGGTAACTTCAAATTCTTCTGTGTACTATGACATCCATTCACGCAACAGTTTTTATATTTAATTCTATGATGATTAGACGAAAACGGCGTAAGTGCGCGTTCCGAAGCGACTGATCGACTGGACGTAGTAGACGTGCGAGCGTGTGCGCGCGGCGGCCCTGACTGAATTAGGAACCTCGGGTTCCCAAACGCCGTAGGTGAAGATCTCAGTAGGTATTTAGGAGTGACGGATGCCTGCTAAAACTAAAGCTCTAAAATTTATTTACATAGCTTTGTTTTTACCCGACTGTGGCGAATCCAAAAAGAAGGGTTATGATTTTAGCAGTATATATATGTTAGTTTGTTTTTACGTTTGTTCCACCGTAGCGCTTAAAGTAATTTATCCGATTTTGATGAATAAGGTGTCAATAGATTCGTTATTATGGCCCGGGTAAAATACGCAAGAAAACATGTTTTAAATAAAAAAGTTGAAGAAACTGTGACCCAAATAACAGGTAAGAAACGACGTAGGCGCTGTTTGATATGATTACTCAATAAAACAATAATATCAAACAGGGCCTACCTTGTTTCTTACCTTTTAGTCGGGTTACAGTTTTTTATTGTTTTCTCTGGATAAACTTTTACCTATTTCCACATTAAACCACAAACATTCTCATAAAAAATGCAATAATGAAATCTCGATAAAACAAACGGTGGCGGAACATTCGAAACGAACGCCTGTCCCCGCCTGTTTTTCGTACGGACCGCGTTCGTGGTAGGATTAATTATAAATTTCACAACTGACGAAGCGCACCGCACGCATTTCGACGCGGCCGTATTTTAAGCTCTGATTTTCATTGATATGTTCAATGTGGGAAAATGGCTGCTTGGTCGTCACTAGAGTGATGATGAATGAAGTCACGCGGAAAGCGTTAGTAGTTTTATGGGTTCAAATTTAACGGACACATTTACAGTGAGAAAAAGACACACAAACAGACAACATCAAAATAAGATTCTTTAATCACTACATAGTATAAAACAAAGTCGCTTTCTCTGTCCCTATATCACTATATCCCTATGTACGCTTAAATCTTTAAAACTATGCAACGGATTTTTATGCGGTTTTTTTTAATGGATAGAATGATTGAAGAGGAAGGTTTATATGTTTAATAACATCCATTAAATAGTGGAGAAATACTGTTATTTTTGAGTTTTCTAATGTGATGTCGTAAAAAATTTCATTTTTTCCGCTTACATTGCAAACGCAGGCTGAACCCTACGAGATTTATCAAAATAACGTACTAAGTATTGTACACATTGAAAAGGTCTACAGAAAACTCCGCGATGGCATATGTCTATCTCTTATGGATATCCCACAATAATTTTTTTTTGTCATTTACTTTTTCCGACAAATAATGGCTAATTTTCGAAGTGATTTTAACCAATACAGCATTAATCCTTATCCAATTAAATACCTTAAATACATTGTTGATTTAATATAGATCTATATGGCCCATTACAGCATATGATTTAAATGAATATTTTCGAAGATATTACAAATTTAAAAATTGCGGGACGTAGTGTTTGCGGCGGTACCGCCCGGCCGGGGCGGCGGGAGCGTGCCTCGGAGGCCGCGTTTCTCCCTATCACTTTGAATTTATGATTTCTCTAATATCTCTTAATCATCTAATAATAATAACTAAGTTTTTTTTTTATTTCAAATATTTCAATATAGGAACTCTACGTAGAAAGGGTTTATTTGTGTATCATTGTGTCAAAATAATATTTTTTTAAATGATATTATGCCCGTGCAAAGCCAGGACGGGCTGCTAGTTAAAAATAAAGCTGGAATAAACTAACGAAACTACCCATCAAAGGTATAGCTGTTTCTCCCGCTTCATTAATAATTAGAGAGAATTTTCCTCCAGGTTCTCAGTCCACAGTCTGCTGCCTACCATACGATTGTGAAAACCGTGATAATACTTTACTAGCGCATTTACTTATTTTCAGCCTCGGTAGCCCAGTGGCGCGACGCCATGCGATTCGATAAGCTGGATGACACCTCTGCGCGCGGTTGGGTTCTGGATGGGTGACCATTTTCAACTGTGGAGGCTGGCCATGGTTCGGATCCAACATAAAACTGTAGGTCCCCTTCCTTGGTAGGGTTAAACCCGGCCGGGTTAGTACCATCGCATTGAATGAACGATGGTCGAAGCGGAAATGAAAATTGTCCGTGTTTCCATCCACTTCAATGTAGCCGAGAAATATAAGGAAGCTCCTGTCATGGCATCAAGTTCCCATGTGGTGTGTTAGGATAATATCTCACGGTCAGTTTGGTATTAATCATTATATCAATCACAATTAATCAAAATATCACTAAGTAGTCATATTGTTTTTTCTCTGGACATAGTTCATTTAGGTTAAGCAGTTTCAGTTATAGTTCATCAGTTAATTTATCTTAATTTAGGGTAAGGTGAAGTTAGGTTTATAGTGATAAATAGAGGCAATTGAGAATAATCCAGCAAAATTTAATGTCACTACAGAAACTATAACATCAATGCTTCGACTAAATTATATATCTACGACATATATTCCGACATGTACATGCTCAAATGTCTTGCCTTTGCTGAATTCTAAAATAAACGAGTACCAGCTATAATAATAATAAAACCATTTGAACTTGCCTAATTTTATCCTATAAATGTGGTGTATGTAAAATGATTGCGAAGGTATAATGATCCGTAATTGAATATGTTTTAGACAAAACCTATTGCTTAACGGAGTTAAACGCTATTGTACGCGGTAGATAATAAATTGGCATCATAAAATTGTTATGTGTACTGACTTTGCGGCACTAATAATTACAATTTCAAATGTAGCCATAAGTGAGTTTATTGATTTTATTGTCATAATTAGTTGTTTTTGGAAGCTATAAATGGCGCTATAAACTGAAATGACAGCACACCGAACAAAACTGAAATAATATTTTTTGCGGAAACCACTATGGCTACATTTAACATTTACAATTAGTGACGCAAAGTACATAATTGTTTGTGTATAGTAATCTAAATGTCTGTATGGGTCGGTAGGAAGGGTCTAAACCCCGTTAAGTAGTTTTCGCTGGTAAATCGATCGAAAATGGACCAACCAAAAATAGGATTCAATCAGAAGCGAAGAAGGGAGGCTATCAAACTGTTCGCAAATCCGGATTAATTATAATTGAATGTTTTTCAACCGCCTGCCACAGAAGCGATTCGACAACAACATCCCTTCAAAACAAAATGCTGCCTTGATGAGGGTTCTATAATTAACCATACTGTCGATAACACTACATCCGCCTTATAAGTCAAATTATTTTTCATATTTTTACACAGCACTGATTAAAAATTACAATGTCCCAGCCTACCGGCCATCCGCGGATATTTTCGTGGATTCGATCTGATTCGATTCTGCCTGAAGAGAATGTAATAAATGAAATATGAAAATGTCGAAATCGGCCCCTCGCTCCCGGCCCCCTCACGTCGGCAGTGTTGTAAGTATGTTTTGTTACATAAAAGTTGAGACTGCACCTCAGTCGAACTTCGAATAAAACGTTCATCGAATTACGTCAAAAAATACGTCAAATATAAAATATACTTCTTCGTACTAAGCAAGTACGTCGCTTATTTCGAATTCAACAATTCAATATATGATTATAGAATCGATCGTGAAGAAGGACATTTAATTTTTCAATATTTGTTTAATTAATGTGTCCTTGCTCCACGCTTTGATTTTAAATGCATATTAAATACGTCATATACATTTTGGTTAAATGTTATCTAGTTCAATTAGAATCTAGGTTTTAGGACACTCAACATTATAACTAAGTGTTATCAGAATAACTATTCGGTTGCGACAGTTAACATGATCTGGTAAAATCTACAAGCTGTATATTTTAAGGTTGTGGCTCTAATTGGTGTTCCAATAAGGAAACGCAACAAAGGATTGTGGTCTGCGCAAACTTAGGGTAAGTATGTATGCATGTATTAACAGACACATCGGCTAATGATCCAAGGTTTGTTAATATGTCAGCCCTGAATAAAGCTGAACAGAAGCGCCATGGCCGAAGGGTGGGTGTAATACGACAGAACACTAATAATAGACGAAGGTGACCCAGGCAAAGATTATGTTTTAGGCTATTAAATGTATTCAAAACTTCAAACGTAATTTAAGGCTCCACATGACGCTAACCTCCAATATTTTGGGTTTATTTTTATTTGATCTCAACGTGTCGGTTAAGAACCAACACCGATAACAAAATTGAAACATCAAAGTTTAGAATATGATCAACCCTACAATGGATTCAATAAGTTGCTTACATTCTTAAAAAAAATATTATACGCCTTTTTCATAGTTTTTAACTAGGTTTTCAAGCCGGCGCTTGGAAGCTATAAATTATTTCGACAAGTTTCTTGATTGTGGTACAAGATCACATATTTATCTAGTGAATAAGCGCGAAACATATATCAATTGACCTTAGAAAGTAGACTTTACAAGTCAAAAACCTAAATTTCGCTTCGTCGCGCTTGATTTTCACGCGCGTACAACAATGAACTCTAACGCAAACTCAGTGCTGCCGGATATCGCCATTATCGTTTGTTTGCTGAACGCTGGAGTCAGTTGGAGCCTTAAACAAGCTTGATAGTTCAGACATAGTCGACCAATCCGCTGGAATAGTGCCTCGCTGAGGGTGGTTTCGCTTTTCTGAGGACCTTCGGTTGGAGGTTATGTAACGGCATTTCCATTGAACCAAGGCAATCATTTTAAAATAATGAAAAATCAATTTTAGGTTTTGATAATAATAAGATTAACATTTTTGGTCGGTGCATTTTTTGGAAATATATTTTTTACCGACGAACTTAAGATTCACGGAAAACGTTTAGATTACACGTGTGTGCAGATTAGTATATAATCAAGAAATTCGTTGGTTGACGTAATTCTCAGATTAGTGGACATGTAAGGTTCAGATGTAGTTCTGAACAAAAATTGTTCAGACTATTTTTATAATATGTTAACAATGCTTCAAAATAAAAAAACTCGTCTAGAATACGTAAATAATCAGTCGAATTCGTTTATTTTTAAAATGGAGTTGATTTGAAAATAAAAAACATACGGTAGTATTACATTTTATAATTTAATTATCGATTGAATAAATTGAGCATACAACACATAAAGGCCTGGGTATGCGTTAGAAAAATGTTTTCTTTGTGGCCATATCGCTCAACGTATTGTATCGGTACCGTATTGTAAGTACCGGTTCCGTCACTTTAAAACAACACATTTATCCATCTGTTTTATTCCCGTGCATTTCGTAAGATCTGACTATGGATTGTATGTACATAGATAGTAGTTCGGATTTTACGTAAAATTGTAGGTGCTTATGTATTTGATATCTATTACATGGATTCAGTTTAGTGTATTAATCCAAACCTATGCTTTAACGTATTAATCCTACGCTAATGCATTGTTCGTTTTATAGTATTCGATTTTTGAATTTGAATTTGAATTTTTTGAGTTGCCGATATAAATTACCTTGACATTTCAATCATTACTTAATCTATTATTTTTTTTACAGTCTTCACATGTATGATTTCAATGTATAATATTTTTGCAGATTCTTATTTCGATTTCTTCGATGAACTCTTTAAAAAAATATGAATTATAAGTAATTTATTTTCTGTTTTTAATAACGATTTTATTATTATTATTGATTTCTTTCGTAATGGACATGCCTAGCTTGTTTGGATTTTATTATTGGATAGATTCTAGAAATGTATTGAGTGTAAATATGGATTTATTGCGTTTTATAGTATTCGATATGTGAATACGAACTAAGTATTTGTACGCTGTAACAGGCATGGAGATTCTTATGATTGGAAATGAATCGCCCATAAGTCAACAAATAAATTATTATTTTCATTCATTCATTCACATTTATAGAGTCTTAAGTATAGTTCTTAACTATATTTGGGCACGGTAAATGGCGCTGTTGTTGAGATCCCGAATATTTTTAACTGTTAGTTTGAATAACACCCGCCAAGGTTTCTGACCACATTTTGCTGGGCTCCGCTCGGGTGAATGTCCAAAAGAAAACTTAAACGTAGTTTAAATATAAAAATCGAAAACGACGAACTGATCAAAACGCTTACAAATATAAGGGTTATCATAAAAACTAAATTAAAAATGGCTCAGTACGGTGACGGACGATTCGGCGATGCCTTGGACACAGCCAGGGTTCCGGACTCCAATAAAGGGAGAACGCGTCTAATTAGGACTGGAGGCAGCGAGGCAACGCCCATTAATCACACGTACCGTAACCTGCCTTAAATGGGACACCCGGGAACTAGAAATAATTCAATGGAGACGCTAGTTATGTATGAAACATATCACTCTAAATATTTGCCCTTACTATTCTTTGTTTAAAGTTTAATTCATTTTAATTAATGTTTGCCTTACTTGATTAGCTAATATTGCTAGACCATCAATCTAAAAGATTACCTTTTTAATTATTGAAATTGGCTGGACATATTTTTTATTGTAATCAAATTTGGTTATTATCACGCTGTTCAATATCTCAGCCAAGAAGAAATTTCCCTGAATGTTTTTCGACGCACACTTGATGTATTATTACAAAGTTTTACTGTCCACACATTATTTGTGGTGTCATCACTGCTTATTTCAAATTATCTTCCATAGACAACACACTGCACAGATGAAGACAATTGCAGCAACTCATTGAAATATATGTCCTATTATATATTTATATTTTCAAAAAAGCAAATTGGTTCACCACCGTTAGTTTTATAAGAAAAAAAATATTTTCAGGACATGACTTAATCAATTTTAAACAATTTTAATTGTAACAGTTTTATTTTATTATATTAAAAAAATGTTACATATTCGGTTTGGATTAATCTCAACAGACAGTAAAAAACTTGTTGTTCACTTTTATGCTTTTATCGCCGTCCGAAGAAACCTATCAAATTCTTCATGTTTTTTCTTTTTACGGTTCCGTACCCAAAGGGTGAAACACAGTGGAACGGTCCGTCCGTCCATCCATCTGTCACAGGGCTGTATCTCATGAACCGTAATAGGTAGGCAGCTCAAATTTGCACAGAGTGTGTTTTTATTTTGCCGCTATAACAACAAAAAGGTACAATTCTAAAATTATAAAAATTAAAAAACCTGATTGTTGTGTTTAATCTTGTACGATGTTACGGAACCTTTCGTGTGCGAGTCCTAATCGCACTTGGCCGTTGTCCTGGTCAATTACAATATCTCCGCGGACCGTTCGTCACACTGTTCATGACTTCACGTCACCGGCGCTCTCTGCCAGTTTATATTCTAAATACGCAGCTTCTGAGTTAATTAGTAAGATTAGTCGAGGATTTCGTGTTTACCGACAGTTTAATAGCGACAAGTCGACAACTTGCCTCAGACTAGGCCTACCTCATATCTGGTTACTTTATTTATTGGTTGCTATTTTCGCTGACGGTCTTTTTGGAGATGCCTATCCTATTGTTAATTAAAATAGGGTTAACAAAATATCTTAGCCCGTAGTCTTCTAGAGCCATTACCAGAGGTACCGCGGACTAGGATGGAATATAGATCACCTAATAATATAACAGGCGAAGCAAGTGTTTGGAAACAAACATTTGTTTCTTAGCTCGCATTATTTATTGTAGTGTATTGTTTATTCATCATCCATACACTGCACTCGGATTTGTCATATTTTAACATTGGCCAATTCAGCAAAACAAAACACAGCGAGAAAGAACTGGAAAGAAATTCCGCTATTTTTTTTTCAACGTCCACTTCAACAAACAAACAACAACAAAAACATAGGTATAACACTAAATTAATATTAATTGACAAAAAATTTACCATTCTATATGTGTTTTTACTATATTTTCGAATTACATACTACTTAAGTAAATACACTTTTTTGCAATATGCAAGTACGTCGCTTTTTCCAAGGAAAGTGACATATATGTATGTATAATCGACCGTGAAGTAAGGACCCTGTAAAAATAACAACTTTACGAATATACTGCAAAGCTGGACCCGAACCAGAAAAACATACCATTCGTCGGTATAACCAACTTCGCCAATCGCTGTATACCCATAATTTGGACATCTCCTACAGTGCGTCTCCTCGTAATCAATGCCTGCTACTACTTCCTGCCACTCCTACTGCCTTGATTCAAGGTCGATTATACATACATGTCACATTCCTTTACATTATGCGTTCTTGGCGCCATATTTCGTGAACCTTTAGTGGTTGATTATGAAACGAAATAAATAAGTATTACACTGAGAAAAAAGTAGGCTGACAAAGTGACAAAAATCACGTTGTCAGAAAAAAATTGTTGAAGCATCAAAATAAGTTGTTACTATAACGAATCGAGCTCATTTCTCAGGACAGCTTTTATTTTGTCAATTTCTTTTTGTTATTGAAACAAAGTCGTATTTGTTACTGTAAAAACTTTGGTCACTGTTTGTTAGTGGAACAAAGTGGAAGTTGCGAGCGCAACAATGTCTAGTATGTTTTGCTAGAATTACTTTGTTAGATTGTATATATGGTCGACAAAATAAAGGTTGTCGTTGCAACCAATTCACTATGACGGCTCTCCAGGGTTAAAGTTTCTTTGTTGGGCCAACAATATTTTTTTCTCAGTGTACCATCATGTTTCATTTCATTTCATTTTTATTCACTATACATTCATTTATACATTACATACACCCAGATACGTCAGATGGTTGTGATACAACACTAAAAACATGCAGTTCCATTTGCAGGTTAAGTGAAAGTAAATAAGGGCCGAGTGCACGAAAGAACAATAAATCAAAATCAACTTGAACGTATGATTAAATACGTCTCTTTGTATGGACAGTATGGAAGGAACTCCTTGGGGTTCACTAAAAGTGACGTGTTTAAACATTGATTAACTCGGCCGTCCTTCGTGCAATCGGGGCTAAGTCATAACTTATTTGTGTAATAACATTAAATTAATGTATAAGTATATGTACTGTAATGTATATACTTAAAGCAATTTTAATTTATGTATATCATATTACAATGCACCGAAGTTTTCAATACTTATTAGTTTGTTTACTATATCACTTCTTAATGCGGAATTAAAATAGAAAACAGCCCAATTTCAGAAGTACGCTGAGCGCGCGAAATACAAGCAGAAGACGGGTTAAGGATGTTCCGACCCATACAATGTTTTTTTTTTACACAGAACGCAAACGGTATTGCACTTTAAGGCACGAGTTCGTCAAAAATATTAAATATAGCCATAGTAGTTGCAGCGAAAACATATTAACAATTTCAGGTTTAATGGTTTCGTTGTAATTGCCGATTAGAAGATTTACACCGTTAGATGGCACTGTTAAAAAAAATCGTATTTAAATAAATTGTAACAAAACCTATAATCCTGAAATTGTGAAATTGATTTCAGTATGATTGGTTTTGATACAATTTGTTTAAATACGATTTTTATTTAACAGCGCCATCTAACAGTGTAAAACTTCTAATCGGAAATTACAACGAAACCATTAAACCGAATATTGTGAATATGTTTTCGCTGCAACTACTATGGTTATATTTAATAATTTTGACTAATTCGTGCCTTAAAGTGCAATACTTTTTGCGTTCTGTGTAAAAAAAAAACATTGTATGGGTTGGAACATCCTTAAGAGCTCTATACATATCGTCCGACTCCAAATCCTAAATCTTTCTTTCATCATAATTAAATCATTATTTGACGAACCCTCTAAATCTTACCGACCGTTGTACTCCAAACGTACGCTTAAATGGTAAAATAATTTGTATAAATATGCAAAATTTACGGTTGTTAAGTCGTGATTAACATTTGGTTTTTTTAAGCTATTTTCATGGCATTATCGCCTACTAATCTAACGCTACCGTAACCTAACCTAGCATTGATTTTTAATTAGTAACTTAAAAATATTTATTAAAAACCGTTCATGAACTTATTTATCACGTTTCAACGATTCATATCCCTGCCGAGTACCAGGGCAACATATCACGCCGTGAGGTGATATTAACCCGTGAGGTGTAAATGGGACGTCAGGGGAATAACTCGGAGTATTATGCAAATGTAACGTACATTCTAGCCTCTGATTTAAGGGGTTAAACCTCGGTGGAGCGACGCGGATAAAGCTTAGTATGTTTGATAGAAACTCAGCCTTCGCTAGGGTGTTCTTACTCGTTCTGCGGAAGCTATTAAGTTGATAAAAGAGTTGGATTGCTTTATGACCTTTCATCTCATACATTTGATATGATTAAAATTAATACTCTAGTAATATATTTTAGGTTATCTTTGAATGATGAAGTTACCACTCATAAAATAATCGGAGGTGATTAATCCACGATGGGGAGGGGATAAATAAGTGGAAATAGATTTCCACTTCGAAACGTTATTTCAAATGGAATCAAAATTCATAAATCACGTAAGATTTTTATAGGTATTTTCATGTAAATATACCTCAAAAAATATGATTAAAATAGTATCTGATTCACTTAAATCTCTGTGGTTTATTTATTAAAATGATTTACAAATGAGTAATCATCCGATCTTATCATTCTTAAAAATAGTATAATGAATTATAAATTAATTTAAAAATAAGATTATAAAATAAAATAACTATGGTAGTATTTTTTTATTAAATAAAAGAGATAAAATTGTATTGCGTATTAAAAGGTATCGGAAGCTTGTCACTCAACGAACTCTACGTAACATTTTAAATATTAATTAAAAATAAAAAGTTTAATCGCACGATAAAAGTTACTCGTATCTTAATCCTTATCATATTTTTATAGAATGTGTAATAAGTTGATATTTAAATAATTTACCGTGTAATTATTTGACTTCGTCAACCATGTTTCAGAGTATTTAATTCTGAGTGTTTATCTTCATAGCATAATCGTTGCAAAAGGCGAGCTTAATACCAAAGAGCAGTTTCATACTACGAACCTTAAGGATCTACAAAAAGGTGCAGCTGGCGGAATTTACTGAATAAAATAAAAATAAAAAAATTACGTCTGACATTATAAAAATGCTCCTTTTTAATGTTTTTTTTTCAAACGAATTACTTGATTTTAGTTTAAAAGTGAAGGTATAAATATATTACAAATATAATAATATTAAAACCAAAATAAGTAAGGAATGTTACATTTTAAATTGATAAAAATTGTCAATTGAAACGGTGACCACAAACTTTTTTTTAAGAAATCTAGGATTTAGTGAACACTGACCCACCTGAAAACTTGGAGCACTAGCACGGAGTTCAAATTGTTGAACTCACAACTTGAGCAATGTCTAAAGAGGGCCCTTCTCAAAACCTATTAACTCCACTTATTTTATGATCGAAATCTCACTTTTATTCACGGACGGCTAGGAGTCGTCCACGAAAACTTTCTCACGTAAGTTCCGGGAGAGAGCGTCCGGCGACCGCGAGCCTGAAGCGCGTCCGAACTCGCGAGTGCTTCGCGGCCAACTGAAAAGCTGCGAGCTTTCGGCCCCAAGGAGGACGGCGTGCCCACAGAGGATTCGGAAGGTGGCACGTGAAAACGTGCCTTGTTTCGTTGACCGTAGGGTTTGTAGTTGAGCTTGGATGTATTTTGAATTTTTTCGCAATTAAAGTTCCACCGGGGAGAGAGTGATAGAGACGCCGGGAAAAGACAAGAAAAACAACGCGGAATAGTTTCCACCGTATGGGCGTATATGTTAAAAAAGTCATAGGTCTCTACTTGCTCCAGTTAAGTACCAAAAACATAACCCAAACGTTTTGTTTTTCTAAGACACTTTCTATGGAAAAAAAGGCATACATGATAAAGCGCTACTAGATATACGAACCTATTTATCTTGTGCCTCTTCTACATATATATATATATATGTATATATATGTTATATATGGTATAATATATGTATGTTCATATGCTTCTCCATAAACGACCTTTGATTTCGACATCGTCCTGCACGAAACCCTTTTTTATAAATCTGAAATGAATGGAAATACAATTGTTAATACAATATCCGTGCTGCTAAACCAACCAACAAATATTGCAAAAAAAAATTATTTCCTCTTAATAAACATTGTGTAAAGTTAACCGCCAAGTTGAAAAATTACATTAGATATAGAAGTCAGATCGTTTGTCACGGGTTTGTTAGGATACAGAAATTGTTGAAATAATGAAGAGATTTTCAATACCACTGAATAGTTCTCGTAGCTAATATGTACTTCTTGTAGACGGTTGCATGAACTGTTAAAGTTTTTCTATATTTTTCTTCTAAATATAATAAGTAATAAGTTCTCAAATAGGTTGCGGGTGACAGAACACACCAGAACATTGAATAAGACCACGCATTTAAAGAATTTAATGCCTGTTTTCAATTTCTTATACGCTGCAACATATTTTGAGGAATCTAAAAATTTTGTCATATTTTAAAACTAATATTTCACTCCTTTTGTACTATCATTTGATGATAGCGTGAATTTTTTTGATTAAATAAATGGTTAGCTTTACTGTATTAATTTAACGATTTGTCTGAATAAGTAACAAGTATATATTTTGAAATATATGAATTAAACAATTCCTCCAAACGTGTTTGCACATACCTTATTCCAATGAGTTCATTTCCTTCTACCACTTCAATCATCGCATACAAACATTACAAGTCAACAAATAAGTAGAGCTACTTCTGGTAATATATTTTAACCGGGCCTATTTTACCATCATTCGTTAAGGTTTTCGAATTGTACCCTATAATAGCAAGCTCCGACAATATGCCAGATATGCCAAAAGTGTAGATATAAAACAAGTTATTATTTTAACGAGAATGAATTCGCTATTAAAAGTATTAATTGATGCTGGAATGTAGTCTTTAAGTTACTATTTTACAATAAAAAATCTGGACTAACATTGTAAAGATATGCAGGCTTCATACTTTTATGTGTTCGATAGCTAATGAGAACTTTATCGGCAAGTGGTAAAAAACGCCCTAAGTAAGAAATATTAATGAGTACACTTTCGATCTAGTATCGAAAAATCGTTGCGCCAGTAAACAAATGACTTTAACGTTGAAAACTTCGTCATGTTAACTAATTTACCAACCATTTTAACCGAAACTTGCGGTTAGGTGCGCTAACGACCCCGATAGTGTCGAGGCGTGATGATACGCGTATTCGCATCAAAATCATGGTCATTTCACAAGCACAAAACTTGGAACCATCAATCTAAACTCATTGATTAGGCTCCAAGTTCAAAGGCGGACACTCAAACTTCCTGCCGTCTCTCTCACACTTGGGCGGGGCTAGAATTTCCACGCATGCGTCTCCCAAACTCCGCCGGCCAAGAATAAGAAATCTCCATTTTCCGATATATAATATTATACTTCTTATGTCGATTGTTTTCTATGTATTGGTCCTCTGTCCCACGCTGTACATACACGCATTTGTGGTTGAATTTGTTTGTGTGCCTTTCAGTTTTTATTTGGCTAGGTAGTGATTTTCTTTGGCACGCGGCCTGCGTGTGAAAAGCTGCGACCGCAGCATAACGAATGTGTCAGCGAGTCGGTATTCGCGGGAAACTAATTTATTACGTGACGTAAATAACTTCATAGTTCCGCGCCTGTAGATTATTGGCTGAAAGATAATTATAATACAGTGGAATTTCTGATTTAGAAACACGAGTCCTATTATGTAGGTGTGGGTTTAATATGGTTATAACTATACATTAATAGCTGAGGTACTCAGCTCCGCTCGGGTCAATGTCGTTTCGAATTGATGTCGGGATGGACCCAACATTTTATGTTATTTATAAATTACAAACTTTCATCCCCTTGTCATCCCTTTAAGTTTAATTTTCGTCACATAAGGTAGTCTAGGTCTTTTCCCAAGGTCCAGACTCTCTTGCAACAATAACTATTTGAATTATTGAATGATGGCTGACATGATTTTTAATATATCAGAGGTTGACATTTTGTTTGTTTAAATGTGATATTTACAGGAGCAATTGTATGGATTAAAAATATAAGGTCAACTTTTATTGTTCTGAAAACAAACATTAAAAATAAACATTTATTTATTATCAAATAAATAACTTAACGACAACATAATTTTGTTCAAATTAATTCCATTAATTGTTACATCAAATATATTTGTGAAACTATAAAATACTTTATTTGATTTAAACTTTTTCTAACACTTTTAAGGGCCTTTAGCTTGCCTTGGAGCTGTAAAACAGTCAAGTTTCTAAGTCGAAGCGATGAAAAACAGGGCCATTTGTGAATGCCACACATTTTGACGCTCGCGAAAAAGAACCTATAGGTTTCGCATTACTGTAGAATCGTAAAATTTGGTAATAAGCAAGGTCTCACAGGACAAATGAAAGAAAACATCTGAAAAACTGATTATTTGTAGTGATGGATCAGCTGTCTACATAGCAATTTTACGGAACCCTCGTTTCGCGAGACAGATTCGCAATTGTACGGCTATTTTAAGAAACCACATAGTTTGACATGGTATAAAAATTAAATCATTAAAATATAATATCAGAAAAGTTACAACGGAGATGCACATGTACACATAGCATAGTACTTCAACTTTACCATTTGAAAACTGTTTCTAGCTTTAGTATTTTTTCCATTCTTACTTACGTCCTATATTCAGTAAAAAGGTACTGTCCAATTTCTTAAAATTCTTGTACCTCTTGAAACTGGATATTTGCGCGCCTAATTTGTAGTCAGCCGTAATGTTCAATCAGGATAAACGTTTCAAAATCATCTGATCTGTCACACTTGTTATTTTCACCAAGCGATATTGATCAATCATTTAAAATAACTGTTTAATACTAACTGTTTTCGCTCATTAATAGATACCTACCGTAATGCATTAATAGTAATGAGAAATAATTTAAAATAAATGACAAAATTTCAACTGTGCTTAAACAGTAAGCAGTTGCACATAATTTTTTTCCGTGTCTTATTTATGTATTAATTTTTTTTATGCAACCTGACATGGATAGCTAATACTAATATAATTATAATAGCTTATATTAGCCCAATACACCACATTCCCGAATGAATTAGGTTTCGTGCAAGGACCTTCCCTTTATGAGCACGGCTACATGGAACTGGATGGAAAACACGGACAATTTTTCATTGTCGCTTCGACCATCTTTTCATCCAATGCGATGGTACCAACCCGGGCGGGATTAAACCCTACCACCTAGTAGGGGAAGGGGATTTACAGTTTTACATGGATTCCGAACCATGGAGCAACTCGCGTTCGTGACGAAATGCACTTATCGAACTCGGAAAGAGAAAGAAAGTGATGCATGTCGGGGCGAGGAATTGAACCCAGACCTCTGGTACGCTAAACCAGTCCCCGCGCCACTAGGCTACGAGCCGCTCGTTCATACAATTTATTAAATTTACTATAAAATAAATGTATATCCTTTTCAACAGTATTTAATTTAATTAAGTACGCATATTATCTTATACTAGCTGCGGTACCCGGCTCCGCTCGGGTTAGTGTCGGCTAAATTATCTCATGGATAAAAAGTAGCCCACATGACTGGTCCAAAATAGGGTCAAACTGGTCCAGGACAATGTATCCATGTACCAAATTTAATCAAGATCGTTCGAGCCGAAATAGCATGATTTAATGAGAAACATCCAATAATTCCCATTTAGACCTTCGTTGACGTTTGGTGGCTATTTAAAAAAAAAACATTTGCCGCAAGAACCTTTCTGCACTTTCACTGCTACATTGCTTACCTAGTAAGTAACGTGTAACGTAGGTAAGTTTTGCGTGGACTCCAACCCACAGCCAGCCTCAACATCGAAAACAGTAACCCATCTCGAACCTGACTGCTCCCAGAGATGCTATACATTGATAAAATACGCATATAAATCAGGTAAGTGGTTCGCATGTTATAAGACTTTAAGACTCACTACTTACCCTTCTGGTAATGAAGCGTTATATTATGTAATCTATAAGTTTTTAGTAGAATCAGGCTAGACGTAGATACAATGCACATCTAAATCGAGTAATTGGTTCTCAAGGATTTTGTTCTGTTGGTCGCTCCTCCGGCGATTTAGCGTGATGCCAAGTAGTCCTAAAGTTGCAGGAAATACCAAGCCGTACTTCAGTAAAAGTAAGCGCTGCCGCCGCAAAGCCGAGCCGTGCATAGCATTGCAGTTTGTATGACAGCCCCATCTAGGCGTAAGCGGAACTGAATTCTATTTAGCCAATCCTAATTCCCGGGTAGTTAAATGTACATGTACTAAGTTACAAATCGCTAGTGCCTTGAAAATTCGCCAAACGGACACCAAACAGTCACGACGTCTGCCCTCCCCCCGCCGCCGCTCCCCGCCACCGCCCCCGGCTCCTCTCCCCCTAGTGTGAAGTAGCGCTACCGGCATCGTTTTCGCAGCCCCGTGAAAGTTCTAAAGCCCATGGGCACATAAATTGTAGCCTATGTGTTATTCTGATGTATAAGCTATATTATTGTAAAGTTTCATTAGAATCCATTCAGTACTTTTTACGTGAAAGAGTAACAAACATCCATCCATCCATCCATCCATCCATCCATCCATCCATCCATTATTACAAACTTTCCCCTTTATATTATTTATTATATATTATTATTAGATATGAATAATGTTAAGGCAACGAATACTACTGATCAATTAAAAGCAATATAAAAACCTTATAACGCCTATTGCTGAAAAGGAGAGGACCTTTTGAGCGCACAACGCCCCCGAAAAATGTGTCCGCAGTGTGAGACGGAGGGTATATACCAATCTTCTCGATACATAAGGCCCATATACCGCGGCGCTATGTACTCGCTATGTGCCCGATGTCTGGCTATATGCGGCGGCGTCCGATAAAGATTGGGAGATTTGGGGCCATTTTTACTTTGTGTTGGAGGGATGGCTTGGCAATATTGAGGCTGCTCGCGATATATTTTGGAGTTGAGGTATAGTGACGTAATGCGGTCTTTGTTATAAGTATATGAGATTCCATTTCTTTTCTTTACCCATTAGATATACATATATAATACACTTGCATTCGTCGAAGAAGAACCAACAAGAAACGTCACCGGTTTTGTATGTTTTAACCGGTTCATATGTAGACTACTGTGTGGTCAGTCTGAGTTCTCACCTAAATTGGCGTTTAAAAACGTCAAACTCCATACAAGTTTTTACTACATATTCTATGGTTTTACTTCTTCAAGCTGTCAAAGTCAAACTCGGACTTCCGATTTGTATGAAAACACGGAGTCGACGTAAACGGCAACGTCGACGCATTTACGGCAACGTTGTGTAAGCTGTCAAATCAAACTCGGACTCGCAAATGTTAGTTCGCTTAACGCCCGCTGCGCGCGCTCTTTAATTTCAACATACATTTGAAAACGCCAGTCGATCGGTTTGCCGTAAACGCCAATTTAGTTCACAACTGAGACTTCGGGTACTGCTCACAAATAATACTACAAAGTAGAGATCAAACTGTTGACTACCATAATTACATCCTAATCTGAATAGATAATCAAATCTAAATTATTGTGGTGTAAAAAGCCGACAAAATTATTATCACTGCATAACTGCACAACGATGGCTAATGATTCCATGTACTGACATAAAATGTATAAGTTATGGCAACGCATTCTCGAAGAAACTATGTAAGTGCGATGCCAGGATCTAATTTCTAAGAGTTCTATAACATTCCAAATCACCAAAAGGTAGGTACAATCGTACTTCCTTCATAATTTCATATGTTCGGTTGGTAGCGCCGCGGGAACTTGCCTTCCATGCCAGAGGTCATGGCTTCGATCCCCGGCTTGTTTACGACTTTATTGTTCTCTCCGAATATGCGAAAAGTTTCATGGTTCCATCGCACTGGATGTAAAGATGGTCAACACGAATGAACAATGTTAGCAGTTTCCGTCCAGTTCAATGTAGCCGTGCTTATAAATAGGAATGTCCTGGCCTGGCGCCTAATTCCTATAGGATTGAGGTGCGTTGGGCTCATACCATGCCGGTGTGTGTGATATTAGCGATCCATGTCCAGTTATATAAACAAATTTATGGTAATTTACAGCGTCCTAATTTCGCAATAGAGAAAAACACGATTTTGATCGAAATTTAAGGGTGCTGCTATCAATGTTGAAATTTTGATATAAGTTCGATCGTAATAGGCAGTTATGACAAGAACACAGAAACATAAAACTAGCAAAACAGCCTCAATGGCCCAGTAGTGGCGCGACACTTCGGCGATCGCTCTCCGAAGTTAAGCAACGCTGGGTCCGGTCTGGTCTTGGATGGGTGACCATTAGACCGTTGAGAGAGGCAGGCCGTAGTTCGGATTTCACGTTAAACTGTAGGTCCCCTTCCTTACGTACTAGGTGGTAGGGTTTATCCCGCCCGGGTTGGTACCATCGCATTGGATGAACGATGGTCGAAGCGGCAATGAAAATTGTCCGTGTTTTCCATCCAGTTCAATGGAGGCGTGCAATATAAGGAAGGTCCTGGCATGGCAGAAACAGTATGCAGGAACAGTTCACTTATTGTGTTGTACGCTCACGCCTCTGGTAAGTTAGCCTGAGGTTATATAGCCAAATAATGCGCAGATTTGGGCTAGTCTTAAATACAAACCGCATCTAAATTGGGTAATTGGTTCTCAAGTTAAAAGCATTTCATGCTACTGGTCACCTCTCTATTAATTTAGCGTGATAAATATGTGGCATCAATATTGGATGAGCCATATAAATTGTCATCCCCTGTATGACCCCCTTCATTTAATTATTTTTTACAACATGGTGTGAAGAACCACCCGGTCGGCCAGAGAGTACTCGTCGGAGCAGCATAACGCTCTCCTTCCGTCCCCTTCGGAATCGCTCAACGCGGAACATGTAGGGAATCAAAATTCAAATTTACTGTCGACATTCCTAAAATAAGAACCAACCGATCCTGTCGATCCTTTTTGTATAGGGTCGGTAAACTATGGAATCGACTCCCTACCGGTACATTTCTTCCAAAGTAAAATCCGGGATCCTACAAACACGGTGTGCACCTGGCTGTCGGCATGGTTTTCGCAGCCCCGTAAAGGTTCGAAAGCACAATATCTTTATAAATTGTAGCCTACGTGTTATTCTGATGTATAAGCTATATTATTGTAAAGTTTCATTAAAATCCATTCAGTAGTTTTTACGTGAAAGAATAACACACATCCATCCTTACAAACATTTCCCTTTATAATATTAGTAGGATTAACCTATCGAGTAATAGAACCTTAACCCATTTCTTTATGTATGCAAACTTCAACCTGCTATATTTTGCCCAGAGGCAGTCGTTATCAAAATGAGTCGTATTTAAGATTAAAGTAGATAGTTAGAATAAATCACCCGCACTTCCTCGCAAAATGCGGAATTTAAATCGCATTTTACAGCGAAACAACGCTAAAGAGACGTCTGCTCATCGCAAATGGCGCTCACGGAGTGCTTTGAATGCAGAATTTCACGGCTACGTTCGCGCCGCCACCGCTAGGGGCGCTGCGCGCATGCTAATGGCCGCTCGGCGGGGACGTGGTTGCCTTTTGTTTTGGCGCGAATCGGTCTGTTTGTCACTACCGACCTACATGGATTTGATTTGTAGCCAACCGGCGAAAGACGCCGTTTGTCAGTGTTTTCTTTCTTAGATTCGGTTTTTCTTGATTTGTTAAACAGTTTGTTAAACATCTGCATGCATTTAGAAATAAAATCTTGGCGTATAAAATGATGTCGATCTTTAAGTCATACTGGTTCTTAGTAACCAGGAAATGTTTGAGGCAGGCAAAAAGTCAAGTATTGTTTTTAGGAATTTTGATTTTAAACTGTTTAAAAGTACTGCAAAGCCGATGAGAACTAAACTGTCACTATTTTCATATTTTTAATCGAAGTCATTTAAAGAAACATATAAAAATCTGTGCAAAACTGTTTTTTTGTACTGGCCACGGAAGGCCAATACCACACTAAGCTAAAAGTGCTAATTTATTTTAATTTACACTTAAAGGGCCTTTATTACTAAACTGCTGATTACCTTATACTGGTATTCGTTGCACGCTACTAAGAAAGGCCCTTAATATGTGGTGATTAAGCTAATCAGCAGTAGGTGAAAAAGGCCCTAATTGTTTAGTCTTGTAGTTATGGTTATTCCATATCTGTCCTTATTTTTTCCTGAAGAAGAAAGAATATAGATCTAAAATTACCATAACTTTAATGCCGAGGATAACGCTAACAAGAGATGGTGCACTCCGGTTTTAGTGTCATGATATAAGTCCAACAAGCAATCCCAGAACCTGCATTACATAGCCGGCCACCTGAATTTGATGGAATAGGAACTAACCCTTGCGGGATTAACCGTACCACTTAGTAAGTAAGGAACCATACACGACCGTGGAATCCATCCAGGAACGATAAATCCCAAAGGAGTATTTACAGACATGCACGAGCAAAAATGAAGTGGGATGCATTTGTATTGTTTTGAAAGCTGGATAATTTATATCTAAGCAACCTGCCAACCATAACAAGAAAACGCTATAAGTTCAAACCAATTTTCGAACATATAGGATTCGAACCCTTGCTGAAATGCCATTTTGGCATCTTTGATTTATTTTTCAGACGATAACGATAACTATTTCCTGGAGGAACGTGCTGTGATAGGGTAACACCGCGCCTCTAGATATACTTTCAGTCGTTTGACGTTGAAAACGCAGCTTTTAAAAATAAAGAAAATATTAAGGAAAATTCCGCCCACAATCTTCATAAAGTAGATTGACCATAAAGTCAAAGCCACGATGGTAGGAAGTCGCTGCCAGCTGTAAACACCAAATTAAAAAGGAAATCCTCCACTTTACATGTTAGCCTCAGAAGACATCAAAAGCTCTTATCACTGATAGTAGACCACACGTTTAAATAATATTTCAGGGGCCAACGTGATGTTCTTTTCATTTTATAATAATTTGAAACTTCTCTTATATTTCGCGAATAGCTACGATGAGATTTTTCTGGAAAAAAAATCTTTAGATTTCTAAGAAATAAATACTTTAAACTTATAGGACATTTATTGCTTACATTAAATACTGTCTGCCTACCCCTTCGGGAAGCCTGCGTGATGTTACGTATGTATTGCTTAGTACACAAGTCGTTACCAACCTCCTTCCTGATTACGGAATTGCAGGAATAGACGCCCTGCAAGGTGTCCTTAGTCCCTGTTTTGTCCTTCAACTCGAGGGCGGTGGCTAGACGTGAAGAGCACTGTACTCGCCCTCAGACTTAATCACATTAGCATCAGGCATGGCGGGGACGCCATTAAGTCACAACAATCAACAAAGGAGAAAAAGAAACGAAAATAGAAAATCCTGCGACGGAATTGAGCGGACTTTCCATAGACTTTGAAACGACCAGAGGAGACAGCCCAAGTTTCTTCAAAAAAGTATCTTTTCGTAGTTATTTAAATTGCCATCATAAATATAGACATCAGAACGAATTTGGTTAAAGATCACTTAAACATGTAAAGCCATACTTAGAAAAACATCTTAAACGAGTGAAGAAACTTTATTTTTTTATTAAGTTCGTCCTTTGCTAATAAAAATTGTTATAAGTATAGAGTTGTCCAAATTGACTGTTTCGTCTAAAATAAAGAATGATAAGCCAAATAAATGTCGACCAAAATAATAACCAATTGATTTAATGCAATTTTAAAAGCTTTTCTTTGGGCATGGGGCGCATAACAAGTAATATCAAGTTATGCACCGTTAACAGGTTAGTCAGCTGTATTTGGTTTATGACAGAAATTTGCTGTGAATGGTGTGTGAGGAACTAGTGCAGAGATCAGTTTTTGACTGCTTATTGTCACAACGATTTTGTCTTTTTGGTTTCAGTGCTTTTTCAATTATACTTAATAAGATATTCAGAGCTGTTGTTTGAGTATTGTTTCTAAATTCCGAAAGCATCAGTTCCATACACTTGCATTCGCCTTTCGAGTTTTTTGAATTCGTTTACACAAGATATTATAGGAGGTTGTGATCCAAGTACCAACCATTGATTCCGCGGTCATTTGCAAAATGGTGCATTAAGCTTTTACCTAAAATGAAGTATCTATGCAGGTATAGATGCGTTTAGTTGTAGCGTATAAAAAACGTTAGACGTGTGAACCCATGCAGGATATTCCACAAATTTAGGAAGGATCTTCCATCCTTTCCGCAAAGAAACTCGCTAGACCGCGCAAAACTCATGAAATGAAACGACTTCAGTATTGCAGCAACCGCGTGTTCTCATAGCAGCTGATGTGATGATGCTATTATGAACATCAAAACTTTGCATGGGAGACATTTCTGATTATAATTGTGTTCATTATATACGTAAGGGCCACACGTCCGTTAACATCATGTATAACATGAAGTATTACTTAATAGGTAAATATCGAAGGGAGTTCCACAACTTCGACTATGTAGTGCTCACGCAAAAGCTAGTTTATCCAGTAACAAGCTCGCTAATTCTGTTTGCATTTTTATACAAACCTTGGAAAAACGAGGACAATAATTGTCAACCGTTAGGTATTCAAAGGCCGAATATTTTACTCTCGAGATCTGTAACGGTCCCCCTGATTTTCTATTGTTTTCTATTCCATACTATATCTATATCTATAAACTATCCCTCTCTGTTCGAGTCGTGACTCTGTGGCGGCGTCTCCCTACCGAATCGCATCGCCGTTCGTTTGTGCCCCGGCTCCGGCGAGTCGAGTGCCCGCGAGATATCTACAGGTTGATGCCGCGCTCGATCGGTCCCCATTTACCGGACACACGGTTATTAATGAGGTTTTTGAGAACGAGCCGTTTCTCAAACTCATTTCTCTGCCGCACCGCCAGGATATGATATCTGCCGGGGGGTGCCTTTCCTCATATATAGATATATGAGGACCTGGGACCAAGGTTGAGGGGTTACCCTACTCAAGCGTAATTTCAACAAGGTCGATAGCTCAGCGATAGTCCGCAAATCGGCTGGCATGGTGCCTGGCTTTTCTGAGTACCTTTGGTCCTCAGCACCTCATAAAAAATAAAGAAATACAGCGTTTCAAGTGTGGAATAATTATAAGAATGAACTTCTAAACCCCGTCCCTAATAATATATTATGTTTAAATATTTCCAAGTTTTTTTAAAAACGTAAGAATATATTTTATTGTTCGTTATCAAATAATATCACATCCAACTGATTTGAGTGTTCTGTGGGTGTTTAAACTATTGTCTCATGTTGGCTTACCACGGTTATTTTTCTCGGTCGTTGTGGCCGACGTTTTTAGCTGTCCCGTGCAGTTCATTTTCAAGGCGAGTGCGTGCATGCGGCTGGACGCACGTTTGACAGACCACTCTGTTTGTGGTCTGTGAAATGTGCGCCCAGAACTTAACCATATCTGAGAGCAAGAAAGGGGTGCATTTGAAACTAGACCTTCGGTTAAGGTTGGCATTCAAGGTAAGTCCCCGCGCCACTAAGCTAGGCGCTGGATACGAAATTGTATAGTATAATGGCATTGTGTGACGTGCTTGTTAGTCAGACGCTATAACTTGGGTGTTATACATGGACATCTTCGTGATTTATTTAGATAAGCAAACAGGTACACATATGATTAATATACAAAAGGCAATTTCATACTAAATAACTATATATGTACCCTGCACCGTATTTCACATTTAATATAAAAATTTAATAGGGCTTATTATTTCAGAAAGAAAAACAAACATATCATCAGGCTAATCTTAAAAAAGATGTAAGTTAATAATAAAACAAAATATATCTGAAGGTTGCAGGAGCACAGATAAAGTATGAGGGTAACATGATAACATACATGTCAGAATCTTTCATTTAAATGGCACAAAAAAATTTACAAAGATAATCAAATCAAATCAAATCATTTATTTGGTGCTAATGGGAATGAATCAAAAGATAGCATAACATTTCACACCTCGTCATAGAAAATACAAATAAATATCACAATATCTTATCATTAATCAAACATTCATTATTAAATTATCAAATTATACGATTTTAAACATTTCCAATAAATATTGATCTATAAAAATTAAATAAAGAATTAAAATAAATATTAAACATCTGAATTGAAAAAAATTAGGTCGTAAAACGTTTTAGTGAGGAGCCATTTGCTCATTTTTCTTTTAAAGAGAGTTTCACTTTCCTCTAGTTGTATATCTAGCGGCAGTTTATTAAATATGTTGGTGCCCTTGAATTTTAAGCTCTTTTGGAATTTCGCAGTGCTGTGAGCTGGTACCAGTAGCAGTTGTTTGTGTCTGGTCGGATAGGAGTGAGAGCGCGTGTCGTACTCCGACGCGTTGCACCTCGCAAACAGCGCGACCTTCTTTACGTAAGCGTCGTACATCGTTAGCAATCTAAGTTTTTTAAATATTGGTTCGCAGTGGTCGTCCCACGCAGACTTGCTTATGATTCGTACTGCACGCTTTTGCAGTACGAATACTTTGTGGGCGTCGCCAACCGCTCCCCAGAATTCCAACCCAAACGTCATTATTGAGTGAAAATATCCGTAGTAGGCGTTTATCAATGTATAAGTGTCACATGATTGGGCTAGAATTCTGAGACAGTAACATGCTTTGCTTAGTTTGTTGCATACAGTGTCGATATGGTCCGTGTATCTGAGGTTGTCATCGAGCGTAAGACCTAAGAATTTGTGAGACTTTTGGAACTCGATGACATCGCCCAATAATCGAACACTCATATTATTTCCAAGTTCCCCCTTATTGGTGATAGTGAATTACACACATCCCGTTTTAGCTTTATTCATCAAGAGCTTGTTTGCTGTGAACCAGTCGAAAAAAGCTATTGAGCAGTATTCCAACTTGTTTAGCAATTCTTTTTTATCTTTTGCTTTAACAATTGCATTAGCATCGTCTGGCAATCTAGCAATAATGCGCTTTTTATTGTATCCGGTAGATCATTAATGAAGAGTAGGAAAAGCAGTGTCGACAATATGGAACCCTGTGGAACTCCGTGCGTAATTTTAAAGGGCTCCGAGATTGAATCCGACAATTTGCGGTCATACATGCATTTTACATAGATAGATTATGATGAAAGAGTTGCTGTAACTTGCTTCTTAAAGTAATTATTACTGAGAGTTGATCATGTTATGAGAGTGGAGATGTACATAAAGAGATGCTCATAAAGGGAAGGCCCTGGCAAGGTACTGGGAATGTGGTGTATTGGGCTAATATCGTAACGGTATAGACTAGGAGGTCGCGACAAAAATGGTAACGATAACGTAAATGGCTGAAACTGGGTTCACGGGATAAAGTACAACCCTCTGAAGCTAAATGTGTCAGTCTGCCTGTTCCAAGTGGTTGCGTTACGTAGATAAGGTGCCTGAAAAAGTAGTTATGGTGACAAAAAATACATATGATAAGGTAAATGGATGCAAATAACGAAGCATGAAAGTATCAATACATACTTGCTTAGCAATACAAAAACTGAACAAATCTTTGGTTGCATTTAGTAGTTATGGGCGATTTAGGTTACAGATATAACTTCAGGTATATTTAAGTATTTAATTAAGTTACCTTCTGTTTATTGTTGTATAATTAATAGGTATCAATGTTTCCAGATAATCAGTATATTCATCAGCAGGTACATACCAGCATCTATTTTATATAGCCAATCTAGAAAACGCAACCACTTGGGACGGGCAGACCGACATATTTAGCATCAGAGGGTGGGTCTCTAACATGAGAACCTAGATTCAGCCATTTACCTTATCGTGACCAAAAATGTCGTGACCTCCCGGAATAGTAGTTGTGAGGTATTAGCCATTAATTTCAGGTCGCATAAAAAAAATAGATTTGGTCCGTAAAACGAATCACCCCACGCAGCGAGGAGAGCGTATAATTGATGAATACATCAAACAGTTTGAGGCGCCCGCCGCGGATAATGCCCCGGAACCCTGCGCTTAAATCATCGGAAAACCCGCGCTTACTATTCACAGCGGAAACTCGTGACACACCCCCTCGTCCCGTCAACCCCCCACCCCCGTCCGCTCCTTGAATGTATTTGCGCAGTTTTATTTTTGGTTGTTTACTTTGAGCGGGAGGATTTCTGTTTCGGATAAATGGTGGCTCTTAACAGTTGCCGCTATCGAGCAAGAAGGCACGGAAGTGGCGACGGAAAGTCAACCGTACAGTGGTAATACACTGACGGCACCGCCGCCGCGCCGACCAGTCAGATCATAACGAGATGATCGAGTTCCATAGAATTACTTGTGCCTGTTTCCTCAGTGGAATTAAGCAATATTTTCCTTAAATTGGGCTCATTAAATAAATTAACTTAGAGGTACGTCTGTACATTTTTGTTTTTTTCTTTGATAACTTAACTTTTATCCACGATGTACGCCTTTTTGTATTTGTATATACATTTTTAGAGGCCCCGGATATAAGTTAATGAATAAATAAAACCAAAACGTAAGGACGTAGCACACAGTTCATTTATTTAACGTGTAAAATAGCAGAAAACTATTTTATTTTATTTGACTATTAAGGGCCTCAGATAGTACTCACCGGACGGATAGTACAAATTCACGCTTGTCAAAAGACGGATAGTCATTGCCGGAGAATTATAAATTCAATCACAATTATCTGGACTTACTAAATCAGATGGATAAGCAGAAGCGTAAATAAATCCGTCGAATGGTTATCTGGCTGTATATTAGACTATTGTAAAATCAGACCTGAGGAAACAAACAAGAGCCTGTTACGCTATTCGTAAGATTGATACACCGTTAAGTGGACGCAGTATTTATTAGATATAGACTGTATGACAAATATAGGAGAGAGCCCGAGCTGTGTAGTTTGCTTGGATAACAGACAGGAATGGCGACCGGGATTCGCAGTGATATTTGACGTTTACCAAGAGTGTTGCCACTCCGAACAGAGCCATTGTATGAAACCTCATTATCTTCTTAAGGATGTTCCGACCCATACAATGTTTTTTTTACACAGAATGCAAAAAGTATTGGACTTTAAGGCACGAATTCGTCAAAAATATTAAATATAGCCATAGTAGTTGCAGCGAAAACAATTTCACAATTTCAGGATTATTGGTTTTGTTACAATTTATTTAAATACGATTTTTATTTAACAGCGCCATCTAACGGTGTAAAACTTCTAATCGGCAATTACAACGAAACCATTAAACCTGAAATTGTGAATATGTTTTCGCTGCAACTACTATGGCTATATATCATATTTTTGACGAATTCGTGCCTTAAAGTGCAATACTTTTTGCGTTCTGTGTAAAAAAAACATTGTATGGGTCGGAACATCCTTAAGGTCGGCCCGTAAGCACCTGAAAATTTCACCTCCCATACAAACGTAGTTTACTAATGATTTGAAAACCACTGTTCCAACTTACTTGATATTTGGTATCTAATATTAGGCTACAAATATCTGTGTCTGCATGCCTTTGTTTTTTCGGTAAATGTATTCTGGGTCAAACCACAGAGAAATTCGTATGAAGATTTTCTTTTTGCTTTCATTTCATTCGGTTTGGATTTTTCAAAAAAACAAAAGCATGCAGACACAGATATTTATTACCTGATATTAGATATTAAATATCAATTTAATTGGAATAGCGGTTTCCAAATGATTAGTAAACTACGTTTGTATGGGGAGCATAGCTTACGGGCCGTTCTTAAGGTGGCCCAACCCGGCGGGCCCAACTCATTCGCGGGCACTGTACAAAACCGTGCTGTTGCGCTCTGGGACCTTCTCTGTTTCAAAGAATAAGACAGGCTCCGTGATGAGGAAGATGCAACATGTCCACAAAAAAGACAATGTGCATAGTGTATGATTTGGTAAGATTTACGAAAATTTTAATTTCAAAACGACTTATAGCTAAAAGTAAACCACGACCGCTGTAGTAAAAAATCGAACAAAAACCAAATAGATTATAAATCTTGATTAAATAAGCTATGTCTGATGACTAATCATTTTAAGATGTTCTTACTTTATCATTGCGTAATCCACAACCAAAGTTATTGTAAAAAACGCGCGAAAAATGCGAACTTTCAGACCTCATAACTTCGAAACCAAACACAATTTTACAATGCCAATGGTCATCAGACATCTAGTTCGATCAAATAAAGCTATTTTGAGCAAAATGTTGGATCTCTGACAAGAAATATGGGCGTGATCTTCTTTCCCCTTTTGTATGGGGATGGCCCACCTTAAGGGTGAGGAATGATACCTGAAACCTTTGGTTTTGAAAAGTGAATCGTAAGTTTCAGCAAACTATATTTTGGTGAGTAGATCTCCTTTTTTCTGAGGCAGCCCTACCCGCCTTAAGTGATTTCATTATGAATGCGAGCTGTTAAATGGTTTGGAAGGGTTAAACTGGGTTGGTACCATCTTACTGGATGAAAAGAATTTCGAAGCGGCAATGCGTCCGTGTTTTCCATCCAGTTCAATGTAGCCGTGCAAAAAGTAATACTTCTAATTTATGTAGATGACGCTGTTAAATCCAGCGAGTATGTTAATTCTCACATTAATCTGAAACGTGCCGTAACCCGTTCAAACCATACGAAATATAATGCTGAACTGTCCGTTACACAGGGTACATGGCAATGGAGTGTGTGATGCTGTGAACATCTGAAGCGTGCCTGATACCCGTCCATTACAGGAGGGTATTTTCATCGCAACATTAGTCAACATTTCGTTTCATAATTATCGGATTAAGGGCCTTTTTCACGTACTGCTGATTAGCTTAACCGCCAGATATTGAGGGCCTTTCATAGCAGCTTGCAATCAATACGGCTCGTAGCCTAGTGGCGCGGGGACTGGACTAGCGTACCAGAGGCCTGGGTTCAATTCCGACTTGCACCACTGTCTTTCTCTTTCCGAGTTTGATACGTGCATTTCGTCACGAACGCGAGCTGCTCCATGGTTCGGAGCCCATGTAAAACTGTAGGTCCTCTTTCTCTACTAGGTGGTAGGGTTTAAGCCCGCCCGGGTTGGTACCATCGCATTGGATGAAAAGATGGTCGAAGCGGCAACGAAAAATTGTCCGTGTTTTCCATCCAGTTCAATGTAGCCGTGCTCATAAAGGGAAGGTCCTGGCATGGCACCTAATTCCTTCCGGAATGTGCTGTATTGGGCTAATACCATAACGGTAGTTGTGTGGTATTAGCCATCCATGTCAGGTCACATAAAAAAAAAACCAGTACAAGATAGTCAGCACTGCCAATAAAAATAAATCAGCACTTGGTGAAAACCAGGCTAAAAGTTTTTTCGGCTTCTTTAATATAGGTTTTTATCGAAAAAAAATATAGGCGAGGATCTTATTGTTTTTGTTCTGTGATCGGAATCTTATATGAAACAGAATTCTTCTTCATATAAGATCGCAATGAGATCATCTTTTTTTTTAAATTATACAAAGAAAAATACAAGCAGATATGGATTTATTAAATAACTTTAAATATTAAACCAACTGAATTAGACACAAATTAATATTGAAAATATGTTTTTATACGAAAAAAACATCTAGGACATCGGTGAATATTAAAGTAGTTCATAGTTCAGGGGCATATGGACCAACCTTGCATGTTAGAGGTCATGGGTTCGAATCCGGGCCCTGTTCATGCACTACTTTCTTTCTCTTTCTGAGTTGCATAAGTGCATTTCGTTACGGATGCGAGCTGTTCCGTCATTCGGGAACAATCTTGATCTTCAGGTCCCTTTTCTCAGCTAGTAGGCCAATGAATGAAGCTAAAATTTGGGGCTTACCAAAGCACTAAATCGTCCGTCCATGAAATCTTCAGAATGTGTACAAATACAGGTTTTAAAAATGAATGACTCAGAATCCAACATTTTTTTTTCCCGGAACTTAGGTATTTTGACCAAAAACACAAAATATGCGGTATCATTTGCTGCAAAAATGGCCCGCCAAATTTCTTTTCAATGTCTAATAAAATGGGTTAATAGGTATATATCTGTTCAGGAATCCAACAATTTTTTTACACAAAAGCGAGTTTTTTTTAAAAAATACACAGTTTTCGCTCTCATAAACTCGGCAGAATTGGGCAGCCCAATCTGTCGTCACACATTTGTTTTTAATTCTTATCAGATCGATAATTTCAACGAATCCAACAAATTTGTTACTGGCAACACATATATTTTGCTAATGGCCAAATAAAGTAAACGGCATAATTTGCCCGCCCATTTTTTAAATTATAATGATAATAAATGATATAGACGAACATACTTTTAACAGAATCCAACAAAAAATTTACATGCCAGTCAATTTTGCAGCGTATAACGTAACATTGAATTTCGCGCTAAAAAAGCTTGGCGAAAGCGGGTGGTAGGCGGCGCGGTGCGGAGGCAGTGCGGCGCGGTGGCGTGGGAACGGTGGCGGCGGTAAGAAAGGGTTTAGCCTGTGTTAGTGATACCGATTACGAAGTAATTATTAGTATTATCTTTGGTGATACTTATGTATAGTTCGTTTTCATGCGTAGTACCTGCATAATGGACAAGAGTTTATAAAATGTGATGTGAAATTTAAATTAATTAATTCGCCAATTTGATAAAGGTATTATTCTTTTGTAATTGCTAGTGATCGTCGAATATACACATGTAAATGAGTAAAATACTTTGGTAAAGGTTGAATACAATTTGAGTTATTTTATTTTTATGCAAGATGATTCCGCGAAGATAAATCACTGAAATTAGATAAACTACATATTTATAATTCACAAATTGATTCACGGTGGATTATACATACATTCATGAATGAAGAACGTGATATATCACGTTCTTGGATTCAGTGCCGCACTAGCTTAGTACGAAAAAGTATATTTACTTATTGAATTATGTTGTGCCTTGGGCGTCAGGGCAAATAGGACCCGAAAGCGCTAGACCCGAGCACGCCTGTGAAATACCCCGCAATTCGCTTGCACCGGTCATATAATACTGACCATACATTTAAAAGTATGGAAAATTTACTGTTTCGAGCGTATTCAAATGCGAATATCTAGTTAATTACTCATCAGATTTTAGTGAAGTTTCATCAATTCAAATAACACGTTGAAGACTCCATAAGCACAAAAAAAGATCGTCGGTGTATAAAGTACCGGTGAAAATGTCTCAAAACATTTTTTTTAAATTTAAATGTATGAAAATATATATACTGTCCATCTTTTTTGTTTATGGAGTCTCTGGCGTGCTATCTTTAATGGTGAAAATCTCATTTAAATCTGACCATTAATTTCCGAGATATTCGCATGTGAATACTGTCGAAACAGTAAATTTTCCATACATTAAAAACTTAAAACAATTTTTGAAAGGCATTTTCACCGATCTAAAAAAACATGAAAAATGTGGTCTATATCGAATATAGATAACGTAGGATCGGTGAAAATGCCTTTAACAATGTTTTAAATGTAAAGGTATTGAAAATTTACTGTTTTGAGTGCATTCAAATGCGAATATCTCGTAAATTAGTCGTCAGATTTTAATGAAGTTTTCATCATTTTAAATAACACGTCAACGACTCCATGAGCATGAAAAACCGGCCATGTGCGAGTCTGACTCGCACACGAAGGGTTCCGTACCCTCGTACAAGACATAACACAAAAGTTTTGTGTGTAATTTTGACTATTTTTTTATTTCATATTTTTTGCTTATGGAGTATTTCACGTGCTATCTCTAATGGGGAAAACCTCATTTAAATCTGTATATACGGTACATACATTTGCATCGGTATAAATGCCTCTTTCTTTAAAATTCCTTCAAAAAATTTTGAAAATTTTAAATGTGTTTTTTGTTTGCTCAAGGCGTCTTCAACCTGTTATTTTGAATGGTGAAAACTTGATTTAAATCTGACCATTAATTTCCGAGATATTCGCATATGAATACTGTCGAAACAGTACATTTTCAATACATTTAAAACTTAAAAGAATTTTTAAAAGGCGTTTTCGACGGTCTAAAAGAACATGAAAAATGTGTTCTATTACGAAAATAGAAAACGTTGGATCGGTACAAATGGCTTTAACAATGTTTTAAATGTAAAGGTATTGAAAATTTACTGTTTTGAGCGCATTCGAAGGCGAATATCTCGTAAATTAGTCGTCAGATTTTAATACAGTTTTGATCATTTAAAATAACACGAGACCGACTCCATGAGCATGAAAAACCGGCCATGTGCGAGTCTGACTCGCACACGAAGGGTTCCGTACCGTCGAACAAGACATAACACAAACAAGTTTTGCATGTAATCTTAACTATTTTTTAATTCCATATGTTTTTCTTATGGAGTCTTTGATGTGCTATCTCTAATGGTGAAAACGTCATTTAAATCTGTAAATACGGTACATACATTTGCATCGGTATAAATGCCTCTTTCTTTAAAATTCGTTTAAAAACCTTTGAAAATTTTAAATGTGTGAAAATATAAATACCGTTGATCTTTGTTTGCTCATGGAGTCTTCAACCTATTTCTTTGAATGGTGAAAACTTTATTTAAATCTGACCATTAATTTCCGAGATATTCGCATGTGAATACTGTCGAAACAGTACATTTTCAATACAATTAAAACTTAAAAGAATTTTTAAAAGGCGTTTTCACCGGTCTAAAAAAAACATGAAAAATGTGTTCTATTACGAAAATAGAAAACGTTGGATCGGTACAAATGGCTTTAACAATGTTGTAAATGTAAAGGTATTGAAAATTTACTGTTTTGAGCGCATTCGAATGCGAATATCTCGTAAATTAGTCGTCAGATTTTAATACAGTTTTCATCATTTAAAATAACACGAGACCGACTCCATGAGCATGAAAAACCGGCCATGTGCGAGTCTGACTCGCACACGAAGGGTTCCGTACCGTCGAACAAGATATAACACAAACAAGTTTTGCATGTAATCTTAACTATTTTTTAATTCCATATGTTTTTCTTATGGAGTCTTTGATGTGCTATCTCTAATGGTGAAAACGTCATTTAAATCTGTAAATACGGTACATACATTTGCATCGGTATAAATGCCTCTTTCTTTAAAATTCGTTTAAAAACCTTTGAAAATTTTAAATGTGTGAAAATATAAATACCGTTGATCTTTGTTTGCTCATGGAGTCTTCAACCTATTTCTTTGAATGGTGAAAACTTTATTTAAATCTGACCATTAATTTCCGAGATATTCGCATGTGAATACTGTCGAAACAGTACATTTTCAATACATTTAAAACTTAAAAGAATTTTTAAAAGGCGTTTTAACCGGTCTAAAAAAAAACATGAAAAATGTGTTCTATTACGAAAATAGAAAACGTTGGATCGGTACAAATGGCTTTAACAATGTTGTAAATGTAAAGGTATTGAAAATTTACTGTTTTGAGCGCATTCGAATGCGAATATCTCGTAAATTAGTCGTCAGATTTTAATACAGTTTTGATCATTTAAAATAACACGAGACCGACTCCATGAGCATGAAAAACCGGCCTTGTGCGAGTCTGACTCGCACACGAAGGGTTCCGTACCGTCGAACAAGACATAACACAAACAAGTTTTGCATGCAATCTTAACTATTGTTTAATTCCATATGTTTTTCTTATGGAATCTTTGACGTGCTATCTCTAATGGTAAAAACGTCATTTAAATCTGTAAATACGGTACATACATTTGCATCGGTATAAATGCCTCTTTCTTTAAAATTCGTTTAAAAACCTTTGAAAATTTTAAATGTGTCAAAATATAAATACCGTTGATCTTTGTTTGCTCATGGAGTCTTCAACCTATTACTTTGAATGGTGAAAACTTTATTTAAATCTGACCATTAATATCTGAGATATTCGCATGTGAATATTGTCGAAACAGTACATTTTCCATACATTTAAAATTTGAAACAATTTTTGAAATGCATTTTCACCGATCTAAAAAAACATGAAACATGTGTTCTATATCGAATATATATAACGTTGGATCGGTGAAAGTGCCCTTAACAATGTTTTAAATTTAAAAGTATTGAAAATTTACTGTTTTGAGCGCATTCGAATGCGAATATCTCGTAAATTAGTCGTCAGATTTTAATACAGTTTTGATCATTTAAAATAACACGTGAACGACTCCATGACCATGAAAAACCGACCATGTGCGAGTGTGACTCGCACACGAAGGGTTCCGTACCGTCATACAAGACATAACACAAAAGAGTGTTGTATGTAATTTTTGTATGACTATTTTTAATTCCATATTTTTTGCTTATGGAGTCTTTGACGTGCTATCTCTAATGGTGAAAACCTCATTGAAATCAGTATATACGGTACACACATTTGTATCGGTATAAATACCTCTTTCTTTAAAATTCCTTCAAAAATTTTTGAAATGTAATCTTAACTATTTTTTAATTCCATATGTTTTTCTTATGGAGTCTTTGATGTGCTATCTCTAATGGTGAAAACGTCATTTAAATCTGTAAATACGGTACATACATTTGCATCGGTATAAATGCCTCTTTCTTTAAAATTCGTTTAAAAACCTTTGAAATTTTTAAATGTGTGAAAATATAAATACCGTTGATCTTTGTTTGCTCATGGCGTCTTCAACCTGTTATTTTGAATGGTGAAAACTTTATTTAAATCTGACCATTAATTTCTGAGATATTCGCATGTGAATACTGTCGAAACAGTACATTTTCAATACATTTAAAACTTAAAACAATTTTTGAAAGGCGTTTTCACAGGTCTAAAAAAAAACATGAAAAATGTGTTCTATATCGAAAATAGAAAACGTTAGATTGGTACAAATGCCTTTAACAATGTTTTAAATGTTAAGGTATTGAAAATGTACTGTTTTGAGCTCATTCAAATGCGAATATATCATAAATTAGTCGTCAGATTTTAATGAAGTTTTCATGATTTTAAATAACACTTGAACGACTCCATGAGCATGAAAAACCGGCCATCTGCGAGTCTGACTCGCACACGAAGGGTTCCGTACCGTCTTACAAGGCATAACACAAAAAGGTTTTGTACGTTATTTTGACAATTTTTTAATTCCATATTTTTTGCTTATGGAGTATTTGACGTGCTATCTCTAATGGGGAAAACCTTATTCAAATCTGTATATACGGTACATACATTTGCATCGGTATAAATGCCTCTTTCTTTAAAATTCGTTTAAAAACCTTTGAAAATTTTAAATGTGTGAAAATATAAATACCGTTGATCTTTGTTTGCTCATGGAGTCTTTAACCTATTACTATGAATGGTGAAAACTTTATTAAAATCTGACTATTAATTTCCGAGATATTCGCATGTGAATACTGTCGAAACAGTACATTTTCCATACATTTAAAACTTAAAACAATTTTAAAGAGGCTTGTTCACCGGTCTGATAAAAACATGAAAAATGTGTTCTATATCAAAAATAGATAACATTGGATCAGTGAAAATGCCTTTAACAATGTTTTAAATATAAAGGTATTGAAAATTTACTGTTTTGAGCGTATTAAAATGCGAATATCTCGTAAATTAGTCGTCAGATTTTAATGAAGTTTTCATCATTTAAAATAACACGTCAACGACTCCATGGGCATGAAAAACCGGCCATGTGCGAGTCTGACTCGCACACGAAGGGTTCCGTACCATCGTACAAGATATAACACAAAAAAGTTTTGTTTGTAATTTTCATAATTTTTGGTTCCATATTTTTTGCTAATGGAGTCTTTGCCGAGCTATCTCTAATGGTGAAAACCTCATTTAAATCTGTGTATACGGTATAAACATTTGTATCGGTATAAATGCCTCTTTCTTTAAAATTCCTTTAAAAAAATTTGAAAATTTTAAATGTGTGAAAATATGAATACCGTTCATCTTTGTTTGCTAATGGAGTCTTCAACCTGTTATTTTAAATGATGAAAACTTAATTAAAATCGGACGACTCATTTACGAGATATTCGCATTTGAATACACTCAAAACAGTAAATTTTCCATACTTTTAAATTTAAAACATTGTTTAAGGTATTTTCACCTATTGAACGTTGCCTATTTTCGATATTGAACATATTTTTCATGTTTTTTTTAAATCGGTAAAAATTCCTTTTAATTATATTTTTGAAATTTTACTGTACAATTTTGACAGTATTGACATGCGAATATATCGGAAATTAATGGTCAGATTGAAATGAGGTTTTCACCATTAAAGATAGCAAGTCAAAGACTCCATAAGCGAAAAAAGATGGACGGTATTTTTATTTCCATACATTTAAAATTTAAAACATTGTTAAGACGCATTTTCACCGATACTTTATACACCGACGATCTTTTTTCATGCTAATGGAGTGAATATACTGATAAGTTGAATACATTATCAATTTTCTCTAGCCACATAAAAGTCAATATGAAGGAAACATAAAATGCACTTATTTTTTTTAATTCAAAAAAAAATCCGGTGGGTATAACATTTTATTTACTTTTTTAATCATATAACAACATATTAAAAACCGGCCAAGTGGGAGTCGGACTCGCACACGAAGGGTTCCGTACCATCGTAGAAAAAAAAACAAAAAAATCACGTTTTTTGTATGGGAGCCCCCTTTAATTTTAATTATTTTTTAATCTTACCTATTTGTTGTTATAGCGGCAAAATAAATACACACTCTGTGAAAATTTCAACTGTCTACCTGTTACGGTTACTGAGATACAGCCCTGTGACAGACGGACAGACGGACGGACGGACGGACGGACGGACAGTGGAGGTTTAGTAATAGGGTTCCGTTTTCACCCTTTGGGTACGGAACCCTAAAAAGTAATAAATAAATAAAATACATACATACTCTGTGAAAATTTCACCTTCCTACTTATTACGGTTCATAAGATAGAGCCCTGTGACAGACGGACGGATGGACGGACGGAGAGCGGAGGTTTAGTAATAGGGTTCCGTTGGAATCCTTTGGGTACGGAACCCTAAAAAAGTAGTATTCAGAGTGGGCGGTCGAACTTGACGACCCGGATTACGTCCGTCCTATGTATTATTTTGCATGGTTAGTCCAGTGATAATCCATATAAAATGATTACAGTTCACTCTGAATACAACTGCTAGAATCTACGAGTCGAGCCGGTTATAAAGATGTGTCACTTGCCATAGAAAACATACACGAGTTATGCACGTACATGACCAATTTATTTACCAAAATCATCCGAAATGCTCGCCAGCTCCCAACTACGCGCTCGCTTTAGGTACATTCGATTATGCACCACCAAAGTAATTATTAGTGTTATCTTTGCCACCACACTCCAAAGCCCCGCGCCTCGAGCGTTTCGTTGCCTCGAGCAAAGGTCGGCGCACACGCACACTTACGCAATCACACATATTGAAACACGTGCCTCAGCCGCCGCTGCCGTCCCGCTTCGGCCTGCCTCAGCCTACCACCCGCGCTCATCTTGCCGTTTTAGCGCGAAATTCAAAGTTGCTTTAAACGCTGCAAAACTGACGGTCGTGTAACTTTTTTGTTGGATTCTGTTAAAAGTATCTTCGATTATATCTTTTATTGTCATTATATTTCAAAAAGTGCGCGGGCCAATTATGCTGTTCACTTTATTTGGGCATTTGCAAAATATATGTGTTGCCAGTAACAATTTTGTTGGATTCTTTGAAATTATCGATCTGATTAGAATTAAAAAACAATGTGTGACGACAGATTGGGCTGGCCAATTTTGCCGATTTTATGAGAGCGAAAACTGTGTATTTTTTAAAAAAAACTCGCTTTTGTGTAAAAAAATTGTTGGATTCCTGAACACATATATACCTATTAACCCATTTTATTAGACATTGAAAAGAAATTTGGCGGGCCATTTTTGCAGCAAATGATACCGCATATTTTGTGTTTTTGGCCAAAATACCTAAGTTCCGGGATAAAAAAATGTTAGATTCTGAGTCATTCATTTTTAAAACCTGTATTTGTACACATTCTGAAGATTTCATGGACGGGCGAATTCATGCATGTCTCAAATGCCCCATTCAACGGAGTATAGGTAGAAGGGTTAAACCATTCCGAATGAGTACCATCGTATTGGATAAAAAGATGGTTGAAGCGGCAATGAAAAATTGACCGTGTTTTTCATCCAGTTCAATGTAGCCGTGCTCATAAAGGGAAGGGCGTGGCATGGCACCTAATTCCTTCGGGAAATCGGTGTATTGAGTCAATATTATGACGATAGATGTTGCCATCCATGTCCAGTTACACGGAAAACAAAGATTCCAAAACTAATCAAAATTCTTCTAAATATGTGCACCCAATACATTTTTTATTTCTGAAATATTGTTACGCATATTCGCTCTCGCGAATATCTCTTGGATTTTCTAACTAAAACGGTAAATATTTGACCATTACAAACAAACAAAACATGTTCTACGATTAGTAAGTCCAATCAAAGAACTGAGAGGACATCATTGTAAATGCACTGTCAAGGAAGTGCAGAAACCATAATCCCAGCACAACCCGTAATACCGAGATAAGTTTATAGAAACACTTAAGTCGCGTTAAGCGTCCAACCTGGTTATCTGAGCTGGCCGCCAGGCGCCAGCAGCTTAAGTGCACTGCGCTCAACATTAATCGGTAGATGGCGTTGGTGATCGTTCTGCACGGTACGGACGGAATCATTCAGATTTCAGCATAGACGCAAGCCTAATGAGATATCACGTGTACTTGGATCCAGGAGGGAACCGGTGTAAGAAGTACATATACTCGGCAGACATCCAAAAACCTTTTGTCATTATATTGTCTTATAGCGGTGGAATCATTGACATACTTTATTTTTATATTTATAATTTGAAGATTTTACAAAATAGATTCTAGCAGGCGCTGCATGAACTCACTCATATTTATCGTTCTGAATTTCAGATTTATTTCACATCATATTAGCTTCTCAAAAAACAACAGACAGTCGAAACAATGTAATGAATGTCTTTTTTGTAATAAGCATGTACGTTGCTTATACCAAGGAATGTGACATGTATGTATGTACAATCGCCCGTGAAGCGAGGACATATTAATTAAAGGAAGATCTCTCTAAAAAGACAGCTTTACGAATATACTGCAAGGCCGGACAGGAACCAGCAAAACACACCAATATAATAAAATATATTTCATATAGGTGGCCCAACCCGGCGGGACTAACTCATTCGCGAACACGGTACAAAACCGTGCTGTTGCGCTCTGGGACCTTCTCTGTTTCAAAGAAAAAGACAGGCTTCATGATGAGGAAGATGCAACATGTCCACAAAAAAAGACAATGCGCATAGTGTACGATTTGGTAAGATTTACGAAAATTTTAATTACAAAACGACTTATAGCTAAAAGTAAACCACGACCGATGTAGTCAAAAATCTAACAAAAACCAAATAGATTTTAAATATTGATTAAGTAAACTATGTCTGATGACTAATCTTTTTAAGATGATTTTACTTTATCATTGCGTAATCCACATCCAAAGTTATAGTATAAAACGCGCGAAAAATTCGAACTTTCGGTCCTTATAACTTAGAAACCAAACATAATTTTACAATGCCAACGGTCATCAGACATCTACTTAGATCAAATAAAGCTATTTTAAGCAAAATTTGGTATCTCTCACAAGAAATATGGGCGTGATCTTATTTCCCCGTTTGTATGGGGATGGCCCACCTTAAGGGTGAGGAATGATACCTGAAACCTTTGGTTTTGAAAAGTGAATCGTTAGTTTCAGCAAACTATATTTTGGTGAGCAGATCTCCTTTTTTCTGAGGCAGCCCTACCCGCAACTCCTTGCAGCTCCAGGCTTGCTCTCATCACCAGAACCTGCCTTGCGCCCGTCTCATAGATTCCTTCTGCATAAAAATAACAAGATAAGTTTTTCTTCCATTTCACCTTTTATTTCAGCAACAAACTGTCGTACATGAACTGAATAAGTATTTTGTTTTATAGCACAGTCGGGTAGTGACCGCACTTTGACCGGCGGCCATTTTGTGAGTTAGCGTTAGATATTGCAGAATAGCACCCATATCATTTGATAGCACCGCTTCCGTCCGGCAGGCCATTTGACGCGATTCCATGTGAATTAAGCGCTGCGTTCTGTCCGGTACTCTCGGCATACTATACTATACAATGAGGTGACTGTTATATACGACGAGATGACTGGTATAAGGCCTATATAAGGTAGCTTTAGATTGTTTGTAGGGTCTAAAGATGGGTTCCTGTGAGGCAATTTATGCTGTCGCCAATACTCCAATACTGTGTTTTTTTTTTTGATGACTTGATGAAGAGGAACCTATCCTATGGTAGAAAGGATACCATTGTTAAATAGAGATAATAAAAACCGGCTAAGTGCGAGTCGGTCTTGCACACAAAGGGTTCCGTACCATCGTACAACATATAACACAAAAAAATCACGTTTTATGTATTAGGCATCCCTTTAATTTTAAATAAATACACACTCTGTGAAAATTTCAGCTGCCTACCTATTACGGTTCATGAGATACAGCCCTGTGACAGACGGACGGACGGACGGACGGACGCACGAACGGACGGACGCACGGACGGACGGACAGCGGAGAGTTAGTAATAGGGTCCCGTTTTCACTCTTTGGGTACACATTTCAGATTTCATTTACATATTTCAGAGTACATTCAATACAAACCGATTAATATTAATAATGATATGTTTTATTTGCAATAACATTACTTAATTAGTTGTTATAATGTAACGTTTTCAGTCAAGCATAATTTAATGACGTTGTAACTAGTTCTGGCAGTGACGGGAAATGGCGCTGGTTAGTAATGTCATAGTACCGAGCGGCTCGTAGCCTAGTGGTGCGGGGACTGGCCTAGCGTACGAGAGGCCTGGGTTCAATTCCGACTTGCGCCACTGTCTTTCTCTTTCCGAGTTCGATAAGTTCATTTCGTCACGAATGTGAGCTGCTCCATGGTTCGGCATCCATGTAAAATAGTAGGTCCCCTTCCCCTACTAGGTGGTAGGGTTTAAGCCCGCCCGGGTCGGTACCATCGCATTGGATAAAAAGATGGTCGAAGCGGCAATGAAAAATTGTCCGTGTTTTCCATCCAGTTACAATCCAGTTATCCAGTATAGCCGTGCTCATAAAGGGAAAGTCCTGGCATGGCACATAACTCCTTCGGGAATGTGGTGTATTGGGCTAATATCATAACGGTAGTTGTGTGGTATCAGTCATCCATGTCAGGTTGCATAAAAAAATCAAGCTTAATTTAATGATGGTGTAACTAGTTCTGGCAGTGACGGGAGATGGCGCTGGTTTGTCATAGTACCAGCGAAAATAAGCATTTTTCGGCGAGTTTCGGAAGTTGTGTGACGTTAGCTATCTATAACTTCTGCTTAAATCTATGCTTGGTCCTACGAGTAAATGTGAGACACGTTGGGTAAAATCCGCTCCTATTCTCTTTCGTCAGACCTTATCGCGGGCGAAGCCGTGGGTATATACTAGGTATCTCCATCTCAATCTCCACTCATTATAAAACACTAGGGGCGTGGCGTGTCTGTAGTTTTGGAATTTTACAAAAAAACTTTTTCGAGGGGCTTATACTAACGAAACTGATTATAAAAAACTATTTTTCGGAAGTGTTTGTCTGTCTGTCTGTCTTCAACTATGTTCGGCCGCTTTTCACGATGAAACGGCTAATTCTATTTAGATGCGGTTTTCACTAATAGAATCGGGCAAACCTCGAAGAAGTTTTTGCTAAATAACATCACGATATATTGAAAAAATGAGGGTGTAGCGAGCGAAAACGTAAATGAGCTTTTGTGACCACCGAATTGACGCTTTGCAGGGAGGCGTCTCGGCAACCGACCCTAATTCTCACAATCATAACGTGAGCGGCGAGCAGACTGTATAATATCGGACTTTAACGTGAGCGGAGCCGCGGGCACAGATATTCATAATATAAGAAGTAAACACGAGCATGTATAGTGTGGAAAGGCGAGTGCAATTTCCCCTAGTTATCCAGAGCGAGCGATAAGCTGCGGACAATGAACACGTACATTTAACTTGTTCGCCGTCGACAGCGGCTCCGCCCGCACTCGTGCCGCCTGCGCCGCCGCCTACACATTGCGGCGGTGTTCAGTTGCGTCGCGACGCGTTTAAGGGGGAACTAAACGATGAACGTTTCGTATGAAAGATTGTTGCGCGGTTTTTTCTCTCCATGAAGGATTTCAATTAAAAAACATTTTTATAATTGTAAATGAAAGACTTTCCTTCGTCAAATGTTTATGGGTTGAAATTTGGCGAAAAGGGAATTATTTGTTTTTATTTTCAGTTTTATAAAAATTTGCGAATCCTTCACGTACAGCAAAATCCAGGCAACAATATTTTGTATGAAACGTTCATCGTTTAGTTCCCCCTTAAGGTGGGCCTTCCCGCTCAACTCCCCATACACACGTGAAAAGAAGATCAAGCGCATATTTCTTGTCAGAGATCCAAAATTGTACGCAAAATAATTTTATTTGATCAAACTAGATGTCTGATGACTATTGGCCTTGTAAAATAGTGTTTGGTTTTTAAGTTATAAGGTCCGAAAGTCCGAATTTTTCGCGCGTTTTATAAAATAACTTTGGAGATAAGCGATAAATTAAAAATATCTTAAAAAGATTAGTTTCCAGACCTAGCTTATTTCATAAAGGTTTATAATATATTTTTTTCAAGTTTTTGTTAGAATTTTGACTACAGCGGTCGTGATTGACTTTTAGCTATAATTCGTTTTGTGATTAAAAGTTTCATAAATCTTACCAAATCGAACACGGTGCGAATTGTCTGCTTTGTGGACATGTTGCATCTTCCTCATCACGGAGCCTGTCTTTTTCTTTTTAACAGAGAAGCATAGCACGATTTTGTACCGTGAACGCGAATTAGCTCTTCGCGGTCACGGTACAATATTATTTAATGTGCATATAAAATAATTTATAGTAATAAAACAGCATAAATTAATTAAAAGTTTTGCTGTATGTGTAAAGAAATGTGGATGTGAGGGTTTATAAAACCTATTTTAAGGTAATAATTAATAATTAATGTCTTATTTCAGTATCCGTTTTTAGGGTTCCGTACCCAAAGGGTGAAAACGGAACCCTATTACTAAGCCTCCGCTGTCCGTCCGTCCGTCAGTCCGTCCGTCTGTCCGTCCGTCTGTCCGTCTGTCACAGGGCTGTATCTCAGTAACCGTAACAGGTAGACAGCTGAAATTTTCACAGAGTATGTATTTATTTTGCTGCTATAACAACAAATAGGTAAGATTAAAAAAATATTAAAATTAAAGGGGGCTCCCATACAAAAAACGTGATTTTTTTGTTTAATTTTTTACGATGGTACGGAACCCTTCGTGTGCGAGTCCGACTCGCACTTGGCCGGTTTTTTTATAGTTTTAATTCCACGACCAAATCAGCAATTTTGAACGTCGATTTTCAGGAACTCTTTCAGCAATTACCATAATTTTAATCTAATCAATTCTGGGATAGGAGTCTAGGTTGCAAGGGTTTTGAAAGCAACTCAAAATGTAACAAAATGCCGTGTGCGTAAAAAAATGGCAAATACAAACTGCTTGATATGTTCTAGATGACTTTCCGTTTCTTTACTTCCTTGTATGTTCACCTTATTTTAAAGCCCCGACGCAAAAGGAAAGGTGTTATGAGGTTATTAAAATATCAAAACGACGCAACAGGAAAGGTGTCATGAGTTTATTAAAAAATCAATACGACGCAAAAGGAAAGGTGTTATGAGTTTATTAAAATATCAAAACGACGCAAAAGGAAATGTGTCATGAGTTTATTAAAAAATCAATACTACGCAAAAGGAAAAGTGTTATGAGTTTATTAAAATATCAAAACGACGCAAAAGGAAAGGTGTCATGAGTTTATTAAAAAATCATAACGACGCAAAAGGAAAGGTGTTATGAGTTTATTAAAAAATCATAACGACGCCAGAGGAAAGGTCTTATGAGTTTATTAAAAAATCAGAACGACGAAAAAGGAAAGATGTTATGAGTTTATTAAAAAATCATAACGACGCAAAAGGAAAGGTCTTATGAGTTTATTAAAAAATCATAACGACGCAAAAGGAAAGATTTTATGAGTTTATTAAAAAAGGATTTTTCACGCCCATTCCTATAATTTCTTGAGCTGTCCAAAAGAAACAGAATTGGCAAATACCTCGCATGCGGAGGTGCAATGAATACAGGAAACGCAGCACTGACTTATTTATTTACAAACTTTAATTACAACTTAAGACTTGTTTCAAGTTAATATATATTTATATTATACTTGATGTCTTAAGTAAAAATCCTTTTTTGTACTAAGCAGGTCCGCCGCTTATTCCAAGGAATGTGACATGTATGTATGTATAATCTTATTTGAATGTTCAATCTTTGCAGTCAATGACCGCAACGCAGATGAAGCGTTAAATCAATGTATGTAGGTATAATCTTAAACATTGTTTTAGAAGGAGACATTCATTATGACAGGAGGGAATGTAGGAGAATTCCAAATTATGGGTATTCAGCCGGTGGCGAATGTGGTAGACGCAATACCCGCGAATGGTATGTTTTGCTGGTTCGGGTCCAGCATTGCAGTATATTCGTAAAGTAGTTCTTTTTACTGGGCTCTTTCTTTAACTAATGTGTCCTTGCTTCACGGTCGATTTTACATACACATACTCGATGATATTATAAATACCGGTACGTCTATATCGAAAACTTTCACCCTTTAGGAATATCTTAAAAGTAAGTAATGAAATTTAATAAAAAACTGGGTACGTTCTATTAATGACACTTGGAGAAACATTTTGTTTCTCCCAAGGGAGATATTCTCTATACCGAAATTCATGAAAATTGGTTCAACATTTAAGGCGCGAAAACGCAACAGACAAAGTCACTTTCGCATTTATAATATGAGTTCGGATTCGTTACATGGATTTCACTTTTGCTGGTGTATTTAAAGAAAATCAGTAATAGTGTCATATTTTCGTTCTTTGAAGATTCAACCATAGTCGTAGAATCTTTAAAGGTGTCTTTTTCATATTTTTGTTAAAAGATCTTTTTTTTCGTAATTTCCAAGATGGATTAACTTTTGGAAGAATATTTTATCTTTGTCGTTATATGTGTATGCTTTGCATAGGCTTTACTTTTATGAACATTAATTACAAACGATAGCTATATATTTTATATATTTTTTTCTGATATTTAATGTATAATTTGATTTATTTTTTAATTAATTTATTTTGTGTTTTGATAACTTTTGACGATGTGTACATAAGATCTAACATATAACTGTAATGTTCTTGAAATCATAGAATAAACAATTTTGATTTGATTTTGATTTTGATTGATTTTGAAAGTCATAAAATATTTATATTAAATGGCAAACTAAGTTTTAATGTTAGAATATGTAGCATTTATGCTGTTGAGGCAAATGATTATTTTTAATCTACTCATAAAAGTTCTTAGTAGGCAAACAATAAAGATTTTTACGACAGTATAAGACCTATTTCTGATTTAAATCATATCTTTACAACGTCTCTTACAGTCAGGATTAAATTACTGGTTCTTAATCTCGTATTACTTTCATTTTCATGCTACTATATGTACGCACCCCCATTTCATAATTTTCTAAGGTACTAACAGACTCACTGATTCCCGTGTTTTACAGTGGGATTCACATATTATTGAATCACAGTACGTGAATTGTTGTGAACGTAATTTGTTAGTATCAACCGATTTGTCCTTTATTTAAACCCATTTAGAGAGCACACCCACCATCATGAAATTAATCCTACACACCGTATTTTTGAGTGAATTAGGTGCCATGCCACGATCTTAACTTACTACTTTGTAGGGGAAGAGGACCTAGTTTTGTATGGGCTCCGAACCATGGGGCAGTTCGCATCTATTATGAAAATGCTCTTGAGTCTTTGCAATTTAGAAAGAATTAATGATGTATGGGGCGTTGATTTAACCCATGACCCCGAGAAGCAAAGCCCCGCGCTCCTAAGCTTCAAACAGCATAATTACATGTGTTCTAAATATAAATAAAAGTTTAACTTCTTGTTGCTGGAGTAATCACGACGGCTAGCTTCTCTTCAGCTGTCTTTTTGTCTGTCAGTCGACTCATAACTTGATCCACACCCTTGATTTGAATTCGGTTTTAATTCGGATATGGAATAGGGAAGCAGGTAAATACTAACTGATTAGAGCATAATTTTTCAAAATATTCTTTTAATTTTTTTGTACATATTACTTTTAACAATCTAATACCGCGTTACCGCTGTCTTCATGTTTAGTTAGATTTCAAATGTAAGCACCAAAGTTTATTGGAGATATTTAATGTTTTTGTGATTGTATCTGACGATTGATGTCATAAAATTGTAGGTTAGAATTTTTATAGTTTCAATTCCCGTGACTTTTAAAATACATTTTAATGCAGTTTAATTTTTTATTTAATTTCTTGTCTGCAATATTTTTTGGTTACTTTGGCTTGTAGCGTAGTTACTATACTTGTAGCAGGGTAGCCCTAATTCGCTTTCTTAATACTTATTCCTACGTCTGCCCATTGCATTATTGACCCTAACTTAATCTGGATATCGTATGGATCCCAGCATCACAATTAACTTACTCGCATGGTGTGGCGGCGTCGAGAGGAACAAAGCCATTTTGGTTCCATTCTGTTTGAGCGGATCCAATGTGACGTCCTAATCCGACAAATTAAAATTCCTTTGCGTTAGAAATGGTACGATTTCGGGAGATGACAAGGATACATGTTGATTTCTCGAGAACATTTTAGTGATACAGTTACCCAGATCTCTGTTTATATTAATGCTCGTAATACCAAGCATGCGTTAAGATAAACCTGTACTCTAAGATAGGTTCTACACTGCCTTGGAAACGTACGTGATAGAAAGGCATCTACTTTGGGAGAGAAAGTATTGTGTCTAACGAACGTTGAAGGTGACAAGGTTTTCCTGGCCCAATTAGCTACTTATTCATGAACAACTGTGCATCTCTGCTTCTCCAATCCCTGACATACCTCTCATGCTCCGCTGTAATCGCTGTAACTATGCATCATGACACAATAAGTGTAGATAAAAATACACTAGGTGACAGAACTGAGCCTTGCGGGATACCAGTCCAAACAATTTACGGTAACGTATAAGGAGCGGCCCGACAGGAAGCTGGCGATCCATGAGCAAAGCTTGGGTGGAATGCCGAAAGACGGAACTAGCCTGAAAGGCTCCTGTGGCAAACGGAAAGGCTTTGGAGATGTCCAATGACATTGCCAGTAGTACGTCTGCACTACTCCGTAGCAGTGCTACGCCGTAGCAACATTTGCACCTCAGTGCTTCTTAAATGTGGCCACGGTAGTCCGCTGCTCAAATTTCGCTGTAACACAGGCACAAGCATCGAACTATTCGATGATATTTTACTAGGATCCGGAACTGATTTATGGGCTTTTTAGAAGCAATTATGCTCCATAAGTGTTTTAAGGCTTACGACTCGATGTAGCTGCGATTACACATAAGTAGCACTCACTTGGAGAGCCAGAAAACAGCTAGCATTCATGGCGAAATGCACTTATCCAATTCAGAAACAGAATGCACCAGCATGAAAAAGACGCGGATTTGAACCCAGACCTCTGGAATTCAAAGCAATTGCCTTCGTCACTAAACTACGATTCGCTTAAGGCCCTAGAAACCATTGACTCTGATAAAAAGATACCTATAAAAAAATTGCTTTTTGGTTCTTTGAAAGCTCAGAAATCGTTGGTTTCACCGAGTGTGGGCAAGGAATATATTACGACCTTTGGTGTGGGAAGACCCTGCATAGCCTTGCACCGCAAAGCGAACGGGCGATGCGGACCCACGCTTGTATAGTGAGCGCACGCGATCCGAATATCCGTTATACGGATAGAGAACGGCGATCAGTGCTAATCGGGATTTATGTAGAGTTAACGATCGATTGAAAGTAAATGAAAGATACATTAAAATTACAGTAAAATATACATTACATTAACCCCAATAATGAAAAGTAATAAACAAAAACGGTATTAATTATGTATTTATATTATATTATACATATGAAAAAGGCTAGCATTTACGAGAGAATTAAGAGGAATACCACAAAATGTTGCTTATTGTACATGGCAATCCTCATAATAATCTAACACATTCCAGCTCTTTTGTAATTGTTTTATGAGATTAAATGCGCAACTGAGTGTCCTTGCCAATACACCCATATCATCCTCTGAGGAGTTTTACAGAGTTTTGTATTGCCTCTCGAATTCGAAACTGCATGTCAATGCAAGGACAAGACATTGTATAACTGTTCAGATTTTTTTTATTTTTTTTTTATGTGACTGGACATGGATGGCTAATACCACACTTTCTGTCATGGTATTAGCCCAACACACCACATGGGAACTAGGTGCCATGCCAGGACCTTCCTTATATTGCACGGCTACATTGAACTGGATGGAAAACACGGACAATTTTCATTGCCGCTTCGTCCATCGTTCATCCAATGCGATGGTACCAACCCGGGCGGGATTTACCCTACCACCTAGTAAGTAAGGAAGGGGACCTACAGTTTAACGTGGAATCCGAACTACGGCCAGCCTCTCTCAACGGTCGAATGGTCACCCATCCAAGACCAGACCGGACCCAGCGTTGCTTAACTTCGGAGAGCGATCGCCGAAGTGTCGCACTGGGCCATTGAGGCCTGGGTCGTCTGGGTTTATTAGTAACAAGGTTATAGTTTGCCAGTTCTTAGGTTAAAGGATTTATAGCAGAAATAGATACAAACGACCGGGACGCCATATATTTCGACTCACACGACTCTTTGAACGCGGCTAGATGGTTGCAGTTATACCACGTTTTCGGTAAAATAATTTTCGCTGACATCAACAGAATTCATGACACTTACTAAAATCTGACTTTCTTCATATTGTAATTGCCAGTACTGGGAAAATTATGGTAACTTCTACTCTAAACGTACGCTCTATAATATTGCAATTCTGTGGATTGATTAACGTTATCTACAAAAACGGCAATGTTGTCTAGAATACGATGGTGTTTCTACATTTCGATAAATCAAAGTCTCAAGTAATAAATCAAAGTTCAGACAATTAAAGACTGCACATACATTTATATTTTATAAATAGGTATAACATTAGAAAGATAACGTTAGATTTTTTTTGTTTTCAGTTTTCATGCAGTTTTGTTTGTATGCAGTGGGAATATAAAATTTTGGATGAAAGCAATGTCTCATGGTTCCACAAGATTTTTTTAAATATCCGTAGATAGAATGGTGTGTTTAAGAATATGTGTTAACTCCTTCATTGTCTGTTTTTATTATTTTATTTTGCAAGGCAGAAATTAATTATAAAAATTTTAGAATAAAACAGGTTGTATAACATCATCTGGTATCAAAATTTTAAGTGTATCACTTTTTTGTGCTGTCTTTGAACTTCTATGTCATTCGTTGTAGTGACGGCCGTTTCGCTATTGTACTGTCATTTATTAATTAAATTTCCACAGTAGTTCCGCGGATCTTCCCGGGGGAGGTACTGCGGAGGGAGGGGGGGGGCGTGCGGGGAGGGGGAAGGACAGTCGGGAATAAAAATTGGATAAAGCGTTCTGATTGGATTTTTATTTACTTAGGGGAAAGGAGCGCGCGCCGACTTCCGGCGATTCCGTTTCTTAATAATAAAAAAGATAAAAACGCGAAAGTATAAATTTGACATAATTTCAAAGACCATTGTAAGTGGTTGATTGCATTTATGTATAAATTCTCAATAGATACATGCCTACACATAATCATGAATAAATTGACCAACATTGTAACAATTTAAAAAACAGTTAAAAGTGAAGTAGATAAATACATAAATTTCACAGGCAATGCATACATACCAACACCCTCACACATCATCAATCACATACCCATGTACACCCTTTTTAGCACGCGTAAGTATTTATTGAATTGTTTTTATATATATTATATTAATTGCTTAAACTTAACTTTGTCTACTGATCCAAATAATATAATTGAACAAAGTAAAACGTGAAATTGTATTATGGGCTACTACTTTATTCAAGATATAAAGTTATTTGATACAAATGTAATGACTTGTTAAGTATCCTAACTAAATAAATAAATAACGTTGTCACTATGTTATGTATTTATGTATTGGCTAGCTCACGTGTAATATAATGCAAGTTATCGAATAAAGTGTGCTATGTCGAGCCAGATGCTCGAAATCATATAGATATTAAGTTTCTTTGTGTATTATTAGTCAGGTGGCTCTGGGAACTTCTCTGTTTCAAAGAAAAAGACAGGCTTCGTGATGAGGAGGATGCAATATGTCCACAAAGCAGACAATGCGCATAGTGTTTGATTTGGGAAGATGTACGAAATTTTTAATTATAAATACGACTTATAGCTTACAGTAAATCATGACCGCTGTAGTTAAAAATCAAACGAAAACCACATTGATTATAAATCTTCATGAGACGAGCTAGGTTTGATGTCTAACCTTTTTAAGATGATTTAATTTTATCGTGAAGTAATCTGCGTCCAAAGTTATTGCATAAAACGCGCGAATTAATCAAACTTTTGGACCTCATATCTTGGAAACCAAATACTATTATACAATGCAAATGGTCATCAGACATCTAGTTCGATCAAATAAAGCTGGTATGTGTACAATTTTGGACCTCTGATAAGAAATATGCGCATGATCTTCTTTCTACGTTTATGAGCGGGAGTTGAGCGGGAAGGCTCACCTTAAGATGTAAAGATTGGCGAGTAGGTTTGAAAATGTAAGTGAAAAGAATCAGAATGTTAATGCTGCCACGACGACTGCGCCTTGATAACTAGATGCTATTTCTGTAGAAGGTTTTTTTTTTCAGTTCCTGCAGCAACTTTGAGCTGCCCATGAATAAATGCAATCTTTGAGAGAAAACTTCAATGTGAGTTTGATTTTTGACTTAGACAAAAATGAAAACCTAGTTTTATCTAGCCACTAGGCTACGAGCGGCTCGTAGCCTAGTGGCTACGTGGCGCGGGGACCGGCCTAGCGTACCAGAGGCCCGGGTTCAATACCAACTTGCACCACTGTCTTTCTCTTTCAGAGTTCGATAAGTGCATTTCGTCACGAATGCGAGCTGCTCCATGGTTCGGAATCCATGTAAAACTGTAGGTCCCCTTCCCCTACTATGTGGTAGGGTTTAAGCCCGCCCGGGTTGGTGCCATCGCATTGGATGAAGAGATGGTCGAAGCGGCAATGAAAAATTGTCCGTGTTTTCCATCCAGTTCAATGTAGCCGTGCTCATAAAGGAAGGTCCTGGCATGGCACCTAATTCCTTCGGGAATGTGGTGTATTGGGCTAATATCATAACGGTAATTGCGTAAAAAAAAATCTAAGTTTAGAGTTATTTTCGTTGCTAGCAATGTTGATTAAAGTTTTGTTTCGCGCGACACAGTCAAGTCTAGTGAACTTATAAGCACATGGGCTTTGTCGGGTAACTCTTTGACGGTCTGGTTTTCGCCATTTAAGGTGACCCTTCCCGCGTTCCGTACCATCCTGCAAAATTTAACACTTAAAACACTCAACGCCACAACGTTTTTTGTATGGGGCCATTTTAAGATTTATTATTTTTCAATTTTACCTTTTTTTTTGTTATAGCGGCAAAATAGATACATACTCTGCTGTTTCAGCAGCCTACCTATTACGGTTCATGAGATAGAGCCCTGTGACAGAAGGACGGACGGACGGACAGCAGAGGCTTAGTAATCAGGTTCCGTTGGGTTCCCTTTGGGTGCGGAACCCTAAAAAAAATTAAGCAAGGAAGCGTAGAATTCAACACAATAAGCTCCTTCCTACTAGGCGGGCCCGGGGCGATCCGGCACAATAACATAATACAATTTACGTGAGGCACGTTTACGCCGGGAGCCGAGTCTTAGTATGTAACATCACATTTTAATACAGGAGGAAAGGTTACATAACATAAACATTTCGAGCGTCAATTCGAAGAGATCAAGCAGTCCAAAATGTTAACTATAATATATAACTCTACTGAAATAAAAATAAGCCACAGAACGTATTCACGGGAATTGAACATGTTATTATGCATTAAGTTACATGCATTAAGTTAAGTAATTTATTTATTAATTAAGACCTTTTACATTGTGGGTTGTTGTTTCCTCGTAGTCCTTAGTTCTTTGCTCCAGACCGTTCTACCAATGTAAGTTTGGCAGTAGCATTTAGGTATGAAATCATAATTGTGTTATATCATTTATGTGGACGAAAAAAAAGACCAAAAAAAAAAATTATTTATAGACCAGTGAAGTTTTTTTGCGGGTTCTCCTTCACTGGTTGATCGAATCCGCGGATCAATCAAATTGTGACTTAGTGTAGTTTTACTACCAGAAGTTGAATAAATAAATGAAATGAAATGAAATGAAATGACCTATTTTTTCTAAATATCTTAAGCATCATGACATTTTCTAGATTTCCACGGTCGTTAAGCAGGTTTATCATACATGCTCTGCGATTACGGGGGCTTCTTCTAGGCCGCCCGGGCACGACACTTCCGCTCACTTCAGCCCTGTAAATTTGTTTCGTAATTTTCTCGTCATCCATTCGTTCCATGTGTCCAAACCATCTTAACACTCCTTTCTCGATTCTAGTCACAACATCATTTTTTAATTTCAATTGACATTGCTCTCTAACCCAGTCGTTTCGAAATTTGTCCGTTAGATAGACAAGATGTATGTCTGTAAATGTAGCGAAAGAGGTGTGCTGAGATCGTACCGTATGGCGCTCTATCATCTCTGCCCACCTCTCCGGGAAAGCGGCGTGAAGATATGTATGTATGTATGTTAAGCAGATGTTAATATAAGTATATCTAAAGCATCGTCTTTTAAGTACGTAGGCACGCACCGATTAAATACATGTTGTTTTTTTTATGCGACCTGACATGGATGGCTAATAACACACAACTCCCGTTATGATATTAGCCCAATACACCACATTCCCGAAGGAATTAGGTGCCATGCCAGGACCTTCCCAGAGGGTTCAAATGTTGGAAGTATTTCTAAACTTGTTTTTTTAATTAGTGGGATAAACAAGTTAATATCTCCCTTAAGGTGGCCCAACCCGGCGGGCCTAACTCATTCGCGGGCACGGTAAAAAACCGTGCTGTTGCGCTCTGGGACCTTCTCTGTTTCAAAGAATAAGACAGGCTCCGTGATGAGGAAGATGCAACATGTCCACAAAAAAGACAATGTGCATAGTGTATGATTTGGTAAGATTTACGAAAATTTTGATTTCAAAACGACTTCTAGCTAAAAGTAAACCACGACCGCTGCAAACAAAAATCTAACAAAAACCAAATAGATTATAAATCTTGATTAAATAAGCTATGTCTGATGAAAATTTGGGTTCTGTGACAAGAAATATGGGCGTGATCTTCTTTCCCCTTTTGTATGGGGAGATGAGCGGGATGGGCCGCCTTAAAATAGGATAATCCTAGCTCAGTTTAATAAAGAACTAGGATATTTGGTAGATATTAGGAAAGGTTTGTGGCGTCGCTCAGTATGTTCTGCAGGTGCTATCAATTGACGTTGCTCGAACTTTCTTAGTACGAACAAGTATATTTTGCATACCTAACAATTGAATTTATTTTTCGAATCAAGTTAATATCACCATATACATAAGTGCATTAGCTGTTGGTCTATAGGGCTCCTTATTCGCCCCGCAGTCGCTGTGCAAACATCCAATCTACCTCAGACAAGGTCCTTGGAAATTAAGTAATGCCGCGCCCGTTGTCTTCACAACTTTTGCTTTTCCGACAATTAGGTCGGAGACACACGCGTTCTAAAATATTATTATAAATTATATTTCTAATGTATAATTTGAATTACACACAAGCAGCAGTAGCAGCCTCAGTGGCCCAGCGGCGCGAAACTTCGGCGATCGCTCTCCGAAGTTAAGCAACGCTGGGTCCGGTCTGGTCTTGGATGGGTGACCATTCGACCGTTGAGAGAGGCTGGCCGTGGTTCGGATTCCACGTTAAACTGTAGGTCCCCTTCCTTACTTACTAGGTGGTAGGGTTAATCCCGCCCGGGTTGGTACCATCGCATTGGATGAACGATGGTCGAAGCGGCAATTAAAATTGTCCGTGTTTTCCATCCAGTTCAATGTAGCCGTGCAATATAAGGAAGGTCCTGGCATGGCACCTAGTTCCCATGTGGTGTGTTGGGCTAACCATGACAGAAGGTGTGGTATTAGCCATCCATGTCCAGTCACATACAAAAAAAACAAGATCTAACTTATAACTTTCACATGATGTTCTTGAAATCACAGAAATTTTCATTTGATTTTTTGAAACCAATGCCGACTCTCACATTATTTGTTCTTAAACTCAAATAATTAGAAATACCTGTAATAGTTATAATAAGTTAAATAATTATACGTTCGCTTGTTTTGTCTCAACAATCCCTTCCTAAAACTAAGGTAGTGTTCTATGACCGACAGTATCTTGTGTATTTTTAACCTACTTCAAAAAGGAGAAGTTATCAATTCGTTTTTTGCTTTGTTCGCGCCTAACTTTTGATTAAATATTATCGTTTCGTTTAATTCAAAATGACTCCTTGGTGGTCTTATGTAAAAACAGTAAAGATCTAATCCGAAGATATATCATAAAAAAAATCAAAATATCGCGGAAATGTGTGCAGTTGTAGCATATAAGTTTCACATAAAAGTTTTTTTTTACGATTAGTCGGATTTACTCATGAAAATAAAACATAAGGCAATCTAATTAGGGAAACAAGAGGCTCATGAGGATAATGAGATGATCATGTTTCATACAATGACGTACAATTGTATGGAACTTGATCGCCTGATTCTTCAGTCAAATTAAGAAATATTTTTCTGTAATTTTGCACATACAATAAATCAAACTGAAAGTTAAGTATGTATGTTTTTTTGGATAAATTAACTTATATCCATGATATACGCCTCTAAAAATTTATATAAACAATGTTGTACTATTACTATTAACTTTTAAACGTCAAGTTCACTAGAAAAATTGATATAAACAATGTTGTACTATTACTATTAACTTTTAAACGTCAAGTTCACTAGAAAAATTGATTTAAACAATGTTGTACTATTACTATTAACTTTTAAACGTCAAGTTCACTAGAAAAATTGATATAAACAATGTTGTACTATTACTATTAACTTTTAAACGTCAAGTTCACTAGAACAATTGATATAAACAATGTTGTACTATTACTATTAACTTTTAAACGGCAAGTTCACTAGAGGCCGCGTGTGCTGTAGCCCTAACACTTTTTCCTTTACTTTTTGTTCGGCGAACAAGACAAACAGGTGCGTTTGAAGGCGTGTAAGGAGCCGAAACGCGCTACGTCTGTCTGTCTGTGTGTACGTCTGTTGTTTGGCTCGAGGGCTGAGTGAGTGATGTAATTAGGAGTCATGCGAGCGGAATGAAGATGTGTTTTTTTTCGTTTGTAGTTTTATATGTTGTTCGTGGTTTATTTTTAAACTCGGTGCTTTTAATTGGTCATTAATTATTAATGGTACTTTTTTTTGCATAACAAGAAGAAGGTAAATTTTGAAGGCTTAGGTGAAGAAGATAAATTGTGTATGAGTATTACCAAACGTTTGAGTAATTTCCAATCACACATCATTTATAATATGCAAAGAGAAAACATTCAAAACTGGACCAGTGCATGCAGACCAATATCTAGAATGAATCTTTGTCAATTTTGTCCCCTGTCCAAGACTTTAAAAATATAAAAATTCAAAATATTTAAACCTAGTCTAGAAATCAACATCGTACATTGTCTATAAAAGATATCCTTAAAAAAATACTAGGTTATTTTGGGTCACGTTTTCAGATGAGGAAATGAGTTCTGCTCTCAAACGCGTATATATTTTTTTATTTTCTGTAGTTTGAAGCGGCACTACAATAAGATATAAATTTTTCGTCGATTTTGTAGGTAAAAATAATAATAACTATAAAGAACCTATAAACAATAATAGCCAAAATATGATAAATGTCCCGAAATATCTACTCAGTACATACGTACATGCTCAATACACAGAAGTGTTCAAATCGAAATTACAAAATGATTTATTACATATATTCCGGTGAAATATTCGCACTCGAGTCGGATTAAGCGGGAAGAAATGACATTGCGAAACGAAGAAAAAGACCACCCCTGACTCCCCTTTCTTTTCAGGCAGCGCTGAAGTTCATGAATACATTTGGTTAATACCAGGCGTTTATAAGAAACTCGGCGCGGAGACACCCAATCAGCTCAGTGGATAGAGCAGCCATATTTTCGGGTTCTATTCATGGGAAATTCCGGTACACGTGATATTTGTACCCATGCTGTGAATGGGTGACATGGAAGACAGCAACTTTTTTGTTCAATAAAAAAAATAAAGATGGCGCAATGTTATTAAAATTTTACTTATTATGTTATTTAAATTGTAACCCAACTTTGAAACCTTCCGTCTTTAAGTGATGAGAATTGTATGATAAGAAACCCCACTTTACAAACCTTCAGTCTTTAAGTGATGATAATTTGATAACAGGAAACCCCACTTTATAAACCTTCAGCCTTTAAGTGATGAGAATTTCACGACAATAAACCCCTCTTTGAAACCTTCAGTCTTTAAGTAATGAGAATTTCATGACAAAAAACCCCACTTTACAAACCTTTAGTCTTTAAGTGATGAGAATTTCAAGACAAGAAACCCCACTTTGAAACCTTCGAGTGATGATAATTTCACAACAAGAAATCCCACTTAGGAAAACCTTCAGTTTTTAAGTAATGATAATTGCATGACAAGCAACCCCACTTTACAAACCTTCAGACTTTAAGTGATGAGAATTTCACGACAAGAAACCCCACATTACAAACCTTCAGTCTTTAAGTGATGAGAAGTTCACGACAAGAAACCCCACTTTGAAACGTTGAGTCTCTAAGTGATGAGAATCTCACGACAAGAAACCCCACTTTACAAACCTACATTGCTGTATAAAGTCGACATTCGTTGTAATTGATTTCAACAGGTTCCACATGGCATAACATCAGTGATGATAGCAGAATAAATTGCGAAAAAAATGTATAAAGGAGAGAAGAGTTTCAGCGTGTCGGTAGCTACGCGTGGCAAATTTCATTACCTACGATTTTCAAACCGATCGGGCAGGGGTGAACTTTTGAATATTTAAGTTTCGGTTTTTTTCGTGCCGCAAACTTCGACGTTTGCATTTTGTTTTGTACGGTATGTTAAACTCTTAGAGGAATGCTAAAATCATTGAATTTGATATTAGAGAACTTGTACGTTACCATTGTAAAATTTCAATGGATATGATATTAATATACCGTACGGTATTGCACGTGACGACGGTAAGAGGCCAGACGGAATGACGCTCATTCCGTGGAAAAATGGAAAAAGCTCGGTATGGGACGCAACACGTGTAGATACGGTGGCGCCCTGTCACATTGATGCAACCTCCCGGGAAGCAGGCGCGGCGGCTGCAGGCGCGGAGGCACTAAAACGGCGCAAATATTCAATGCTCAGTGAGTGCTATATGTTTGTGTCGTTTGGTGTCGAAACGTTAGGCTCATGGGGGCCGGATGCTAGAAATCTGTTTGAGGATTTTCCGTCGCGGTTGATCGAATCATCGCGTGACCAGAGGGCTGGCTGGTATCTCGGGCAGAGGTTGTGCCTAGCTATCCAGAGAGGGCATGCGGCCAGTCTTTTGGGCACCCTGCCGCCTGGCAGCGATATGGCTGAAATTTATTATTTGTTATAAATGTGTGTAATTTTAGGAATAGTTTAATTTACAGGATAATGTATAATATTTTAGTTTTTAATTTCTTTGTTGATTTTGTTGATAAGTTATTGAACTAAAAATCAATCAATAAGCTCTATGTGAGGATGTGTGTGCAAGAGTGTGTGTGTGTGACAGATAATTGTATGAGCACAATATCCGAGTGAGGAACGAGTTTTTGGGATGGTAGATGTGGTAGAAGGTCAAGTTGAAGACCCTAGACTAATGGAAGAAGTCGAACCTCATTTATTAATTTATATGGAAACTAAATACCTTAATTATATAATATCGAAAAAAATCGGCCAAGTGCGATTCGGACTCGCACACGAAGGGCTTCGTACCATGGTACAAGATTTAACACAAACAAAATAACCCTTTATAAATTCTTAATATTTTTTAATTTTACCTATTTGTTGTTATAGCAGCAAAATAAATAAACACTGTGTGAAAAATTTACCTGCCTACCTATTACGGTTCATGAGATACAGCCCTGTGACAGACGGACGGACGGACGGACGGACGGACGCACGGACGGACGGCCGGACGGACAGCGGAGGCTAAGTAATAGGGTTCGTTAAACATGTTTGAAAAATGTAAAGGCTCTTCACGCGGCATTCTCCGACGTTTCTGAGAGAAAAATGTTTCTTCCCGCCGCGTGAAAAGCCGTAACATTTTTCAAACATATTTAACGACCGCGGTTATCTTAAAAGTAATAAATTTTTGAGTATTTTAAAACCATCAGTGATCTACGTAAGGGGGGAACGGCGGAACGTCTAATATGCAGATCGTATAATGTCATATTTTAACAAAATTTTAAAACCATGCACAACGTATAATCGGCAGATCGTATAATTTTATACGTAGTGCATGAAGAAGTTTAAAAAATAAAATTACTTATTTCTCCATGCATAACGTATAATAGTCACAACGTATAATATTATGATCTTTATTTAACAAAAAAAGAAAACCATGCATATCATATAATCCAAAAACTTTTCATACGATAAGCGCCCTTATGTATATACTTTTAAAACGTATACTCGCACGTGACGTTTCGACCGTCTCAATTAGCGTAAGGTGGCCTTTCGAAATTGTAGCAAATATCGATTCGTAGCAATTTCAGCCTTACATGTATCGTTATTAGGGCGCTTTATGCAGTGCTTCTTGGCATATTATAAGTTCTGCATGGTTTTCTTTTTTTGTGAATTCTTGTTAGGAATATTATACGTTGTGACTATTATACGTTCTGCATGATCCAAACAGTTGATTTTATTTTTAAACTTTATTCATGCACAACGTATAACATTATACGATGTGAATATTTTACGATATGCATGGTTTTCATTTTTTGGAAAAAAATACTATTATACGTTGTGAATATTATACGTAGTGAATACGACTCTACGCAAGTATACCTCGCTACGCTTGCGGGGTCGCTCCCTTTGGGGAGTTTTGTAATGAGATGCGAGTGGCGAGTGATAAATGATGGGACAGTGAATTCACTTTACCTTCTCCATACTTTTAATTGCCTAAATGTAATTTGAAATCTTTCTCAACCACTCAATATATTATCTTCAAGCGGGGGTAACCTTGTTGAAGGACGTAGTGTCGTGTCTGTTTTATAGTGGTTCTAAGAACCATTATAGGGGTTCGTGGGTTATTTGTGTAAGGAACTGGATAATATTTTTTAAATTATTCATTTCACACACGGTTGGTATTTTTTTAAGCAACCTGACACGGATAGCTAATACCACACAACTACCGTTATGATATTAGCCCAATACACCACTTTCCCTAAGGTGCCAGGCCAGGACCTTCCCTTAAGGTGGCCCATCCCGCTCATCTCCCCATACAAAAGGGGAAAGGACCCCCGGGACCCGGCTGGACTAACTCATTCGCAGGCATAGTACAAAACCGTGCAGTTGCGCTCTGGGACCTTCTCTGTTTTAAAGAAAAAGACAGGCTCCGTGATGAGGAAGATGCAACATGTCCACAAAAAAGATAATGGTGCATAGTGTATAATTTGGTATGATTTACGAACATTTTAATTACAAAACGACTTATAGCTAAAAGTAAACCACGACCGCTGTAGTCCAAAATCTAACAGAAACCAAATAGATTATAAATCTTGATTAAATAGGCTATGTCTGATGACTACTCTTTTTAAGATGTTCTAACTATATCATAGCGTAATCCACCTCCAAAATTATCGTATAAAACGCGCAAAAAATTCGAACTTTCGGACCTTATAACTTACAAACCAAACACAATTTTACAATGCCAACGGTCATCAGACATCTAGTTCGATCAAATAAAGCTATTTTGAGCAAAATTTTGGATCACTGACAAGAAATATGGGCGTGATCTTCTTTCCCCTTTTGTATGGGGAGTTGAGCGGGATGGCCCACCTTAAATTGAATTTGCACTATTCAACCTTAAACTGAGTAATTTGTTAGCATTTCGTAGCGGCCGAATAACACGTCTTTTGATACTTAACATGGTTCGAAATGCATCAAAACGTTAGATTTAAACACTCACTTACACATTCACATGCCAAGTTAATTTACGATGGTGACCACCTTGACATTGCTGATGGTTGAGTCTCGAACTCATGACTAAATTAATTTTAATTAAAAAGTTACATAATGAAATAATTAAAGTTATACAACGAAATAACTATACATCGGCATTGGTAGTAAATAGAATTAAGTTAATTCAAGTCCGTCGTTATAATGTTGGCTTACATTCATAGTGGCTGAGGCAAACATCCCAATTCTGTAGGATGAATTTCAGTATTTTCACTACCTGAAAATACGAGGCATGCGTTATTTTCAGGAGATGTAATCCGAATTAAATGCCAGCGCAGGGGATAGATGGTGCTGTAGTCGAATTGGAGGTGCACTTTAACAATTTAAAATAAATACCTAACCATCGCAGACTAATAAGTACGCCATCGGAAGAACAATTACATTGTTTTTCAATCAATAGTTTCAGTTTCAGTTTCAGTTTCTTTATTTCCTCCATTAGATGTATATTACACACTCGGATTCGTCATTTTTTTTTCCTGTCGGTTCGATTACTTCTGGCGAAGAAGAGCCGACAAGAAACTTCGTCAGATTGGTCATTGTATTATTATTTTTTCCAGTGATACTTACAAACTAGTTTACAGTGATTGATTGATTACTACTGCTCACAAAGAACATTATTATAAGAACATTATTTACTTTGGTGAGGAGCAAACTCTTGACTACTATAATGACATCTTATTCTAAATTAATAGGAATTATGATCTAAATTATTCAGGTGTAAAAAGCCATCGCCATCGTCGTATTTACATTAACATTGCTCAAAATGCTATTAAAAATTATTTAATTTTATAATTAAAAAGACCGATTTCTGGTTTCTTTGTGGAACAAATATAAAAACACGTTTGCATGAGAAGAATGGGTTATGTGGTTTTAATTGGGTTCAAGCTCGCCCGGGTCGGTACCATCTCATTGGACGAAAAGATGGCCGAAGCGGCAATTAAAAATTGTCCCTGTTTTCATCCAGTTCAATGTAGCCGTGCTCATAAAGGGAAGGTCCTGGCATGTCACCTTATTACATCGAGAATATGGTGTCTTGGGCTAATACCATTACGGTAGATGTGTGGCCTGTGTAGCCATCCATGTTGCATAAACAGAAGATATAACAGACATGATGATTTTCACCTTATTTGAGATATTGAAATTTCGTAGCGCTTTCAATTGGGACGGGTGTACACGGGAGAGGAAACTCTAACAAGGCCCACTAAATTGGATAAAAATTGGCTGGAATAAATTCTTAACACGCTGGATTTAAGCCTCGACAATTCACCGGCGCACAGCGTAGGGGCTGCCGTCTCTATGTGCTTTATTACCCAGGCGAAATAAATTATTTTGAAAGGCCGGCGATAAGATTAAAGTGTTGATATATTTCAGTTCCTGGAGATGGAAAGTATAAAAGGCAGCATAAAACCAATTCAGAGCACTCTTTCAAACCAAATTATTGATATCCAAAGCCGAAATATCATAATACTTCGTTCGAATGACAATTTGTATTTTTTGTAGTAAAATTAATGTATTTATTTTATAAGTTTTAAGCAGCCCGTAGTTCAGGGGTGCGGCGACTTGGCTTGCATGCCAGAGATCATACATTCATAAACCGTACCTCGTAAAAGCTTGAGAGTGCATTTTGTCACTATGGTTCGGAAACCACATAAAACTGCATGTATCATGCCCTTGCTAAGTTGTATAGTTGAGTTTGCCCGGGTTGGTAGCATCCCAAAAGATGAAAATACATTCGAAATGGCAATACAAAATTGTCCGTTTTTCCATCCAGTTCAATGTAGCAGCGCTCATAAGGGAACGTCCTGGTAAGGCACGTAATTTCTTCTCGAATGCGGTGTGTTGGGTTTAAATCGTAGCGGTGGGTATCTGTAAAACTGTTTTCGACGTCTATCTATGTTTGCCACTGCTTACAGACATGCGAGTTACGAGTACCTGTTTGTGGAGATAAATGATTTTAATTCCTCTTAACATTAACAGTGTGTATTTACCATTGACGATAGGAGAAAAACACTGGAAAATACCACAATTCAGGCATGCAATACATTTAATATACTATACAAATAGTGACACATACGTATCAGTTGGTTTTGCAAAGTCTATCCCCGCCAAATAACGTATTGCCAATTGTCCCCATAAACAGCACCCGTACACTTGCACCGGGTCCATCGCTCTCTCTTAACATTATTTTAGGGATCAAAAACTTATAAGTAATCTCAGATAAAGTTGTGAAGTTTGTGATTAATGCAAGTATAGAACATTAACCAATTCTTTATACCTTTCTTGTATGTTTGTACATTTCTCGTTCCTTTGCCCGGCACTCGCCGGCTCGCTGTTCAAAAATAATTACATATTTCAATTTCCCTGGTAATTGTGTTCATACATTCCCACAAAGCCTGCAATTTCAGCTCGCCGGCCCTCACGCGCTGCCTCATTCCGTTTATTTACGTGGAATAGTTGACGAAGATGGACTGCTAACGATCGCTAACATGTAACACATTCTTAATGTACGTTGTGTTATAACGAAATACAGATAAAACAGGATAGACGATAATTAATTATGGTTTTTTGGAACGAAGTTCCTTATCGTACGTTACGTTTTGAAACGAAAAGAGCGGATCACCCTCAACGCCACAGTATGTAGGCATTGGCGTTCGCAAGTAAAACTTGTGTAGATCAAAGTCATGTGTGGCATCTAGGGTGATATATTTGAAAATAACCACAACGAATTTCGATAATAGAAAAAGTGAACATGTAGATTGATGCTGTAGCTATATCGATGTAGCATGTATTCTATTATTCTAAGTGGTGATAGCTGATAACATATATTATGTCTTATCCTTAAGTTTGTTAGAACTAACGGAAGATCAGCGCTGCAGCGATCATTGCGAGGGAGTTGTACGTTAGCTGAGTTGGCTCCCTTTTCCTCTTAGTTCGAAGTTACGAGTACTATTTACAAAACTGTTACTGTTTAAATGAAGAAATGAACGTTTAATTTTTTCTATTATATTATATTCTATAACTTAAAGATACAATTGTAAGTCTCTGGTGCTTTGTGTTCTCATACTAGGCATATATTCTTAAAATATCATAAAAAAAAGTTTTAACATAGAATACGAGCCTCAGATTATTACCGTTATAACTTTAAAATATAGCAAATTTAATATTTTAGAAATACCAAAATAACTAGTAATAATATTTTTTTTAAATAATAAAATATAGTTTCACTTAAGCCTTTATGGAACTAAATGTAATCAGGTGTAATTAAAGAGAAAAATCAAGAAACGAAATCAAAATAATTTGATCTCAAATAATTAGGAAAATTATGATTCCATAAAAGTTATATAGGAGAAACCAAGTCCTTAATATTTGGTCTAGCAAGATTTCGTTCAATGCTTCAATTAGTATTAAAATGTGTTTGTTTTAAAATTAACATCAACCGTTGATACAGACATATTGTTTTCCAAGCAAATATTCGAGGGGTATATATTTATATTTTAAATTAGCAATACATTTTACAAATTAATGTGTTGTTTGTGTGTGGTGAGAGTATGTGTGTTATATGTTGACTTATGTGTAATATGAGTGTGTGTATGCCTTGAGTGTGTGTATTAATGCGAATAAGCGCTTTAGTGTATTGAGCATCAACCATAGTGGCGAATCGACCGAGTTTGATAATCTTACCAATTCTATCCTTTCATTATTGTATTTTCTTAAGTTTTATTGTTCTTGATAGTTATATATGTTTTTGTATATATTTGTTACATTATTGTTTATAGTGTTTAAAATGTTAAGTTATGCTGAATACGATTAGGATTAGGTATAGGTTATATTTGCTTATCTGGTTTGTCCGACCTCGCCTGCTGACGTGCTTTCACAAGAAAATCTAGTTCGTTTTTACCCGACTGCGCAAGTAGAAGGGGTTATTTTTTTAATATTTCCATTTATACATAATAAATTTAAACATATGTAATTGTTTGGTAGTAAAACTATAATAAGTCATGTCACAATCTGATAGATCAGCAGATTCGATTAACTCAGTAAATATAAGCTCGCAAAGAAACTTCACTGGTCTTTGAATTATTTTTTCCTAAACATGTATGCACTATTACGCTTATGAACAAATACCTAAGTGCTACTGCCAAACTTACGATTCCGGTGGTCGGTCTAACTAAAACAAAGAACCAATACGAAGAAACAACAATGCACAATGTCATTAGTCTTTATTTATGTAATCAAATATGTTTGTAGTACATATATTTAATATTAGGTTTTACAAGTATTTTCTGGTGCAAATGCCTTCGTACACTATGTCCTATGATCTACTATTTCGATGATGTCAACACCGAAATAAACACACATTCTGTATCGAAGAAGTATGCTTTCTCACGAGTCGCAACTGAACGGAATGCGGTCGCCGCCAGCGCGGTGACTTCGCTGCGAAAAAAACGCGCAATTTCACGGCGGCTGGGCATTAGAAATTAAAAATTAAACCCTAATAAGAACAACGCGAAAGACAGCGAGTCTGCTTTGGGGCCATAGGAAAGATCCATAAATATACGGGTTTGGTTTTTTTAATGGAACCGGACATAGGGTAATAATACCCCTTCTTGATATTGGCCAAACGCGGCATTCTCAAAGGAATTCGGTACCATGCCAGAATGCTTATATTTATGATCACGGCTACATTGAACTGAATAGAAAACACGGCAATTTTTTTCATTGCCATTTCGACCATCTTTTCATCGAATGCGATGGTATCAACCCAGGCGGGCCTAACTCTACCAGCGAAATCGAATTCTTGTAAAAATGTGTGCATCCTCCCCTACTAGATGCCCGAGTTGGTTTTTATTGTAACTGGACATGGATGGCTAATCCCGAATTGACCGCCAGATATTAGCGTTACATAACACAAGGGAACTAGGTACCATGCCAGGACCTTACTTATATTGCTCGGCTACGTTAAACTGGATGAAAAACACGGACAATTTAATAAAATCAATAAAAACGGAAAAACACGGGCGGGATTAACCCTGCCATCTAGTGAGCAAGGAAGGGGACCTACAGTTTTACATGGAAGCTGAACTACGGCCAGCCTCAACGGTTGAAATAAGTCACCCATCCAAAATCTAACCGCGCTCAGAGGTGCTTCCCCAGCTTATCGATTCGTAAGACGTCGCACACTGAGCTACCGAGGCTGACAGTCCATGGCATTGGATTAAAATACGATCGAAGTGGCAATGAAATATTGTCCGTTCGCACAGCGTTCTGCTCACGAAACTACGAGAAATTCGGTTCGAGAGGGTCCGGTGTACATTTTCCAATTAAAATAAAAAAACGGCTAAGCCCCAAATTTTCTTTAATAGATGTGAAGGCTACATCCATTAACTAGTGTCACAGTCATAAATCTCAAGATAAACACTGTAGCGAGACAAGCACGAAACACACAACCGAGCGTCTACCGGCAGCTCTAATGGAATAACAGTCTATTTCCGGCGGAAGTGCGTCGAGCCGGACGGGCGGGGGGGGGGGGAGGGGGGGGCGAGCGGAAGTGTCAGCGGTCGATTATCGGCCGATATCGCCGCCAGGTGGCTAATGGAATTAGAGGGCGCGCCGCGGTTCGCCATACTTATTCTATGTCTGTCTAGACCAGTGTTTCTTAACCGGGGTCCGCGGAACGCCGGTGGTCCCTGGAAGCACCTAAAGTGGTTCGCGATGCTATCCAAAAATTATTTAATAAGTGACGATTCGACAGGGGTGCGTAAAGAGTGTGCAGAATAAACAAAAATCGCATTAAAATTAAGTATTTATCTCCTTAAATTATTTTTTTCGTAAAAAAACTTTTGTATGCGTGTTGCATGTAGATAGACCAACCCTTTATTAATTTAAATTTACATTACTTACTTTCAACAGCTGGTGGTCCATGGAAAAACAAACATTTTGTCAAATAGTCCCTCATCCCTACAAGGTTAAGAACCATTGGTCTGACCACTACATTTACAGGTAGTCATACTTGTCTGGATGTTTTCAAGGTTTAATTTAAGTAAAGTGTACGTTTTTGTTGCTAGGCAAGTACTTCGGTTTTTCAACGAATGCGATATGTAATGTAGAATCAACTGTGAAGCAAGGACACATTTATTGGAAGTATAGAATTTATTTGTGGAGAATCGATCTAGTTGTTTCGTTGTTATGTTATCTGTTAAGTAAAATATACTTTTTCGTACTGAGAAAGAGCATCGCTTTGTCAACGAATGTGATTTGTATGAACACTCGTCCGTGAGGAAAGGACACAATAATTAAAAAATAAAGCTGTAAAAACCAGCAGCTGAGTACGCAGCCGGCCAGGTGCTTCTTCACACCATGGTTGTACTTTGGGGGAAATACCTGGGAAGGGAGTTAATTCAATTTTTTTTCGACCCTACAGATGAAAAATCTAGAAGATGAATAAGAGCACAATGAGTACGCAGCCGGCCAGGTGCTTCTTCACACCATGGTTGTACTTTGGGGGAAATACCTGGGAAGGGAGTTAATTCCATTTTTTTTTCGACCCTACAGATGAAAAATCTAGAAGATGACTGGGTTCTTATTTTTGGAATGTATAGACTGCGAATATGTGCATTGTCTCCCTATTCTGCCTTGAGCAAAGGTAGAAAGGGGACGGCGGTACAGCATTATTCCGACGAGCATTCTCCATGGTAAAGACGATAGAATACAGAGAGAGACCCTACATCCCTTCGGAGTTGCAAGATCTCCAAATTCCGGGATATTTTGGGATCGTCGACGAGACCCACGGCCCGACGGAAGTCAAAAGATATATTTAAATGTTAACAATCTGTCATTTAAGGAAACACTCGTTATTTTTTCTTGGGTCAGTGGGGAGTAATGATTAAGCCCTCCGTTAATATTTCTTGGATCTGCCGACAGTTAATAGAGCCTCTCGGCCAGTTACAGTGATTGAATATTTTCAGAATTGGTCATAGACTAATCATACTCTCAATTTCATTCATCAGGGACCAGATACCCGCGGCTCAGTCTGCGTTAAATTTCGACGAAAAAACTCTTTTGCCTGCTCTCATATTTAACCCAACTGGCTATTTACGTCTGTTTAGTCGTTCTTTCGTCCCTTATTCGCTCTCTATGTCCAAAACATGTAACTGGGACATGGAACTACGGGATATCGCGATCGTGGGTATGGTATCAGTCATCCATGTAGAGTTACAAATCTGTAGAATAAACCAAATAATTTAATATAATCAATACTAATATTATATTGGCAAAAGTACCTCTATTTTTCTGTTGCATTTTCACGCCTAACCGAACCAACCAATTGTGATGAATTTCGGCACAGAGACAGTCTGGTCCTTGGAGAAGGACATTGACAAAAAAAATAATAACAAACGGGGAGAAATGGGGGATATATATTGACTCATATATTATCCAGGAAAAATTTTAGCCCAACATCGGTCCAAAACGACATTGACCCGAGTGGAGCCGTTAGGACCGAATGGACTCAGTTAGTTTTCAGTTCAGTTAAAATTCAAAATTCAAAATTCAAATATTTTATTGCAAGACATTTTTCATGCATTGTACACGTACAGTATGAACACATGGTACAATGATTAACACCGTTTTAAAAAATGCTAGCTAAACATAGGTATGGCAATGTTTAAAATTGCTGTTTTTGAGTCCCCCTGTTTTTTGCAAAAAGCACTTATAAACATCAAAACACATGAAACAAAAAAAAACAAACTATTTTATAAAAAAGAATATAAACAGACAAATATAGTACCCTAAATTATCCCTTATTTTCTTTTAAAAAAACCTCTAAGTTATAATATGTTTTTGAAAGAAGCCATTCTTTCACATTTTGTTTAAAAGTTTTTATATTTACAGTTCTCTTTAGATTTCTGATAGTCTATTATATCAGGATCGGTTCCTGATTCCCGATCCTGCACTCCCTGCACCCCATTGCAGCTCCAGGGGCGCGGCTCGCGCCATCCGATCCGCATAGAGACGGCGGCGCGGGACACAAGAGGGGGCGTTCTGCTACATGCAACCAAATTAGAGGTTTCCCTTATTTATTTATCTTGTTTATCGTATTGGTTCTGTAGGCAGACATAATATCTATTATATAATAATATAGCTGATTGGGTAGTGCTTTTAGAAACTAATGTTGTGCGCATAGGCAATTTGTATAAATTTCCAGCTATATTATGTCGTGTTTTATAACCGTCCTTATATTTATTACAACCACTCCTCCTCCAAACTCCTGAAGGCGGTATGTCGAGGCAAAGCACTGGTTTGGGACGCCGCGTGAGATAATTTCGTTTTTGTTTACACTTTTTGTATTATTTGATTAAATAAACATGAAATCATCACAAAATCCTTTGGCGAAACGCGCTTGGATTCAAATATCCAGAAGATCTAAAGGCGGCAGTTATGTTGATTGCGAAAGGGCCTACAGGCACCATATGGCTATAAAACTGAACTAGTAATTCCCATGGAGGTGATGAATGGAATTTATTGGTCATTCCGACAGAAAATTTCCCCAAATTCAATTGATTTCTCTAAATCTCAAACATCAGTTATAGCACTTAAATAGTTTGCACCGCTTAAAATATAATATGTATCTATAAGCGGGCCAACGCCTATTGTATTGACAATCACATGGACTCTTCCTTGAGCAATCACACAGTGAATAAGCGAAGCCCGACGTTGCAGAGCCATATTTGCAAGATGTCGCCGACGATCGCACGGCCGCTTCATTATCTCGATTGTAATGTGTTTTTATTTGCGCTTTCTACGCCGAAAATAAATATGTAATGGTGCAGCGATGTCGAGGTATCTGGCACGCGTCAATCAAACGGGGCGCTCACGGATTCTTGTCGATTTGTCATTTCGTCACAATCTTCGTACTCGTCTTGTGGTTCTTCACTTCGGTGACAGTAATTAACAGATAGTCTTTCCTTCGCTTTCTAACTCTTTGTCTTGAGAGTTTCGGGTAAATTATTACCATTACAATTGGATTCTGTTGGTCTTTGTTGCAGCTTTGTTCCGGTTGGATTAGTTTAAAGCGGTTTAGTTTCATTTACGTGTTAGGCATATACGTGTTTGCATGTAGACGTAAAGCTATGGTCAGTGTTCCCTTTGATATTATTCGGCGGCGGCAGTGGTTGACCGCGTTTTTCATTTCCGGTGCGCGCGCCATTTCCCGGCATACATTATCGCGAATAAATATTTTCCCAACAGTCGCCTGCATAAATAATCAGAAATGGATTCGTGCTGCGAAGCGCCCTCTGCCGGCCTGCGGGGTGTGAATAAGGTTTTTGTTAAGATCGACGGCCCGTCGAGATATCTCGGGTTTTCAATTTATAATACGTTGGGTTATTTATTTTGAAATTGTTTTTTTTTCAAATGTATTGATGTAGGTAGATTAAATGTGGGAAATAAATTAATCAATTGATTTTTAGGTTGTCGTTCCTCATTTGGATGGCTAATACTACACTTACCGTGAGATATAAGCCTATAACACCACATGCTAACATGGATGCTATTTAGTGCAATAATAATTAGATGTTGCGCGTCACAAATTCATAAGCGAAATAGCTTCAGTTAGACGTTTTCCACTAACTCTTAGCTACACTGCCGCCATACCATTGAGTTTCGATCACTACTTTTGCATTTTTAATTTCATTTATTTAAACGTTTTGTTAGTCAAACTACACCAAGTTACGTCACAAAGATCCGCGGATTCGATCAACCCAGTAAAGAAGAACCCGCAAAGAAACTTCACGGGTTTACATAACACATTTTTCCATTCACAATTGGATCTACACTTGGATCTAAATGCTACTGCCAAATAATTCCTCGGTAGAACAGATCAAGGCAAAGAACAAAGAGCAATAGAAACAGCAACCCTCAGTTTAAATTACTTACAACTAACAAAGTTACTGATGCAATAATATAAATTAATCTTTTTTTTTTATGTGACTGGACATGATGGCTAATACCACACCTTCTGTCATGGTATTAGCCCAACACACCACATGGGAACTAGGTGCCATGCCAGGACCTTCCTTATATTGCTCGGCTACATTGAACTGGATGGAAAACACGGACAATTTTCATTGCCGCTTCGACCATCGTTCATTCAATGCGATGGTACCAACCCGGGCGCGATTAACCCTACCACCTAGTAAGTAAGGAAGGGGACCTACAGTTTAACGTGGAATCCGAACCACGGCCAGCCTCTCTCTACGGTGAAATGGTCACCCATCCAAGACCAGACCGGACCCAGCGTTGCTTAACTTCGGAGAGCGATCGCCGAAGTGTCGCGCCACTGGGCCATTGAGGCTGACTTTAGAGCATTACAAGTATTCTCCGGTGTAATAGCTGTCGTCAGCTTAACCTTTGGCAGGTGTGTAAAGCCCTCATCAAGTTCGATACGAATGAAGTGTATCAAGTAAATATCTGTTATATAAAATATGCCTATAATAATACTCCCATACTTCTAAGCTCGCTGGTGTAAACTTTACGTCATAGAGTTGAACAAAAAGATCAGTGGGCAATGCCTGCGAAAGAAAACCTGAGGACTCCAACAAATCACACCCAAAAAGAGTCGGAGAGTGTCAAAAATTCGACGTGCCTTTTGCACGCCCGGCGAGCGGTCCCGGCGTGCGTTCGAGTGGCAATATTTCCACGCTGAAGCCTCCTTCACGTCTTCCGGGCGCTTCGCCTCGTGCGGTGGAGCCTCCCCGCAGGCGTTAGGCCCACAGAAGATAAAAGAAAGGGGAAGTGTCGTGTGGCCGCGCATTATTCTATAAGCAAGTCATACTATAAGTCAGTTCCCACCCACACATCGCTTGCGACAATTCTGGGATATGACGTATACGAATAAGATGCTTATTACCCTATAAATTCCCCACACTACGGGCGATATTTTTTTTTATGCAGCCTGACATGGATGGCTAATACCACACAACTATCGTTATGATATTAGCCCAATACACCACATTCCCGAATTAATTAGGTGCCATGCCAGGACCTTCCCCTTATGAGCAAAGCTACATTGAACTGGATGGAAAACACGGACAATGTTTCATTGCCGCTTCGACCAACTTTTCATCCAATGCGATAGTAAGAGCCCGGGCGGGCTCAAATCCTACCACCTAGTAGGAGAAGGGGACCTAAAGTTTTACATGGATTCCGAACCATGGAGCAGCTCGCATTCGTGGCGAAATGCACTTATCGAACTCTGAAAGAGAAAGAAAGTGGTGCATGTCGGGGCGAGGAATTGAACCCAGAGCTCTGGTACGCTAGGCCAGTCCCCGCGCCACTAGGCTACGAACCGCTCATGCGCACTTTACATGGTTTTACTATGTTTTGAAATTTTCGATCATACATTTTCGAGACCACTGAAGATAAATGAAGATTGACTTTTTATTTATAGCCGAGATATACGTCTGCATGTTTTTATTTTTTTAATTTTCCTTTTATATTGGAAAATATTAGCAAGTAAACCATGGAAAAGTTTCCTTTTTTACGGTCATTTTGGATTTTTTGATGGAAAATAAACATACATTTTTTTATTTATTTATTTGGAAAAGCAAACAGGGACACACATAATTAACATACAAAGACAACTTAATACTAATTAACTAGATAGACTTGAACCCAGAACCGCATTTCACATATAATAAAAAACATAATTGGGTTCATTATTTCAGAAAGAAAAAGAAACATATAATTTCATTACAACATAAAAATAGAAATACACGTATATTGTGTTTTCCATCCAGTTCAATGTAGCCGAGCAATATAAGAAAGGTCCTGGCATGGCACCTAGTTCCCATGTGGTGTGTTGGGCTAATACCATGACAGAAGGTGTGGTATTAGCCATCATGTCCAGTCACATAAAAACAAAATTGAATCAAGCTTTCTCAAGTGATTTTTTTTTATTAACATTTCGGGAAATAGAAGGTTTTCGCTAGATTGATTTGCAGCCGGCGTGCAAAATTGTGCATTTGCGAATGGACAAAGAAATCATTTTGTCTAATTTTCAAATCTCAGAGCCCCGCTACATTCACAACATTTTTAAAAGTGGAAACAAGACTCTGCAAGTGGCCATAGTAAATAGGAGTTAAATTCGCGTGGCAAGACCCGTTAAATACTTGGAAAATAAATGTTTTTAATACTTTCCGCGCTGTACAAACATGAAATAAAAATCAACAAAGCTACTATTTTAAAGAACATTAAAATCTATTCTTTTACACTTTAACACTATGAGCGCTTCTCTTGACAATGCGATTTTAAAGTAAATGACGGATTTTTTTGCTTCATTTTGGACTAGTTAAAAAATGCATTTATCTAGATTTTTAGTTTAAAGTTCAGACTATAAGAGACATTTTTCAATCATTCCATTTCAAATTTGAATTTCTGGCGCCCTTTATATGCTAATGCGAACTACCCACATTTTCCGTAGCTTTAGAGTAACTCCACGAAATTTCTGACGCCATTCGACTGCCACGTTTTTCCTGCACTGAGCTCTTGACATATACTTCAAGAAACCTAGCCAAAATTAGTTTTAAATGCCTATATTCGGTGTCGGCAGCGAATGCTAAGCTTGCCTAGTTGTGGTTGACCTATAAAGTCAGCGTATCGCCCCCAATACAGTCCACAATTTTTTTTTCCCAAAATCCAGCAACCTACGGGGACTGCACTCATTTCGAGTGCAGCCCTCCCCTTCATACAGACACATATTTTTTCTGAGGTTAGGTCCAATGTGATATTAGGTTTTATAGGGATTATTATAACATTTGACATAATGTCCATCAGGTACCTTGAACCGCCTTATGAGCGCAAACATTGTATAATCAAATTAAAACAACCTTTTTATATATATTCTAGAAGGTTAGGTCAAAATAAATAAGTCTATCTAACCTTTATCTATGCATGACACGTAACCAATCACGGCTTACATTAAGGTTTTTTCCTCGATTGCTTTTCGCCATAAAAATGTGAAAACTGCAGACTAACTTGCAATAACCACATAGTAAGTTGGACGTAATAGTAATATGTACGTCAAACTTGGGAGCGCAAGAATCGATAAGCTAATATGCCAACGAGAAATTTCCCCAAGTTCGGTAAGACCTGATATTTTCCAGTACGAAGTTAGCGTAAACTTTAAAAATACGGAAACACTAAACTATACTTTATGTATGTTCTGATCTTAACTCGCTTTGACACTTACTAAATAGTTGTCGAACGAATTTGACATTTATGCCTCGCCGTTTGAGGTCACACTAGCGTGGTTTTTGTGCTCGGCTGTACGCCGTTTGGAAATAAATGAAATAAGATTTATCACTTGAAATAAAAAGTGACATATGGATAAGAATAGCAAACCTGTTTAGAGCTTTAACACAGGGACGTATGACTGAAAGTGTAATGTATATTTTGAAGTACATGTATAGTAAATTATATGTCATGGCTTCGTTTGCATACGTCCGAAAGAATTTAAGGAGATTCGAGAAATAATTCAAGAGACTGGAAATGTTGTATTTTTTTAAGAATCAACCGTAATAGGTAGGCAGCTGAAATTTTTACAGAGTTTGTATTTATTTTGCCGTTATAACTAAAAAAAAAATATTTTTAAAAAAAACCTTACTTTTTGTGTTAAATCTTGTACGATGGTACGAAACCCTTCGTGTGCAAATCCGACTCCCACTTGGCTGGTTTTTACATTTAGCTGATCTGAACCATAACTTTCGGCGTAATATTTCGAGAGGTTACAGCACGAAGACTTAATGATAGTATATACTATTTTTATAAAAAAAATATGCTTAAAGCGTAGCCACGGCTATTATCTTGAGCTGCTGGCGTGTCGATAATGGGGCCTACCTATTTCTCGTTGTCGATAATTTGATACTTCGAACAACGAGCGTTCGAACGTACAAGATGGATGACTTCCCACAAGTCATTGTAATTTCTCTGGAATACATTTGCTGCGGCCGGCGGTTTGGGTCTCCGCCCGGAGATCTGTGACAAAAAATACGCCATTTGTGATTTTTCATCGCGCCAGTGCGGGCCGAGCGGGCACGCCTACCGAAACCCTAGAGTGCTGCAGTCGGATGGAATGATCTCGATCCATTAAAAAATGGTTTAAAAAAAAGTTGCGTGCACGCACGTAAAAAGTTATATTTATTTGGCGTCAATAAAAACAGTTTTTTCAACTGAAACAAAACAAAAACACATCGTTACGAGCGAAAAAAAATATAAACCTAAGATTTTATTCATAAATTTATACTGTGAATAATAATAATAGGAATAAGATTCTTGAATGAGATTCTGACCAATGCCTAACACCAAATATAATTCGGGTGTACAGAGCTCTCGTCATTATTGATGCCAAGTTAATTGTATCAACTCGAAATAGTCATGAATGGGTAAAGGGATAGCTAGCTGGTTCGCATCTCATTCGAGAGGTCTAGGTTCAAGCCCGCCTCGTTCACCACTTTTTCAGTTTTTGAGAAAAATGAGTGAATTTCGTTACTTATGCGACGTTGCCTCATTGTCCTGAATCTATGTAAAACTATAGATGGCCCTTACCTAAAATTTGATAGATTTAGTGCTATGTAGTGAAAAATGATCGAAGCGCCAGTAGCCGTGCTAATGAAGAGAAGGTTCTGGCTTGGCATGCCCGCAATTTCTCTGTAATTGGATTATTTTTTATGGAACTGAACATATGTGGCTTGTACTACATCTATGTACAGTCATGATAGTAACTGCGTTCCCGAAGGAATTATGGGATTTGGCAGCACCTACCTGGGGTCTTCGAAGCAAGAGACCACAGGCATTAACCACTAGACTTCGGGCGACACGACCGCAAAGGATCAAGATCGATCGAGGTGCGTATAGAAGCAGCACCGCACCAGAGTACAAGATCGCAATGTCGTATCACGCTGAGTCATCGCTCGGACATATTGTCGCCATGTGTCCCTCCCCTCTCCCCCCGCCGCCCCCACTCGCGGGGGGGAGGGGGCAGCGCTGGGAGAAGATCCTCACCAGAGAGCTCTGAAACGCAAGAACAGAGCTAGACGCTTGCCAGAAAAAAACAAGTCGCGACAAGTTTATTCCTCCAGTTCATCTGCATGCACTGAGGAGACGGACGTTGACTATATTTTGGTTCAATGTTATTTAGTTACATCAGCACAGTATTAGTAGACTCAATTTTAAAATTAAGTGTTTTAAGAATATCCATCCGGTTAGGATATCTAAAATAATCTAGTAAAAGCGTGTAAGGTAGACCAGTTTAAGTTACACAAAGAAACTGTACTTTGGCAATCAAATAGGTTTTGGAAGCATAAACCAGATATAGCGGAATTTGCTAGATAATTTTAACTAGAAACCTCTTAGTAACTGGCGCCAGACTTTTATGCTGTCCCTTTATACCCGATTTTCGGGTTTCGGTGACACAGTTTTTTCTCACACATTGCAGAAATAGTTTACCGTCTCAAACCGCTTAGCTGTTCAAGTTCGCAGGAGCCAGATAGGAGATCAATTAACTAGTAAAGTCCAACGGCCAGAAGGCTCACATTAAGGTGTCCCTTCCCTTCCGACTAACTCATTCGCGGGCACGGTACAAAATCGTGCTATTACGCTCTGGGACCTTCTCTGTTTCAAAGAAAAAGACAGGCTCCGTGATCAGGAGGATGCAACATGTCCACAAAGCAGACAATGCGCATAGTGTTTGATTTGGTAAGATTTACGAAAATTTTAATTACAATACGACTTTTAGCTAAAAGTAAACCACATCCGCTGTAATAAAAAATCTAACAAAAAACAATTCTATTATAAATCTTCATATCATGTCACGTCTTCGCTATGTCTGATGACTCATTTTTATTTTATCGTTGAGTAATCCCCCTCCAAAGTTATTGTATAAAACGCGCGAAAAATTCGAAATTTCGGACCTTATAACTTAGAAACCAAACACAATTTTACTATATCAACGGTCATCAGACATCTAGTTCGATCCAATAAAGCTATTTTGAGCAACATTTTGGATCTCTGACAAGAAATATGGGCATGATCTTCTTCCCACGTTTGTATTGGGATTTGAGCGGGAAGGCCCACATTAATGTCTTCTTTTTCACGAAGAAATATACGATTTATCGTTTGGTCGTAAAGTAATATGGGTCGACGAGAGGACCTCTGTCTCTGTGACAGCTAAAGTGTAGGTCAGATATAATTTCCTGTGCAGCTCCCATCCGCCAAACGCTTTACATAGTTCCAATAATAATTTAAAACGTACACTTATTTAATAGTAATTGCACTAAGCCAGTAAATCCAAATCAAATAATCAAACAGAAAGTTTAATTGAAAATCTTTAATATGTCAACCATTATACTGTTACAAAGATCAAGTTGGTGATACACCCGTTGTGATAAGTAGCCCCGATTTTTTCAATGTTACTTTGTTAGATCTACCAGTATCTCGTTTCAATCATCTATACAACAAAATGGTTGTATAAGAGTTCCGTTTTATTTTTACTTACGGAAGCCCAAAAACATGCGTATGTAAATGAGAATCTACCGAATGTATTTTGTAGTTGTCAGCTCTGTTCCTTCAACAACTCTACGGATAAGAAGTGGTAGATTATCCCCATGCGGGCGAGATTACAGTCTGCAATACTCAAGAGGGCAGTTTTCGGGTTATAGATAAAAAAGACTCCGCGAAAATGATGAGTAAGGAAACGCACAAATCTTTATTGCCTCGGCGAGCTAGATGCGGCTTGTGTAGGATCGTCAGGATTCCAGTATGCTCTGGGAAATATCGATCCTTTAATACTTGACATCGGCCAACGTTCAGCCTTCGTCTAAGAAGGCAATCGATCAGACCCGACCAACTACCGCCCCATGGCCAAAGTGATAGAGCGCATCAAGCAACTCTAAATTGATCATGTATCTAGAGTGCCATGAACTCCTCACCCTAATGCCTTCGCCCGAATCGATCTACTGGGAATTTTTAGTATTTGTCGCAGGGATCGAAAATCATTTTAGTTCATGGTATGATTTATGACGGAAGTTTGTTTTGTTTTCATACTACCGGAAGGTGTATGTTTTAGCCTTGTTTATGGTGTTGTTTTCAATATGAATTTTAATCAAGACAGATAGCGCTACAAAAAAAACGCAGGCATGCCAACCAAATGACAAGCTAGCCACCAATAACAATCAAGTATGTCAAGTTGTCACGCCTGGACAGGTTTTGAAAAATCTTACTGGTGAGGGACATGCGCGGTGGCCACGCAGTTGTTATTGGATATTCATCCGCATCAGACAGGCAGATCCAACCTGTTAGTTTCGCTTGTTACTGTGTAACGTGTGCCTAATGTAACGAGTTCGTCGAATTCACTGTGCTCGAAGAAAACCCACGATGAATGAGGTACCAGAAGAGGATGGTGATCATCCTATAAACCCCCCTAAAACCCACGATACGTCATATGAGTTTTCCATGAGATGGGTGACGCCCGCGAAAATCAAAACAAAGCTGTGGACATCGTGAAAGCGTTTGGCCGGGTCTGGCACAAGATAATACTTTCCAAGATGCTATCCTATTCTTTCCCACCTGCATGTTAACGGTTTTTGCTTCGAAGCCATGCCAGTGAATCCTGGCGTACCGCAAGGCTCCGTGCTATCCCTTACCCTCTTTCTGCTACATATAACTGATTGAATTAACCTTGGTGACATTGTAGATAGCATGGGCTAGCCAGTAACACCATTCTCATAACCATTAGTCGGGCTAAATTGAAAAAGCGGTTTCTTGTTGTTAGGCTCTGAGAGACACTATTGGCTAGGGTCGCCAAAACCCCATCGAATATACCGCGAGCTAGATACACGACAGCTCAGGATACCGACGACCACATTGGGATTCTCTGTTTTGACCTGACGCGAGGTCTGAATTTTGGACGTCATATCGAGGAAAAAGCCATGCTCGCCTAAAAAGCTGGTAGTCCTCAATAGAGTGCGTTAGTACTTCTCCTACAACCAAAAACTGCTGGCCCTACAAGGCGCAGATAAGGTCTTCCGTGCAGTATTGTTTGCATCTGTGGGCAGGATCATCTGAGTAACTGCTGGGCTCCTTGGAATTTATAAAGCTTTATTCAATGTCTCGTTTCGAAGACCACTAGAATCTCTAGAATTGAGACCATTGTATGTCCAAAGGAATGTAGTTTTCATCATCTTCACCACAGAGAATGCTGTTGGGAACTGCATAACTCTGTTCTATTCCGGGAGGTCACGACATTTTTGGTCACGATAAGGTAAATGGCTGAATCTGGGTTCACATGTTAGAGACCAAACCTCTGATGCTAAATATGTCGGTCTGCCCGTGCCAAGTGGTTGCGTTTTCTAGATTGGCTATATAAAATGGATGCTGGTATGTACCTGCTGATGAATATACTGATTATCTGGAAACATTGATACCTATTAATTATACAACAATAACCAGACGGTTACTTAATTAAATACTTAAATATACCTAAAGTTATATCTGTAACCTAAATCGCCTATTACTACGAAATGCAACCAAAGATTTGTTCAGTTTTTGTATTACTAAGCAAGTATGTATTGATACATTCATGCTTCGTCATTTGCATCCATTCACCTTATCATATGTATTTTTTGTCATCATAACTACTTTTTCAGGCGCCTTATCTACGTAACGCAACCACTTGGAACAGGCAGACTGACACATTTAGCTTCAGAGGGTTGTAATTTATCCCGTGAACCCAGTTTCAGCCATTTACGTTATCGTTACCATTTTTGTCGCGACCTCCTAGTCTATTCCCCTGTCCTATTCAACCATCACTCGTGCTTAACAGGCAGGGATTCCACCGAAACACCGTCCTCATTCCTCCTATAAGAACCAACAGTTCCAGTACATCCTTTATCTAAAGCGTCGGTAAATTGTAGAATCACTCTCTGCCAAAGGACTTTATATCCCCCACAGTATTTATTTTTTTATGTAACTGACTACATTGAACTGGATGGAAAATACTGATATATTTTGATTGATGTTTCGACCACCTTTTCGGGTTTTTTACATAGATTCCGGACCATGGAACTTGTGATCCCTCAAACGTAATAATGATTTTTTTTGGCGTGACATCACAACACAAACAACAAATGTGGCATCTCAACGCTTGTGACATAACACAACAAGTGACAACTCACCGCTTTCTCGTGCAATTTCGCCCCGAGCGAGTCTTTCGACTGCGCGATGCCGTAAATTCGATACGACTCAGACAATCGGGTGGCGACGCGACGGCGGCGTTTGTCGACAACCGCTGGCGGATTTTATTGAGTTCATAAAAGCGGGGAAGCAGGTCCGGGGAGACGATCGGCGGCGTGACAATTTGAGGGAAGAGACGCAGTTAACGGTTTTTAGTATGAGGGTAGCTGTAGGTTGTGGCACCGGCTACAGATTTGCTTATTTTGTATGTTTGATTTTTTTTATGTGACTGGACATTTTGAGCGGCTCGTAGCCTAGTGGCGCGGTGACTGGCCTAGCGTACCAGAGACCCGGTTTCAATACCGACATCAACACCACTGTCTTTCTCTTTCCGAGTTCGATAAGTGCATTTCGTCACGAATGCTAGCTGCCCCATGGTTCGGAATCCATGTAAAACTGTAGGGTGGTAGGGTTTAGCCCGCCCGGGTTGGTACCATCGCATTGGATGAAAAGATGGTCGAAGCGGCAATGAAAAATTGTCCATGTTTTCCATCCAGTTCAATGTAGCCGTGCCCAAAAAGGGAAGGTCCTGGCATGGCACCAAATTCCTTCGGGAATGTGGTGTATTGGGCTAATATCATAACGGTAGTTGTGTGGTATTAGCCATCCATGTCAGGTCGCATAAAAAAAAAATCGAAAATTATATGTGTTAAAAAGGCCTGCAGAAAACTCCGTGATATCATGTGTCTTACCTCCTAAGGTACACACAATAACATTTTGAATAGATTACAGATTAAAAAAAAATATTTGCGAAACTTATTTTTACAATTAATTATTAATCCTTATTCAGATAAATTTGTCACTTACCTTTTGCTTTCAATATTAGAAAGATTTTTTTCTTTTACACTACTATATCATTCAAAATATACCAAGTTAGGGATGGATCATCAATTGCTCATGGTTAGGCATTTGCTACCACTTATCCGATTTCAATGCTAATTGTAACGAAGTATGGCTTGGTATTTCCCGCAACTTTACTACTTGGCATCACGCTAAATCACCAGAGGTGCGACCAGTGTGATAAAATGCTTATTATTTAAGATCTAATAACCCGATTCTACTCAAAACGTATAGGCGTGTAGTGTGGTAGTGAGTACAGTATATTCTCCAGGATATGGCGTCCGAAATTAAGGTCATGTGTCAGGTCAACACCAAGAATCCGGTCGTCCATATGAAGAGTCCGCTTCGGACTGAACACGCACGCCGGCGTCTTGCTAGCGTTTAAATCGACGAGGTTCTGGATACCCCACCCGGAAACTTTTTCCAGGGTCTCTTCGAGTCTAACAACGAGGCGCTGCCTATCTTCCTCCAATTCGGCTTGGCTTGCGGTCTGGTGACTGGTGTACCTGGCTAGCACCGTGCTGTCATCTGGGTAGCAATAAATGTCGTCTAAATTGAGCAGGTCAATAATGTGCAGCAGAAAAAGGGTTGGGGACAGCGCAGAGCCCTGCGGCACGCCGGCATTCACAGACATGGCTTTGGAGCAGCAACCGTCAACCAAGACTTTTATGCTGCGGCCATGCAGGAAGTCGGCAATCCTGTCACACAGCTCGGGAAGGCCATAAGAGGGCAGCTTGGAAATCAGTGCCTTGTGCTAGACCCGGTCAAATGCTTTTGCGATATCCAGACCGATAGCCATACCTACGCCATGGTTTTCGAGCGTATCGCCCATCTCATGTGAAACGTATACTAGGTGATCGCCAGCAGATCGATTCGGACGGAAGCCGTATTGATGATCGCTGATAAGTTCATTGCTTTCTAGATACTTCATCAACTGAGAGTTAATGATGCGCTCGATCATTTTGCAGAGATAGGTAATAGCTATGGGTCGGTAGTTGGCCAAGTCTGATCGATCGCCTTTTTTAGGCACGGACTGAACGTTGGCCGATTTCCAAGCTGCAGGCACACATCCTGTGGAGTACGATAGGCGGTAAAGGCCGGTTAAGATAGGAGCGGAATGCAGCCGCCATCATCCAGGAGTTCGCCGCAAACAGGCCCACGAGAAGGTCGAAGGAAGTCTGCCTGAAAAAAAAACCTATACGATTCCAAAGCGCAAGTGAGGCCGAGGCTCGTTTCCCTGTGCACTAAGTAATCCCGCGCCAGCCACTGCGGCTGGAGAAGCCGTAAACTGTTAACTTCTCCCAGCTAGTCGCGCCGTCGAGCGACGTCGCTGCACGTGCGAAGTGTCCCGCGTAAAAGTGTGACGTTAAACTTTTACCGTCGTGTCACGGCGAGCCCCGCCGCCGGTCGGTCGGATGCACTTTGGGGCGGCTATCGCCCATCGTCTTAGGGCGTTGTGCACGGATCAAGTATACCCTACTGGTAACATTATTTTCTTTAAGGCTCCATATGACGCTAACCTCCAATGTTATGGGGTCAGCCTCGTTTGTTAAGAATAAACACCAGTAGAAAAAACTAAATTTAAAAATTGAGACTATTATCTAGTTTAGAGATATACATATACATGTCGCTTATAGCTGTTACCAGCAGATGTATCTTTCACGAATTTTGACTAATCAGTGTCCAAACCAATTAAAAAGATTTCATTTGCTACAGTATGCTATGGATGTGTAAATGTTGATAATATGGATATTGTTACGAGCGCGCCCCACTGCGAAGATATAGCGCTGATACACTACCAAAGTGTGCCAAATGGTTCCTTCGAATCTCATTAGATGGCGCTACTTGTCTTATTGCATTGCGCAGGCTTTTGCATCACTGTCGTCCCATATAAAGTGACGCCTCGTCCAGCTGACTTCAGAAACAAATCTCGGACATTCTAGTCGGTGGAGTGTTCTGGAAAGAAGCTCCACCGATATAAAAGGCGCCCAAGGCGCTGAGGGCGGCAGTCTATTTTTGGAAGCGAAGTGAGCGACAACAAGCGATATTGAAGTGCAGTGAACTAGCTCTGAAGTGAATCAGTGAAGTGAGTGATACAGTTTGCAAATTAGTGTTTGAATTAACCTAGTGTGAAATTGTATTTGTGAGTTTGCTTGTGAATTATTTGAAATAAAGGAACAGTGTTGAGTATTGGTGTTTTCTTCTCTAATCTGCACCCTACCCGCGTAACAATATCTTTGTTGTGTAGGATATATTTCCGCGGCAGAGGCTGGCTCAATGGACTAAAATTATGGCCACCCAAATTTTTTCAAAACGCTGCGGTCAACCAATTAAGTAAAGGTTGACTGAATACTGACGATTTGACGAACAAGTTAAAGTCTGAATTTTCAGAAGTATTTAAATCAGGTTCGGGTGACTTAAGGATGTTCCGACCCATACAATGTTTATTTTACACAGAACGCAAAAAGTATTTCACTTTACGGCACGAATTCGTCAAAAATATTAACTATAGCCACAGTAGTTGCAGCGAAAACATATTCACAATTTCAGGCTTAATGGTTTCGTTGTAATTGCCGATTAGGAGTTTTACACCGTTAGATGGCGCTATTAAATAAAAATCGTATTTAAATAAATTGCAACAAAACCAATAATCCTGAAATTGTGAAATTGTTTTCGCTGCAAGTAATATGACTATATTAAACTTTTATTATTAATTCGTGGCTTAAATTGCAATACTTTTTGCGTTAAACGTGCAAACAACTTTATATGGGTCGGAACAGCCTTAAAAGGTTTACCCATGCATTTAAAACTGAAGCCAGGGGCAAACGTGAACAAGGATAATTATAGACTCAATAGCGGCACGGGAGTAACTCCATTAAAAAATATGTTTGGACGCGTACTACGGTCCCGGTTTCCCTTATTACATCCACCTCCAGTAACGGAAAGCCTGGATACGGAAAGGCTGCGTCCGATAAAGAACAGTAAAGGTGCACGTCTGACTGATTATAGAGTGGGTAATAAAGTAATGGTTCACGACTATAGAAAAATTAAAAAGAAATTTAGTTTGGTAATAATTAGAGAGCAGTCTGGCCAAGGGGTATCGTAACTAGTTCAAGTAGAAGGATTAATGTGGTAAAGACACGTGAACCAGACGCTTCCATGTTTGCAAGAAATATAGTTTTTGTTTTGTTATTTTAGTCTAAGAAAGAGAGACGACATTGCTTTAGTGACTTAAGTTTTCCTGTATAGTTTATTACTTTTTTTTAAAGGGGTGAAGAGTGTAGCAACACTTGTCTTGTTTTATATTAACTGGCCACACTATTGCACTTCCGTCTTTGGTTTTGCTATTGTCATGGCGATAACGTACTAAAATTAAAGTCGCATAATTTCACACTGTGTTTTAGTCCCTTTAATTAATAGCGTCTATCAGTGTACACTCTCCGCGCACACGTTATACGTGGAGGTTTCAACACCTTCCACCGAACCGACTTCCTTCTAGAATCACGTCTGACGGGCTTATACCACGAGACTTGACATAAGCCGTCCACGTCAGGTTACTTATAAGAGAGTGCTTCCTCTCTGCCGCGCTGCATCGCGTCGGGCGGCGGAGGGGTGGCGCTGTGTACCGGCGCATTACCGGCGGATGCGGTGATTTAGTGGCGGGAACCGACTCCTGTGACGTCACACACACACACACACACCCTCACACGCCCTAACCCTCACACACACACACCTTCACGCCTCTTGCTGCAACGAGCTTTGTGAAAGAGTGACAACAAAAGAGACACCTAGGCTACGGTCCGGTTCTATGAGCCAAGAAAGCCTAATTGTAGTTTGAATTATCAAGCTACATTGATAATTCAAACCACAAGTCTTCATCGCGCTGATTATCCTAAAGTACCCCTAAGCAAGAGCATTGTAGGATGCAACGGTGTCACTAATGATGGGAGTTGGGTTTTGTTTAATCTCTCATTCATTATACAAGGAATTGTTCCTCAATCGTCTATTTATAACCTGTATACAGTGTTATGTAAAAGGTAAGGATATGCCCTTTCAGAAATTCTGTCACCTGTTGCGGTATTCCGATATTCCATCTTTCTTTGCGTTTTTTTATGTAATTCTTACACGGTTTTACCACACGATTGGGCATTTTCGGGGTGCATTATTAGCCAGAGGCGACGCACAGGCGTATGACGACAGCGAGCGGCTGTCTGGCAACAAAGAGGTGTCCCCACGAGGCATAGAACACAACTTTTGTTGCGTGGAAGGGCCTGTACTTACGTAGTAATATTTATGTCAATGCCTATTACAGGATGTTAGCGGGGAGTTATGGTAAACCATGTATTGTGCGACTCGTAGCCTAGTGACGCGGGGACTGGCCTAGCTTACCAGAGGTCTGGGTTCAATTCCGACATGCACCACTGTCTTTCTCTTTCCGAGTTCGATAAGTGCATTTCGTCACGAATGCGAGCTGCTCCATGGTTCCGAATCAATGTAAAACTGTAGGTCCCCTTCCCCTACTAGGTGGTAGGGTTTAAGCCCGCCCGGGTTGGTACCATCGCATTGGATGAAAGATGGTCGAAGCGGCAATGAAAAATTGTTCGTGTTTTCCATCCAGCCGTGCTCATAAAGGGAAGGTCCTGGCATGGCACCTAATTCCTTCGGGAATGTGGTGTAATGGGCTAATATCATAACGGTCGTTGTGTGGTATTAGCCATCCATGTCAGGTCGCATAAAAAAATGTATTCCTTGACCTATTCGGAGCAAAAAGGTAGATAACATTTTGTTGTAGGGTTAAAAAAAAATCGTCCTCCTTTAAGTGGTCCTCCTCAAACATTTTGTGTGTTTGAATTAACCAAAAATGTACGGGAAGGACGAATTTTACCTTGTTTGCTCCAAATATGCCAATAAATACACGGATAATGATGATAAATTATCATCAGAACTTCAGGAGTATTGTAACAGTGGGAATTGTATGTTTAATACGGGGATTATAAGGCGCTTTTTTAGGGTTCCGTACCCAAAGGGTGCCAATGGAACCCTATTACGAAGCCTCCGCTGTCCGGTCGTCCGTCCGTCTGTCACAGGGCTGTATTTCATAAACCGTAATAGGTAGGCAGCTGACATTTTCACAGAGTATGTATTTATTTTGTCGCTATAACAAAAAAGAGGTGAAATAAAAAATAATAAAAATTAAATGGCCGGCCCATACAAAAAACGTGATTCTTTTTAAATATTGTACTATGGTACGGAACCATTCGTGTGCGAGTCCGACTCGCACTTGGCCGGTTTTTATTCTATATCACCATCTAAAAGCATAAAACTTCGAAGTGATATTTTTTTTAAGTAACACGTTCGAAAATTACTAAGGCACTGACTGGTTCATACCTCACTAATTAATCTGGAACTAGATCGATACGATTTTAACTAACAGAAATTCTAGGTACTACAAGCGCAGGAAGCTCGAAAGGAATATGAAGCTACCATCACTATTTTACGATTTCACGAGATCGTGCGTAGAGGTAATATTATTTGCGAAAGATATCCCATTATTACGCGAAGATTTAAACTCTGATGCACTGCATTAAGACCTACGTTCAGTTGACAATTCCTGTACACACATGTCATTCGAATTTGATTCGTAAATCTTTCGTATTAAGCTCAAAATACGGTATCATAGTTGAATACGTGAATCCGGTTCGCTTTACGATGGGCCGTTTGAAGTTGACGCCTGTCAAATTAAATGTATCGCGGGTGCAATTGAACGGCGACAAATCTGCGATGCAATCTCTCTTCAATAAAAACCTTTATCCGATCCGCGGTTAAGTGTTGTGCAATCAAATTGTAATGTGACAATTTCAATAGTTTGGATTTAATTTAAAAAAAAAAACGAAAATTCAGCCTCGTTGAGCCTTTCGATGATCAAGGTAAAGCAGCTCAGGGTACGATCGGGTTCTCGATGAGTGACCGTTTTTGACCGATGCGGGGCATTGCTCCTCTTCCGAGAGGTCAGGAAAGGGGCGAGGAAATCCTGCACGTGATGCGATGCAGGATTTCCCATTTGAAAAGCGAAGCTGAAGATTAAGTAAACTGTTCCCGAAAATTGCATGTTATGTTCAATCGGTCAAGATAACCGTTTAAAAATCATCTGATCTGTCACACATGTTCTTTTCACCAAGCGGTACTGTTCAATCAGTTAAAATAACTATTTAATACTAACTGTTTTCGCTCGTTAAGGTGGCCCAACCCGGCGGGCCTAACTCATTCGCGGGCACGGTACAAAACCGTGCTGTTGCGCTCTGGGGCCTTCTCTGTTTCAAAGAATAAGACAGGCTCCGTGATGAGGAAGATGCAAAATGTCCACAAAAAAGACAATGTGCATAGTGTATGATTTGGTAAGATTTACGAAAATTTTAATTTCAAAACGACTTATAGCTAAAAGAAAACCACGACCGCTGTAGTCAAAAATCTAACAAAAACCAAATAGATCATAAATCTTGATTAAATAAGCTATGTCTGATGACTAATCTTTTTACGATGTTCTTACTTTATCATTGCGTAATCCACCTCCAAAGTTATTGTATAAAACGCGCGAAAAATTCGAACTTTCGGACTTTATTACTTAGAAACCAAACACAATTTTACAATGCCAACGGTCATCAGACATCTAGTTCGATCAAATAAAGCTATTTTGAGCAGAATTTTGGATCTCTGACAAGAAATATGGGCGTGATCTTCTTTCCCCTTTTGTATGGGGAGATGAGCGGTTTGGGCCACCTTAATAGATACTTACCTGATAATTTATGTATTTAATGGATACGACATTACCGTTATCTCATTAATTTGAGTTTCAGCGACATCTACATTTTAAGCATTGTAATCAGATTTTGAAAATAATCTGAAAAAGTATTGGTCGTGACATTCGTCGGAAGCAGGACATGAACCTGCGACCTTTGGATTACATGTCCACTGCTCTAAACCAACTGAGCTATCCCGACAATTACATCAGCCAACGAATTTCTCGATTATATTCGAATCGACACAATGCTTCCCCTATCTTCTGCTAGATGGCGCTGATGATGTTTTTGCGTATTGATCCTACGCTAAGGCATTTTGACTGCAATGATTGAGCTATCAATCTTATTGCTGTCGTCACCAAAGACGTTTTTGGTATCGGACACTAAGAGTCAGCCCGGATTTTACTTGATAATTTATGTATTTAATGGATACGACATTACCGTTATCTCATTAATTTGAGTTTCAGCGACATCTACATTTTAAGCATTGTAATCAGATTTTGAAAATAATCTGAAAAAATAAAGTCGCAGGTTCACGTCCTGCTTCCGACGAATGTCACGACCAATACTTTTTCAGATTATTTTCAAAATCTGATTACAATGCTTAAAATGTAGATGTCGCTGAAACTCAAATTAATTAGATACTTACCGTAATTCATTAATAGTAATGAGAAATACTTTACCATAAATGATTGAATTTTAACTGAACTAAAACAGTAAACAGTTGCATGCCATTTTTGAGGGTTTCGTACTCAAAGGGTGCCAACGGAACCCTATTACTAAGCCTTCGCTGTCCGTCCGCCTGTCAGTCCATCTTATCAGGCTATGTCAGGCTGTATCTTATGAACGTTAATAGGTGGGCAGCTGAAATTTTCAAAGAGTGTGTATTTATTTTGCCGCTATGAAAACAAATGAAAAGGTAAGATTAAAAAATAATACAAAATGAAAGCCCCTATACAAAAAACCTGATTTTTTTATATTAAATCTTGTACGGTACGGAACCCTTCGTGTGCGAGTCCGACTCGCACTTGGCCGGTTTTTACACTGAACGGCATTCAGCAGCGATTAAATCAGTGGATTCAATGGAGATTATCGCCGGAGGCACAGACTTGAGGCATCTTGACACGCCCGTTCAGTCTGGTCACAAGGAGGAATTTACACCAAGCATCCGGGAGATACGGAGCGGACTGTTTGAACGGGCCAGTCACGTGTCTCGCAATACTTACGGATCAAATATTTGACCACGTGACGGGTCTGCAATATGGGCGCGTGTTGAAAGGGAGTCGCCGCTTTCAGAAACTTGAATATGCATACCCGATATCTCGTTATCGTGACAATCGATTGACTGAAATAAGTATTCCCAGTTAGGGACTCCTTTGTGCCTTTGTACTGATCATTGCAAATAAATATTTGTATCTGCACTGCACTTTGTTTGCTGCGTTTCATACCATTTTAGTGGTTTTGCATTTTAGCGTTTTTTTATATTTACTCAGCACTTATTACTTCACCACTTTACTGTTAACTTGGTGTTTGTCTTGTTTGCCAAAAACTTGCTTTAATTGAGCGAAGTTTCTGTATTGCCTCGATATGTGTTTGGAAGCAGGAATTCAGCTGAGACCATGGAGGTAAATATATATTTTACACCTCCATGGCTGAGACAAAACAAATTATGTTACTTACAAAAAAACCGGCCAAGTGCGAGTCGGACTCGCACACGAAGGGTTCCGTACCATCAACACCAAAAAACACGTTTTTTGTGTGGGGTGCTTGCACGTGCTTGAATTTTTATTTTTTAAATTTTACCTATTTGTTCTTATAGCGGCAAAATAAATACACACTCTGTGAAAATTTACGGTTCATGAGATACAGCCCTGTGACAGACGGACGGACGGACGGACGGACGGACAGCGGAGGCTTAGTAATAGGGTTCCGTTTTTACCCCTTGTGTTTGGAACCCTAAAAATGGTATTGTCTCAGTATCGTCCTCGGAACAGCTATTTAGTTTGTGTTAGCAAGTGTTAGCTCCACCGTTTGGCAGCGTTTGGTCTTTTTTGGTATTCTTAGGTGTTCTCAGGATTGTTTTGTTGTTCTTAGGAGTTTTTGGCTAATTTTCTGTTTTTTTTTTTAATTTGCTGTTCAAAGAATTTTTTGGTGTTCCTCGTAAACACCTAAACTTAGTGGATTTTGGTGTTCTGATGTGTTCTTTGCTCTTTATTTGTTTTCTTTTGGTGTTATTTACTGTTTCTTGGTTTTCCTTTTTGTTCTCAGGCCCTTTAGGTGTTCTTTCTTTTTTTATGTACACTGGTTTCTTTAGTGATCTGGAGATATTTAGCGTTTCTTAGTGTTTTTAGGTACATAGGTGCTCTTACATGCTTTTAAGTCTTGTTAGGTGTTCTTTGGTATTTTCTGGTGTTCTTAGGAGTTATGCGGTATTTCTTGTTATTCCTTGGTAGGTATTGTTTCTTAAATGCATACCCATCAGCTCCAATTAACATGTACATAATTATTAGTTAGCCAACACATACTCAATTCCCTTACTTATAATTTGTGCACGCTGTAATTTTGAATAATAGGGTTGGCTCAGTTGGTTCCACCACTGGAGCGTCCAAATGGTTTGGAGGTGTAGTACCTATTCCCTTCACAGCATTGCTCTTTTCCCTCCGGGAGTGTATTACATCAGGTACCGTGTCCCCTACCGAGCCGGATTCCCGTGGGAACGGCGTTGGTAGTAACATCACGCCCGGAAAGTATTTACAAGTGAGGAGCTCCTTAGGTACTCGAAGGCACAGAGATCCGAGTTTTTCCTTAGCCGGGCGACCCCGAGCCACCGGCTATTATGAAGTTTGCGGACGGTAACGGAATACGTGTATCGCGGCGGTTTGAACGTGGGGCGGAAGGGGAACCGCGGTGGTTGTAATGTCACGTAATGTGACCACAAATAACCACCGAAAGAGGAGGGATATCTATTGTATTGTATTGTATAGTATATCATTTTGTCAAATTGGTAGACAAGCTACACTCAGACAGGTCATTTTTTCTTATTTTAAGGCATACAGGCAAACATAGATTCAGCTTACAATTTCTGGCATATACCATCTGGCATATGGCATATGTATCTATACTAATAATCTGGAAGGCATGTTCATGGAGAAAGTTACCTACTTTGTTTTTTAAAATACTGTTTTTGTAGACTCTATGTAAGATTGAAGAAATTGTCGATTGTTTTAATATATGTTGTATTGTTCCTCCATAACTCTTAAACCGATCATGCGAATTAGATGAAAACACGGCAGTTTTTGCTTGCCGCTTCAACCCTCGTTCATTCAATGGGATGGTATCAACCTGGGCGGGATTAACCCTATCACCTATTAAATAAGGAACCCCTTCATACAGTTTTACGTTGAATCCGAACTACGGCCAGCCTCAACGGTTGAAAATGGTCACCCATCCAGAACCTAACCGCGCGAAACCTAACCTAAAGCTTCTCGAATCGCACGGCGTCGCGCCACTGGGCTACCGAAGCTGGCAACCTCATCATCATACATCTTATTACGATGCTTTATATCTTTGGATAACCTGTACTTTTATGTGGCCGATAAATGTTAGTTATTTATTTATGGTATTTCATGCACGCCATCTGTAAGTCACTCATGAAAAAAGTGTAAATTTGTTTTTCTACACTGTATTTATGAAATTTATTAGTATCCTGAAAAAATCTGTAATTTCTTCATGGAAATAAATCATTCATTTATTCATTCATTCATTCATATCCATTAAATACATACAATTATCAAATGTTTGTACTTATTGATATTTCCTGTCGCAATCTTCGTTATCAGGCATATTTAGCAGGATGCTGGATACTTTAGGAGATTATGGAATATTACAATAAGACGAAGTTTTTTTTTTATGCGACCTGACATGGATGGCTAATACCACACAACTACCGTTATTGTATTAGCCCAATACAACACGTTCCCGAAGGAATTAGGTGCCATGCCAGGACCTTCCCTTTATAAGCACGGCTATATTGAACTGGATGGAAAACACGGACAATTTTTCATTGCCGCTTCGACCATCTTTTCATCCAATGCGATGGTACCAACCCGGGCGGGCTTAAACCCTGCCACCTTGTAGGGGAAGGTGACCTACAGTTTTACATGGATTCCGAACCATGGGGGAGCTCGCATTCGTGACGAAATGCACTTATCGAACTCGGAAAGAGAAGGACAGTGGTGCATGTCGGAATTGAACCCAGGCCTCTGGTACGCTAGGCCAGTCCCCGTGCCACTGGGCTACGAGCGGCTCAAGAGACTAAGAGGCTACGAGGCACTTCCTTCACAACTCTCCTATTCAAACTCGAAAGTTCCCTAAGAAGTGATACAGCGGCGTCCGGCGCCGTTCCACCGCCGCATACTGATGCGTCCGCCGACACTCCGCGAGTACCTCTCACTGTAGGTCGCACCTCTCTGGACATCCGACATTATCACGATTCGTCAATGAGGTACCGTTTCGTGTTGAATTTCTGGAATTTCTCTTTGTGAGCAGTAGTAATCAATCGAACACTGTAAACTAGTTTGTAAGTATAAATGGAAAAAAAAATCATTGACCAACCTGACGAAGTTTTTTGTCGGCTCTTCTTCGCCAGAAGTAATTGAACCGACAGGAAAAACATTGCGAATCCGAGTGTATAATATACATCTAAACTGAAGCTGAAACTGAATGATATATTTGCCTAAGGGACGATTTTTCAATCCACAGATAGTACTTAACGGTCTTTCGCTCAAAGACGGATAGTCCCTACCGGATGAATATATCTCCAATCACTATTATCTTAATGTAATTTGCTAATCAAAATATAGGCTTAGTGCAAAGCAGCGGCGTAAATAAATTCGTCGAATAGTGATCGAAATAGTAGTCGATTATTATCAGACAATTGAAAAATCGGCCCTAAGAAGATAAATAAACATTCATGCGTGAGCGAAATACAAATAAGTATGGTGTGATCGTACCGTGTGACGCTTTATGATTGTTGCCTACCCCTCTTAGATAGTGACGTGATCTTTTTGCAGCCTCTGGAAATATTCGGAATATATAGTATATATATACACGTTGTTAGCCCAAGTAGGCGACATTCCCGAAAGGGGGCTATTTTGGGTCAGTTTCAGTATCAGTTTCTTTATTTCTTCCATTAGATGTATATTACACACTCGGATTCGTCATTTTTTTTTCCTGTCGGTTCGATTACTTCTGGCGAAGAAGAGCCGACAAGAAACTTCGTCAGGTTGGTCATTGTATTATTATTTTTTCCAGTGATACTTACAAACTAGTTTACAGTGATTGATTGATTACTACTGCTCACAAAGAACATTATTATAAGAACATTATATATAATACATTGGTGAGGAGCAAACTCTTGACTACTATAATGACATCTTATTCTAAATTAATAGGAATTATGATCTAAATTATTCAGGTGTAAAAAGCCATCGTCATTTTTGATACAAGGTAATATCAAATTAAATATAAGTTAGTAAATAAACAAATTCATACTACAATGTAGTACGCATGTCAGAGAAAATAATAATAATAGAAAATAATAATAATAAAAAAAAATAAAAAAACACGATACAGAATTGTATCGATTGTCAAGTTGTTAGCTTAAAAAAAAATTTATAAATTGGTAGTACCGTGTTAGGTACCCGGTCAAGTATGTAGTCATGAGCTTTAATTTAAACAAGTTTTCTATCTAATAAGGCTTCCTGTATAGTGTAGTAGCTTTTTTTTATTTATACTGATTTCAATTTGCTCTTAAAACATTTATCTCCTAATTTCCTAATCTTCTCTGGAATTTTGTTGTATAACCTAATACTATTGCATATAAAACTTTTTGAAAATTTTGATGACCTATGCTTAACATTTTGTAAATCAGTTTTATGTCTAGTATCGTAGTCATGTACATCAGCATTTAAGGTATTATGGTGCTTATATTTCCTAGCATGGCAGATATTTTGATACACATATGCGCTAGGTAGGGTCATAATTCCTATTTCGCTGAATACATTCCTACAAGAATCTATAGCTTTCATGCTAAGAATACAACGCAAGGCTCTTTTTTGCAAGACAAATATTCTATTTGCTTCTGCTGCATTTCCCCAAAACATTAGTCCATACAACATGAGACTATCGAAGTAAGCAAAGTAGACAGTTTTTGCAGCTTGTGTGCCACAGAGTTCCTTGATTTTTTTAATGGCATAACAGGCTGAGCTCAGTTTACCAGCAAGACTGTCTATGTGGGGTTTCCAGCAGAATCTATTGTCAATTATTAATCCCAGAAAAGTTAATTCATTAGCCATGTTTAACGATAATTCCTCTACAGTATTGGTTACGTCTTCATAATTTTTACGCCTATGTGCCCCAAGAACAAAATGCATTACATTCGTTTTATTAGTATTTAACAATAGATTATTGTGTTCAAACCATGATGTGAGCGACTTAATTACTGACAAGAAAACCTCCCGTAGTTCAATTATATTTTTGTTTTTCAAAACTACTGAGATGTCATCTGCAAACATAACTAGTTCTATGTCTTGCCCGATTGAACCGGAAATGTCATTCACATAAATCAGAAAGAATAATGGACCAAGGATAGAGCCTTGCGGTACTCCTATTGTAACAGGGTCAACATCCGATTTTATACCACTGACCTCACATATTTGTTTTCTGTTTTTTAGGTATGTTTCACATAAACGTAGCTCTTTTTCTCTTACTCCATAATACTCTAATTTTAATAACATACTAATAATAATAATTCTTTATTTTACCAAAAATGCATTTCACATACAGTTTGATTCATAACCCCCACACTAGGATTCCCACCAGGATGCCGAAAAAGTAGTTTTTTTTTGTTTTGACCTTTTGTTTTAATTTTTTTATATTTCTAATACTAGTATGAAAACATTGTATTTCGTAATAGGAAATGCACTGCATTAACAAAAAGTTCTAAAGTAGAACGCGTGAACTTGGCAATGGCGCGAACACATGGCGTGCTTACACCATTCCAAAGGGAAATTGTCGCTGAGGTCAAAGTTTGGATTAAATCTGCAATTATTATTTTTTTACTATTTTAGATTTAATTTTTAAATACCACAAAATGATCAGTACACGAAATAGTTAAATAATCGGTATTAAAATAGAAATGTCGCGAAAAAAATTAACACCGTGTATTTAGCTACTTATGAGCTTAGGCTGCGGGTCTTTGTGGCGTACGCCATATGTCACGCATATGCATTATACAATAAATTATGACCACAGATGGATTCTCGGTGTAGCCCTGACGTATGACCTGAACTTCGGACGCCATAATACAGCCAATCTCGCCTCAAAAAAACTCGGCATCCGAACCGAAAACTGCTGTTCTACGGCCCTAAACTTTTACGTAAGGGGCCTGGCGTACGCCACATTTCGCGCCCAGCGTGACCATCGCAATGAAAACGTAATATGAATTGAACAGCAACATAGCAAACATTGAATTGTCAGCCTCAATGGCCAGGCGCGACACTTCGGCGATCGCTCTTCGACGTTAAGCAACGCTGGGTCCGGTCTGGTCTTGGATGGGTGACCATTCGACTGGACCATTCGTTGAGAGAGGCTGGCCGTGGTTCGGATTCCACGTTAAACTATAGGTCCCCTTCCTTACTTACTAGATGGTAGGGTTAATCCCGCCCGGGTTGGTACCATCGCATTGGATGAACGATGGTCGAAGCGGCAATGAAAATTGTCCGTGTTTTCCATCCAGTTCAATGTAGCCGTGCGATATAAGGAAGGTCCTGGCATAGCACCTAATTCCCATGTGGTGTGTTGGGCTAATACCATGACAGAAGGTGTGGTATTAGCCATCCATGTCCAGACACATAAAAAAAAGCTTTCCTTTATGTGCACGGCTACATTGAACTGGATGGAAAACACGAACAATGTTTCATTGCCGCTTCGACCATCTTCATCATCTATCACCTAGTAGGGGAAGGGGACCTACAGTTTTACATGGATTCCGAACCATGGAGCAGCTCGCATCTAGGTTTTCCGTGGAAAACCGCTATTAAAGCTGTTTTCTAGACTAGGATTCCTGATTCCGGATTACGGAATTCCAGGAATAGGCCCGCTGACGTATGACCTGAACTTCGAACGTCATTATAAAGCCAAACTCGACTCTAAAAAACTGGGCGTCCGGACCGCAAACTGCTGTTCTACGGCCCCCACCTTTTACGGGAGGGCCTGGCGTACGCCACATTTTGCGCTCAGCATAAAAAAAACTAACTAGCATGACCATCGAAATGAAAACGTAAATATGAATTGAACAAAAAACCGTTTTACTTTCAGATTCTTTATTTCGTATTATTAGATGTAAATTACATACTCGGATTTGTATTTGTTTTTCTTTTTCTTTTTGTTCCGGTTAGATTACTTCTAGCGAAGAAGAACCTGAGAAACTTCGTCAGGTTTTGTCATTTTGTTTCCATTGATACTTACAAACTAGTATACAGTCGTTGATATATTACTACTGCTCACAAAAAACATTATAAATACATTGGTAGCAAACTCTTGACTACCTACCATGATTATATCTTATTCTATATTAATAGGTATTCTAATCTAAATTATTCAGGTGTAAAAGCCATCGCCATTGTTGATACAACGTTGTTCTAATATCTGCAGCTGAAAACATTGCAAGAAATATTTATATAAATGGATACTATATTATTACATGGCAGGTCTCATAAGTTTTGGACCTGCGCTGGGAGATTGGAGGCCGTTGAGCTAATATCATGAAATCAACCGAGTCAGCCAGTCAGGTAAAACACTCTTATAATGACTACCAAGTTACGGTATTATATAAAAGCGATTGTACGTAGGAATAGAGAAAAAGAAAAACAAAAGAGCTTCGATTACGGACGTGCCATTATTTATCCAAAGCAAAGCCGTCGTTAAAACACAAAACACTTAAGCGAACGCTTCTCGGCTGAAGAAAATATAAAGTAACCAGAGGAAAAGGTTTAGGGTCTATAAGGCGGAGGGGCCCTTGAAAACAATTGCTAAATTCTCTCCGAGAAGACATCAATCCGACCACATCAATGGCAGAGCCAAACGATCTATGCGCATTGGGCTGGGAGCTAAGGAAATCATTTTTATATCATTTTATTTTAGTTTTTATTGTAAACAATAAAAACAAAATATCATCACGGTGCTGTTTTAGGCTAACAAGAATGAACTATTTGGTGTCATGGTTTTCAATACGCGAAATATTTAAAAAACAAAATGTTCGTCGATGCTTGGGTGAACATTTTGGCTTTCAATTTCGCAGTTAGTTTTGAATAAAAAAAAGGGTCCAATTAATTGATTTTGTATACATTTCCTACAAAATCAATGGTCCAAATGGAACAATACTGAATATTAAATAACACTCTACGCTTATTTTGAAAGAAATAACAAGAAAGGTCAAACATTCGTCTATTTTGGTGTTTTTTTATTCGGTGGAAGTGAAAATCAGTATTATGGCCGCACCTGAAGTTATATAATAGGAATTGTCCTCTCTGAGAAGTTAAATAAAATCACCTACCGTGGTACCGAGACACAGCGAAGAAGAACTGGTGAGAAACTTCGATATAAATATTTTGAACGTCCACTCAGCCCCATAGCCACATATGGGAAGGTAGTCGTACCTGTAGGCTTAATTCAGCGCCGAGCGGTCCGTCTTGTTGGGGACCCACAACTCACCGCTGGTTTGGAGTCCCGGCCTGGCCAGTCCTCACCGACGGTTTGTGGGGTCGCTCGTCTGTTCTACAGGTACTACCATGGACGTTGCTGTGTGGAACTTGCATCCCTTAAACCTCCCCATCCTACCTATATCCGGGGCACCCACCGCAGAGAATCAGAGTGGTTGACATCAGGATTTTGAGAACGAACCATTCCCCTTCTCTTCGAAGGAGTCGAACTTCGAACGCCAGGATATGGAACTGTCTGCCGGCGGGTGCCTTTCCTCATACCTGGAAGTATTCAAGCGTAATTTGAACAAGCTCGATAGCTCGGTGCCTCGTTGAGCGTGATTTTACGATGCGAGGTGGATTTGTTTTTTCTGTAGCATCTTTGATTCTCGGCACAGCGACCCATTCCTGTTTTTCATGAACGCATGATGCCAATGAGCGTTGGATTTCGATTCTCAAAGACTTTAAAGGCATCGCCTCCTGGGCGAGGCTCCCCAAAGCCAGCAATAAGAAACGCCACCACAAAGGCGGCTAAATGCGTTAAACATAAAGAGTGAGAACCGAAATGTACTCCCGCGGGCATCCAGCGATCCGCCGCCTCCGCCGCCGGCCTGGATCTTCTTACAGCGGAGCGGCGCAAAACACTGAACCTCAAAGATACCTTTTTTGTGTACACGATGTTAAGTTTTGTTTTAATGTAACTGGACATGGATGGCTAATACCAGACTAAACGTCAGATATTAGCCTAACGCACCACATGGGAACTAGGTGCCATGCCAGGACCTTCCTTATTTTGAAGTTTAAATAAATGGAATTGGAATTGGATCTATCTCTAGCTATTAATAGAATCTCGAAGACTACGATGGTAGTAGGTTTGCTCGCGATATTTTATTTTACCGTTGGTACAAAATGCAAGTAAACGTCAGATTTAATCACTCACTTGCCTATTCACCCGCCGAGGTACTTTAGCATGGTTTATGGGCAAGCAAATTTGCAAACGTGCGAGTGGAGAGCAACATCTGCAAGTTAACGGTGAAGTTTATTTTAATTTACTACCCGGTGGCAAATCCCGCAAGGATTTAATAAAAATCTATCACTAGAATAAATTATCTACCAGAAATAATTTACCTACGAAAAGATAAATAATGGTTATTTATTAGCATATAAGCATATACATTTTTGTATATTTTTTGTACACAGACATTTTTGAATCCATAGGCACCCGAACTAGTTTACACTGTGTCAGGTGCCAATGATCCTCCCATCTAGTTGAATCCTTATTTGATAATAGTATTAAACAACTTAAATTTAAAATAAAACTAAATGTTTACCTAGAAAAGTTTTTTTAGTAATACGGAGGTAAAACACGATCGAAATACGTTTTAGTGTAGTAATATGTGTGATTGTTAGTGAGGGTGTGTTGGGAATGCGTGTGTATATGTGTGTAGATGTGAACAAAAAAAAAGTATGTGACATGTATGTGTTTGAGGAAGGGGTGTTATGTATTGTGCGGAAATGGTATATATATAAAAAAGTCATATGTTAAATGTAATTTTGCCTTACTGAGTTGTCAAATTCGCCTTCCTAGAATTCTTTGTGAAACGGACTCGGTTCACGGGTAGGCGGCGGCAGCAGTGGGGGGAGGGAAACAGGAAGAAAGGAAGCGAGAGGACTGCTGGATATTGACCTCCGACACGCCTCCAGCGCCGCAGTCCTCGGGAGTCAATAAAATATATGCCTCAAATCGAGATAAAAGTAGTTTTGCCCCGTTGCGAGAAAAATCACGTGGTAAATACACTTCAACGTAAGTCTTAAGGTGCATCACTCAGGACCAAACACTTTTTCCTATTTGAGCAAAACTTTTAGATGCTTGTGTCAGTGTGACAAAATTGAGACAGCCAGAAAAACACACCCCTATTATTATGTACAACGAATTCACTTTTATTCGGCTAACAGATTTATATTAGGCCTAAAATAAAACACTGAACTCTGAAGTTAAAGAATCGGTTTCTCCAGGAAGCATATATCTAAACCTTAACTCAACTGTCCTGCCTCACCTGAATGAAGGTATAATTTGACTTGGAGACATGTAGGGTGTTATGATTAGACAAATAGCAGAATAAATGGTAATAATATTCCTGAAAATAACTAGAGAGTTCTTTTCATTGCTCGTACGAGCAATTCTTTAAAACTCTGATAATCGATTCGTGCATTTCTTCACGAATGCAAGAGAAAGCAAGCAACGGCGGAAACGCGGACGGCGCTAGTTCTGTGTTTGCTGGCGACGGTCAGTTGGCAAGAGCGGCAGGATCGCGTCGCCACTCACACTCTTATACTTAAAGAAACAATAACCTTGAAAATTAATATCTGAAGGATAAGAAGTAAAAAAGGAGAACCTCCAACTCAGAAGGGATGTAGGGTCTCTCTCTGTCTTCTATCGTCTTTACCACGGAGAACGCTCGTCGGAATAATGCTGTACCTCCGTCCCCTTTCTACCTTCGCTCAACGCCGAACAGGGAGAAAATGCACAAATTCACAGTCGACGTTCCAAAAATTAGAACCCACGGATCCTCTAAATTCTTTATACATAGGGTCGGTAAACAATGGAACGAACTCCCTTCTGAGGTATTTCCCCCAAATTAGGACCTGCGGTCCTTCAAATGTGGTGTGAGGAAGCACCGGCCGGCATGGTCTTCGCACCCCCTGAATCTTCGAAAACTCATGGGCGTCGTCGAGCACCTTTAGGTCCAGGCGTACGCCATATACCGCGCTTGACATAAAATTAAAACAATAAAAAACTATAATAATAATACGATAATGAAGTTAACACTCTGCTTAAGACCGTTACAATCAATGAACTCTGCCAGACAAACACAATATAACAAAACCAATCGAACATCAAAGACCCGAGGATCGACGGCCCTCGCTCACCGCCACCGAGCAGTTTCCACCTTCTGAGAAATGCAGCGAATGAAATAAGAATTGGAGGTGCACTGACTGAATACAGGATTACCACTCTTAGCAAATGAAAGCCGCGGGCTAGCGCTGCGAATACCGATGGAGGACACGGAGAAAGGAATATGATTTAGTGGAATTTGCTTTTTAAGGTAACTTAGATATGTACATATTTTCATTTTCATTTCGTTTATTTACACTTTTTGGTAGTCAACCCACACTAAGTTACGACACAAAGATCCGCGGATTCGATCAACGTAGTAATGAAGAACCCGCAAAGATACTTCACGGGTTTACTTTACATATTTTTTCCGTCCACAATTATGTAATACACACTTAGATCTAAATGCTACTGTCAAACAATTCCTTAGTAGAACAGATAAGGCAAAGAATACACAACAATAGAAACAGCAACCATCAGTTTAAATACTTACAACGGGGGAACGGCAGAACGTCTAAAATGCAGATCGGAAAGATCTAAAATGCCGATTATCATATTTTAACAAAATTTTAAAGCCATGCACAACGTATAATCGGCAGATCGTATAATTGTATACGTAGTGCATGAAGAAGTTTAAAAAATAAGATTACTTATTTCTCCATGCATAATATATAATAGTCACAACGTATAAAATTATGATCTTTATTTAACAAAAAAAGAAAACCATGCATATCATATAATCCAAAAAAAATCATACGATAAGCGACCTTATGTGTATACATTTAAAGCGTATACTCGCACACGTGGCCTTTCGAAATTGTAGCAAACTGTTACTCTTTAACAAATATCGATTAGTAGCAATTTCAGCCTTAAATGTATCGTATTAGGGCGCTGTATGCAGTGCTTCTTGACATATTATACGTTCTGCATGGTTTTCTTTTTTTGTGAATTCACGTTAGGAATATTATACGTTGTGACTATTATACGTTCTGCATGGTGCAAAGAGTTGATTCAATTTTTAAACTTTCTTCATGCACAACGTATAAAATTATAATAGGTCGGGGAAAAAGTCTTTTCGCATTATAGTATGTATGAACTTGTAATAAAATCTCTTTGGCTATACTATTTGTATCTGGCTGGTTTTGGTATCATTGAAAGTTTAAATTTTAAAGAACATAATTCCAAATTCAAATTAGGAAAATGTGTGATTCTCATTTGTTTTTCGTACTGTCAAAATGAGTGAATCTAATGAAGAAATTCGATACATTTTAAAATTTTACTACAAAAAAGGTAAAAATGCAACGCAAGCCGCGAAAAAAATTTGCGATGTTTATGGACCTAGTGCAGTGTCTGTGAGAGTAGCACAAATTTGGTTTAAGCGTTTTCAATCCGGAAATTTTGATGTCAAAGATGCACGTCGCTCTGGTCGCCCTATTACGGATAAAATGGATGCCATTTTTGAAAAAGTGGAGCAAGATCCGCATATCAGTAGTTACGACGTAGCTGAAGAACTAGGAATTGACCACAAAACAGTTTTGGCGCATTTGAAAAAAACTGGGTACACAAAAAAGCTCGATATTTGGGTACCTCACGAGCTCACTGAAAGAAACCTAATGAACCGTGTACTCATTTGTGATTCTTTATTACGACGTAATGAAACCGAACCATTTTTGAAGAAGCTGATAACTGGTGATGACAAGTGGATCACGTACGACAAGAACGTGCGAAAAAGGTCGTGGTCAAAGGCCGGTCAAGCTTCACAGACTGTGGTGAAACCCGGGTTAACTCGCAACAAGGTGATGCTGTGTGTGTGGTGGGATTGGAAGGGCATTATTCATTATGAGCTGTTACCACCAGGCAGGAACATCGATTCTGAACTCTACTGCGAACAACTGATGAGATTAAAGCAAGAAGTTGAGAGAAAGCGGCCGGAATTAATCAACAGAAGGGGTGTGGTTTTTCATCATGATAACGCTAGACCTCACACATCTTTAGCCACTCAGCAAAAACTAAGAGAGTTTGGCTGGGAGGTGTTAATGCATCCGCCGTATAGTCCTGACCTTGCACCTTCAGATTTCCACCTGTTTAGGTCTCTTCAGAATTCTTTAGGCAGTGTCAGGTTAACATCACGAGAGGACTGCCATAACCACTTGTCGCGGTATATTGATCAGAAGTCCCAATATTTCTATAGCAATGGGATCATGTCCCTACCTACAAGATGACAAAAAGTTATCGAACAAAATGGTACCTACATACTTTAGTTAAATGTAAATAAACCATATTAAAAAATGTTTTGAATTTTCTTAAAAAATGCGAAGAAACTTTTTCCCCAACCAATATGTTGTGAATATTATACGATATGCATGGTTTTGATTTTATGGAAAAAAATACTTTTATGCGTTGTGAATATTATGCGTAGTGAATACGACTATAATGTTATACGTTGTGCATGAGTTTAAAAATAAAATAAACTCTTTGCATCATGCAGAACGTATAATAGTCACAACGTATAATATTCCTAACATGAATTCACAAAAAAAGAAAACCATGCAGAACGTATAATATGCCAAGAAGCACTGCATAAAGCGCCCTAACAACGATACATTTAAGGCTGAAATTGCTACGAATCGATATCCGTTGAAGAGTAACAATTTGCTACAACGCTAATTGAGACGGTCGAAAAGTCGCGTGCGAGTATAATCTTTAATCTTATATCTATAAGGGCGCTTATCGTATGAAATATTTTAGGATTATATGATATGCATGGTTTTCTTTTTTTGTTAAATAAAGATCATAACATTATACGTTGTGACTATTATACGTTATGCATGGAGAAATAAGTAATTTAATTTTTTGGACTTCTTCATGCACTACGTATAAGATTATACGATCTGCCGATTATACGTTGTGCATGGTTTTAAAATTTTGTTAAAATATGACATTATACGATCTGCATATTATACGTTATGCCGTTCCCCCAATACGACTCCTTACAACTAACAAAGTTACTAATGCAATAATATAAATCTATGTAATTTATAGCATTATAAGTATTCCTTGGTGTAAAAGCCGTCGTCAACTTAACCATAGCATCACTCCTCTTCCCCGGAGGGCTGCCTAATAGGTTGAAATCATTTAATTTATTTTAAAAAAAATTGTAGTCAAACTACACTAACTTACGTGAAAAACTGAATGATCCGCGTATTCGATCAACTCTGTAAAGATGAATTAGCAAAGAAACTTTACGAGTTTTTCGTCCATAGTAATGAAACACATGCTGCATAGTTTAAGGCAAAGAACAAGAACAAAAGAAACAGCAACCAGTGCAAATGGATTAGAAATAGAACTTACTTAACTAAGGCCGGGTTGCACGTACCGTCGTGCACGTCAAAATCACCATCAACGTATGATTAAAGACTGATCAGTCAAAATTTGCGTTGCACGAAACTTAAACATTCCTTTGATCGCTGATGTTAACCCCAAATCGTAATCACTCCCGCCCCATTGATCACCGTCAAAATCACGATCAAGTAATAATTAAAAGTGTAAAAAGTCCCTATTTTTACATTTTTGCAGTCTTATTGGACCTTAAATAATAGGCAAACTTCGCCATTAATGGAATACAAACTTTTATTTTTAGCCTGGCACTCGGTTCCATGGATTAAAAATTTCGGCGCCAAATCTATGTAATCTATGGTGCTACCAACAGCTGATAGCAAGCCGACATATTGGGCGTTAGTAGCGCCACCCCGCGGCTCCAAGAGCAACTGTTTTGTTTGTTAGTACTAATGATTGACGCTAGATGGTGCTTCAATTATGCCTGTCTCTTTCTGATAATATACTGTGGAAGAAGGACAGTACTATGTCAGCTCAGGCGGTGCTGAGAGTTGCCATGCAGCAAACATTTTGGCCGATTGTTTCAAGGGCCTATTTGTGGTCGGACGGCTGGCAAGCTAACTTGCCAGCCGTCCAACGTCCGTAACGAAAATATGTTACGTGCAACTCAAATTCATATGATGGGCGATTAGCCGTCACATCATCGTCAAATGTAATCAGTAACGGATACCATTTTACGAGGCGTCGTGCACTCGGCCCTAACAATAATACAATAATATGTATAGTATTTCAAGTATTCTCTGGTGTAAAAACCATCATTAGGTACGGGGACGCATGGTGTGAATCTAAGAACACATTAATATATTGAGTATTTAATAAGTCACTAGAGATACGATTACGTACTCGTGTTGACTAGAGCGCCGATGAGGGCAACTCTTTAGTTTTTTTACATAAGACCATGGCGCAAACCATTTGCCAAAAAGATAGGAGTCTAGCAGTCTAAAGCGCTCCGACACCCCGCACCTACCGCCTAGGGAGGGCCCGTCTCTGCAAGGCTTCCATCTAGGAGGATTTAGCAGCATTTCTCTTTGCCACTAAAATAACTTGACGGGCACGATATATACTTCAACTTCAGGGGCTGAAGAACATATTTATGAAATTTTAAGGACAATTTTGGGAGTTATTTTTGAAAGTATTACGACACGAATGCTACAAGTCATGAATTTTCGGAATGGTAAACGTCTTCTTAAAGAGATCTGTGTCTAAACGACTGGATCAAGAAATCGACGAACAATAATGTGACTTGTGATGACAATATTATGCTAAGAACCTTATATAGAACTTTATATATCACACAGGAATTTCGAGAAATTGTGTAACTCGATACTTTTAAAATGCCGACGTTCATCATGAGACTACCCCGCCTGTTAAGGTGGCCCAACCCGGCGGGCCTAACTCATTCGCGGGCACGGTACAAAACCGTGTTGTTGGGCTCTGGGACCTTCTCTGTTTCAAAGAATAAAACAGGCTCCATGATGAGGAAGATGCAACATGTCCACAAAAAAGACAATGTGCATAGTGTATGATTTGGTGAGATTTACGAAAATTTTAATTTAAAAACGACTTATAGCTAAAAGTAAACCACGACCGCTGTAGTAAAAAATCGAACAAAATCCAAATCTAATATCTAATAAATAATATAAAGGGGAAAGTTTGTAATAATGGATGGATAGATGGATGGATGGATGGATGGATGTTTGTTACTCTTTCACGTAAAAACTACTGAATGAATTCTAATGAAACTTTACAATAATATAGCTTATACATCAGAATAACACATAGGCTACAATGTATGTGCCCATGGGCTTTAGAACTTTCACGGGGCTGCGAAAACGATGCCGGTAGCGCTACTTCACACCAGGGGGAGAGGAGCCGGGGGCGTTGGCGGGGAGCGGCGGCGGGGGGAGGGCAGACGTCGTGACTGTTTGGTGTCCGTTTGGCGAATTTTCAAGGCACTAGCGATTTGTAACTTAGTACATGTACATTTAACTACCCGGGAATTAGGATTGGCTAAATAGAATTCAGTTCCGCTTACGCTAAGATGGGGCTGTCATACAAACTGCAATGCTATGCACGGCTCGGCTTTGCGGCGGCAGCGCTTACTTTTACTGAAGTACGGCTTGGTATTTCCTGCAACTTTAGGACTACTTGGCATCACACTAAATCGCCGGAGGAGCGACCAACAGAATAAAATCCTTGAGAACCAATTACTCGATTTAGATGTGCATTGTATCTAGGTCTAGCCTGATTCTACTAAAAACTTATAGGCTACATAATATAACGCTTCATTACCAGAAGGGTAAGTAGTGAGTCTTAAAGTCTTATAACATGCGAACCACTTACCTGATTTATATGCGTATTTTATCAATGTATAGCATCTCTGGGAGCAGTCAGGTTCGAGATGGGTTACTGTTTTCGATGTTGAGGCTGGCTGTGGGTTGGAGTCCACGCAAAACTTACCTACGTTACACGTTACTTACTAGGTAAGCAATGTAGCAGTGAAAGTGCAGAAAGGTTCTCGCGGCAAATGTTTTTTTTTTAAATAGCCACCAAACGTCAACGAAGCTCTAAATGGGAATTATTGGATGTTTCTCATTAAATCATGCTATTTCGGCTCGAACGATCTTGATTAAATTTGGTACATGGATACAGTGTCCTGGACCAGTTTGACCCTATTTTGGACCAGTCATGTGGGCTACTTTTTATCCATGAGATAATTTAGCCGACACTAACCCGAGCGGAGCCGGGTACCGCAGCTAGTAGATCATAAATCTTGATCAAATAAGCTATGTCTGATGACTAATCTTTTTACGATGTTCTTACTTTATCATTGCGTAACCACTTCCAAAGTTATTGTATAAAACGCGCGAAAAATTCGAAATTTTGGGCCTTATAACTTAGAAACCAAACACAATTTTACAATGCCAATGGTCATCAGACATCTAATTTGATCAAATAAAGCTATTTTGAGCAAAATTTTGGATCTCTGACAAGTAATATGGGCGTGATCTTTATTCCCCTTTTGTATGGGGAGATGAGCGGGATGGTCCACCTGTGTTCAATAAATCTATGTAGGTATAATCTTAAACACTATGTTAGTAGGAAACATTCATTACGGGAGGAGGGACCAAATTATGGGTATACAGCCGGTGGCGCAATTGGTAGACGCAATACCCGCGAATGGTATGTTTTGCTGGTTCGGGTCCAACCTTCCAGTAATTATTTTTACTGGGCTCTTTCTTCAATTAATATGTGCTTGCTTCACGGTCGATTATACACACATACATGTCACATTCCTTGGAATAAGCGACGTACCTGCTTAATACGAAAAAGTATATTTACGTATAGAATAGAACGTATAGAAGTACATTGCACAAGAACATTGTAACTCGTGTAGCCTCTGCAGCCTAGTGGCACAAAGCTTGGCTCGATAAACTTGGTAAAGCAACTCTAAGCGCGGTTGGGTTTCTGAATAGGTGTACCTCTCCAACCGTTGAGGCTGGCCGTGGTTCGGATTCCTCGTAAAACTGTAGGTCCCCTTTGGGAGGGTTAATTAACCCGCTTGGGTACCATCGCATTGAATGAACGATGGTCGCAGCGGCAATGAAAATTGACCATGTTTAACAGCCAGTTCAATGTAACCGATCAATGTAAGGAAGTTTCTGGCCTTGCACCTGGTTCGCATGTTGTGTGTTAGGCTAATATCGTGGTACGGTATTAGCTGTCCATGTCTAGTTACATAGATTAAAATAACTCAATTTTAAAGAGGTAAATTTTTTATGATTCTGATATTCATCGCAGTTTTTTCTGATCAATCACTTCTTCGCCTACCTCTACTATCAGGATTACACGCGCAAAATCTCCATGATTAGACACACGAGAGGCGTAAACTACACGTAAAGGAGCCGTCACACTTACGCTCCGTCACGGCGACGCGCGAGGGGTAGGCAGCGCGATAAATCAAGCAGACATCGAGAGATGCCTTCCATCACCCTGATTTGTGTATCGATCCTGCGAGCGCGCTAAGTGAATTGCTTTCCGGGACGCGCTGTGCCGGGCGAATCTGGGGATTTCTCCGGTGCAGAGTTTGAGGGACCGAAACATTTGGAACGTTTTTAGGGTTCCGTACCATCGGAACCCTATTACTAAGCCACCGCTGTCCGTCTGTCCGTCAGTCCGCCCGTCCGTCAGACCGTCCGTCGGTCCGTCCGTCCGTCAGTCACAGGGCTGTATCTCATGAACCATAATATGTTGACAGCTGAAATTTTCACAGAGTAGGTATGTAATTATTTTGCCGCTGTAACAACAATTAGGTACAATACTACACACAAAAATGGGGGGGGGGGGAACATACAAAAAAACGTGATTTTATTGTATTCAATCTCCTACAATTGTACGGAACCTTTCGTGTGCGAGACCGACTCGCACTAGGCCGATTTTTTTCGATAGATTGACTAAGTTATTAGGATACCGTCGCAAAAAACGAAAAGAGGGATTTCCCTCATCTCACTTAGCTGTGATTAAAGTTGCCACGTTCAAAAATAGTTCTTTTAATCAACGCAATGTGGCAACAGTTTTAAAATCTTTGATCAAGATACGTTGCATTCAAGAATGAGTCAATATACTAGCGAGCTTATTTTACTTCGCCGAAGATCGTGTTAAAATCCGAGAAATAATACTTATATGGCTCGGGTGTGTTCTGTGAATCTGCGTTACGAATGTAGGTGCTAAATAATTCACAGAGCGAGGCAATCAGACCCCGTACGCAGGTACGGGCGGCTCTATTCTGAATGCTCTCATCATCTTTGTCGACGTTTGCGTATGCTAGGAATGGAAACATAACTGAAACAGTACACAAAGGCAGTGTGCAGTCACATAAAAAATCCAGCATTGAAAAACATACTTGAGTATTTTTTGTTGCAGAAAGGTATAAATGAAACGAAAATCCTGGGTTGTTTTGGTTCTCCATCCCTGTGATAGTAGCAGCGATTAATTTTATTCACCTGTTACTTCATTTTCATTTTTTCATTTATTTAAACTTTTTGTAGTCAAACTACACCAAGTTACGTCACAAAGATCCGCGGATTCGATCAACCCAGTAAAGAAGAACCCGCAAAGAAACTTCACGGGTTTACATAACATATTTTTCCGTCCACAATTATAAAATACATACTTAGATCTAAATGCTACTGCCAAACAATTCCTTGGCAGAACAGTTGTAAGGCAAAGAACAAAGAACAATAGAAACAGCAACCCTAAGTTTAAGTTACTTACAACTAATAAAGTTACTAATTCAATTATATAAATTAATATAATTTATAGCATTACAAGTATACTCTGGTGTAAAAGCCGTCGTCAACTTAACCTATGTCAGGTGTATAAAGCCCTCGTCAAGTTTGATACCAATGACGTGTATCAAGTCAATATATTATAAAGAATAAGTATTTATATATAAAAAAAAAAATACTACCAGCGTAGTATTATGTCAAAGAAGTCTTACAATTTTGTATGGTACACAGTTATGTACTTGTCTTCTTATGATATTAAGTCACAAAAGAGAGTTTTATCGGAAAGAGCTTCGCTTATATTATAATATACTTTACTAAGAAGAACTGATTTAATTTTATTTTTAAATTCATTAAGGGGCAAATTTCTCATTACTGCTGGTAATTTATTGTATAATCTAACACTGTTGTGAATAAAACTCTTCGAAGTCTTTGCTCGTCTGTGTTTTGGACATTGTATATTAAACTTATTTCTAGTATTATGGGAATGTATGTCAGCATTAAGAGTAGCCGATTCTATAGTTTTTTTTGCATAGATTATATTTTGATATACATACTTATTTGCGAGGGACATTATTCCGAGATCTTTAAAGACATTTCTACATGAATCCCTGTCTTTCAAGTTGAGGATACTTCGCAAGGCTCTTTTCTGTAACAAATATATTCGATTTGCTTCGGATGCATTTCCCCAGAACATCAGACCGTATGACATCAGACTGTCAAAGTAAGCATAATAGACCGTCCTAGCTGCCTGAATACCACATAATTCCCTTATCTTTTTTATAGCATAGCATGCTGAGCTGAGTTTACCGGCTAGCTTATCTATATGAGCTTTCCATGTCAGCTTATTATCAAATACTACACCAAGGAAATTTATTTCATTCGTGATATTCAAAAACATGTCTTTAGCAACATTACCTATCGTATCACTTAACATACGCCTCTGTGTTCCGAGAGCAAAGTTCATTAAATTTGTTTTATTCACATTAAGCAACAAATTATTACACTGGAACCACGACTGTAGGGAAGCAACCGTTATTTCAAGAGACTTTTGCAACAAATCCGTGTTTACATTATTTAAGACTAAAGAAATATCATCAGCAAACATAACTAATTCTACATTGTCCGAAATGCAAGCAGAAATATCATTAACATAGATAAGGAAAAGCAAGGGGCCTAAAACAGAACCCTGCGGTACTCCCATGTTGATGGATTCTGTGTTACTTTTAGTGCCTTGCACATCACAAATCTGCTGCCTCTTGCAAAAGTATGACTTGATCAAATCTAATTCCCTACCTCTAAGCCCGTAATGTTCTAGTTTCATAATTAATATGTCATGATTTACACAGTCAAAAGCCTTGGAAAGATCGCAGAACATACCATATGTATATTTGGATCCATCCAAGGCAGTCATAACCGATTTTACCATGGCAGCTATAGCGTCACTGGTAGACAGACCCTTACGAAAACCAAATTGCTTACAGTTTAATATATTATATTTAGTTAAAAAACTGTGTAGTCTCAGCTCTATAACTTTTTCATACACCTTGCTAAAAATGGGTAAAAGTGACACTGGACGGTAATTTTCGACATCACAGTGAGCACCTTTTTTGTACAAGGGTATGACCTTTGCTATCTTCATTGAGTCTGGAAATGATCCTTCTTTCATACATTTATTAATGACAGTCTTTAATGGTTCAATGAGAGCATGACCTATGGATTTTAGTAAATGTGGCGAGAGATTCCAGAGGTCCTGTGAGCGCTTGGGTTTAAGATTTTTTATAATGGTCTTTATTTCTATGTATGTTACTGGCAGGAACGTCGCAGAGTCAACATTTCTTGGAATAAATTTCAGGATATATTCTAGTGCTTCAGATGTACTTGAATTTAAGTTCTTAGTAGTATCCTTAGCTATTGTTGAAAAATATATATTAAATTTATTTGCTACGGCTGCACGCCCAACTATGCACTCACCTCCTATTTTAAGCTCAAAGTCCGCTCCATTAGAGGGAGGACATTTGCCTGTTTCTGATTTTATAATATCCCATGTTGTCTTTATGGTGTTACCAGAAGCTAAGAGTTTATTCCTTAAATTCATTTGTTTAGCACAGAATGATACCTTCTTAAAAATTTTGCTGTATACAGAAACATATTTTCTTAAATGATTGTGTTTACTTATTTTTAACAAATCATACAGGAATAGCAAATGTTCTTTGGACTTAATTATTCCTGGAGTAGCCCAGTCTGCAAATCTAACTTTATGCCCTATTTTAACGCGTTTGATAGGTAGGTGTAGGTTCATGTACCTAATAAAAGTATTGAAAAAATTCTTAAAATCATTGGGCGTTTGATTCCTAAATTCACTATCTAAGTCTTTGCATAAGGAAGCTATTTTATTTTTATCTGTTATTCTAGTACATCTGAATGCGTTTGAAATTTTATTTTTAGGAATATAAGCAATAGAAACCAACTGAGCAAGATGATCTGATTGTATTCCCGCAATCACCCTAGAATCAAGAACAGCGCAATCTGTAAATATATTATCAATGCAGGATGCGCTAGACTCTGTCACCCGAGTGTGCTCAAATATAGTCTGACTCAGCAAAAAGCCGTTCATTAAGTCAGAAAGATCATGAGTACTATGTTGGTCAATTGGGAACTTTATATTAAAATCTCCACATACTATTACGGATTTGCAGTTATTAGAGCTTATTTTATGCAAGCATTCTTCAAGTTTATCACTAAATAAGGATATATCAGCGGATGGGGATCTATAAACACATAATACAAATATGGATTCTAATTCTATACAGCTTACTTCGAACTCTTTGTCTTCCGACATGTTCACAATATCAGCTCTGTTCTTTGCTCTCAAACCGTTTCTGACCAAAATTAGTGTACCTCCCCTAATAAAGTTTTTTCTGTGACTACTGCTAACAATAGAATAATTTTCAATGGTTTGAACGTCTAATTCATTAGTATCAATCCAAGTTTCACTAACACCAAATACATCACAGTTATATTCTTTTACAATTAGTTCTAACAAGAGATTTTTTCCACGCAAGCCTTGAACATTCTGGTGGCAAATAACTAAAGTTTTTTTTACGTCTTTACTAACTAGTGATTCATTTGATTTATTTTTATTTCCATTATTCAAATAACAGTTTTGGAAACTTGGCTTTGATATAAAAAATGCTCTTTATTTTTATCATTTGCAACAAACTTAAGACATGAGGTCATAGTAGCTATATTACAGTTAATAATAATGCTTGTTCATCAGGGCGCTTACCATGGTAAAGTAACTCCCCGGGTGAACAGGCAAGCGATGATTCAATCTGACGTTTAGTTGATTTTTTTACCATGCTGACTCAGTTTCTGGCTGATTACATTTCAGTTCACTTGACCGAATAATCATGCGTTGTACGAAATGAAACTAAACATCTTTTATAATCACTCACTTGCCTATTCACCCGGCGAGTTACTTCACCATGGTAACGCTCCAGGTTATAAACCAAATGTAAAATACAAAATGTAGTAGCAGCTATTCATTTTATTCACCTGTACGACATGAGTAGGTTATAAACCAAATGTAAAATACAAAATGTAGTAGAAGCTATTAATTTTATTCACCTGATACGTCATAAGCAGGTTTTGAAGCAAATGTAAAATACAGAATGTTCATAAACAACACAACATTCTTACATCTGAGGGATTCGTCGTTCGTGTTACGAATTTCACGTTAAACTCTAGGTCCCCTTTTTAACTTGTTAGGTAATTAATTATTTCCGCCTTGGTTAGTTCCATCCATAGATAAAAAGGGTGATATGGCATTAAATCTGCCTACTATGGTACCCGCTGTCTCCAATTTTCAAAAACCACCATCCCAACGTGCATGCCACATGGAAAATCGCAGATGTATTGGTGGGTTTGTATGGGTGGGAAATGACTTGACGAACGCTGTTTTGGAGCACATTCGAGCGTGGTGGCGGTGTTTTGACTGTGTGGCACACGACGCGCCTCTAGATTCCCATACAATTATATGGACATTTTGACCATATAGAGGAAACGCGATATCGACCGCATGCCACTCCTCCATACTTTATCTTCAGTGGTTCCATCGCATTGAATGAAATGAAAGTTGTCCATGTTTTCCACCCAGTTCAATTTAGTCGTTTCGCACAAGGAATGTCCTGGTATATAGCACCTAATAGTTCTCATGTGGTGTACTCTACTAATATCATAACAGTAGGTATGGTGTTAGACATATATGTGAAGTTAAACCGGCCAGGGCAAGGGTTCCGTACCATTATAGAAGATTTGACACGAATCATTAATTATAGTGGCAACAGAAATACAGAATCTGTGAAAATTTGAGATGTCTACCTATTACGGCACATGAGATACAGCCCTGTGACAGACGGACGGACGGCCGGACGAACCGTAGGGTGGAAGGATGGACGAACGGACAGCAGAGGCTTAGTAATAGGGTTCCGTTTGGAATCCTTCGGGTATGAAACCCTAAAAAATGTCTATCTCACTATAGAACAGTTCGTTGGGAATAGGGTAGCTAAGGCGCAAGGGACGTTCAAGACTTGAGGGAGGCGTAGCAGAAAAGGAATAGCTTCTGTTATTGCTAGGGACAGGACTTTCGTTTGGAGAACACGCTAGTTTGGGTAACGTCAAACGAAGGCACCTTATTTCATAGCATATGTTAATTTTATTCAACGTCAGGTTAGTATTTATATTTAATTGAACTTGTTTCTTTTGTTAATTTTTTGGATGTACCGTTGGTCACATATCAGGCAAGACGTGTGAGAAAGAGAAACCATACCGTCGAATGTCCAAAAGGGAGACAGATTGCAGCCTCAGTGGCCCAGTGGCGCGAGACTTCGGCGATCGCTCTCCGAAGTTAAGCAACGCTGGGTCCGGTCTGGTCTTGGATGGGTGACCATTAGACCGTTGAGAGAGGCTGGCCGTGGTTCGGATTCCACGTTAAGCTGTAGGTCCCCTTCCTTACTTACAGGTGGTAGGGTTTATCCCGCCCGGGTTGGTACCATCGCATTGGATGAACGATGGTCGAAGCGGCAATGAAAATTGTCCGTGTTTTCCATCCAGTTCAATGTAGCCGTGCAATATAAGGACGGTCCTGGCATGGCACCTAGTTCCCATGTGGTGTGTTGGGCTAATACCATGACAGAACTTGTGGTATTAGCCATCCATATCCAGTCACATAAAAAAAAAAAAAAGTTGTCGAAATAACCATTTTATCAATGTTATATTAAATGATCTAATATTTTAATGCCGTACCATATATTTTACTTTTTTATTAGCATGACATAACTATTGACACAACTATAGACAAAATATTCAATACTAGCTGCGGTACCCGGCTCCGCTCGGGTTAGTGTCGGCTAAATTATCTCATGGATAAAAAGTAGCCCACATGACTGGTCCAAAATAGGGTCAAACTGGTCCAGGACAATGTATCCATGTACCAAATTTAATCAAGATCGTTCGAGCCGAAATAGCATGATTTAATGAGAAACATCCAATAATTCCCATTTAGAGCTTCGTTGACGTTTGGTGGCTATTTAAAAAAAAAACATTTGCCGCGAGAACCTTTCTGCACTTTCACTGCTACATTGCTTACCTAGTAAGTAACGTGTAACGTAGGTAAGTTTTGCGTGGACTCCAACCCACAGCCAGCCTCAACATCAAAAACAGTAACCCATCTCAAACCTGACTGCTCCCAGAGATGCTATACATTGATAAAATACGCATATAAATCAGGTAAGTGGTTCGCATGTTATAAGACTTTAAGACTCACTACTTACCCTTCTGTTAATGAAGCGTTATATTATGTAATCTATAAGTTTTTAGTAGAATCAGGCTAGACGTAGATACAATGCACATCTAAATCGAGTAATTGGTTCTCAAGGATTTTATTCTGTTGGTCGCTCCTCCGGCGATTTAGCGTGATGCCAAGTAGTCCTAAAGTTGCAGGAAATACCAAGCCGTACTTCAGTAAAAGTAAGCGCTGCCGCCGCAAAGCCGAGCCGTGCATAGCATTGCAGTTTGTATGACAGCCCCATCTTAGCGTAAGCGGAACTGAATTCTATTTAGCCAATCCTAATTCCCGGGTAGTTAAATGTACATGTACTAAGTTTTACAAATCGCTAGTGCCTTGAAAATTCGCCAAACGGACACCAAACAGTCACGACGTCTGCCCTCCCCCCGCCGCCGCTCCCCGCCACCGCCCCCGGCTCCTCTCCCCCTAGTGTGAAGTAGCGCTACCGGCATCGTTTTCGCAGCCCCGTGAAAGTTCTAAAGCCCATGGGCACATAAATTGTAGCCTATGTGTTATTCTGATGTATAAGCTATATTATTGTAAAGTTTCATTAGAATTCATTCAGTAGTTTTTACGTGAAAGAGTAACAAACATCCATCCATCCATCCATCCATCCATCCATCCATTATTACAAACTTTCCCCTTTATAATATTTATTAGATTTGCAAGACCCTGTTTTTCGTCAAAAACGAGATATCAATGTGTTAAATTGATTAAACGTATGTAATGCATAAATCGATTAGTAGTCGAGCTTTCAAAAGTAAAATAAATGGTTCGGCAGAATAAACTATCACTCAATATACTATCATTCGCTTGTGGGTAATTTAACAAGCAACAAGTACAAAAAACTGCTCTTGATATATTTTCAATATTATGTATGTAAGTATAGTCTTGAGTTATCTAATGTTTTCTAAGTGTGATTACGGTGCTTAGTTTTAAGTTATTTAATGTTTCTTGCTACCTGTTAATATACTGTCTAATAATAAGGTAAGCTGTTAGAGATTGCCTTTGGAAAAAAGCTCGCCTTTTCATACTATGTAATAATAGTTGTAAGCAATAAATTTCATTTCATGTTTCGTACCTCCCGGAATCGAGAAGCATGTTGAAGAAAAGCCGAACCGAGCATGCCGTGATGGCACCTCAGGACTGGCCTTGTTACGTATGTAATGGACCCTCTAGATAATTTATCTTTCTGGTCGATAATCATATAAGTGAGTTGATATTTAGCGCCGAACTCGAACTCAAATGGGCCTCCAGAGTATGCCCTCTTTTTTTTCTTAATAAGTAAACCATATTTTTTCGTTCTTAACATTTTGAGCCCTGTTTCCGCCTTAAAAGTGAGCCCGAATTCCGTGTGTGTGTGCGTGTGGCATAGAGGGCGTGAGTAGGTGTGCACATCCGGTTGCTATCGATATTTACAGGTTCCGGTCGGGCCAAATGGGGCAAAAATCAATTAATAACGTTTATAGCCTACGCCATTTCACCGGAAGGCCCGCCGTCGATGCGCCGGACGCACAGGGGGTGAGTTTTGTTGCGCCGCGCACAAAATGCTATTTTTTGACTGTTGTTGAAATGATAAACGCCCCACAATGTTGTCACAGTGGAGCAATAATTTACGGGGATTTTAAGTAAGTAAAATAGTGGCACCACCATTTTCTAGAAACGAAGGATTATTTTATGCGACTGGATATGGATACCACACTTGCTGTCGTGATGTTAGCCCAACACACCATATGGGAGTACCAGAAGTTTCCAAAGTGGAAAACACGGTTCGACCACTTCAATGCGATGGAACCAACCCAACTCAACTAATAAGTAAGAATGATGCTTACACTTATTTATTTATTTATATAATTTTATTATTGCACTAAAAAAAACTCGGGCAAAAGGTACAACATTTTAACGCCGGAGGCATTTTCTACCAGTCTACCTTTGGGTATCGTGAGCAGTAGTGCGAGTAGTAACTATGGAGAAATAGCTTTAGAGGAAACATAATTCCTACACAATATACAACAAATACACACTATACTTAAACCTAAATATATATCCTATATAACTGTACATAAATATAACTACATAGATATCAATAAATAAATACTAAATACTACATATATATATATTATCAAAACAAATAAAAGATGATACTTAATACAATATAATGAAAAGGAAAAAAAAATATTGGCAAAAGAAATAAAAAATAAAAATAAATTCTGACAAACTTAAAGAAGTATGAGGGAGAAAATTAAAGAAATCATAAAGACAGAAAATACACTTGCACGTATAATCCGAACCATATACGATAAATCGAGGCCCTTAGACATGCCCGGGGACAAATGCAGTGGGCCCATTGTATTATTTTTTGTGCCACAACACCTACAGCGCTTATATTTTTTTGGTTTCCGAATAATAGCTGTTATGTATGGATCGGCTGTAGATGTTTAGTTATGTTAAGCTAATAGGCTTTAAATGTACTAGCTCAGCCTGTCATTTTCTCTAAAATTCTACAATGGTGCAAGAAAATGTTTCTTCAGCAGGCATTGAATTCTTAATTAGCCCATCACACAGTATTCCAACCTTTCCATTAAACTAATCTGGCCATCATTCATTCATTGTGGGATTGCCACCGTACACCGGAAAAACAATATTACTTATATTTTATTTGGATTTTTTAATTCATTGGTTATGCAGGTAGACTGATGATCTGATGGCCCATAGAAGAAGTGCATATTTCACACAAATTTAACAAAAAAACATGTAAAGAATATTTGAGTAGAAAATTATAATCAAAATTATAACAAATGCCAGGTAACATCACATTCAGTTTGGTTTGCAGTCACGCAAGGTGGCTTCCATTTGAGTGATGACATTCAATAGCTGTCAGTTGGTGCTTGTCAGTTTCTGACTGTCCTTTCATTCAATATGTCTCTTACCGCACCTCGGAGTGCCCTCTAGAAACAAAACATAAATAAAAACAAAATCAATAAAAATAGAAATTGTTCCATCCCGAAAGCATCAACCTGTGTAGCAATACCGAAAGCACCAAAGCTGTATCGAGGAGTAGAGACGCCAGTTAACTCCCCGCATTACTTGTTAGATGGCGCCACTCACTCACCAGCACTATTGCCAGCCATTTGCCAACCTCCAATGCTAAAATTGTCTTGTACTTTTCAACTGTAACAAAAAAACAGGAAAGTTAGAGTTTCCGGGAAATTAAGGTCCATGTGTGTTTTGTACTATTGTAGGTGCGGTTAATTTTAATAGGACGGATTGTTTTTTCCGATTATTTAGGTAAAAGAAATGCAATGTATTGTACAAAATAATTTACAAACAATATTAGTTAAGTCGAGACGATTTCGCAAGAACCTTAAAAAAGAATGGACACGGAATGATCATGGTAAGGCCCCTTCCTTCCTTCCTACAGTTTTAGGTGAAATTCCTTACCACAAACGATGATTCAACTAATTTTAGATATGAAATTTTTCATATGTTCTAAAAAATATTAAAAAGGAAACACTGTTTAGTTATTATTTGGCCAATTTGTACTTTTATTAGAAATACTTTAGAAGTTCCTTGTTTTCTCTTCTCGTCCGCGGTAATCTTCCATTGGGTGTAATTAGGTACAACTTACAGTAAGCTGTAGTTACATTAAGCTGTACTTACAGTAAGTTGTACTTGCACGAATATTTATAATCGAATGCACAAAAGTAATTAGAAATAAGTTAGTTTTCCCTTGTTTTCGTGTGTTTAACATAATTCGCAATCAAATTCGTGACATTCCAAACAATTCGGTTGACATGTCTTTGATGTTCGCCGCTTCAACTGCCTTAGATCAGTTAATAAGTTATTTCCACCAGCTTAGTAGAAAGACATCGTGTTCACTGCTTGTACATACGACAGGATTAGCCGGCAGAGATCGCTCGCGGAGATAATCTCGCCTCACGCCGACTCGTCACGTCTCTAATCTGCATCTTAGTCTGCGTCTTAACTTGTAATTAGCTTGCCTTGTTACGTTCGTGCATAATTGTTTCAGGTATATAATGATGCGTTGAGATTAATTTTTAAGTAATAATTAACTAAAGTTCATTAACTACATTTTAGAATCAATGGTAATAGGTATTATAGGTTTTTTTTTCCCCTGGTTTGTGGATATAATAATATGTATTAGTGTATTGTATCATATACATTAGTTTATTCAATTATATGTATAAATATGTATATATTATGGTATATGTATGTTTATGGAGTAATTTTTTTTTCCTTTTCAAATTGTGGTGTGTCACCTACCTACAGATATTTCTATTGCCTTTCCTCATCACCCCAAGGGTTGACTGGAAGAAATCACTCTTAGTGATAAGTCCGCCTTTGTGCAGTATTGTTGTTTTGTTGTATGTTTTCTCTGAAATTGTATTTTTGTTTATGCACAATAAAGAATTTATTCATTCATTCATTCATACATTAGTGGCCAGAGAGACATTTATTATTATCAGAAGTCGCTAGTAATCTTTTTATTGTACTGATAATTTCATAAAAAAATTATCTATCTATCTATACTATACATAAAAACGATTTGTGGATGCTTGTATGTATCTACTTTTGATGAAACTTTCAGAAAATCAGTTTGGAAGTTTAGAAGCTCCGCTCGGGTGAATTTCCAGAATTAAATAAACCCCAGCGAAACTACGTCGGCAACGGATGTCTCAATTACTTCATAATGGCTAAGCTTAGAAAAGGAATGACATTGGCTATTATTATGTAATTAATATAAACTATGTATATGCAAGGAAAGTCGTAAGCTTATATGCGACCTCAATACGTCGAAATTATACTAAATCTACATATACCGTAATTAATCATTTATTCTGAAAAGAAGAAATAATCTCATTATAACTCTCATACATCCATTGTAATATGCAAGCACATATGTTTGCCTCTTTAGGACAACATTTGGCGATGCGGTTGCCAGGCGCATCTCTAGTTCAATCCTTTTAAAGGTTCTTGCAGACGGTTTTGACAGCCTGAATAAGATACTTGATATGCCCACCGGTGACTGGAATAGATAATTTCCTTTGGTGTCCACGCAACCTCCACGACTCCAAAACAAATGAATAAACTTCTAATATTTGAAGACTCAAAACTTAATATTAATTATGTTAATAATTGAATATCAATATTTTTTCTCTGGCAAACTCATAGACCTCAAGCTTGACTTTTCCAATGAACGAAATCATGTATATAGCATGTGAGGTAGGTGGGATCACAGATCCAATAACTCGGGACCTAGTTTTATAGCGGTGGATACAACCTGCACAAGTGTTCTGCCATATGTCGCGGCGCTGGCTTTTGGTAGAGCAAAGAAACCGTTAGATGCGGCATTTCTCTAGATTGAGTTAGTCCTCCAGATCGGTTGAATCTGGGTTAATGAATACAATAATATATTTTACACGTTTAGCTGAGGATAAATGGAATTGAATACCAACCGGTCAGCGGCACATCGAAGAGTACGCACAATCGAAATGGTCAAACATAAAGCATCAAAGGTCTAGAGGACCGGTTGTTTCTTATTTTGGGACTATGGACAATGAATGGTTGTAATGCACCCTGCCTGTTCAACGTTGAGCGATGACAAAAATGGGGTGGTGGGTGGGCGTAACGTTTCAATGTTTGCTGTTTGAATATTCTGACATAAAAGTTATACAACACAAGATGCTCATTTTCGGCTCTGTCTGCCAATTTATATACTTTTAAAGAAATTGTAAAATTATTTAAAATATCTAAAACATTCTAATGCTTAGAATACACGAACACATTTTTATCACCGCTACAAAATTAGTACATTACTTCATTGTTTAAAAAATTGCGCATCACGATACCGCTTGATTGAAGCCATCGTTTGATGGCTTACCACGCGTATGAGGAGCGGGACTGTTCGAAGTGTCGAATCCTCACATGGCCTCATCTTCAGAAGAACGTGTCTGTCGCGACGGAGGTATGCACTAGGTAGTATGACTAGCCGCCGCTCTACGCGACTTCTCGCAACACGAAACATTTTCACATGAAGATTGGCTGCATATCGAAAATCACTCGAAGTGGAAAACTCACGGACCGTATTGTCAGCCTTTTTAGCATAGGTTAGTGGATAATATTCATAAGGTTTGTTTGTGCACACAGCCACAAATGCAATATTATTTCTTTAATGGTATCACTAAATTTCACATGGCAATGGGGGTAGAAAGAAAATTATTCAAATCCTTTTAATACAAGAGAGAAATTTCAATCCTACCTACCTACTCCCAAAACTGTTACTTTTCGAACCAACCTCGGTGCAGCAACATCAAATTCAACATAAAAGTGGTAATTGTTGCAATCAAGAAGAATTATACAAGCATTCAATCATCAAAGATCAAGAGAGTAGCTGCAGTGCCATTCAGTGCTCAGCGCTCCATTTTTCAAGCAAGGGTCGACCCTGGACCTGTCCACAAGGTTTGTCAAGGAAAACCAGAATCAAGAAGCCGACAGGAGAACCAGCACCTGGACTATTTGGAGGTACCGATTAAAGAAATTGTATACAGTCCACTCCCTTATCTAAACCTCCAAACGAAACAGTTAGAATCGGGCGAAAGACGGTAGTGACCTACCGCATCTATAGTTATGCCTCGCGCAATTTTTTTAAACAGTGATATACTATAGCAATTATAATAATGAACGTTTGTTTGTATTATTGTACAGCATCTGCCATACCTCCTATTGTTTTATATGTGTTAATCAAATAAAAAATAAAGTATTATTTTACGTTTACGAATAAACAGTGTTTACCTTACTTATTTAGCTCGACGTTTTGTCCACAACGCTGTGGACATCTTCAGGACTCGCGACGCGACCTGGATGACCTCTGAGGCTTCGTCCAGTCAGATGTCAACTTGACATCAGTTGACATCTGAATATCGACTGAATAAGTAAGCTGAACACTGTTTATCCGTAACCGTAAAATAATATGTCGAACAACAGTGAAAATCTAAACAAACATAAAAAAAAAAGTTTTGGCGGTTTCGAAGCTCTATGGTAGCGAGCTAGGGTTGCGCGCGAGGGTGTTAATAGTTGTAGCAGCGAGCGGAAGGGGTTGGTTCGAGTGCGGACTCAAACTGAATTTATTGATTCCTTAGTTCTGTCATAATACACGTGCGCTGAAATTGGCTATAAAATCCTATTTACCGCTTTTCGTGTCATTCCGTTTACGGCGCCATACAATTTTCAGTGTGTTCTTGCTAGAACAGATTCTTGTGTTGTTTCAAGACGTATAACCTCTGATTGGTCAGTTTGTCTTATTACCCGAATTATGGTTTAGTTTTGATTGAATAATCTGAATGACACGCATTTTCATGTTTAAGAATGGCTGTGGAGATTGCACGCGCTTTCTGATGTCTAAATACCTCACCTAAAGTCCTGATGCTAGTCCAATGCAGCCCAAAATATGAAACTATGAATAATAAACAAATGTTCGCCCGTATTAAGGGGGTGTATGCCGTCAATGTAGATGGCGCCACGTTCGTTCGTAGTTATTTCATCTAGAACTTCTTAAAAATATGAATTTACAAACTATGAAATATCGGAACAGTGGTGTGAAAATTATTAGTAAACTACGTTAGGAGAGATATATTCAGAGGCTTATATCAAGGATAAGTTATGAAAAAAATAAAAAGGTACCGACGTAGCTCTCAGTTGATGTATTGAATGTGCAAAATTTTAGATTAATATTACTATATTTGAATGAGGGAACAGCAGACCTATTCCTGGAATTCCTTAATCATCAATCAGGAATCCTGAGTCTAGAAAACCGCTTTAATATCGGAAACCTTGATTAATGAAAAAAATATTCTTCGAAATCTTTTCATTAAGAAAATCGCTTTGAAAACCGCTATAAAAGCGGTTTTCGAGACTCAAGATTTCTGATTCCTAATTACGCAATTCCAGGAATAAGCACGAGGGATTGTATGGAACTCGAACACCTATTATCTTAAGAGTTCTCTTTGCTTGTTCTCATTGCTCGAACCTATTTCCTTCTCGCGTATCCGATTGCATTGTATACTATCTGTTGCCGTATTTTCCGCCGCCCGGCGAGGCGCTGAGCGCTCGCCGGATGTGTGAGTGGCCGCCCCGCACGCCGCGCCGGAACTCGGAGTTTCCCGCGGCTCGCTTCCGGCCACACGTCGCCGCCGCCATTTTTACGGCCTTTCCGACGGCGGCCCGTCTGCTTTCCGGGCCGATGGCCATCTGACCTTGCCTTGCCGTAGTCGCCTCAAGATGCTGGTTCTGTTTCAGAATTTAGTATTTATTTGTTGTCAAACCTTGAACTCAATTCAGCGCCGAGCGGTCCGTCTTGTTGGGGACCCACAAATCACTGCTGGCTTGGAGTCACTGAGCCACAGACGGTTTGTGGGGTCGCTCAGTCTGTTCTACAGGTACTACCATGGACGTTGCTCTGTGGAACTTACATCCCTTATTCCTCTCCATCCTACCTATATCCGGAGCACCCGCCGCAGAGAATCAGAGCACCCCCTTGTGGTTGACGTTAGGCTTTTGAGAACGAACCGTTTCTCAAACTTATTTCTCTGCCGCACCGCCAGGATATGGAACTGTCTGCCGGCGGATGCCTTTCCTCATAGCTTTAACCTGGGTGTCTTCAAGCATAATTTGAACAAGCTCGATAGCTCAGCGATAGTTCGCAAATCCGCTAAGATGGTGCCTCGCCGAGCGTGGTTTCGAGGCGAGGTATTTTTAGCTTTTCTAAGCGCCTTTGGTACTCAGCACAGCCACCCATACCGGTTTTTCGTAAAAAAAAGCCACTAGAATCAGAACATTTATTGAAAAGGGTCAATTATTAAGAAGTGAAGGTCTGGACAAAACAATGTTAATTTACTTAAGGGTGCGGAGAATTAGTGAGATTTTACGTTTACGCTGAAAACCTTAAATTCCACTAGTTCTCTATTTAAAAAAGAGAGAGAGTGAGAAATAACATTTTTTTCTTTGATAATACACATCTCGATTATGAACACATATTTATATGTATTGTATGTGATATAAATTGCGCTTTAAAATAACTATTAGTTTTAATACCTACTATCTAAATTACCTAATTATTATACTATCTTATATAATGTATTTTATAATTCATTACTTTTCTCCTTGGGATAGAAGACTCTTTTACTCAACCATTTCTTTTCTTTCGTTTATAAGGTCCATAAACGTATGACATTTTAAACGGTCAACGCCATTTCACTTCACAGCCAGTAGTTTTTGAAAAATATGAAGCGTGCAAAACAACCGAACTATGAAAAAGGTAAAACGTCACAAATCTGTGAAATTTTTAATCAATTCTTTTCAGTGTTTATAAATGTATAATACACGCAAACGATGTTAGCGAACTATTAATCTAATATTCTTTTTGGATGGGGCACACGGACGGATTTATGGAAAGGGTTCCGCAATAACTCGGAAACTTATAAAGTAAAATCTGTGACCCGAATTTAACCAATACAATGTACCTTATATTGGCATAATGCCAGTGCCTTTGAACCCTAGGTGCCCAATCTACATGTGTTATATTCATGAAATAACATTCCATGTCGATTAGGTGGAAATCGCGAATACTAAAATTTTAATTAATTCACAGGTAAGTACAATTTCTAATCTGGCTATAAATACAAAGAAGAAAGTGTTGAGTTCTTGGTGTAATACAGTCACGGAAATTTACTGTTATACTTGACTTGACTTCATACATGTATTATGATTAAGAGCGCACTTTTTGAATAGAAAGTTCACCATTTAGATTAGGGGCTAAAAACCGCCTGACTTTGCCACTAAACTTCTCTCCCTGAAAACAAATGTGGAGAATAAAGGAGGGACCGTAGGTAATCCGGTGGCGAGATAGCTTCACGCCCTCTCCCGCGGGGTGCGGCAGTGGGTGGCTAAATGTAATCAAACCGCTCCTTTATCTCAATCCGGACTATACCGATAAGGAGTAACATAGAAACGCGTTGCGAGTGTGCCTTTGAATTTATATTTGTAAAAACCGGCCAAGTCCAAGTCGGACTCGTACACGAAGGGTTCCGTACCATCCTACAAGATTTAACTCAAAAATGACGATTTTTGTTGTCGATTCACGATTGTTGTAAAAAATAATGGGTGCCCCCACCCGGGGGAACGGCATAACGTATAATATGCAGATCGTATAATGTCATATTTTAACAAAATTTTAAAACCATGCACAACGTATAATCGGCAGATCGTATAATCTTATACGTAGTGCATGAAGAAGTTTAAAAAATAAAATTACTTATTTCTCCATGCATAACGTATAATAGTCACAACGTATAATATTATGATCTTTATTTAACAAAAAAAGAAAACCATGCATATCATATAATCCAAAAACTTTTCATACGATAAGCGCCCTTATGAATATACTTTTAAAGCGTATACTCGCACGCGACTTTTCGGCCGTCTCAATTAGCGTTGTAGCAAATCGTTACTCTTCAACAGATATCGATTCGTAGCAATTTCAGCCTTAAATGTATCGTTGTTAGGGCGCTTTATGCAGTGCTTCTTGGCATATTATACGTTCTGCATGGTTTTCTTTTTTTGTGAATTCATGTTAGGAATATTATACGTTGTGACTATTATACGTTCTGCATGATGCAAAGAGTTTATTTTATTTTTAAACTCATGCACAACGTATAACATTATACGTTGTGAATATTATACGATATGCATGGTTTTAATTTTTTGGAAAAAAATACTATTATACGTTGTGAATATTATACGTAGTGAATACGACTCCCCCCCACCCCCCTTTTATTTTTATTATTTATTGACTATTCGTTGTTATAGCGGCAAAATAAATACACACTCTGTGAATAATTCAGTTTCCTATCTATTACGGTTAGTGAGATACAGCCCTGTGACAGACGGACGGACGGACGGAAGGACGGACTGACAGCGGCGGCTTAGTAATAGGTTTCCGTTTTCACCCTTTGGGTACGGAACCCTAAAAACGCGATTGAAATCGCCAACTGACAAAGCAGTCACAGAATACAGTTACTTAGGATTTTTGCCTCTCCACATTTCGATATTTAACATAAAGTTTGGGTATCCCTCTTAAATGATCTAAGGGTAAACATTGGAGGAAATACCGATGCTGGAAAAACTTATTACAGTTTAGCAGTACCAAAGATGAATAACGAACCTTATTGTCTTGTGATCACGGACGGCAGTTAGACTTTGAATAGTTGTAATCACTGCCGTGCATAATGGAAATAGGATACCCTGAATTACAATAAAACATGGAGGTTAAGAATGTTTGAAGAAATAACTTCCATACAACGAGCGCGCAAAAAATGACGCCACGCGACTTACAACATTATATCGCCGTACACATTTGTAGCGCAGTGATGAAAACGGAGAAAAATCCAATTTGTAGTCTCCCAAATTGGTAGTTAAACTGATAAAGATTAGAATTATTTTTCAATAAACCAGATGGTCGTTACATCATTCTTCATTCGTAATGATGTATTCAGCGAGTGCCGAAACCAAAGAATATATGCCGAAACAGAGGCCAAATTCCTCCGGCGGCACAATTGACGTGTCGACACTTTTTTAGTTCCATCCGTTCTCCCGTTATTTCTTCACCTCCACGCCATAAAACTAGTGATATATAAAAAGTGCAATTCTGTCGCCTGTTGCGGTATTCCGATATTCCGTCTTTCTTATCGTTTTTTATGTAATTGCACGGTATTACCACACCAATTGGCATTTTTGGGGCGCATTATTAGCCAGAGGCGACGCACACGCGTATGCCGACAGCGAGTGGCTCTCTGCCGACAACGTGGTATCCCCACGACTCATAGAACACCATTTTTGTTGCTCCATTTATGTTGTGTCGAATTCCCAGTCCTTACGTAATCATATTTAGGTCAATAAATAAAACATTAAAATTGGAAGAAGTTGGCGGTTGCGGTTGGGTTCTGGATGGGCGACCATTTTCAACCGTTGAGGCTGGTCGTGGTTCGAATTCCACGTAAAACTGTAGTGCCCCTTCCTTACTTAATAGGTGGTAGGGTTAATCCCGCCCGGGTTGGTACCCGCGCATTGAATGAACGATGGTCAAAGCGTCAACGAAAATTGTCCGTGTTTTCCATCCAGTGTAATGTAGCCGAACAATATAAAGAAGGCCCTGGCATGGCACCGAGTTCCCATGTGGTGTGTTCGGCTCATCCATGTCTAGTTACATAAATATATATATAGATATTACATAATGGTGATTGTATTTCATCTTTGATTTTTATATAGTTTTTAATCTGGTAAGCTAATCTAGAAGTGAATTTTGTAAGAAAAACAATGAGGATAATTTACTCCAACTAAGATAAATATATGAGCAGCACATTCACGAAGCAGTTTTATCCAGTATTAGACAAAACCGCTGGCCACAAAGAAGCGTAGCTAGAGGAAACATCCCTAAACACTTTATTATTCAATCGTTTATAAATAAAGTAATGCTACCACTAGACGCCGCGCCGCCGCCACCGCGAGATCCCTACGCAACCTCGCCTCCGTAACAATTAACTTAGAGACATTCTAGACCGGGAGACTACCTAAGAAAAGAGTTGAAACAACTTTAGCTATTACATATCATTTTTAAATCCTACCCTCTGCACTAGCCAAAGACTGTGAAGCAGATGGCACGTATAACCATAGAGCGAAGCGTGGTTAGAGCTGTCTCAGACGTATGTTAGCATTGTTTTTTTTTTAATAATACCACCACTCACTTTTTCATGCAATTTTTTAAAGGGTAAAAAAAGATTTCTAAATTTCAGTTAGGAATAATTCACGAGCAAGTCATGACGGAAAACATAGACAATTGTATTTACTGCTTCGAGCTTATGTCATTCAACCCAGGCAAGATCAGTTAGTAAGGAAGGGGAACTACAGTTCTTAGTATAATTCGAAACATAGCCAGCCTCTAAAGTCGAACCGTAACCCACCGAAAACCGATGCACCCTAACCCGACCACGCCAAGCGTTGCTAAACCCCGAGTAATACTGAAGCGTATACTAGAGGATTAAAGTTTGCCATTTTCTGGTTCTGCGTAAAATAAAAACAAATATCGCTGCGTTACACAAACGTTCGTTCGTTACCAAACTATTTTCATAATTGTATTATGGTTAATTCATTTTGTTCGATTTTAATTCTGATAAACCCCCTAAAGCGGTGGTGTTATTTATAAAACAACAATTTGTAAAATTTATGCAGAATAAAAAATATAAAAACATTTTCTGTCCTAATAAAGTAACCAGATTTCCACCGGCTCGCGTCCTAGAGAGACTGACTCACCACGGGCTGAGTGCGTGCTCAGTCGCAGGCAAGTGGCTCAAGAAAGGGCCGTTATTTATTGCCGCTCGCAGTCAAGAAGCTACGCCGTAGCGCGTCTACGTACGTAGAGCGTCTACGGCGTAGACGCTCTACACTCACTAACTAGCGAGGCGAACAGTTTGGTTGTAAGTCGACTATTTTTCTCACTATTGCTTTCTTTGAATTGAATTGTCAACTGAAAACGTTTTATGATTGAATTGTTTTGAATGTATCTAATTAATAATCAAGTTTGATCGACATATTTAAAGTCTTAAAAATCTACTGATTCACTCCAAATAGTATTGAAATAAAGGCTAGGTTTTCAGCTTTACACAATAAACCTTTAACTAATGATTTTGCAAATTAGTGCCTGTACGAAATGGCAACAATCTTTGTGCATTTTCTTTTTATATCTGATAAACATTGTAATGAAGAACCAAAAAATAAATTAAAATATTTTAGGCTTTCAAATTTATTGTAAAACAAAAAACAGAAAAAATACAACTAGAAATAAGTATAAAATAAAAATGGCATCAAAATGCTATTGATAATGTTTTTTGCTGTGATTTGATGCCATCGCACCCACATACAATCTATCGTCTCATTCAAAAGCAGTTTTCGTAAGCAGGTTTTCACGAAGCAAGCGCGTGCCACTCTCCCGCCTCGTCTCCAGGCGATGGATATCCATTACAGAATACAGGATGTCCTACCCGTTCAAAACTACATACATTTTGACGTGACAACACCTCATGTAACTAATGTATGTGTCGCAGGAGAGTTGTGAAATCCGTAATCTAAAATCCTACCTACAGGGGACCTACAGTTTTACATGGATTCCGAACCATGGAGTAGGTCGCATTGGTGCGAGCGAGCTGTCGATTTAGGTGGCGGAGGCGAGTCTCGTTCTCGCCAACACGGTCGATAACTTTCTCCCGTGTGGTACCAAGAAAAGCCTTCACATCTGCTGACAGCTTTTCGGATATCTTTTAACCGTGCTCGTAAACGGAATGTCCTGGCAGAGCACCTAATTCCTTCAGGAGTGCGATTGTATTATACTAAAATATTGGCAATACAAGTGTGGTTCTACTCTGAGACATCCTGTACAGTACGCGAGGCAGCCAGAAAAGCCGGGTAAGATTGAGCTGCCCGAACTCACTCTAACTATACGTTTTTTCCTGTAGTGCCTGTTGTGGGAGACCAAGAGAGATAAAGAGCTACGCTACTCGTGATATAACTATGTTTGATTTATTTATAAAGAGCTTATGGGCTTTAACCAGACTGAAATAAAATATCAAATTCATTATGAAAATCGTCACTGAAACCCTGAAAAATTAAAACAAATATGAGTGCCCCTTTTTACCATCACTCAACGCGGAACAGACAGGGAATGCGCCCATTCACTGTCGAAATTCTCAAAATAAGAACCAAGCGATCCTCTAGATCCATTTTCGATAGGGTCGTCTTTCTGGCGAGGTGTTTCCCCTTCAACCTGGCGTCCTTCAAACATTTTCGCAGCCGCCGTGAAAGTTCAATAGTCCATGGGCTTCGTTGGGTACCTCCTACGCGCTTAAAATGAAATAATAAAAAAAAATCAATACTGCATATGTTAATATTAAGTGTTAGGTTATAACTGTAGTAATAGTGACTTTTTAACTTGAAATTTAGCCTTTTGCCATGGAATAGATTTTGACGACTCCAAGTGTTCCTTATGTATTCCAAAGGCTGAATTATTAATATTTTTAAACTCACGCGGGACATAACTACAATATTTAGTTTGACGGCTTACCGCGCGTGTGAGGAGCAGGACGTGCTGCTCGACGTTTCGGAGCCTCACATGGGCTCCATCTTCAGGAGAACGTGCCTGTCGCGACGGAGGTAGGCACGTTACTGGCTACCCGCCGCTTTGCTTCACTTCTCAGCGTCCATGGCAACACTCGTACATTTTCTTGAGGATTAGCTGCGGTCCGAATTTCGTGTGAAGTGCAAAACATGCTGACTGTGTTTTCCTCGACGTCTGTTGTCGGTGCACCTCTCCGAAATTCAGTTTTCAGCTTATTTAGCACGGGTTTCCATATGGGCGAAAGACGGTAGGAATCTTCACGATTGAAGTTCTTGTGCTTGCTGATTTCGATGGACTCCCGAATGATTCGTGGGAGGTTTCGTTGTTCAGGTACTAGGAATTTCACCTGATCAAACCTCAACCAGTGCCTAGGTCCAGATTCTGCATGCTCACACAGCGCTGACTTCGTGATATCTCTGTTCTTAACCGCCCGTATGTGCTCCGTGATGCGTGTGCTGACGCTCCTCTTCGTTTGGCCAATGTACGATTTACCGCATGGAGATGGAGCCCATGTGAGGCTCCGAAACGTCGAGCAGCACGTCCTGCTCCTCACACGCGCGGTAAGCCGTCAAACTAAATATTGTAAAGGCTGAATTATATACAACAACACCAACAACAACAATAATAATAATAATAATGCATTAAATTAGAGCACGAAACTCGCTTTTCGCGTTAGAAAATCTGGTATCTGGAGCTTACGAACCGAAATACATAATTGATCCACACAGTCCGCATTGAGTCCGATGCAGTAGTGCGATTCTGCACTAGCAGCTATCATTAACAATGTATCCGGCCTAGGTGGCGCCATCTGGCGGCTACACATAGCGGCGACGCGACCAGCGAGGAGACTTTATTTAGAACAAAATTAACCTTCACCGAGGCCTTTTTAGTGATTTAGTTCTTATTCAAAACAATAAAAAACCAAAAACATCAGGAGTGAGCGAACTCTTAAGCGAACAGACTGGCCGGCGCTACCGCCAGTGTATGTAAAATACGAGAGGTGTCGTGCTAGTTAAAATTCAATAAACTCCGTAAAACCATGATTATAAAATTTATATCCACTACTTCTTAAGACTGAGAGTTGTCTCTTGACTGACAGGTAACTCGGCTATAATTTTTTTTCCTAATTTTGATATACCCAGTGTCACTCTCAGACGAATCTAACGACACATCGCAAGCTAAGATCCATCAAGCCGTTTAGGCTGCAGGGCGTGCCAAAGAAATATACATACATACATACACTCGAAAAACATAACCCTCCTTCTTGCGCAGTCGGGTAAAAATTTTGAAAACACATAATTTGGGGCCAAAAATCGGCCATACTTTTTTTTTTTTTTTTTGATATACCCAGTGTCACTCTCACAATTAAGACAAATCTAACGACACCTCTCAAGCTAAAATCCATCAAGCCGTTTAGGCTGCAGAGCGTGCCAAAGAAATATACATACATACATATATACATACATACATACACTCGAAAAACCCTCCTTCTTTCGCAGTCGGGTAAAAATATACATACCTACATACATACATACATACACTCGAAAAACATAACCCTCCTTCTTTCGCAGTCGGGTAAAAAGTGGCTACGCTGCCCCAATACTGTATTGCGCGACATTCCTTACTCGCTGCACCCATCCGATCTATTGATCGCTACGCACGACGCACAAGTTCTCTGGCCGCTTCGCTTCGCGTGTCGCCTCGCCGCCCGCTCGTCTGCACGAGCAGCGGATTGGGCTGCGTAATCCTCGGCGCAGCGCCGGACCCTTTGGTGGTCGCCGCGCGGACACCGAGTGCTGGCCACGGACCGTACACTGCGCGGAACTGGGAGAGGTGCCATTGTAATAATAATAAAAACCGACCAAGTGCGAGTCGGATTCGCACACGAAGGGTTCCGTACCATCGTACAAGATTTAACACAAAAAATCACGCTTGAAATTTTTATTATTTTACCTATTTGTTGTTATAGCGATAAAATAAATACACACTCTGTGAACATTTCAGTTGCCTACCTATTACGGTTCATGAGATACAGCCCTGTGGACAGACGGACCGACGGACGGACGGACAGCGGAGGCTTAGTGATAGGGTTCCGTTTTCACCCTTTGGGTACGGAACCTAAAAATACGAGAGGTGTCGTCGTTACGCCAGGTAGGATGGAAGTCCCCTGGAAGCCGGTAAATTAGTTTCGGCAGCGTAATCCTCGTGACTTTCCAAGACAAAGAGAAAAAAAAAATCTCTTAAGGTGGGCCTTCCCGCTCAACTCCCCATACAAACGTGGAAAGAAGATATTGCCCATATTTCTTGTGAGAGATCCAAAATGTTGCTCAAAACAGCTTTATTTGATCGAACTAGATGTCTGATGACCGTTGACGTTGTAGAATTGTGTTTGGTTCCTAAGTTATAAGGTCTGAAAATTCGAATTGTTCGCGCTTTTTACCCGACTGCGAAAGAAGGAGGGTTATGTTTTTCGAGTGTATGTATGTATGTATGTATATTTCTTTGTCGCCCCCTGCAGCCTAAACGGCTTGATGGATTTTAGCTTGAGAGGTGTCGTTACATTCGCCTTAATTGTGAGAGTGACACTGGGTATATCAAAATCATAAAAAAAAATCATGGCTGATTTTTGGCGCCAAATTATGTGTTGTCAAATATTTTTTTTCTTGAAACCTATCGAGTGGGGTATCAAACTAAAGTGTTTTTTAAACAGTTTACAAAAAGGTATGCAACTTATATGTTTAAATGTAATTTGGAATAAGAAATTCCAAAAACATCAAAATATTCAACGTTAAAAATTAATTCAAATGATTTTTGTTTACGCAAGCGCGCTGGTCACACCAACTCAGGTCATATACTCCTCTTTTCACTACCTCCAGCTATATGGAATGTAGCTTCGGTTACATTGCATATTTATATGGTGTAACCGAAAGATAACTTTGGGATGACTATAACTGGAAGTGGTGGATCCGGGCGATAGTCAGATAGATTTTCGACATTCTCGGTCGCCGCATAGACCGATATCACTATCATTGCTTTACTATCAGCATTCTGCACCTGCACAGCTCATAAATCCATACTTCCGTTGTCAATGGGTGTCACGCTGGGGAAGGTCCGCTTGTTCCACAAGAGGGCGACCCTACAGTGCCGAGATACTGTGGTGCCCAATATCGGTATTAATCTGATAATATCTAAAAGCTTTACCAAAGATAGGAAAACTTTCCATGAAGATGTCGTCAGCCCCCTGATGAGGACCTATGTTACATAGGGTACATAAAATATGATCGTCATCATAATATCGCTGATCTTTAACCGTGCGTCCTTGGGAGCAGTGGGAAGGAAAAGCACGGCTTTGCCAAAGTTGGGTTTATCATCATATATCACATATTATTAACACGTTATATTATTCAAAATAATAAACCAGGAGTTCATGTACGGATTAAATCATGAACGTTATATTTTGATGGGCTTTGGAGGCAAGAAAAACAATAAACGCTCAGTTGGGATGTAACAGTTTATAAGCTCCAAGGTAACACATTCGATTGGGCGATTGTGGACCTCGGGCCCACATATATTTGCAAACGATGAATCCAGGTCTCTTTCGCCGCATCCAGTTAAAGTTCTAAACTGTGAAACTGGAACTTAACTAGCTCAATAATTAAATAAAAATGGCTTTAACAATGTTTTTGACTCACATTCAAAGCTGTCAGTCAAGAGACATCTTCCAGTCTTATGAAGTAGTGGATATAAATATTATAATCATGGTTATTATGGAGATTATTGAATTTTAACTAGCAGTTAGTTTATACATGAATGAAATCCTGTGATCAAGGCGATTACTACTGGGTCCGTCACTTGAACTGTTACTTCTATTTTCAAAATAATAATGAAAGCGCGCCAAATTTTGGTAAAACGTCAATTTGTTTCATTGTTTTTAAGTGGGCGAAAAGAGCGGGAACAAATTTGAATTGTATAATAAATTTTCGCAATGGATATTAAACCTAACATTGTGATCGTTTTGTATTTGACCGGAAAATCACAACCAGTCATCGTTCGGGAGCTCCGACATTTACATGTGAACAAAATGTTAGTGCATCGAACCATTAAGCGTTATAACCTAGCATTGCTAAACGGCATAGAGGCGGTCATCCGAAAATAGCAGTATCACATGATATGGTTCGAAAGGTAAAGGCTCGAATTCAAGGAAATCCTCACCAGTGTTCTGCAAAATTTGCGAAAAGTCAGACAATACCCGACTCAAGTAATCGGCGCATACTGAAACAAAAAGAAATGCAACTGAAGCCCTACCAACAAGATACAAAAATTACAGCATCTTAGTTCAGCGCAGAAGGCAGTTCGACTACAAAGAGCTCAAGCAATGAAAGTCTTGCGTGGCGATCTGGAAAACATTGTTTTCGTCTGATGAAAAAATGTTTACTGTCTAACAGTATATAAACAAACAACATTTTCGTGTTTGGCTACAGGGCAAATCCAATGAGAATTTAGACGATGGAGTTCCCGTTCGTAAGCAAGCGCCCGCTTCTGTTATGGTCTCGGCTGCAGTGACCGCAAATGGTCGCTATTCACTCGTGTTTATCGAGAAGGGCGTCAAAGTCAACCAGCAAGTGTGTGCAAAAGGTGTTAAATGAGGCGATCATACCATGTGCACGTGTAAACAATGCAGTACGAAACGCTGGACGTTCCAACAACACTCAGGATCGTCTCAGAAAGCTCTTATCTATGGATCAAAGGAGGCTATATCGAACAATAACAATTATTGTCTTAAAATTAAATGTTTTATTGTGATATAATTTTTAACGAACCGTACTTCAATTAACTAAATAACATCATTTTCAATTGGTAACACTTCGAGTGACGGAACCTGTATATAACCACAGGATTTGAGTGTCGAACTGTTCGCTTATAAATTTAGTGTAACTGTAATCAACGATGATGAGAGGGAGATTCTAAAAAAAACATATATAGGGTGTTAACGGAGATATGGTCCAAAAGCTAACCACGTATTCCTCGGCATATTTAGAGCTAAAAAGGTAGAAGATATTTGGTTGTACGACTTGAAAAAGATTTTCCCCATACATTTTAAATACCTACAAATAAAATGTATATCCTTTTTGTTTCAAATATGCCAAGGAATATGTTAACGTTTGGACCATACCTCCACTAAAACCTTGTATATATCGGCATATGATCAAAATTCGTTGAATGAGGGAATCTCATTCTATGAACTGATGACTTCATTAAAGCCTTAAAGATAACATGAAGAAACTTTTAGAAAATGTAGTTTTGTTTTAATATCAATCAAAAAACTCTATTTGTTACACCTCGTAGTGTAGGGACTAAAATATTTCCTTTCATGCAAGAGGTTATGGGCTCAAATCCTCGCATTTGTTATACACCACTTTATCCTGCGAGTTGTTCATGGTTCGGAACCCATGTAAAACTGTAGGTCACCTTACCCTACTAGGTGACAGGGTTAATCCCGCCTGGGTTGGTATCACCGCATTAGGAAAAACTATGGACGAAGTGGCAATAGATCATTGTCTGTATTTTCCACCCATGGTATCCGTGTGCAGCCGTGATTCTGTGTAAAGGAAGGTCCTGGCCTGTCACCTAATTTCTTCTGGAATTTGTTGAATTAGGCTTATATCATGACGGTAGTTGTGTTACATTAGCCATCCATGTCAGGTTCCATAATAATACCTAACCTTAATTTCGTTGGAATTTATTAACGTGCAGATATTTAAATGATAAATGCATGCTGTACGAAAACTAAAAATAATTAAAATAAAACAAATTATTTAAAAATATAAAAACCCGACAGCGTAAAAAATTTTAACTTAAAATTGACTTAGTAAACGAACTGAAAAGATAGAAACAAGTTGAAAAATTAAATATTTGTTGTGTTTGAATGATCATGGTTGACAGTGTTTACAAACGCAGTCGGAGGCATAAGATATATTTTCAATGGTGTGCCTATGCAAATTTCACGATGGTCGGTTGAGTTCGCGAAACAGACAAACTTACTTTCGTATTTATTATATGACAGTTAGGAGATTATAATTTGTCTCAATAAGTTTATTTTTGCTATACCCATATCACTAAGAAAATCGCTAGTCATTAATAATGGAATGTATTGGGAAATATATAATATATCATTATATAATTCATATTGTGCATCAAATAGTTGAACTATGATTTATATTTTTTGTTTTGTTATTAAATTCATTGAAAGTGTACCTATGTAAATTTCATGATGATCGGTGACACCGAGAACGAGAAAAAAAAACCTCACTTTAGACATAAAAATGAAAGATAGGATATTGGAACTTCCCCCACCACGTATTTTCTTGCTCCACCGAAATAATCCATAAAATCGCTAGTCATTTACTATGGAACGTACTGGGGCTATTTGATGCCTCCGACTGCGTTTGTAAACACTGTCAACCATGATCATTCAAACACAACAAATATTTAATTTTTCAACTTGTTTCTATCTTTTCAGTTCGTTTACTAAGTCAATTTTAAGTTAAATTTTTTTACGCTGTCGGGTTTTTTATATTTTTTAATAATTTTTCTACAATAACTTTGGAGGTGGATAAAATAAAAATATCTTAAAAAGTAATCAGACAAAGCTTGTTTCATGAAGATTTTTAATCAATTTGATTTTCGTTATATTTTCGACTGCAGCGGTCGTGTATTACTTTTAGCTATAAGTCGTTTTGTAAAGACTATGCGCATTGCCTGCTTTGTGGACACGTTGCATCCACCTCATCACGGAGCCTGCCTTTTTCTTTGAAACAGAGAAGGCCCCAGAGCGCAATAGCACGGTCTTGTACCGTGTTCGCGAATGAGTTAGCGCCGCCGGGAAGGGCCTCCTTAAGTGTATAGTTAGTACGCGATGTTGTAAGCGTGCAAAAGGAAAGTCTTGGCATGGAACCCAGATCCGACGATATTAGTTATCCATGCCCAGGTTTAATTCAACGTTCCTACGTTATTACGGAACATCCGATTCTGAAGATTGAATTTTTTTTTCCGGTGTTGGATAACATGAAAATCAATCCCAGGAAAAACGTCGTGAGCTAAAGGCATATCATGAGTTTGAGCGATATCTACATTTGAAGCATTGTAATCAGATTTTGAAAATAATCTAAAAAAGTATTGGTCGTGACATTTGTCGGAAGCAGGATTCGAACGTGCGACCTTTGGATTACATGTCCACTGCTTTAACCAACTGAGCTATCCCGACAATTTCGTCAGCCTACTAATTTCTCGATTATATTCGAATCGACACAATGCTTCCCCTATCTTCAGCTAGATGGCGCTGATGTTGTTTTTGCGTATTGATCCTACGCTAAAGCATTTTGACTGCAATGAGATGAGATAACGTTGATGTCGTATCCATTAAATACATAAAAATATCATGGATATTTCTACAAATTACCGACTATTCCCTTCAGTTTTGTTTTATTCCATGGCGCGCACTCGGTTTTCAGTATTCGTCAGATTTGGTGCGGAATGTTTGATGTGTCGGCAATGGGGCGTGTCGCTGAACCAACACTCATCAGTCGACGTCACATCCGTTTAGCTGCTCAAAGGGCCCGAGTCATCCTGCAGCGCCAGGATTACGCTATGCTTTTAAGGGTTCCGTACACAATGGGTGAAAACGGAACCCTATTACTAAGCCTCCGCTGTCCGTCCGTCCGTCTGTCACAGAGCTGTATCTCACGAACCGTATTAGGTAGGCCGCTTATATTTTCATAGATTATGTATTTATTTGGTCGCTATAACAACAAATAGGTATAGTTTAAAAATAATAAAAAATCAAGGGGTCCCTATACAAAACACGTGATTTTTTTCTATTAAATCTTGTACGGAACCCTTCGTGTGCGAGTCCGACTCGCACTTGGCTGGTTTTTATAGTGCCATCTAGAAAATCGAATAGCAAAACCAATGGGTCTGAAATCATAAAAATGACTTATCTGCAATATTATTTGCTGTATTCAGTACTAGCTGAGGTACCCTGCTCCGCTCGGTACAATTTCGTTTCTGACTGATGGCGGGCTGAATGATTTCCTGGATATAATATGAGTTCCCCATGCAAACATTAATCGCTTATTTCACCCTTTTCGAGTTTCATTTTCGCCACAAAAGGTCCTATGTCCTTCTCCAGGGCCGAGACTATCTCTACACCGAAATTCATAAAAGTTGGTTCAGCGGTATGGGCGTGAAACCGCAACCGACAGAGAGAGTTATTTCGCTTTTATAATTTTAAGTATGAATTGGTCTCAATGTCCATTTCTATTTGTGTATAGTTTACAGAAACTTTTTATGGATGGACTTTTTGTGGACCGTTTTGAAACCCTGGTTAAGGGCGTGTTCAGTTTTGTAAGGGCGGAAATTACACCATAAGTGGTGGAATATTTTCAAAAATAACTTCCCCCAACTAATTATTACATTTCAAAAAGATGTATTTAAAACTTATAAACGTAAATTTCTGACCCAGAAAAAAAAATGTTCAAGCTTTTTTATGGTTTGTAAACATCTACATATTTGCCTAATTTGAGAAATCAAAGCGTCATAATTTTCGGAACACTCTTTAAATCTACAAATTCACTTTTTTAATTATTGAAATCGAATGCAGTTATTTTAAAATGTTATTTTACTTCCGCCCTAGTGACGGAAATTTTGAATGTAACATTAAAATGTTTTTTTTGCCAACAACAGGCTATTGTAAATATTGTTCATCTGGAAAAACCACAACAACACATGTGCATCATACTTTGATAAGTTTATTTGCTATAGTCTATTTCTTAGTATTGAGAGATATGTACAAGCAATTCCAGTCACTCGAGGCTTGCACCGACCGGCGGAGCCTTTATGAATGGGCTTTAGCCAGCAGATGTGTCGTAATAAAATGCAGTAAACACGACAATAGCGGCCCAAAGGGAGATTACCCCGCACCCCGCAACTCGCACCCCGCACCGCTTATTTAGCCTGGGAACACATTGAAATAATGCCACCTTCAAAATATTTTTTTTTCTTTATTTGTTAACATGATCAAGAGTAGTACACAGGACACATTGAAATACACAAACTCAATATGCATAAAAAACAAGAAAACATAGTAAACACCATGGTGGTGAAGAAATCACGCGTTTCAAATCAATTGAATAAGTAGAATCTTTCAATCAATATCAATTTGAATCAAGCACAAATTACATTTAAATTCAGTGCTTTCGATTTATATAAATTATACAAATAAATATTTTATAAACTTGTGAACATTTGTTTTATTATTAAAATTAGCGATCCAGTGAACACGTCGCATCAATCTCGCAATCGTTTGTCTAACAACTGGCGATTGTTGCCCGATATTGGTCTTGCAGTGCCTGGAATTAATACATACATATTTCTTTATTCTATGTACGGGAAATTATAAAATCTTTTTTTGCAAGAAGCTCTGCGCAGCAAAATGTGTGCAGGAACATTATATCAGGCCGAGAATGGCGTACTGCTAGGGATTCCAACCAAAAGTGATGGATGCCTGGCAACGTCAGTCTGGTGGCAAGAGTGCGATGCCGACTTTATTACGCCATTTTCTGTTCTGTGTCTGTCCGGATGGAGTCTTGTGTGACATTTGGCACGTACAAAGTTTGTTACCTGGATTGACACACATAATACTTTATATCCGGAAAAATTTTTGGTTCCTGTCGGATTATAAAACAACGAAATACAAAAGGTATCAATTTTAGATTGGTATTTGTGTATTAATTATTCGTAATAGTAACTTTCCCTTATTGAGTACGGAAACACTTCACTTGTAACATATTACATGTTTTTGTTGTGGTTCTAACTAAAGAAATGTAATGTCATGGCAGGTACTTAGTTTCTTCGGTTATGTAGAATGCTCAAAGCCATCAAATAAAATCAACAAGAGCCCCATTCGTATCCCAATTGCACCCGCGATCCAGTGTGACCGCGCATCAGATGTATCCCACCCATCGGGGATTATCCCGCGGCCGCTGAGTCGGCGGTCAGCATTGACGTCTGTGCCGGGCCCCGAGATATTTCGTCTGTGTATTGTCCTGCGATGTCCTTTGTAGCGATGGATTGTCGAGAAGTCCATTAAGGAGAATGGATCATAGGAGGCTTTAGGGGGATTGTGATCCAGTAATGGATCGCGCATTGAAGTCACGGTATGTGGATGTTTCTCTGGGGAGATATTTATTTATAATAATAAATTGATTTCATTTTTCTGGTGGTGTTTTACGTAATTAGAGGGTTAATATGCACCACATAGGACTAAGTGGCATGTCAGAATCCATTCCTAATGTTGAAAGGCTAAACTGGATGGAAAACCTCGCTGACAATCTCGCTTCCACCATCGTTTATTCAATGCAACAATCTGGGTGGAATTCATCTGGATTCATTTAAACAAAATACATTCAGTTTCCAAGTTTAATACCGTATTCCAACATCGATAATAGTAGTAACAATAATACATAATTATAATAAAGATTTAAATCGATGGAGTAGCCGTTAAACCCTGAAACCCGTTAAAATGTTTCATACAGGTATTTGTCACTTCACGTACAGCTCTATACGAAAGCACGACAGCATGACTGTCACAGTGTGACGTTGGTGCACCACGAAATTGTTTTCATGTCATGTTTTGGTCATAAATGATAAAATAAAAGCAAGCGACAAATAAAAGCAGAGGTCAGAAGAGTAATAAAAAATGCTTACACTAAGAAATCCCCAGGATATGACCTCATTACTAATAAAATTCTACAGGAGCTACCTGACTCTGGGATAACCCTACTCACAGCAATTTATAATGCAATAACAAGGCTAAAATTCATCCCACCACAATGGAAGGTTGCACAAATCATAATGCTACTGAAAACAAACAAACAACCTGAGGACCCAAAATCATACAGACCGATCAGTTTACTGCCCATTCCTTCAAAAATATACGAATCCTTATTATTGCTCCGAATTCTACCTATAATAGAACAGAAAAAGCTTATTCCTGACCACCAATTTGGATTTCGTTGTAAGCACGCTACTATCGACCAGGTGCACAGGCTCATAACTGAGATAAACAAAACCTTTGAGACCAAAAAATACTGTGCGAGTGCATTTCTGGACATCTCACAAGCATTCGACCGAGTATGGCATGAGGGACTATTATTTAAAATAAAATCATCTCTACCCAACTACATGTATGAAATCCTAAAGTCCTTTATAAAGAACAGACACTTTCTTGTCCAAAGTGGTGAGGCACTTTCAGGCCTCAGCTGTATCAATGCAGGTGTCCCTCAAGGCAGTGTGCTAGGGCCGGTTCTTTACCTTATCTATACCTCTGACCTACCAACTTCAGACTGCATCACTACCGGAACCTTTGCTGATGATACTGCAATCTTAGCTTCCCACCAAGACCCAGTAGAGGCCGCGAACATCCTGCAAAGTGGACTGGATAATATCTCACTGTGGTTGAAGAAATGGAGGATTAAGGCTAACGGAACCAAGTCTGTCAATGTGACCTTTACCCTAAGAAGAGGTACCTGCCCACCAGTGAAGCTCAACAACCTTGAAATTCCACAAGCAGATCACGTGAGATACCTAGGATTACACCTGGACAAGCGGCTTACTTGGCAAACACATATATTTACAAAGCGCAAACAACTAGGTCTACACATACGGAAGCTCTATTGGCTCATTGGTCGCAATTCTCAACTATCACTCAACAGCAAACTTCTGGTGTACAAGGCGATACTTATACCTATCTGGAGCTATGGAATCCAACTCTGCGGTACAGCGGCCCACTCCAACATCGAGATTATTCAAAGATTCCAAAATAAAATGTTAAGAATAATAACCAATGCTCCTTGGTTCGTCACGAATGAACAACTACATCATGACTTACAGATTGCTACAGTCAGGCAAGAAATTATCCGACACACTATGACCTATGAAAAAAGAATAAAATGTCACCCAAACAACCTGGCGAAGGATCTGATGGAAGTAAACCTAATAAATCGTAGGCTAAAACGGAAAATACCTCAAGACTTACTCAAAGAGCTATAATAATAAAGTAGGATGTGACAAAGGTCACATACCGAGCATGCCAATTAAACAAAACCAACAAACCTACTATTAAATGTCGCAGAAAGGAGACAGATCGTAGTAAATGAAAGAACAAAAAAAAAATGTTTTGACATTCGACTTTTATGGTGACCACTCATCTATTGATATAGATCTCTGAATTGTGCTCGATTTTCAACATCTTCCCAGCCCTACGCATGTCACCCTGACAGCTATTCCAGGACTTATTTTATGAACTATATAGTTAGGTTACCTGTCACATATTCAAACTTTATTTCCGAGAAGATTATCTCGGTCTCCGAGCATTCCGGTCCTTTTTTAGGGTTCTGTACCCAAAGGGTAGCAAACGGAACCCTATTACTAAGCCTCCGCTTTCCGTCCGTCCGCCTGTCACAGGACTGCATCTCAGGAACCGTAATAGGTAGGCAGCTAAAATTCTCACAGAGTATGTATTTATTTTGCCGCAATAGCAACAAATAGTTAAAAACATGAATAATAAAAAAATAAATATCTTTTACGATGGTACTGAAACCTTCTTGTGCAAGTTCGACTCGCAATTGCCCGGTTTGTTTATTTATTGTCAAGTATGACGCCCATATGGCGTACGCCTTTATACATGCATACGGTCTTTCGATACTTTCTCGAGAGGTCTCTGAAAAATAAATAGTGAATATAATAAAAAGCCCTATAATTATTACAGTATAAAATCCTTTCAAAAATGGTTTTCATCCTGAATAACTGCACATTACCCGACTTACTCTTGACTCATTACCCGCCCGCTCTCCGCATCTCGTCACGCGCAGGAAATGAGTTTTTCAGACTTTTTTTCAGCGACCGTACAATCCTTTCATGTTTCCGCGGATATGGAAAATCCCATATCCGCCACCGTGCACCGATCGAGCACAGAAAAGCTGATAACGTAGTGTACATAAGTACGTCTTTTCGTGCAGATTTTTTTTTAGTTCTGTTAATAAGCTAATTTCACTCCTGCTAATCCTAGGTTTACAAATGGACACCCGAATAGACGAGTGGTTCATTCGCTTTCTGAAAACAGTATTCGAATACATTGCAGACATTTCAATAATCGAATTATTCGAATGAAAATCATTCGAATCGGCCCGTGACTCATAGATAAATACTTACACTTTCTTGTTCATGTAATGATATCTACTCGAGTACAAAAATTTTCACACGAGTTACTCTGGTGTTTCTCCTGTCTAGATTTTGTAATTAGAGTGCGAAAACACAACATATAATTATCAGCGATGATGTCATTCGAAAGCTAAGCGTAAATTATTCACATATTTCACATAGTACCAATACCTATTCCGCTCAGAATCAACTCGAAAGTGACTCCAACTGGACCTGCCAACGTTCCACCTAAAAGTAATATACCGCCTGAGACGGAGTTGAGAAAATCCCCAAAATCTAAAAACAAACGGCGCGCTCGGACTTTTCAAAAAAGAAATTCAATATATCTCGCAGCGTCGGGCGGCTGAGCCCTCGCCATTGACTGTAGCTCCCTCTAGCGTCGTTCTAGGGTACAGTCACGCCGGGATAGTAGGCCACGATGCTCAGGAAGTATTTTTTCTTTAATTAATTTGATTTATTTGTCAAACAACCGTCACAATATTAGACCAACACACCGCATGCCCAAAGCAATGAGAAACCATGCCAGAAGATTTTAAGACCCAGGTCTACATTTAATTGGATGGAAAACCAAGATAATTCTTTATCCTTCTTTTTTTTCCATTTTTAGGGTTCCGTACCCAAAGGGTGAAAACGGAACCCTATTACTAAGCCACCGCTGTCCGTCCGTCCGTATCATATTTTTCCGCTATAACAACAAAATGGAATAATTAAAAAATAATAAAAATTAAAGGAGACCCCATACAAAAAAAAGTGTTTATTTTTGTGTTAAATCTTCTACGATCAGACGGAACCCTTCGTGTGCGGGTCCGACTCGCACTTGGCCGGTTTTTTATTTTTTCCAATTCGCACGGGCTGACCTAATGGTACGGTTAGGTCCGCCCGTGCGAATTGGAATTAAATTTTGAGATGGTATGGACACGCTGAGCGAATGAGTGACGAAAGAATTACAAAATAGATTCAAAGATCGAAAGCGCGTGAGACCGTCACACCAGAGTACTTCTCAAAGGCACCCGTAATAGAAGAGCGTATATGTAAGAGGAAGAAGCTAAATTAGTATGAAGGATGCCGTTCTATCGTTTACACCTACCTCTTCAGGGAAGCGGCGTGATGGTATTGGCTGCTTGCAGCACTAAGACAAAAGACGTCAACTATAATTTGTTTCAATGTTATCTAGCATTTCGTTGCGAATACGAGCTGTTTCATGGTCCGGAACCCATGTAAAACTGTAGGTCCCCCTTTCCCTTAACCCTACCATTACGGGTTGGTACCACCGCATTGGATGAAACTAAGGTTGAAGCGACAATGAAAAATTGTCCGTGTTTTCCATCCAGTTGAACATAACTTGCCTACCACTTATAATACAGCCTTTGGGCCAGTTTAAGTGGTAGCGAATATTATTTGTTGTTTTTATTTGTATGAATAAATGATAAATGGTAAAAATATATAGTTCAATGCAGCCGTGCTTAAAAAGGGAAGGTCCTGGCATGGCACCTAATTCCTTCGGGAATGTGGTTTATTGGGCTAATATCATAACGGTAGTTGTGTGGTATTAGCCATCCATGTCAGGTTGCATAAAAAAAGTTCCATCGGCATAGTTTGAATACACTCAATTTTGTGTTATAACAACAACCATTCTGTTACGCTAACATTATCTAGTTAAAGCGTGTATGTTAGATTAGTTAAGTTTAAATGACCGAGCAAAGAGCGAAGCTCGAGCGTAGCGTCTCCATTTCAGATTGGCCAAAAATGATTTCGTATGTCCAGCTGTTCTCTTCTACAGGTGGCATTTCTCAACCGATTCTAGTGAAGTTTTGTGAGCATGTTCAAAAATGATATCGACGTTTTCAGGCAAGGCTGTTTTCAGAAATGTCAACTGTTATAAATGACTACAGTCTACAGCTCAGAGAGTCAATAGTTTAGACATAAAGAAAGATTACTTCAGCACCAGAAACAATAGTCTAGTCAATCCTATTAATCAGTCAGTCAAGTCAGTAAGTCCAAATCAGTAAGTCCTATTAATCAGTACACATTTAAAAGTAATTTATTAAAACTTGTAGCTAATAATGAATAATGAGTGGATATATTTATATACTAGGTACATTTTCAGATATGATACAATATACATACACATAAAGCGTGTTGTAACAGTCTTTAAAGACTTAAAAGGCAAAAGAAACCGTAACATTATGTAAGTTGTTTTCTATTTTTTTACACAACATAAATTTGAGCGACACTACCAATATAAAACATGTAGTTTTGTGGGTTGTGTCTTTTTATCTGTATTTTTTTTTAATATTTTATGTATTACTAAATAAGTTCTTCTTTTGATTCATATAAATACATATTTAACGCTAAGTTATCTAGGTAAGTAAGTAATAAAAAAGCCGTATTCATTTTAAAAAATACTTTGTGGAAACAGTCGGTGGATTAGGATTTGTTAAATTGTTATTTTTGTTGATCTGTTTATCGTTTAGTTGTCTGTAATCTGTTATGTTGTCCGAAAATTAATTAAAAAAAATTGATGATATAATGGAATCATCCAAATAATTTAATTAGGAACGTTTTCGTAACTGGTGCCTCTTGGGCTGTCTCTTTTTACCCGATTTTCGGGTTGCAGTGATACAGTGATTTCTCTGCGACGTTGGCGTGCACTGCGCGGGCGCTGCCCAGTAATCCCTTTCTTATCGGAGGCTTCGCGGCGCTGCCTTCGCCGCCTTTCAATTAGACCTCTCTGCCGCCGGAACCGCTGCACCTCGCTCCGCCCGCCCTCCGCCGCCCGATCGCAACAATGCGGTTTAAGGGGGTGTGTGGGTCGAAGTAGATGGCGCCACGGTCGTTCGTCGCTATTTCTGCTATGACTCCCCGAAAATAGAAAGAATCTCTTAAAACATATAACCGGCCAAGTGCCAGTCGGACTCGCACACGAAGGGCTCCGTACCATTATACAAAAATCACGTTTTTTGGTGGCCCCTTAATTTTTATTTGTTTTTTAATTTTACTATTTGTCGGTATAGCGGCAACAGAAATACACACTCTCTGAAAATGTCAGCTGTCTATCTATTAGAAATAGAAATAGAAATAGAAAATAATTTATTCAATAGAGTACAAGAAAAGACAACTTATTTTTATTAAACAAAAAGTACCCTATGGAAAAGGCTTTTATGACTTAGCGATGGTTCCCGCTTACGAGAGCTGCAACATGCAATCTGGCGACGCTGGTTTTCAGTCACAACCAGTGATCGGGACGTGTGAGGGTGTGTGTGTGTTAATGTTTATAGTTGTACATGTATGCATGAGTATATGTAAGTGTGTTTATGTGGATGTAATTTCCGCGTTTGTGCAAGACGAATGTGACACTTTTTATGTAAATAATTGTATAAAAAAAAAATTAAAACCCAGAAACTTTCAGCTGCCAACCTATTACGGTTCATGAGATGAGCACTATGACAGACGGACGGACGGACGGACGGACGGACGAACGGACGAACGGACGAACGGACGGACGGACAGCGGAGTCTTAGTAATAGGGTTCCGTTGGCCCCCTTTGAGTACAGAACCATAAAAACAATAATTATATGTATAAAGACAAAACTATATAAAAAAGATAACCGAGTGAAGTTTACGTAAATATATATAGCTTCCAAACGTAGCCTATTAACAAAATGCCATGGTTGTGATGAAGTTAGTCATCTATATCGAGCCACATATCATCTGTTTTTATTTCATTGTATCACTATAATTGAATGTATAATACCAACGGTTCCACTCGAATACCCTAATATATTTTCAGCGTGCGTTTCAGCCGTAGCAGTTTCACGCTTTCCGCACATACATATCGGCTCATATCTCTTTCTGTAACTCTATCTGCTCCGGAACCCTCGTAAAGCTGCCGGGATATCGAGGGCTCCGTAGCACTGTTTGGTAACAGATTTAAGATTTTGTTAAAGGTAAGCAAAGTTCTGATACTGATGGTTACGCCGTTTCCTAGGGCGAAGTAAATATACTTTTTAACCGACTTCAAAAAAAGGAGGAGGTTATCAATTCGTCTGTATGTTTTTTTTTTGTGTTTTTTTTATGTTTGTTACCTCATAACTTTTTTTCTGGATGAACCGATTTTGATGATTATTTTTTTAAATGATAGCTAGTGCTTCCCAAGTGAAGACAATGATATCCATGAGAAAATCATAAAAGTCTTAAATTTGTATTAAGATGTGCGCGACAATTGGACGAATATTTTGAAGACTTTTTTTATTGGAAAGGACGTGTACAAATTAGTAAGTGTACTTCAGATTCACTAAAAATTAACAAATAAAAAAAAATTAACAAAAAAAATAACCGACTTCAAAGAAAAAGCACTAAAAAGTAAAAAATAATGTTCTTTTTATGTAGTTACGATTTCTGTTATTTTTTGAGTCGGTGTCAGCCAAGGTTAGGTTAGGTAAGGTTAGGTTAGGTTCTCTTGATTGGCGCAGCGCGTGCCCGGCTGACGCTTTTTCTTTGAAGTCGGTTATTTTTTTTGTTATTCATACTAAGCATGTACGTCGCTTATTCTTTTTACAGAGATCTTTCTTTAATTAAGGTGGCCCAACCCGGCGGCCTCAACTCATTTGCGGGCACGGTACAAAACCGTGCTGTTGCGCTCTGGGACCTTCTCTGTTTCTAAGAATAAGACACGCTCCGTGATGAGGAAGATGCAACCTGTCCACAAAAAAGACAATGTGCATAATGAATGATTTGCTAAGATTTACGAAAATTTTAATTTCAAAACAACATTTAGCTAAAAGTAAACCACGACCGCTGTAGTCAAAAATCTAACAAAAACCAAATAGATTCTAAATCTTGATTAAATAAGCTATGTCTGATGACTAATCTTTTTAAGATGTTCTTACTTTATATATAACACGGTTTTTAAAAGCGAAGACTCAGACGGAATTTAAGGAATGTGGACCTGTCTAACGTTGTAATAACCACCTTCAAAAGCTTTGTTTCAAAATGTTTAATACACCGACAGATTAATATTTTTTGTATCTAATTTCTACATAATAAATGAGTTTGTGCTTTAAATCAACGTAACTAATGTCGATTTTAGAAAGCTTTTTTAGAAGGACAGAAAAAGGAAAACATTATTTACAATCCTTACAACTTATGACTCTGACACTGAGTAGGCATGCACCAATTACTCCACTTAGCCTGGATTTCACCAAGTGCTGATTTATTTTAATCGACACTTAAAGGGCCTTCACTATTCATAAGTGCTGGTTGTCTTGTACTGGTATTGATTGCAAACTGCTAAGAAAGGCCCTTAAAATGTGGCGATTACGCTAATCAACAGTAGGTAAAAAGGCTCCTTAAGGCGGCCCAACCCGGCGGGCCTAACTCATTCGCGGGCACGGTACAAAACCGTGCTGTTGCGCTCTGGGACCTTCTCTGTTTCAAAGAATAAGACAGGCTCCGTGATGAGGAAGATGCAACATGTCCACAAAAAAGACAATGTGCATAGTGTATGATTTGGTAAGATTTACGAAAATTTTAATTTCAAAACAACTTATAGCTAAAAGTAAACCACGACCGCTGTAGTCAAAAATCTAACAAAAACCAAATAGATCATAAATCTTGATTAAATAAGCTATGTCTGATGACTAATCTTTTTACGATGTTCTTACTTTATCATTGCGTAATCCACCTCCAAAGTTATCGTATAAAACGCGCGAAATATTCGAACTTTCGGACCTTATAACTTAGAAACCAAACACAATTTTACAATGCCAATGGTCATCAGACATCTAGTTCGATCAAATAAAGCTATTTTGAGCAAAATTTTGGATCTATGACAAGAAATATGGGCGTGATCTTCTTTCCCCTTTTGTATGGGGAGATGAGCGGGTTGGGCCACCTTAAGGTAATGACAATATACTTATGAACAATTATTTTCTATTTAAGTATGCGTTTCCAATTATTCATAAAACATCTCCAGCATATATAACATATGTTTGTGCGCAACATCTTAAAATACACTTGCGATATATGATGGAGCACGCAGTGAATTTACTTGGTGGCTTAGTACCTTGAATTCCATCTGGGTTTTCGCTCCTAAAATTTGCAAATAAACAACAAGTTATTCTAAGAAAACAAAATGTATTCTATAAAACAAATGAATGCAAGTAAATCTCGCGACGAGCATTTACATCATACACATAACTTGTGTAATGTAAATGTATGCGTTTGAATTTATTTAAAGTTTATTTTCTTCTTATTAGAGCATTTAAATAAAAGCTTGTTTTTAAAATAGTTTTTAAATTTTGTTTATCGTACGGAGAGACAGCCCATAGCAACTTTTATTTTAACCCGCATTTTATCAACCTTCACACTTCCCATTTGGAATTTAATTTATTTCAGTAATTGATTTCAATCAGGATCAAATCAAATCAAATCAAATATTGTTTTGCATAAATAACGCAAAAATAAAGGATGGAACTGAAATTCTATACGGAGCCCTAATGCTAAAACTGGCAACAGACGCGGGACATTTTATTGGCTCAATTGAAACATCAGGCGGCCATCTTGAAGTTTTGACAGTTGACGCGACGGTGGCGCCGCACCGTGCGAGTGACACGCGACTTGAATAACAAATTGACGATTCACTCACCTTTATTTCCGTTTCTTTAGTTTTATACGTGACAATTTTACTCAGCACTTCGAAAAATATTCACGAGCGCAATGTGTTGAAAAAAGATATGTAGGTACCGAAAAAGCTTGTCGAATACTAACAATAGCTTAACCAACTAGGTAGAACTGAGTTCTTTCAATCAGGGAGAGGCGTTGGAGATTTTTATAGCATAAGTTTTATCGTTCCACAAAAATCTTATTTTCTGTATTCACTCTAATTTTGAGTATATATTATTATATAATCTAATATTATAAATGCAAAAGTAACTCTGTCTGTCTATTGCGTTTTTGACTCCTAAACCCTTGAACCAATTTTGATAATTTAATATTTAAATAAATAAAATAAATAAATAGTATAAAGTATAAAGATAGCCTCGAACTTGACGAAGGACATAGGCTACCTTTTATGTTGAAAATTAAACGCGAAAGGGGTGATATAGGGGAGGATGAAAGTTTGTATGGGGAACTCATATTTCACATTTCATGACAAAAGGATATTGACCCGAGCGAAGCCAGATACCTCGGCTAGTTCTTTATATATTATACTTTTTCATACAAAGAAGCTTTTTTCAACTTAAGTCGTAGCTTTTTTCAACGAATGGAATATTTATGTAGAATCGACCTTCACGGTCGATTCTAAGAAGACATTAATTAAATTCAAAAAGGCGCATAAAGAACAACTTTGTGGGCTTTACTGATAGACCCAAATCAATCTCGGAATGATTTTATACACGGTGTTAATTTTTTTCGCGACATTTCTATGTTAATACCGATTATATAACTATTTCTTATACTGATAATTTTGTGGTATTTATAAATTAAATCTAAAGTAGTAAAAAAAAATGCAGATTTAATCCAAACTTTTACCTCAGCGACAATTTCCCTTTGGAATGGTGTAAGCACGCCATGTGTATGCGCCACTGCCAAGGTCACGCGTTTGCTCTCTCGCAGCTGACTGCGCGCCGCCGCCAATTTTATTGCGTCGATCCAAATGTAAATTTTCACATTTATTTTAAAAAATGTTCTACTTTAGAACTTTTTGTGAATGCAGTGCGGTTCCTATTACGAAATACTATGTTTTCATACTAGTATTAGAAATCGAAAATTTTAAAACAAAAGGTCAAAACAAAAAAAAAACCTACTTTTTCGGCATCGATGTGCCGGGAATGTCGCCTACTTGGGTTAACACCGTGTATATTAAACTATGTTGGGTCCTTTGCTTTCAATAGAAAGGGACAAAACATAGTGTGACTATTCCGAGGATGTTCTCGGTTTATTAGTAACATCATGTGTCTTCCTAACACAATGTTTAAGATAATACATGCATACATTGATTCAACGCTTTCCTTGCAATGCGGACATCGATTTCAAGTATTGAATATTCAAACATATAGAAGTCCAGCCTCGCAGTTAATGTTTTATTTGAAAGTTCAGACCCATTTCTCGTGTGCCCATAAATCAGTGTTAACCTATGTAAGAGTGCTGCAAAGTTGGACCCGCATGGCCTGCGGTCTCGATACCTCGACCTAAGCGGATTGCAAATACAAGTTTTTCCGACCCTCAACAGAACGTACGAATTTGTCGCAGTGTTCTGCCCCAGCATATAGTAGGTTTCGAGCTCTGCTTGCGTGGATCACAAAATGTATTTTTTTTATAATTTAATATTAATTACTATTCAATTAGTCGATATACTGGTCAAACCCGTTAATTGAAGAAACGAGAGTTTCTAGATCAATGGACCCAATTTTCCAAAAGAAAGAGCTTGAAAGATTTAGTAGAACTGCATTATTAACTCTTTTTATTAAAATTGCCACTAAGCGAGTTTAACCAGCATACCGAATATGTTAAATTATTAAGTAATAATAATAAATTAATAATAAAACAGGGTTACCTTCACTTACTGCGATTGTTATAAAATTATCTATTGCACTTTATAGATCATCAGCCAATAAAAGCCTTACACAGTTATTTTAGGTGTAAAGAGGTTTTGCTCCACAAGGTTATAATAAAAATAAAATATGTTTATAAATTACGTTGTCATTTCAGAGCTGAAATAGTCTAAAAGTGGGTCAAATAAAGATTTTCCGTAATTCCGAAAATCTCTAGCGTAAATATTAGCGATGTGAACCAGTTTCGTCCCTTTCAGAGTGGTCAGTCTGAGTTCTTACCTAAATTTGCGTTTACGGAACTTCAAAGTTACGTTTTTTTTTTTTTTTTTATGCAACCCGACATGGATGGCTAATACCACACAACTACCGTTATGATATTAGCCCAATACACCACATTCCCGAAGGAATTTGGTGCCATGCCAGGACCTTCCCTTTAAGAGCTTCAAGCCCCTTACAAATGTTAAATACTTATTCTGTGATTTACTTCTTCAAGCTGTGAAATCAAACTCGGACTCGCAAATATTAGTTCGCTTAACGGCCACTGCGCGCGCTCCTAAATTTCTCCATACATTTGAAAACGCCAGTCGATCGCTTTGGCGTAAACGCCAATTTAGGTGACAACTGGGACTACGGGCTCAGACGCGTAAGTCCGCTAATAGAAAACTCCACTTTTGAGCGTTAGCACAATGAGATAACTCCGGAATCACACAAAATTAGACATAACACACATGTCATTACGCTAACGTTCGAAAGTGGAGTTATTAGCGGACTTTGCCTTCAGCTGATCCAATGGAAAAACTTTTTGTCGCTTTCGTACAGCGAAAAGCTGTCTTAGTTGAAGCTATTAATTAAATTTGATTGTGTCGCCTTATCTGGCAGCGCCCCGCCGCGACACGACAAAACACTCAAATTAACAACGAACACCGCAAAAAGATCGACGCGACCACCCGCTGGCTTTAGCCACGGAATAAATAAAACACCAGAGGTGCCTCGTGTTAAATATCAAATATTCACACATAAAATTTTCTTTGTTTCCGCTAACATACGGTTTAGTTTAACATACGTATAGACATGATCATTTCATATCTAATATTATCTTGTCTCCCCAGCGAGCAATTTTAATAATATTGTTCAGATTGGTGTTCTAATTTCAAAATTATATTACTATTTTATTTGCGGTTAAAGGCCATATTTTTTTTCACGAGCGGCTCGTTGCCTGGTTGCGCAGGGACTGGCCTAGCGTACCAGAGGTCTGGGTTCAATTCCTCGCCCCGACATGCATCACTTTCTTTCTCTTTCCGAGTTCGATAAGTGCATTTCGTCACGAATGCGAGATGCTCCATGATTCGGATTTATTTCTTATAGTTTTCTATTTGGCCATGAGGGCACATTTGAAACATTCAATTAATAAACCTAGCCGTCGCATCACAGGCTAAGCCTAGTGCGATAGTTAAACATACATTTTAGATCGCTCAGAATTATAATAAAGATATAATTAGCCTGGTTTTCACCAACTCCTGATTTATGTTAATGGACACTTAAAGGGCCTTTATTACTAAAGTGCTGATTATCTTGTACTGATATTGATTGCAAGCTGCTAAGAAAGGCTCTTAATATGTGACGATTAAGCTAATCACATAGATATAATCTAGGCTAATCAGCAGTAGGTGAAAAGGGCCCTTACTGTTTCTCTTATAATTGCAATAAAGTTTATGAATTTGAATATACCCGGATCGAGGAGTAGATATGGTTATTAAAAGATAAACGAAATTACTTCTGAAAGTCTTAAAAATAAGCCAACTCTGAACATGACCATCGTAATTTTTCCTTGTTCCGTGGTGCACACTGCAAGCCACCGCCGCCGCTGCCAGACGACAGTAAATAGCAGTGGGACATTGATTTCAGGCGTTGCCAAATAAGGCATAGACCTGAAAATAAAGTATACTCTACGTCGTCCCCTTTTGTAGCGAAGGCAATAAAAGTCGGGCAGAACGCACATTATCCTCATATGCGACGTGTGAACTGTTCACTCACTCTTTGTGCGTCGACTCGACGTGGTGAACTGACTGACTAGTTAGATTCTGCGAACGAAGGCTCCTGCTAAAAACCTGGCTGCACCCATCCGATATATTTCATATATGGAATACACACATTCACTGGCCATAATTTTAGCATAAGGACCAGACGATCCTGTAGATTCTTTATCCATCAGGGTCGTTAAACCTTGGAATGCGCTCCCCGCCGAGGTATTTCCTCCAAAGTTCGGGCTGGGGTATTCAACAATGGTATGAAGAAGCGCTGGTCAGGTACCAGCCATAATAGTTTTCAAACCACAGGATATACTTTTTTTTACGATGTTAATTATACGTGTTACGTGTACATATTACGCACTCATCAAACACATAATGGGAAGGTCCTGTATTCTTTCGAGAATTCGGTTTGTTGGGTGATTTCATAACGATGGGTGTGGTATTAGTAATATGTGTCTAGTTACTAAAAAAAATGCGGCATGTCAGAAGTCAAATAAAATCATTGGTTCTTTTTTTATGTAGTTGGACATGGATGGCTAATTCCAAACTGACCGTCAGATATGAGCCCAACACGCCACATGGAAACTAGATGCCATGCCAGGACCTTCCTTGTTGCTCGGCTACATTGAACTGGATGGAAAACACGGACAATTTTAATTGCCGCTTTGACCATCGTTCATTCAATGCGATGATACCAACCTGGGCGGGATTAACCCTACCACCTAGTAAGGAAGGTGACCTACAGTTTTTACGTGGATTCCGAACCACGGCCAACCACAACGGTTGAAAATGGTCACCTATCCAGAATCTCACCGCGCTCAGAGGTGCTTCACCAAGCTGATCGAATCGCAAGGCCTCGCGCCACTGAGCTACCGAGGCTGACTATATGATGCTGAAACCTTGTTTATTCCAGGATTCACGTTTATCCAAATCTTCACAGTCAAACGTCAGACAGAGACGCCACAAAACAGTTTCGGACCAACAAGCATGGCGACGTATTAGATCCCACGATAGGACACTGCCCGAATGAAACAATCGCCCAGATTCCGTGAGACGGCGCCAGACAAGAGTGAACAAGACTTCACCCCGCGCCGGCACCCTTTCTAGCCGCCCTGCACTCAGGCAGCAGTGACGAGCGGCGCGACAAGCGATTCGCTCTCAGAACCCGTAGTCACAGTTGTCACCCAAACAGATCGACTGGCGTTTATACAAATGTATGGAGAGCAGCGCGAGCGCTGGGCGTTAAGCGAACTAAAATATGCGAGATTTGCGAGTCCGAGTTTCATTTGACAGCTTACTCACCGTCGCCGTGAATAAGTCGACGTTACCGTTTACGCTGACTCCGCGTTTTCATGTAAATCGGAAGTCCTAGTCTGACTTTGACAGCTTGAAGAAGTAAATCCACAGAATATCTAGTAAACACTTCTATGGAGTTTGACGTTTTTACGTAACTTCGAAGTTCGGTAAACGTCAATTTAGGTGAGAACTCGGATAGAACACTTTGTTTTAGTTAACTATAATGCTCCCTTATTCGTAGTGTCGCGGGAGCGAAAAAATACATTACATAGATTTAAGTCATAGGGAGGTATAATGTGAGACTCCGAAATGATACCTTAGCAGCATTTCCCGAGAAATCAATTGCAAAAAAACGAATTTACATAAATATTACATAGATAATACATGCGAGAATTGCTCATTTACAATATAGGATTATGTACCTTAACTATAAATGCATGAAGTAATATTTGCACAATCACCGTACAAATAAACCGTGTACGATAAAGGCTTAGTGCTGGCTTACAATAAACTTAAAATTATTTATGAAGTCAATGTTCTTTAATAAAATGTTTATATAAACTGCGATTGATTCAGTCAGTACTCTACAAAAAACTTCTCTGCACCAAACGTGTATTGATTTAGTCTGTGCCCTACAATAAATTGTATACGTAAATTGGGTTGATTGATTGATTGAATCAGCGCTTTACAATAAAACCTGAACTGTGTATGATTAAGTCGGTACCATACAGCAAACTGTACACCCAACTTGTGTTTGATACAATCATAGCTTTATGATAAAACCTAAACTGTTTTTTATTATGTCCATACTTTAAATAAACTGTGCACCCAAGCTGTGTTGTGTCTTTTTTTGGAACTGGACATGGATTATAACACACCTAAACTAAACTCTAAACTAAACTAAAGCCCAACCCACCAATGGTTACCAGATGCTTGCCTTACAATTTGTTTTAAATTGCATCGCAAACGCGGACAATTTACATACCTATACATACCTACATACATACATACCTACAAATAATCCAGACATCCGAATCGCTTTTCTCGCTGCTCCCTAATGTACCCCTCCCACCCCACATTCCCCGCGGCCGAGAGATGGTTCCTCGTTTGTATGTAGCGCGTGATACAGCGCGCCGAAACTTCGGGCACGCACGTGTTTACTTTTTGAACTACTCCGCTGCGCTGGGGTGGACGCCCTTTGTGAACGATACGACCGGTTCGCGCGGTAACACAGTTTGGTGGAGTTGATTGAGTTAATGTTTTTTTTTTTCGTTTGTGTAACGTGCTTGTCGACGGTAAAGTTCGGCGAATGGCCGACGTGTTAAGGTGCGTCTACGCCGGACGAGCCGAGCACGAGTGGAGCCGCTCTGCGTGTCGGCGTTCGCGGCATCAAGTAGGCAACGAACTTCCAACGAACACTCTCCTCATGACAAACATGCACGGTTTTGCTATAAAGCTATCTAGACTATGGGCATAAAATGTATATAAAGATAAATTCATAATTTTATGTTTTTAATGGATACGACAATACCGTTATCTCATTCATTTGAGTTTTAGCGACATCTACATATGAAGCATTGTAATCAGATTTTGAAAATAATCTGAAAAACGTTTGCCTGTACATATCTTTAATAGTAATAATAGTAATAATAGTAATAAACACTCTCCTCATGGCAAACATGCACGATTTTGCTATAAAGCTAGCTAGACTATGGGCATAAAATGTATATAAAGATACATTCATATTTTATGTACTTAATGGATACGACAATAACGTTATCTCATTCATTTGAGTCTTAGCGACATCTAAGTATGAAGCATTGTAATCAGATTTTGAAAATAATCTGAAAAACGTTTGCCTGTACATATCTTGAATAGTAATAATCCTGTTATCGACGAACGTCATGACCAAAATTGTTTTCCGATTATTTTCAAAATCGGATTTGAATGCTTCAAATGTAGATGTTGCTGAATATATGACATAGAATAGCAGGAGTTTCTCTTAGGTTACGTATTTAACTTTAACGCATATTTAAATTTAGCGATGGAATCGTTAAAAATATCATATTCGTCTTGCCCTTCATTGTAAATTTTACACATTCTGTACACTGGGTTCCGTTGACCAGCCTTTGTTCTTGTTCTACTGAGATGGAAGAGAGCATTCGATCGTGTCGTATATGAAGGAACTCTAATTGAAAGTCAGTCCATACTACACGAATCGTGCTCGGCTCGCGCTCGACTCGTGCTCGGTTCGTCTAGCGTAGACGCGCCTTTACGGTTGTTCACAGTTTACATTTTTTGGTGATTTAATCTCGTATCAAAATGTTTATGGCATTGTTCAATGAGTCGGTCACACGTTTTTCTTACCGGTGGACATATTTTTTTACACAGACAGCTCTTCGGAGCTGCATAACGCTGTCCCTCCGACCCCTTTTTTCCACCGCTCAAACAACGCGAAACAGGCAAAGAATGCACCCATTTACTGTCGATATTCCCAAAATAAGAACCCACAGATCCTCTAGATGTTTTATCTATAGGGGTCGGTTAACTATGGAATCGTCTCCCTGCCGACTCTCGTTTTCCCTCAAAATACAACCTGGGGTCCTTCAAACATGGTGTTAGGAAGTACCTAGCCGGCCGGCATGGTTTTCGCAGCCCCTGTGAAAGTGCGAAAGCCGATGGGCGGCGTCGGGCGCCTTTTTTGTGAGGTCCTGGCGTTCGCCATATGTCGCGATTAACATTAATATATATATATATATATATATATATATACTATATATTACGTCTCTCCGTCCATATTTTACGGTTCATATATTTTAAATATGATTAGAAAAATCCAAACGCTTGAAATACAGCGAACCTTTCTGTCCCCTGTAGAGCGCTATCGGCACCGCAGATTGCGTCGCGGACCGAGCTCTCCATCGCCTTTCCCTATCAGATCGTGTCCGCTGAGTTTTTTCAGTTATTGCGACATAACCGTAACCAGAGCGTCCCGAATGAGGAAGAGCCAGGCGCAGAGAGAGTACAGGCGGGTGATTCTCGCCATCGTTACACACCCGTGAATCCTAACTGAATCAGTAAATAACTTCCGACCTATTCGGCCGCATTTACCGATCGCTTTGTAATGTAATGTTTAGGTAGCACTGAATTCGGAAACACATGGGAATGTTACTAATCCGTGTGGCGCTGCGATCCGAATCTTACTAATATTATAAATGTGAAACTTTGTATGTATGGATGTTTTTTACTCAATCACGCAAAAACGGCTGAACGAATTTAAATGATATTTGGCACATACATAGCTTATTACCTGGATTAACACATAGGATGTAACTTATCCTGGAAAAAGTTAACTTCCTATGGGATTATCAAAAAGTTCGTGCATAATGATATTGAACCGAGCGGAGCCGAGTACATCAGCGCATATAAAAAAAATTCAAAGTCCTGATATGGAATAGATATCTCCTGATAGCACTCCTAATTCTGCAACCTGTGAATTCTCAAGCAAGAAGTATGAACGCAAGGGAAACCCTGAACCCGTACCGTTGAGATTATCAAAAATAGGAACTTCACATCAACTGAGGAATTTTCGATATGTACATACATGGTTCTAACTTTTTTAATTCGTTCACAATAGGCCGACGAAACATTAAAGAAATAAGGCTCAATAACACTACCTTGTGGTACACCGATCGTTAATTTCACTGTTTTGACAGTACGTCTCCGTTTCTGGCCCAGCTATCTACAGAGCACCGCTAGCGAGGGATATCGGTAAACAAGATAACCGGTTCTTTTGTCCCCTTTTTTCAGTTTCCAGATCGGAGTTGTTCATTCGCACCGATAGGGTTCGAGGGTGTAACTTTCAGGAAAGCCATTATGTACATTCTACACGCGCGCACACCATCACGTCATTACCTATCAGGGGTTGGAAGATCGATATACGTTGCTCTGAAAGATCTAGGTAAGATAAAACATTCAATGCAAGGCATGGATACTTGAATTGAAGCCGCGTTTTTCATTAGGTGATGCCAGTCTTACACTTGCATGTAGAATAGTAAAAGTTAAACCATAAGTAAATATACTTTTTCGTACTAAGCAGGTACGTGGCTTATTCCAAGGAATATGATATGTATGTATATATAATCGACCGTAAAGCATTGACACATTAATTGAAGGAAAAGCCCAGTAAAAAGAACTGCTTTACGAATATACTGCAAGGCTGAACCCGAACTAGCAAAACATACCATTCGCGGGTATTGCGTCTACCAATTTCGCCACCGGCTGTATACCCATAATTTGGAATTCTCCTACAGTCCCTCCTCCCGTAATGAATACCTTCTACTAAAACAGTGCGTAAGATTATACGTTCATAAATTTATTTAACGCTTCATCAGCGTGGCGGACATTGACTGCAAAGATTGAACATTCAAATATATTGCCGTCATCACGGTCGCCTGCTTTTATAAATACATACGTATCACATTCCTTGAATTTAAAACATATTAAAATCACAAATTACCTGTTCAAGGTGTAAACTTTACTACTACTACTACTAATACGTGTGGGTGAGAAGCAAGAACAACCGAGGGTCCTAATTAAATCCAGCCGCGAAAATGATTACACTAAAACCTTGCGATTTGATATGGAAAAAATAAAAAAATTAAATGAACAACTCTTGCAAAAAAACGAGGATAGTGCCAAAGATTATCAAATATTATTAGAAAAAAATACATTACTTAAGGCAGAATTGGCAGAGCAGGAAATATCACTATTCGACTCGTGGGCAGAACGGGATAAATTGCAACGAGAAGTAATAAAATTACACGCGGCAAACGAAGGCTATGAAAGTGCGCTATGCCTGATAAAAGAGTTAGAAGAGAATATATCTCTTCTCCGTGAATTTAAAGAAAATATTTTAAGCTACGAAAAACCTATGTCACCACCTCTCACGGACAGGCCGCGCATTCATCGTGTTGTACCTCGAATTATTAAGCTACGGCAAAGAGCATTGCATAAAGTAAAATTGGCCAGTAAATTAATGCGTCCCTCCGTCGCTACTACAAGAACTGATTGTCAAAAAGTCGGGCCTCCTATTATTACCAACCCTGCTAATGACCCTGCTGGCACGTGTAAGGCATCCACCTCCGAAAAATATGATACCTTGGTGAACGCTCACAACATCACCACTGATATTAGGGGTGCCCTGACGAATGTCCCAGCTGCCGTTATCCCTGCTATTGACGTTGGAGTTAAGGAAGTCGAAGGAACCCTGGCGGCCTCCCACACGGCTTCTGTGCCTACACTGCTGGGTGCTGCTGCTGCGGCACATGTGCAGCCAAGCGCCATCACCGCGCTCGCGGAATCAACACAGCAATGCACAACCTCGTCGTCCGCGCCGACTTCACCCGTTAATATGGATATGACTACGCCTACCGGCATCTCCGTCGACATTCCATGCTCAAATGAAAAGAGAAAGAAGAAAGACTTAAATAAAATGCTTATACTTACGGATAAATATGGAAAAAATCTCTCTAAACACTTACAGGGCTTAGTTTATGTAACAAGTATCTGTAAACCTGACGCTCCCCTCGAGGAACTTGTAAAAAACCTTGAAAACTTAATAAAACCACTTCGGACTGGCGACACCCTAGTAGTAATAGCTGGCGACAGCAGCATGAACCGAAATGTTAAAAAAAATTCAAACTGCGTGGACTATATTATAAAAGTATGTAATGGAAGTGGTGTCAACTTATATATTAGTTCAATGGTGTACGTCAGAAGCAGTGACCTTCCTCACAAGTCAATCAAGGTCAATAATAACATTATGTTTGTAAATCATCAGGTTTTAAAGCGCGCAAAAAAATCACAAAATGTAATATATCTTGAAATGAACTACACTGAGCAAAATGCATACATAAAAAAACCGGCCAAGTGCGAGTCGGACTCGCACACGAAGGGTTCCGTACCATCGTAAAAAATAAAACAAAAAAATCACGTTTTTTGTATGGGAGCCCCCTTTAATTTTATTTATTTTTTAATCTTACCTATTTGTTGTTATAGCGGCAAAATAAATACACACTCTGTGAAAATTTCAGCTGTCTACCTGTTACGGTTACTGAGATACAGCCCTGTGACAGACGGACAGACGGACGGACGGACGGACGGACGGACGGACAGCGGAGGCTTAGTAATAGGGTTCCGTTTTCACCCTTTGGGTACGGAACCCTAAAAAAGAATCATTGCTCAAACACCTTTGTAGGGAAATATTACAATGTAATAAATCAATAAGTATGACCAATTTGCGTTACATTAAAAAAAATGCATCGATTTTTTTAGGAATGACGAGCCACCTTATAAAGGTGGCTTATATTTTAATAAAGAGTTAGATGATAGTATAGTCTGTGATAATAGTCATAAAAAAATATGTAAGAATAGCTGTAAGTCCTTAATTTTAGATGTAACCGACATGAATGACCCACCTTATAAAGGTGGACTAAAGTTAGATAATAAGTTATAAGTACTATAAGTTAGATGATAGTGTAGTCTGTGATAATAGTACTAAAAAAATTTGTAAGAATATTCGTAGGCATCTAAATGTAGATGTGATCATCAATAATGACCCACCCTGTAAAGGTGGACTAAAGGTTAATAATGAGTTGCATGTTAGTATTTTCTGTCAAAATAATTATGAGTCATTAAATGTAGATGAGAATAATAAGACTATTACAAAGCGCTTTCGAAACCATGTAGATCAGAATCCAAATCAAAAAGAGATTGTAATTTTTCATCAAAATGTACGAAGCATTAATACACCCTCAAAGTTGATTCATCTAGAGCTTATGCTAGGACTGTCCAATATAGATGTTGTTTGTCTAACAGAGACATTTTTGAAAGAGCATAGCATAGCTATGACTGACATCCAAAACTATGTCATTGCCTCATCCTATTGTAGAAACAAATTTAATCAGGGAGGTTGTCTGATACTGCTAAAAAATACAATTCCTTTTAAGAAAAGAGAAGACATTGTGAAATTTTCCGTAGAAAAGACTTTTGAGATTTGTTGCATAGAATTATCATTCGCTATTGTTGTATGTGTTTATAGATCGTCAGATGGATGTATTGATCGCTACCTAAAAATCCTTGAAGAAGTACTGGAAAACATATGTAACCAAAGCAGAAAAAATATCTTTGTGTGTGGAGATTTTAATGTAAATTTTAATTGCGAATCAAGGCTCACCGACAAATTGTTAGATATATTTCAATCATTTTCGCTGCACAGAAAAGTTTACAAGCCAACTAGAGTGTCTTCTCTGTCCTCGACTTGCATTGACAATATCTTTACAAATGTATCAGATTGCACTGTAGAAATAACCTCCTTAGTTGACTCAGACCATTATGGTCAAAAGCTGAACTTTAAATACAATGACCTTATGAAAACAAAAAATAAAATTACCCAAACAAAAATTAGAAAGAGGAAATGGGACAACCAAAGTATTGTCAATTTTGTAAACCTAACCGACTCTCTGTTCAGATTTAATGATTACCATAAGGATGCAAACAGCAATTTTGTATTATTCTTTAAAAATCTGGTTATTGCAATTGACGCGCATATGCCATTTAAAACTGTAAATGTGTGTCTACAAGACTCGAAAAATATGTGGATCACCCCGGGCATCAGAGTTTCACGCGAGAAATTGTTCTGCCTTTACCGCAATAAGTATAATAGAAAAGATAACCAATTTGTTAATTATGTCAAAACCTATTCTAATATATTTAAAAAGGTAACGTTGCAAGCTAAAAAAATACATCTTAGAGATCAAATACTTAACTCCGATAACAAGGTGAAAACTACATGGAAAATAATAAAACAAGAAACTGGTTCTAATAAAATAAATATTGATAAGACTGAGAAAAATCCAAATAAGGAACATGTCAATAAATTCAACATTTTTTTTAGTTCTATTGCAGATAAGTTAACATCAAACTTTAGCCCATCCATTAAAGAAGCAATGGACTACCTGAAGGCGTACACGCCACGAAGTAATGGTAAATTCATTTTTAGGAACATAAGCAAACATGAAATATTAAAAACCATTAAATCACTAAAAACTAAGCATTCTGAAGATTTATGGGGATTATCAACCAAACTTATGAAAATAATTCTACAGCACTTTGATGAACACTTATGTTACCTATTTAACCAATGCGTCTCAGAAGGAACCTTCCCAAGCACTCTTAAAGCTGCCAAAGTTTGCCCGATCCATAAAAAAGGATCGAAGAAGGACTTCTATAACTTTAGACCCATTTCTATACTACCATGTATCAGCAAAATCTTAGAAAAAATTATGTACAATAGATTAATCAATTTTTTAAATAAAAATAATCTCATAAACCCTCTGCAATTCGGATTTCAAAAAAATAAGTCTACAGGAACTGCTATAGCCAATATGCTGACATCAGTCTATTCAAGTCTTGACAAAAATATAGGTAGCTTAGGACTATTCTGTGACCTATCAAAAGCTTTCGACTGCGTCAATCATGAACTTCTACTATCAAAGCTTGAGCACTATGGCATTAGAGGAAACTCGCTAGATCTAATTCGTTCATATCTTACAGGCAGAATCCAATATACCTACTCAGCTCCACGATGTTAGATCAGAAGCAGCTTCTGTGAACCGAGGAGTTCCCCAAGGCTCAATCTTAGGCCCACTTCTATTTATTATCTACATAAATGATCTACCAGTATGTACTCTCAAAACAACCCATATTGTAATGTTTGCTGACGACACATCTCTTATTTTTGAGTATAATAGAAGGAATGGAGATACACTGAATATTGATCCCATCATTGAAAAATTACATAACTGGTTCCAAGTGAACCACCTCCTTCTTAATGCTGCAAAAACTAATTTTGTCCAATTCTCATTACGAAGATCTACTTCTAACGTCAAATTAAATATAGGAGATACCGCTCTAACTTTTGTGCATGTAGTTAAGTTCCTTGGTTTGTACGTGGACATGGGTTTAAAATGGGACGCTCACATCAACCATATTGCAAATAAATTGAATTCAGCCATTTACGCAATACGCAAAATTCGTACCCTATGTGGCGTCAAAGCTGCGAAAACAGTTTACCACTCTTATTTTCATAGTATTATGACGTATGGACTTATGTTTTGGGGTAATGCTGCTACTTGGGAGCGCATTTTTAAATTACAAAAACGTGCGATGCGTGCCGTGCTAGGCATGAAACCAAGAGATTCCTGCCGTGCCGCATTCTCGGAAAACGCTATACTTACGCTTCCAAGTGAGTATATATCACAGTGTCTCATGTATGCCCAAAACAATTTGGAAAATGCCCATTTTAACAAAGATTACCATGGCTACAACACTAGAGCCAAAGATCTAATAAGATTACCTCTAGTGAAGCGCAGTAAAACTTCTAAGAGCTTTATCTGCAATAGCGTCAGTTTCTTCAATAAACTCCCGCCATGCATTGTTAATAAAGAAATTAATAGTTTTAAACGGACAATCAGACAAATTCTTTTAAAGAAAGCTTACTATAAAATTGACGATTTTTTAAAAGATGATAATATAATTAACACTTTATTCATAATGCCATAGAACTTTACAATTCGTATTAAGTAGGTAATGCTAAGACTGTTTATTGATTATAATTGTATGTATGATTTATTGACGTGGCTAAGAGCTACCTGTGGTGGCCATGCCGAAATAAATGAAATGAAATGAAATGACCGTTTTCAGTGTGTAAACACGAACTAGTTTCCACCAATTGTTTATATTGAAAACCGAAAAACTAAATCTCTACTAAATTTAAATCAAACGATTTAGTCGATAGCGCAATAAAAGGTTATTACAACATTTAATTCCAGGTTGGTAACATAGCATTGAATGTAAACATGGTCAAAGAGATCTTGGCTTTTTCCATCGAATTTAATGTAACCGTGTTCATAAAGGGAACGTCCTCTCATGGCACCAATTCTTTCGGGAATGCGGTATGTTTGGTAATATCGTGACAGTGGGTGAAGTATTAGCTACCCATGTCTAGTTTTTTATAGTAAAGTCACATGTTCATTACATGCTTCATTAAAATACAAACATTCTGATCAAACAAAATAAATCCAGCAAATTGTCCAAAAACTCGATGCACCAAGTCTTAAATCAATGTATACAAAAAATACTAATGAGAGACTTCGAGGACTCCTTGAAACTTAACCGCAATAATACTACTTCAACGCGAAAAAGTACTTCCTATCTTATTACCTTATTATTATTATTATTTATTATTTATAATTTTTTTTTTTTTTTTTTGGACAACTTTAAAGGCTTTTTCTTTTTATTGTATTGTACTGATGTAATCAATTGATATGTATGAAACACTTAATATGACGTATTCTATAGCATTAAGTGCTTACAATGTAATATTGTATACTTGAAATAAAATGCTCCACTGAATAAAGAATTTGAAATATGAAATATGAAATATCTGACAGAGTTGTTGACACTTGGAAAAAAAATCCAGAAAAACTGATAAGTGCTAACTCAGTGAACAGTTTTAAAAACAAATTGGACAAATATCAAAAACGAGAAACAATAAATAAAAACGAAACTTAAAAACACTTTACTTACAAAAATATGAATACACTTCACTCGATAATTAAAATACACGCATCAGCTTGTAGCTGCTAGTGTATATAACATTCCGCCAATTTTCCAGTGAGGTCATCGGGACAAATTCCCTTTACGTTTTGTAACCAACGGTAAATGCGTTCACGAGAGGACGCGGACTCGCGCTGAATGTGTTTGCCCGCGCTTACGAAGACTCTTTAGCTAAAGTCGACAGGGGCCCCAAGGAAAACATAGAATCATTCTAGTATCTAAGTAAGCGTAAGGTCTTGCTTTGTATAACTGTGTAGGCTTGCAGCTAGTGTCAGGAAGTCAAATGTCTTAGACCTAAGATAGCTGACATGACTCGGCCGATGACAGACATGACATTAGACGCCTGCCCATAGTCTCTCGCCTCTACGTGGCGGCAGGTAGTAACGTCCATTCTAAATTGATATATTCTTGTACCTTAAATTTCATTAAATGTATATCCATTCAATCATACGAAGAAGTCTAACAGACGGAATGGTGGCCAAGTAGTGACCATTAGTTCAAATCTCCATTACTAGACGATCACATGTTAATAACTTTGGCCAATTCCTGACATTAGTAGATTAAGTAGCAGCACTCGACTTTTCTAAGTATGGGCTGTGCGAGACTTGATATAAGTTAGCTAGCAGACAGGTTGATTTGTAAGATAAATAAGTAAGATAGCGGTAGGGTCGTCTCAGAATATTAGCCCAATACACTACATTCCCGAAGCAATTAGGTGCCATGCCAGGACTTTCCCTTTATGAGCACGTCTACATTGAACTGGATAGAAAACACGGACAATTTTTCAATTCCGCTTCAACCATAGTTTCATTCAATGCGGTTACGTCAAATTGTTTCTTCCGAATTCGCTAACTACTGTTTTTCTCGAATTCCAACGGCACTTAAGAACTTCACAGGACGCACATTCGATGTTGCGCGTCTCGAATTCGTATTCGAACTAACTACAGTTAGACGTTTCCCACTAACTCGTGGCTGCGCTGGCGCCATACGCATGAGTCTCGATCGCTACTCTCACCCTTCCGTGCTCGTTGCTTGGCGTTATGTGATACCGGCCTGCGATCGATCAGTCTGTGCAAACGGAGCCTGATGTCCTTTCAAATGAGACCTTTTCACCTTTATTCATGAAATACTGTTTTTTCGTGCTAGTATACAAATATATCGATCATTCTTTATGTAAAATTTAATCCAAACAGGCGCGACCCGTGTTGACTTGTCCTGACCGTAATCAGTTGAGTGCGTGCGGGATTCGGGACCTTCGACTCGACTTCTCACCATTGGCGTTTACGGAACTGCGGAGTTACGTAAAAACGTCAAACCTCATACCAGTTTATTTATTCTGTAGTTTTACTTCTTCAACCTGTCAAATTCAAACTCGGACTACCAAATTTTGGACTAGGACTACAAAAATAGCGTTGTGTAAAGTTAGATAGAGAGACTATTAACTTCATTTCATATTGTTTTGTTAATGTTTCATTAAAAAAATCCCGGATCTTAATTGTCACTCCTAGTACATTAATATCGTTTTGCTAAGGAATATAGAAAGTTAAAATAAATCGGTAGACACTTAACTTTAGGGTAAATCACCACATTACTCAAGATCACTATCTCAGTCGCGAACCAACCTATGACGAACGGACAGTCACCCCAACCGACGCGCCCTCTAGAACCCTCGACTTGCGGAACCCTCAGAAGTGAGTCCTAGTTTCAGGCTTCTGAACACGCCCGCGCAATCGAATTACTCGTACACTTGTTTGTCCGGCGATCGCTCGAACGTTGCGCAAACAGGCGCGACCCGTGTTGACTTGTCCTGACCGTAATCAGTTGAGTGCGTGCGGGATTCGCGATGCTTTCTGAGCCCCCAGTCGGTCTCCTCGTAGTTTACGGAACTTCGAAGTAACGTAAGAACATCAACAACTAGTTTTACTACTTATATCTGTGGTTTCATTATCTACTTATTTCAAACTATCAAAATCAAACTTAGACGGCATCGTGAACATATTTACGGCGACGATACGTGCTCACTCAAACGCTTATTAAGGTCGCTGGGTTTTGATGTAAACATAAAAACATTTATTGATACTGTTAATGATTTATTTTGGTCAGAATCGGAAGAAAACGCCATCTTGCCGGCCGCAGTGCAATTACGAAGCACAAAATTGGGTGTAGGTTGCTGTACTTACAGCAACATGACAGCTTTTGCGATTACGAAATCGATGCATTCACAAATGGTGCAGCACTCAGCGCTACCCGCAGCAATTAGGTCAACTCCATACATTTCGCGTCGAATCGGTATTACGAAACGGCAAAGAACTGTCAAATGCGGGGAGGTAAACGCCTATTTCGTCTGCTCGTCTAGTCAAGTACCTCAGAAGTTGACCTATTGTCGACACAGATTGGTCCGTGCTGGATGTAGGTGGATGAAAAACGGCTTCGTAATCGCGCTTTAGAAATGACGGGGGCGCACCTACACGTACCGCGGCACCATCCTCAAATTTTGCGTAATCGCACTGCCGGTCGTGACGTATGGTTACAATAATATTGCCATGTAGCAAAGGTTTGTTAGTTAAGATTTTTATTTATATTCGGAATGAACCATGCGTGAGCTGTCACATCAAACTCGGACTGGCAAATGTTCGTTCGCTTAACGCCCACTGCGCGCGCTCTTAAACTCTCCATACATTTAAACACGCCAGTCGATCGGTTTGGCGTTAAGGCCAATTTACGCGACATGTTGCACTAGGCGCTCTGAACGAAGTGCATTATCTTGCGGGCGAAGCGCGTTCTTTTTTTAGGTTATAGGTTACTATCTGAGGTACCCGGCTGCGTTTGGGTATCAGTTTCAGTTTGGAGCGTAGCGCGTCCAAATGTGAACCTACCGCCTAGCTACAGTTTTACATGGGTTTCGAACCATGGAACAGCTCGCATTCGTGACGCACTTATCCAACTCAGAAAGAGAAAGAAAGTAATGCATAAACGTAGCAGGGATGGAACCGATAAACTCTGGCATGGCAAGTCCCCGCGCCCCTGAGATGCGAGTCGTTCAATATTTTTGTTTTATATTGTACTAGCTGAGGTACCTGGCTCCGCTCGGGTCAATGTCGTTTCGGAATGATGTCGGGCTGAACTTAAAATTTTATGTTATATGAGTTCACCATTCAAACTTTCATCCTCATTTGACTTCAATTTTCGCCACAAAAGATAGCCTATGTTCTTTCCCAATGCCCAGACTCTATCTAAACCAAATGCCATCAAAATTGGTTCAGTACTTTACGCATGAAAAGGTAACAGACATATAGAAATAATTACTTTCGCATTTATAACATTAGTATGGATTTTTTTATTCTAGCATGAGGTCATCAAACTTTCTTTGGAAATCCACTATGAAAAAATAAGAAAATTGCATTTTAGAGATCTATTAAATGTTAATGGACAATATAACTCGATTCATTAAATTTTACATAAAGAATGATCGATATATTTGTATACTAGCACGAAAAAACAGTATTTCCTGTGAAAAGGTCTCATTTGAAAGGACATCAAGCTCCGTTTGCACAGACTGATCGATCGCAGGCCGGTATCACATAACGCCAAGCATCGAGCACGGAAGGGTGAGAGTAGCGATCGAGACTCATGCGTATGGTGCCAACGCAGCCACGAGTTAGTGGGAAACGTCTAACTGTAGTTAGTTCGGATACGAATTCGAGACGCGCACCATCATGTGCGTCCTGTGAAGTTCTTACGTGTCATTGGAATTCGAGAAAATCAGTAGTAAGCGAATTCGGAAAAGACAATTTGACGTTACCGCATTGAATGAAACTATGGTTAAAGCGGAATTGAAAAATTGTCCGTGTTTTCCATCCAGTTCAATGTAGACGTGCTCATAAAGGGAAAGTCCTGGCATGGCACCTAATTCCTTCGGGAATGTGGTGTATTGGGCTAATATCATGACGGTAGTATTGGCCATGCACGTCAGGTTAATTGAAAAAAGTGGATGGAAAACACGAACAATTTTCATTGCCGCTTCGACCATCGTTCATTCATGCGATGGTACCAAATCGGGCGAGATTAAGCCCCGGATTAAGCCTACCACTTAGTAAGTAAGGAAGGGGAACTACAGTTTTACGTGGAATCCGAACCACGGCCAACCTCAACGGTTGAAAACAGCCACACATCTTGAACCGAATCGCGCTCAGAGTGGTCAGTCTGAGTTCTCACCTAAATTGGCGTTTACGGAACTTCGAGGTTACGTAAAAACGTCAAACCTCATACAAATGTTTACTACTTATTCTGTGGTGGCTTAAAATTGGCGTTTACGGCAAACCGATCGACTGGCGTTTTCAAATGTATGGAGAAATTGAAGAGCGCGCGCAGTGGGCGTTAAGCGAACTACCATTTGCGAGTCCGAGTTTGATTTGACAGCTTACTCGACGTTGCCGTAAATACGTCGACGTTGCCGTTTACGTCGACTCCGCGTTTTCATACAAATCGGAAGTCCGAGTTTGACTTTGACAGCTTGAAGAAGTAAAACCACAGAATATCTAGAAAAAACTTAAATGGAGTTTGAAATTTTTACGGAACTTCGAAGTTACGTAAACGCCAATTTAGGTGAGAACTGAGACTACCGGCTCAGGTTCAGAGTCGCTTCACCATACTTAACGAATCGTCGCGCCCCTGGTCGCTAGAAATTAAAAGTAGTAAGGAAGTTACGTTAAGTAAGTATATAATGATAAGGAAAGGTGTAAAGTAAAACTGGCTACGCGGCCCCCATTCAAGCTAGTTTCGGTTGCTACTCCCGTGATTCCATGCTCGCTGACGCCAAGCTACATCGATCAACTCTGACTGCTGCTTATTGCACGCGGCGCACTATCGGCTTTCAAGGAAGACGCCTTGCATACGGGGAGAAGAATTTATATGAGTCCTCCCTATACTCCGAAGTCCTCTCAACTGAGACTGAAGCGAAGGCTGTTAAATATCTGAGAAAAGGAGACGGTCCATATTCAGACCCACTCGTTATAATCCGAGGCATTTTATTGAATACTAGCAGCCCGTCCCGGCTTTGCACGGGCATAATATAATTTAAAAAATATTATTTTGACACAATGATACACAAATAAACCCTTCTTACGTAGAGTTCCTAAAAAAAGAGCATATACCTACATTGAAATATTTGAAATAAAAATAAAAAAAATTGTGAATATATTTTTTTGTGTTTTTTTCTTTTTTTGTATTTTTTACTTATATGTATTTTTCATACTATTAATAATTGTAAAAAGGTCATAACCACAAAACAAAAGCCATTAAATAAATAATTTATTGAGTTAAAGCCAGGGAGTAAACACTATTTGAGGTTGTTTATTATGATACTTTTGAGATTACCGCGGTCGTTAGACTTGTTTGAAAAATGTTACGGCTTTTGAGAATGTCTTTGGAGAATGTATCTTCCTGCCGCGTGAAAAGCCGTAACATTTTTCAAACATGTTTTATTGTTATTAGCTACCTACAACTACTATTTAACTAAGTAACTTATTTATTAGGATAACTAAATGTACAACATATATTAATGGGTCTAGTTCTGAAAAGAACTTTTTGAATGCGTTTAGTTACCTTCTAAACTAATTATCATCAAGCGACAAAATATTATCAAGCGACAATTTCTTGAATTCCGCACACCGACTCGACTCCCCTCCCGTACCTCTGAGTGACGCCTACAAACTCTAAAACGCATAGTTGGCCGAGCGGAGTTTTTTCTAATTTTTAAACTCATGATATCTTTCGAATGAAATGTCCGAATCGAATAATTCAAAAAGAAATATAAAGGCATTGAAACAGTCTTAAATAATAATTTAGTATATATAATATATATATAGTATAGATATAGACAAGGAAATATAAAGTAAGATTTTTATTATTTCAAGACGTTCCGTATTTCATGGATTCGATTCAGATGAAACAACCATATATAATAATACCATACGGCGGCGACGCGATATCGAGCGGATGTCACTTCTGCTTCCTTTCTCTTCAGTGGAAAAAACGTACCGAAGGGATCTAGATTCTCTCTCTTTTTTAGGGTTCCGTACCCAAAGGGAGAAAATGGAACCCTATTACTAAGCCTCCGCTGTCCGTCCGTCCGTCCGTCTGTCACATGACTGTATCTAATGAACCGTAATAGGTAGACGGCTGAAATTTTCACAAAGTGTGTATTTATTTTGCCGCTATAACAGCAAATCGGTATAGTAAAAATTAAAGGGGGGTCCCATACAAAAAACCGTGTTTTTGTTGTCATTCTTGTACGATGGTACGGAACCCTTCGTGTGCGAGTCTGACTCGCACTTGGCCGGTTTTTTCTATCTCTTTTTTCATTTCATTTATTTAAACTTTTTGGTAGTCAAACTACACTAAGTTACGTCACATATCTCCGCGGATTCGATCAACCTAGCAAAGAAGCATCCGCAAAGAAACTTCACGGGTTTACATAACATATTTTTCCGTCCACAATTATGAAATGCACACTTAGATCTAAATGTTACTGCCAAACAATTCCTTGGTAGAACAGATTGAGGCAAAGAACAAAGATCAATGGAAACAGCAACCCTCAGGTTAAGTTAATTACAACTAACAAAGTTACTAATGCGATAATAATAATAATATATAATAATAAGCCTTTATTCCCATATCCATGTTTTAGTTAGTACTTTTAGTTATTATTATGATTATCTTTTTTATCTTAATATATTGTTAGTCTGGTCAATTATTCACTTAATTTTTTGGTATGGACCCCTTCTTGGGTGAAGGCCTCCTCCAATTTCTTCCACGACTCCCGGTCTCTGCTCAGGGTCAACCAAATTTCATTAATTCTTACATTAATGCAATTTGTCCTCTTTGCCATGCAGAATCAAGCCACCAGCAAGAATCTAAATATTTAACGGAAGCATCAAAGAACTTCAATTTTTACAACGTATTCGTCCTCGCTCTACCATCTCTACAAAATAAGCTTCCTCGAAATATCATTTTGAGCCTTGCAAATGTTATCAAAGGCTGCTTATTAGGTGTCCCGCCGAGCCTTACCATAAAGGATGCGATGCCAGCCGTATAAAATAAGGCCGGCGTGAAAACATCCTGGGAGCCAGTGAGCTCTTCACAAATTAGCCTAGAACAGCAATGGGGGGTGCAGCTCAGGGGAAATTAGATGCCAACTCATTGCGATCGTCTGGAGGCTGATCAGGGATGACAACGCAGAAAATTATCGATAAACTTTTCACTTTAATTTGTTATGATTTTATTGTGCGTCGCAACATTCACGGAAAATAAATATCAGTGATTCTAACTATATGTAATTCTCATAATAAGCCTCAATGGCTCAGTGGCGCGACACTTCGGCGATCGCTCTCCGAAGTTAAGCAACGCTGGGTCCGGTCTAGTCTGTGATGGGTGACCATTCGACCGTTGAGAGAGGCTGGCCGTGGTTCGGATTCCACGTTAAACTGTAGGTCCCCTTCCTTACTTACTAGGTGGTAGGGTTTCTCCCGCAGGGGTTGGTACCATCGCATTGGATGAACGATGGTCGAAGCGGCAATGAAAAATTGTCCGTGTTTTCCATCCAGTTCAATGTAGCCGCGCAATATAAGGAAGGTCCTGGCGTGGCACCTAGTTCCCACGTGGTTTGTTGGGCTAATACCATGACAGAAGGTGTGGTATTAGCCATCCATGTCCAGTCACATAAAAAAAAAACCGTCTTGCCACATTAAAATGAGCCAAGTAAATAAATTGCTTACTCTAACTGATTGAAAACATTCAATGTTTACTGTATGTCCTAATTGTTTTTCAACTGTGTGAGATAATAATAATAAAGCCGTTTATTTTTATGAGCACAGATGGTATCATTACATTGTGGTAATTTTTAAAGTGTTAGTGTAAAGCAAAAAGAAAAAAGCTGTGAATAGGTATTTCCTCTTAATCTTAAAACTTAAGTCCTAAATATTAGTAGAGTCTACATCATTTTTTAAATTACTGTGCTCCCCACTGCAGGGTGAAGGCCTCCCGCTATTTCTTCCCATTGTTTTCTCTCTTTTGCCTTTCTTGTCCATATTCTGCCAGCAATTTTAACTATGTCGTCGTCCCATCTCTTCTTCTGTCGTCCTACGCTCCTTTTTCCATATCGTGGGTGTGGTCCTTTTTGTCCATCTTTCATCTTAAGTCCTAAGTTAAATCCTAATTAGGACTTAAGATGTGTGACATAACTGTAAGACAATTACTGTTTCTAGATTTATTACTTTTTCTCTATCTTACTTTCGTTTTTTATCCAATCAAAAGGTAATGTCCAATCTGTTATTCTATGTTAATCTGTTGTTTCACACCTAATTAGTAGTCATTCGTAATGTTCAATCTGTTTCGATCACCTCATACTACACCATAAATACATGAGTTTTAACTGTGCTAAGACCGAGATCAGTTGGATACCGGCTCCAGGCACTGAACAACGAAACCTCGTATAATTCGGGAGTCCATCAAAATCAGTCAGCACAAGAACTTATTAAATGGTGAAGATTCCTACCATATTTCGCTCAAATGGGATATCGGGTGGAAAACCTGGAGGCTAAATTTCGAAGAGGTTTACTACGACAAACGGTGTACGGCGAGGTAAACACAGTCTGTGTGTTTTGCGCTTCAGATAATATTCGTAACGCAGCCTACACTCGAGCTGATAAATGAGTGTTGCCATGGACTCGACTCGCAGAGCGGCGGGTAGTCAGTAACGTGCCTACCTCCGTCGCGACAGGCACGTTCTCCTGAAGATGGAACCCATGTGAGGCTCCGAAACACCGAACACACGCCTTGCTCGCACGCAAGGTAATCCGTCAAACGAAATATCCTACTAATATTATAAAGGGGAAAGTTTGTAATAATGGATGGATGGATGGATGTTTGTTACTCTTTCACGTAAAAACTACTGAATGGATTTTAATGAAACTTTATAATATTATAGCTTATACATCAGAATAACACATAAGCTACAATTTATAAATATATTGTGCCCATGGGCTTGCGAACTTTCATGGGGCTGCGAAAACGATGCCGGTAGCGCCACTTCACACTAAGGGGAGCGGGGCCATCGGCGGCGGGGGGAGCGGCGGCGGGGGCGGGGCGGACGGTGCGACGTACGGCGGTTGAGGGGGGGAGGAAGAAGTCGCTCATCGCTGAGTGCGCTATCCGTACACGGGCAGACGCGTGAGGGCAGACGTCATTGACAGTTGTGTCCGTTTGGCGACTTTTCAAGGCACTAGCGATTTGTTAAAAACGAATTGTACTTTATTATGCCCAAGGTTAGTTATTGGCAGGTTTTGTTTTAGTTAGGAGTTACACGTCCAAAAAGATACTTAATTTTAATTTTAATTTAATAGATACCTGTTAATTATTAAGAATTAATTCGTTTTTATTTAAGTTATTATAGGCTTTAGGTAGGTAAGTAATTGGTCCTTTTTTGGTTGTTTTGGTTCATTTATATTACCGTGAATAACATAATGGCAATAATAATGTAAAATCTATACTAATAATAAATCTATAAGGGTTGTTCATGGAGTAAGTTGCTTTGTTTTATAAGATAGTACGTTTGTAGACTTTATTTATGATACTTTAAATACATTTTCGATTTTTAGAAATAATTTCTGCATGTATGTATGTATGTTTCTCCATAACACTTAAACCAATTATCCGAATGAGATGAAACTTAGTACACATTTAACTACCCGGAAATTAGGATAGGCTAAATATAATTCAGTTCCGCTTACGCTAAGATGTGGCTGTCATACAAACTACAATGCTCTGCACGGCTCGGCGGGAGGGCGGCGGCTGGAGGGGGCGCGGCGGCGGAGGTGCTTACTTTTACTAACTGTACCGAAGTACGGCTTGGTATTTCCCGCAACTTTAGGCCTCCTTGGCATCACGCTATATCGCCGGAGGTGCGACCAATAAAATAAAATCCTTGAGAACCAGTTACTCGATTTAGATGCGGATATATCTACGTCTAGCCTGATTCTACTCAAAACTTATAGGCTACATAATATAACGCTTCATTACCAGAAGGGTGAGTAGTGAGTGTTAAATTCTTATAACTTGCGAACCACTTACCCGATTTATGTGCGTATTTTATCAATGTATAGCATCTCTGGGAGCAGTCAGGTTCGAGATGGGTAACTGATTTCGATGTTGTGGCTGGCTGTTGGTTGGAGTCCACGCAAAACTTACCTACGTTTTAAACTTTACTTACTTACTAGGTGCAGAAAGAAAAATGTCAATGAAGCTCTAAATGGGAATTATTGGATGTTTCTCATTAAATCATTTTATTTCGGCTCGAACGATCTTGATGAAATTTGGTAGACGGATACATTGTCCTGGACCAGTTTGACCCTATTTTGGTGGGCTACTTTTTATCCATGAAATAATTTAGCCGACACTAACCCGAGCGGAGCCGGGTACCGCAGCTAGTTATAACCATATAGTTATTACAATATAGACTTTTCTATCAACACATTCCAAACTGCGCAAGTGATAACCCAAGACCCTTTGCACGAGGAAGTTATCTGGACTGTATAGTACCGGTAAAGATACATTTTAGTCGAAAATATGTTTTAGAAAAGTGCACATCCCAATTAGCGAAGCAGTTAGAAGAGTTCTATTACGCACACTTATCGATAGTTGCTCTCAACACTATTTATTCGCGTATTTATTACTTATCCTTTGGTGCTGGCGAGTTCAATTGAATATGCATTTATTGAAGAAGGTGATAATGTGAAATGGACACGAAAAAGTTATAAAAAATCATTTTTTTCAAGCCTTATGCTTATTGTTTTTATAAAATCACTTTTAGGTTCTCCGCGTCGAATTCCTGACTTCTCTAACATTGAACCCCAGTGCTAACCGCTTAGCTTAGAAATACAACTACAATAGCTCGCTGTCGTCATACGCCTGTGCGTCGCCTCTGGCTAATAATGCACCCCAAAAATACCCAATTATGTGGTAACACCATGCAAGAATTACATAAAAAACGACGAAAGACGGAATATCGGAATACCTCAATAGACGACAGAATTGTATGAAATGGCAAATCCTTACCTTTTACATATCACTGTTGTAACCTTAGACGTATGCCTTGTTTCATATTGATTTGTTAGTGCATAACATTTTTAGGGTTCCGTACCCAAAGGGTGCCAACGGAACCCTATTACTAAGCCTCTGCTGTCCGTCCATCCGTCCGTCCGTCCGTCCGTTCTTCCGTCCGTCTGTCACAGGGCTGTATCTCATGAACCGTAAGTGGTAGGAAGTTGAATTTTTTACAGAGTGTGTACTTATTTTGCAGCTACAACAACAAATAGATAAAATAAAAATAAAATAGAAGTTAAAGGTGGCCCCCATACAAAAAACGTGACTTTGCTAATAAATCTTGTACGATAGTACGGAACCCTTCGTGTGCGAGTCCTACTCGCACTTGGCCGGTTTTTTACTATGGATCAACGGAAATAATGGTCCGATTCAATCCTCGAACGCATATATCCAAACAACTGGAGTACGTATAGTTAGTATATTGCGCGCAACAATGTATTGTGCCTGGACGCAGCGTAAACAACTTGCACGCAATATACGGTCCAAGAAAAATTGCGTAAATCTCTACACTTCACGAGCGGTAAGTCTCACTGGGCCTACGCCCCCCGTAGCAAGCCCCGCACTCAAAGAAATGATGCCTAATAAAACAGCGCTATCCGTCCGTCTGTCTGTGTGTACCCCGCGAGATCTTAGACGTTGTGAGACGACAATTTGAGACTTAACGGAATGACTTTCTCTCTGTGGCAATGCAGGCTTTTTTATGTAACTGGGCATGGATGGCTAATACCAAACTGACCTGACACACCATATGGGAACTAGGTGACATGCCAGGACCTTCCTCGAATTCCTCGGCTACATTCAACTGGATGGACAATTTTAATTTCAGCTGCAAACATCGTTCATTCAATGCGATGGGATAAACCCTACCACCTAGTAAGTGATAGAAATAGAAATAGAAGCATTTTATTCCCTCAAAAAGCGGTACATAGGTTGGGGAAAAAGTTTCTTCGAATTTTTTAAGAAAATTCAAAACATTTTTTAATATGGTTTATTTACATTTAACTAAAGTATGTAGGTACCATTTTGTTCGATAACTTTTTGCCATCTTGTAGGTAGGGACATGATCCCATTGCTATAGAAATATTGGGACTTCTGATCAATATACCGCGACAAGTGGTTTTGGCAGTCCTCTCGTGATGTTAACCTGACACTGCCTAAAGAATTCTGAAGAGACCTAAACAGGTGGAAATCTGAAGTTGCAAGGTCAGGACTATACGGCGGATGCATTAACACCTCCCAGCCAAACTCTCTTAGTTTTTGCTGAGTGGCTAAAGATGTGTGAGGTCTAGCGTTATCATGATGAAAAACCACACCCCTTCTGTTGATTAATTCCGGCCGCTTTCTCTCAACTTCTTGCTTTAATCTCATCAATTGTTCGCAGTAGAGTTCAGAATCGATGGTCCTGCCTGGTGGTAACAGCTCATAATGAATAATGCCCTTCCAATCCCACCACACACACAGCATCACCTTGTTGCGAGTTAACCCGGGTTTCGCCACAGTCTGTGAAGCTTGACCGGCCTTTGACCACGACCTTTTTCGCACGTTCTTGTCGTACGTGATCCACTTTTCATCACCAGTTATCAGCTTCTTCAAAAATGGTTCGGTTTCATTACGTCGTAATAAAGAATCACAAATGAGTACACGGTTCATTAGGTTTCTTTCAGTGAGCTCGTGAGGTACCCAAATATCGAGCTTTTTTGTGTATCCAGTTTTTTTCAAATGCTCCAAAACTGTTTTGTGGTCAATTCCTAGTTCTTCAGCTACGTCGTAACTACTGATAGGCCGATCTTGCTCCACTTTTTCAAAAATGGCATCCATTTTATCCGTAATAGGGCGACCAGAGCGACGTGCATCTTTGACATAAAAATTTCCGGATTGAAAACGCTTAAACCAAATTTGTGCTACTCTCACAGACACTGCACTAGGTCCATAAACATCGCAAATTTTTTTCGCGGCTTGCGTTGCATTTTTACCTTTTTTGTAGTAAAATTTTAAAATGTATCGAATTTCTTCATTAGATTCACTCATTTTGACAGTACGAAAAACAAATGAGAATCACACATTTTCCTAATTTGAATTTGGAATTATGTTCTTTAAAATTTAAACTTTCAATGATACCAAAACCAGCCAGATACAAATAGTATAGCCAAAGAGATTTTATTACAAGTTCATACATACTATAATGCGAAAAGACTTTTTCCCCGACCTATTATAATCATGTTTTACAACTTTTTATAATATAATTATGATCAAGATAGATCAATGTGTATGTAAAACTGCATGGAAAAGGTAATGTGGCTCAGCGTTTATGCCCGTGTATACTTCAGCAAGTTTGCTGAAGTAGACATGTGCCGCTGGTTTTCAGCCACCACCGGATCTCAAGGTATTGTAATTAATTTAAAATAGAAACAGGAGAAGCAATAACACAGCATAAATGAACAACATAATTAACGGCCTGTGATATATATAAAAATGGGTGAGTACGTACGTTTTTTCTATGTTTAAAATATGTGAATTTGTAGGGTTATGAGGGATTTGGAAGTGTAAGAGGGTTTAGTTTGTTTTTGTTGTGAAAGAGTTTAAGCGAGTGTGGGTGAGGTGATCCAAGGTTGTTTATAGTTAAGTGCTTGGATATGTTCGACTATGTAGAATGAATTTATAGCAAGCATCTTTAAAAGCATTGATTTTATTTGTTGAACGTATCGGTTGGGGCAGGTAATTCCAGATTTTACTTCCGAAGTACTTAAGGTGTCCCTTCCCGGCGGGACTAACTCATTCGCGAGCACGGTACAAAACCGTGCTATTGCACTTTGGGACCTTCTATGTTTCAAAGAAAAAGACAGGCTCCGTAATGAGGCGGATGCAACATGTCCACAAATCAGACAATGCGCATAGTGTTTGATTGGTAATATATACGAAAATTTAAAAAACAAGCAATTAAACAAACAATGAAAAAAACAAGCTATGTCTGATGACTAATATTTTTAAGATGTATATATAGATTTTATCGTTGAGTAATCCACCACCAAAGTTATTGCATAAAACACGCGAAAAATTCGAACTTTCAGACCTTATAACTTAGAAACCAAACACAATTTTACAATGCCATCGGTCATCAGACATCTAGTTCGATCAAATAAAGCTATTTTGAGAAAAAATTTGGATCTATGATAAGAAATATGGGCGTGTTCTTCTTTCCCCGTTTGTATGGGGAGTTGAGCGGGATGGGCCACCTTAAAACAGCACAGGTAGGCGGTTTTTTTGTGTTTAGGTATTATTAATAGGTGGTAACTAGCTCTAGTCTCATACCCGTGTATATTTTAAGACCATTTAATTTTTTTTAGAGGTAAGGAGGTTAAGTAAGGAAAAGGACCTACAGTTTTGATATTCCCCCAAAGGCGTATCTAAAATCTTCACGTAAGCGGACGTGCACTGTCTCGCGGACAACTGCGTTCGTATTCTGCAACAAACTACCACAGAGCGTTGAGACCAATTTACAGATTGAGTTTTTACGAGCGCAGATATGGAGGAGTAAATAAATAAATGTGTAAATAAATAAGGCGACCTGCGCCTCGCCCTGTCTTCGCTGCCGACCGTAAAAATACGGGAAATAGAGCGAACGCAATGGCAACACTCTTGAAGATATAATTCACTTAGGATTGAAAAGTTGCAGTTAGAGGCAGCTTAGCTATGAATTGGGGTGTGCTCAATGAAGACATGGCCCCCACCTCATTAAGGCATATATAGCGAACGCCATACAACGTACAAAACTCGCCGATGACTGCTTTTTTAGGGTTCCGAACCCAAAGGGTGAAAACTGAACCCTATTACTAAGCCCCCACTGTCCGTCCGTCCGTCCGTCCGTACTGTATCTCGTGAACCGTAATAAGCTAAGCTAAAATTTTGTATTTTGTTGTTGTAGGCAGTGTGTATTTTTTCGCTGGTACTGTGACGTTTCTAACCAGTGCCATCTCCCGTCACTTCCAGAACTAGTTACACAAAGCATTCCAAATGTTTTCTAGGTAGGCGTGATGAAAACGTTACATTTTAACTATACATTCAGATAAATAAAAAAAACATGTATTCCGAAATTTTAATTACAACGCAACTTGTATTATTCCTATTCAACATTGGCATGAAGTTAGCAATTCATCCCATCTTCTTTGATCAATACTTTAGGCTAAGTTAGGTAGCACTACATTATGTGTTAATTTTTCATAGAGAACTTAATTCATTAAGCTAAAGTTTTACTATACACGCCAATTATATCTGCATCTAATGTATGATTTCTCTAAGCACAAACTATCATGTTAGAATAAAAATTATCAAAACAGGCATATTTTTCGCGAATATGTATAAATGCACTTATAAATTTGGTGCGTATAACGATAAATCGATTAGGCAATAAAAACATTTCGTGTTGTGGGTGTGTGAGAGGGTGTGTGTGTGTGTGTATGTGAGAGTGAGAGTATTAGGATGAGGGTGCTTGCATATGTTTGTTTGTTTAATTTTATGTAGTAACATAGAACAGGTGCTCAGTCTCCTCATAGTCCTTCGAACCGAGCCATTGTGTTAGGTTCTTCTTTAAAACGGCCTTGCGGGTGCCCTTGAAGTTGCATTCATCAACAGCCTTATTGTAAAGGAAAGGTCCAAGGAACGCTCTGAATCGTTGCCCGAAAGCGGTTCTGGTCACATGTACTGCTAATTTCTATTTCTATTCTTGATAATTTTATGTATTTAATGAATACGACCATAGATACGACATAACCGTTATCTCAATAATTTGAGTTTCAGCGAAGCACTGCTTCCGACGAATGTCACTACCAATACTTTTTCAGATTATTTTAAAAATCTGTTTGCAATGCTTCAAATGTAGATGTCGCTGAAACTCAAATTATTTCAATTCCATGTTTCTAATGGCTAGTATTTGCACCGCGACTCCATCACACCGTGCACGATACGACACTACGAAAACTCGTGTTACGACAAGGAACGCTCCTCTCCGCAGGCAGTCGGCATCGACCGGGTCGGCAGACGCGGCGGCGCCCGACGCGCTGGCGCCGCGCCTCGCCCCGCCCAGACTCCGCGGCGCCGCCGCCGACGCGGTTGGCGGATCCGGCGAGCGCTGGACGGGAGGCGCGATGGAAACTGATTCGTGTGGCGGCAGCGGAGCCACGAATTAGTGGAAAACTTCGAGCTGTAGCCCAATGGCGTCTCGTAGCCTAGTGGCGCGGGGACTGGACTAGTGTACCAGAGGCCTGGGTTCAATTCCGACTTGCACCACTGTCTTTCTCTTTCCGAGTTCGATACGTGCATTTCGTCACGAATGCGAGCTGCTCCATGGTTCGGAACCCATGTAAAACTGTAGGTCCCCTTCCTATACTAGGTGGTAGGGTTTAAGCCCGCCCGGGTTGGTACCATCGCATTGGATGAAAAATGGTCGAAGCGGCAGTGAAAAATTGTCCGTGTTTTCCATCCAGCTCAATGTAGCCGTTCTCATAAAGGGAAGGTCCTGGCATGGCACCAAATTCCTTGGGGAATGTGGTGTATTGGGCTAATATCGTAACGGTAGTTGTGTGGTATTAGCCATCCATGTCAGGTCGCATAAAGAAAAAAAAATGAATGTGATGTGTATCACCTCGGTAGCTCAGTGTGCGACGCCTTGCGAATCGATAAGCTGGGGAAGCACCTCTGAGCGCGGTTAGGTTCTGGATGGGTGAGCAGATTCAACCGTTTAGTATGGCAGTGGTTCGGATTCCACGTGAATCTGTAGGTCCCCTTTCTTACTTACCTTACCGTTAATCCCGCCCGGATTGGTACCATCGCATTGAATGAACGATGGTCGAAGCGCCGATCAAAATTGTCCGCGTTTTAAAACAATACAATCGACGTGTAAGGATACATTATTAATCAAAGGAAGAACTCTTTATCCGATTTATTAAGGCTGGATCCAAATCAGCAAAATATACGATTCGCGGGTATTGCATCTTCGATTTTTGATATTTTTATTTTATTTTATTTTTTCGGAGAAACAACATACATAAAGTGAGTTAACAAAATAATAAAAATAGACACCAGTTACATATTCTCACAGTTGAGTTAACAAATGAAAAAAAAAGATGCAGTCGTCGAACATACCTAGACAAAAACACGTTAAAATATTACTTAGGTATTAATTAGGTATAATAGTTAGTTCTGTATTGTAGTTACTTCGCGTTAACTAGTTAATTCGAGACGCGGAACATCGAATGTTGTTCGGGTCCAGCTTTGCAGTATATTCGTAAAGTAAGTGGTTTTTACTGCGATTTTTTTTTAAATTATGTGTCCTTGCTTCACGGTCGATTATACATACATACATGTCACATTCCACGAAAAAGTATATTCGGTTATGTCAACCTAGGATTCGCTCTAGCGTCTGATGCCAAATACGATTTTGCTGACGACGGCAATATGTCATTTTCCGCAACGCAGATGAAGCGTTAAATAAATGTACTCGTATGTAGATATACTCTTAAACACTGTGTTAGTAGGAGGCATTGATTAAAGGTAAGAGAATTCCAAATTGTAGGTATAGAGCAGGTGGCGGTAGAGCAGGTTGGAAGACGCAATACCCGCGAATGGTGTGTTTTGCTGGTTCGGATCCAGCCTTGCAGTATATTAATTAAGTACCTAGTTCTTTTTACTGGGATCTTTCTTTATTCAATGTGTCCTTGTTTTACGGTTAAATGTAAATACATGCGTATCACATTCCTTCAATAGCGTCCTGTGAAGTACCTACGTGTTCTTGCGTGTCGTTGGAACTCGAGAATACCAGTAGTGAGCGAATTCCTAAGCGAACTAACTCGACGGCGCTACCGTGATTGTATAAGTTGCTATGTTCGACGCCCCCAAACAAACGAGTTTCTTTGCTTGTCTCTAATATATATATAATATATATTATACATAGAATATATAAATAATACGAAAATCTTCTGTGGTGACGACAGCAATTAGGTTGCTATCTCAATAAATACTCGAAATCGGCGCCATAGATAGGGGAAGGCTGGCGTAATTGTCTAGATAGTTCAGCAGTCAATGCAGTGGCAATGTAATCTACAGGTCGCAGATTCCAACTCTGCTTCAGAGGGAACGTCCAGACGATTTTATGTGCTCCAATGTAGATTTCGCCTTATTACCTCATCACCTGAAATGTATTGTTATACCGGCTTATCGACTTTTAATCCGAGTATTTCCTTCACAATTTGACAGCGTAATCGCGCACCGGCGTAACTCCCGAGCCCTCGAACCCGTACAAGAATCCCAGTAATATGCTACGCCGGCGCGCTCGAGTTTTCAGTAGAGCCTGCACTGAAACCCCGTAAGTAGAACGCGCAATAGTTGCTTCCGGTGAATTTTCATATTCGTATTTCGTATTAGTTTCTGCTGTGCCAGTTTAAGGCTCCAACTGAGTCCGGCGTGGAACTATTATTGGAACGAACGATAATGCCGACGTCCGTACGCATTGTATTCGCGTTAGAGTTCATTGTTGAGTTCGCAGCTTGAAGCGTCTTTTTTATAAAGTCTATTTAATAAAGCGAATTTATATGTTTCACGCTTATAAATATGTGCCACGAACATTGTCTAAAACATTTATTGTTTCCAAGCGCGACGGCTTGAGACTTAGTTAAATAAAATAAAATTAGTGCTCCTTAATAAAGAGTATTACAATTTGAACGAGGCTCTCTATGATAAAACCCTCTTTAGTGACTTAATATTCTAGGACAAGTACATAATTGTACAATTTATATTAATAATATTTAGACGTTGACACTATAATGGTAGTATTTTGTATATATTATATTATATTGACTTGATACACTTTATCTGTATTAAAATTGACGAGGGCTCTGTACACCTGACATAGCTGTTAAGTTGACGAAGGCGTTTACACCCGAAATAAATACTCAATATATATTAGGTTGGGAAAAAAGTTTCTTCGCATTTTTTAAGAAAATTCAAAACATTTTTTAATATGGTTTATTTACATTTAACTAAAGTATGTAGGTACCATTTTGTTCGATAACTTTTTGCCATCTTGTAGGTAGGGACATGATCCCATTGCTATAGAAATATTGGGACTTCTGATCAATATACCGCGACAAGTGGTTTTGGCAGTCCTCTCGTGATGTTAACCTGACACTGCCTAAAGAATTCTGAAGAGACCTAAACAGGTGGAAATCTGAAGGTGCAAGGTCAGGACTATACGGCGGATGCATTAACACCTCCCAGCCAAACTCTCTTAGTTTTTGCTGAGTGGCTAAAGATTTGTGAGGTCTAGCGTTATCATGATGAAAAACCACACCCCTTCTGTTGATTAATTCCGGCCGCTTTCTCTCAACTTCTTGCTTTAATCTCATCAGTTGTTCGCAGTAGAGTTCAGAATCGATGGTCCTGCCTGGTGGTAACAGCTCATAATTAATAATGCCCTTCCAATCCCACCACACACACAGCATCACCTTGTTGCGAGTTAACCCGGGTTTCGCCACAGTCTGTGAAGCTTGACCGGCCTTTGACCACGACCTTTTTCGCACGTTCTTGTCGTACGTGATCCACTTTTCATCACCAGTTATCAGCTTCTTCAAAAATGGTTCGGTTTCATTACGTCGTAATAAAGAATCACAAATGAGTACACGGTTCATTAGGTTTCTTTCAGTGAGCTCGTGAGGTACCCAAATATCGAGCTTTTTTGTGTACCCAGTTTTTTTCAAATGCGCCAAAACTGTTTTGTGGTCAATTCCTAGTTCTTCAGCTACGTCGTAACTACTGATATGCCGATCTTGCTCCACTTTTTCAAAAATGGCATCCATTTTATCCGTAATAGGGCGACCAGAGCGACGTGCATCTTTGACATCAAAATTTCCGGATTGAAAACGCTTAAACCAAATTTGTGCTACTCTCACAGACACTGCACTAGGTCCATAAACATCGCAAATTTTTTTCGCGGCTTGCGTTGCATTTTTACCTTTTTTGTAGTAAAATTTTAAAATGTATCGAATTTCTTCATTAGATTCACTCATTTTGACAGTACGAAAAACAAATGAGAATCACACATTTTCCTAATTTGAATTTGGAATTATGTTCTTTAAAATTTAAACTTTCAATGATACCAAAACCAGCCAGATACAAATAGTATAGCCAAAGAGATTTAATTACAAGTTCATACATACCATAATGCGAAAAGACTTTTTATTATAATTATTAGGTTATTAAGTTAAGTAATTTATTTATTATTTAAGACTTTTCACATCGTGGGTTGTTGTTTCCTCGTAGTTCTTAGTTCTTTGCTTTAGACCGTTCTACCAATGTAAGTTTGGCAGTAGCATTTAGATATGAAATCATAATTGTGTTGTATCATTTATGTGGACGAAAAAAAAACATAATTTATAGACCAGTGAAGTTTCTTTGCGGGTTCTTCTTCACTGGTTGATCGAATCCGCGGATCAATCAAATTGTGACATGACTTAGTGTAGTTTTACTACCAGAAGTTGAATAAATAAATGAATGAATTAATGAATAGGTTTACAAACTTTTTTTTAAATAATATAAGGAATGCGTCATTGTTCATACACTAGATAATAATCCAAACTTTGATATTTGGGTGGAGGGACATTGAGATAACGTTAAAAATAATCCCAAAATATACACATTGTCGGAGATTAGTGTTGCCTTAACGCCCCTACCTACACAAACATGCGCAGATAATGTAATGTATACTACGATGTATTTTCACTTGTTCTCCTTTTTTTTTTCACGCATTTAATACTACTTACTCATATTAATCTACAAAATTGTAACGGTAATTAGAGGAAATCTAATTTATCTATCTAGTTTAAGGTAATTTAATTTTTTTTAAAAATGTACTAGATATGTAAGCTGTTGATTTCCCAAATAAAATAAAATAAAAAATTAAGGTGGGCCTTCCCGCTCAACTCCCTATACAAATACATGAGTATATATCTTGTCGGAGATCGAAAATTATACTCTAAATAGCTTTATTTGATTAAATTAGATGCGTTATGACCATTGACATTGTAAAATTGTGTGTTGATTTCCGAACGTTGCCACGCACTTAAGGGCCACCTAATATGGTGGCGTAATACAGGATATGACAGCATTCTTGAGGTAAATACCAAAACTAACCTCCGTCATGATACTAACCAAAACACACCGCATTCCCGTAGTGATTCGATGCCATGCCAGGACCTCCCCTTTACGAGCACGGCTACATTGAACTGGATGCAAAATACTGCCAATTTTCATCCATCCATCTCTTCCGACCATCTCTTCATCCAACTTGATGGTACCAATCCGGACGTCTTTTGCCTTTATTCAGTGTACGTTTTAATTGGGAAGAAAACTCAAAGCTTATCGTAGGTGAGCGACCTCACCTTAAAAAGGTCAAACTGTCATTCCTGTCATGTTTGATTTACGAGTTCTTAGATGAAATGTGTACTCCATGATGCAGTTAGAATAAGGTTTAGAGGAAAACAAGATCTATAGCTAGTCTTCAAACAAATTTAAATGTCATTGACCAGCACAAAGTATGAAACGAAACATTATAGGTTATGTTTTTGTGATATCCTCTTTCCCAAGACTTCTTTTGATTAGCATAATTAAGAAAAAAATATTTTCGGAATAACATGGAGAAAATTGAGTCATTTCAAGTACACAGATTGAGTAAATAAAATTTTCAAATGTATTCGCTTTGATTTTCTATGGTATCTGACAGTTTTGACAGATGACAGCTTCGCCAGATGACAGCTTTGACGGATATTTTAGGTGAGCTCGCTTAGATGCCACCTGTCGTGATAAATAAGCAGTTTTCTTCGCCATTGATTGCATACATAATCCCGTCACTCTGTGTTGAGACGTAATCAGTCTTCGCTGGATGAAAAATTACGCATCATAGAAGAAACTCGCGAGGAAATGGGAAAACGTACTAACTAGAAAATAGTAATTTATGCCGCGGAAAACCCTTGGAAAAAAATCAAAACCCTAGTATGAAAATTAAGAACAAGTAAACAGTTATCGCTCGTAATGTATGGGGAATTGACTCTGCTGATTAGCTTAATCGCCACATATTAAGGGCATTCATTAGCAGCTCGTAATCAATACCAGAACAAGATAATCAGCACTTTAGTAATAAAAGCTCTTTAAGTGTCAATTAAAATAAATCAGCACTTGGTGAAACCAGGCTTAGGGAATTTTTCACCCACTGCTGATTAGCTTAATCGCCACATGTTAAGGGCCCTTCTTAGCAGCTTGCAATCAATACCAGTACAAGACAGTTCGCACTTTAGTAATAAAGGCCCTTTAAGTGTCGATTAAAATGAATCAGCACTTGGTGAAAATCAGACTTTAAGATCTAAAAATTACGCAATACATTGTAATTCTGAATTCAGGAGTGAGCTACTTTCAAGTAACGCGAATGCGAAATAAAATTCGCAATACACCTCGAACGTAGAATATTTTATTTGATATAAACTTTAATTTGACTTCGGAAAAACCGCGCGAAGCGAAAGAACTTGCCGTGGAAAATTTATACTCCAGATATAACTCCCTTCACGGGGTGACTCGGTTCGCTAAATTGCAACTTTTGAATTACGCTCTTATAAAACCGCGAATTATTCCACATTGTGCTGCGGAGTGTTATGAAATTGGTTGTGAAGTGCTAGCGCTAGTTCTGCAATGAAATCTAGATGGCACCTTTTTGGCATCAAGCTAATTTTACAAATTTATATTTTGCGGGATTCTAGCATTACTTAATTCCATTCAGTTTTTTTAAAGGCTTCAGAAAAAAAGGATGAGGTTCTCAATTCGTCGGATTCTTTTTTAGGGCTCCGTACCGAAAGGGTAAAAACGGAACCCTATTACTAAGCCTCCGCTGTCCGTCCGTCCGTCTGTCCGTCTGTCACAGGGCTGTATCTCATGAACCGTAACAGGTAGAAAGCTGAATTTTTCACAAATTATGTATTTATTTTGCCGCTATAACAACAAATAGGTAACATTATAAAATAATAAAAATTAAAGGGGGGCCCCATACAAAAAACGTGTTCTTTTTTTGTAAATCCTGTACGATCGTACGGAACCCTTCGTGTGCGAGTCCGACTCGCACTTGGCCGGTTTTTATGTATGTTCACCGATCATTCGAAGACCCCTGGACCGATTTGGAAAATTCTTTTTTTGTTCGCGTTTCGTGCGGTAAGGTGATTAGAAATTAGGAATTTCATAAAAATATCAAGCACATTTTGTATGTTCATGTCGTTACACTAGAAAGAGAAAATAAACCTAAGTGTACTGTGAGTGTGGCCTGGTGCAAAATAAAAAAGGACCAGGCATGGCAATAGTTTCCATGCGGTGTGTTAGGCTTATTGTTTTGATTCGGTGTAGTGTGGTATTAGCCATCCGTTTTCAGGGGGGGTAACCGACGTAATATATGAGAAAATAAGTAAGGGAATTTGATAAATGCTTCACCAATCAGATGCGTTTATGTCATACCTTCTGAATAGAATAGAATATAATAGAATAAACGTTTATTTTCTCATTTAACCAGTAACCGTTTTGTATACAGTACTCGTAACTTCGAACTAAGAGGAAAATGGAGCCAACTCAGCTAACGTACAACTCCCTCGCGATGATAGTGTTGCAGCGCTGATCTTCCGTTGGTCCTAACACACTTAAGGATAAGATATAATATATGTTATCAGCTATCACCACTGAATAATAGAATACATGACTAAGCATATAAGCAACAACAATAATTACACATCCTACACATATACAGGGTGCCGTAACGGCCAGTGCATTAATTTCGCCAGCGTGATCCTCATGTTTTTCCGAGACAAAAAAGTTTTTTTTTTCTCTAAAGTGTCTAGTTACCGAGATGTATTTTTTTTTATTTATGTTTTTGTCTACTGTAATTTGATAAGGAATGTTAGGTTTTGCTAAGGAAGGTCTTGGCATGGAACCTAGATCCCACGTGGCGTGTCAGGCTAATGGCATGAAAGCATGTGTGATATTAGCCATCCATATCCATGTACACACAACACTCCCACCTTCTTACAGACCATTCGATTCTTTTTACACTAAATTATTGAATTACTTTGTACGGATTTTTTTTTTATTTAGAGGATATTCAGCAAAAAAGATATGTAACTATTTTGGTTGTATCAATCCCAATAATCAGTTCCCAAATTTAATGTGCTGCCGGTTACGACACTCTGTATATATCAATAACAGAGTAAGAACACGTTTTACACATAAATCTACGAAACATTACCTTAGGTGAAAACAATTAAAAACAAGAAACAACCACAACGGGTCATAATATAGAATATAGATGTAAAGAAAATATGCAGCATAGAACATAGAACTGTAAGTGAAATTAACATTATATTAAAATTAAATGCAATTAACAAAACTAAGGATTTAAATAACAATCAAACTGAATACTGCGCTCTTACTGGGTAGAATTGGCATCCACTTCTGATTGGTGCAGAATTTCTCGAATTCCCTCACACATTTTCTCACATTTTACGCCGGTTACGCCCCGGTAATATAAGAAGCATGGCGGGAGCAACCTGTGCGCACGTAGGTCCTCGTAGCCAATTACTGTCGCAGCAAACTCTCCGCGCCACCGCCCGCCCTAGACTCGTCTAGGCGGATCTTTTCTTCCGCACGCTCTCGATCTATCCGTTTGAACGGCTAGTAGCCCAGGGGCGCGTGGACTTGCCTTGCGTGCCAGGGGTCGTGGATTCAAACCATTTCATTCATGCGCTACTTTACTTCTCTTCCCGAGTTGGATAAGTGCATTTCGTTACAAACGTAAGCTGTTCTGTGGTCCAGAATCCATGTAAAACTGTAGGGCGGCCCAATTGGTCCCATCGTATTAGATGGAAAGATGGTCAAAACGGCAATGAAAAATTGTCCGTGTTTCCACCCAGTTGTGCTCACAAAGAGAAGGTTCCGTATGGCACCTAATTTCTTTGGGAATGCGATGTGTCGGGCTAATATCATGACGGTGGGTGTGGACGCTTGGACCATAATTTCTTCCAGTGCGATGGTACCAACCCGGGTAAGTTTAACCCTATCACCTAGTAGGGGAGGTCTCCACAGTCACCATGGAACAGTACGCATTCGTGCCGAAATGCACACATCCAACTAAGAAATTTAAAGAATTTTTAGAAAGAAAGAAAGAAGAACGGGGCGGGAATGGCCTTTGGCATGAAAAGCAATTCCTCACGCCCCCGAGCTACGAGCCGCTCTGCAGTGTATTTATTTCGAACGCTTATCTATAATCCGATGTCGCTTCCAACGAGAATCGTAATAAAAGAGCCCACCAAATTGCCGGGTTGAATAATTCAATTTAAATTTCTCCCATAAACACGTTATTAGCAACATTACAGTAATCCGCCGCCGAAATTAAGGCAATTTGAGGCGGAGTGCGAATTAAGGCGGTCTACGCGTGAGCTAGAGCGGTTTTCGCCATGCCCTATTTGTTAAGTCTCACTTGATTTATTTTCTTGGGCGGCGCTCGGCTGTTGGCGGCGAGGATGGAAAGACGTAAATGGCGATCGAAACGCATTCGTGTGGCGCAGTGTAGCCACGAGCCACAGATATTTTAAAATATCTGTGCCACGAGCATAGAGTACAGAGGCAGGGATTTATAGAGGCACATTCAAGTAGACACTGCTTTTTTCACCCATACAAGAATGGATAGTCTGCTTTGACATTACTTCCATACATTTTATGGCAAATTTGACAGTTGGAAGACTTGGTAATCGTCTCAAGGTCCAAGAACTGCCTTTGAGGCCCGTTTCAGTCGCTTCCGTGAACTTAGAAGCGTAGCATCTGAATGTTGGTTTCCGCAACTTGTATCGTTGTATGTGTTTGCAAAACTATTGTCCTGCCAACTTACGAGCAAACATACGATGTGTTTGTAAGTCGTAGCAGCGGGTGTAGTATATTCACTTCATGATCTTATTCAAAACAGAAAACTGCTTAGTCATCACGACTGGTGGCGTACCATACAAAATTAATGAGAATATATTTCAAAATTAAATTTACTCAACCTACGTAATTAAAATGACTCAATTTTCTTGTTATTAATCTGATACTTATTTGTTCCAAATTATGCTAATCAATGAAAGAATATATCACAATAACATAACCTATAATATTTCATTTCAAACATTTCAAAATTTAGTTTGAAGAGAAACAAAAGTTCTTCTTTTCCTCCAAACCTTATTCTAACTGCATCGTACGTATTGCATCTAAAAAGTCGTAAATAAAACTGTCAGAAACGACAATTTTGACGTTTCCAATGAAAGGTCGCTCATGCGACACATGCAATAAGCTTCGAATTTTCTTTCCCATTTAAATAACATATCAGATTATGTACATCTGCATTGACTGCGTGACATTTTTAGTGGTGAAAGCATGGAGTTGAAGAATGTAATTTCTTCACCGCCATGGGTGAAGGGCATACATTAAAGAGGAATGGATAGAGTGCTGTTGATACGGATACTAAAAGTCCACAGGTGGCGTTGCAATTAACATTTCAGAATAAATTCTTTTTTTTTTATTTACAATGACATTTCCTAATTTATAGTTAACATTTTGACTAACGTTTTGATCATGCCCACCTAGGCAAAATTTAGAGCCAAGTTTAGTTTAATGACAGTGTAACTAGTTCTGGCAGTGACGGCAGATGGCGCTGGTTTGTAATGTCATAGTATCATCGAAAATAAGCAGTTTTCAGCGAGTTTTGTACGTTGCATGACGTTAGCTATCCATACCTTGCTCTTTAATCTATGGTTTTTATGTAGCTAGACATGGACGGCTAATTTCAAACTGAAAGTCAGTGAACTGTGAACCGAAACAGACCACATGGGAACTAGGTGCCTTGCCAGGACCTTCCTTATATTGCTCGGCTACATTGAACTGGAAGGAAAAAACGGACTATTTCCATTGCCGCTTCGACCATCTTTCATAAGGTGAAGGGTAAGTGTTAGGTTACGCGTTCTTCTTGGCCGAGTAAACTGAAATAACTCGAACAAGCACATTTATATCGTTTGGAATAATTTAGTTCTGAAATTTTGTACCGTGCCCGCGAATGAGTTAGGCCCGCCGGGTTGGGCCACCTTAAGAACGAATAGCACGTCAATGGTTAAACGTGATGAAAAAGTAGTCATATCAGCAATTGTATAAGAGAACTCAGGAGGTGGTCCTCCTACAGCGATTGAAGTAGGGTAGAAGACAATTAGTATGCGCTGAAAGATGCCATGCACAAGTTGAGAGATACCAACTCTGAGGATACCAACTTGCTGTGAGCGAGCTTTGCGGACCTTCACATGCAACAATGCGCAATCACGATTTCATGAAGTAGAAATACGATTTAATTACGAAGCTATAAATTAGCCGTAGTAAATTAGCTGACAATTTGATTTTGTGCAACTTTTGAAATGATGGCGTCGTCAGGAATACTTAGGTACACCCGCTTATAAATTATATATATTTCATTTATATTACACAGTTCAAGTGTTTATCGAGCTCTTTAAGGTGGGCCTTCCCCTCAACTCCCCATAAAAACGTTGAGAGAAGGCCATGCGCATATTTCTTGTCAAATAGCCATAATTTAACTCGAAACAGCTTTATTTAATCGAACTAGATGCCAGATAAATACGGCATCGTAAAATTGTGTTTGGTTTCTAAGTTATAAAGTTTGAAAGATCGATTTTTTTTGCGCGCTTTATTCAATAAATTTGGACGTGGATTACTCAACGACAACACATTTCTTGGATGTAGGCTAGGCTTCATGAAAATTGATTTTTGACTACAACGTTCGTGGTTTACTTTTAGTTATAAGTCATTTTGTAATATATTTTTTAAATCCAACCAAATCAGACACTATGCGCATTGTCTGCTCACGAACTATGAATCCCTTAGTCGGCTCTAATTAAATGCACGGTAAGATATTATAAATTACTTATATATATATATTATGAGATATAAGTTATTTATTTTATTTAAGACAGGCAGCCTAGGCTGATGTGTCTAAATAGAGTATACAGTTTTTTTATTTATTAATAGTTTTTTTTTTCATTTATTCGGTTTCAGTTCACTTAGTTACTTATGTTAAAAATGTATTTATTTAGAAAAGCGTCCAAACGATTCTTAAATTGATTAGTGTTACGTATGGATACAGTGGCACAGTACAATAACTATTTGTTATTGTTTTTGAAAGATCCTGTATACTGTTTATAACTTTTTGGGTATTTTCTGCATGCAGCCATCCATCTAGTTATTTACCTGAGTTAATTACGACAGCACAAGAGGGAAACACACTATCCATCCATCCCACTCAAGCCGTATACGCATATCATCGAGCACGTAAGGACGGGAGAGCCGATCAAAGCTCATCCGTTGCTAATGTTAGGTCCGTAACAAAACATATAAATAAAAACAATCTAAGCCTCCATATATTCGGAGCTGAAGATAAAAATCAAGGCACTCAGAAACATGATAAAACCGTCCAAGTGCGAGTCGGACTCGCACATGAAGGATTCCGTACTATCGTACAAGATTTAACACAGAAAAACAGGTTTTTTGTATGGGGGACGCATTTAATTTAAATTTTTTATAATAATTGTTATAGCGGCAAAATAAATACAAACTCTGTGAACATTTCAGGTGCCTATCTATTACGGTCCATGATAAACAGACCTGTGGCAGACGGACGGACGGACGGATGGACGGAATGACGGACAACGGAGGCTTAGTAACAGGGTTCCGTTGGCACCCTTTGCGTACGGAATCCTAAAATTAAGTTCGTTCCTGACGGGGGTCACGCTTTTTTTTTTATTTTAACTTATCTAAAAAATGACATTCGCTTTTATCAGGCTAGTGCCCGGAGACAATCGCGAAATGAGTGCAATCTTGATTGGAAATTTGCAGACGATTCGATTATCTTGGGCTGTAAAAATGTAGGTCGCGCCATTAGAGACGGCGCCAAGATGACAGCGAATCGGGGCGAATATTGGAACAGGCTTATTACTTGATTGCAGGCACTTGTTATCTTTCTCTCTTTTTACGTTTTTAAGTGTATAACAAGGCTGCTGTATTCCTTGGGACCTAAGACAGCGTAAAGGAATACCACACAATCACCAATAGAATTGCTACTCGAAATAGAAAATTACCTGCAAAGTAACATAAATCTGTTTGTAGCCCTGCTGAATGACTATTGCGAGACCTATTGTCATAATATACATTACTCCATGAGAGCTGCTCGTACCTCAGGGGCAAGGGGACTCGCTTTCCATACCAGAGGTAATGGGTTCGACCACCGCTCTGTTCCTGCACCACTTTCATACTCTTTCTGAGTTGGATAAGTGCACGAATTCGAGCTCAATGCTTCGGAATCCATGTAAAACTGTATGTCCTCTTCCTCTACTATGTATACATATTGAACGAAAGGCGAGGGGCGAGGATTTGAACCCAGATTTGTACGCAAGGCAAGTCCCCGCGCCACTATGCTACGGGCCGCTCAAAGTTAGCCGGTACTCAAACTAAGCACTGCATTCGCAGGGCAGGCCCCACATTCGTCGATACCCCCAAGAAGCCGTGCGGGGCGTGTGTGCACAAACGACATCATTAGGCCCCGGGGGCCCACTCCCGGCCATTACGGGCCCGGGGCACCGCTATCTGCCCGGGAAGGGGGGCAGATAGCACAAATGACTCTTGTACGCGGCCAAAAAGTTGAGCTAACTTCATTAGCGTCCGTTTTCGAACGAAATAAAAGTTCGAGATAGTGGCGGAGGGAAGACGCTTTCCGTTAGGTCGTGGGGGGAAAGTTACTTTTTTCGTTAATTCCAAAGTTTGTGATGGCGGTTGTCGGCGGGAGGTACACGAGCGCTGGGGGTATACTCATGAGATTCTCAGCTGTGATTCACCGGTGAGTCACAACGCTTTCGTACTCATGAAATGACAGGCGCAAGTCACTCTAGTTTTGTCCCTTTCTAATTATTCTAATGAGAGTGCGATGACACTCGTTTTCGTTTTCCTGAGGATCTACTCATGAAAGCGAGAGCTAAAAGTTCTCTGTTCGCTTCTGTCAAACGCTATGCAGAAAAATAGTAGGCTTTTATTTACACTATATTTTTTTCTATATATACTTTGACAGAAGCGAACACGAGAACGTATTGCTTTTGCTTTCATGAGTATATATGCTGATTAGATTTACTGGGGGTGTCCGTGAAGTTTGAAAGATGTTGGTCTCTTACACACAAACATTGAAGATCTACCTGCCTAGTCGCAGCTTCCTAGGTTAAATATAGCCGTTCCGAGAGAGCTCAGCTCTGGAATTCCGTAATCTCTAATCGGGAATCCTGAGTCTATAAAACAGCTTGTATAGCTTTATTATTAAAATGTTTTCGGATAGACATTGTTATGAATCACTTAGTTATTTTAAGTTGACTTTTCGTCCATCGCATTGGATTTGCAGATTTCGGAACATAGTACCTATTTCAATTAATATAGGTTTTCCGTCGAAAAAAATCGCTTTCAAAACCGCTATAAACGCTGTTTTCTAGACTCAGTATTCCTGATTCCTGATTAGGGAATTCCAGGAAGATGCCTGCAGTTTCAGTGATAACAAGCGTGCACGTGTCCCGTCCTGCTGCATGGAATAAATTCGCCATCGCCAGATTAATATTTTGCAATTTCATACAGAATTTAAAAAAAAAATAGTCATCCACGAAGGGCACCTACTCCTATGAATGTCCTTTAGCCACATAGCTCATCCAAATCAAACGACAAAAAATATATTATTTACTTTGCAAGGGAATTAAAGTATGTGTATAAGTACGTACTAAGCTCAAGATCAACTCTGAACTTCAGATGAGAGTCGAGTGTCATCACTGTCATCCCATCCACTCTCTCCATCTCGTAAACTGAGTAATTGCTACAACCATTTACACAACATTACATTTTTAGCGGCGTGATCCAAGCCTGATACCTTCGAATTATATTTTCGACAAGGCAGCGACCAATGTATTTCGTTTAAACAAAAAAATACGATAGATCTCATAAAACTAGTTTAGCAATGGAAATGTACAATTTTACCACATTTATGAATAATGTTGAAATAAAAATGTTATGTGTTAAATTCATACGGCCCCGTCGAAGCAAAACAGACAGTCTAGAGGTTAGACGAATTTAATGTAATCAAATGACACAAAACAATTGATAAAATCGGTCGTGACTGTCCGTTTTTCAATACGCGGGCCCCCGCCTCTCTACCCCTACGGCGTCTCCTCGTGGTAAGTCTTCATATCTGGTTGCCATTAGGGGTAAGTTGGCGGGAGGAATTTCGTCACTATACGGTTAAATTATAAGAATTATTTAAAATAAATACTGCTTTATTTTAGGTTTACTTCGTCGAATGTAAACTGCATGAATATGTACTTTCCATGCATTCCAAGGAAGGTGGCAGGATCTTGCGATGGAAATCAAAGGCTAGCAGCTCCTCGTCTCGATGTAGGCGTTTATATCAATGGGGAAAAACCTTCAGGTGCATATATTTTTGCTATTAAATACATATTTCAATGCCCTATTACACAAAAATCTACACAAGGGTTTTATTAACCTAACAAAGCATGATTTTACAAATAAAACGGTCCATATTCAGGCACACTTGTTATAATCAAAAAAATATGGGATTATAATTTAAATTATTATAATTTAAATTATTATGATTAACATTTAAAAATACATGATCTAAGTCCGCCGTGCGTCGTGATCCAATGTGCGCTGTGTAAAAGTAATAAATTTGTTGCTCACTCACATTTGTCAATGTGCTGGGGCAATATTTGTGGGCGGCGGATTCTTAAAGAAGAGCTTTTATTTTTCTTTAATTTTATAATACTTTTATATATTTATAATTTTATATAACTGAACAGTACACACTTTGAAATAAAATATTATAGGTTTATGTTATTGTGATATTTTCATACACTTCATTTGATCAGCATAATTTGGAACAATTTATTATTAAATTAATTAATTATTAAAAAAAGGAATGTCTTGGACATGATGGTGCTTTTTGACATAGTACGGGGTCGAATTGATTGCGCCGAATTGCTGAACGAGCTGAGTTTGAATGTGCCTTGCCGTCGTACCCGACACATACCATTATTTCACGTGCCACTTCAACGCACAAACTATGCTGAAAATAAGATATTAACGCGTATTACACGTAACCATAATCGTAAGTTCAATGAAATTGATATCTTCATCCACACCAAATATACATTTCGAAAAAAAATATTGAAGCTCTTGTGACACTTGAAGACATTTAAGCATAAATTTAAATAATACGAAATAAGCAAAATCATTCATCAATTTCATACATCTTCATTCTCATTCCACCCATATTTATATATATATATACATACATATACATACACACCCTCTCACACACCACACACACCCTCACACAATATCTCACCATCATACACGAATACAGATGGAGCACAGTCTTTTTTGTACAAGAAGTGGAAATCTGTTATTGGCTTATGTTTTGCATTTTTGTCATTGTATAAAAGCTATGTTCATAAAAGCTGTTGATTTCCCAAATAAATAAATAAAAATAAATTAATACAATCAGAGGCGACGCTTGCGCGCATGATGATAGCGAGCAGCGGTCTGGCGACAAAGTGGTGTCCCCGCGATGCATATAACATCACTTTTGTTGCTCCATTTATGATGTATGGAAGGGCCTGTACTTGAGTAATAATATTTATGTCAATGCGCTTAAATATCTTTGCTCACACAAAATAGTAGTTGATTGGTTTTTAATAAGACGACGTATATGACCTCAATACGTTTACCCACAAATCGCTTTTTGTCATTTACAGTTTACACTATCATTAACAACCTACGATACGATTTTCGCCTAACGCCAGACTTGGGCACTCGAATTGTCAAATGTCGCGCGTCGTCGCGGTCCGATTTGGCGCCATAAAAATATGACGGCGTGTCTGCCCTCTAATGTTGCGTTCCGTCTTCGCTTATGGACGCGCGCGGAGCGGAGGCGTTCCGTCTTGACTTGGCATGGAGTGGATGTCGTTTTGGCAGACGTCATTTTTCAGTTAGCTGAGGGGCGCGTAATTATAGCAGGGCCACTACATGTTTCCTTTTTTTAAATTATTTAATTCAGTTATAAATGTTGTTAACGGGGCTATTTTCCGAACGTAAACCAGGTACCTATTCCTTGGCACATTGTAAACCAAAAAAGGGAGATAATATTTGTAATATGATGATAATATAGTACGGCTTAAAAAAATCGTCCTGCCCAAATATTTATGTGTAGGGTAGTTATCAACAACGTTTGGATCATCCGCTGTTTAACACAATTTTTGAGCTCGATACGAACCTAAGATCATTTTATTAGCTATTAATAAAATAAGATAAAATAAGATAAGATAATTCTTCACATTAATATGAGTGCTGGAACATTTTATCTTCTTTTGTCAAATATCGAATATTAATTTTGTAAAGATTTTATCTTCAAACTTAAATTAATGTCAAAAAGTAATGACGTGACTGTCAAGTACCTACTTACAGTTCATCCATTAGCGTTGTTTGTTTGTTGCTAACAAATTAAGGTGGCCCATCCCGCTCATCTCCCCATACAAAAGGGGAAAGAAGATCACGCCCATATTTCTTGTCAGAGATCCAAAGTTTTGCTCAAAATAGCTTTATTTGATCGAATTAGATGTCTGAAGACCATTGGCATTGTAAAACTGTGTTTGGTTTCTAAGTTATAAGGTCCGAAAGCTCGAATTTTTCGCGCGTTTTATACAATAACTGTGGAGGTGGATTACGCAATGATACAGTAAGAACATCTTAAAAAGATTAGTCATCAGACATAGCTTATTTAATCAAGATTTATAATCTATTTGGTTTTTGTTAGATTTTTGTTTACAGCGGTCGTGGTTTACTTTTAGCTATAAGTCGTTTTGAAATTAAAATTTTCGTAAATCTTACCAAATCATACACTATGCACATTGTCTTTTTTGTGGACATGTTGCATCTTCCTCATCACGGAGCCTGGCTTATTTTTTGGAACAGAAAAGGTCCCAGAGCGCAACAGCACGGTTTTGTACCGTGCCCGCGAATGAGTTAGGCACGCCGGGTTGGGCCACCTTAAAGGTTGTTGGCGACAGCAATTAGATTAGTATTTCTAATGGACATTGGTAGGAGTAAAATTAATTCTTCTGCTTCTGTCAGATGCAATTGACTTATAGTGTCCCAAAACTTTTCACATAACTTTTGATTATTAAAATTCAATTCATCAGATTAGAGGTTAAACAAAATACATATAATTATCCTGCAACTAAGTGCATTACATGATACTGAAATCAATTCTGCTTTTAGCCTTCCGTGTCCCACTTAGCATATTTTCATACATATAATGAAACATGCAACACCACTTATCCGATATGCCAAGTCATTTTAGGTGTCGTAAATTCTATAAACCGGTGCTCGGACACCTTCTAAAGCATTTTTAGATAATGTTTTTAATGAAGTAACGTTTTCTGCTAGAAGTTATGCACATAAAGTGTCTTCGTGCATCCAAAATGTATGATAATGATCTCTCCATGGTATGCAGCTATGTAAGTATTTTATTTATTCGTATAATATAACTTATGATGCAGCTTTGCTAAGCAGCCAGGGTTCTTTATTTTAATTTGAATAATATTTATTCAAACTCATCAATGAAATTTATGTATATTTCTAAAGTTAGTCCTGTCAGGTTCTTGAAGGCTGAGATAATTAGTCGTAACCGTAACTAAGACTAACGGAAAGTAGTACTTTCTGACGTCACTTCGACATATTTTGTATGGACTTCAAAGTAATGCAAAGTGACGTCACAAAGTACTACTTTTGGTTAGCCTTAATTACTATTTATCTCAGGAGCCTCGACTGCACGAACAGACGGCCGAGTTAATCAATGTTCAAACACGTCACTTTTACTGAAACGCATGGAGTTCCTCCCATGCTGTCCATACAAAGTGACGTATTTAATCGTACGTTGAATATGATTTTGATTTTTTTGGGCTTTCCTGCACTTGGCCGTTAATGATAGATTTTGTTAACCAATGTTTATTTTTAATGAGGTTTAGTTTTTTATATCTTAAAAATTGGCGTCCGCATGTGGACGCTGATGTATACATATGTGTAGTGTATGTATTTAGAGATACTTTCTAGTGTTCTGTTTAAATGACTAATTACATTATTTACAATGATGAATTACATTGTTGACCGACGCAGCCGCGACGGTAGTGTACATGGAGGTGAAGGCAGTGTATATTATAGATAATATAATATTACTGGTGTATATATTCTTTGGCCGCGGACCTCCCAATTCACCCATGCGCATACAAAATGCTAGGCGTCATCCACCCGACGACGGCGCCATTAACATAATGTCTGCCCCCAATCCTAATGACTGTCGTCTCTTTTGTAATGGAAATCACTCATTTGAATACCCGACTCCCTAATTAATTTGCTCGCTCAAGACATGCTGTTTCTTGCAGATTATTGGAATTGAGATGTGTGTGTATGGTATCCTCAGTGACATAGAATTGTTTAAATAAACTATTACGTGACGTAAAAACATTGAAAATTGTTAAAAACGCTATGTCTCGGTGCAACTGAATAGTTTCATCGCTCATAGGCAATCATGAAGCGAGCACAAGAAGTTCTCACAACGAATAATGTCTATGACACTTTAGAGATTACCGCGGTCGTTAGTCATGTTTAATAAATGTTACGGCTTTTCACGCGGCAGGAAGAGACTTTCAGTCGTCTGCTGCGTACGAACGTGGCTGATGCCTCCTTGATAACGGGCTGAATGATTAGCTCGAAACGTCGGAGAATGTCTCTTCCTGCCGCGTGAAAATCCGTAACATTTTTCAAACACGTGAAATGTATTTAAATTTACGATTTATAAACATTTTGTTAAGTTATTCAAAAAGACTAATAATCCATAAAAAATATATGTCCTGCTCTGATATTAAAACTACAAATCTAGCATTATACATTTTTTAAACTTTTTTAAAATAGTTGAAGTTTAAAAAAGGGTGAAAAAAAATTCAAACAACAAGCGGACTTATTTAATTAAAATTTTAATTTTCTACACAACCGCTCAATGTTACGATATGAAAGGAATGTGGCGTGAAGTCATGAAACAAATACGAAAAGATATTAAACGAGCAGCACTCATTCCTATATGGAGTGTTTCGGGGTAGACAAACTTAAGGAATATAATTTACTCATTATTAGAAGAAGTGCTATTATGTCAGCTTCAGTGGCCCAGTGGCGCGACACTTCGGCGATCGCTCTCCGAAGTTAAGCAACGCTGGGTCCGGTCTGGTCTTAGATGGGTAACCATTCGACCGTTGAGACAGGCTGGCCGTGGTTCGGATTCCACTTTAAGCTGTAGTTCCCCTTCCTTACTTACTAGGTGGTAGGGTTTATCCCGCCCGGGTTGGTACCATCGCATTGGATGAACGATGGTCGAAGCGGCAATTAAAATTGTCCGTGTTTTCCATCCAGTTCAATGTAGCCGTGCAATATAAGGAAGGTCCTGGCATGGCACCTAGTTCCCATGTGGTGTGTTGGGCTAATACCATGACAGAACTTGTGGTATTAGTCATCCATGTCCAGTCACATAATATATATATATATTTACACAAATAAAAATTCCGATAATTATTTTTGGTAATCACAATACGTTTGTTGGGAGTCACGTGACCAACTTAGCACACTCTCAAAAATTCGCCTGCTAATCTCCAACAACCTAAAAAGTGGCGAAGGGTTAGGAGGAATTTGTCTGACACCGGGCAAAACTGAGTTCTGTACAGTCTATACTAATGACAGATTGGCCGGAATACTGTAACCATATTTGGGAAGGCAGCCACATCTATTTGTTGGCGTTCATGGATTAAATACAGCGCCGAGCCACCCGTCTTGTAAAAGCCACAGAAAGTTTGTAGGGTCACTTTAGTCTATTTTACAGCTGACGCTGCTCTGTGGAGCTTGCATCCCTATTACTATTAACTTATTTTAATATTGTATCTGTTATCGTGTTGGTCAATGATATCAATGTTAAGAACCGTTTGGACGCTTATCTAAATAAATATATTTTTAAAATAAGTAACTATAAGTGAACTGAAACCGATTAAGTGAAAAAAAAATGTAATACATCAATGAACTATGCACTCGATTTAGACATATCAGCCTAGGCTGCCTTTCTAATATAAAATAAATAAATAAAAAAATAATGTCATTGTAGTATAGGCTAATGTCGCAGCTAACGTGTGCATGCTGTAGTGACAGCTTGTGGTATTTAGTACGATGCATCTTCTTATCTGTGTTTTTTAATCAAGTAAAAATGTGGTTTTATTCTGTTTGTCGATCGTATAAATATATAATTATTATATTCCTCCCCATCCTACCTGTATCCGGAGTATTTGTCGTAGATAATTAGAGCATGCATTTGTGGTTGAGATCACCGAGTCTACTCAGGGAAGAGAACACGAGAAGTTCTCGCGTGAGAAGCTGTCAAACTCTATATTGAAAAAAGATGCCTACTTTTTTCTACACTTCTTTTGAGGAATCACCGTTTATCGAACTTGTTTCTCTGTCTCACCACTAGAGTATGGACATGACTGCCGGCGCGTGCTTATCCTCATACCTTCAAACTGGGAGCCTTCAAAAGAATTATAAGATCAATAGGTCTTCTTCCCTGGCGTCTTCAAATTAGCTGGAATGGTGCCTCGATGTGCGTGGTTTCGGAAGAATGGACCACCATAACATGTGTGGACATTGGAACTGACATAAAGGTTAGCATTGCCTTTCCATTAGGAAAAAACACAAAAGTAATTGACGTTGCGTTGACAGCTGTCACTGTCAACTTGGAAACGGAAGATAAACCGCAGATTTGTTTTCAAGACCTACATACCCAAATTAATTTGCAATTATATTTGCCTGAATCTAGGAGTTTTTCGATTATTTCGTCTAAAAGACCATTATCTATTAAGTGAAAATGTTCAGCAAATCGTACCGCCTCAAAACCAACACCGCGTTGAAAAACTCTGAAAAGTATGTTTCCTGCCCATTGAACTAAAAAAACAACTAGAAGCGCCATCAGAGTCAAACATCATACAAGAGACCGTTTCAACTCGTTTTCCCCTCTAGCCTATGGTGTCGCCTTCATGAAATTTTTATTTTCCCGCTCTCAGTTATAATTTTTAATCAACAAACGTTTTGCCATCTTAATTATTCATAACATACTCATATTACTATTTATAACCAAATATAAGATTTGAATATTCAATTAACACACAAAACATTATGCGAATCAGGTAATTTAAAATTGCAACTTTCATATTAATCCTCACCTCAGAGATCTTTTTCTTAACCTGGTATGACTCAGTTATCCGTCGCATTCTGTTGCATGAGAGCGAGAGGGACCAAAATAGGAAAATCATGTTTGCTAGAAAGGGCGCGCACTTGTCTGAGAGAACACCACGCGATACACACACACTCACACCACAAATGCATGACTGACAGAGACCTATAGTGAAGTACTTCATAGAATATACGTATGCTAGTAACAGTTACCGGCTTTTCCGATAGTTCTGTCGTTCAATGTCGGATATCACGATAATGCCACCGCGCCGTACGCCATACTTCCACACATATCACCATAATATAACGCCATTTGATAAAATTTCGATAGCAAACCTGTGATATGTGATTCTATCTTCCGTCTTGGCTTTCCGGTAATCGTTTTTACATGTTTACACTACAAACGACGAAATAATTCTTTCTTTCTTCTACCATAGATCAGCACCTATACAATCGGCAAACATGCGCGAACGCCGTGACGGGTGTATCGAAACTGACAGCTCAGGTACTCTAAATTGTTCGAATTAGAGTACCTGACTTGACACGCAGGGGAAAGCTCAGAACGGATCTAAATGTTTTCTTTATATCGATGGTCCTGCCAATGTCTTTGCATTTATGCATCAGATAAACAATTTACTTCATTTTCGACTCCATTCAATGTGATGGAATACATTGCGCAGTATTTATTTTAGGAGTAAATATTTTATTGCAATAAATTATTGCTTTAATTTGGTAGTCAAAATGTCTCCCTAACGGTAGTTAATTACGTTTAACCCGAGCTTTTAAGTAGTTACTGTTACCCGTAGCTGCATAGCCTCATTTATTTACTATTTCTGGGTTCCGACACTGCCGCAGGGCCGCTGCATCCACGGCTAATATGCCGAAGCGTATTATAAGTGACATTAATATTGTGCGGAATATAATCATCATAAATTCATACTACCATCCACCTTCATACTACCCAAGATCTATAGCGTTGGCATACATTTCTTATAATCAATCAAATTGATTAGGCATAATTGAGTGACTACATCTAAATCTGCAAACGTTTACATTTTATTAGTGGAATGTATTTTATTATAATTTTTGTTAATGTTTTGTTAACATTGTTTTATATTCTTAACGCATCAAACAAGACAGTTTTACAAAATATAGACAATAATGGTGACAGTGATGACATTCCAGGAAGCAACTCGCCCAGAGGATTCGCCACGAGTTCCCCACCGTCACCGAGGAGCAGGCCAAGCAGCTGGTTCCCGCCAAGTCTGCGGCGCAGTGTCTCCGACTGACGACGCACGGCGGCGACGCGGCGACCGTGTTCGCCGTGGACGGGGCGCCGCTCGTGGTGGAGGCGCACGGGCGCCTGTACCCGACCGTGTGCGCTCTGTGGCAGGTGCCGGACATGGTGCCCACCATCACCATACACGAGCCAATTGTCGAGAAGGTGGGTTCTTAGTCTGATGTCTCTGTACTCTTTCTAGTATATACAACGCGATTCAAATAAGAATAGGACGGGGCTCGTGACAAACTTCACTCGAATTCGCGAGGGAAAGTACGCGGCAACACCGCGGCAAAGTACGCAGCAGTAACCTAGTTGTGGTAATATTCAACCCCTTTGCTTCTCTACAGTCAGCTGTAGTTTTGTTAGGGTGTACAGCAGTAACCTCGTTGTGGTAATATTCAACCCCTCTACTTCTCTCCAGTCAGCTGCAATTTTTTTGCGCCAAAATATACCTAATTGTAGTGGGAGAAATTAAATCTGTATTGACAATGAAAAAATAATAATACAATTACCAACCTGACGAAGTTTCTTGTCGGCTCTTCTTCGCCAGAAGTAATGGAACCGACAGGAAAAAAAATGACAAATCCGAGTGTGTAATATACATCTATTGGAGGAAATAAAGAAACTGAAATTGAAACTGACGGAGATTTTGGTGTAAATTCAAAGCCATTGTCATTTATTTGTAACGGCAAAGGTTAAACTAGTGTGGCATACGTGAAAATTACCTAAGGAATATTTTTTTTTAACTAAAAATACAACTACAAAATACCAAAATAACACAAATAAAATAATAAAGTGAATTTAACCACATTTTCCCCCGCAGCTAAAGGCGGGTGTGCCGCTGTATGTGCCAGGCGTAGTGGTGCCAGTGGGCGGGCGCGGCTTCCCCTTGTTCCAGCTCGGCGCCACCGTCGCCGTCAACTCGGACGCGAACCGCGCGCACGCCGCCGTCGGCCGCGCGCTCATGTCCAACGCGGACATACTCATGAAGCCGAGGTCTTATCCAGTTGATTTTTTTTATCTAACTGGACATGTTTAATATCACATCTACAGTCATGATATGAGCCCAAAATATCGCATCTTGTGCCAGGATCTTCCCTTTATGAGCACAGCTAAATTGAACTGGATGGAAAACACGGACAATGTTTCATTGCCGCTCCTACCATCTTTTAATTCAATGTGAAGGTACCATCCCCAGCGTACCTGACCCTAACAACTAGTAGGCGAAGGGGCCTACATTTTTACATGGATTCCGAACCAGGAACAGCTCGCATTCGTGACGAAATGCACTGATTCTCTCTCCAACTCATAAAGAAAGAAACTGATGCATGAACCCAGACCTCTGGCTTGCAAGGCAAGTTTCCGCACCACTAACCTACGAGATGGAATAAAAATAATAGGTCCTTACATGTCAATTAGATGGTAAACATACGATGTTAGAGAGAGGTTGAACAAGACAATGTATAAATCTATTATTTTTGGTACCGCTTTGTATGGATTTATGGTGACACTGGTTCTGATAACCACTTATCTTCTCGTCCATTTATTTTAAAGTTCTTGATCATGACAGTAGGCGTGGTATTAGCCATCCAAGCCCAGTTTTTATTTTAATATCATAGAAAAAAAAATCTTGTTGTAAATGGCAGTTATGGAAATTAGTGAAAAACCTGGATTTTAAGAACGGCCCGTAAGCTATGTCACACATATAAACGTAGTTTACTAATCATTTGGAAAACGCTATTCCAATGAAATTGATATTTAATATCTAATATCATGTAATAAATATCTGTGTCTGCACGCTTTAGTTTTTTTGAAAAATCCAAACCGAATGAAATGAATGCAAAAAGAAAATCTTCATACGAATCTAGTTTTCTCTGTGGTTTGACCCAGAATACATTTACCGAAGAAACAAAGACATGCAGACCCAGATATTTGTAGCCTAATATTAGATACCAAATATCAAGTAAATTGGAACAGTGGTTTTCAAATGATAAGTAAACTACGTTTGTATGGGAGGCGAAATTTTCTGATGCTTACGGGCCGACCTTGAGGTTTGCCATTTTAATTAAATGTGGGAACCAGCACTGCTCAAGCAACCTTTAATTTTGAAAATTTGATTGTGCTTCAATAAAGGGTGCTCAAATATATTTTCAAGAATTTGATTCTCTTCTGCAGCGGTGTGTGCCTCGAGACGTTGCACACGCTCGGAGACTTCCTCTGCCGCGAGCCGAAGCTGGGGCGAGTGGAGCGCCCCGAGCTGGGCCCTGCCGGCTACGCCGAGCCCGCCCCCGCCCCCGCCCCCGCCGCCACCGTCTCCGACAGCTTCCGACAGGTGGGCCAATTACAGCTGGTTAAACATTGTAACCATGTCAGCCTCGGTAGCCCAGTGGCGCGGTGCAGCGCCTTGCGATTCGATATGCTTGGTGAAGCACCTCTGAGCACGGTTAGGTTCTGGATGGGTGACCATTTGGGGGGCCTCATTGAGGCTGGCCGTGGTTCAGGTTCCACGTAAAACTGTAGGTCCCTTTTCCTTACTTCCTAGGTGGTAGGGTTAATCCCGCCCGGGTTGGTACCATCGCATTGAATGAACGATTTTCGAAGCGGCAATGAAAATTGACCTTGTTTTTCATCCAGTTCAATGTAGCCGCGCAATATAAGGAAGGTCCTCGCATGGCACCTAGTTCCCATGCGGTGTGTTAGGCTAATATCAGACGGTCAGTTCAGTATTAGCCATGCATGTCCAGTTAAATTAGATAAATTCTGCACCAAACAGAAGTGTTATGTCAAACCTGTGCTGTTACTGGTTAGAATATCTGGCATTCACTTCTGATTGGTGCAGTATTTATCTAATTCCCTCACATTTTACGCCGGTTCAGCTCCTGGTGTCTGTCTCCGCTTATGACTAGAGAACCATTTACTCGATTTTGATGCAGTTTGTATTTACATTAGTGCTGTACTTATGATGCTGTTTTAAGATGTTTTTATTTGATCGTTGAGTAATCCACCTCCAAAGTTATTGTATAAAATGCGCGAAAAATTCGAAGTTTTGGACCTTATAACTTAGAAACCAAACACAATTTTATAATGCCAACAGTCATCAGACATCTAGTTCGATCAAATAAAGCTATTTTGAGCAAAATTTTGGATCTCAAACAAGAAATATGGGCATGATCTTTTTTCCGTGTTTGTATGGTGAGTTGAGCGGGATGGCCCACCTTAAGACGATTTACAAAAAACGAACTGTTTTATGTCAAACTTTATCGGCAAATGAAAATATAAAAATCAAACTTTTCAGCTAACCATCACCGCACCGAGGCCAAAGGAAGAATGGCCGAGCTTAGGCGGCTACAAGGCCCCTGCGCCCCCACAGCCGGAGTGGGCCCGGGCGGAGACACAAGTGAACCACAGACTAGAGCAGATCCCTCCGCAGGACAGTCAAGCGGCCACCGACGAGACGATAGGGAGCGGCGAACTCGACGAGACGAGTGGAGCACTGGACGAGACGAGAGAAGATGAATTTCCGACAGATATGGACGGTCTGCTGAGGTTCTGTCTGTTGTCGTTTTTAAAGCTCGAAGGAAAGAAGACTGCACTGCCGCTGAGATTAAACTCATTATATAGGTAATGTGAATTATTTTTTATTTAGTGTTTTACCTGTGCTTTCGTCCAAAAAAATTGCAAACACTTTTGTGAACTAGCTAAGAGGACGATGACAAAAAAAATCCAGCTAAGTTTCTTGACAGTTCTTCGCTACGTCTTGTTGAACTGGAAAATCTTAAAATATGACAAATCTAAGTGCAGTGTACTATGGATGATGAATATACAATACAACAAGAAGTGTGGCTTAAAGATTGTAAAAAAAATAAAAAAAAACATAAGCTGTGGTAGCCCAGTGGCAAGACACCTCGGTGTTCGATCCTTGTGGTTAGGCAACACTGGGCGCTGTGGGGTTCTGGATGGGTGACCGTTGAACCGTTGAGACTGGCTGGGGGTCGAATTCCACGTAACTGTAGGTCCCTTCCTCAGCTTGTAGGTGGTAGCATTACTCCTGTCCAGGTTAATACATCGCATTCAATGATAGGTGATCAAAGTGGAAAATTAAAATACAGTTCCATGTAGCAGTGCTAATGAAGGTCCTGGCATGGCACCTAGTTCCCTAGGTAAAGCAACAATCACGATAGTGTGGTAGGTGTGCTATTAGGCATCCACTTCCAGTTCCATATTTTTTTTATAAAAAATGACATGGCATACGCCATACTCTTAACTCAGAGGCGCCCCTTGATGCCTATGGGCTTCCAAGCTTTATCTAGGGTTGCGGTAGGGAGTACTTTTGACACCTTACCAACCCTGTGAACGAAATGTCTCAAAACATTAAATAATATAGTAACCGTTGATGACACAATTTTCTGATTTATCCCGTCAGATATTAGCCTAACACACCACATGGGAACTAGGTGCCATGCCAGGACCTTCCTTATATTGCTGGGCTACATTGAACTGGATGGAAAACACGGACAATTTTCATTGCCGCTTCTCAGAGGTGCTCACCCCGCTTATCAATTTGCAAGGCGTTGCACACTGAGCTACCGAGGCTGACTATGTAATATATCTATACTAATATAATAAAGCTGAAGAGTTTGTTTGTTTTTTTGTTTGAACGCCCTAATCTCTGGAACTACCAGTCAGGTTTGAAAACATATTTTTACATTCGATAGCCTAATTCTTAAGGAAGGCTTTAAGCTATTGAACATCACGTAACGACCCTTAGGAGCCGTGCAAAAAGAAAAATAGTCAGATACGAAATGATAGCGCGGCGAGGGCCGAGACGGCGGCGGTGGCCACCCGACGAGGACCGAGTATTGCCGAGAAGAGCCGAAGGTACCACGCGCGAGCGCGCGAAGCGGCTACCAGCGCTGCCGATTACGACAATTGCCCAAAAACGTTCTTAGGATTCCCGGAATTCCGTAAAAATCCAGAATAGGAACGAAATTTTCAATTCGAATGAGCAAAATAAAAGTTCGTGCAGTCGACGGCCGTCCGAACAACTTTCGGGAGAAGATGAAATCCAAAGTCCCCGATTGCTTCAAGCGATCGGCAATGCTGCCCGCGCCCCTTGCCGGTCGGCTTCCCGCGATTGCTAACGATAGACGCGGTTGCAGAGATCATCGCTCCGTGGTCGTGTGGTACACGGATTAGTACGAGGTTTTTTTTACGTAAATTGTTTGTATTGTTTCTACCAACCCGCGCGGTATGCTAACTAAGCAATTAGCCGTGTCCTAGCTACACACATTAGTTTAGGCTTTTAAGGTTGATTGTTTAAAGGCGTATTGTTAAGATATTACGGTTTCAGTTGAACGGTTTCTTATTTTTTGTTTGTTAGATTAGTACTAAGCCAAGCGCGGTATTTTGAACTTTCAACGGGGGATACGAAAACCATGCCGGCCGGCCAGGTGCTCCTTCACCCCATGTTTGAACGACCCCGGGGGACTTTGGGGGAAATATATCGGTATGGAGTCGATTCCATAGATTACCGACCCTATAGAAAAAATATATAGAGGATCGGTGGGTTCTTATTTTGGATATGTCGACAGTGAATGGGTGCATACCCTGCCTGTTCCGCGTTGTGCGGTGGTAGAAATGGGACGGAGGGACAGCGTTGAGCAGCTCCGAAGGGCACTCTCCATGATAAAGACGATAGAATACATCGAGAGAACCTACATCCCTTCGGAGTTGAAGGGTCTCTAAATTTAGGGATACCTTGGGATCGTCGACGAGACGCACGGCCCGACGCTGTATCGAGTCCAGGGAGCCAAGCAGATACTTAGCTGATAATTGTACCTCCGTATAGCTCGATTTATTTCCGCAATTTTAGGGCTACTAAGCATCACGCTAAATTACCAGAGAGGGGACCAGTAGTATGAAATGCTTATAACATGAGAACCAATTACCCAATTTAGATGAGGTTTGTATCTGAGTCTAGCCGTATAGGCATCACGCTAACTTACCCGAGGAGTGAGAAGAGAGGGTTACATATTTATAACAAAACAATAAGTGGACTGCTCCTGCATGTGAAATTTGGCAGAGTACATCACTCTAGATCACGAGAGGGGTGACTGTTGCGATTAAAGGCTCATAACTTACGAACTACTCACTCGATTAATATGTGGATTGCATCTACGTACAGGACCTATGGGCGCGGTCGGGGTTTGGATGGGTGGCCGTTTTCGATGTTAATGCTGGTTGTGGTACGGATTCCACGTAAAAAATAGCTCCCCTTTCTTACTACCTAGGTTGTAGGGTGAATCCCGCTCGAGTTGTTACGTACCATCGCACTGAATGATGGATGGTCGAACCGGCAATAAAAAATGTCCATGTTTTCCGTCCATGGCAATGTGTAGTAGTGCCAGTGCAGGATCGCCCCAGCGCGGCGGCAAATGCTTTTAAAAAACAATTCAGTAATTGGCCCCAATATTTTGCAATATATTCAAGTACATTTCTTCCACTGAATTTATAAATGGCAGTATTTGGATGTTTTCTTATTCAATCATGCCACATCGGCTCAACGGATTTTGATCCAGTTTTTTTATGTTAGATACATTGTTTAATCTTCTGTTAGTAAAGTAGTTCAACTAGCCTTTTGGGCCAGCCCTTTGGGTTTCAGCCCGATATCAGTCCAAAACGACATTGACCCGAGCGGAGCCGGGTACCTCAGCTATGTATTATAAATGGGAACGTTAGAATATTTCTTATTTAATTAATGCATATCGGCTCCACCCGTTATGATTAAAAAGTAGCAGATAAATAACATATTTATTTTGCCTTTTGGGCTACCTACTTTTCATCTAGGAAATAATTCAGCTCGACATCAGTCCAAAAGGACATGGACCCGAGCGGAGCCGGGTACCGCAGCTAGTAATTTAATAAACATCATCAAAGTGCCATTTATGGCTGCCAAGCACCGATATTCGATTTCACTGAATGAGTTTTTATATGTAGGCAAATCTTTTTTCTCATACTAATTTAGGTCAAATCTGATTATTCTATGATAGGATATGTTAATACATTTATGGAATAAATACAGTTACAGCGTAAGCCTTTTAGCGAAAATGAAATGTCGACTCGCTAGGCCGGAGTGAAACACGTGTGCTTCGGTTGAAGATAGTATATTCAATAATTAAGTATTGGCGTGCGCGCGCGGCGCACGTAAAGAAACATAGCTGACGACGCAGCAGTCAGGTTACACATAATGTAGCTTACGCTACATACCTCTCTTAAAGTAGGCTAAGGGGTGAAAAAAAAACTACGAAAATAAAATAATAAAAAGTGACACTATTGCGTGAGTGGCCTTGAGCGCCAGCTCACTTCAGTATCGATGGTTCACTTTACTTTTGTTGCGTACTATTTGGAAATGTTGCTGTCTGTGTCTTTTTGATGAGTCGGTTGATTTGGTGATTGCGATGTGCGACCGTTGGAATTTTGCTGCATGGCAAAAATCGCTCAGTGGCGAGATTCCGTGAATTGAACTTTGTTACACGATGTGTCGTGTTGTTGCAATACCGTATGCAAGTCCATGGAGGGCATTGTCTGCAACTTCTTGGTACTTGCATGATTGGTCATGGCTTGTTTTATGTGGTTTTTTCATAGTTTTCGTAGGTTTGCTGTTATATCCTGCTTGCTGCATGCTCGTCTCAACAGACGCGATGGGTCGGTCCAGGTGCCCAGTGGGACGCGGTGAGTCGGTCGTACAGTTTGGGGGATGAGTGCTGCAGGCTTGCCCTTCTGTCTTGACACAGTGAGTCGGTCGAGTGCCCAGTGGGACGCGGCGAGTCGGTCATTCACTGGGTGACAGAAGGCGTCCAAAATTCTAGTAGCATTTTTGGGCTCACATAGAACGATGGAGAAGATAATGCAGATGCGACGTGGATCTACTGTGCTTGGAATGCCGAGGTTGTATACTTGCTGCTGGTCGGTGCTAAAGTTAAAGTTTGGTCGATCCCATCTTGAAGTGGTTATTTAGTGCCCAGTACGACGCTGTGAGTCGGTCGATGGTACTGGGTGATGTAATAGTGTAGTCGTCCAGGTCGACGCGGTGGGTTGGTCGATGCTGCTGGGTGATGATGTTGCTGGCGGCGTCCTAGTTGGCGTGTCTATACACTAACGTAGGACGACGGTGCTTGCTTTATTCTTGTATAGTTTGAGTAATGATTGATGAGAGTGAGGTTTGATGTTTGACATATTTGAAACATAATGGCGCAATGTTTCGGGCGAGGCAGATGTGTATACCGGTTTTAATGATGCGGTGGACGTCAGCACAGGCAGCTGTTAGTGGAGCTGTATCTGGTGACAGCTCAAGAAGCAGCAGTACCGCCGCACGCCAGACGGCCGATCGGGCGGCGGCGGCGAGGAGCTCGTGTTCTTCAGTCGAGGTCACCAATTTAGCGGGATGAAATGTCGGGTCGCAAAGCCGGAGTGAAACACGTGTGCTTCGGTTGAAGATCGAATATTCACTAATTAAGTATTGCCGTGCGCGCGCGGCGCACGTAAAGAAACATAGCTGACGACGCAGCAGTCACATAATGTAGCTTACGCTACAGCCTAAAGCGTAAACATTCGTTAATAATTATTATAAATTTATATATGAGAAACCTGTAGGTACACCGTTAAAAAAATATAAAAAAATTACAGCAATTCATTTATTAAATCTAGTTTAGTCATATCGGTCAGGAAATGTATGTGAACAAAGTTCCTAGAAAGTAATTTAAAACGAAAACAATGAGAATATCCAGACTCAATGTGTGTTACAACATCTAGTTTCGTTTCAGTTGTAAAGGAAAATAAATTGTTTGATGTGTATTTTAAGGAATCACATGGTGCCGCTTTGTCCACCGAACAAGACTTTGGACCTCAAGCAGTCTAGCTACAAGAAAATGGGCAAATTCATGGAAGCTATGCAACAGGTTAGAATGATAACATTAAATTAAGGTGGCCCAACCCGGCGGGCCTAACTCATTCGCGGGCACGGTACAAAACCGTGCTGTTGCGCTCTGGGACCTTCTCTTTTTCAAAGAATAAGACAGGCTCCGTGATGAGGAAGATGCAACATGGCCACAAAAAAGACAATGTGTATAGTGTTTGATTTGGTAAGATTAACGAAAATTTTAATTTCAAAACGACTTAAAGCTAAAAGTAAACCACGACCGCTGTAGTAAAAAATCGAACAAAAACCAAATAGATTATAAATCTTCATTAAATTAGCTATGTCTGATGACTAATCTTTTTAAGATGTTCTTACTTTATCATTGCGTAATCCACCTCCAAAGTTATTGCATAAAACGCGCGAAAAATGCAAACTTTCGGACCTTATAACTTAGAAACCAAACACAATTTTACAATGCCAACGGTCATCAGACATCTAGTTCGATCAAATAAAGTTATTTTGAGCAAAATTTTGGATCTCTGACAAGAAATATGGGCGTGATCTTCTTTCTCCTTTTGTATGGGGAGATGAGCGGGATGGGCCACCTTAATTTCAATTTTCATTTCATTTCATTTCATTTTTAGGGTTCCGTACCCAAAGGGTGAAAACGGAACCCTATTACTAAGCCTCCGCTGTCCGTCCGTCCGTCCGTCTGTCTGTCACAGGGCTGTATCTCATGAACCGTAATAGGTAGGCAGCTGAAAATTTCACAGAGTGTGTATTTATTTTGCCGCTACAACAACAAATAGGTAAAATCAAAAAATAATAAACATTAAAGGGAGGTTACATACAAAAAACGTGATTTTTTTGTGTTTAATCTTGTACGATGGTACGGAACCCTTTGTGTGCGAACCCGACTCGCACTTGGCCGGTTTTTATTTATCCTATAGGTACATTACATACACTCAGATACGTCAGATGGTTGCAAGAAGTAACATACAAATATGCAATACACATCTCAGATCATATAAACATGTCTTTTATTATAAAGTTTTACTTTCATTATCAGCTGTAAAGAGGCCTTGCCATAAATAAATAGAGAGTCCGATAAAAATTGTCCAATGGAAAGAGATCGACTCATTTGTAGACTAACATTTTAACATCGTCAGTTGTAAATAGGCTTTGCCAATGATTAAAGATAGGTTACATTCAAGGAAACAATAGTGGCAGCTGTAAATAGGCTTTGTCAAATAGTGTGAAATTATTATTAACGTCATAGTATAAGATATAGATATAAAAGATAAAAATGACAGTATTCTAATCAAAACATTAAGCAATACAAAATTAAAGACAACGAAATTACAATAGTTCGAATCATTCTGTAAATGTTTTAAGATTAACTGCTTCTTTAACCGTCTAAAAACTTTTTTAAATTAAAATGGACTTAATCTTTGATTTAAATTCAAACTCTCCCAAGGTGCGAATATCACATGGCAATTTATTATAAAACTTGAGTCTGTTACAAACAAAACTCTTTGATATTTTTGCTAGCCTGTGTTCTAGCTAGCTCTGTTTGCTAGTGTGTGTACTTGAATGTTATGTTTATTTCTGGTGTCATGTTTGTGCACTTCGCAGTTCAAGGGCATGTCAGCTAGATGTTTTCTTGCATACATTATATTCTGGAATACATAAGTACTTGCTAAGGTCATTACATTGTTTGCTTTAAATACTTCACGGCAAGATTCTCTCCCTGGAATTTGTAGAACAGCTCTAATTGCTCGTTTTTGCAGAACGAATATTCTATTAGCATCTGCAGCGGTACCCCAGAACAAAAGACATCACGCTATCAAAGTATGCGTAATATAACATTTTAGCTGTCTTCAATCCACATAATTCTCTTATTTTTTTTATTGCGTAGCAAGCAGAGCTGAGCTTTCCTGCGATTTTATTTAAGTTCCATTTGATCAATTCAGTTCACGTACCCGTGGGCCTAGTTCAAAATGCATGACGTTGGTTTTATTAATATTAAGCAACAGATTATTTGCCTCGAACCAAGCACTCAGGATTTCATAACATCAGAGAGGCATTCTTGTTGCATACTGAACGTGTTCTGTCTTAATATAAACGTAATATCATCTGCAAACATAATAGTTTCAACTTCTTTGTGTATGCCACCAGAGAGGTCATTAATATAAATGAGAAATAACAGAGGACCCAGTATAGACCCCTGTGGGACTCCTATTGTGACCATATGTGTGTCTGAGCTTTCCCCATTTAAGTCGCAAATTTGACTTCTGTTTTCTAGGTAAGATCTCAAGATATCTAATTCTTTTCCCCTTACACCATAGTGTTCGAGTTTAGCCAGAAGAATGTCATGAGAGACACACTCAAATGCCTTAGATAGGTCCCAAAATAAGCCATGAGTATAAAGTGATTGATCCAATAAAGCAAGAATTAATTACATTATTATTATATTAATTACATTAATTTATATTATTGCATTAGTAACTTATTTAGTTGTAAGTAATTTAAACTGAGGGTTGCTGTTTCTATTGTTCTTTGTTCTTAGCCTTGATCTGTTCTACCAAGGAATTGTTTGGCAGTAGCATTTAGATCTAAGTGTGTATTTCATAATAATCGTGGATGGAAAAAATATGTTATGTAAACCCGTGAAGTTTCTTTGTGGGTTCTTCTTTACTGGGTTGATAGAATCCGTGGATATTTGTGACTTAACTAACTATATTAGTTTGACTACCAAAAAGTTTAAATAAATGAAATGAAAGATTTCCAGTGACAGTTTTTCGCCGTGCTTGGCCGGTCAATCCGCAAACGTCACCTACCAGAGGAGTGGTGTGTAAATTTTGACATTGTGTATCGTTTTCAAGGAAGGCCTCGTCCAGGTGAGGCTAATAGAGAAGGGAGTGGACGCTGTTACGGGGATTGACTTCGCTCACCCGTCTGTCAAGGGACACTACGTGCCAGAGGCCGTGCTGACGCAGGTGAGAAACTTGTTGAAGTGAAGCTTCTATGCTGGCGGGTCTAAAATGTTCAAGCGTTACGAATCGCTTGAGGGGAATAGTTAGCTGCGTGGTGCGGAGAAAGTGACTCAGCCGCATCTCCCTTCTAACGAATACCCTAGTGGTGAAAGGGAAGAAGCTGGCTAGGAAGGGGGGAGAGAAGGGGTAGGCGAATTCGTAACATACTATATACTATCTATAACGCTCGGATGACATGACGGCAGGGGAGAGGTAGAAGCAGTGGTGCTACTAATTTCTCCGGGGAAAGGCAAAACCACACCCCAAATTTAGATATTAAATAACCTGATACATAATATGATTATTCTTATAAATTAATTCCTTTCAAATAATTTTACATATAATAAAAATAGCAAATAGGACTGGTTTTGTCCCATATGGACCGTAAATGTACCCTGACGCAGCATATTTTTGTTTACAATATTGTAGTATGTCTATTCAGAATTTGCGCTCCTATTCGGACCTGGAGTGTGTAAACGTGCCACAATGAGACATTCTGACTCTATGACATCCAGAATGAACTGTATACTAGACCATATTATAAGAATTATCTAGTATGAATATCAAGTCAATCATAACCTTGTTCTCAGACAGTCGATTGTTATGACAGCAACTGTGTTGCCATCTAGACTTCCCAAAATTATTTTTATAACTTCTCTTCCTCGTTCATCACAAACTTCAGTTCAAACAGACCTCTACCTGACAACGGCATGTTTGACAGGTGGAGGAGGCGCGAAGAGAGCCGGAAGACCCGGACGCATACGTCGCGCCCGTCATCCGGGAGATGTACGCCGTGACTGCCAACATTCTCGACCTCTTCGCTCCTTTGAGGTTAGCGGTTTATGGTGGTAACTCAAAGTATGTGTAACGTGAATAGAGCAAATGTGTGAATTCTCATCTACCGAATTTTAGGCCCTTGCGTGGCGTATGTGTCAGTCGAAAACAATCTCCGAATCTTCCAGAGATGTTTCTTGTTTATTGGACAAAGAGAACTTTATATAAAGACAGCATTGTAGAAAAAATCTGCCATGCAAACAGGCAAGTGGCGCCATCTGTTGACCAAAGTCGGTCCGCAGGAATATGTTTTTTGCAGTTCAATATTAATGTGGCCCAACCCGGCGGGACGAACTCATTCGCGGGCACAGTACAAAACCGTGCTGTTGCGCTCTAGGACCTTCTCTGTTTAAAAAAAAAGACAGGATCCGTGATAAGGAAGATGCAACATGTCCACAAAAAAGACAATGTGCATAGTGTATGAGTTGATAAGATTTACGAAAATTTTAATTACAAAACAACTTATGGCTAAAAGTAAACCACGACCGCTTTAGTCAAAAATCTAACAAAAACCAAATTGATTATAAATGTTGATTAAATAAGCTATGTCTGATGACTAATCTTTTTAAGATGTTCTTACTTTTTTACAATGCCAATGGTCATCAGACATCTACTCCGATCAAATAAAGCTATTTTGAGCAAAACTTGAGATCTCTGACAAGAAATATGGGCGTGATCTTCTTTCCCCGTTTGTATGGGGAGTTGAACGGGATGGGCCACCTTAAGCAGTTGCTCAATGCTTAGTGGTGGACATTAGGCTTTTGATAACGAACCGTATCTCAAACTCATTCTTCTGCCGCACCGCCTGGATATGGAACTGGCCGGCGGGTGTCCTCCTGGGTGTCTTCAAACATAACTTAACGAGCTCGATAGCTCAACGATAGTCCGCTAATCCGCTAGTATGGTGCCTAGCTAAGCGTGGTTTCTCGAGGTGAGGTGGATTTCTGAGTACCTTTGGTCTCTTAGCATAGCCACCCATAGCGGTTTTCTTAAAAAAAATGCTATTATAGATTAGGCCATACTAGGGCATCCCAGCACGTGGACAGCTGCTTTTTTTTCTTCCGAGCACTATCCGTGGCAGCTAGAAAAGGCATAGGTGCCTGTTTACTCGTATCCTTATTAGCAGTGTCTGACCTCTGTGGGAAATGAGAAGCCTCTTGGTAAGCATTCTGTTTTAGTAACAACCCCTGACCATCCGCAGGAAGGGCACCCTAGTGACTGCCGCTGACATTCGAAACACACTCACGGACTACGTGAAGCGGAATAACCTGCAGAGTGCGGAGCAGCGGGGCCAAGTGCAGGTGGACCCTGTACTGGCGAAGATTGCTGGCAAGGTCCGTATTGTATTTGTTACTCTTTGGCACCTCAACAGTGCACTTGAATATGTTAATAAACTTACGTCATATAACTTTTACTATTATTATTAAGGATAATGGTGGTGGTCTTCTGGTTAAATTATGACGATGAATTAATCAATTATAATTGAATGAAAATTTAATAGTCCCTAATTATGAAAAGGTCACAATCTTAGATAATAATAATAAAGATTGACTTGTCATAACCTAAAACTTAAACCTAAATATCACAGATGAGACTAAACACTTAGAAAAACATATTGGTTGTAGTTTTGTCAGCCTTGGTAGCCCAGTGCCTTGTCGTAAGATAGTCGAGGTGAAACAATTCTGCGTGTGGTCTGGATCTTGATTTTCTACCATTGAGGTTGGCCGTGGTTCGGATTCCATTTAAAACTGCGAAGAGACTAGAGCCTATCCGGGTTGGTTACTATCGTATTCGATGAAAAGATGGTCGAAGCGACGATGAAAATTCTCCGTGTTATGTCTGTCTGTATTTTAGGCATTATTCAGAATGTATATATTGTTTCTATAACATTCGGTTTTGAGGCATCAGAACACATTTTTTAGGGACCGATGTATGGACAGAAATAAAATATCTGATATTTTACGAAATAGTACAGTTTAATTATTACCATTTTTCCATTACTTTGGGCGTGTCCATTAATCACATTTGACTCGAATAGTACTTGAAAGGGTTTGGATAAAATCACATTTTATACCTGATATGTGTCAACACCCTATTGGGTTGAAGCACTGGTGTTTTAAACTCTACAAGAGTTAGTGGGTTGTATTGCATGCAAATTGATTGAGGCTTGACTTACAAATGTTTTCGAATAAACCTTCCACGACCTTTAATCCCGCTGGCGGCAGCAGCGGCGGCAGCGGTGCGGTGCAGTCTCTTCGAAGTAACACTTGGCTGATACGTCACTGAGGTCACTGAGTGTTCTAGATGTATGTAGTTTATGCAATTAATGTTCATGGGTTCGGTGAATCTGCGAAGGCCAGAAGATGGTTCGCTCACCTGCGAAAGTGAGTTGTCACCGCTGTTTGAAGCGCGCCGGGGGCCTCGCGATGGTCAAGGTGGATGGACCAATCAAGACGCCAGAAACATTACATTTCGGCGGCAACCAATACGCTGAGACTAAGGGTCGCTTCAAGCGTATTTGAAAAGGAAAAAGAATAGACTAGGAGGTCGCGACAAAAATGGTAACGATAACGTAAATGGCTGAAACTGGGTTCACAGGATAAAGACCGACCCTCTGAAGGTAAATGTGCCAGTCTGCCTGCGCCAAGTGGTTGCGTTACGTAGATAATGCATCTGACAAAATAGTTATGGTGACAAAGAAATATATGATTAGGTAAATGTCTGCAAATAACGAAGCATGAAAGTATCAGTATATACTTGCTGAGCAATACCAAAACTTCGTAGTTATATGCGATTTAGGCTACAGATATAACTTTAGGTATCTTTAAGTATTTAATTAAAAAATCGACTGATTATTGTTGTATAAATAATAGGTATTAATATTTCTAGACAATCAGTATATTAATCAGTAGGTACATACCAACATCTATTTTATATAGCCAATCTAGATAACGCAACCACTTGGCGCAGGCAGAGCTACATATTTAGCATCAGAGGGTTGGTCTCTAACATACAAACCCAGATTCAGCCATTTACTTTATCGTGACCAAAAATGTCGCGAATAGAAGATTCTGCACCTCTCACAAGAAATATGTGCATGATCTTCTTTCCACGTTTGTGTGGTGAGTTGAGCGGGAAGGCCCACCTTAAACTCAGCTAAGCCTTTGGCAATAAGCTCGTCTCTTGCATCCATGTTGGTAAGAATAATGTATTTTACCATATTTGTCTTAGCAGAGATTGTGCCGCTCATCTTCATACGAACCGCCGCTATATCGTGATGGTCGCCCGCAGGAGGGCCTCGTCAGCTGGGAGGAGCTCAACGCGGCGGTGCAGGGCAAGATGACCGCCTGCACGGAGATGCGCTTCGCCGACGGCACCGTGCGCACCAACAAGAGCCGGCTGGAGCCCGTGCGGATGCATGTCGCGACGCGCAGCGGTAACAAGAAGGTAGTTTGGGTGTTTTTTTTTGTATTCTAGGTTTTCGGAATTTATTCATACATGATTTACATACAAAAGACGATTTAATACTGATTAAGTAGACATGTACCCAGCACTCATTTCACATATAATATGAAAAACCAGCCAAGTGCGAGTCGGACTCGCACATGAAGGGGTTCCGTACACAAAGATTGAACACAAAAAAATCACATAATTTTTATTGTTGTTTAGTGGCAAAATAAACACACACTCTGTAAATATTTCAGCTGCCTACCATTTACGATTCATGAGATGCAGCCCTGTGACAGAGAGACGGACGGACGGACAGCGGTGGCTTAGTAATAGGGTTCCATACCCAAAAGGTGCAAACGGAATAATTGCTAGTTTGCTGTTTTGAACGTTATAGGTTTTTTTTTGTGGAATCTGACATGGATGGCTAATACCACACAACTACCTTCATGATATTAGCACGATACACCACAGTCTTGAAGGAATCAAGTGTCATGCCAGGACCCTCCCTTTATGAGCACGGCTACACTGAACTGGATGGAAAACACGGGCAATTTTTCATTGCCGCTTCAACCATAGTTTCATACAAGGCGGTGGTCCCAACGCGGGCGGTCTTAACCCTACCACCTAATAACCTAAACTTAGGCCAGCCAAAACGTTTATACGGTCCCAGAGCCCGACCGCGCCCTGAGTTGCTTCACCTGACAACTGTAGCTACAGGTGTGCTAGGCACCACTTTTCTATCTGAGTATGTACAATACAATTAATGTCCCGATGGAATACACATCACATCAAAACACATCCAATTTACATTTACAATTGTACTCATTAACACACACCACACACTCACATACTGAAAACTAACGTCGCCAGATTGCTGCAGCGCTTGCAAGCGCCAATTATCGCTGAGTCAAACCTTTTCCATAGTGTCATTTTATTTTGTAAAAATGTGTTCTCTGGGCCTTGTACCTGTACTCTATCGAATAAATTCCCACAACATCCCTGCGCGACCAGGTGACGCTCGTGTCCAACCTGGAGGCGCTCGGCTTCAGCCTGCCGGCGCTGGGCAAGGCGTGCCAGCACGGGCTCTCCGTGTCGACCACCGTCACGCGCACCGCCGGCGCCAAGCACGACCAGCTCATGGTGCAGGGTGACCAGGTGACAATATACAACTCCATCGGCGTCGGCCTCGGTGGCCAAGTGGCGCGACGCCTTGCGATTCGATAAGCTGGGTGCAGCACCTCCCGAGCGCTGTTGGGTTCTGGATGGGTGACCGTTTTTACAGTTAAGGCTGGTCGTTGCTCACCCCTTCGTCGATGAGATGTTGCCAGTTTTATGCGGGAGAAATAAAATTTATAATGCAAATTAATAGAAAATATATGAATTTGTAAGATGAATTTGAATTTGAAATTCACTTATGAAATATATCACTCAAAATCTATGTTTATATTATTATTTTTTGTCTTATGACCCCTATTCAAAAGAAAATAATGTTTTATAAAGTTTTCAGACATGAATTAGATAAAGGTTGTCTTGTGCGAGATCATGGATGAAAAGTAAAATTTTGCACCTGTGACTAAAAAATACTCTACTTGAGAGTCATCAAAGGAATACATATAAATAAGGTGACTCAAGGACTCAAATCTTGAAACAATTTCAGAAACCTCTAAACAAAGGTTGAAGTTGAGTGTACTTTTTTTATTTCCCTGGCAACATAAACGTCTTTGAGAATGTAAAAACGAATGAACATGGTTTTGACAGGGTAATAAACAAAATGTCATTTACTTTCAGACATACTTCGTGACAAAGCTTCTAATCGAGAAGTACCACATCCCAAAGAAATTCATCGAGGGAGCCGATAAAATGTTGAAGAAGAAAAAATAATGCCAAAGCATACATAGTTTATTTATTTATTTCTTCAGTAAATGTGTCGTAATCTGTATAAAAACTAACATAAGATTCGAAAATAAAACACTACAAAAATACACAAGGACTTTTAAAACCTTTTCATTACAATTACTATGGCCCACGTTTAATACAATTTCGTAAAAATATGTTGTAAAAGAAATACATTTATAAATCTAACTTTGAATGCTTACAAAATATAGGTATACATTCTGTATGATATTCTGGTTATCTTAATAAAAATATATAAATTGATTGCAGAACACAGTTTACGAGTTGGAAGACATATGGACTACATTTTTTTTAAATTAATTAGCGAATGCAATCGTTTTTTTCATTGTTTTAAAATCCTAAGCATACAACCCTAATGGCACATTTCGAACCCTACTGATTTTTCTCACTTTACAAGTCACAGTTTTCCCTTATTTTCAACTTATCCACTTTTCTACATATCAATATGGGTAATCGTTCATACCAAAGACAGCATAAATTAGCTCTGGCCAGCATGACATCCTGTGACACAATAGACAAGCCTTGTTTGGTCTCTGTGGTTCCAATCTGTTACATTACACGATGAAATCAGCCTGAAACAAAAAAAGTGTTTCAGCCCATCCCAAAAAAGAATAAAGAGCACAGATTTCTACAAAGAGCACAGATTATTAAAAATAGCACGGATTATCGAAAAAAAAAAACAGATTATCGTCACTTCCATTTTTACAAACAATAACCATGCAATTCGCACTAAGCAAAGAAACAAAACAAAAAAACTGGCACAGGGAAGCATAATTGAAATGTTAAAGGATTTACTTAAAAGCATAGATACACTATCCTGCAATGAACTAATGAATTATTTAACATTGTTTCGCTATCGTCACGACCTTGTGTGGCAATTCCGTAAAGTCATGCATACCATAAGAAGTCCTTATACAGCTGCTCACATATGAAATAAAAATTACAATCAATGCTGAAACTTATATGAAAAGGACACAACCCCATAATTTCTTCACGATCCATTGTTTTATAAAGGTCAATGTCATTGTAATAATTTATGTGAATTTTCGCACAAAGCCAAAAATCTCAAAATGTACATAATATACCTAATAGTGTCCCATATGTATGTAAGAGTATTAAGAGCATGGGTGTGACTTTTAAGTGCCGTTATATAAATAACTTTTGCCATGACCACAATCAATTGAGCACAAAATTATGACGAAACATCTACACTATTGCAGACTGGCGAAAATTTATATAATTTCTGAAAACATTATTTACAATATGAGATATTGAGGTGCTGTTTCCTTTCCATTACAGTTAGAATAAACTATATTTATGCAGGGTGTAAAAGACCACAAGTACATTGGTCAAACCACATCATATGTATCAGATTTAGAACAAATGGTAATAATATATGTTTTCTTAATTTAAGAGTCATTGATTAAATCAATAGATATCCTAAATCTCCATTGAATAGATTTTCCTAAAGTTTACGTTTTAACTCTCACAAAACAGAAATACTCATAGGTCATTTACACCCTGCATACTTTACTTGAATACGATGCATTTTTACAACAATTGGTAACACACATTTCTTATTGTCTAATGTTTCGGGTGGGAGTGTTGTCCGTCATTTAACTTAAAACAAAAGGTAAAATAAAATTTCCACGTATGCATACAGGTTATCCGAACATCAGGCATTTATTTAAACTACCAAAAAACATAATCAAGAGAAAAAAAATGCGAAATATTTACAGTGATTGGCCTGCTCTTCGAGCTGTAGGTCTGATAGATCCGGACTGTTAATAAATTGTACCTAGAATCTTCCAACTTTAACCGTTTTAACCACGGAGGTAGAGGAGTTAATCTAAGCAAACTGGGTTTGTGCCCACGAACTGGGTCGCTACGCACCAGCCCACGTGATAAGGCGTGGCTTTGCGTCAGTTGCGAACAAATGCTTTGGTGTGTTACTGACAGACGGTGCGCAATAATTTTGTTCGTACGGTTGGAAATCTGATCTCATTATGCATAATTCTATGTCATTTTAAAATTTAAAATTACTTAAATCTGTGGGAAGTAAGTTTTAAAAGATTTTTTATTGAGAAAACTATCAGTAAAATGCCAACGCGTCATCTAGTGAATCATTAACAATAATGACATCAATAAAATTACCGGTTCTTCAGGTAGATGGATTTAGCAAAAAAAAAGGCAGAGCATGACCCCACCATGAAGTGTTTTCCCCCCGCACTAGAGATACTGCGCTCTCTAGTGATATACGTTAACAACACCTCATCTCTATCGCCCTACTCCGTGGTTATAACACACCTCTGGATTTATCAATTTGGTGGAATAAAATTTTTAATTTGCGTTATTTATGTTGTTCAAATGAAAGACTGAGCTAAACGGTACATCCTATATGCTTCACAACCAATTCTGGTTAAACCAGCCATGTTCAATGAATGTTCTATTATGTTTAACCAACTTATGTTCAATTTTCTTGATAAAGGTGGTAAATGGATTGGTCCAAACCACCTCAGCAGTTTTGTAACGCCTTCAGCCAAATTTGACACTTGAGAACGTACACAGTATTAGAACCTTTTTGGTAGTTTTGGATGAATACATATAACTTTTGTGGTCTCAAGAACATGGCACATCTTATCATCTGATCAGTCTATGTACATATATACAAACATTTCTAGTTGAATATAGGTAATCAAAGATTGACACATCATTGTAGTACACATAAATAATCATTATTACACTTTCATAAAACAAATGTCATAGCAAAAAGAAAGAAAGCAACTATGGATCAAGCTAGAGTTGAATACCACTAATGCTCTATCTTAAGGCTGTTGCGACCCATACAAAGATGTTTGTATGTACACAGAACACAGTCACTTTAAGGGGTGCGTGCGTCAAAGTAGATGGCGCCACGGTAGTTTGTAGCTATTTCTGCTATAACTCGTTAAAATTAAGACTGTAGTGATGAGTACATTAAGCGGGTCTGTATTTAATCTCATATTATAATAAAAAATCTGGAATTTATGAGATGATTCTGAGGGTGTGCAAAAAATTCCCATTTATAATTAGCAACATTTTGCGGTATGCCTCATAATCACAAACCACCCTTTTTTCGCTAATTACAATAAAATCATTAAACCTGCAATTTTTTAAAAAAATTCGTCACAACTGCTTTGGCTATATTTGTGGCTCAAAGTGCAAGACTTTTTGTGTTCTCTGTACAAACAACGTATGCATGGTTCGGAACAACGTCAAGCGCAATGGTGGTGTGCATACTATAACAGTTTCCTTAATTAAGATAGGTATTTATAAGATAGGGCATTGGGATTGTCAGATAGGGCATTTCCCCTAGCTACACCTGTGCAAATGCAACAGACAATGAAACATGTGTCGGATGTAAAATCATGCACCAAGGCAGGAGAGTGACCTATTCGAATGGATGGAGGCCAACGAGATTTATGATTAGAAGGCTCAAGACAATTTAATTTAAATTTGACATAGTACGTTGCTGTGTCCAGCCATCACTAGAAGAAAAGTGCTTCATGCTAAATCAGTGCAAACGAGTGTTATATAATATTTAAAATCTAAATTAGGTCATGTTTTACATGAATCACACTCAAGACAATTTAGCATACCAAGCATTAAAATTTATTTGTTGATGATGGAAAATCTCTAATTAGTATTATAGTGTAAAATGCTCGCCAATCTGCGAAGGCATAGCGCTGCTACAAAACCAAAGCACGCAGAGTTCCTGAGTTGGTCAACAGATGGCGCTGCTTGCCTACTTCCATCGCGAAGTCGAATACAATGTTGTCCTCATATATAAAGTTCTATTTATTCTATATATATAATGTATTTAAACTTCTCATACTGCTGACGTAAGAATTAGCTCTGGAATCTTCAAGACACTGCACTGGAAAACAATATGTAATCTGAGGTGGAGAGTGTGCCACTACAGAGTTATATGCTCATTGTGAGTGACATCTTAGGAACTACATTCACATAAATGTCCATGGCGGTATATCATGCCGACAGATCCGGATGAAGCGATCCAGTATATAGAATTTTAAACACAACCATTATTACAGTATACACAACCTTCACCCAAATGTATGATTAAGTAAAGATAAAACTAACATTACATGTAAGGTTTCCCTTGACATCTGTGCACGCATATGATCCTTTTGTCGGTAACAAGTTATAAAATAAGTTGATACTATGATTGGATTATTCTACCACAACCATTTATTAAAATAAATTGTATAATTCTATGCATATCTATTTCAAAATATATATAATAGGTCGGGGAAAAAGTCTTTTCGCATTATAGTATGTATGAACTTGTAATAAAATCTCTTTGGATATACTATTTGTATCTGACTGGTTTTGGTATCATTGAAAGTTTAAATTTTAAAGAACATAATTCCAAATTCAAATTAGGAAAATGTGTGATTCTCATTTGTTTTTCGTACTGTCAAAATGAGTGAATCTAATGAAGAAATTCGATACATTTTAAAATTTTACTACAGAAAAGGTAAAAATGCAACGCAAGCCGCGAAAAAAATTTGCGATGTTTATGGACCTAGTGCAGTGTCTGTGAGAGTAGCACAAATTTGGTTTAAGCGTTTTCAATCCGGAAATTTTGATGTCAAAGATGCACGTCGCTCTGGTCGCCCTATTACGGATAAAATGGATGCCATTTTTGAAAAAGTGGAGCAAGATCGGCATATCAGTAGTTACGACGTAGCTGAAGAACTAGGAATTGACCACAAAACAGTTTTGGCGCATTTGAAAAGAACTGGGTACACAAAAAAGCTCGATATTTGGGTACCTCACGAGCTCACTGAAAGAAACCTAATGAACCGGCTAGACCTCACACATCTTTAGCCACTCAGCAAAAACTAAGAGAGTTTGGGTGGGAGGTGTTAATGCATCCACCGTATAGTCCTGACCTTGCACCTTCAGATTTCCACCTGTTTAGGTCTCTTCAGAATTCTTTAGGCAGTGTCAGGTTAACATCACGAGAGGACTGCCAAAACCACTTGTCGCGGTATATTGATCAGAAGTCCCAATATTTCTATAGCAATGGGATCATGTCCCTACCTACAAGATGGCAAAAAGTTATCGAACAAAATGGTACCTACATACTTTAGTTAAATGTAAATAAACCATATTAAAAAATGTTTTGAATTTTCTTAAAAAATGCGAAGAAACTTTTTCCCCAACCTATTATGAACATAAACCTAAAGCCTGGGAAGATATGTACTCAAATGGCTCATTTCTTAATACTCTTGATACACTTGATATACACATACTGAGGATACACTTAATTTACCCAAACCATTGAGGTGAAGAAGTAACAGGAGAACGGATGGAACTACAAAAGTGTCGACACCTCAATTGTGCCACCGGAGGAATTTGGTTTTTGTTTCAGCATATATTCTGTGGTTTCGGCTCTCGCTGAATACATCATTACGAATGAAGAATGACATAACGACCATCTGGTTTACTGAAAAATAATTCTTATCTTTATCACTTTACCTACCAATTTGGGAGAGTACAAATTAGATTTTTCTCCGTTTTCATGACTGCGCTACAAATGTGTACGGCGATATAATGTTGTAAGTCGCGTGGCGTCATTTTTTGCGCGCTTGTTGTATGGAAGTTATTTCTCCATACATTCTTCACCTCCATGACCCAAACCCGTAATTATTAAGCACGCCCCTTAACTTTCTTTTAATAAAGTTAAGATTTAGAGGACAAAAACTTAAAAGGAGTTTTAAAAGGCAGCAATGACTTTCTACTCTTGGGTTTCTTAACCTCACTATCCCTATCAAATGTCGGCACCATTGACTGCCTAGTCAGCGGTTTCGACTGACCCAATGATTGTTCTGCATTTTTCAATCGACTACTAAATCTGGAACCCGCTACACAGCTTTGATAGCTGCTTCTGGATTTATCGGAGTCCGAACTGAGAGCGCTTTGGAAGGAAGCCACCGAGTGCTTTGTCCCATTCGAAGTGTTGGAAGTTTTGGAATTAATGCTCGACTTTGATGGTGTCTTCTTCATAGGGTAACCCCGGTTGGTTATATCATTAAACGCCTTCTTCTCCGGGTTGGCTGGGACTGTGAACTTGGGTTGTTTACTCGGGAAAGACTGGTTCCACTGTTCCATGGCTGCACGCTTTTCCAAAGCCGCTTTCTCAACATCCAGGTACTTAAATTTATTGATCTCTTCGGCGATATTTTTCTTCGTATACTCTTGACTTCGCGGAACCTGATAACCGTCGCCGTCTATATTTTCCAGCTCGTAAAATGTAAGCGTGACACTCTCATCGCTCTCAATGAACGGATTGGCGGATGTGAAGTGTACCTTCTTGGTGCCGACTTCGGGGAAGATGTTCCTCCTTGGCATGTTCTCCTTGCTGAACTTGGTCGCTGTCACGATCACGCTGCCATCGCCGGGATCCGCCGAGAGAGAGCTGTCCAGGTCGTCGTAGCTATAGCTTTGGCGTCTTCGATGCCTCGTCCGAACGGAGCTGAAACGACGATGTCTTCTGGAAACCCATGAGTTTTTTTCCTCTGTTTCCTTTTCACATTCTGCTGTTTGGCCAATCTCAGGTGGTAGAGTTATCCCTGTGTTGTTCTGAGCGATCGATGCGTCTTCAGTGGGCAGGATAGCCATTTTAACGTTGGGACTGTTGATGATCTCGTTTGATATCAAATCTTTCTCGCGACGATTGAGTGTTTCTTCACGTTCTCGCAGGGCTATCAGCCTGGATATCCACTGGTTGCTGAGAGTACGCTCGGAGATCTGCTGCGGCTCATTGTATCGAGCGAGAGCATTACTGGAGATTGTTTGACGACGTGGCACAAATCCTGGCAGCTCCAATGCTAGTGCCGCTAGAGTTGGGGACAGTGATGTCTTAGCAGAGCTAACGTCTTGGTCGCTCACACTTAGCATTCTTTGAGGACTGACATTTACATATATAGGACTATCCATCAGTGTAAAACTGTATTTGGGTGCAGGTTCATTAGTTTTACACACCTCTAACGCTTTTTCTGAGTCACATTTGCTGGAGTCTTCCTTTTTTTCCGCGAATTCAGTCGAAACTAAAACGTCACAAAGTCTTTTCGATCCCATTGTGTTCTCAAGGTTTGCAAGAACGGTTGGATGGTACAGAATCACATCTGGCTTCATTGCGCAGTTGTTTTTATCAGTGAGAAAGTTAACAACATCCTTCAGATCATCGCTGTAGCAAAACTCCTTCACTTTAACATTTTCCACATCCCTGAGGTAACACAACTCATTCAATACCCGCCCTAGCTGCTGCATAATATCCCACTTTTGTTCCGAATTGGACGCCAAATCGAAGCAGTCAATTTTGATCGCGCCACTATCTTCGATGTATATGGACGACGCAGAAATGCTTTTCTGCAAGATTTTGAAATCAAATTCGTACACCAACTTGCAGATCCGTGCCATCTCGTGTAGGAGGTACCAGATGTAGCCCTCTCGAACGTACTTATTACTGTTGCGACATTCAGATGCTATATCTTCGAGCGTATCCCAAGTGGTATGCTCCGATACGAGGTAAAGAGTGTTGGTAGGGGCGTGAACTATCGTATCACGGTACTGAAGAATACTGTCGTCTCGGACGTGTGCTAGCGACCGAACTTCGCCCTGGATAGCCTGCAGTTGCTCCCGCGTGAGACGGGAAGCGTCAGTTGCACGCCAACTGAATAAATCCCCGGACGCTTTGTGTCGCACAGCGTAACGCCCGCCGCGCGTCACCCCCAGCACTGCGTACTCTCGGAGTTTTTCACTCATAATGGTTCATTCACTTAGCACCCGCGCGGAAATCCTTTTCGTGGACGCGGGTCCTCTTATTTTATCGCGGTTTCACATTTTCAAACGTTTTCCAAACTAACGGCTCCAGCGGTCAATCAACAGTTCAAATCACAGAATAAAAATATTGTGTTTAAATATTCGACGGTTATTTTTTTGACGTTAGTGCTTAAAGTATTCAGGTAGCGGTCCGTTGCGAACCATCGTTATCGAAATCGCGTTCACAACTGGTGGTTTACTTATAAAAGCTAAAGCCAGAAGTTCTCGTGTTCGCTTCTGCCAAACTCTGGAAGCCTGGAAAAGTCAACGTCCTCCCCAAGCTCGGCAAAGACCGCGCCGTCTACTTACCTACAGACGCATTAAGTTGCTGTCCCACATTGCAAAGCTTTTGCTACTGCGTCGGCTACTGCGGAGAATCCAACTTCACGTCCCATTACGTGATGAGCAGTTTGGCTTCCGCAGTCAGCACTCCACTAGTCTCAAGCTCACGCGTGTCCTGCACAACCTGGCAGTTAAGCGTAACCATGGCCGTTACACCGTAGGTGTCTTTCTCGATTTCGAGAAGGCATTCGACCTTGTAAGGCACGCGGGGCTCCTGCATAAGGTGCTGGACACTTATGCGTGGTGTGCACTTGCAATGCTGAGGACAGTAGCGTCCTTCCTCGAAGGACGTCGGTTTTATATACCGGTGGAGAGACATGATTCACCCACGCGGCCAATCACGGCAGGCGTGCCACAAAGCAGTTGCCTTTCGCCGCTATGCGACCTAAACGAATGAAATTCCCACCCTGTTAGAGCATCTACAGGAGTGGAAACAAGACGTGACGCTCGCGTTGTTTGCGGACGACAGCGCGTACTTCGCCTCATCGCGCCGGGCGGATTTAGCAGCTTAAAAAATGCAGCGGTTGCTGAACCTGCTACCTGAGTAGCTGGATAAGTGGAAAATGCCCGTTAACGTCGGGAAAACGGCCGCATTCGTAACTGGCCAACAGCGCGCATACCCACGAAACCTGCATCACCAAGGTCAGGACGTAGAGTGGCAATCCATTGACCGGTCACTACGCATGACGCCTACGGTGGATCATGTCATCCGACAAGGCAAGGCGGCACGCGCGTCCGCTCGCGACTCACCTATGCAGCCCCAGCGTGGTATGTGCTAAGCTCAGCCACTCAGAGCAAGAGAACCAGGCCCAGCTTAACCTCATTCTCCGCATGATAGTGGGGGCCGGGCGCTATGTCAGAAATGACGTAATCGTCAACGACGTGCAGATGCCACCGGTGGAGGAATTCATTTTGAAGCTCGCGCGCCAATGCTTCATCCACACCTCACCAATCTTGCTCCCCTGTACGCTCGGCCGCCTGAAGGACGTCCGCAGCCCCGAGAGCTACTGCTGCGCTCCCCGTCGTTTGGCCAGGAATGATTTGTGTGCACGTACGGGCCTGAGGATATCCCCTATTATCCGGACTGCTTCTCGGCATGCTCTGCAGTGCCAGTTCTTGGTCAGCGTTCAACTGCGTTTTGATAGCTAATAATGTATTAAAATGACAGATCATATCGCAGTTGCAATTGCAGCTGCAAGTTGCAAAATTTCGGTGCTCGCACTCCGGTTCTGTGTTCCAACTCTGCGAGTTGGAGCAAATAGGAATAATTCCGAGCAATTCCGCACCGCCGGTCAGCAAAAACGGCCGAGGTACGTAGGGAACCGTCATTCTGTTAATTAAAACCAAACAGCTGTATTCAGAGAGGGCGGCCTAACTTTAATCCGCCGTACTAAACCGGTTTTTGTATGGTTAGTCAGGTGCCAATCTCGTACTAAGTTTTGACAGGTGCTCTCTGAATACGACTGATATAGTTCGGAAAAGGAACTTTTTTTTCCGAGCGCTCTTCCTGTAAAAACGCTATTTCTTGCATCTTTTTGCACCGAATGGAGCACGTTGCCCGAACACAGCACACAGCTGCAAGGGCATGCTCAGTGTGACCATATGTAGCAACTTTTTGCACCTAATCTACCTTCCAGCGTGACAAAACTTACGAAGCTTTGGACTTTTTGGGAGTTTTTCAGCATTTGGTTAAATTTGAGAATTTTCATATTTCAAGGGTTATACTTATATGAGGTCATCTGTATTTTCGAGAGCTTTCCACAATTTCAGCGAGGGTTGGGACTTTTGGCTGGTTTCAAGTCAATGGATTGGCATGATTCGCAATTTGAGGATGGTCACACTGAACACGCTTTCGGCTGTCATGTAAACTTCACTTTTGCTGACAGCGCGTGAGCGGAGGTTTGCGTCGTTTGCGTCTATCTGCGCATGTTTCATTGGATTTTCACAAATCGACGGAATCCATTGACCATTTTACTCTTCATCCGGTAGAACTCGACCTCCTGCCAATATGAGTTATATGCTCGGTCATCTTCACAACGGCTGGCAAGTAGACCAGGCCATCCTTAGTGAAGAGGATCGCGTTGTGGTAAGTGTCCCTGCCTAATAAACGTGTAATATTTTTCTGATCGAAGCAGACTTATTCTAAACAAAATTGTAGCCCTACTTCAAATAAGCGTGCATAGTTTTTAGACAAATTTACGTACACACTGCCACTTTCTTGAAGTGGTAAGCAGCTATGACAGATAGTCGGTACCTACTGCTGGTCATAATATTATAACAGAAATAAATACTAAGTCACTCGGAATATATATTGTTAACCCATGCTTGGCTTTTTAGCCATTCATCCGCGTAAAATTTTTTTCCTACCTCAATTCGTTCTAATTAGAGGAAAACACTTATGTTAATTTGCATAAGTGCCGTTATATTTCCGTCGAATCGACGATTAGATGCTGTTTTTGTGTGACTGAAAACGAGTGTTATCAAAAGTTTTTACTCGCAGTGAACGTCTGCCGTTGGAGCCCGACCCGGAGCCGCCATGCAGCAACCGGGGCCCGCCGGCGACCAGCCGGGCCTCCCGAGCATGGTCACCACCTCCTTCCCTCTCTCGACCAACACCAACATCATGACCTTCATGAAACCCATAAACCAGAATGTGGTCGTTTCTGTCGCCGCCAGCCAGCACGCGATGCTACCTCAGCAGTCCGTCTCTACCGTAGCCGCCTCCGGCCAGCAGACCATAATACCCAACGTTCAGATACTGAACATGAGACCCAACGCCCAAGCAGTGAATGCGCAGAAAACTGTGCCTGTGCTGTCACCGAGAGTCGTCATCGGACAACCGATGGTTGGGATGCGACCAGCGGCTCAGGGCTTGACGCTACAGTCGGTTCCCGGGCTTCAACCGGGGCAGCAGGGTCACCTCCTGCTCAAGACAGAGAACGGACAGTACCAGTTACTGCGTGTGGGGCCTGGGCCGGCTCCGACGCAGGCGTTGCGGCTATCGACTGTTGGTCAACCTGGCCCTGTCGCCATGTCCACTAGTGTGGCACCTCCTCTTCAGGTGGCAACATCCGTGCTGGCACCGCAGCAAGTCTCTGCGCCCCCTCCGCAACCTGTGGTGGCTCCGCAGCCGCAGATACCAATTCAGACGGTCCAACCGATGGTCAATACGGCAACTAAACCGGCCGACAACACTAAGGTTAAGTGCAGAAACTTCCTTGCAAACCTCCTGGATCTGTCAAGCAAGGAGCCTAAATCTGTGGAGCAGAACGCGAGAACTCTCATCCAGGAGCTCATCGACGGTCAGGTTGAGCCGGAACAGTTTTGCGATCGACTGGAACGGCTGCTAAATGCAAGTCCTCAGCCGTGCCTCATTGGATTCCTCAAGAAAAGTCTTCCAGCATTGAGACAGTCCATGGTCACAAAGGAGTTGGTGATTGAAGGTATTCGACCACCACCGACTCACGTCGCTTTCTCACCGGTTCTGACCTCAACTCAGGAACAATCGGTGATCCGGCCGGCTTCGCCTCTTCAGGTTATTAGACCTGCTTCACCGATGCCTAAACAGATTCAAGCAAAACCTCCTTTAAACAACCCGAACAAATCAATATCCATCCTTCAGAATATACAGATTCAGCCGCAGAAGCTTAATGTCGCTAAGAACACTGTTAAGGCGCCTTCTACATCAGCAAAGAACTTTGCAGCTAAAGCCAATCAACAAAGACCCCAGGCCTCCATCTCCATGCCGACAACATCTGGTTCCCCTAAAACCATCCTCAAGGAGAGGGAGAAGAAACCTTCAATTTCGTTCACGCAATCGTTTACTGACATTGACAAGACACCAGCAGACGACGATATCAATGATGTAGCCGCTATGGGCGGTGTCAATCTTGCAGAGGAATCGCAAAACATTCTCGGTTCGACGGAAATGATTGGCACTCAGATCCGCTCGTGCAAGGATGAGTTCTTCCTATATCTGCCTGCCTTGCAGAACCGCATGAGGGCCGTGGCTCAGAAGTATGGGCTGCAAGAGCCAGGGCTGGACGTCGCAGCCATCATCAGTCATGCCACTCAGGAGAGACTCAAGAATCTGATCGAGAAGCTGGCCGCCATTGCCGAGCACCGGCTCGACAACGTCAAAGATGACCCTCGTTACGAAGTCACCCAAGACGTGAAAGGCCAGCTTAAATTCTTGGAGGAGCTGGATGTCGTTGAGAAGAAACGCCGCACCGAATCGGAGAGGGAAATTCTCATGAAGGCCGTTAAGTCTCGGTCAAAGAACGAGGACGCCGAGCAGGCCAAGCTGAAAGCGAAGGCCAAAGAGATGCAGAGGGCCGAAATGGAGGAAGTTAGGCAGCGAGAGGCGAACGCGACAGCGTTGCAAGCCATCGGGCCGAGAAAGAAACCAAAGCTGGACGGAGCCGGCAGCTCCGGAGACCACATGTCCACCGCTGGGACATCGCAGACTTCCGGCAATGCAAACGCGACACCTCTGAGAGCAAGAATGAAGCGAGTCAATTATCGCGACCTGCTCTTCCTAATGGAACAAGACAGGCACACTGCGCATTCCGTTCTGCTCTACCGAGCTTACCTCAAGGCCAACCCCAAGCGGCCGTAATTACTTCCTAGTTGGTTAATAATAATAATCATTTCAGTACAGCTAGCAATTTGAAGCACACAAAAATATGTGTGAATATAATAATCTTGGTGTACGTGCTTAAATAACATATAATTTGCTCTTTACTGCTCGGAGCAGATTGAGTGTACCTAAAAAGTAATGTGTATTCTTCTATAACGTTAAGTTACTAATTCTAGAATTAATTCACTGAAATAGGTTCTAAGTAATTTCAGACAACGACGTACGCATAAACAGTTCTCTCCTTGTGCTAAATATCTTCCGAACTGACGTTGACTATGTTCAAGAAATATATTGTTTAAGTTTTATGCATTTATGCGAAATGAGCTGTCGCCATGCCTTATTTAAACTAGAACACTGAGCTTAGGTAGGACAGTAGCGGTTATCTAGACACGCATAATGCCTGAATAACTTTGTCATGCTGATTTGTAATGCATTTCAGTCCTTATTGCGAGACGCTGGGTTGAAATGGAGGTATCGTTACTTCGAATTTAATTTCATGGCACTCTACCATGTCAAACGTGCTGCAAATTTCCTAAAAGTGCACAAATAAACTAGATCCTTTTCGTATACTGTTTGCTTAAGGACCCAAAGGCAGGAAGTACTCTTTTAGATACTGAATCAGATAGGTTAGTTTTTTTTTCATTCGGACAAAATGTTTCATAAAAATTTAAATCATCGCCCTTTGTTTTGGACTTCACCGGCACAAAGCCACATACACCCGGTTCCACCACGGCCAGTTACAAAAATACCCAAAGTTATCTTTCTGTTACACCATACAAATATGCAATGTAACCGAAAGTTAACTATCGGATTTCAGGAAGCTGGAGGTGGTGAAAACAGGGGAGTATCTGTGAATTCCAACGCGATTGATATGAAGCGCTCGCATCGCTCGGAGGTGTAGCGGGAGCAGGGGATAGCACCGCCCGCGCAGTTTGCGATAGGACGGCCCACCTGAAAACCAGTCGGCGGGGGAAGGGGCACGCCACATGTGCAAAACAAACCCGACCGTAAGATGCTACAGGACTTATGTCGTTGATGGTACATACTAACACCTTCAGATAGGTAAAATTTTCACAAATTATTAAATAAATTTTTTTAGATAATTTTGTAAACATTTTCAGAATAAAAAAAAACTGGCCTATCCAATTTAGTATCTGAAACTGTACTTCTTGCCTTAGGGTGTTCGACAGGTTTTCTGTTCACTGTGTAAATAATATATAACATATAAAATATTTCTAATAAATAACTTCCATTATTCATCACCTTAGTATCAGTGTTGTCTGTTTGTGCATTGGCTAATGTTAAAAACAAGAAATCTATTGGATAAGGAACCTTATCGCTAAGGGCAGACATGTTTTGACATTATAGTTTCATCCGATTGACAATATATCTACATAGTTCGAACGGTTGAATGATATAAATTATCTGTCCGGATAGCCATCCAGAGAACACTAGGCTGCGGACTGACAGAACTACGGTCCCAGCTGAAGGTCGAGATAACTCGTTTCTCTAAGGGCGAACCATTTACATATGTCATGCTGGCTGGGAGGAGAGGTGCTTATAAGTGTAACCCTGAATTAAGCCTGCTGTGTGAAGTGTGAAGATTATCACAAACATTTAAAAATGTTTCTGTTTATTCTTTGGGGGTCAGATAGGGTGTTTTGATTGGTGATTGATTTTCAGGGGGGATAGACAGGCCATGAGAGAAAAAGTGTGATGTATTAAATGGATCGCCATAACTTTTTTTTTATTGCAGTAAATGGCACTGCATTGATAAATTAGCTAGTGATTTTCAAATTATTGAAAGTTGGTGTTGAACGAATTGAGGTTCTGTGCTGTTTTGATTTATTTTATAATGGTTTTTTTGTGTGGTCTATTATTGCAAGAAGCAGTTTGATTTTTTTATTGTTCTAGATAAAGAAACAAACTCAGTTCCATAGAACACAATAATCTAACTAAGTTTAAGCAAAAAGAGGGAGAGAAGAAGCGGGCATAGCTTGATAATATTTAATGTTTTTTTTTTTATAATTTCTACTTATATTTATAATTTATTAAAGATATAACAATGAGGAAGGCTACAATGATTGAACAAATGTACCCTGTTTTTTTTTATGTTTACATTAGTTTTTGTTACAGTGTTCTTTACATTGATTTAAATTGATCCACAAAATTCTCTGACATGAACATCAACAAACATAAATCACATGTCCGGTGCAGCCACACACATGTGCACATAACCTAATGACTGTACCTCAATTCGTCAAACATAACAATGAGACAGATCATCCTGGAAACGAATTACGAATTTAAACAACTGGGGAATTATGTTCACATTGCAAGAGTTCATTATTTTCCGTAGCGTCGCTGTTTCCACATTTATTGCTGAGTGTTAACCTAATTATGTAAATAACCGATGCTGGTAATACCGTGCAGGCGGGCAGTTCCCATATCGTACGCCGTGGCAACCTGGGGTGCCCCTGCTAGCCCTCAGGGGCGCTGTGAGAAGTCCCTGAGTACGTAGGACTTTCGTCATATCCAAATGATTAAAGGGGCCTTCGAAAATATCCTGACTCCCTAAAGGGGGCCGAATAGTTACTCAAAAAGTTTGAGAACCCCTAGTGTAGACGATTAAAGAGAAGGTTCCAGTAAAAAAATGTCCTGTGTCCGAACTGTATTTAGTTGTATCAGGGTTGTATCGTCATTAAGACCATCGAAAAGTAGTACTTCAAAAGTCGAAACAGGAAACTGTCAAGTTAGCCATTGCATTTGCATACTGCATTTTCTTGTTTTCTTATTCTGTTCAGTAAAGCTATAGTTCTTAAAACTTAGCTTGATCGCTGCGACAGCTGTCAAAGTGACACGATTAGGGCTGGGACGATGTTAAAAATATACTATTCCACAAAGTACGAAATTGCCATAGGTCATATATACAGTTAAAAAAATTAAATGCCAGCACAATTACTTAAAACTCGTGTGTATGGAGGGATTCATAACTTACAAAGGTCCAAGTTTCCTGTCCATTTCTTTCTTAAATATAATATGCTGTTGAAATTACATGCTCACAGTACAATGTCAATTTATTTCCTTGTTATCAGTAGGTTATTTTACATGACAATTTGACTAATTAACAGAACAAATGTGTATATGTGTTACTATTTTTGGTTTAAATAATGTAATCTACTGATTAAGAGATTTATTGCTTAATTTAAGATTCGCTTACATAAATAATAAAGGACTATGAATCCACTGAATATTTATTTCATTATTTAATGCGTCACAGTGAAGAAAAAAAATCTGTGATTATTTAAAATATACCTAGTCAAAACCAAAGGTATATCATTGTTAAACAATTTTTATTCAAATTAGCTTAGAATAGGTTGATTTCACGCAGCGAAACAGAAATATCTGCAATTTAGATGATAGATCCCGAGTGACTTAGCTTAATTCTACATTATATAATATAATATACATTCTCAACAGTTTTTTGTTAAAACTGGCCACGGAGGAGAGAGGTAGAGAGAAGGTGGTCTAAGCAAACTGGGTCTCTACGTCACAATCCACTTGATAAGAAGGCGTGGCTTAGCATCATTCGCATTAGGTTGTGGGACAATATTGTGGTCTGCGGCGCGATTTTCGGCAAACAGTCAATTACACGATGAGCTTTTGTGTAAAATGTTGCAAACATTACACAGGAAAAGATGATCTAAAGTCTGTAGGTGGAATTACGTTTTATTTGTCAGTAAAACACCACATATTTTATAATGATTCGAGTCAATATTCGAACATTGTATCGATGCATCGTTCTTGCTTTTTGCCAATAGATGGCGTGCAATCATTTTCTTTGTCCAGTAAGAAATGTTGATCTCATGATGTAAATTTTTATGTCATTTTTAAATCTAAATTATTTGAATCCACGCGATTAAATTTAGAATGTTTTTTTATTTAAGAAACTAACAGTAAAATGCATAAGGCGCCATTTAGTTGTAGTCTTGTAACCATTAAGAATAGCTCTCGGAATAGCTGCTACCAGAATATCGGTTCTTCCGGTAGATGGATTTAGCAAAAATAGGCGGCGCATGACCCCACCATGAAGTGTTTCCCCCCGCTTTCCTCCACACATGCGACATTGCGTTGTCTAGTAATATGAGCTAACAACGTCTCCTCTCTACCTCTCTCCTCTGTGGAACTGGCTTAAGATAGTTTAGATTTGTCGCAGTGACAAAGAAATATCCACAATGTAGCTAATAGATCCCGAGCTACTTAGCTAAATCCCGGCATATAGCATTCTCAACCATTTTTTGTACAAATTGGCTTGGGTTCGATTGGATTTGTTGCCGTGAAAAAGAAAACCCGCGACGTTTTGCATGGATGTCTGGAAATAATCCACATTTTAAACTTTAACAGCTCTATTCAGAGTGGGCAGACTAACTTTAGTACGCGTTTTAAGGTCAGACTAAAACGGTTTTTGTATGGTTAGACAGGTCCTCTCTGAATACGACTGTAACAGTCCACTCTGAATACGACTCCTAGCCATATCCGGGCAATATATTTAATATATAAAATACCTTAAGGATGTTCCGACCCATACAATGTTTTTTTTACACAGAACGCAAAAAGTATTGCACTTTAAAGCACGAATTCGTCAAAAATATTAAATATAGCCATAGTAGTTGCAGCGGAAACATATTTACAATTTCAGGTTTAATGGTTTCTCTGTAATTGCCGATTAGAGGTTTTACACCGTTAGATGGCGCTGTTAAATAAAAATCGTATTTAAATAAATTGTAACAAAACCAATAATCCTGAAATTGTGAAATTGTTTTTGCTGCAAGTAATATGACTATATTAAACTTTTATTATTAATTCGTGGCTTAAAGTGCAATACTTTTTGCGTTATGTGTGCAAACAACTTTATATGGGTCGGAACAGCCTTAAGAAACAATGGTGTGAAAACAATTACAATGGTGTGTGTGAATACCGACTATCTGGACCAATTGCTATGCAATTTTACCCCAAATTTCTATGCTTGGGCGAGCTTTCGTTTCACATCCGTCACGGCTATAATACGAGAACTCGTAAAATTTCACAGCAGCACATGGATATATGTATTACTTAACTCTTATAAATTCTATTTCTGGCGTCTGTCCGCTTAGGCCTTGAGAACCATTCACCGTTACTTCGTTGCAATTTGTATTCCAATAGCTTGATTCTTCCCATCAATTTATAGGCTGCTTACCATCAAGCTAAATTACCTGAGGGGTAAGCAGCGGGGTTCAATACAAGGGAAGCCAAGAAAAACTGTTGTTCTATGTACTTTCAGAGGGGCGTGGTCACCTACTAGTTCACAATAAATTCCCTTGTTTGACTGAAAGGACAGGCGAATTTTACAAAATATTTGGCTTTAATTATTTGGCAATTTCATATTCAATATCAATCATAGAATAAATCGACAGAATGCATAGTCTCTTTGCCAACTATATTTAAAAACTGAAAACCATTCGCATGATGTTTATTTCACAATGGGTTACAATCAAGGGCGTCGCCAAGGGGGGGCAGGGAGGGGCAGCTGCCCCCCCCCCCCCCCCCCCCCAGAGATTCTAAAAAAGTAGACAAATATAATGCAACCGAAGTCCTAAGTCTTTGAGTCGATTTGCTTGAAGTTCAAGCCTTGAACAATCATTCCCGTACGTCGAAACTCGAATGAATTCACCAATTTCACTCCTAATATTCCGTACGTTCAACGAAACGTTTAATAATAAATTTTTATAATAAAGATTTTAATAATAAGATTTTAATAAGAAAAGTGGTCGAAAAGTTTACAATGAATCCCCGAAAATTATGTTTTAATTAACGTAATACAAACAAACAACGACCACGACAATATTAAAATCTGGTAATTTAAAAAAATACGCTGTAAGCTGATTCAAATTCAAATTTCTTTTTATTCTATTTTTCTAATAAATGTTATTATAACTTATTTACAAGTTTTTTATTGCATAGTCAAGAGCTCGTGCTTGTGTAGCTTTACCTACACATTGGACTCTCTACTGTCACAGAATATATATGTATATAGTACTAAGATACTGTTGTTATTACAATCGCTGTAGATGTAATGCTCGTAGTACGAGTGAAAAGCTTCATGTGCTGTCGACTTTACCTACAATTCATACCTACTTTTCTCATTCATAGAGAATGAGAAAAGTATGAATTGTAGTAGGTAAAGTCAACTTGCCCCCCCCCCCCCCCTGCGCCATCGGCTGGCGACGCCCTTGGTTACAATGTATACTTCCCAGTAAGCATGATTAAATAAAAAGCAATATAGCGAGCCCATCTTTATTTCTGTAGTGTCTACCACCTGTGGTGTGGGTTTCCCCAGGAGGTCTTCCTTCACCATTCACGTAATATATTGCATGACAAAAGAAGCTGACAGGTGTCGGGGTGAGAATCTCAGCCCAACCCGCTAAATTAACTGTGGTTAAAAGTTAATTATTGGTCGCATCGTTTCGGCCCGCAGGTGATCCGGTTTGGCCACGACTGGGACCCAACTTGCATGAAGATGGACGAGGTGCTGTACAGCATAGCGGAGAAGGTGAAAAACTTCGCTGTTATCTATCTGGTGGACATCACCGCCGTGCCGGACTTCAACAAGATGTAAGTTCCTCGACTGAGAAAAGGTTTATACTTGTGCCGAATGATGCTGTCACAGCCCGCAACAACACTAGTGAGAAATACGGAAAATATCTCATCCAATATTGGACGTATGTGTTTTGATCCGTCAAACAGGTATTCCTTGGCACATTTAGTGCAAATAAGTTCCTACAGTTTCCGTGGAATCCGACCTCGAACGACAGATCCCTTATGATACTTTTGAGGTTACCGCGGTCGTTAGACATGTTTGAAAAATGTTACGGCTTTTCACGCGGCAGGTAGAGATATTCTCCGACGTTTCGAGCTAATTATTCAGCCCGTTGTCAAGGAGGCATCCGCCGCGCTCGACAACGGGCTGAATGATTAGCTCGAAACGTCGGAGAATATCTCTACCTGCCGCGTGAAAAGCCGTAACATTTTTCAAACATGACAGATCCCTTAGTCGCCTCTTACAACATGTACAGACGAAAAGCAAGTGAGACCACTGGTATTTTATTAAGGGTATTTGTACGTCCTTGTAGATGGCGCCACCGTCGTTATTTTGGCTGCAACTCCCCAAAAAGTTGACATTTAAAATAAGCAACTTTTTTATGACATTCAGATATTGACTTATATATTATTGCATTCAGGTCTAAGTGTTACTTTCATTTGTGGAAGAGTTTGCGAGATCTCCTTTACCAAGTAAATCGTATCTGCGGAATCAGTTTGTGATGTTTGGTAGTGTAGTTTGAGCTCCAAAGGTTGAAATAAATTAAATGATAAAAAACATACATATTTGCTTAGTGTGCTCGACAATAGTTTATTATTATTATTGTCTCGATACACTAGCAGCTTAAAGCTGATGCGTGTACATCTGGGGGTTTTTTTCTTTTTTTTTATGCGACCTGACATGGATGGCTAATACCACACAACTACCGTTATGATATTAGCCCAATACACCTCATTCCCAAAGGAATTTGGTGCCATGCCAGGACCTTCCCTTTATGAGCACGGCTACATTAAACTGGATGGAAAACTTGGACAATTTTTCATTGCCGCTTCGACCATATTTTCATCCAATGCGATGGTACCAACCCGGGCGGGCGTAAACCCTACCACCTAGTAGGGGAAGGGGACCTACAGTTTTACATGGATTCCGAACCATGGAGCAGCTCGCATTCGTAACGAATTGCACTTATCGAACTCGGAAAGAGAAAGACAGTGGTGCATGTCGGTATTGAACCCAGGTCTCTGGTACGCTAGGCCAGTCCCCGCGCCACAAGGCTACGAGCCGCTCAATGTGCACTTGTTTTTTTTATTCCTGTAAAAAGTCTAAAGTTTATGATTTTTTTGTATAAGTGTCAAGTCTGTTTTTGAAGCTGTTCACTGAAGCGGCACTAATTACTTCCTCCGGGAGCCTGTTCCACGACTGAACCATACGATTTTGGGGAATCAGCAGAACATAGCTTCGAACGACCGTGGCGCCACCTACTTTGACGCCCAACCACACGTCACAAAACATAATAAATTTAAAAATAAACAAATTATAAAAACATCTGTTTCCAGGTACGAGTTGTACGACCCGTGCACAGTCATGTTCTTCTTCCGCAACAAGCACATCATGATAGATTTGGGGACGGGTAACAACAACAAGATCAACTGGCCGCTCGAAGATAAGCAGGAAATGATAGACATCGTGGAGACTGTCTATCGCGGGGCCAGGAAAGGCCGGGGCCTCGTCGTCTCACCCAAGGACTACTCCACCAAGTACAGATACTAAGGTCGCGTTCACCCGCGGGCTTGCGTTCAGTTTATTTTACGTGCTAAGAAGATTTGTAACTCAATGGGGCAGAAAATTAAAAAGATGATTGTACTTATGTGTCGCATGAGCGGCCTCACCTTAGAAACGCCAAAACTGTCACTCTCAAGTTTTATTAATAAGATGAAAGATGTACTCTATGTTGCGGTTATAAGGTTTGAAGGAAAAAAAATCTTCCCACGACTTTTTTGATTAGCATAATTTGGGACAATTTATTTATTCAGAATAATATCGAGGAAATTGAGTCATTTCAATTACATAGAACATTAATAAAAGTTTAAATCTATTCCGTTCTATTATATATGGTCTCTGACAGATTTAACAGATCTTTTATGGTAGGTCGCCTACACGCCACCTGTTGTGATAAAAAAGCAGTTTTACTCACATTTATGGATGGTGTAATGTGTGACTTTTGTATAAGTTAGCGAGTTAGTGTGAAAATATGTGCATGTAATGTATGCTTACTGTAATCCCAACTTTTTGTTTATTTTGGTTTTAAGTGACTTAAGTCTGTATATAAATAATATTAAAGGTTTCCACTACTAAGATGATATTTTTTTGGTGCCACATTTTAATTTGAAGTCATATTTGGAATGTGTTGCAAAAAATTCACTTTCGTTTACTTTCGAATGGTTACTTTGGACAGAGAAAGAATTCCTTAGCCCCGATTGCACGAAGAGGCGGCTGAGTTAATCAATGTTCAAACACGTCACTTTTAGTGAACCGCTTGGAGTTCCTTTCATACTGTCCATACAAAGTGACGTGTTTAATTATATGTTGACGGTGATTTTAATTTTTTGATAAATTTGTCTATGTAATACTGCTTGATAATTTCAAGATATTTATGCATAAGAATGGATTTTTTCAATATTAAAATTGTATCACTACTCCTCACTTCATGAAATTGTGACAAGATGCCTTTCACACCTGTGTCCACCCCCATATCATTGCTCAAGTGTGATCATAGGCAAACATGGGTACTTATTTGCGAATGCTCTGTAACATTTGTTTAGAAAATTACATAACAGTGTAAAGAATGCAAATTTTGTAGAACTGGAAAAAAGGAAAACCGGTGTGTGTAATTATGTACGCACATAAGAAGTAATAGTTCTATAGCATGAATAAAAACTGAATTTTTTCATGCGTTCAAACAAATTTGATCTAAGTCTAACGACCAATAGGCGGCGGTGCGAGCAACTTCGTTGCAAGCGAAAAAATATGCTTTGACCAATCCCACTGTATTCAGTCAAAAATGAAACACATGGCACTTTTGAGAGTTTTATTCAGTCTTCAAACTGACGATACAATTAAGAAACCAAAACACGTCCTTACAACCTGACTACGGGGCAGGGCACAACACCGACGGTATACCAACACTACAGAGACAAAAGTTAAAATACGGCCCAAGAGCATAAGCACATATTCCTTCTTGTAGAAATGTATTAAAAGTCCGTGCTCTCTCTGATAAACTGTCTCGGGCTGTATGTCCATTAGGGCAGGCTTACATCGAGTAACAGACAGGGACCCAAGTTCCGACGTAATTGCACACCTACATGTTGCCATAGCAACATCGACCAACTGACAGTATTAAGAATAAGGAACTACTCATTTGATGCTAATTAAATGTTATTCTCGCACTTGATACTTTCGAGAATAGCCCTAAATGTTAACAATAACGTAAATGGCTGAAACTAGGTTCACAGGATAAAGACCAACCCTCTGAAGCTAAATGTGTCAGTCTGCCTGCGCCAAGTGGTTGCGTTACCTAGATAAGGCGCCTGAAAAAGTAGTTATGGTGACAAAAAATATATATGATAAGGTAAATGGCTGCAAATAACGAAGCATGAAAGTATCAGTACATACTTGGTTAGTAATACCAAAACTGAACAAAGCTTTGGTTGCATTTCGTAGTTATAGGCGATTTAGGTTACAGATATAACTTTAGGTATATTTAAGTATTTAATCAAAAAACCGACTGATTATTTCTGTATAATTAATAGGTATCAATGTTTCTAGACAAACAGTATATTCATCAGCAGGTACATACCAACATATATTTTATATAGCCAATCTAGAAAACGCAACCACTTGGCACAGGCAGACCAACATATTTAGCATCAGAGGGTTGGTCTCTAACATGTGAACCCAAATTCAGCCATTTACCTTATCGTGACCAAAAATGTCGTGACCTCCCGGAATACCCTGCTGAGGGCAACAACCGTTCCAAGCTGATCACAAGTAGCCACTCATTCTTTCAGGGCGGATTGCAGGAACGGACGTTATGGTTAATCATGTTTGAACAAGTTACTTATAGTGAACTGCATGGAGTTGACAGAGCTCCCTTCCATACTATCCATTAACAGTGACATATTTAATCATACGTTGAGGTTGACTTTGCGTAGATGTCCTTTCGTGGACTCAACGCGTATTGAAGTAAAGAACCCCGCACAAATCGTATGGGAATTGGCTCCCGGTCAAATTGGCTGAAATTTGGATATGTTGTTCGTTTCGGCATCCTGAACAAAAGTCTCAATGGGCACAAAGCCCAATTTTGCTTATTTTGGCCGCTACGGGGCTCCAAAGCTCCACGGGTTGACCATTATTTACTACTCAAAACGGCGATCTCCTGGCAGTTTAGTATTTGCTACGCTGAGGAAAAAGTACCCTCTCATGTTTTTGGGGGGGCTAAATTCAAATCCAATGTCAATATGACAATATTGACAGTTGACAGCTGTCAATTAGTTGTCAACTAGCTGTCAAACAGCGAGAAATAAACAAAATCGATAAAATCCACATGTGAATGTAGGTTTTTGAGGTTGCTGAGTTCAAAACTGATGGCCAAAAGACAATAATGACAGTTGACAGCTGTCAACTAACTGTCAAACAGCATTTTACAACCAAAATGGATGCAACCCACATGTCAATATACGTTTTTGAGCTTTCTGAGTTCAAAACTGATGTCCAAAAGATGATATAGACAGTTGACAGTTGTCAACTAACTGTCAAACAGCATTTGACCGCTAAAGTGGATGAAACCCATATGTAAATATATGTTTATGAGCTTGCTGAGTCGAAAACTGGTGGCCAAAAGACGATATTGACAGTTGACAGCTGTCAACTGTCATTATTGTCTTTTGGCCATCAGTTTTGAACTCAGCAACCTCAAAAACCTACATTCACATGTGGATTTTATCGATTTTGTTTATTTCTCGCTGTTTGACAGCTAGTTGACAACTAATTGACAGCTGTCAACTGTCAATATTGTCATATTGACATTGGATTTGAATTTAGCCCCCCCGAAAACATGAGAGGGTACTTTTTCCTCAGCGTAGAAAATACTAAACTGCCAGGAGATTGCCGTTTTGAGTAGTAAATAATGGTCAACCCGTGGAGCTTTGGAGCCCCGTAGCGGCCAAAATAAGCAAAATTGGGCTTTGTGCCCATTGAGACTTTTGTTCAGGATGCCGAAACGAACAACATATCCAAATTTCAGCCAATTTGACCGGGAGCCAATTCCCATACGATTTGTGCGGGGTTCTTTGCCGAATATTGCTGGTACTAAGTCAGTCGAAACTTGCAGGCTTGGCATTGCAAAGAAGTGGCAGAGAATGATAAAGTATTAACAAGTCAGTGCCGCCGGTGGGACTGACTGGAAAAAAGTGAGACTTGAAATTATTTAGCATACTCAATGTAAACCTGCCTTTAAGAATAGTTTTTTCCATTATTTTATCCATAGTCCCATCAAAAAGAAGTTTGACAGGTCTATGATTCCAGCTGTGACACGCTAAAAACATCACAGGCCCTATTAAATATGGTTACTTGCAATGAAAAGTTCAATGCATATCAATCAAAAACATGTGCTCACAAGCTGTACATTTCTGATTAGCTGGTCTACTGTATCCATCGATATTTCGTTTGCAAGTTAACTAAATAGGGCCTCTGGATATTGACATCCGTTTTTTTAGTTGCAAGTATGTCCTTATAGACTCATGTTTTTCGTATCAAATTATAAGAAAGGAAAATAATTAGAATTGTAAAAAAAACAGTCTCAGTTGGGAATAAAATAAAAAACAGTTTCAAAAACGATGTATGGCAGGAAGTTTATTAGAAAAAAATAATTTTAAAAGAAAAAAAAACACAAAATGAAAGAAAAAAAATATAACATAGTCCACATTTGTTCGTTATTTGTCCAGAGTAAAAAGTGTTTCAGATCTTGAGAGTTCACAACACATCTCCCACGTATCGTCCTGTTCCAAGATTGGTGTCTTGAAGATTACAAGTGAGACAATATGGCCGACACGACTGACATTTGCGGTCCGAATCCAAAGTATTCCAGCCGTTAACAGAGCCGACAGCGCCGTTATATAATGGAAGAGGGGTGTTTTAATAGTCTGACTAGTACACCCCTCAATACCAATACCAACAAAATGAACACCGATAATACTGTCTCACCTATATTTCTATAGCTAACCAATAAGGTCCCAAAATCTTTTCAAAAGGACAACACACCCTTGACCACTATCGTCCAAACAATTGACAAAAGCATGTAGCACTTACAAAGTACGTCCTAAATAACAAAACAACAACAACGTCCAACCTTCAAAACTTAAAAAACTAAAAGAAATCCTATAACTACACAATTTGGTCAGCGGAGCCTCGTTCGATGTAACGTTATTTCATGGCAACAACGAACCAACATTTTTCTTTTCAAACACCAAACTTATAAAAACAATACACAATTGAGTAACCAATCTTTTGTTCTTAAAAATGGCCCGTAAGCTATGTTCCCCATACATACGTTGTTTACTAATCATTTATAAACTGCTGTTCCAATTAAATTAATATTTAATATCTAATATCTGTGTCTGCACGCTTTTGTTTTTTTGAAAAATCCATGCCGTCAAATGAAAGCAAAATGAAAATCTTTATACGAATTTTGTTTTCTCTGTGGCATGACCCCGAATACATTTACCAAAAAGAAAAAGACATGCAGACACAGATATTTGTAGCTTAATATTATATACCAAATATCAAGTAAATTGGAACAGTGGTTTTCAAATGATTAGTAAACTACGTTTGTATGGGGAGCGCAATTTTCTGATGCTTACGGGCGCCTTAACATTGTACATTTCTTTCGAAAATGTTTCGTGGTTGTCCTATGCAGGATGAGCTCGTTAAAATGTCTAAAGTATGGTTCAAGCTGTACACAGCTCTAGAATAAGTACAAATAAAATCTCACATCAGGCGGGTACGATTCAATATAGACACCAAAAGTATCACCCCAAAAGGTAATACCGAGGCATCGCATGTCACACTGATGCCAAACATACATCAGTGTTGCAAGCAAAAAAAAAACGTTTATGCCACATTTACAGCCGCCAATGTGGCTGTTAGCTGGACATTCAAGACACCAATCTTTAACTGCGTCGTTCACAACATCAAAATCTAGTTCGAAAGATTGATGAAATTCACAGGGTACGTCTTAACTTCGCGGCACCCAAGTACTGGTAATACATATCACATCCATTCTACAGAGTGTTGGATTCGCGTAGGGTCATCGAGACAGCCCGACGGGTTGCGATCTCGCAACGACGACAAAACGATGCACCAGACTGCAGTGCGTTTGCTAGCAGTGTAAAGGATGCAGCAGAAAAGAAACACATCAGTGTCTGCATCGCGTTGTCATCGTTATCTGTTAAGAATATTGGTGTTTACGGCGAGAGCCACGGTTGCCACAGCAAATGCTTTCATGATATATCAAGATACATCTAATAATCCGTACATCCATTTTATTTTATTCATGAATCTCAGTTTTCCGTAAATAATTTTAGTCCTTGCCAGGTGGAATAATTTCTTGAATAGTGTTATTGTTGATGTCAAAATCCCTTTTAGTTTGTCTTTCCAAAACAACATCATACAAGAGAATTTTAGCAAGGACGGATCAGATTGTTTTCCGTAATAAGCTTCTGAAGCGATCGGGGAGATAAAGGTAGAAGGAAGCAATGTTGACACATCGATTGAGTTATGTCATAATTCACATGCAACATGTAAACAACCGGGAGAACAGTAAAACACCAATCATCTGAATTAGGAAATATGTGGGCTAATACTCACATTGTTGGGTTACTCAGAGCAATGACAAGACAGTTCAGCGTGAAGAAGAGTAGAAACCATGCCCAAGAAAGTATGGCTTATTTGCCATCCTCTTTACTCTCGAGGTTTTGGCTTTTGTCTCGCTCTCTCTTCATAGCACAAACTAGGAGCGTAAACCAGGCATTGTGGAAACCATGGTAGAAACAACCAATACAACTGTTAATAAGACTTAGCTGGGTTTTCACGAAGTCCTGACTTATTTTAAACTTAAGAATGGCCCGTAAGCTATGCTCCCCATACAAACGTAGTTTATTAATCATTTGTAAACCGCTATTCGAATTAAATTGATATTTCATATCTAATATCAGGTAAAAAATATCTGTGTCTGCATGCTTTTGTTTTTTCGAAAAATCCAAACCGAATGAAATGAAAGTAAAAAGAAAATCTTCGTACAAATTTTGTTTTCTCTGTGGTTTGACCCAGAATACATTTACCGAAAAAACAAAGACATGCAGACACAGATATTTGTAGCCTTGTAGCCTAATATTAGATACCAAATATCAAGTAAGTTGGAACAGTGGTTTTCAAATTATCAGTAAACTACGTTTGTATAGGAGGCGAAATTTTCTGATGCTTACGGGTCGACCTTAAAGGGCCTTTATTACAAAAGTGCTGATAACCTTGTACTGGTTTCGATCGCAAGATGGTAAGAAAGGCGCTTTAATGTGAGGATTAAGCAAATCAGTGCTTGTTGGAAAAGACCCTTAGGATCTCTTCCACCAAGTTCTTATTAGCTTAATTCTCACATTAAAGGGCATTTCTTACCATCTCGCAGTCGATAACAGTACGAGATAATCAGCACTTTAGTTATAAAGGCCCTTTAAGTATCTATTAAAATAAATTAGCACTTGGTGAAAACCAGGCTAAGTTGTTAATGTAAATGTAATGTTAAGTTGTTGCCTTATTAACTCATTGCGACATGCAGTTGAACTGTTCTCACGCTTTTGAGCCAGATGACTGGTGTACTACCGGTGTTATTTAAGAGTAAAAGTTTCTCAAAACGAGATTGTACCAATAGTCATTTATCTTTTGGTATCATGAATTTCAATTGAGGCATGACTATCAGCCACCTCGAATTACATATCGTTTTTTGGTTATCGATTATTGTAACGATGCACTTGTCAATATTAAAATAATAGAATACATGTTAGATTACACACACATGACTTTGTACTTGGCCTGTGTTCCGAATTACGTATATAGCACACACGACACCCATAAGCTTTCAGGTTGATTCCGCATTGCTCATATTCTTCTCCGTGAACGTCATCATGACATGAATGACGTCACTCGAAACTTAACACGGACCGTACAAAACGGGCATGGGCACGGTATACGGTGTGATACTAGACTGTCATTGAACTGACATGAAGCGCGGTTTTTCATGGTTCTCCGATCGTGTGCATTTCTATTCTAAAATGTTTCAGCTATTACTAGTCCAGTAGGTCTGGAGCAATCACTCTTGAAGTGGGGTAATAGCCTGTTTCACATCGCCTGCTCAGTGATTTTGGAATCTTAGTGTTAGTTAAGAATGTAACTGTGAGCAGTGATATCAATTCCAGACACGTGTATACACTGTACACTCAATTCCGAAGAATGAAAGTTTCGGCTCTTATCTAATGTCAATTTGACAGTTGCAAGTTAAGCCTGGATAAGCCAAGTACAAGAAATGCCTGTTTTTCAACATGCGACGAACCATAAATTATGCCAAGATTAATTAGGGAAAGTGTGCTTTAGGGTTTGTTGTGTTTTTTTTTACAAAACGTTGAATGTCTCTCAGGTGAAAGTCCAAGTTCAGCTTAGAGGAATTGATTAGATTTAAATTTGAGGTGACCTACTACAACTAATGTCATTTGTTTCATGTTTGTTGTTTTGTTTGTGATGCTGACAGCTTTGAGCGTGCAATCTGAATCGGGATTTTTATTCACCGTCAGCACTGTAATCGCTTGCTGTAAGCACACGGTCTGAATTACAGCGGGTCCAAATTATTTTGTGCGATTAGAACTGTTCGTGAGTCTTTAAATTTGGACCGCTATGAGCGTGCTTACCAAAAGATAACTAAACATTAAAACTGACGCACCCATGTGGTATTGAAAACTATCAGTCCTGACAGTTGTTTGACAGCGTTCACAGAGCACATATGCAATGACATCCAATCACCGACAGGGCAAACAATTGGCGCTTTGAGCGTAATTCGGACCAGCCGTAAACGCGCTGTCACCTCTGTGAGCGTTTCGAGCAAGCCCTGATATTGACCAGCGTGGGTAGCGTATAAGCGTAGGACCAGTATAGAATATGAGTAATATAGTAGGATTATGCGCAATCTCCTGCTCACTAATCTATTGAACTCATATCGAAAGATTATGACTCGCATTCTATGTAATGCATTTTATTCATCTATACAGCAGCTTTAAGCTGATATGTGCATTCTGTTTGATAATTTATGAGTGCAATTGTATTTTCTGAATTTTTTTTATGTGGTCTATTCGGTTTTTGAATTAGTTGACTGCTATCGTTTATGGCGTCCTCCGATAATTTATTCCAGGCGCTCACGACACGGTGTGTCAGAAAGTGCTTTCTGGGGCTCCATTTTATTTTATAGGTTTCTATCAAACCTCTTCGTTGCCTTCTTTCCTCAAGAGTTGTTAGAACTACTGCCTTCGAAGCGATCCTCGTATGTTTTATTTCGTATTGACAGGTGCATCGTTACAATAATTGACTCGGAGGCTTCACTCGTGTCGGGTCGGCGATGCGGCTCACTGCTGCTGGCCGTTCTCGCTGCGGCTCCAGTGATCGAGGGTGCCCGGGGACCAGATCGTGCTCATCGACTGGAACGGGTCGAACGGACGCGCCACCGGCTGCTGCGAGGACAATCAATGCTTTAGTCATAGTAGAAAATAGGAAAAATTAAGTGAGAAAAGGGATTGTGGATTATATTATATTATTATTGATAGGCTAGCAGCTTTAAGCTGATGCGCCTATATCACAACACTTAAGGGCCTGGTACTAGCCAAATCGCAAAGTTAGACGAGGCACCCCAAGTTAACTAAGTCTGACGATTATAAGTGTCATTCTTACAATATATGATTCCTTGTCTAGGAATTGAATTATTTTCGTTAATGTATGTTTCCTTTTTCTCTACAAAATACATTGCGGAAACGGTGTCCAATTCCGAACTTTTTTGACTAAATGTAGAAATCTAAAAGCAAATGGAATTTTTTGTTTTTGCATATATGCTGTTTTTGCTTATATCTAGAAATCGAATTACTTTCAGATTTCTAATGAGAAAAATCAACTTTTTTATTTTTATTATTATTTAAATAAATGATGGAATAAAAAAATATTAACAATCCATTATCAGTCTGGAGTTCTATTTGGATTTGCTGAAGCGTTTCACTACATATTATTACATTTGTTATAAAGTGCATTTGTATGGCGCGAGTAGTTGGCTAGTCCTAGCGCCTTAAGCCTTAATGCAGAAATACAAAAAGAATTACCGACAACACCCTGGTACAACAGGATTAAGTTCTGTGGTAGAAAGTTTGTGACCATACTAAATCGCCTACGTTATGGACATTGCTTGGTTCCAGCTAATTTGTACAGATTAAAGATTATAAGTAAGAGCAGATGCACACACTGTGGTGCGGAAGATGCAGACATTGATTATATTTTTGTTTTGTTATATGAAGCCTTTAACGATCAGCGTTTCAGTTTGTTCAATGATATAAATGACATTTCACTTCAAAACTCATTAAGTGTTCCCCGCCGGTCACAAGATTTACTATCAACTATTGTGTTTTTTAAACCTATATTTAAGTTTATTTCTAATACTGTGGTGAAAATCTAAATTTTTTTAATTCTAGCATATGTTTATCTTACTTTACCAGGAACTTTGAAATGTGTAGAATTTAATTTTGCGACTGAAGGACTTGTATCCATGATTAAGAATAAATTTTAAAAAAATCACAACACTAATTTATTTTGTATTTTTTTTTTATGTTTTATATGAATGTCCAGTTTATTTTTGAAGGAATTTACGGAGACAGCACTGTTCCAAGATTATACTACTCTGTTGGCAACAGTACTTTTGGAACTTGTTCCTTATCGTTTGGTGGATGGGAGCTACTCGGGAAATAGTATCCGATCGACACTTTTGCTGTCACAGACCTGTCAACCCATATGACTTTACAGTCAAAATGATAATACAGGCATGAGTGTCGCAACCTTACGCATGTTTGGACCGAAATGTGTTCGTGTGTAATTTTGTGGTTCTACATAGTTTTTTGGTGCCGTATTTTTCCAATTAATAGTGAACAAGTTATCATAACCTAAAATGGAAAGTTTGCATGCCTTTTAGGACTGGATGCATACGTATAAAACGATTGACCTGTCTAAAAGATGTACCCAGTGATGCAGCCGCTAAGGGGTAAGTGCAACTTCTCCATAAACGTGTGGAATTGTTGGACTGACATGCTGGACGGCCATTTGGTTTAATTTGACAACTATCAAACGCCACCGCCATGGACAAGAAAAATCTTCAACCTTAAAATGTTTACTTCCATTGCACATCTTTGGACAATAATATTTATTTAACTATCATAAAGATATAAATTTTTTGACAGTCATATTTATTTAATTATCATAAAGATATTCTTGAAATAATTCTATGGAAAATACAAATAATTATTTGGGTTTCAGGATGAAAGTGTCGAACTGGCATTAATTGTTTAGATAGCCATACAACATCACTTTGCAAATCTATTATTAAGGTGGCCCATCCCGCTCATCTCCCCATACAAAAGGGGAAAGAAGATCACGCCCATAATTCTTGTCAGAGATCCAAAATGTTGCTCAAAATACCTTTATTTGATCGAACTAGATGTCTGATGACCATTGGCATTGGAAAATTGTGTTTGGTTTCTAAATTATAAGGTTCGAATGTTTGAATTTTTTTGCGCGTTTTTTACAATAACTTTGGAGGTGGATTACGCAATGATAAAGTAAGAACATCTTAAAAAGATTAGTCATCAGACATAGCTTACTTAGTCAAGATTTATAATCTATTTGGTTTTTGTTAGATTTTTGACTACAGCGGTCGTGGTGTACTTTTAGCTATAAGTCGTTTTGAAATTAAAATTTTTGTAAATCTTTCCAAATCATACACTATGCACATTGTCTTTTTTGTGGACATGTTGCATCTTCCTCATCACGGAACCTGTCTTATTCTTTGAAACAGAGAAGGTCCCAGAGCGCAACAGCACGGTTTTGTACCGTGCCCGCGAATGAGTTAGGCCCGCCGGGTTTGGCCACCTTAAGTGATTTGTACTCGAATGCTGGAAAATGCAAATATACCTGAGAGGGAGGGAATCCAGGTGGGGGACGCATCCCGTTGTATCCCCACAGCCACTGCGCATGCGCCGACTTGTCGTCCATGGCGACCGGCTGGCCGACGGCGCCCACCGCCTGACCGATCGAGCCCACCGGCTGGCCGACCGACCCCACCGGATGCCCGATCGAACCCACCGGTTGCCCTACTGACCCCACCGATTGGCCGATCGAGCCCACCGACAGACCGACCGAGCCCAATGAGATGCCCGACGAACCCAACGGTTGGCCGACCGACCCGACGGATGGCCCGATGGACCCGACCGATTGGCCGACGGCCCCGATTGGCGAGCTAGCGGTGGTTACGGGCATATTCCAGAGCCCCTGGTAGTTGGAGCCGATGTCACCTGCAGCAATGATTTCTGAGTTAAATTAATCGTATGTTAGTCATTAATCGTGCATTAGGTCTCTGTGATTTCATTCCAAATAAAATCACAGATACCAAAGTGAGCAATTTTTCTGGATGGATATTTAATACCAAACTGAACGTGAGATATTAGCCTAACATTCCACACCGAACTAAGTGCGATGCCAGGACCTTCCGTCGGATCCGTGGAATCCGAACCACGGCCAGCCTCTACGTTTGAAAATGGTCACCCATCCAGAACTCCACCACACTCAGAGGTTCATCATCTAGCTTATCGAATCGCAAGTTGACTACAGATCGCCACTGGGCTACAGATGCAGACAAAATAGGAGACAAGAGACTACGAATTGCGGGAAGCGTAACGTTTAAATCACTTTTGATTATACATCACAACACCTGTAAGTTTTATAATAACGCTTTCTCTCACCTGAATAAACACTTCGTGTGAATGCGCCTTGACCAGTAGTATTCGGAGCAGAAATCGGCCCCGGACTTTCCCTTCTCGGCTCCCAAGCGCCCTCAAACTCCATCCTGGCCCCATCGACTAACCCCCTTCCGTTCTCCATACCTCCATAATCCTCCATGATGCTAGGAGAATAGCTGATCTGTCCAAACGTCTGTCCGATCGGTGTTGGGAACGCGGGCGGAGGCGGTTTTCCAATAACACCAACTTCTCGTGGTGGGATAATCTCTGGCGGCCGAACGTTATCGTTTCCAAAGTAGAAAAAGCTGTTGTTGTTGTCGGCTTTGACTAGATCCTCCAGGGTCTTCGAGACGGGAGGGTCCGTGATCTGGCGGACGGGATGGGAGTATAGGCTCGAGTGGTTCTCTTCGGTGCGAGTTGGCGGCGTACTCTTCTGGAATACGCTGGAACCGATCGGTCCCAGAGATGTCTTTTCCTTTTTGCGCTCAAAGGAGAACAGCGGAATGTCTTTGGGTTTCTCAGGCTTGGGTTCGGCCTTCTTTGGCGCTATGACTGTGGAGAAGGTGGTCTCGGAACGGGCCACCACGTCGCTGAAGGTGGCTTTATTTTCGCCCCATCGACTCGCCGGCACGGTCACCACCGGCGGTGAGCTCCGCGAAGGATTGTTATTGGATGTACTAGTGATATCATTCCTTGGTGTACACGTGTAGATTTTATCGGACTTCTTTTTGATGACTTTGTCTTTTTTGTTGTTGGTGAATTTATTGGAAACCGATTTTTGTTTGGTCTGAAGAACGGTCTCTTGGGGCAGTTCCGTTTTGGGTTCTGATTGTTTTGGTTTGTCGACTTCTTGTTTGTTCTGTCTGGTCGGCGTCGGAGTGTTTGTGTCCTTGTTTCTTTGGAACTTGAGCGAGAGTCCTGCGTAGGGCGCAGGTGTGACGGTGGGTTTGTTTGGTCGGTCGTATTCCTCATCTTCCCCGTCGCCTTCATAGCTGTCTTTGTACTGCGAGGGACACTTTTTCTTCGTGTTTGAAGGCGACGATTTCTTTGCCGCCGTTCGCTCGACGGATGCCCGCTGCGGAGGCTCTGGTTCTTTCTCGGGCTCATCGTTATTTGAGCTCTCGGTGGCGGTCGAAGAGGCATCTTCTTCGCACCGTGTCACCGACCGTCTTTCCGCTTTTGTGTGTCTCTTAGTTTTACTCGTGTCTGCGGAGGCCAGACTGGCTAATATTTTCTTAGGAAGATCGAGGATTTTTGGAGATGATTCTGCCGACGGCACGAGTAATGTGGTATCTCTCGTCTCGCTCGGCGGAGTACTGTTGTCCTCCTCAGACTTATTTTCTGAAGCTTCACAGTGTTCAGTTTCCTTTTCTCTCCATTCCTCCTCTAGTTTATCTTTCGGCGATTCTTTCTCGGGTGTGACCTCCGTGCTGGCCGGCTCACTCGAATACTTCTTCGAGAGTTTCTTTTTCGTTTTGGGCGGTGCAACCTCTTCGTATTTGGTAAGTTTTCCATCTTCGGACATTCGTCTCTCCTCAATCCAGGCCGGCGCCTTCGGCTTTTCCTTTCGTTCGAGCGGGTCGCCCCACTCCCAAGGCTTGCCGCACTGCCCGATGCTTCTCAGGTCGAGCGGCGGATGGACGGCGGTGCTCCTGCCCATCGCCGCCATGGCCGTCTTGAGGATCCGATCGGATTCCAGAAAGCCAGCGGCTAGGACGCACAGTCCCACGCATATCATGAAACTGACCGTCGCATTTCTCAAATAGGTCTCCCACGGGGGCCTCGACAGCGAAGCGCCGCACGGGGCCAGCAGATGCGCCGGCACCGTCGTCACCAGCGAGTAGTTCACCGGCGTACTTAAGGAACTAATCAATATTAACGTCCGCCTTATCTTAGAGAGCGTGAAGTCAGGTGTGAACGCTATGTCCACCTTGTGCGTTGCGTTCGGGGTCAGCTCGAACCCCTCGCAGTTCAGTACCTTGAACCCGTATCCTTCGCATTCGAAGCCGTTTATGAGGAACGTCGATACGATTATGGAAATGTCTCCCGTATTCCTGGCAGTGAAGGAGCGCTTGACCGTCAGGTTGGGGGGAGTGGAGAGTTTCGATCGGTCCCTGTCGCAGTCTTTGAGGTGCTTCTCGGTGAGTTCAAACAGCAGCGGCGTGCCGGAGCCTGGCTTGCGGTTGCCGAATTTGAAGCTAGGGAATGCTCCCTGGCCAGTCAGTCGTATGGCTTCGAGTACTGTCAGATTATTCCTGGAAAATAAACGACATCATTAACTAGCACTGTACATGTAACATTAACAGGAGTGAAGTGGTCGCCTGACGTACCAGCAAATCCAACCTCTGCAGGTTTCTCAATGAACTAACAGCAAATTTCAGGATTTTTCAAGATTATTTAAAAAAAACACGATTAAATCAATCTTACCGAAACATGACGATGTAATACTTTTTCACGGTTAGATACGTGGCACCCGTAATCATAGAGCATGTAATAAAAGATGTATGCATAGAAAGAAGCAAGAGAAGTACGCTGTGTGCGTACTACCACCGGGGAAGCGGGGTGATGGTACGTATGTATGTATCTTTATGACATAAACTAGTTTTTATATATAATTTTAATTGAAAATTTAATGACACTAAGGTTTGAATTAGTGTTTAATTGTTACCAAATATTGATAAATCTACATTTGTAGTTCTTTATGAATAACTCAAAATGTTTTGAGTAAATATACTTTTTTGTACGTCGCTTTTTCCAAGAAATGAGATATTTACTGTAATTAACTGCATGGAATGACGAAATTGGTAGACGCAATACCTGCGAATGTTATGTTTTGCTGGTTCGGGTCCTGTCTTCCTATATATTCATAAATTAGTTATTTTTAAAGGGCTCTTTCTTTTATTAATGTGTCCTTGCTTCACGGTCGATTATACATACATACATGTCACATTCCTTGGAATAAGCGATGTACATGCTTAGTACCAAAAATTATATTTACTTTTATTCTATTAATCAAATTTTATTTTGATCTCCATTATTGATGAGGTGCACGGCGCAAACCTTACTACCAGATGGCGCCACATAAAACTATACCAAAACACGTTGAGGTTATGTTTAATCGCGAATCACAGGCAATCACACTGTCCGTGTTTTACATCCATGTCAAAGTAGCTATTCACATTAACTCAGTTTAATTGGTCAACAACCTATAACCTTGAAATGAAGCCGTGGCATAGTTTTATAATATAATAATATAATATATTATTTTTCCCTCAAATATTTTTCTCAAATTTTACTCAAATATTTTTCCCAATTCACCTTCCAATGCGGCAATTATTGTACAGTTGTTGAAAATGCGGTTCCTGAATGAGGCAATACGCTTATGAAGTATTGCCTGAAAACCATCTACCCTTGACTCGGTAAACATTCCTGAGGCGCTACACAATTTGGGTAGACATCATACAGAATGTGGCGCCATCTGGCGGTAAAGTTTGGCAGCCGTCCTCCCCACTGTTGTTTTATCGCGTTGAATGGGAGCTCGTCCCGCACCTTATGTACAGCAGCGAGGTGTGCACGCCGGCGATTGGGGGCGTGAAGGCGATGCGCACGCGCGCGGAGCCGCCCGGCGGAAGCAGCACGGCCGGCGCGCCGCCGCCGCGCAGCAGCCGCGCCTCCACGAGGTACGTGGCGGAGATGCGGAACGCGCGCGGCGACCACGAGCAGCCGCCGCGCTCGCAATCGATCGCGCGCAACCTTCGTTGGATATTGTTCATTCATTTACTTCCGGCGGTCAAGGAATCGATCTGAAGCCTAAGTCGGCTAAAAGGTAACTCCATTATCGAGCGTTAGCGTTGTGGGAGCGTGATGCAGTTGTAGTGGTTTGGTAAAGTTTTGTATGTTCCTTTGGGTACGAAAGCCTAAAAAAACGGCCAAGTGCAAGTCGGACTCGCACACGAAGGGTTCCGTATCATCGTCAAAGATTTAACACAAAAGAAACACGTTTTTATAAGGGCCCCATTGAATTTTAATATTTTTTTAATTCGTTGTTATAGCGGCAAAATAACTACACACTCTGTGAAAATTTCAGCTGCCTACATATTACGGTTGATGAGATACAGCCCTGGGACAGACGGACGGACGGACGGACAGCGGAGGTCCGATGGCACCCTTTGGATACGGAACCCTAAAAAAGCCCGTTGTGGGCGGAGCACATCCCCGGCACTCACGCGGCGGGCACGCGGTGCGACGGCGTCGACGCGAGCAGCACGTGCACATAGACTGGCTGGCTCGCCGACGGGTTGCGCAGCGTGATGTTGTACTCGCCGCGGCCGCCGACGCCGACGAGCCCGGCGCCCGCGCCCGCGCCGCCCTCCGCCGACCACAGCCGCGGCCAGATCCAGCGCGCGGACCCCCCCACTAGCTGGTTGCGGATCTGCAGATATTTCATTTATTTAAACTTTTTGGTAGTCCAACTACACTAAGTTACGTCACAAAGATCCGCAAATTCGGTCAGCCAAGTAAAGAAGAACACACAAAAAAACTTCACGGGTTTACATAAAATATAATTTCCGTCCACAATTATGAAATACTATTGTCAGCCTCGGTAGCGCCGGGGTGCAAAGCCTTGCGATTCGATAAGCTGGGTGAGTTTGGGTTCTGGGTGGGTGACCATTTTGAACCGTTGAGGCTGGCTTTGGTTCGGATCCCACGTAAAACTGTAGGTCCCGTTCCTTACCAGGTTCATTTTATTAAATCTCTTTAATTTAATTTCTTTTTTAATGGTTATTATTTGTCGTTGTAGCGGCAATAGAAATACATACTCTGTGAAAATTTCAACTGTCTACCTATCACGGTTCATGACATACAGCCCTGTGACAGATGGACAGTTGGACGGACGAACGGACTGACAGATGGACAGCAGAGGCTTAGTAATAGGGTTCCGTTGGCACTCTTTCGGTACGGAACCCAAAAAGGCGACTCACCTCAGAGGTGTTGAGGCGCAGCGTGAAGTTGTACACAGAGCCGCGCGCGGTCACGTTGCTGTAGAGCTGCCGGTACGTGCCGAGGTGGCCGTAGTCCGTCACCAGCCAGTCCTCGTCGAAACCGGGCCGCGCCAGCCACGCCTCGAACTCTGTCGAGTGACGCGATGGCGATATAGACTACGCAATCGATAGATCGAGCGATCCTCAGGTTTTTTTTGGACAAATTAGCATGGGTAGCTGGACATGAATGGCTAATACTACAACCAGTCTTGATATTAGCATAAAACACTGCGTGCCTTTATGAGCACAGCTAATTGAACTGGATTCGCTTCGACCATTTTTTCATACAATGCAATGGCACTGACCCGGGCGGACGAAACCCTACTACCCGTTGAGGAAAGGTGACCTACATTCAGTTCAATGTAGCCGTGCAAGATCCTAGCATATTGCCTCATCATAGAAAATAAGACCAATAAAAATAATAATACTCACAGTGTGTCTACCACACAGTTCGACACACAGTGAGTGAGCCGTTTCTTGCAAATGCTAATATGAGTTCAAACCACTGTGAACTCAAATCATATAATCATATAATACTGACGTGTAGAGTTGAACGGCAACGCGGCGTAGCAGCGCGGCTGGCAGAGGCGCGTCGGCTCGAAGTAGACGCGGCCGTGCGAGCCGGACGACTGCGCGGGGATGTGCCACGCCGACTCGCCTTTGTCCATCCTGCGGGGACGAAGCGTATAGCATGAAGCGTATAGATCAACGCACAAAGAGGGGGGTTTCGTCGGAAAGCAAAATAACTCCCGTGTCAATATTGTATGTGTTCAATGGTTATGAACTCTGTTCATAAGGGAAGGAGATGTGCCACAATAATACTATTTCAAACCCGAGGAATCACTTCCAATCTAACATAGTTGTAGACACTTGGAAAAAATTGCCAGAAGAAGTGAGAAGTGCTAACTAGGGAATGCAATCCCGATCCCGCGGGATCCCGATCTAGCGAGATCTCGTGTAATTTTTCGGGATCAATCCCGACGCATCATATGATGAGATCCCGTTCGAGAGTTACGGGATTGGGCGGCCACGAGCTTAGACAAATTAGAGTCTACCATAAAAAAAGAAATGGATTTATTTGAGTGTGGGGGAACAAGGGGGCGATTTTTGCAGTTTGCATATAATTGCTTCGCCACGCTGTTGCCAACCAGTGTTGTCAATCACTCGTAGGTGTCAAAGTCACTCACACTTCCTAATTCCCTTGAAATATGCTTATTGTTTTGATTACCTAATTTACCTATGTTAATTTCCTTAAAACCTGCTTTTTCAGTCATCCGAATTTAACATTTTTTTAAAACTAGACGGGATCCCGGAAATTCGGAGATCCCGCGGGATTAGAAATATCAATCCCGCGGGATCTCGAATTTGCAATCTCGAGTCGGGATTGCATTCCCTAGTGCTAACTCAGTGAACAAATTTAAAAACAAATTGGACACATATAAAAAACCAGTAAAAACTAAACATAAAACGCTCCCCATACAAACGTAGTTTACTAATCATTTGAAAACTATTGTTCCAATTTGCTTGATATTTGGAACTTAATATCAACCAATAAGTATCTATGTCTGCACGTGTTTGTATTTTCGAAAAATTTATCCTGTGTCACACAACAGAGAAAAGAAAATTTGTATGAAGATATTCTTTGGCCTGTTATTTGACTTGCTTTAGATTCTTCAGCAAAACAAAAACGTGCAGACACAGATGTTTAATGTAGAATATTATATACCAAATATCAAGCAAATCGGAACAGTGTTTTTCGCATCCGCCGCACCAGTGGTGGCAAACCCGTTCATGGAGTCGCTGGAACACCGCACATTGCAAACGGCACCTCTTAAACCAATGTTTTGGGTATAATGGGAATATAATTGGGAATAAAAAAAAATCGTTCTATAACCATAGCAGCCCTTCCAGTAATTTCGACATCTATATTGAAGAAATGTATATGATTGTGCATTATGGCACTCTTACCATTATGGTCTATCTCATAGACCTAGCATAGTGCGCTGTGCTTACAGGAAGTGAGACGTCAACTCAAATACCACTACCGCTAGTTAGAGAGAGATGGAACACATCCGTCCGATGAGCAAACCTCTCAAATAGTTATCAATAAGCAGGAATCACGCTCATGGAATGCGAAACGTTTTTTTGTGAAATATTTATGATTTCTATAGATTTCCTTAAAGAAAGCATGGCGACCTGTGCATTTATAGATTGTTAGGTGAACGGGAGTAAAAAAACCTGGTCGATAACACTTTTTTATTGTAAATAAGGGGTGACCCATTGACTCTTTGTCGATCAAATTTCTTAACTGTTCCTCAATATTTAATCAGATCTTCATTTTGAAGCTACATTGCGATTTCGAAATGTTTTTGAGTAAATAAAGAAATGTCAGTGCATTTTGTATGAAGTGATTTTGGTCTCATCCGTCAGTTCACTCTGAGTTGATTCTAAGGCTAAGTTCTATCTATCTAACCTAGGTGGTGTGATTGTGTGCACGTGTGGTATACTGACTGGTGGTAGAGGCGCGGATCAGGCGGGTGCGCCGTCACGTTGCCGAGGAGCATCGCGAACGACAGCGAGCTGTTCAGTCGCAGCTGTTCACTGCATATCGTGCCCTGCAACAAACAGAAACGCGTTCGCCTTAAGAGGCAGCAGCCGGCAAGACAATAGCGTGAAAACAGCGATTGTGTGGGTGGGGTTATGCATATTTGTACGACTCATCCTCCTCAGCACAGCTACCTTACCGGTCAGATCACCACATCGTAGTGTATCTAAAGAATTTATTTGTATTTGATGATTATGACATAACCTACCTATGACATACCCGTCCCTTCCCGTTTCGTCGAGAGCCGGCGGGTCGCCGAGGCAGCCTAAGCTACATGCATAAATGAATGAAGAACCAGATGTTTCAACAATAGGTCAATGCCGAAGGGACGAACAATAGATGGCGCAATTGCATGGATACACAATTACAGCTATGGAAATAGGATGGTGTCACTTTCGTACTGAGAACTTGCAAAATAGCCAATATATAGCGCTTTACAAACATATGATTTATTCATAGATTAATAATACCATTTTGTTTCAAAGTTATCAGCGCCATCTCTTGGTACAAACACTCTTTTAGTTGTGATCGATTATATTGAAGTTACCATTTTAGTTATACGTATAATGCAATAGAGGGCCGCTTCCTTTACACGTATAGTATGAAACTTCCCTCACTATGACAGTGAGCCATCTACTAACGCCAGTAGATAATTATTATTCTATGCTAGGGGTCTTCCTCAGCTATGATCCTTCCACAGTCACCGAACGCAGTTGAAAGACGAAAAAGAGACGCATGGGAAGAGCACTCACCGGGAAGCAGCCGTCCATGTGGACGGGCGCGGCGAGCAGGCGGCCGCGCGCCGCGCGCAGCCCCACGGCGACCTGCATGCGCGCGTGCTCGCTGCGCAGCCACACGCGCCCGCGCAGCGTCGCCTCGCGCGCCGGCGCCACCACCGACAGGCTCAGCGCGCCGCGCTCGCCCGGCTCCAGGCAGCTCTGCGCGTTGTTCATTTTATTTTTCACTGGCGTTCGAAGTGGCACTTGCATTTTCGTGCAACGCAAATGATGTTATTAAATTTTAAAAACCGTTTGGACACTCATTTAAACAACTTGTGTAAGAATAATTGAAGACTGTGCTGAAATGGAATAAATGGATTTAAAAACCGACTAGACAAAAATTTAAAGGCAATAAAATAAACAAATAATCAATAATAATAATAAACAATCAATAATCAATACATACAATTAGTAATACCAATTTAATAATAAAAAAAAAATTTAAGTGCACTCCGGGAAAAATAAAATTTACGCATCAGTTTCAAGCTGATTTATTATGATATAAATAACATAATAATAATAATAATGTAAATAACGAAAACTGACATTCATAGATTACAAAGAAATGACTAAGTGAATGGTTTTCCATCCAGTTCAATGTAGCCGTGCTCATAAAGGGAAGATTCTGGCATGGCACCTAATTCCTTCGAGAATGTGGTGTATTGGGTAAATATCATAACGGTGGTTTTGTGGTATTAGCCATCCTTGTCAGGTTGCATAAGATAAGTCTATAAGGTCCTCAATAATATTTTTTTTTATTAAGGTTCATCCACACAGAATTGTTTCACAAATTTACATTAAAGAAATGTTTCCAGTACATAATCGAAACTATCCATAATTACGGACGAACACAACATGTACAATGAGTTACGCTATTTTGTTTACAAAATTATATAAGTAGCTTTGACTCTAATTAAAGAAAGAAAATAAAATAAAATAAATAATAAGTAAAAAAAAACATAGTAACAAAAAACAAAAATGCAAACTAAAAACAAAAACTAAGAACTGACTGAGAACTTGGCAATGTGTTTAACGACTTTTTGAATGAGTTTAACGAAGACAATATTTCAATATCATCTTTTTTAGATAGTATGTTGAGGCTGCATTTAATTCTTGAAAGAGCCTTGTCTATGTTAAAAGGAACAAAGTTGAACAATAATCACTACAGTACCTCCAAACTCAACGAAATGTTTGCAACAAACACATTGACTCACCTTAGAGGACATAGCCTAAAGCTGAACCACTCTTCCTCAAGGACAAACCCCAGAAAACATTTTCTTTGCAACAGAGTTGTAAACTCCTGGAATCAACTACCTCAGGAATTCATAAGTGCCAAAACAGTTAATGGGTTAAAAAATTGACTGGACAAATATAAAAATAAACCATAAATAATAAAAATAACCAAAAAAAAATACTTAAAAAAAAAAACAAGTGCACTCAGTAATCCTAAAAACTGATATGCCCGTATCAGCTTATAGCTGCTAGTGTTATAAACCAACTTAAAAAAATATATATTCTGAAGAAGTCCCCGACGGCACTCACGCATGGCGTCGGCCCGTCAGCGCCGGCGCGCAGGCAGCCAAGGAACTGCAGCGAGGCACCCTCGACGTCGGCGCCGCACGCCTCGACGCACACGCGCACCGGGTTCCCGTTGGCGACGCCGCCCGCCACCGTCGTCGTGCTCGACACGCCCACCGCGCCCAGCTCGAGCGCGCCGCCCGCCCAGCCCGGCCACTGCCACTCCTGGAGGCGTGCGAACTTGTGTTTAGTGTTGATGTACGTTGGCTGTTCGCGGACGGTGCTCGGGCGGACAATGGAGGCGCCGTAAGACAACGATGAGTCGAAAAGAAACCCTAATTTTTATTATGATAATAAGTAACAAAAAGCAAAAAATTATAATTATGAAAGATGTTATAAATAAAAATAGTCTTCCATAGGAACAATGGCCATTGACCTTTTATTTTTATTAATTTTTTTATTTTATTTTATTTTCTTTGCGAAACATACAGTTACAAAACAAACATATAAATAACTTCCAGAAAAATACACACAAACCAGCAAAGTTTCCACGCATAGAAATATCTTACATAGTATGAATAACAAGTTTCAGTAAAGATAAATAACAAAATAACAGAAACAAAATAATAACACACATTACCAGGACAATGGAAAAATAACAGTTAATATCATAAAGTTTGAGACTGAGCAAGTAAAGTCCTCCATAAGATCATGTGACGCCTAGGGCTAGGTTAACAAACATCGCTGCGCTCTACAAAAGTTCGTTTCGTAAAGTTCCCTATTTTTATTATTTCATTGTAAAAAAATTATTTTGCATAATTTTTTTAAGTTTCGAAATATTTAAATTAAAGGAAATTCTTTGGTTTTCGATACAGATTTGCCCCCTAAATCTTTGATTTAGAATTCCACAGATTATTAGCAACATCGTTGCATGCTTGCAGCCGTACGTATTGTCCATGGTGTTTATATCTCTGGAAACAACTTAACAAGGAAGGAGATTTTTCCAAGGTGAACATTGTATATTTATTTTAACCCGTAAAGCGCGAACGACGCCGCATAGGCGTCCTCTGCCGCGCTCCCGCTATCTGCGCTGATTGGCGATTTTTTGTGTGGTCATAGATTTACTGGTCTATGATTGGCTTTTTCAAATGGATAGAGGAGTGTAGGACGCTTTTGATTGGCTAAACCGCGACCCAATAGCTGCAACTTCGTAAAACAAAATATTTTTTTGAAATCCGCGCGGCTCGTCTCGCTGGCCAGTCGACCGAGATACGTTTGCGCGCGTGGTTCTGTGCCGGCTGAAAAGGATGATTGACGAAAATATTACGTAAGTATTGTAATTTTTTTTATATCAATGAAATTGTAATATATTCAGCTATCTATCAATGCAGTGGTTATAGGTTTTTGCAATTTCTGTAGGCAGCAAAAAAATCAAATGTTTTTTGGCATGTTCAGATTTCAAAGATTTATCACATTTGTTTACAAAATTTGTTTACAAAAAAATACGTTTGCTTGAATGTAATTAGTCCGGATTGTGGAAAATTTTGTGTAGAATCCGGTGATGTATCACACTTGATATGTTTTCTTACATAAAAATGGGAAAAAGACCGAAAATCTAGAAAATCATATTTTGTAGTATAAACATTGTGAGTGTATTGGTGTCGGCCGCTCGGCCGCTCGGCCGCCCGCTGGCCGTTGGTCAAGTGTGATTCAAGTCATTTGTCGAGATCTCACGAACTTCGTGAGCGTGGAGTTATAATACCAAATTTTGTTGCTTTGAAATCGTTTGGTATATCTAATAAGTAATCCCATTGCATCATCTGCATACATTTCCATAGGGCAAGACGCATCTGGTAATAGAATAGAATTAAAAATATGTACTATTTGTTTCTGTTACATAGTATTCTTGTTAGGGTTCCGTACCCAAAGGGTGAAAACGGAACCCTATTACTAATCCTCCGCTGTCCGTCCGTCCGTCTGTCACATGGCTGTATCTCAGTAACCGTAACAGATAGACAGCTGAAATTTTCACAGAGTGTGTATTTATTTTGCCGCTATAACAACAAATAGGTAAAATTGAAAAATAATTTAAATTAAAGGGGGCTCCCATACAAAAAACGTGATTTTGTTATGTTAAATCTTTTACGATGTACGGAACCCTTCGTGTGCGAGTCCGGCTCGCACTTGGCCGGTTTTTGGTTACTAGTCACACTGGGTCAATTGCCGTGCATGCTGTATTACATTTCGGCGAATTCTGCCGTGCATGTCGCACCTGTTCTCATGCTAACGGGTGGTGTGTGGACACGAAAGATGCCTAAAATATACTTGCGACATGCACGGGAGCACTTGCCATGCATGTCAAACAACTTCAAAAAATTTTTTTCGTCATATCTTGGGAAACTCTGGTCTTAGACTCATCATGCGACCCCTCAAACTAGATGGCCTGACCTGATCTACCTACCTGTCATGTCAAAACTTGTTTTCGTCATACATTGTAAATTTTGTAACTTCAATAATAGGAGGAGGTGTCTGACAGACGGACGGACAGACAACGCACAAACTCTACTTCAGATATAATCATTAGGTGTTTTTTTTGACCATCCGTCGCTAATTCGAATTTCTATTCATTTTAGGTTTCACTTTTACAAAATGTTAAAAAATATACTTGTGCTGCTATATTTCTATGAACTTATATTTACGTGTTTTATTTCAAAGACCATGTCACCAATGCTTCGTGTCACGGAAGCCTGCTTCTACTCCAGCAACAAGTTTCGACCTCGTCACGCTGAGTAAGTGCCTACCTATATAGATAGAACGCGCGCGCCCACCTATCTATAGATAGAGCGCGCGCTCACCGACGTGTGTTCAAGTGGAGCGTTTGCATGTATGAGTGCGCTGAGTGCAATTTTATAGCCGAATTTGAATGTTCAAAATAAAATGTTTTTGATTACATATTATAACATTATCTTACACAAAAAAATTGTGTATATATAACAGTTTATGATGATATAAAATCTAACTCGATTCTAATTAGATTAGATTCTAATTAGACTGTTAGTAATGTAGAGAGATTTTTCGGGTTTTTCCTTTACTGAAAATGTTATGTAAACTTTTTCTTTACAAAAATTTTATGTGAATATTCTTCCATCATTATTCAATAAATTTAAAATAAATTCAACTGAGATAATATCGTAAATAATTTATAATAAATTCTAAAATATTATTTTGAAAAACAATAAGTGTCGCTTTTGTTCGCGATGTTTGGAACCAAATTATTATTATTTTTTGTATGGCGGGGTCATTAGTTTTTGACACAATGTTATAGCAGCTATCATAAACTACGAAATAAAAAACAAATTTGTTTCATAACTTTATCTTTTTTACCCTAAACCTCGAGTAACATCACAAAATATTTAAAAAAAATCTAAAGTCAATGTTATATGATTTTTATTATTTTATATTTGAACCAAACTACTACAAAAGTAACGTAAATAAATGGAGGCACTATCTAGCTACATGGAACAGTTATTATTTTGAAGATACCTTGACAAGTGTCTTAGATATAGATTTTTATTCGATTCGGGAGCGCGGTACAGGACGCCGATGCTGCGTCGTTCGCGCTCCAAAGGTTAAATGAAAATCGTAAATTATTTGACACCACGATGGGATACTTCCATCAGACGTTTCTCTAAAAATTACAATAAAAAATCAATCTGTAAGAAGAAATATTGTGTATATCCACCAGATCAAGTTTGCCGCTGTAAATGTTGACAGGTATCCGATAGTCTGTGACATTGGTGAGCAACGTGACGCCGATTTTTTTAAGTTTTGAAATATTTTAATTAAAGGAAATTCATTGGTTTTCGATACAGATTTGCCCCCTAAATCTTTGCTTTAGAATTCCACAGATTGTTAGCAACATCGTTGCATGCTTGCAGCCTTACGTATTGTCCTGGTGTTTATATCTCTGGAAACAACTTAACAAGGAAGGAGATTTTTCCAAGGTGAACATTGTATATTTATTTTAAATGAAAATCGTAAATTATTTGACACCACGATGGGATACTTCCATCAGACGTTTCTCTAAAAATTACAATGAAAAATCAATCTGTAAGAAGAAATATTGTGTATACCCACCAGATCAAGTTTGCCGCTGTAAATGTTGACAGGTATCCGATAGTCTGTGACATTGGTGAGCAACGTGATGCTTGCACTGAGCGACAGCGACGTGTCAAACTCGCGCAGCCGAAGTGAAAACACCGTCTCAGTCGCGCCGGCTGCGATAGAACGCACAGCGAACCCGCTCATCTGTAGGTTGAAACATCACTACGGTTAGGAGTTTACCGCTGTATATTTGGACCAGTGACAACAACATAGGTGAGTATGGTGGTGGTGCAAGTGCACCGAAAGATTAGATACTAATAAAATTTAGAAGAAAAGTGGACCAAAAATGCTGCCTTGCAGGACACCATGGACAATCTCAACTATTTCATCGCAAACTCTCCAAACGTTAATCGAAAATGTTTAGCAAGACACATTTATTTCAAAGTACTCATTGAGGAGTGTCTCTCCATTTTTCTGAGAAGTATTGTCACTGAGACGTTTCATCGAAGGCCTTAGAAAAATGAATAAAGGTATGTGTGTACAATCTTAATATCACTGTGGTTGAATGGATACTCACAGCGAAGTGTTTCTTTAGATCATCACTCATTTCGATCGCCGTGACATGCACTGCTCGCGCAAAGTCATTACGCACTGTAAACTCGCGCGCCATCATCACGTCCGGGCTGCTCGTTACGAAACTGCAAGAAAGAAATATCACTGCTAAAGGAGACCATACATTTTTTAACCAGAAGCTATTGTTAGTTATTCTTTGGGCGGACATTAATTAAACTTTTACAGATTGAACAGTCATTTTAGTACCAGCTTGAGATGATTTTTTACCAAAATGTTCATCAATTCAGTGATCAAATAAAACTTTATCGAATGGAAGGTCCTTCGTTGTAAGGCACACATATAATGGCGCTAAGCACACCAGTTAAAGCAACGAAATATTTCAGGTTTCTTAAAAAATGTTTGCAATAGTTTCAAGTTAAAGTGTAGGTGACTACCGTGGGTTGCTCACATACTATATGACTGACTGTCATAGGAAAATAGGTTAGATCATTTTTTTTATATCTAGCTATATGTGTGAGCACAACTGAAATCCACTTGTGAAAACATATTTCTGATACGATGTCATAGACCGCAATAAAGTCACTGTTGTCAAACTAAACCCTTTCTACTATAATGTATGTGCTTGAAAAAGTGGGATGTATCTATTCGTTGTTATATTAGAAACTGTTTTCAGAATTTGGAAATATTAACATTATGAAATAATTCACTTATTACATTTTAAATATTTCATTGCATTTGATCTAATAGTTTCCATTATACAGATATGGTATGTTTCCTTTCCTCTCCTGGCCCACCACCTGAACTATTTTACGTCAGAAACAATAATTTGCTCGTGATCATCGGTGTGGGATAGACAAGAAGAAGATATAGGAAAAGTTAAGAAGGAACTGCGCACCTCAATGATGTAGCGTTGTAGACGAGCGCGCCGGGCAGTGCGTGAGCGCGGTACGGCACCGTCAAGCAGCGCTCAGCCGTCGTCAGCTGCACCTCGCCGTAGCACGCGCCGGACGCATACACGCGGTCCCCTGAGCGACGAGCAAATGAATCACCGACGAGAACACAGGTACGTTTTAGAGATGTGATGTAATAAAATCTATGCATCCTAAAATTCAGTGTTTTTTGGATATTCGTGTCATTTTATTTCTCCATGTTTAAATCTAAGTCCTGCTTTGAGGCAATTAATCGCTGGGCAACTGTTACCTAACATAGTGGAGCAAGAGTAGAGTGGTTTTGGCTTTGGTCTGTCAGTGATAGCACATCCCGGAGGAAGTGGGCTGTGACCATGACATGCAGTGTTATAGTTTTGAGGAAGAGACTATTTTGTAATTGAGAAGGTGACATATGTGACACTTGACTGTGAAGTGTCACGTATGTGTGAAAGTTACGTAAAAACGTCAAATTCCATACAAGTTTTTACTAGATATTCTGTGGTTTTACTTCTTCAAACTGTCAAAGTCAAACTCGAACATCTGAGCCGGTAGTCTCAGTTCTCACCTAAATTGGCGTTTACGTAACTTCGAAGTTCGTAAAAACGTCAAACTCCATACAAGTTTTTACTAGATATTCTGTGGTTTTACTTCTTCAAGCTGTCAAAGTCAAACGCGGACTTCCGATTTGTGTGAAAACGCGGAGTGGACGTAAATGGCAACATCGACGTATTTACGACAACATTGAGTAAGCTGTCAAATCAAGCTCGGACTAGCAAATGTTAGTTCGCTTAACGCCCACTGCGCGCGCTCTTCGATTTCTCCATACATTTGAAAACGCCAGTCGATCGGTTTGCCGTAACGCCAATTTAGGTGACAACTGAGACTTCGGGTACTGATTTGTAATAAAACGCGAAGTTGGCGTAAACGGCAACGTCTATGTATTTACGGCGATGGTGAGTAAGATGTGGCTCGGACTCGCAAATGTTAGTTCGTTTAACGCCTACTGTGAGCGCTCTTCAATTTCTCCATACATTTGAAAATGCCAGTCGATCGGTTTGGGTGACAGCTGGAACTAGGGCCTCTGGATCCAGACTAGGGCAGGGTATCTCATCCGATGCGTCGTCGTCTTAGGTCGCCTTTGTACCGCCTCACAGATAGACTCACAGTAGACGGTGAGCGTGGCGACGTGCGCCGGCGGCGAGAGCGGCGGGAGCGCGTGCTCGACGAGCGCGATGTCGACGGGCGGCGCGCCGGCGGCGGCGCGCGGCTCGCACGCGGCCGCGCCGCCCGCCGCGCCGGCCGCGCGCAGCCGCACCCACGCGTCGCCGCTGTTGCCCACCACAACGCGGATCTGCCGACAGAGAATTTTCATGTATCTTTATTATTTATTTATTTGATGAACGAGCAGCCTAAGCCGATGTGTTCATGTCTGGGTTCACTGGTGCTTTGTTATTACGGTTACTTTACTTGAGTGTTTTTAGGTGTTTGTCAAACCTGTTTTTAAAAGAATTGGTGGTGGGTGCTTGAAACCACTAGGTTTCAAGGCTTATATTTTTTCTTATATTGATATCTGCCTCCCACGTGCGTTGTCGTTAGGATTTCGATTAAACTTCTCGTCTCATTAAGTTTGATGACATCTTATTAACATGATACCACTGTATGGAAAGTTCCTTCGCTTATCCACACACAAGATATGTAACTATGTGATCAGCTCACTGTATTAGTTTATGACAAAACTTATAGTATTAAAACCTAATGTGCAAGTGTTTCACAGTGTTCTGTTGCCACTGGAGCAGTGAATCGCTTTAAGGTCCTTGCTTACGGTGACGCTTGGTTCGGGTTATCACTTTCCCTAAAATATGGTCGAGAGAGGTAATGGCTGTACCCGGCGTGATCCTCGTGAACGGCCGCTGTTTGTGGGGACTGGCCTGCTCCATATGGCAACATATTAGTTGGTGGGAATAGTCTTTGCAAATAAAATGATATTCGTCATGAACTGTTGCATACGAACTGTTAATATTCGGTATAAGTGAGGTGTGAGTACCGTTGAGTGAGCGACGGGGTGTACCTGCGTGGGCGGGTCCTCGGTGCCGGCGAGCCCCGCGTCGAGCGCGTGCGGCTCCGCGTACACGCCCGGCTCGCGCTCCGCCCCCACCTCCACGGGCACCACCAGCACCTCCGAGGTGCCGTTCAGCTTTATCCTGGAGCGGTACACACGTCACACATGAGCCGCCGCCACGTAATTAATATGGTTTGACGGGCTCTGATATTGGACGTTGCCGTTTACATTTTATTTGATTATGCCCATTGTTTTTTAGTAAAAAGAAGAAACACCAAAAATTGCATCAAAGTCTTTCTTTGTGCATATTTTTATGGGAAGTATGAGAGTAGAGTTTCATATGCTGACCCCAGAAGTTATGCTCGAAATCTATAAAACCTTTGTAAGGCCCCTTCTGGAAAATGGTTTTCAGATCTGGCAACCCTACTTTGCTAAAGACATCCAGCAGTTGGAACGGGTTCAACGAAGATACACCAAGATCCCCCTTGAGCTACGTAACCTGAGCTACGAAGAGAGACTTGAAGCTCTTGAATTTGATTGATCGAATCCGCGGATCAATCAAATTGTGACATGTCCATGTCAACTTCAACGTATGATTAAACACGTCACTTTGTAAGGACAGTATGGAATGGATTTCTTGCGGATCACTAAGGCCCAGAACACACGGTGAAACGCAAATGCAACCCAACTGCAACTACTAGTTACTTTTGAGTTGCAGTTAAGTTTCTGCCATAGATTCGTTAAGAGACCACACATGACGCGACCAGTTTGACACCGTTTTGAAACGCATTGCAAATCAGTCGCATTGAAACCGGTGTGCAGGAAACTCGCGTTGCGTTTCATTAATGTTTTGAAGAACTCATTATGCAGACGTCTTTTCTCAAAGAAAACCGAAATGATTGTGGTTGCAGCGTGTGTGGAAAATGGTTAAAACTGGTTTCAAATCAATCATTTCAAAAGGGTTTCGTTGCAGTTGCTTTTCACCGTGTGTTCTGGGCCTAAAAGTGACGTGTTTGAACATTGATCAACTCGGCCGTCTATTCGTGCAATCGGGGCTTAGTGTAGTTTGACTACCAGAAGTTGAATAAATAAATGAAATGAAATTGAAAAAAAAGAGAAACCTCCATGCAGCCACAAAGCAGAGGGCTATCGACACGCAGACTTATTATGTCAACTAGCGTCACCTAATGTAGGCCGTGTGCGGCGGCTGCGGGTGGTGCGCGCGCGGCGCGTAGTGCACGCGCACGACGGCGCGCGTCGTGTGCGGCGCGATCAGCCACAGCGACTGCGGCGCGTCGCGCGCGCCCGTCGGCAGCTCGAGCGTCACGCCGCCCGCGCCGCCCCACGTGTACACCTCCGATATCTGCGCGCGCGACATACTTAGGGTGTGCATGATGTTTGCGTGAAGTGTTAGTGTGTTGTGTATATGCCATGTGTTGTGTAAATATGATGGGCTAGTGTCGTGTGGTGTGTAAGTGTCGCGTGTTGTGTAAGTGTCGTGTGTTGTGTAAGTGTCGTGTGATGTTTAAGTGTCGTGTGTTGTGTGTCGTGCATCATGTAAGTGTCGTGTGTCATGTGTTGTGTTTTATTTTATTTATTTTCAGGCATTAACAGCAGTTATGAAATATGTAAAAAAATATAATTGAACGTATATAAAGCCAATGACAAAATGCTACGAATACAATTGACATATAATAACTACTCTAACCTAAAACCTAAAAAGTTGCAGACCTGACATATACATTTAAGGTGATTACTAGTGTGTGGGGTGTGAGAGGGTGCGTATGTGTGTGAGGATATGAGGGTGAGTGAGTGGGGTGTAAGTGTACATACACCAGACCAGTGGCGTGCACAGACTTTTTGGGTAGGGTAGGCAGCTAGTTAAAAAAAAATGAGTACAAAAAACATGTAAACAAAAAATGGGTGAACCTACCAACCAACTGGATATACCGGATTTCTGACTTTTTTATTAACAAACTTGAAGAGACAATTGTAGTTTTTTCTTGTCCACATCGGGCATCCAGTAGCTGAATGAATATTAAAATACATGTCATGTCAAATTGATGGATACCCAAAGTGGCTTTGAAAAAAATCTTTAAAAAATTGACTGTTTAAACTTGTTTCGATTCAATTTACCTTGAAAAACGTGTGAAAAGCTATGCTGCATTCTAAATGTTTTTCTGACTGATGTTTGTTCGCGGCGTGAACGAAATTATTCAAATCAACATACCCAGCATCATTCCATGCATTTTTTGTATTTGAAAATAAAATGCAATTAAAACAAAACAGTATCGCCGTGCACTTACAGCCGGCTAACCATGAGAATGATACATAGTTACTTGTATTAAATTGACGCGTGATGTTACCTTTCGTTTGAGTAAGTTGAATATCATCTGTTGGACGGCCGGTCAAAATAATTTTAGACTTATCACTATACGAAAACCTTCAAAATGAACACTGTATTTGTTTTTTAAACAAATATCAGAGCCCTCACACGACAACCCATCCATTTTCGCGAAACTGATAACATTTGTACATTTATAAACTTGAATAATAACCTAACACAGCACACACAACACACAATACATTTTCGAGCTAATTGACATTCATCTAATAGATTTGATCGTGCTGCCGCCGCTCGGCTCGCAATGAAAATTTTGCAGAGATCAATTTCACTTTCCCATTTCACAAACAACAATCCTTTTTATCGCACTAAAAATACAAAAAAAGAATACAATTTATATCTAAAATTATTGAAAACTCATATCATTTTCAATCTATTCGAAATTCAACTCGAAATTATTAGATAGATATATTTTTTTTTTTTTTTCGCTCCTACCCTCAAAACGAAAAACATCAACACTTATTTGCTCCTCACTTGTTTTATTCATTTAATAACAATTAACAAATAAAAAACGTGAAAAATACTTAAAACGAAAGCTAAAATACAATTAACAACTAAATAACGTGAACATTTCTAAAATCCTGTGCTAAAATGTCTGATCTAGTGAAATGCATGAAATGCTCCAGTGCAATAAAAAGAGATGACAAAATTCCTAAAATAAAGTGCAACAGCTGTTCTCGAGAGATCTGTGTCAAGTGCAGTGAGTTATCTGCCACTGAAATGAGAGTGTTGGGCCTACAAACATCAAAAATCAAGTACTACTGTGTCGATTGTGAGGAGGGTCTGCTGTCAGTGCCAGTGCTCCGGAACAAAATAAGTGCACTCGAGAATGAGTTAGCTGACCTCAAGACACAGTGCACTTTAGGGCTTAATATGGATGCAGTGCTGCAAGAAATGGATGACAGGCAATATCGCAGTAAGAATGTAATTATATTTGGTATTAGTGAGTCCGCATCGAACAGCACTGAGGATCGCAAAAAACATGACAAATCACTAGTCCAAAAAGCGCTCGAGAAGATCCCAGATGTCAACATGGAGAAATCTATTGTTGTGCGCCTTGGAAAGCCAGTCGACAACAGTCCTAAACCGCGCCCTGTCAAGGTTATTTTGCAAAATAAGTACCAGGCGATAAATGTGCTGAAAAATAAAAAAAGTTTACCTCAGAACATCTCAGCTTCCTCCGACAAGACTCCTTACCAGCGCGACCAGTTGAGGAAGCTGCGAGATGAGCTAACTGAACGAACGGACAGCGGCGAAAAGGACCTCACCATAAAGTATATAAAAAGTGTCCCCCGCATAGTTAAAGCTCAAAAAAACTAGCGGCCGATACGATCACAGAATTAACTTTCATGTACACGAACCTGGCTTCCCTAACGGCTAAATTTGATTTGCTTTTGATTGAGGTCAATAAATTGAAACCATTATGCATATTAATTTCTGAAAGTCATTTAAAACCGGAAATTTCCGATAGTATTATAAACATTCCACATTATTCGTTGTTCAGAAAAGACCGATCCGGCAGAAATGGAGGAGGTATAGCCATGTACATCGCACACTCTCACAATGGATCATCACTACTAGCGCAAGTAAACACTACCTATACTATTGATACAATTGAAGCTTTATGGTTGGATATCCAAATATACAATTTAAAATTCTTACTTGCCTGCGTGTACCGTCCGACCACCTATACCTTTGAGGAGACGGATAAGATACTTTTTGATACAATACAGCAAGCCTCAGAAAACCATACCACGCTTATAATGGGTGATTTTAACCTGCCCGGCATTACTTGGCCACTGCGACAATTGGACGGCTGCAATATGTTGCATGATAAATTCGTCGAAATGTACTCAAACAGTAATTTAAATCAACTTGTAACTGGAATAACTAGAAAGCGCAATGACCAGGAATCACTACTTGATCTAGTTCTCTGTAACGATGAGTGCTTTGTGACCGAGGTAGAGACACTTCCCAATATCGGTAAGAGCGACCACTTTGTGTTGTTGGCGAAAACCCAGCTCAGCATAGAGTCTCAGAACACAAAGAAGCCGCAGACAATGAAACGAGACTACTTTAGAGCAGACTACACTGCTGTCGAATACGCACTCAACCAGTACGTGAGTACAAACCATAATAATAATGTTGAAGATTTATGGCAAGATTTCAAATCTAGAATAGAATATGCTGTGAACCTTCACATACTATACAAACACCGCAGAACTGGCTCCAAAAATAAACCCTGGATAAACAAGGATATTCTGGCTTTAATTAATGAAAAGAAAAAACTGTGGAAATTGTATCAATTGAATAAAAATGAAAGAAATTATGCAACATATAGAAAGATTAACAATACAATTGTAGAAATTACAAGACAGACAAGACGTAGCTACGAGTCTGGTATAATAGATTCGGGACCCAAATCCTTCTATAGCTACATACGCAAACAAATATCTACAAAAGTTGGAGTTCCACTAGCACTAAAACACAATGGAAATCTTGTAACCGGCAGCAGAGCAGTGGCTGATATCTTTGCAGACCAATTTGAAAATACCTATATCCGAGAACCCGTTGGACCTCTTCCAACTCTCAATATTCCTAGAGTTGAAAATTCTCTGACTGATATATTATTCACATCGGCATCTGTGGCAAAAACTTTATGTACATTTAAAGATGAAACTGCAATGGGCTTTGATGAAATCCCAGCTGTTCTTTTAAAGAAATGCTCTCCGTCTATCAGCAACCTCTTAGCACAAATAATGAACAAATCCTTCGAAGATGGAGAGTTGCCGAGCGACTGGAAACAAGCCATAGTTACGCCCGTATACAAAAAAGGTAGCAAGTTCTCAGCTATTAACTACCGACCGATAAGCTTAACTAGCATTATTTGCAAGACTATGGAGAAAATTATTGCCAACTCTCTAAAGGACTTTCTCAAAAATGAAAAAATAATCTTAGACGAACAACACGGATTTGTGCCCGGTAGGTCTGTCGTTACCAACTTACTTACATGTGTTAATCATTGGACCGCAGAATGGGATCAACGGCAACCTACCGATATTGTCTACCTAGACTATGAAAAAGCGTTCGACCGAGTGCCTATAAGAAGACTTTTGTTAAAACTGGAACATTTTGGAATACGAGGAAAACTTCACACCTGGCTTTCTGATTTTCTGACTAACAGAAAACTTAGAGTGAGAGTGGGTGATGAGCTTTCCGAGGATAGACCAGTTCATAGCGGCGTCCCCCAAGGCTCAGTTATCGGGCCGATTGCCTTCGGTATTTACCTAACGGACTTTCAAGCTATCCTACAGATGATGTACTCCCTGTTTGCTGACGACGCTAAAATCATCGGGAACCCACTCACGCAGCACACTGACATACAGGATGATCTAAACCGCATTACTGCATGGACGCAAGACTGGTTAATGTCACTCAACGTGGACAAATGTACAGTCCTTCATATAGGAAAGCAAAACCCAAGGAAAACATACACAATTCAGGGTAACACTCTAAAAAGTGTGAATACACAAAGAGATTTGGGTGTCATAATCACAGAAGATCTAAAATGGGAGGCACACGTTATAACTGTAGTGAAGAGAGCAAACTCATTGCTGTATACCATAAACAAAGCTTTCTCCCATATAACCCCTGAGCTTTTCCTAAAGCTTTATAAAACATATGTGCGACCTATGTTGGAGTATGCATACCAGATCTGGAGTCCCTACTTCAAGAAAGATATTGACCTGCTGGAACGAGTACAACGTAGAGCTACAAAAATGCCAACTGCACTGAAAAATCTGAAAATCTTACGAAACCCGGCTGGACAAGCTTGGCCTCACCACTCTACAAGAACGAAGAGAACGGGGAGATCTTATTGAAACATTTAAAATTCTCAACTCTTCTTACAACTCTACCAATCTACAAGATATGTTCACCCTTGCTAATACTAAAAACCTGAGAGGACACTCAAAAAAGCTGTATCACAATCGGTCGAAGCAGAACCCTCGACGACACTTTCTTGCCAACAGAGTGGTAGAATCTTGGAACAGTCTTCCCAGTGAAGTTGTAAACGCTGTCTCCGTAAATTCCTTCAAAAATAAATTGGACAATCATATAAAATCTAAAAAAAAAAAATTATAATAAATAAATAAATAAGTGTTGTGATATAGGCGCATCAGCTTAAAGCTGCTAGCCTATCAATAATAATATAATAATATAATATAATATAATATAGGCGATTTTATAATGTCATTGACCACTTGCAGTACCCGAACAGTACTGTTCATGCTACTGCCCAGACAAACCTAATGGTTTGTTTTGTCTTTAGATTAAGCACAGACTCAGAGTAATTAGGGCGCAGACAATGAATGTGTCTCTTTTTACGTAAGTCAAATAAATGAGCGAGCGCACACGATAGCAGTACGTTTCGTGTCGCACAAGGGTCGAAAACAATTGCAATAGGCAGTGCCTTTCTGTGAGTATTTTTGCTGTAAATGTGTGCGTTAAGCGCCTAGGTGTCAGGTACACCTATGCGCTTTTCTGTAGTAGTATAGAGCGAAAATTTAATTAGTGTGCGTAACTTAGAGGCACTGGCTATGCGTGCCTTTCCTTCCATTTGTTTGAAGGAATTTCTTACTTAATACTTTGCAATAGAGTTCATTAGCTCATAGCACATTTACGAGAATAATACGAAGAAGATATTCTATGGTTTGTTACATGATGAAGGATGAAGATTTCCAGGGTAGGCACTGCTTTTCTGCCTCTATTAAGGGCACGCCACTGCACCAGACACATACATATTATGTATATCTTATGTTTGGTCTTGTGCGTAACTGTCGAACGTGTAGTGTGAATGTGGTGTGTTGTGTGTTATGTGCTTGTTCCGTGTTTGCACCTCAGTCATGGCATCCCATATTTCGAATGTTGATATTAGGACCTTTGCGCTACCCCGCATTTGAATACACCGTTAATAACACACTCTGGGCTACAGTTTTTCCCGCAGTAAATGTCGTTATTGCTTCTTCGATTCACTTTAATAAAAGTATAGTACTGACCTGTATTGGATAGTCGTGCGGATTGTGCATGTGGATCGTCGGAGAGAAGGAGGCGTTGCGCGGGAGTTGAACACCGACGAGCGGATTCAGGCGGTACTCACTCATCACCGACACACCAGACACCTGCAAAGTAGAAGACAAAAATACTATGTTAATGCATTGTGTTAATGCCATAATGTATATAGGATTAATGTACATATCATTAACTTTTAAACAAATAAATATTTAGTTTGAATGGGGAAGAAGACTGCTTATGGCAGATAAAAAGCCTACCCTAAAAGATCTGTAAAAGCTGTAGGGACACAAAGGCCGAGATAAATAGTCGTAACAGAAACTAAGACTAACGAAAATACGTCACTTTGTGACGTCAATTTGCATTACTTTGAGATTGCGTCCATACAAAATGTGTCAAAGTGACGTCACAAAGTACTACTTTCCGTTAGTCACGACTATTTATCTGAGAATGTTATTAACTTAAGTTATTAAATAAAAATGACTCAGTTTCCTTGATATTATTCCGAATTTTTTTCAAATTATGCTAATCAAATGAAGCTGTGGGAAAGTAAAATATCAGATATATACTGCCCTCCTCATGGACCTCATATGTAGTTACCGCCTTTTTCATAAGGAGGGCAGTATAGACAAAACCTATAAAATTTAATTTCAAACTTTGTGTCCGTCAATTACAGTGATAATCATACTTTAACATGATTTAGACACATCAGCCTAGGCTGCCTGTCTAAAATAAAATAAATAAATAAATAAAATAGAAATTTTCCTGAAATCGCAGCCTCAGTATAAAAAAAAAGACAAATTGCAATGCAAGTTGGGAAGCGGCATGGCACACTCACGGGATACTTGAGCGTGCCGAGCGAGGTGTGCAGGTAGAGGTGAGACTCGGTGGCTCCCTCGCGCCGTCCCAGGAACACCACGCTGAACGTGGTGTTGCCACCCGGCGGGACCATCTGTAGGGTCAATGAAAACAAATATTTGTTATTAAAACATTCCTTGATGCCTGTGGCTCCGCCCATGTTAAGGTGAACCTTGTCTGAGATCCAAAATTATACTCAAAACAGCTTTATTTAATCCACCTAGATGTGTGATGACCATTGGCATTGTAAAATACTGTTTGGTTTCTAAGTTATAAGGTTCGAAAGTTCGAATTTTTCACGCCTTTTTATGCAATAACTTTGGACGTGGATTACTCAATAATAAAACAAAAACATTTATAAAAAGGTTAGTCATTAGATGTAGCTCGTTTCATGAAGATTTGTAATCAAAATGGTTTTTGTTTGATTTTTGACTGCAGTGGTCTTGGTTTACTTTTAGCTATAAGTAGTTTTGTAATAAACATTTTCGTAAATCTTAACAAATCAAACACTATGCACATTGTCTGTTTTGTGGACATGTCGCATCCTCCTCATAACGGAGCCTGTCTTTATCTTTGAAGCAAAGAAGGTGGTCCCAGAGCGCTACAGCACAGTACCGTGCCCGCGAATGAGTTAGTCCGGTCGGGAAGGGTCACCTTAAGAATGCCATTCCTGGCGGGACTTATTGGAGACCACGGCACAAAATCATGCTATTGCGCTCTGGCACCGTTAAAAAAAAGGCAGGCTCCGTGATGAGGAGCAGAGCACACAGAGCAGGCAATTCGCATACTTTTTGGTGGAAAACTAGATTCATTTTCATTGCCCCTCCTATCTGCCATTATTCAATGCGACTATTCAGGTGGGCTTATTCGGGTGACGGATCTTAAAATATTGTTTTAACATACGCATACATTCAACCAGACAGAAGGGACACAGATGTCTACATCTATAGTACTGAAGATAGCGTGCATTGGAGCGATAGGCGAGGAGATACATCATGATCCAAAACCCAGAATCTTTGCTGTGTTGGTTTGCCACTTAAAAATAGAGTAGACCCACTGTTACAATTCCCGTGCAAGCCGTAAGAGGCGATTAATGGATTTGTTGTTTTTCTTCTGTTACTACATATGGTAGTAGGTCTCCTTTCCTACTTACTATGAGGTTAATCCCGCCCGGGTTGGTACAATCGCATTCAATGAACAATAGTAGAAGCGGCGTCCGTGTATTCGATTCAGATCAATAAAAGGAAGCAAGAGGTGTGTTAGGCTAATATCATGACAGTAAGGGTGGTATTAGCCATCGGTGTGACATGCGCTTCGGAACATGAACCCTCAATGTCTCAATCAATGTTGGGCAATCTACAGCTCCTGTCAATCATGTTATACCAACATTTCCAATGAAACTCTCCTGTCGTACAATGGCAAAATTGTATGTAGAGTATAGCTATCGTCCTATGATGAAAATTATAGTTTGCATCAATATGTAATGTTTAAATATTTTCTCGGCGGTTTTGATCAATCAACAATGCTCCTTACATTGGAAAAAAAAACTTAAGAACGGCCCGTAAGCTATGCTCCCCATACAAATGTAGTTTACTAATAATTTGGAAACCGCTATTCCAATTAAATTGATATTTAATATCTAATATCAGGTAACAAATATCTGTGTCAGCGTGCTTTTGTTTTTTCGAAAAATCCAAACCGAATGAAATGAATGCAAAAAGAAAAACTTCATACGAATTTTGTTTTCTCTGTGGTTTGACCCAGAATACATTTACCGAAAAAACAAAGGCATGCAGACACAGATATTTGTAGCCTAATATTAGATACCAAATATCAAGTAAGTTGGAACAGTGGTTTTCAAATCATTAGTAAACTACGTTTGTATTGGAGGCGAAATTTTCAGGTGCTTACGGGCCGACCTTAAGGCAAGCTGTATCCATAAAGAGTTGGTTCACTTGAAGAATTAATCCTAGTTTTTATGGGATTTATTAATAACAAAGAGGAATAATAAAAAATATGTGCTCTCACTGAAAAAAAAAAATTATTTTTGGTAAAATGCATTCTAGATCCATCGGCACAGTTTTAGTACACTCGACTATAAAATTCAGTGTTATTTTAGCTACAATTAAGATTAATTTGGACATAAAGAAAAGGTACTACAGCTACAAAAATACTTGTCCAGCAATATAAAATAATAATTCAAACCACAGAGAAAATGTAAACAAACATTATTAGCAATTTGAATTATTTAGCATTTGGCTCGATGTGCCCGATATATTGGAACTAGCCAGATCATTTAAACTAGAAAAGTTTTAGTAACTGGTGCCAGGGCTATCCCTTTTTCTACCATATTTTCCCATTGCGGTGACACGGATTTGGTTTCATTTAGCCATATCTTTTCTCGATGCTCCTAAAATAAATGTACTGTCTAACCGGACACCAAAATCGCGAACTAAATATCTTCACTCTTTCTATAAGGTTGTGTGACTTAAGGAACTTTGTGAGTTGTTAGTATTTAAACTGAGGGTTGCTGTTTCTATTGTTCTTTGTTCTTTGCCTTAATCTGTTCTACCAAGGAATTGTTTGGCAGTAGCATTTAGATCTAAGCGTGTATTTCATAATTGTGGACCGAAAAAATATTTTATGTAAACCCGTGAAGTTTCTTTGCGGGTTCTTCTTCACTGGGCTGATCGAATCCGCGGATCTTTGTGACGTAACTTAGGCTGAGATAAATAGTCGTAAAAAAACGAAGACTAACGAATAGTAGTACTTTGTGACGTCACTTTGCATTACTTCAAGATTTCCTCCTTACAAAATGTGTCAAAGTGACGTCACAAAGTACTACTTTTCGTTAGTCTTAATTTTGGTTACGACTATTTATCTCAGCCTTAGGCTGAGATAAATAGTCGTAACAGAAACTAAGACTAACCAAAAGTAGTACTTTGTGACGTCACTTTGCATTACTTTGCCATTTCGTCCATACAAAATGTGTCAAAGTGACGTCACAAAGTACTACTTTTGGTTAGTCTTAGGCCGGAGTGCACGACGCTTCGTAAAATGTTATCCGTTACTGATTACATTTGACGATGATGTGACGGCTAATCGCCCATCATATGAAATTGCGTTGCACGTAACATATTTTCGTCAAAGTTAGCTTGCCAGGAGTCAGACCACAAATAGTCCCTCGAAACAATCGGCAAAAATGTTTGCTGTATGGCAACTCTTAGCACCGCCTGAGCTGACATAGTACTGCCCTTCTCCCACAGTACATAAACAGAAAGGGACAGGCACAATCGAAGCACCATCTAGCGTCAACCATTCGTACTAACAAACAAAACAGTTGCTCTTGGAGCCGCGGGGTGGCGCTACTAGCGCCCAATATGTCGGCTTGCTATCAGCTGTTGGTAGCACCACAGATTACATAGAAATGGCGCCGAAATTTTTAATCTGTGGAACCGAGTGCCAGGCTAATAATTATGAAAAACAAAGCATTGCATTCCATTAATGGCGACGTTTGCCTCTTATTTAAGGTCCAATAAGACTACAATAATATAAAAATAGTAACTTATGATACTTTGAATTATTATTTGATCGTGATTTTGACGGTGATCGATGGGTCGGGAGTGTTTACGATTAGCGGTTAACATCAGCGATCAACGTAATGTTTAAGTTTCGTGCAACGCAAATTTTGACTGATCTGTCTTTAATCATACGTTGACGGTGATGTTGACGTGCAGGACGGTACGTGCAACCGGGGCTTAGTTTCTGTTACGACTATCAGGCTGAGATAAATAGTCGTAACAGAAACTAAGGCTAACGAAAAGTACTACTTTGTGACGTCACTTCGCATTGCTTTGAGATTTCGTCCATACTTTTCGTTAGTCTTAGTTTCTGTTATGATTATTTATCTCAACCTTTATCTCAGCCTTAGTGTAGTTTGACTACCAAAAATAGTTATTACAAATCCGGTAAGTCATCAATTGCACAAGTAGGTAACACCCTCGTAGTAGATTCGCTATTATATCACAGCTTGTTTATAAGAAGCGTGTTGACACAATTATCACACTCCTATCAGCTGTGACCTTGACTTCGCTAGAGGCGTCACAAATTCGATACAAACTCACGCCGTCACGACTAGTTTTACAGAAACCTCGGCTCGCGATGTGGTCTCATCAAAACTAGTCCACAAACTTTTATTTTAACATGACGATGCTTATTTTAATAGATATGATGACAAGGAAATGATTGTTTAAGTAGTGCAAATAAAGAAACATGTTATGTTATCGATAACCTTTACAAACATGCTGAAGGCCATTTTTTATGTTCTGTATAATGGAACTTTTTTGTTTTTTTAGTCAGTCTCAGTGGCCCAGTGGCGCGACACTTCGGCGATCGCTCTCCGAAGTTAAGCAACGCTGGGTCCGGTCTGGTCTTGGATGGGTGACCATTCGACCGTTGAGAGAGGCTGGCCGTGGTTCGGATTCCACGTTAAGCTGTAGGTCCCCTTCCTTACTCACTAGGTGGTAGGGTTTATCCCGCCCGGGTTGGTACCATCGCGTTGGATGAACGATGGTCGAAGCGGCAATGAAAATTGTCCGTGTTTTCCATCCAGTTCAATGTAGCCGTGCAATATAAGGAAGGTCCTGGCATGGCACCTAGTTCCCATGTGGTGTGTTGGGCTAATACCATGACAGAACTTGTGGTATTAGCCATCCATGTCCAGTCACATAAAAAAAAAAATATTAGAAGGAAAAACAGAAACAGACAATTACATAGTGAATATATACAGAGTAGGTTTACATTAAACTAGCCTATTTCCTAACTATTCCTTACGGAAACATTTAAATACATATAAACAAAATTATAACTAGATGTGCTATTGAGTCAGAGTAAGGAGCGCTACACTAAGTAAGTAAAAATAAATATGTAGGCAATCATATAATGATAAACAATATAATATATGAGACTATCCTGATAAGTTGAGTGCGGCATATGGCGTATGCCGGGGGTGCCCATCGACGCCCATGGGATTTTAAACTTACAGGGGGTTGCGAAAACCATGCCGGCCGGCCAGGTGCTTCTTCACACCATGCTTGAAGGACCCCAGGTTATACTTTGGGTGAAATATCTCGGTAGGGAGTTCATTCCGTTGTATTCCGACCCTATGGACATGGATGGCTTACACCACATCATGATATGAGCCTAAACACTACATTCCTAAAAAAATTAAACGACAGCCACAGTTAACGGGATGGAAAATTGGAACAATTTTACGTTACCACGTCGACCATCTTTCTATCAATGTGATATCGATTATGTAATTGTTGAATAAATGTATTTTCTTTCTTTCTTTCTATATAGAGCAAATAACTTTGAAAGTCAAAATGTAAAACTATTTCAACAAGCTCCCTCATTCAATGCCAAAGCATCCGCCTTGCAAGCAGGTGTGGGTTAAAACCGAAGTAATACTTTTTCAAAATGTCTATATTTTAGTTTATCCAGGTATTATTACTTTTATAATCAGATCAAAATCCCCATTAACACAAATGGTTCTCTTACGGTTCATGAGATACAGCCCTGTGAGACAGACGGACGGACGGACAGTAAAGGGGTTCCGTTGGCACCCTTAGGGTACGGAACCCCAAAAAATGGTCGTTAAAAAGGTCCAAACAAGTGCTAGCGCACCAAAAATAATCAGCCTATCTATCTCGTTCAGAGATTATTAACGATGCTTGCTCACCAGCCATGATGCCAAAGACAAAGCCAAGACACAAGTCATCACAGAAAACCATTACATCACTATGACGAAAATGGTGTAAGTTATAACAAACAATGCAATGTTTCTGAGTGAACAGAAAAGTCCATTGAATATTGATTCAGTGACCGAGTTTCAAATAGATTAAAGAATGTGAAAATGACTACGTGGCTCTACCTTGTAGGCAGTACAGACAGACAAATAATTCGTTAAGTGCAAGAGCCCATAAAAGTGGTTATTTAAAGATAGTATAATAATCTATTATGGGTTCTAGTAATCAAGTATTTCATAATGTTGTAAGCATGCATAAAACAGCTTTATTTGATCGAACTAGATGTCTGATGACCATTGGCTTTGTAAAATAGTGTTTGGTTTCTAAGTTATATGGTCTGAATGTTCGAATTTTTCGCGCGTTTTATACAATAACATTGGAGGTGGATTACTCAACGAAAACATAAAAACATCTTAAAAAGATTAGTCATCAGACCTAGCTTGTTTCATGAAGCTTTAAAATCAATTTAGTTTTTGGTTGATTTTTTATAACAGCGGTCGTGATTTACTTTTAGCTTCGTTTTGTAATTAAACTTTTCGTAAATCTCACCAAATCAAACACTATGCGCATTGTCTGCTTTGTGGACATGTTGCATCATCCTCATCACGGAGCCTGCCTTTTTCTTTGAAACAGAGATGGTCCCAGAGCGCAATTGCACGGTTGCAGGATAATCAAAAGGTTAAGAAAGGCAGAATACGACATCATAAAAAAATACCACTGCTGTTTGAGGTGATTTTCCTAGAATTAGCAAAATTTTACCACTTCTTTCACTACATCCAATTCAACAAATGGTATTTACATTAGCAAAGCAATCGGTATGTATTGGAATTAATAAAAATAATTCGGGGTGACCGAAAGTTGTACCACTCCAATAAATTGCTTTCTCAGAACATGAACCAATTTCATTGCCTGAATTTAGAATAATGTTTTGGTAAGCAGGTCCTGGAAACAAAGGGAACTTTCATGTGCTTCCAAGAATTTATCAATGGCAGGAAAGGAAAGGCTATTGCCAGTAGAGTTCATGGTATATCTTATTATGACATTGATAAAAGTCATGTAGAGACACTTTTTTTTAAGTCACGATAGCCCTTATATGTAACTTACTTCAAGTCTCCAACTCTTATGTCGTTACGATGAAGATGGGTGGTACTACAAAAAACATTACATCAAATTGAATGTTAATTTTTAGGGTCCCGGCTGTTGGTAACACCATTTTATACCGAATAGGTTAAGGTGGCCCTTACCGGCGGGACTAACTCATTCGCGGGCACGGTACAAAACCGTGCAATTGCGCTCTGGGACCTTCTCTGTTTCAACTAATTGTTGGTTAAAAAAAAAAAAAGGTAATTGTGAGCTAACTAATAAGTTTCGCTCAAAATGTCGCACTTTTTGAGAAAAGGCTCATTTTGTTTAAATTTGCAAAATAATAATTAGGCGAGGTCGAATTTCTTATGTCCCGTAGTGACGGAACACTCGACACGTGAACACGTTCACACTTGACCGGTTCTGTTTATTACGAAAAATTTGGAGAAAAAGTGAAATTTTTAGGCTTCATTATATTTCGCTATGTTCCAGTGCTGATTTTCAGTCTATGTAAAAAAATTTCAAAATAAAATCATATTTTCTTCCTTCATAAATGAATCATATATATTTTATGTTACCATGATGATGATGATAGCTAATACCACACCTATTATCATGATTTTAGCCCAACACACCACATATGAACTAGGTACCATGCCAGGACCGTCCTTACATTGCACGGTTAATAATCAAAATAATTTTCATTGCTGTGACCATTGTTCTTTTAATGCGATGGTACCATCCTGTCCCTACCACCTAGTAAGTAAGTAGGTCCCCTACCTACAGTTTAACATGGAATGTTTTGAAACCATCCTAACAATGAACGATAAGCCCCTCAGTCACCTCTTATGACATGCATGGGAAGAAATGCAGTTTTCCGCTGGCATGGTGCCTGGCGAGACGAGGTGGTTTTTCTTTTCTGAGCACGTTTGGTCCTCAGAGCCACCATGCCGGTTTTCCGAAAAAAAAAAATGTTGTCTGACTCGTATTCATTTTATGTACAGGAGCCCACAAAGCAGAAATCAATTTATTAGGTATTTTTCCTTCATTGGCGAATACATGTAATTAAACAATAAGCCGATTGTGCCAATTAGTTCCGGAAACATTTGACATCACGACCACTTCCTGAGATAAGGATGCTTCAAACAACTATTACGCGCTATTATTTACGAGCTAGGTCATTGCACTAAAGTAAACATCTATGTAAACATACCCTTCTCCCAAGCAATGATTAAATCATGTATGGCAGTCTTGTATCATCACTACATAGTATAAAACGAAGTCGCTTTCTCTGTCCCTATATCCCTATGTATGCTTAAATCTTTAAAACTACGCAACGGATTTTGATGCGGGTTTTTAATAGATAGAGTGATTAAAGAGGAAGGTTTATATATATATATATTAACATCCATTAAATAGTGGAGAAATACTGTTTTTTTGAGGTTTCCAATGTGATGTCATAAAAAATTTAAAAAAAACCGCTTACATTGCAAACGCAGGCTGAACCCTACGAGATTTATCAAAATAATGTTTACACATTGGAAAGGTCTACAGAAAACTTCGCGATGGTATACATCTATATCTTATGGATATCCCACAATACATTTTTTTTTTCATTTCCTTTTTACGACAAATAATGGCTAATTTTCGAAGCGATTTTAACCAATACAGCATTAATCCTTATCCAAATAAATACCTTAAATACATTGTTGATTTAATATAGATCTATACGGCCCTTTACAGCATATGATTTAAATGAATATTTTCGAAGATATTACAAATTTAAAAATTGCGGGACGTAGCGTTTGCGGCGGTACCGGCCGGCCGGGGCGGCGGGAGCCCGTGCAAAGCCGGGACGGGCTGCTAGTTATTTATAATAGCCATAGCATACAAATAGCATCCGAGATAGGCATACAAAGCATGGAAGAGCTAGATGGGTAAGATAAACGATATCTAAGATTATGAAAAATCATAAATATAATGCATGACTCATGGATTGGGTACGTATGCCAGAGTTGAGACCAATCAAGGCTATCTGAGCAATCAATATTTTCACTGAACATATCCAGAGCTGTTAGTCCCAGTGGCCACCTAAACTGGCGTTTACGGAACTTCGAAGTTACGTAAAAACCGGCCAAGTGCGAGTCGGACTCGCACACGAAGGGTTCCGTACCATCGCACAAGAGTTACAAAAAAAAACAGGTTTTTTGTATGGGGCCCCCCCTCTATTTATAAATATTTTTTAATGTTACCTATTTGTTGTTATAGCGGCATAATAAATACATAATCTGTAAAAAATACAGCTTCCTACCTGTTACGGTTCATGAGATACAGCCCTGTGACAGACGGACGGACGGACGGACAGCGGAGGCTTAGTAATAGGGTTCTGTTTTCACCCTTTGGGTACGGAACCCTAAAAACGTCAAACTCCATACAAGTTTTACTAGATATTCTGTGGTTTTAGTTCTTCAAGCTGTCAAAGTCAAACTCGGACTTCCGATTTGAATGAAAACGCGGAGTCGACGTAAACGGCAACGTCGACGTATTTACGGCAACATTGAGTAAGCTGTCAAATCAAACTCGGACTCGCAAATGTTAGTTCGCTAAACACCCACTGCGCGCGCTCATACATTTCTCCATATATTTGAAAACGCCAGTCGATCGGTTTGCCGTAAACCCCAATTTAGGTGACTACAGGCTCAGTCCCTTCGCAGGTAGAGTTCGCAAGGCATGTAAAACTATAGGTGCGCTTCCCCTAATAGGTGGTAGGAATAAACCTGCCTCATTGGTAACAAAGCATTGGCTCAATTGACATTCCTCAAATTAGAACCAAGCGATCCTGTAAATCCTGTATTTATATCATTCATAAACTGTGAAATGCACTCGTACATATTTCCTTCGAAGTAAAACTGGGGTCCTTCAAACATAGTGTGAGAGCACCGGGCCGGCCGGCATGCTTTTCGCAGCCTCTGTCGAAAATGGGCATCTTCGAGCACCTTGCGGGCCTGGCGTGCCGCGTTTGTCGCCCTCTACAACATAGTAAGAAAGTTAGACAACTGATTTATTTGAAAACGCGCGTAAACGGCAAAGTCAACGTATTGACGGCGACGATGCTTGTGCTGTCAAATCAAACTCAGACTCGCAAATGTTAACGCCCCACTGCGCGTGCTCTTTTAGCCAATGTAGGTTACAAGTCGGACTAAGGGCTCTCGTTAAAAGTAAAAACCGGCCAAGTGCGAGTCGGACTCGCACACGAAGGGTTCCGTACCATTGTTATAAAATTTATAGAAAAAAAAATAAGTTTTTGCTATGGAGGCCCCCTTTCATTTTAATTATTTTTTATTTACCTATTTGGTGTTATAGCGGCAAAATAAATACACATTCTGTGAAAATTTCAACTGCCTACCTATTACGGTTCATGTGATACAGCCCTGTGACGGACGGACGGACGGACGGATGGACGGACGGATGGACGGACGGATGGACGGACGGATGGACGGACGGACGGACGGACGGACAGTGGAGGCTTAGTAATAGGGTTCCGTTTTCAACCTTTGTGTACGGAACCCTAAAAATGAATGATGGTTAAACACAACCTCCCTTTAAAATGTATTGGGGCTTGGTTTACACAGAAAATTAGACGTCAATTATGTTCAAAGACCGCCCATGACACGAAGGTATTTTGACCCCTCATCTTTTCTGCTGGTCGTCTGGCCTTACCTATTAGCAGCGATTTGAATATCGGAAAATTAAATGTATTGAGTGATAATTACGACTGATAATGAATAATTTCTAATGATATGATACTTTTGAGGTTACCGCGGTCGTTAGACATGTTTGAAAAATGTTACGGCTTTTCACGCGGCAGGTAGAGATATTCTCCGACGTTTCGAGCTAATCATTCAGCCCGTTGTCAAGGAGGCATCATTGAGTCGTCTGCTGCGCACGAGCGCGGCGGATGCCTCCTTGACAACGGGCTGAATGATTAGCTCGAAACGTCGGAGAATATCTCTACCTGCCGCGTGAAAAGCCGTAACATTTTTCAAACAAATTTCTAATGATTTTAATGCCTCACCTCAACCTCATAGAAACATACAAAATCCTCAATGATTACTATAATTTACCAAATCTCAAAGAAATGTTCACAAAAAATACAAACAAACACCTTAGAGGGCACAGCTTAAAACTGAACCAATCTGCATCAAATTCTAACCCCAGCAAACACTTCTTGGTCAACAGAGTTGTAGACTCTTGGAACAAGCTGCCGGAGGAGGTCATTAGTGCTGAAACTGTAAATGGATTTAAAAACCGACTAGACAAACATTTAAAGGCAATAAAAAAAAACAAATAAGCAATAATAATAATAAACAATCAATAATCAATAAATGAAATCAATATAAATACATAATTTGAATGATAAGTAATATTAATAATACCAATTTAAAAATTTAAAAAATACACAAGTGCACTCCGGGAAAAATGAAATTCACGCATCAGCTTCAAGCTGCTAGTGATATAAATAACATAATAATAATAAAGCTGAATATTGGCTAAATATTATTAGAGGTGTATTTTGAAAAAGCTTCCCATACAATGTATTAAAAGCCAAGAATATAAGTAAGAATAAGCAACACATACTTTGTTGTACTTAGCAAGTATGTTGCTTTTTTTTTTTTTCTTAGTTTTAAGTATAAAGCGGTTGGCGGAATTTGAAGACGCAATGCCCATCCATGCATTATCCTTTTACAGTATTTTTTTTTGAGGTTTATTTCTAAAATTAAAGTGTCCTAGCTTCACGGTCGATTTTTATTTGTTCCACAACATTGTATTATTATATTATTATTATATACACTAGCAGCTGCAAGCTGATGCGTGTACTTCACTGATTGAGTGCACATAGTTTTTATTTTATTTTTATTTTTTTATTTTAAGTGTTCATAATACGAATGGTTTTTTTATATTTTTTACATGATTGTCCAAATTGTTTTTGAAACTGTTCACTGAGATAGCACTTATGACTTCCTCCGGCAGCTTGTTCCAGTCTTCCAAAACATGGTTTGACGAAGTGTTTCCTCGGGTTGGAATTGAAGCTAATATGATTGAGTTTCAGAGAATGTCCACGAAGTCTTTGGTTCAGGGAATACATAGCTTTTAGGTTAGGTACGTCATAATGTCCATTTAATATTTTGAAGGTTTCAATTAAGTCGCCTCGCTTTCTTCGCTCCTCTAGTGAAGTAAGGCCCAGGGCCTCTAATCGAATCTCGTATTGCTTATTCCTGAGAGGCAACACCATCTTAGTGGCTCTTCTCTGTACTCTTTCTAGCAATTCAACATCCTTCTTAAAGTATGGGTTCCAGACTTGGTATGCATACTCTAGGAGAGGACGTACATATGCTTTGTAGAGTTTAACAAATACTTCTGCTGTGATGTGTGAAAAAGACTTCCTAACCATATAGAGAAGTGAATTTGCTCTCTTTACAATTTCAATGATGTGTGGTTCCCACTTGAGATCGTGTGATATTGTCACTCCAAGGTCTTTTTGTGAAGACACTGCACTTAGTGGTAATCCATCGATTGTGTACTGGTGATGTGGGTTCCTTTTGCCTATGCGCAGCACAGTACATATGCTAGTATTTAATGTTAAGAGCGAGTCTTTAGTCCATTGTACTGTGCGGTCGAGATTGTCTTGTATCAATTGACGACTAATAATAGGGTCCCCAAAAAATGTCGTATCATCAGCAAAAAGTGTGAATGGTTGCTGCATTACGGCTTGTAGATCGGTCAGAAAAATTCCAAAAGCGACTGGGCCGATAACTGAACCCTGGGGAACCCCGCTAAGCATGTCGTGCGCCTCTGAATAAGCCTCTCCAAAGCGTACTCTGAATTTTCTGTGTGTGAGAAAGTCGTTGATCCATGCCAGTAGTTTCCCTCTGAATCCAAAATGTTCCAGCTTTTGAGTTAGTCGGTTTATTCGCCGTGTTCAAGCCTCTGCCCATAAAACACCCTGAACACGACAAAAAAGTCTGTAAATATCTTGACGCACCACTGCAAATGTGCTTACCACTGAGAAGTACTAGCCCAAGAGAAGTATGGAGGGAAGTTTTAAAACTACAGGAGGGCAAAACACCAGGATATGATTTAGTTGACTCAAAATTACTCAAGCACCTGCCCAGAAAGGGTGTGATTCGCATTACTGCTATCTATAACGCCTGCTTAAGACTAGCGATATATCCAGCTCAGTGGAAAATTGCGCAGGTTATAATGATACCCAAACCAGGTAAACAGCTCCATGAAGTGAACTCCTACAGACCTATAAGCCTACTTCCCATTTTAGGTAAACTCCTGGAAAAAACTATACAAAACAGGATGCGCGACTGTCTACCAGATGTTATTCCCCCTCATCAATTTGGCTTCCGAGAAAAACATGGAACTGTTGAACAGATACATCGAATCACTGACACTATAAGTCGAACGCTAGAAAGCAAACAGCTATCTTCTTAGACATAAGCCAGGCCTTTGACAGAGTGTGGCACGAAGGACTCCTCTACAAAATTAAACAGCTGCTACCTCATTCCTTCTTTTTGATCTTAAGATCATACCTCCACGGAAGATGCTTTGAAGTAAAATTTAACCAGGAAACCGCTTCCTTAATTGAAATCCTCTCAGGGGTACCACAAGGAAGTATATTGGGCCCCGTTCTATACTTGTTGTTCACCGCTGATCTACCAACGAAAGCTGATACTACAACTGCCACCTATGCGGACGACACAGCCCTTCTGTCGGTACACGAGGATCCTGTCATAGCATCAGCCAAACTACAGGCCCACATCCATGAAGTGGAGAAGTGGTTAGACAAATGGCGTATCAAGGTCAATCAGGGAAAATCCGTCCATGTGACCTTTACCCTCCGAAGGCGGACCTGTCCTCCAATAAAACTTTACAATGAGGAAATCCCCCAGGCTGAAGATGCCAAATACCTGGGTATGCATCTAGACCGAAGACTCACATGGAGAAAGCATATCTGGACCAAACGCAAACAATTGGATATGAAACTCAGGTCAATGTACTGGTTGATGGGTGGTAAATCAAGCCTGTCACATGAAAGCAAGATAGCTATCTACAAGACCATCCTCAAACCAATTTGGACGTATGGAATCCAGCTGTGGGGCACTGCTAGCAATAGCAACATAGAGATTCTCGAAAGATTCCAGAGCAAGTCATTGAGAGCCATGCTAGACATACCCTACTACGTGAGCAACAGATACATACACGAGGACCTAAAAATTAACACCGTCAAACAAGAAATCGCTAAACATAGCGAAAGCTATCAGACGAGGATATCGAGTCACGTCAATGAACTAGCATCAAAACTAGTGGGCACAGGAAGCGTCACACATTCCAGACTTAAGCGGCATAGTGTCCCTACGCTAGCCACGAGATTTGACCACAGCAAATGAAAAGGGACTCCTAAGAATCCCTCCGGCTAACAAAACCACAACGCAAAACTCATCTGAATGGCTCATTGTGTTTACACAGATCACCAAGTTACAGACAGAACAATAAAAAAAAAAGTCAGTTTATTGGGACTCTATCAAAGGCCTTCTCGTAGTCCAAGTAATTCCACTCGTTAGTCCATTTGTCAACACAAGCGAGCAGATTACTGACAGTCGAGCTTCTCAGTACAAAGCAGTGCTGTTCCTCGATTGTGACGCTTTCTTGAGTTAGAAATGATCATACTTGCTCATTAATAATTTTTTCCATAGTTTTGCACATGATACTTGTCAGGCTTATTGGCCGGTAGTTGACTGCGGAAACATTGTCTCCTTTTTTGTAGATTCGTGTGACCGTTGCTTCCATCCAATCCTGTGGCAACTTCCCACTATCAAATGATAGGGTCATAATGTGCGAGAGTTGCTCGCATATCACTGTAGAACAGTTTTTCAGAAAAACTGCAGGGATTTTATCTGGTGCATAGTAGCATTCTTAAAAGATTGTAATGTCCTGAAGATAGTTTGCGCCTCAAAATCTATTTTCTCTATTGAGTTGATAACTCGTGGTAGAGTTATTTGAGGCGGTGAATGATCACACTCACTAACGTAAGATTTAGCAAACTGTTTTGCAAAAATGTTGGCCATTTCCCGGTGATCAGTAACTGTTGTGTTTTCAGCTCTTAAAGCAAGAGGCACACAAACCTTTGATGACAGCTGTCTCTGCACATAGGCATTAAATGCCTTTGGCCCAGTTTCTACGACATTTGCTTCAAATTTTTGTCTTTGCAAACGTACAGTTGCCAAAATTTCATTGTTTAGTTTTCGATATTTGTTATAAGTTTCATTTGATTTATTAAGGTGGCCCAACCCGCTCATCTCCCCATACAAAAAGGGAAAGAAGATGACGCCCATATTTCTTGTCACAGATCCAAATTTTTGCTCAAAATACCTTTATTTGATCAAACTAGATGTCTGATGACCATTGGCATTGTAAAATTGTGTTTGGTTTCTAAGTTGTAAGGTCCGAAAGTTCGCATTTTTCGCGCGTTTTATACAATAACTTTGGAGGTGGATTACGCAATGATAACGTAAGAACATCTTAAAGAGATTAGTTATCAGACATAGCTTATTTAATTAAGATTTATAATCTCTTTGGTTTTTGTTCGATTTTTTACTACAGCGGTCGTGATTTACTTTTAGCTATAAGTCGTTTTTAAATTAAAATTTTCGTAAATCTTACCAAATATACACTATGCACATTGTCTTTTTTGTGGACATGTTGCATCTTCCTCATCACGGAGCCTGTCTTATTCTTTGAAACAGAGAAGGTCCCAGAGCGCAACAGCACGGTTTTGTACCGTGCCCGCGAATGAGTTAGGCCCGCCGGGTTGGGCCACCTTAAGTCGGTAGAGGGCCCATAGTTGTTTTTTCTTTGTAGACATTTCTATTATATGTTTATTAATCCATGGTTTATTTTTATAATTATATTTTCTAGTAGTACTATTTCACCATTGTTCCACGTAATGATGAAAACATATGGATTTTATCCAACTTTGAATTTACCTTATAACTCGTCGACACAAATGACTGTGGTTTAGTTTTCAAAGTGATTTACCTCACTGGGGAAATACTGCATTGGTGGTGTGACCCAACACTACTAGAGTTAGAAATGGAGACCCCGGTGTACATCACAACTTTTGCTGAAGCCGTGATTGAGGGATTAACGTAGCAAGCAATAACATTTTTTTATTTGCTCCGAATTTAGAATGGATTTTGATATTTTCAATATTGCAACTGGACATGGACGGCTAATACCACACCCACCGTCATATTTTCCCAACACACTGCATTCCAAAAGGAATCAGGTGCCATGCCAGAACCTTCCCTTTATGAGCACACCTACGATGAAGTGGATGGAAAATAAGAGACACATTTTAATTGCCGCTTACAAGGATAGTTTCATCCAATCCGGTGGTACCAACCCGGGTAGGTTTAACCCTACCACATAAAAGTAAGGGGACCTACAGTTTCACATGGGTTCCGAACCATGGAACAGCTGGCATTCGTAACGAAATGCACTGTTTCAGCTCAGAAAGATAAAGACAGTACTGCATGAACAGGGCGGGGATTTGAACCCAGACCTTTGGAATAGTAGGCAAGTCCACCCGCTGCTGAGGGGTTACCATAATAAGATAGCTCGTCAGGTAAATAGCAGGTGAAAAGGCCAATCTCACGCTTAGTTGCATTTCGTACCGCGCTAACGGTCAAACGAGTGAACTCAAATTTACCAGTTGAAATGGTACGAAAACGCAACTAAATGTCAGATTTAATAACTGTTTTAACAGACTTCAAAAAAGGAGGAGGTTCTCAATTCGACTGTATTTTTTTTCATGTTTGTTACCTTAAAAGTTTCGCCTGGGTGAACCGATTTTGATGATTCTGACAATGATATCCATGAGAAAATCATATAAGTCTCAAATTTGCATTAAGTATGTGCGCGACAAATGGACAAATAACTAAATATCACACCAACTGATTTCGATAATAATTTTTTTATTGGAAAGGACGTGTACAAATTAGTTAGTGTACTTCAGATTGAAGAACACTAAGAAATATTATATTATTATTGATAGGATAGCAGCTTTAAGCTGATGCGCCTATATCACAACACTTATTTGTTTATTATACATTTATTTTTGTTTTTTATGTTTTATATGATTGTCCATTATGTTATTGAAGGAATTTACGGAGACAGCATTACAACTTCGCTGGGAAGACTGTTCCTAGATTCTACTACTCTGTTTGCTGGAAAGTGTTATTGAGGGTTCTGCTTCGACTGATTGTGAATAAACAATAATTTCGAAAAAAGTTGGTGCCAGCCAAAGTTCTCTTGACTCGCGCAGCGCATGCCCAGCTGACGGCGACTCAAAAACTTACAATAATCATAACTAAAAAAATGGCATTTTTTTTACTTTTTAGCGCATGTTAATTGTTTTTGAAATACTTTTTCTTTGAAGTTGGTTTTTTTTTGTTAAAATTTTTGTTTTACCTGTTCATTCACACGGCGGGGTATTTATCATGGTAACCCTCCCGAGCCCGAGCCGCCACCCAACTGACACGGCACCACGCGTACGCGCCACCCACCTTGCTGAGGAAGAAGGACGCGTGGAAGCTGTGCGTGCTGCCGCTGACGGAGGCGAGCCGTAGCGTCGCGTTGCTCCGGTTGCAGAGCGTGACGCGCTCCAAGTGCGCGGCGCCGAGAGGCCGCGCGCCGAACGCGAGCGCCGGCGGCGCGAGCTGCAGCAGCCCCGGCGCCGCCGGCGCGTCCTCGCCGTCGCGCGCGTACTCCTGCCGCACGAGGACACGGTCATGAGTGCTGTATTTATATATTTTGGACAGGCAGCCTTGGCTCATGCATTTCAATTCTTATTATTATTATATTTTTAATTTTGAAAGCTAGAAGAAAGTAGAAAGCCTAGCAGCTTTCGCTAATCGTCTGTATCACAACACTTCAATTTTATTTTGTTTGAAATAATTGTCGAGTCTATTTTAAAACTCATTTACCGGATTCGGTGAATAAGTTTAAACTCATTCACTTTCAATTATAAAGCATTTTAAAATACTGATACTTACTTGAAATGTGACACCTTCCAACATGGAGTCATGAATTACACCTGAAAAATGCAACAAGCTATATTCAGAAACTAGCTGAGTTGATTTAAATATTTTGATAAAAATGAGTAAAATATTTATTGTTGCCAAATCAAATTGCAAACACACAAAAATGTCAGTAACTGAATATTTTTAATAGCAAGAACGATAATATGGTAAGAAATAACTTTTACCGTTAAAAACCAAAGTAATGTGAAAAAACCAAATCATGTGGAACAAAACCCAAATGCAGAATATTTCAGTCATATTTCTGGAGATATTTCCAGATGCAGCAGTCACATTTCTTGTTTACTTTACACTGCGGACGAAAATATACCACACATAACGCAAAAAAACTACCAAATACCAATGTGGTCTAAAATAACACAGATCTGTTCTGCGACGGAAATCTATTATAGTTCCCTCTCTTTCGGCAATAAATCGGAAAGGGTCATCACATAAAAAGTTGCCATTTCTGCGGCTATTAAAACAAACCTATTGACATTTGATACACAACAACTATTTCAACATGATAGTAATGCAATAGCAGAATTCGTATGTTTTTGTTCCATCGAATAGAAATTCAATGTTTTTGACGATCAACTGGAGCCTACATCCAGCAGTTAATCCTATAAAAAGTATAATTCCTAAACGTGGTTTTTTGTTTCATCGTGAACACTGAACTGCTGTGTAAAAGGAAAATGAGGGCTTTTAGACGCTTAACTTTCAGTTACACAACTTTAGTAATTACAACCCAGTAAATAAGGGTAATATCACCCTCAGCAATAAAACATACAAGAAAGCAATTTGCATGCTAGGACGTTTTTGACATTTTTATCGATTGGTAGTCAAGTGTCTTTCTACCATAATTCTACCCTACAAATACGACATTCATGCACTTTTAGTAATATTATGAGCTTTCTATCGTTTCCGTTGCAGTTTCATGACTCCTAATTCTCCAAAACTACTCTATCGCGCGCATCTGGCGTTTGCATGGAGATGCAGTACCGTGGCTTTTGCCTGCAGTGCGAGGCGCCGCGCCCAATTGCAGCAGCGCCAGTAGCGCCAAAATACGCATCTTGTGTGTTCTGTAGTAAAACGTGCAGAGTAGAGAAATAGCAAGGCGTCCTCCAGTGGCCGCCAAGCTCACATCACAATCGCATCACTCGCGCACTTCGTTCTCAACACTTCTCGCGGCGATTGACTGACTGTTTATTTGTATTGCCACAACTTAATTTAAAAAATTGCTAAAAATATTTTCTGTTTCACGACGAATTGATAAAATGACTGGTTTCGATTTGTTAGTCGATCGGGAGAGGGGGGGTTGTTTCTTTGTCCATTGCGACCTGAGCCGGTAGTCTCAGTTCTCCCTCAATTGGCGTTTACGTAACTTCGAAGTTCCGTAAAAACGTCAAAATCCATAAAAGTTTTTACTAGATATTCTGTGGTTTTACTTCTTCAAGCTGTCAAAGTCGAGCTCGGACTTCCGATTTGTATGAAAACGCGTAGTCGACGTAAACGGCAACGTCGATGTATTTACGGCAACGTTGAGTAAGCTTTCAAATCAAACTCGGAATCGCAAATGGTAGTTCGCTTAACGCCCACTGCGCGCGCTCTTCAATTTCTCCATACATTTGAAAATGCCAGTCGATTGGTTTGTAGTAAACGCCAATCTAGGTGAGAACTCAGACTGATCACTGTGTATTATTTATTGTTATTTTTTTTCATCCACCCGTTCAGATGTCCGAATAAATATGTGAAATATGTAATATGTTCCTAATACAAACATACGGTCCATTCATATTTGGCCACGCGCCAGTAAGACGTTTCACTCTGAACCAGGGTATCAAGCTGTCAGGAGTCAGGACAGTGTTAAAGGCTGTTTTATCCTGACCACGCGCTGTGCAACCTATGTAAAATGTCGTAACGATATTCTTTCAGCATCAAATTTAAATAATTCACCTGCGGACACACAAATTCCCTAATGTATTTGGTTCAAACTAATGTATTGGCGAAAACCAGAAATTGGCTTTTTAGATAGCCTATCCTTATGCCGACAAAATTCACTTGAAAATATAAATAGATCATTCGACAGTGAGATACTCAATAAAATATTTTTTTAAATACTAAATTTTTAATACTTATTTATTTTCGTAAAAAACTGTACGGTGACAGCACAATTTACTTTGCACCTGCATAGATTAGACAAAAATAATGCAATTCATTGTCGAATGGTTTTTTACACCTTAAGGTGGCCCAACCCGGCGGGACGAACTCATTCGCGGGCACGGTACAAAACCGTGCTGTTGCGCTCTGGGACCTTCTCTGTTTCAAAAAAAGAGACAGGCTCCGTGATGAGCAAGATGCAACATGTCCACAAAAAAGACAATGTGCATAGTGCATGATTTGATGAGATTTACGAAAATTTTAATTACAAAACGACTTATAGCTAAAAGTAAACCACGACCGCTGTAGTCAAAATCTAACAAAAACAAAATAGATTATAAATCTTGATTAAATAAGCTATGTCTGATGACTAATCTTTTTAAGATGTTCTTACTTTATCATTGCGTAATCCACTTTCAAAATTCGAACTTTCGGACCTTATAACTTAGAAACCAAACACAATTTTACAATGCCAACGGTCATCAGACATCTAGTTTGATCAAATAAAGATATTTTGAGCAAAACTTGGGATCTCTGACAAGAAATATGGGCGTGATCTTCTTTCCCCGTTTGTATGGGGAGATGAGCGGGATGGGCCACCTTAATGAGGACTTTTTTTAAAGTAAAATCGACAGCGCAAACTAAACTAAATAAAAAATATATAGAACTTTTGTGAAAGTGGATAACGTTTGTAGCTTTTCTGGAAGCTTAAGGAATAATGAAGTTATTTTAATATTTTTTTTTAGTAAACCTCTTCGATTTAAATAAATGATGTAACCTTTTTTACACAAACTGCCATTAACCTTCATTTCTGAGATTATGGATATTTTGAATGCATTTTTTTAAGTAGTCTCTCATGTATCAATAACACAGAACATTTTTCTGAAAACTTAAATAACTCAAAAACGATTGATTTTAGACCCCCATTTCACAGGCCAAATTTGTTGCAAATTAGCTATAGAATGGCCCAAGGAATGTATCGCATTAATGGATCAAAAAGCCTGTATAGAAAACAAAGTCGGCATCTTTTTTCAACAGAGTTTGACGGAACCAAAAACGAGAACTTCTCGCTTTCGCTTTCCTGAGTAGATAAGCAGGGAATGTAATGGAAATGTCAAAATATGACCGTGACAGTTGTACACAAAGTGCAGTACCTCCAAAATGTGAGCGCTGTGTACGGCATTGCGTGGCGCCACGGTGACGTCATGTCGTTCACAGTAAGTTCAAATTGGACCATGGTGTAAAATTCAACTATCGTTCCAAGTGAGCGATGGCCGGTCGGTCGGCGGCGGCGTTCTGTTTATACTTACCACTACTACTGCATGTATTTATTGGTGGATTTCCTCGATGAATTGTGGGAACGTGGGAATGCGCCTACAATGAAATTCTCCATCAATCAATCAACGCTAATTATCATTATAAAATTTTATAGTATTATAATTTAGCCAAAATGTGGATATGTTGGCAGCTCCATAAAATAAAATTTTCTTTTATAGATGCATTTATCAATTTGGGAAGGCAAAGGAGTTGAAAAATCAGCCCTTGTTCTCATGAGCAAACACGAGTTCAATTTACAGATGAAAGTGAAACATTTACGTTCATCTTTCGTCTGACGACTATGTAGCCAATGTGGCGGTTTACGAACTTCTATGTAGTTGTTTACACTACACGGTAAGGTAACTACCACGATCGTGTAGCGTCTGTTGCTGCCGCGTCTATTCAACAAACTCACGGCGCAGCACGGCTACCGTGAATGCAAGTGATGCAGCCGGACAGCGATCGCTGATTGGTTGTGCGTATTGTTACCGCCATTAAAAGATCTGTCAAAGCTGTCAGAGATCCTACAAAATAAAACAGAATAGATACAAAATTTTATTCCGAAAATAAATTGTTTCAATTTATGTTCCCAATGAAGTATTGGGTAAGCAAAATTCACAATAACATGACCTTTAATATATAATTTTAAACTTAATGCAGGTCAATAATATTAAAATTAACCGCATCATGGAGTACATCTTTCATTTTTAAACTCATGAATAAAACATGACATGGATGACAGTTTTGACAATTAGTAACGTGATGTTTGAACAAACTACTTTACCCTCCTTGAAAATTCCTCTTCCTACTAATATCGAAACTATTCTCTGCACTAGAAATATGCGTGTTATCAGATTCATTTTAAAATTTATTAAATTAAACAATATTAAACTTTAATTATTAACCTACCCATAGAAGTTAATTAATATTGTGTATTTATTTTCTACCTGGCGCCTGCTCAATGGTATTGATTATTTATTTTTGACACATTTTATACAACATAGAGCTCACGAAAGTCACCTAATAAATCAACACTAAATTCAAAAATCCTTTTTAATTTCTACATTTATTCCGATTATACCGTGCTTTGCTTTTACTCGACACTGGCAGAAATACGCAAAACTCAAGCGTGATTGCCAAAAAGGCTAATCCACCAGCCTGGTGTGAAGCCTTTAAAGAAGAAGAAGAAGAACAAACTACATTATGTACTCTTGTGTATACGTACACAAATGTAGCTACACTAAACACTGTTCCATACATCCTGAAATCATTAAATGGCTCTACCTCATGAAGTCTCAGCCTACGAAAAAAATCCACTCAAAGGTGAAAGTTCCAAATAATGCCATCATTGCATAATATGAGTCCCTTGCTGAGATCCTATCACGTAATGATGCTCCAGTGGAGCCATACTTGGTTGATGCACTGGCTTGGTTTCTCCATGGTTCGGATATGCCATGTAAGGATGGAACTCAGTCATATGCATGGGCACCACGAGGTCCCCGTAACCATGGTAGTTCATATGATTAGGGGGTTGGTTATGAACTAGCTCCGGTTGCTGCGGGAGGTGTGTTCGTGGTTGGTGGGTGGTTTGCGGTTGACGATTGACGTGTGGTTGTCGACTACTTTGCTGTTGCCGGTTGATTCCAGGTTGCCCATTGGTTTGCGGTTGCCGGTTGGTTTTTTGTTCTCGATTTCTTTTGAGTTTGGTTGCTTTAGTCATCTCTGGTGGTTTTTCTGTAAAAGTTAAATAACTTTATGTAGTAAAGGCAGTGCCGGACCTTAGCAGGCAATTTCGAATTGACATAGACGTTTTAATGTAGAGATCCTAATAAATTATGTCCTGTTAGTGATAAAAGTGCATTCCAGACGCATCAAACTAACTGATGAAGATACATCAAAATGACATCTGACACCAAAATTAAGATAGATGATACAATTTTGACAAAACATTGTTAAAGTAAATGCACACATTTTGGGAAGTAAAGCAAAAAATATTTGGTAAAAAAAATATGATTATAAGGCCTTGTTATTTTTAAGTCAAAGCATATATGAATGAAGACAAAAGTGCACTCCAACAGTAACCCACACATCAACTTTCCACATGAATCCTTCACAACTATCCATCACGTTATTCTACGTTTATCCTAGGGATTATTTTACATACATTTTGATGCCCTTTTTCTCCCTTACCAAACGGAATGGCACAGAGCAGGCTGCTCGAACACGTCTTGAGACAATGGAAGTACTATTGTGATGTTCTGTCCTTGTCTCATTCATATTGTCAGTGGGAAAAGAAGAAATTGTTAATGATTCTTTGAAATTTTGTATCGAGTGAACGACCATAAAAAAATTGTTTTAGTTTTAAGTTAATAATAAATATAAATTATCGCATCTGTGTCAATAAAAGACACGATTGATTTCTAAGAGGCCTGGATTTGGGCATTCTAATTTGATATGCCACAATGGATAAATAAATAATTAATTTATTTATGTTAAGTGCGGCATATGGCGTAGGCCAAGACCTCACATAAGAACTTTGAACTTTTAAGGGGGCTGCGAAAACCATGCCGGCTGGCTAGATGCTTCTTCACACCATGCTTGGAGGACCCTAGTTTGTACCTTGCATCAGGATCGATTGGTTCTGATTTTTTAAATGTCGACAATGAATGGGTACACCGACGAGAGCACGGCCCAAAGGTGCATAGAGTCAACGTTGAACGTCAAATGTTATATAAATATTAGCAGGAGGTATTATTATTATATTGTAATGCACTACCAGCATCATGCTGATGCTTGCACTTCTTTTTATGCACTTGCACTTTTGTTTTTAAGAACTTGCACTTATTAGCACTTAGAGTCGATGATTTTATTTTATTTTAAGTCAAGATCCAGATTGTTTTTGAAAACATTTACTGACGATGCATTTATTATTTCCTCAGATAGGCGGTTCCAATCATCCCCAACTCGGTTTGTTAGGAAATGTTTTCGAGGATTTGTTGATGCTTGGGTTCGATTTATCTTTAGCGAGAGACCGCGTAGCGTAGTGTTAAATGTGTGCATACATTGTTTTGAAATTATTTACATCATAGGAATCATGCAGAATTTTATGTTATTTTATATTAATTAGTGGTTATGGGGCTCTCTCTACAACAAACACAAAAACAACAATTGTTGTTATTAATATTATGTCTGCCTACAGAATTAATATGATAAATAAATAAGGGATTTTTTTTTTATTTATCCCTTATTTATTTATCATATTAATTCTGTAGGCAGACATAATATTTATATTGATTAGGTGAAGGTTGTAGAATTTTAAAAAGATCTGCTAACCCGGTTTATTCCTAGCAGTCTGCGCGGCGCGGGGCCGTCGCGCCGGACGCCGGTCGACACGTAAGTCGTCGCTGAGGATGGTGCGCAGCGTGGTGCGCGGCAGGGCGAGCGCCGCGGCGCGGGCGCGCAGCGAGAGCCCCGGGGACTGCGTCACTGACGCCTGAACCGCTGCGATGTGCTCCTTCCTGCGATTTGAGACTTCGGTAGTTTTGTTTCCTAGACCTCACTAGGAGCTCTTTTTTAATGAGGCCAGAAGTGGTCAGCCGAGCGTGGAACGTAGAAAAAAGTGGTGCAACATTGGTTCTGCTACCTACATCTCACCTCTTGCATGGTTGCTAGTTTACCTCTATTATTAGTATTGATTTATGAATTAATATTACCAAGTAATACCAATATAATTGTATATGCTATTGGTATTGCCTTCAAAGAAGGTAATTTAATGTTTATCACCTATTATACAAACGGCATCACCCTAGATGCCACACATTGGACTTTAGCCCACATATGTTTACCTTGCAAATTCCAATGTTTATGTGAACAGTGACTCATAGACCGAGGATGCGGCGTAAGGGATGCTCGATGCATTCTTGGAATTGTTCCTTCTTTTTTTTCGTTGTTTTCTTTGTGCTCTTATCATAAATTGTGCCAATAGGTTAAAAAAGGCCGTTAAATATTATTGGACATGTGTAGCAATTTAGAGTTTGGAGATCTCATTCTTAATTCATGTATAAATCTATATTGTTTCTGAAGTGATGTGCCACAATTTTTTTTATTATCATATATTTGTATGGTAATATTCGTTTTTTTTTGTGTGAGAGTATTTATTGGTATTTAAAATTACACGATTGTTGCTTGCATACTTAGTGAGAGATATTATGTGTTACAGTTTGAAAAAACAGTGCACCTTTTTGTTGGCTATGCTTATAGCGCGCTGCATTGGGGCATGTGTTCGGGTATGAACTATCCCTTAGGTAAGTGGTTAAGGGAAGATCATGGCATGGCCCCTAATTGCCCGGGAATTTGGTGTATTGGGCTAATATCATGACGATAGTTGTTTGGTTTTAGACATCCATGTCAGGTTGCATGAAAAATATTTATTATTGATATTCAGTGGTTTGTATTTAATGTATTCTGAAATGTGAATTTCAACGCCATCAGTGGATTTTTATTATCCCTATTCAACACTTGTATGATATTATCAATCTATACCTTCTTCTTTAATCCATGCCGAGACTGACATGTTCCTTAATAGATTATAAACATGGCGAAAAGAACCAAATAAATAATAAATGAATGGAATACCTCTGACAAGGTCTCCCAGATCGCTTGGCATCCATTACGTTTCCAGTAGCGAAGAGTTTCTTTTCCCATATAAGAAGTGTATTTTTTGTCGGTGGCTCCTTGTCGAACCGTTGCTTGAAGTCCCTTTTAATCTAAAAGGTAAAAATTAACAAAGTGAACAAATTTACGTTTTTTTTAAGTTAAGCGCGGCATATGCCGTACGCCAGGGCCTCTTAAGGAGCCCGTTGCCCAAGTTTTTTAACTTTTAGGGGGGGTTACAAAAACCATGCTAGCCGGCCAGGTGCTTCTCAACATACGAAGGACCCCAGGTTGTACTTGGTAGAAATACCTCGGTAGGCAGTGCATTCCATAGATTACTGACCCTATAGATAAAGGATCTAGAGGATCATTGGTTCTTATATTTGGAATGTCGACTGTGAGTGGGTGGGCCTGGGCCGCGTAGAGCTAAGGAGAAAAAGGACCTCGTTTTTCTACATTGTGTTGGAGTAGTCTTATTTTACGTTTACGGATAAACAGTTCAGCTTACTTATTTAGCTCGACGTTTCATCCACCGCTCTGTGGACATCATCAGGATTCACGACGCAACCTGGAGGACCTCTGACGCTTCGTCCAGTCAGATGTCAACTGTTTATCCGTAAACGTAAAATAATACGTCGAACAACAGTGAAAATCTAAACAAATATAAATGTTGGAGTAGATTTCCTATATCATCAAGATGCCGACAAAAGCGACAAACCTGTCCTATAGAAAGCCTCATTCTAGTTCTCTCGTGCACCCACACGGCTGCAACCAGACGTTCCTCTATGCTGAAGCTGGATGTATCGACAACCCCCTTTGATGCACTCTTCCGAACAATCCTCGCTGACTCGCGTGCGTCTTGACCAGAGCAGTTGTCGGGCTTTAAGGTGCTTCCAGACATCGGCCCGCCAGTCTGCTCGTGGCGGGTAGTCAGTTGGTGTAGGGTTTTCGGCGGATCGTGGCATATTGTAGGTTCGTGGCAGGGCTTCGGCAGATGTACGGGTTTGCTGCACGGGTGATACTGTGCGCTGTCAGCAAAGGTTTCTTGAGTCTGTAGATTTATAAACTGGAACATGATGAGTAAGTTTTCATTGAAGAAACTAACAAACCGCAACTTATTCTCACAATAAACAATACTGCTGAAATCCACAGAAAATGATGTATATGCACAGCTGACATTTGAGTGACGGTTTTGACGAATTGTTTGATTTGTGAGGTTAATCCAATACGGAAAGGCAAGTGTTGAATTAGAGCCGAGCCCCCAAAATTGGTTTTGGTTTTCACCAAAATTGGCGTTTACGCCAATCCGGTCGACTAGCGTTTTCAAATGCATGGAGAACTTGAAGAGCGCGCTCAGTGAGATTGCGCTACCATTTGCGAGTCCGCTTTTGATTTGACAGCTTACTCATCGTCGCCGTAAATACGTTGACGTTGCCGTTTACGCCGACTCCGCGTTTTATGCAAATCGGAAGTCCGAATTTGATTTTGGCAGCTCGAAAAGTTAAACAACAAAAAAATTAGTAATAGTTTGTATGGTTTGACGTTTTTGCATAATTTCAAAGTTCCGTAAACGCCAATTTAGGTAAAAACTCGGAGTGAACACTCTAAGCCCCGGTTGCACGAAGAGACGGCCGAGTTAATCAATGTTCAAACACGTCGCTTTTAGTGATCCGCATAGAGTTCCTTCCATACTGTCCACACAAAGTGCCGTGTTTGATCATACTTTGACGTTGATTTTGATTTTTTGTCCTTTCGTGCACTCGGCCCTAAATCGTATGTTCAGTCCGAGTTTACGTCTAACGCGAACACGAGATGTTCTCACAATCAATATCAGCGAGATGTTTTCATAACATTTTTTCAATATGGAGTATGACAGCTACTCTTAGGTATTCATTGTGAGAACTTCTCGTGTTCGCTTCATAATTGCCTACGCAGGATTGGCAAGAATTTTTGTCTGCTTATTAAATTCAACTGAGTCGCCAACTTATATTAGCAGCTTTGTAAGTAGGCAATGGCAACATTTTCAGCGCTGTCATGAAATGTTCTATTGATTTTTTGGCAGATGTTCGGAAATGGGATTGTCGGCAGGTCGCGCGCGCGGGATTTGATTTGTTTATCGTAATTATCCGTAAAAAATATCACCTTTTCTTTCGCAATCCCTTTGTTTTTCCATTGTTCTGTTCATTGTAGCCTCTGAAATTATGTAAATCCGCGCGAGTGATGGTCTGTGGGGTCGATAGTTGGCGGGTGGCGGATGGATCGATACTGTAAAGAGGTAGGAGGAATAGGGGCTGAAGTGAAGTGAAAACAGTTCGTTTCGTGAACCATGGAGAAGCCTGCGCGGCCTCGGACTGCGCTCAATGAGTGTGTGAAGGTGGTGGTTCGATGCCGGCCCATTTCGGATAAAGAAAAAGCCGAGGATTACGATGAGGTACGCGACACCCACGGTATTAAATATTCCGAAGGCAATTTGCCAAGGAAATGTCGATGGACACTTCTCGTGCCACAAAATTAGACTAAAGTATACTTTTTTGCAATTACACTTCTTGAAATATAGATATTACAATTGTGTACTATTATCTCCTTTGTGGTTAGGAGGAAATATCGGATGGTAAAAACTCAGTTTTTCTAGAATTGTTTATCCAAGACTAGCGTTGTCATTTGAACCATGTGGTTAAGGATTAGTTTATGAACAAAATATGTGTAAATTTGATATTTGTTCTGCCTTTCATTATTTATATAGGACTTAATTGTAAATGATAAGGTTTTTAAAACATTTATAACATTGCAAATTTAGAATCTCAGGTTACCCATAAGATAGGGTTGCCAAGCTTCAGGATTTTAAGGCTCTGCTGTCTTTCCTAATATTTTTTATGTTTTGTCGATTTATTCAACAAAATATAGGAGAAATTGATTACATAAAAAAGGCAATTCTTACAATCAACTCAAACTGTATCCAGTTTTATATTTGGAAACCTTCTGAGCTTCTGAGACATCCAAAAAAAAATCCAGAAAAATCTAGATAACTGCTAGAAATAAAAATTAAGGCAAAATAATGTGTATTTTAGGGGTTCACACGAGGTGTGGTTGTTTTTTTTTTCTTTTTGAGTTGTTCGATTTTTTTTTGGAACTTAACAAGTGAGTAATACCACACCTACTGTCATGATATTAGCCTAACACACACATGAAAACTAGGTGCCATGCCAGGATCTTAGTTTTACCTATATGGAAAACATGGACATTTTTCATTGCCGTTTTGAACATCTATTATTCAACTGAGATGGGATTAACCCTGGTAAGTAAGGAAGGGAACCTACAGTTTTGCATGGAACCTGAACCAAGGCCAGCCTCAACGGTCGAAAATGGTCACCCATCCATAACGATTCATTCAACTCGATTACTGAATGGCAAGGCATTGTTACACAGGAATACCGAGGATGACACGTGATTAAAAATGAAGAAAATTTAACTAATTAGTCAACTAGGGCAGACCCGTTATCAACTTATGTGAAGCTCTAACATATAAAACATACGATTACGTTAACATTGCAATTACAAGCATTTCGTGGATATGATAATATTTTGCCCTGATTTTTTTTGCAAACATTTTAGTAAATAACACAGATTAATCTCCTTAGAGGATGCGAAGTGATTCAATCGCACCCTGCATGCAGGTATTCGGCCAAGCAAATAAATGTACCTGTCTCGCATGCATGCTACACTTGTGATTGCGACCAAATATACTAACTAGTGGAGAGTTTTGGGTCCATGTTTGATTTGATCACAAAAAATACTGCATGTGATCTACGTATCTAAAAATTTAGGTGTCTTTACTTTTATGTGGTAGTAAATAATAAGTAGTTTTTTTTAAGGAGACATTCCTTTTCATTCCCTTTTCACCAACTACTGATTAGCTTAATCGCCACATATTATGGGCCTTTCTTAGCATCTTGCAATCAATACCAGTACAAGTTAATCAGCACTTTATTAATAAAGGCCCATTAAGTGTCGATCAAAATAAATCAGCACTTAGTGAAAACCAGGCGTGATCGCCAATACAGTTACATTTTGGAAATAAATAACTACGAACGACAGTGGCGCTAACTACTTTTATGAAGACATCTCTTAAGGTGGCCCGACCCGGCGGGACTCATTCGCGGGCACTGGACAAAACCGTGCTGTTGCGCTCTGGGACCTTCTCTGTTTCAACGAAAAAGACAGGCTCCATGATGAGGAAAATGCAATATGTCCACAAAAAAGATAATGTGCATAGTGTATGATTTGGTAAGATTTAAGAAAATTTTGATTTCAAAACGACTTATAGCTAAAAGTAAACCACGACCGCTGTAGTCAAAAATCTATCAAATACCAAATAGATTATATATCTTCATTAAATAAGCTATGTCTGATGACTAATCTTTTTAAGATTTTCTTACTTTATCATTGCGTAATAAACCACCAAAGTTATTGCATAAAACGCGCGAAAAATTCCAACTTTCCGGCCTTATAACTCAGAAACCAAACACAATTTTACAATGCCAACGGTCATCAGACATCTAGTTCGATCAAATAAAGCTATTTTGAGCAAAATTTGGGATCTCTTATAAGAAATATGGGCGTGATCTTCTTTCCCAGTTTGTATGGGGAGATGAGCGGGTTGGGCCACCTTAAGAGGATAATGATGTATCAAGTTCCATACAATGGCTCGTGCCTGTTTCCTCATTCAAATTAAGCATAACTGATAACATGATAACTTAATTTGCATCCCTGATATGAACCTTTTAATTTTTTACACATTTTAGAGTCGTCTATCACGGATATAAGTTAATAAAAACAAACAAAAATATACAGACAAATATCTCACTTGATTTATTTAATGAGCAAAATGTCAGAAAGATATTTCTTAATTTGAATGAGGAAACAGGCACGAGCCATTCTATGGAACTTGATCACCTCATTACCCTCTTAATTAAATCACAATGTTATGTGTAGCTAAGCACGTGTACCTGTGTAAGTGCGGCAACATTGGAACAGGATAAATATCGAAATAATTAAGGGACAAAATAAACAAGTATTTTTTTTATGTAAAGCGCGGCATATGGCGTACGCCAGGACATCTTAAGGTGTCCGACGACGCCCATGCGATTTAGAATACAGGGGGGCTGCAAAAACCATGCCGGCCGGCCAGGTGCTTCTTCAAACCATGTTTGAAGGACCCCAGGTTGTACTTTGGGTAAAATACTTCGGAAAGGAGTTCATTCCATAGTTTTCCGACCCTATGGATCAAGGATCTAGAAGATCGGTGGGTTCTTATTTTTGGAATGTCGACTGGGAATGGTGCACGAAGGTAGAAAGGGGACGGAGGTACAGCGTTATGCAGCTCTTTATCTTTTGTAAGTTAAAATCTAAGTTATTTGTGAAAACTAGTAATGCTGTCTTATTGAGTCCCATCCAGTTAAATTCCCATTCAGTTCCTTCAGGAATGTGGTGTATTAGGCTAATATCATAACGGTAGTTGTGTGGTATTAGCCATTCATGTCAGGTTCCATAAAAAATAATTAAGTCAATGAGAATTTATTTTTCTCTTTAGTTTTGCAAAGGCGGCTGGGGCTAGCCACCATTTTGTGGTTGCAATAAATCTATTATTATTATTATTTAACTACATTTTACAATTTTTTGTAGAAAAATTTACAACTTCAGCAAAAAAAATACATTCGACATCTGCACATTTTACTCAATCACACATTATGAATCACTGGTGAAAGTGTAGGTTAGGATTTTGATAGGACTAACTTGAAAACTTGTACACTTAATGTGTATGAAAACTAAACATATTTACAAAAAAACATACAGATCTATGTCAGCGAAGCTTTCTCAAGTGATCAAAAACATTGGATTAAAATCTGACAAGGTTTAGGGGCAGGCAAACGTTGGGGCTTGGAACACGATTTTGCTATTTTAATGGCAGTTGCAAAATTGTGCCTTGACGCATGGACAAAGAATGCATTTCTTAAAAATGTTTAATCAGATTTTAATCAAAACATTTATTCGCGTGATAAATCTTAATTCTGTGTTTGTGTGTATTAATGTTTTATGCAAAATCTGTATTTTCCAATAAAAAAATCCAAAATGACAGTAAAAAGAAGATCTTTATTTCAAATGTTTATTAGCCAATATTTTCCAATTTAAAAGGTAAATAAAAAAATAAAAACATACAGACGTACATTTTGACAATACATTTTAGAATATGCAAACTTTCAAAAACCAAGTAAACGATGTATACGGTCGCTCTTCAGTGTTATTGCATGTTCTTACGTATCGCTGGAACTCGAGAAAGTTAAGCGAATTCGTAAGAACTCACTCGCTGGCGCTGCTGCCGTTGTATGTTAAAATGGCTACGCCGCCACCGCCGTCAGAGCTGCATAACGCTGTCCCTCCGTCCCCTTTCTACCTTCGCTCGCGGAACAGGAAGAAAATGCACAAAACTGTTGCAAACACAAGACTGTGAGTCGACATTCCAAAATTAAGAACCCACCGATCCTCTCCATCCTTTATCTATAGGGTCGGTAAACAATGCAATGAATTCTTTTCCGAGGTATTTCCCCCAAATTACCACCCGGGGTCCTTCAAACGTGGTATGAAGAAGCACCTGGCCGGCCGTCATAGTTTTTGCAGCCCCCCTGAAAATTCGAAAACCCATGGGCATCGTCGGGCACCTTAAGAGGTCCTGGCGTACGCCATATGCCACGCTAGACATAAAAAACCGGCCAAGTGCGAGTCGGACTCGCACACGAAGGGTTCCGTAACATCGCACAAGATTTACAAAAAAAAACACGTTTTTTGTATTGCAGGGGGCCCTCTTTAAATATTATTATTTTATAATGTTACCTATTTGTTGTTATAACGGCAAAATAAATACATAATCTGTGAAAATTTCAGCTTCCTACCTGTTACGGTTCATGAGATCAGCCCTGTGACAGACGGACGGACGGACGGACGGACGGACAGCGGAGGCTTAGTAATAGGGTTCCGTTTTCACCCTTTGGGTACGGAACCCTATAAAACCACAAGTTTTCATTGCTGCTTCGACCACTTTCCATCAAGCGAGGGTTCTATCTCGGCCGGGTTTAACGTTGCCCCACAGCACGGGTTCCGAACCATGACACAGCTCGCAGTCGCGCCGAAATGTACTTATCCAACTCAAAAAGAGAAGGTAGAGAATGAACGGGGCGGCGATCGCATGAGAACGCGCATCTCTGACATGGAAACCAAGTCCCCGCGCTCCTTAGCTACGAGCCGCTCAATTTATTGAGCATGTGAATATTTATTTAAGGCCCTGGTACTAGCTATATCGCAAAGTGAGACGAGGCGCCCCTAGTTAACTAACTAAGTCTGACGATAAGAAATGTCATTCTTACAATATATGATTCCTTTTCTAAGAATCAACCTATTTTAGTTAATGTATGTTTCCTTTTTCTGTACAAAATACATTGCGGAAACCGTGTCCATTTCCGAACTTTTTTGACTAAATGTAGAAATCTAAAAGAATGCTGTTTTTGCTTATATCTAGAAATCATATTACTTTCAGATTTCTAATGTGAAAAATCGACTTTTTATAATTATTATTATTTTAATAAATTATGGAATCAAAAAAATATTAACAGTCTATTATAAGTCTGGAGTTCTATTAGGACTTGCTGAGGCGTTTCACTACATATTATTACATTTGTTTAAATGTGAATTTGTATGGCGCGAGTAGTTGGCTAGTCCTAGCCCCTTAAGGTGGCCCAACCCGGCGGGACTAACTCATTCGCGGGCACGGTACAAAATAGTGCTGTTGCGCTCCGGGACCTTCTCTGTTTCAAAGAAAAAGACAGACTCCGTGATGAGGAAGATGCAACATGTCCACAAAAAAGACAATGTGCATAGTGTATGATTTGGTAAGAGTTACGAAAATTTTAATTACAAAACGACTTACAGCTAAAAGTAAACCACGACCGCTGTAGTCAAAAATCGAACAAAAATCGTATAGATTATAAATCTTGATTAAATAAGCTATGTCTGATGACTAATCTTTTTAAGATGTTCTTACTTTATCATTGCGTAATCCACCTCCAAAGCTATTGTATAAAACGCGCGAAAAATTCGAACTTTCTGACCTTATAACTTAGAAACCAAACACGATTTTACGCCAACGGTCATCAGACATCTAGTTCGATCAAATAAAGCTATTTGGAGCAAAATTTGGGATCTCTGACAAGAAATATGGACGTGATCTTCTTTCCCCGTTTGTATGGGGAGTTGAGCGGGATAGCCCACCTTAAGAACGGTTGCAATTATTTAGGCGACTCATTACAAAAACTAGCAGGTAACGTAATCTTTCAGCGCTACGAGACCGTGCGCAAACACGTCATTACTTTAAAATTACGAGAGAAACCGAGGCGCGTGGGCCGTGACTACTGCAAGATTCATTTGCCCAATTACACTAGCTGTTGCCGGGGCTCTGCCCGCGTGGAATCCACTTCAGAACCACCGGTACCGGGCAGGGAATTCACAATAGTAGTATTTAATTTGACGACTTACCTGCCGCGATTAGCAGGGCGTACTGCTCGACTTTACAGGGCAGCGAGTATGGCAGGATGGGAGAACAACTGAAATTCGTTTGTACGGCTTTTTTATGTTAAGCACGGCATATGGCGTACGCCAGGACCTCTTAAGGTGACCCTTCCCGGCAGGACTAAGTCGTTCACGGGCAACGTACAAAACCATGCTATTGCGCTCTGAGATCTTCTCTGTTTTAATGAAAAAGACAGGCTCCGTGATGAGGAGGATACAACATATCCACAAAGCAGACAATGCGCATAGTGTATGATTTGGTAAGATTTACAAAATGTTCATTTACAAAACGACTTACAGCTAAAAGAAAACCACGACCGCTGTTGTCAAAAATGTAACAAAAACCAAATTAATTACAAATCTTGATGAAACAAGCATGTCTGATGACTAATCTTTATAAGATATTTTTACTTTATCGTTGAGTAATCAACCTCCAAAGTTATGGTATAAAACACGCGAAAAATTAGAACTTTCGGACCGTGTAACTTAGAAACCAAACACAATTTTACAATGCCAATGGTCATCAGACATCTATTTCGATCAAACAAAGCTATTGAGCAAAATTTGGGATCTCTGACAAGAAATATGGGCATGATCTTCTTTCTACGTTTGTATGGGGAGTTGAGCGGGAAGGCCCACCTTAAGGTGCCCGACGACGCCCATGGGATATCCAACTTACAGTAGTGAAATACTGACGCATCCTATTGAGGACTTTCTGTCCCTGAGTACTGTAGTCGTGCGCATAGAAGGGAGATCTTGGCATGGCACCTAATATTTTTTGGATTCGGTGTGTTGGGTTAATATCATGGCGGTGGATTTTTTTATCAGCCATCTCTAATCCCATACAAAAAAATAGCCCTAACATCGTCGGAACTGCATTACGCTGTCCCTCCGTACCCATTCTACGATTGCTCAACGCGGGGAACAGGCGTGGAATGCACCAATTGACTGCCTAAATACCCAAAATAAGCATCAACCGATCCTCCAGATCCTATAGGCTCGGTACAACCTAGGGTCCTTCAAACATGTTATAGCCTTTCGTGCGCAATATGCGACGCTTTTTGCATAAAAGAATACCTTCGTAATGCGTCCTAGACATATTATTTGGTTTTTAGGGTTCCGTACCCAAAGGGTGAAAACGGAACCCTATTACTAAGCTTCCGCTGTCCGTCCGTCTGTCACAGGGCTGTATCTCAGGAACCGTAATAGGTAGGCAGCTGAATTTTTCACAGAGTGTGCATTTATTTTGCCGCTAGAACAACAAATAGGTAAAATAAAAAAATAATAAAAATTAAAGGGGGCCCCATACAAAAAAAAAATTTTTTTTCGTTTGATTTTATACGATGGTACGGAACCCTTCATGTGCGAGCCCGACTCTCACTTGTTCCGCATGCTTAGTTGGCTGACATTGAATTATTATGTTCTAGCTGAAGTGCCCGGCTCCGCTCGGGTATATAACGTACATAATAACTAAAATTTACATGTTGTCTCCACTGTTCACTAACAACGGTTTCGTTGTTACGGTTGCGACTGCGGTGCCATTGGCCCCTGCCTAGCGACAGACCATCGAGACCGTTTGCTATGGAAACCAAACTCAGGGTGTGTCCCTGACACGCCCGTAGCTTGGGGTCATAGCTTGGTGTTTTCTGCCAACATTGACAACAACGACAACATTGCGATTGTCTGTTCTAAAATATGTACTGTCCTATTCAGAGTGGGCGGACTAACTTTGGCACGCATATTATGGTCGGACTAAACTGGTTTTTGTATGGTTAGTCCGGTGCTAATCTCGTATAAGGTTTTGGCAGGTTCTCTCTGAATTCGACTAATACTATTTAATACCTACCTTATTTTTTTCATTTATAAATTCTTGAAATGCTAGGATAATTAATATTAATTTTTTAATATACTTTCTAGATTGGAAAATATTTGCAAAAAAAAAACATTCGAAAAAGTTGTCTTTTTTTACGTTCATTTAAGATTTTTTTTTGCTGAAAAGTAAAAAAATTTACACAAAAATCAAAACGTACTGACATATAAAGAAGCTTTCTCTAGTCATAAAAAAAGATTGAATCAAATCTGTCAACGTAGGGAAACGTTAGGGCACGGAAGACGATATTGCTATTTACTGGTAATCGCCGTGCGAAATTGTGCCTTGACCAATGGACAAAGAATGCATTTCTTAAAATGTTCTAATCTTAGATTTCCTATGACTTCACGGCAGCCTTAATAGTTTACATACTACCCTAGAACGACCGTATCCGATCTTCTGATAAGCTAACATTTTTCAGTCGTATTCAGAGTGGGCGGGCGAGCAGTAGGAGCCCTCTCCTGTAGACCGGAGTCCTGTGAAATCAGCATTTTTTTTCCGAACCGGCCGTGTCGGCGGCAGATGCAAGTTATAATATTCCGGGAGGTCACGACATTTTTGGTCACGATAAGGTAAATGGCTGAATCTGGGTTCACATGTTAGAGACCAACCCTCTGATGCTAAATATGTCGGTCTGCCTGCGCCAAGTGGTTGCGTTATCTAGATTGGCTATATAAAATAGACGCTGGTATGTACCTGCTGATGAATATACTGATTGTCTGGAAACATTGATACCTATTAATTATACAACAATAACCAGTCGGTTTTTTTTATTAAATACTTAAATATACCTAAAGTTATATCTGTAACCTAAATCGTCTATAACTAAGAAATGCAATCAAAGATTTGTTCAGTTTTTGTATTGCTAAACAAGTATGTACTGATACTTTCATGCTTCGTCATTTACATCCATTTACCTTATTAGGGTTCCGTACCCAAAGGGTGAAAACGGAACCCTATTACTAAGCCTCCGCTGTCCGTCCGTCCGTCCGTCCGTCCGTCCGTCCGTCCGTCCGTCCGTCCGTCCGTCCGTCCGTCTGTCTGTCACAGAGCTGTATCTCATGAACCGTAATAGGTAGGCAGCTGAAATTTTCACAGAGTGTGTATTTATTTTGCCGCTATAACAACAAATAGGTTAAATAAAAAATATTAAAAATTAAAGTTTTATTTATTTTAGTTTATTTTAGTTATTACTTTAGTTTTAATTATTTACCATACAAACAACGTGATTTTTTTATGTTAAATATTGTACGATGGTCCGGAACCCTTCGTGTGCGAGTCCGACTCGCATTTGGCCGGTTTTCATATATATTGTTTGTCACCATAACTACTTTTTCAATCGCCTTGTCTAGGTAACGCAACCACTTGGAACAGGCAGACTGACACATTTGGCTTCAGAGGGTTGGTCTTTATCCCGTGAACCCAGTTTCAGCCATTTACGTTATCGTTACCATTTTTGTCGCGACCTCCTAGTCTATAAGTAGCAGATATGCAGAGATGCGCAAAACGCGAACGAGCGAGGCCGAATCCCACTTGGGAGCGACCAAAGCGAGCGCGTGAGTAATCCGAGGCAATTCCCGCGCCTGCTCGCGCCGCCGCCATGCCAGCGGGGCCAGTGCAATAACGCTCAAGCACCGTACCACAGAATAAGTAATAGTGCCACCATTTGAGCGGCTCGTAGCCTAGTGGCGCAGGGACTGGCCTAGCGTACCAGAGGCCTGGGCGCAATACCGACATGCACCACTGTCTTTCTCTTTCCGAGATCGATAAGTGCATTTCGTCACGAATGCGAGCTGCTCCATGTTTCGGAATCCATGTAAAACTGTAGGTCCCCTTCCCCTACTAGGTGGTAGGGTTTAAGCCCGCCCGAGTTGGTACCATCGCATTGGATGAAAAGATGGTCGAAGCGGCAATGAAAAATTGTCCGTGTTTTCCATCCAGTTCAATGTAGCCGTGCTCATAAAGGGAAGGTCCTGGCATGGCACCAAATTCCTTCGGTAATGTGGTGTATTGGGCTAATATCATAACGGTAGTTGTGTGGTATTAGCCATCCATGTCAGGTCGCATAAAAAAAAATACGCACGCGGGCTGAAAATATTTTCTGCCGTAGGCATTTACACTAGGGTTGCCATCCCTCCGGGTTTCCCCGGATTTGTCCTAGTTTAGAGGGCATCCGGGGAGCGTCTGACTGTTTAAAAAACCTGTTGACATGTCCGGGTTCTGGGCTCGACAATCCGGGGTTTTCACGTGTATTTTCATGTCTTGTCCTGGCTGCCAAATTTTAGAGATGGCAACCCTTAATTACACTAATCTTTCGAACGAAATACTTAGATAGAAAACCTTTGAAAACATGAAAATGCAAGACGTTGAGAACGAGATGATCTTATCATGGACACATTGCGAAATTTAAAACATACGGCGACGGGATCCATCATACTACTTACTGTATAAACTTTATACAAAGGCATTCAAAATGAAAGAACGTACCATAGGACGTCAGTATATTATAAATTCCATAGGAAAAGTAAAGATATCTACATTTTTAAGATCATTAACGTCAGTATTTCTTGTTTATTCAGCATCCATGGGCAGTTTACACTCGGATCTGTCATATTAGGGTTCCGTACCCATAGGGTGAAAACGGAACCCCATTACTAAGCCTCCGCTGTCCGTCCGTCCGTCCGTCCGTCCGTCCGTCCGTCTGTCCGTCTGTCCGTCTGTCACAGGGCTGTATCTCAGTAACCGTAACAGGTAGACAGCTGAAATGTTCACAGAGTGTGTATTTATTTTGCCGCTACAACAACAAATAGGTAATATTAAAAAATAATTAAAATTAAAGGGGGCTCCCATACATAAAAGTTGATTTTTTTGTTTTTTTTTTCTACGATGGTACGGGACCCTTCGTGTACGAGTCCGACTCGCACTTGGCCGGTTTTTTATGCAACCTGACATGGATGGATAAAACCACACAACTACCATTATGATATTAGCTTAAAACACCACATTCCCGAAGGAATTAGGTGCCATGCCAGGACCTTTCCTTCATGAGCACGACTACACTGAATTACATGGAAAACACGGATTGTTTTTCATCGCCACTTCAACCATAGGTACATCCAATGCGGGAGTACCAACCCGGGAGGTCTTAACCCTACCACCTAGGGGAAGGGGACGTACAGTTTTGAATAGGGTCTGAACCATGGAACAGCTCGCATTCGTTTCACTACCTACGAGGTATTGTTAGCTGTTTGTGCAAATAAATTATTTTAATTCCGTGTAACATTCATTCATAGTAAGTACATGTTTATAATTGACTATAGGAGAAAAACACAGGTAAATACAAAATTTAGATAAATTCACAGTTCATACCGTAGGCAACAGTTCATGAATACCGTTTATTTTGCAAAGACTAGCCATAGGTACCCGCCATCTAATATGTTGCCAATTGGAGCAGGCCAGTCCGGGCACAGCCGTAATCGCCTAGCGTGGTACGGGCCTGAATGTCCTTGTAAAACAAAAGGTATCGTCTTTCAGGGAGGCAGGGCAATTTTTACTTGCACTGCGGTTGTTATATTGTATGTATTGTATTGTATTGTTTATTCATCATCCAAAGACAAGAGTACTCTGCACTCGGATTTGTCATATTTTAGCATTGGCCAGTTCAGCAAAACAAAACACAGCGAAGAAGAACTGGAAAGAAACTCCGCTGTTTTTTTTTCAACGTCCACTTAGTCTAAGTTTACAAAAGTGTTTGTCAATTATTTAAACAAAAACATAGGTAAAACACTCAATTCACATGAATACACAAAATTTACAATCCATGCCGTATGCAACAGGTCATGACAAATATCATTTTATTTGACAAGACAATCCCCTCCAACTAATATGTTGCCATTTGGAGCAGGCCAGTCCCCACAAACAGCACCCGTTCACGAGCATCACGCCGGGCACAGCCATTACCTCTTTCAACCATATTTTAGGGAAAGAGATAACCCGAGCCAAGCGTCACCGTAAGCAAGGACCTTTAAGCGATGCACTGCTCCAGTGGTGTAGAAAACGTGTAACGCGTATGATCTGCCTACATCGAAGATGTGATGCATAGTCCACGATACAATGCAATGCAACATCTAATGAGAGAATTGCACCTACGCACTATGATTCACGGTGCATGGTTCGGTTTCTTGTGCACATTGTAACGAGCCTATTTAGGCTCTGCGCTTGTGATGAATCATTAGTACCTCATTAGGCGCTGACTAATTTATAATTGCCAAACAATCCTTTATTTACAACGAAATAACTCCAAACGTTCAGAGGTTTACACCGCGCGCGCATGCTATGCGAGCATCCTGCCTTGGCCGACGCGTTTCGCCTTCACGGCCAGACCGCTTCGGTGCCATCGAGCTACGTCCGAAAGCCTTCGAACCGATCCTGCAGATCCTTTATCCATAGGGTCCGTAAACTATGGAATGGACTCCCTGCCGGAAATTTGCCCCAAAGTACAACTGGGATCCTCCAGCAGCATAATTTGTGGCTCCCAACCAAGTCTCGGCATAGCTGAGACGAAAAGTTGAGCGAACAAAGAAGTCAACAGTACATAGTCAGTCAGTCAGTCAGCGTGTTTGCGTCCACTGCTGGACATACGCCTCTCCAATCCTTCTCCAGTCCTCCCGGCCCTCAGCGGTACGGAACAACTGCTTTCCGCTGACGCACTTGATGTCGTCTTCCCGTGGTGGTCTTCCCACACTCCGTTTGCCTGTCCACGGCCGCCAGTGTAGGACACGGTTACTCCAACGGCACATAGTATCAGGAATGTAATATTTTTCGAACAGCAACTGCGTGAAGTTACATAAATAAGTAGTAAATAAAATTATTACTTGCAGGCGTATTCAGAGTGGGTGGACAAATTTTTATCCCCCGGACTAAACCGGTTTTTGTATGGTTAGTCCGGTGCTAATCTCGTGCTAAGTTTTGACAAATCCTCTCTGAATACGACTGATAAGTTATTACCGAAGTTGGACAAAAAGTGTGACAGCATAGAGGGGGCCAGGAGGCAAAAGAAAAAAAGGGAGACCATGAAATAGATAGGAAGATGAAATAAAAAACACAGCAGGTCCAAATTGGATGCGAGCAGCTAAATCCACCTTTTTTTGTGTAACTGAAGCCCGATTCTGCTATTTGTCCAATTTCAATCCATTCTGTATTAGTTATGTTTCCGTCAAACATAACACGCTAAGTTTCGAGTGCGGTTTCCAAAAATTGGTATTCAGCTAATTCACACACGCGTTTTGTTATTGTCTATGGATAAACCTGTCAGGATTTTGACAGTTATTTTCTCACTCAAATATGACATACGAAAAGAAAGAGACAGCGATATGCTAACGTAATGTAGAAAAGTGATATTCGAAGTTCGGCGATGCGATTTTCCGAATTTGACAAATATAATTCTTAAAACCGCAAGTTTTCGGCAAAACACACGGCCCACGAGAACATGGAGCGCGCGTTACGAGTTTGCGAACAAAACTAAAACACAACGCATGCGTTTTGCAAACTGCGCTAGTAGAATACCATTTCGCGCGAAACATGCGGTTTTGAGAAAACACAAACATAACGCGCGCAGTTATCAATTAGCAGAATAAGGCTTCTGGACATGGATGGTTAATACCGAACTGATCGTAAGATGCTAGCCTAACACACCACATGTGAACTAGGTGGCATGCCAGGAATTGCTCGCCTACATTGAGCTGGATGGAAAACACGGACAATTTTCATTGCCGCTTCGACCATCGTTCATTCAATGCGATGGCACCAACCCGGGCGGGATTAACCCTACCACCTAGTAAGTAAGGAAGGGTACCTACAGTTTTACGTGGAATCCGAACCACGGCCAGCCTCAACGGTTGAACATGGTCACCCATCCAGAACCTAACCGCGCTCAGATGTGCTTCCCTAGCTTATCGACTCGCAAGGCGTCGCACACTAAGCTATTGAGGCTGACAACCTACCTGTAGAGGGGTTCTTACAGAATAATATATAATTATCTTAACTAAAAATTTTTAGTAACTAAAATTATGTCGGAAAGGCTTTTAATTTTATTTTTATTTTTTATTTTTATGCCCAACTATTCTGGGTCAAGGAGAAAATGTTTAAACCATTTAAAATGATCACAAGCTGTGAACAAGTCCAGATGGACTGACCGCGACGATAAATTATAAAAGAATCATCTGTGAACACGAGCACATGTCATTCCGCCGTCGAGTCAAGGGCGCTTGCGTGGGCACTACCCGGGGCACGTTCAAAAAGTCCGTAGGCAACTTCACCTAAAGCTGATTTTTTTACATAATAATTTGTTTTTAATTTCATTATAATACTTTCTTATAATGTACAAGAAAAGGTGTACTCGGCTTAATTTGAGTAAAAAAAAAAATATAATTATACGTTTTCTTCAATACAAGTACAATTGTTTGTTTTATTTACTCTATACTGAAACTATATTCTAATGTGATATCGACTGACATCATTATTTAGCTCTCCGCATCATATATGTTCCATTTAAGATCCATATCTTCAAAATTTGTCGTAAGTCCGCTCTTTTCAAGTTCTGGAACAGTGTGCGCCGCCGTCCGAACGCACAGCTCGACTGCACAAAGCTTGGTACCGTCCACAGAAATTAAATGGAAGGATAATAATAATCAACCGAAGCTGCGAACGTTTCAATCCATGCTCGGGACCACCGATAGGCTGACTCCCATATCTCCAGTAGGGTGCCGGAGTTTTTTTTGGGCGGCGAGCGTGCATTACAGCTCTGAGCCCGTAGTCCCAGCTGTCACCTAAATTGGCGTTTATGGCAAACCGATCGACTGGCGTTTTCAAATGTATGTAGAAATTGAAGAGCGCGCACAGTGGGCGTTAAGTGAACTAACATTTGCGAGTCCGAGTTTGATTTGACAGCTTACCCGACGTTGCCGTAAATGCGTCGACGTTGCCGTTTACGCCGACTCCGCGTTTTCATACAAATCGGAAGTCCGAGTTTGACTTTGACAGCTGGAAGAAGTAAAACCACAGAATATTTAGTAATCACTTGTATGAAGTTTGACGTTTTTACGGAACTTCGAAGTTCCGTAAACGCCAGTTTAGGTGATAACTGGACTAGCAGCTCTGGTACTTATCTGGAAAATAGGAAAAAAAGGTGCATAGTATCAGGAATCTTCCTTTCACTGTCTAGGGTGATGGCCATTACTAGTAATTGGTAACGTATACTATTTTTATCATTACTTTTAGGTACACCATAATAAAGTATGAAATAATTGCGCTACTGCGTACAATTAGTGGGCCCAAGTAAAATAACGTAACTATATCTGAATACAGCAGCGTTTAACATAGCGGGGTTGCTAACGTAGTTTTTGAACGTCGCCTGACCTGCTTATACGCCACTTGACGGCCAGCGGGCAATCAATGCCCTAATATGGCATCGCAGCCAAATATGGCCCTCGACAGATGGACGTTTAGATTTATAAGCGTATGTACAACATGCTCGCTGCATTCTAATAATTTGATTGAGAACCGTTATTTTTATCTTATTTTAAGTTAAACATGAATTAAAACTTTTTTAAATGTTAATATAAATAAATAATAATAATTGAACGAAATTTAACCTAACTATTTTTTACATCAATTTTAGTGAACCGCATGGAGTTGACTTAGCTCCCTTCATGCAGTCCATAAAAACCGGCCAAGTGCGAGTCGGACTCGCCCAAGAAGGGTTCCGTACCATCGTATAATATTTAATAAAAAATCACGTTTTTTGTATTAATTTAATAAATTTTTAATCCTAACTATTTGTTGTTATAACAAAATAAATACACACTTTGTGAACATTTCAGCTCTATATCTGTTACGGTTACTGAGATACAGCCCTGTGACAGACGGACAGCGGAGGCTTAGTAATAGGGTTCCGTTGGCACCCTTTGGGTACGGAACCCTAAAAAGTGACGTATGGTTTTCATTTTGTGTCCTTTCGTTTCGTGCACTCGGCCATAAGACTATAGTAATATATTTATTCAGGTTTGTGACCTAAACTCTAGGGGTAGGATAGAAAAAGAGTAATTAATTTTACTATTCGATGGTAATATTTAAATAAATAATTGGGTCAAGTGCGCATAACACCCGCAGGAATATTTTTATAATTTATTTTACGTGCATGGAGCACAATTATTGTAATGATTATTGTTCTTTTAAAGATATCCGTATTTCTATAAAATCCACAGTTAAATATTCTTTGTGAATTTGGAAGAAAGGCCTCAGCGTAAATTTGTATTGTTGGTGTGTCGTAAAAAGGTATAGTATTCACGCTAAGAGTGTCATTAACTATTACCTAATATGTCTTTTACTTTCCTTTCATTTCACATTAATGTTATTGTCACTACGTACCAATACTTCCAGTTCTATTTGAGGATTAAGTTCCTCTTAAGTAAAAACGTAATCCTTATGGAATGACTTGGATGTTCGTCTGTATCTCAAGACCTCTTCTCTCCGGAACGAGTGGGTGTATAATGTTGAATGTAATATTCTATTAATAAAATTCATAGACCTATGGTCCCTTGGAGCTGTAAAAAAATATGGCTATTATTTCTGTCTCTTGCAAAAAAATCGGTGTATAGGGTAATTAATTTCCGTTGACCTAGAATAAATCAATGTGCGATTACAAACGTGCATTTGTAGTTGATTTTTTACAGAACCCTGTGCGAGTCAGACTGCACATGTCCGGTTTTTGTTTAAAACAAAATGATCTTTGGTACATCCTTGAGAGGAGGGTAATGTTGACGCAAAAAAAATATGTTTACCATGCATTTGTTGATTTTTTTATTGCTTTGAGAATAATAGCATTTTCCATGGAATAGTCTAGGTTTGATTCAGCTAATTTTTTTTTTGTAAATTAGGTGAATATGTCAAGGTAAAATGTATATAAATATAATCTAACCTTCATATAATGACGCCATCATAATAATTTCGTTGAAGATATAGCGAGCATTTCGAGCTAACGTCACTGATTAGTATAGTTTTTATATACATTATACGTATGCATGGTCGCATAGTTGGATCCCACTGAATTTCTCCCCACGATTGCCGCGAATGTCCAAGAAGCGATTAAGGCTCCATATGACGCTAACCTCCAATATGTTGGGCTTATTTTTATTTGATCTCAGCGTCGGTTAAGAATAAAAACCCGTAGAAAAATCAAATCATCAAAGTTCAGACTATTATCTAGTGTATGACCGTAAAATGGTTTAAATGCGTAGCTTATATTCTTCAAGAATATGTTTGTAAACACATATTTACTAGGTTTTTTAAGCCGGGCGGCGCGGCGTGGGGGCGAACCAATCAGTGAGTGCAACAGTCAGCCATCTTGTGGGTGTTGAGTTGGAGTCGTATTCACTACGTATAATATTCACAACGTATAATAGTATTTTTTTCCAAAAAATTAAAACCATGCATATCGTATAACATTCACAACGTATAATGTTATACGTTGTGCATGAGTTTAAAAATAAAATAAACTCTTTGCATCATGCAGAACGTATAATAGTCACAACGTATAATATTCCTAACATGAATTCACAAAAAAAGAAAACCATGCAGAACGTATAATATGCCAAGAAGCACTGCATAAAGCGCCCTAACAACGATACATTCAAGGCTGAAATTGCTAAGAATCGATATCTGTTGAAGAGTCACAATTTGCTACAACGCTAATTGAGACGGTCGAAAAGTCGCGTGCGAGTATAATCTTTAATCTTATATCGATAAGGGCGCTTATCGTATGATATATTTTAGGATTATATGATATGCATGGTTTTCTTTTTTTGTTAAATAAAGATCATAACATTATACGTTGTGACTATTATACGTTATGCATGGAGAAATAAGTAATTTAATTTTTTGGACTTCTTCATGCACTACGTATAAGATTATACGATCTGCCGATTATACGTTGTGCATGGTTTTAAAATTTTGTTAAAATATGACATTATACGATCTGCATATTATACGTTATGCCGTTCCCCCTTGAGTTGCACCGGCGCGGCGCTTGGAAACTATAACTGATTTAAACAATTCTCTTTTTTGTGGTACACATATTTATCTAGTGAATAAGCGTGAAACACATATTAATTTATTATAAAAAGTAGGCTTTACAGACCAAAAACAAACATTCGGTTGCCTGAAAACGATTTTGACGCGCATACCCTAATTCAAACTCGCAGTGAGTTTGAATTAGGGTATGCGCGGAGGTCGCCATGTCGCCATTGTCGTTTGTTTGCTAAACGCTGGACTCGGTAGCTATGCTCCCCATACAAACGTAGTTTACTAATCATTTGAAAACTTTTATTCCAATTAAATTGATATTTAATATCTAATATCAGGTAACAAATATCTGTGTCTGCATGCTTTTGTTTTTTAAAAAAATGCAAACCGAATGAAATGAAAGCAAAAAGAAAATCTTCATACGAATTTTGTTTTCTCTGTGGTTTGACCCAGAATACATTTACCGAAAAAAAAGGACATGCAGACACAGATATTTGTAGCCTAATATTAGATACCAAATATCAAGTAAGTTGGAACAGTGGTTTTCAAATGATAAGTAAACTACATTTGTATGAGAGGCGAAATTTTCTGATGAAAAAGGCAAGGTTCCGTTTTCCACTGCGACAAGTTAATTACTTCAAACATTAAAATTTAATTTTTAGATTTGTTGTTTTCGGTTTTTGAACGGCCATATTATTGCATAGCTCAATCATAGTCTCATTAATGACATTCGAGATAATCTTCAGGTCATTAAAATAATTTTGTTGAACGGCAGTATTATCGGGGCTAGAACTGACATCATTTCAAAAGCGGTCGTTCTTCTAATTCGATACGAAATACAAATAGAAAAACTTATGAGGAAAACGGGATTGTGCGCCCGACATTATGTATATTCGGCTATTGCTCTGCCATTTTTTTATGTGACTGGCCATAGATATGGCTCTTTCCACACCTTCTGTCATGATATTAACCCTAACACACCATATTCCTGAAGAAATCAGGTGCCATGCCAGCACCTTCCCATTATGAATGAGCACGGCTAAATTGGACTGAATAGAAAACACTGACAATTGCCCTTTCGACTATTCTTTCGTCCAATGCGATGGTACTAGCCCGGGCGGGCTTAACCCTACCGCGTAGACACACAGTTTCCTAAGGATTCCGTACCAAGGAGCAGCTCGCATTCGTCACGAAAATCAGGTTCAGAAAGATAATTAAAGTGTTGCCTAAACTAGGCGGGCGTAGAACCCATGCCCTCTGGCATGCAAGGCAAGTCACCGCGCCTCTGTGACCCGGTCTGCGTCTTCGAAGGGTCGAAGCCCAAAGTGTGGGGTTCATCTTTTTTTTTATGTGACCTGACCTGGATGGCTAATACCACACAACTACCGTTATGTTATTAGCCCAATACTCTACATTCCCGAAGGAATTTGGTGCCATGCCAGGACCTTCCCTTTATGAGCACGGCTACATTGAACTGGATGGAAAACACGGAAAATTGTTCATTGCCGCTTCGACCATCTTTTCATCCAATGCGATGGTACCAACCCGGGCGGGCTTAAACCCTACCACCTAGTAGGGGAAGGGGTCCTACAGTTTTACATGGATTCCGAACCATGGAGCAGCTCGCATTCGTGACGAAATGCACTTATCGAACTCGGAAAGAGGAAGACAGTGGTGCATCTTGCCGTCCGTTGTACATAATTGCAGTGGGTTTTTGTTGCCGTGGTTGGTTGGATGCATTTCGGCGGTCTGCGCTCGGCATGGCCGCCACGCTCGGACGATCGTGGCTTGCACAAAAAGTAGTGTTTCCGACGCAAAGTTTATGGTGCGTGCGCGTATTGTGCAAGAGCACATTACGTTTTTACTGCGAATTGAATGATTCGAGCTACGTTTGAATAGGGTGACGGGTTGATTAGCGCGCTATGCTCACGGCTAAGGGCCGAGTGCACGAAAGGAAAAAACATCAAAATCAACGTCAACGTACGATTAAACAGGTCACTTTTTATGGTCAGTACGGAAGGAACTCCATACGGTTCACTAAAAGTGACGTGTTTGAACACTGATTAACTCAGCTGTCTCATCGTGCAATCGGGGCTAAGTCTACGGCGTGACCTGAGCCTTTATTAAGAGTTGGCTTCATTGAACTGGATGGAAAACACGGACAATTTTTCATTGCCGCTTCGGCCATCTGTTCATCCAATGCGACGGTACCGACCCGGGCGGGCCTCAGCCCCACTACCTAGCAGGGGAAGGGGACCTGCAGTTTTACATGGATTCCGAACCATGGAGCGGCTCGCATTCGTGACGAAATGCACTTATCCAACTCAGAAAGAGAAAGAGAGTGGTGCATGAACGGGGCGAGGATTTGAACCCGAGCCAATGCAAACACTACATACATATTGGGCTATACGAATTTATGGAAAAATAAAAATAATGTATAGAAGGATGTTTCTAGTTTTCTGCCTAGACTTTAACATACTATATCGAGTACATTCGCCACAATTCGTGATTCGAGTAATGTTGCACAAAAAAGATCGAGCTTTTTTGCTACAAATAGGCCAAGAAATAACTGGTTTAAGTTTCGACCATACAACCAGACCAATTTTTGGCATTTCCATTTTCCAAAATTTGCTTTTGAAAACGTAGAAAATCTAAATGTGTACGGAATGCTTTATTTATGCGTAGACGTCAATATATTAGGTTGGGGAAAAAGTTTCTTCGCATTTTTTAAGAAAATTCAAAACATTTTTTAATATGGTTTATTTACATTTAACTAAAGTATGTAGGTACCATTTTGTTCGATAACTTTTTGCCATCTTGTAGGTAGGGACATGATCCCATTGCTATAGAAATATTGGGACTTCTGATCAATGTACCGCGACAAGTGGTTTTGGCAGTCCTCTCGTGATGTTAACCTGACACTGCCTAAAGAATTCTGAAGAGACCTAAACAGGTGGAAATCTGAAGGTGCAAGGTCAGGACTATACGGCGGATGCATTAACACCTCCCAGCCAAACTCTCTTAGTTTTTGCTGAGTGGCTAAAGATGTGTGAGGTCTAGCCGGTTCATTAGGTTTCTTTCAGTGAGCTCGTGAGGTACCCAAATATCGAGCTTTTTTATGTACCCAGTTCTTTTCAAATGCGCCAAAACTGTTTTGTGGTCAATTCCTAGTTCTTCAGCTACGTCGTAACTACTGATATGCCGATCTTGCTCCACTTTTTCAAAAATGGCATCCATTTTATCCGTAATAGGGCGACCAGAGCGATGTGCATCTTTGACATCAAAATTTCCGGATTGAAAACGCTTAAACCAAATTTGTGCTACTCTCACAGACACTGCACTAGGTCCATAAACATCGCAAATTTTTTTCGCGGCTTGCGTTGCATTTTTACCTTTTTTGTAGTAAAATTTTATAATGTATCGAATTTCTTCATTAGATTCACTCATTTTGACAGTACGAAAAACAAATGAGAATCACACATTTTCCTAATTTGAATTTGGAATTATGTTCTTTAAAATTTAAACTTTCAATGATACCAAAACCAGCCAGATACAAATAGTATAGCCAAAGAGATTTTATTACAAGTTCATACATACTATAATGCGAAAAGACTTTTTCCCCGACCTATTATATTCAAAGTTGGAATACTAAAATTCTTGTTTTTATATAAAAAAATGCTATCAAAAAATAGGTACTACCTAGCTATTATCAGTCTGGACTTCTGTTGGGACTTACTAAGGCCTTAAGCGACGTCGAATTTATAATCGAGCTAGGAAATGGCGAGGCGAGGATGTTGCGCACTCGCTTGGCGAAATAGTGGCCAACGTCTGTCGGCTTGTGTAGTTTTGTGAATACGCGAAGGTAACGCATCAAGGTTCCCTATACATACAACGCAAACATACACCCACGTCGTGATTACATCAGTCATTATTGCTACCTTAGAGGGTACTTCATTCGTAGTTCAATGAAAACACAACTAGAACCTTACATAATTACATTTGATTGGTTTTCCACGATATTTTATGCACATTTTTCATCCATCCAACCAGTTTTTGAAACATACTCCTAAGTCTACATCCAAAATCGCCTATTTTTGAAACCCTTGACCAGGAAAGATTGTTCTTAATATTGGGACAAGTAAAAATATCGTTAGGACTAAGTCAGGACTACCAGAGGCTGTGAGGCTTTTTTGGCGAGCGGTGTGCGATCTTGCGTTGTCATCAGGTGATGCGTTCGGAAAACCGACCCAAAGTGGATTTTCCGAAGTTCGGTATCGTTGAAGAGTTTCCCTACACCACTTTGAAACTATTGATCGTCGGAAAGCAAATGCGGGATCCACCAGTTTTCTTACACCAAGCGCTTATGGAATTCTCCACGCTGATATTCCAAATACCTACCAGCGTTTTTTCTAGTTCTTCATAGAACACTGATGTCAGCTCCTCGAAGCATTGAAGTCGTGAAGTCCTCTTCGAAAGGTGTAGAAAATGATTGCACGATCATTGTCCTTTAAGGATGTTCCGACCCATAAAACATATTCACAATTTTAGGTTTAATGGTTTCGTTGTAATTGCCGATTAGAAGTTTTACACCGTTAGATGGCGCTGTTAAATAAAAATCGTATTTAAATAAATGGTAACAAAACCAATAATCCTGAAATTGTGAAATTGTTTTCGCTGCAACTACTATGGCTATATTTAATAAATTTGACGAATTCGTGCCTTTAAGTGCAAAACTTTTTGCGTTCTGTGTAAAAAAACCATTGTATGGGTCGGAACCTTTTTGTTCGCATGATGACAATTTTGTAATGACGCTATAACTAAACAATTTCACCAAGATTTTATCTTTTAATTTATTTTCAGCTTCTAAATTCAAACAGATTCGAACGCTGTGCGGTTCTGTACCCGACGTCTCAGTTGTCATCTAAATTGGCGTTTACGGCAAACCGATCGACAAGCGGCCAGGAATGACGTGGTTGAATGCAGCGCCTGCCCGATGGCTCGAGGAAATGATGCCCAGCCCGCCGCTAGCTCATAGCGGCTGACCAAGGACCGGCACTGCAGAGCATGCCGAGAAGCAGTCCGGGTAATAGGGGATACCCTCAGGCCCGTACCTGCACACATACCGTGCAGAAGACCCCAGACGACGACGACAAGCGTTTTCAAATGTATGGAGAAATTGAAGAGCGCGCGAGCGTGGGCTTTAACCGAACTAACATTTGCGAGTCCGAGTTTGATTTGACTTACTCAACGTTGCCGTAAATAGGTCGACGTTGCCGTTTACGCCGACTCCGCGTTTTCATACAAATCGGAAGTCCGAGTTTGACTTTGACAGCTTGAAGAAGTAAAACCACAGAATATCGAGTAAACACTTGTATGGAGTTTGACGTTTCGACGAAAAACGCCAGTCGATCGGTTTGCCGTAAACACCAATTTAGGTGAGAACTCAGATTGACCACTCTGTATTCGATATTAGCGATCAAAATGTAAACGGGCGTAACTTGTATAAATCTTTCGCTTCAAATACCTGCACCGCTGTAGGATTGAAGAAGAAGAAAACATACAAATTGAATTTCAAATAACAGTTTGGGACCAAAGAAACTTCTGTGCAGCGCACATTTGTTTGACAATGTTTGTTTTCTTAGCGTTATATTCCGGGAGGTCACGACATTTTTGGTCACGATAAGGTAAATGGCTGAATCTGGGTTCACATGTTAGAGACCAACCCTCTGATGCGAAGTATGTCGGTCTGCCTGCGCCAAGTGGTTGCGTTATCTAGATTGGCTATATAAAATAGATGTTAGCATGTAGCTGCTGATGAATATACTGTTTGTCTAGAAATATTGTAACCTATTAATTACACACCAATATCTAGTCAGTTCTTCAATTAAATACTTAAATATACCTAAAGTTATATCTGTAACCTAAATCCCCTATAACTACGAAATTGAACCAAAAATTATTTTAGTTTTGATATTACTGAGCACGTATGTACCGATACTTTCATGCTGAATTATTTGCAGCCATTTGCCTCATCATACATTTTTCTTGTAACGATAACTAGTTTTTCAGGCGCCTTTTCTAGGCAACGCAACCACTTAGCGCAGGCGGACCGACACATTTAGCTTCAGAGGGTTGGTCTTTATCCTGTGAACCCAGTTTCAGCCATTTACGTTATTGTTGCCATTTTTGTCGCGACCTCCTAGTCTATTAGGCCTTTTCAAACTTTGAATATTTTTGGTACAATCTCCGAAACAGGAAATATTTATTGTTCTATGTTATTTAATATATTTTTATCTACTAAGGGATCCACTGCTGATTGGTTTTGTTGTCACTTTCAATAATTTGTTCAAGTGTGTCTTTTCAGTGCATGTAATATGTGTATTTGTGAAACTCCCTAGGTACCGCGTCTGAAAAAGAGTCACCGTTGGATCGAACCGGAGCCGCAGAAACAAAAGAGAGATTGCACCCAGGTCTGCGATTGATCTATAGATATGGTATCGGATCGACGAATCATTTCCACTGCTAAAAATAACAGCTATTTCGTTGTATTATTCCCTAACAAACGACATATTGTTCAGCTGAGCTGATGTTGGCCGGTGAATGGTGCTCAAATATTCATTATTAACCTGTTAGATTGTAAGACATTTAGGGCCGAGTGCACGAAAGGAAAAAAAAATCAAAATCAACGTCTAAGTATGATCAAACACGTCACTTTGTGTGGACAGTATGAAAGGAGCTCTATACAGATCACTAAAAGTGTCGTGTTTGATCATTGATTAACTCGGCGGTCTCTTCGCGCAACCGGGGCTTAGTATTAACATTTAGATTAATATGACCGTACCGCTGAGGGCCGGGAGGACTGGGGAAAAATTGGAGAGGCGTATGTCCAGCACGCAAACAGACTGACTGACTGACTGACCAAGCCCTTGCACGAAGAGAAGGCCGAGTTCAAACACGTCACTTTTAGTGAACTCCATGGAGTTCCTTCCATACTGTCTATACAAAATGACGTGTTTAATCGTGCGTTGACGTTGATTTTGATTTTTTGTCTTTTCGTGCACTCGGCCCTTTGTATTAACTAACGCTGTTTCGTATTTATATTCATTGCAGGGGCATTATTGGATATTGATTATATTGCTTATCAAATGTATGGTGATGGTATTTGGCTATGTTTTTTACATTTCATTAGACATGTTTATAGTAGACATAACGAGATAATATAGTTTTGTAAAATATACTTTTATGTACTAAACAAGAGCCTACGTCGCTTTTTTCAACGAATGTGATATGCAATGTCCGCGAAAGGTATGCTAGCTGGTTCAAGTCCAGCCTGGCAGTATATTCAAAAGTTTTTCTTTTCACAGCTGCCTTTCTTTTATTAATGGTCCTTGCATCACGGTCTATTCTACATACATATCGCATTCGTTATATAGTTATATCGGAATAAGGACCATACTCGAGCATAATTTACTTAGTTTAATAAAATCAAGTGCCTTATAAAAATATTTCTAAGAATGAACATTTTGTATATCGTTATAAATTGGTCTAACGATAAATTCCGCTTTGAACCTCCCGATCAAGTCCTGTTGGACCAACATATTGGAAGAAATAAATCTATCAGTCAATCTGAAAATCCGTTCAACCACAAAATCTCAGAGATCTTCCTCTGAGATTTTTCCACTTTGTAATCGGTTTGTTTTATAATTGTGTACAATGCGATTGAAATGAAGAATAGGACGGGGACCACCGCCATTTTGAATGTCAAACTGCTAAAGCCAATTAACTTCAGTATAGTGTGCAAAAAAAGTTTCTACATAAAATATTTAATAAACGTTTGGAGAAAATAATTTATTTTAACGCGATAACAAACAAAATTAACCAATAAAACAATGAAACTGTGGCACTTTCGTGGACATCCGACACAAACTAACCACGTAAAACAGATAACCACAAAAAGCAAAAGTGCAGCCCCCGTGTGAGTAGCACTCAATGTCATCCTACACCGTGTAGATTCGTGTGTTGTCTAATGTCGCTTTCACGGCAAGGCAGAAACGCTAAAAACAATAAAGAAACTCAAACGCATGTACACCCACATACTCAGATCGAACCACGATGGAAAAAGTTTCCCGTGCGGACGTGCTGACCGTAATTTTCCGCGTTAATTCGAGTGAAGTCAGTCGCGAGCCCCGTCCTATTATTTGAATCGCATTGTAACAAATGTATTTTCTTTCTTTCCAACTGAATTTGTCACCACACAATTTCCACATTTTTGTTTTTATGTGACTTGACATGGATGGCTAATACCACAAGTTCTGTCATGGTATTAGCCCAACACACCACATGGGAACTAGGTGCCATGCCAGGACCTTCCTTATATTGCACGGCTACATTGAACTGGATGGAAAACACGGACAATTTTCATTGCCGCTTCGACCATCGTTCATCCAATGCGATGGTACCAACCCGGGCGGGATAAACCCTAAGTAAGTGTAATGTAAGTGAGGAAGGGGACCTACAGCTTAACGTGGAATCCGAACCACGGCCAGCCTCTCTCAACGGTCGAATGGTCACCCATCCAAGACCAGACCGGACCCAGCGTTGCTTAACTTCGGAGAGCGATCGCCGAAGTGTCGCGCCACTGGGCCACTGAGGCTGGGCCACATGACGAGATGTTACTTTTCGAAGATTCTCGTAGATGGAACAGTCCCAAAGTCGACCGAACCCAGTGCATGACTCGATTCCTGTCGGCAGGTGGTCAAGATATGGAGCGAGCGGGGCGCCGTCCAGGTACTCAACCCGAAGGGGCAGGACAAGATGTTCACGTACGACGCGGCGTACGGCGCGGGCGCGGCGCAGCAGGCGATCTACGACGAGATGGTGAGTGCGCTCATGGGTGCCATGCCAGGAACCCCCTTGTATTGCATGGCTACATTTTAATGATTTTTTTAATTTAACTGGACATGGATGGCTTATAGCAAATTTACCGTCAGATATTAACCACATGGGAACTGGGTGCCATGCCAGGACCTTACGTTTTAAGAATCCCTTTCAATCGGCCCACATATGTCCACTATCCGTTTGTCCACATTTCAAACATGTATTTCATTAATTTGCTTTTAACTGGTGCATCATATTCCGTGGGTGTATCCATGCAAAATAGAAATACAGGGGACTAAAATATAGGACCTGCGATTAAATGCTAGGACCTTCCCTTTATAAGCACGGCTACATTGAACTGGATGAAAAACACGGACAATTTTAATTGCCGCTTGGACCATCGTTCATTCGATGCGATGGTACCAACCCGAGCGGGATTAACCCAACCACCTAGTAAGTAAGAAAGGGGACCTACAGTTTTACGTGGAATCCCGGCCAGCCTCGACGGTTGAAAATGGTCACCCATCCAGAACCCAACCACGCTCAAAGGTGCTTCACCGAGCTTATCGGATCGCAAGGCGTCGCGCCTGATGATTCGTTTCTTATTTCAAAACGGAAAACGAACCAGGAAAACGTATGTGTGTCTTGCCGCGCCTCAGTTGTATACACCTACATGCAGGGGCCATTTAAATCAATTTGTTCGGAACAATAAAAAGTCAATGTCACTCAAAAACATCGTTGGTTTTTCCCACGGCAAAAACGTCGGTTCGAAGCGCAGGATGTACCACAGTACATGTCTAAACCGAATGAATATATGAGTGAATGTTTTTGTCGTTTCCGCGGGCGCAAGGTTATATGCGCGAGCGCGATGAGCGTGAGCCACAGAAGATAAAAGGAAGCAGATCACAGATTACCAATATATACTGTCCTTCGGACAGATGCGACACTGAACCTAGATCCTTCAATCCATAAAGAACGAGTGACGTCAGGGGGGCCAAGACAAACAGCCAATCACGGCCTGTAAACATAGAAAATGTTACCATTATGCAATTAATAATTCTAAAGACATTTATGACAGCAGCGTGTGATTGGTTCGTTTGTCTTGTCCTCCCAAGATGGCCGACTTCTATAACTGCAGCGTTCCGTAAAGGAGCTGTCAGCGGCGTGAAGCAGATGTGTCATGCGGGGTGGGCATATAGTCCATATAATCGTATGTCCTAATGTATGTAAGAAAAATACCTCCAAAAATATGTATTTTTCGCGGGTATTTTAAAATGCATATGATCTAACCTTACCGAACCTAATCTAATTGAAAAAATCCGTTTTTATAAGTGTTTTGGACGGTATGGGTTTTGAACTTTGTGCTTTTTAGGGTTCCGTACCCAAAGGGTGCCAACGGAACCCTATTACTAAGCCTCTGTTGTCCGTCTGTCCTTGCGTGCGTCCATCATCCATATGGTTCCCCGAGGTTCGGGGGGATACGAACCTCAATACTCATCACCAGTGGATATGGAGGGATAACCAAGCGGCTTACAAAACCTAACGTGGTAAATAGACGACAATTGCTGTGTTCTGTGTGTTCAATCAGACTGACGGGCGCTAAAACATCTTCGATATTGTTTCAGTGAAAAATTCGGGAAAATGCTTGGCACGAACTCCACTTTTTGATGATCGATTGATTGACTCTGTAAACACATTACTGCTTGCTTTTCATAACAGTATAGCCGCGTATGATCCGTGCATTATGTAATGCGGTTATGTAGTGCGTGAATCTGGTCAGCCTTCAAGGTCAAACATGTGGTTATGTTGTACAATCGATCGTGAAGCCAGGGCACATTAAAAATAACTACTTTACAAGATTGTATAGGGCAAGGCTGGACTCGAACCAGCGAGCGACACCTTTTATTAGTAGGACAAAGTAAGAAACAAACCCTAGTGGTCTAAAATAATGAATAATATACCCCGTGCGTTTAAAAAATACTTTTTTGCACACAAGACACGTATTTCCTGTAAATATAGATATTTGCAAGGGTAATTTAGTATTAAATTCGTTAAAGATGATAACTTTTGTTTCATTTTTAGGGTTCCGTACCCAAAGGGTAAAAACGGAACCCTATTACTGAGCCTCCGCTGTCCGTCCGTCCGTCCGTCCGTCCGGCAGCTGAAATTTTCACAGAGTGTGTATTAATTTTGCCGCTATAACAACAAATAGGCAAAATAAAAAAATAATAAAAATTAAAGGGGGGACCCCATACAAGACACGTAATTTTTTTGTGTCAAATCTTGTACGATGGTACGGAACCCTTCGTGTGAGAGTCCGACTCGCACTTGACCGGTTTTTTTATTTACTGAAAAATACCTATATTTACATAAACATCAAAATCAGATTGGACGAAGCTTTCTCTAGTGATAAAAAAATGTGATTAACTTCTGACAACGTTTAGGTAGGGATATATCAGAGCCTGGAAAACGATTTTGCTATTTTAAGGTGGCCCAACCCGGCGGGGCTAACTCATTCGCGGGTACGGTACAAAACCGTGCTGTTGCGCTCTGGGACCTTCACTGTTTCAAAGAAAAAGACAGGCTCCGTTATGAGGAAGATGCAACATGTCCACAAAGCAGACAATGTGCATTGTGCATGACTTGGTAAGATATACGAAAATTTTAATTACAAAACGACTTATAGCTAAAAGTAAACCACGACCGCTGTAGTCAAAAATCTAACAAAAACCAAATAGATAATAAATCTTGATTAAATAAGCTATGTCTGATGACTAATCTTTTTAAGATGTTTTTACTTAATCATTGCGTAATTCACCTCCAAAGTTGTTGCATAAAACGCGCGAAAAAATCGAACTTTCGGACCTTATAACTTAGAAACAAAACACACTTGTACAATGCCAATCATCAGATATTTTACAATGTCATCAGACATCTAGTTCGATCAAATAAAGCAATTTTGAGCAAAATTTTGGATCTCTGACAAGAAATATGGGCGTGATCTTCTTTCCCCGTTTGTATGGGGAGTTGAGCGGGTTGGGCCACCTTAATGGCAGCCGCCGTGAAAAATTGTCCCTTTGCCAATGTACAAAGAGTGCATTTCTAAAAATGTTCAAATCTTAGATTTCCTGTGACTTTACGACAGCCTTAATGCAAGCTTAACTTGGATAGCGGCTTATGAGGATGTGTCCTTCTGCAGGTGCGGCCGCTGGTTGCCTCTGTCCTGGACGGTTACAACGGGTGCGTGTTCGCGTACGGACAGACCGGCACGGGCAAGACATACACGATGGAAGGTAAGACTACCTGCTTCTGCGAACCCAGAGTCAACACCGCAACCCTGAACAAATTGGTCAAGCCAAAGTTTTTTGAGCAAAATATTTATTTGAGCAGCTCGTAGCCTAGTGGCGCGGGGACTGGGCTAGCGTACCAGAGGTCTGGGTCCAATTCCCCGCCCCGAAATGCACCACTTTCTTTCTCGTCACGAATTCGAGCTGCTCCATGGTTCGGAATCCATGTAAAACTGTAGGTCCCCTTCCCCTACTAGGTGGTAGGGTTTAAGCCCGCCCGATTTGGTACCATCGCATTGGATGAAAAGATGGTCGAAGCGGCAATGTGAAAAGTTCCTGAAATGACACCTAGTTCCCATGTGTGTTAGGCTAATATCTGACTTTCACTTTGATATTAACCACCCATGCCCAGTTACATAAAAAAACATATCGATGGCTGATGCCACACCCTTCGTCATGATATTGGCATTCCCGAAGGGATTAGGGTGCTATGCCAAGACCATCCTTTTACGGCTACGACACGGTTTTTTTTCGCCGCCTCGACAATTGGAAGCATCCAATGCGATGGTGCCAACGCCGCCGGACCCCCCCATCCCCAACCCTTCCATCAGCAGGGAAAACGGATATACAGTTTTACATGAATTCCAAACCATGGAGCAGCTCGCATTCGTGACGAAATACACTTAACTAATTCAGAAAGAAGAACGGGGCGAAGCAACTAAGTCATGACCTATGGCATGGAAAGCTAGTTCCTACACGATTTGTTGTTGTTGATTTTGTAAATTTGGAATGATTCCTCGTTACCCACTGCATATATCCTGGTCATAGTAGATTAAAATATAATTACAAATAATTTGGTTAAATGTTTGTATCATCAACTATATTCTTCATCTATAGCAATCTGCTTACTTCCCTGTGCAACCTTGATTTCCTGATCTATTCCGCAGGCACGCAGGAAGACTACGGCATCATCCCGCGCACCTTCCAGCACATCTGGAGCCACATCGAGAGCGGCGCCTCCGCCGACACCACCTACCTCGTCAGCTGCTCCTACGTCGAGCTCTACCTCGAGGACGTCCGGGACCTGCTTAAGAAGGACAACAAGAAGGGACTCACGATACGCGGGCAGGTGAGTGGGGATGGGATCGGACACACCGCCTAAATCCTCATCTACTACTACTGGCATGTGACTCAACCTACCTCGTCACCTGCTCCTACTTCATACTCCAACTCCAAGACGTCTGGGGCATACTCAAGGAGTACAATAAGAAGTAACTTACGATACCCGGAGAGGTGAGTGAGGGTGGGACGGGACACAATCTGCCTCGTCATCTGCTCCTACGAAAAACTCCATCTCCAGGATGTCTGGGGCATACTTAAGGAGGACAATAAGAAGGTACTTACGATACCCGGAGAGGTGAGTGAGGGTGGGACGGGACACAATCTGCCTTGTCATCTGCTCCTACGAAAAACTCCATCTCCAGAATGTCTGGGGCATACTCAAGGAGTACAATAAGAAGTAACGTACGATACTCGGAGAGGTGAGTGAGGGTGGGACGGGACACAATCTGCCTCGTCATCTGCTCCTACGAAAAACTCCATCTCCAGGATGTCTGGGGCATACTTAAGGAGGACAATAAGAAGGTACTTACGATACCCGGAGAGGTGAGTGAGGGTGGGACGGGACACAGTCTGCCTTGTCATCTGCTCCTACGAAAAACTCCATCTCCAGGATGTCTGGGGCATACTTAAGGAGGACAATAAGAAGGTACTTACGATACCCGGAGAGGTGAGTGAGGATGGCACGGGGCACCGCCTATGTACCTCTTCATCTGCTCCAACGTCAAACTGTAACTCCAGGACGTCTGGAGCATACTCAAGGAGGACAATAAGATGGGACTTACGATACCCGGAGAGGTGAGTGAGAATGGGATGGGACACCACCTATGTACCTCGTCATCTGTTCCTACTTCAAACTCCAACTCCAGGACGTCTGGGGCATACTCAAGGCGGACAATAAGAAGTGACTTACGATACCCGGAGAGAGTTAAGCGAGGATGGGATTGGACAGCGCCTATGTAGCATGTAGCATCTGCTTCTATGTCAAACTCCAACTCCAGGACGTCCTGAACATAAGAGGTACAATAAGGAGGGACTCACGATACGGTGATCTAGAGGTGGTTTTTAATATACCTTTTCTCAGTACAATGTCGTTTATTTAAAGACTTAGCAAACTCCTTTTGTGTTTATTCACTCGTGTCAACTGGACTTGACATTGGCATTCAAACCAAACATTTATTATCAACCCACAAACGAGTACCGCATCGAGTGTTTGCGCAAGCACGTGCGGTTCGTCCGTAACGTGTGACATCATGACGCTCTAAAGGTAATATTGTCGTAAAGTTGATGTTTAGTATTGGCAGTTCTAGATAAGTTATCTCGCGTCCTTTCGATTCGTTTATCTGTGACCTTGAAGAAGTCTAGATTAGCGGTGGAAAATCGTGAATATTTGCCGTTTAAGGTATCGTCTATCGTTTGTTTTCTATAGATCGCTGATCGATTCGTTGACTTGGCGTGATAGTGACTTTCACTAGATGCTTATCTTCGTAATCATGAATTCTGACGTTTGTATTTTGTCCACTCGGGTAATTAATGACGTTTCGAATTCTATTTGTGATATTGGTGAATATATCTTAATTACAAAAAGTGCCTATACTTCAATTAGATAAATTTTAACGCATAAAACACGCATTACCAAACTCATCAATACATATAATTCAATTTTAAGGGACACACATTTAATGACACCTGTATTGCTGTTGACTGTCGAGCGGGTCGTATTTTAGGGCGCGGATACTTACCTGCTATGCAGGGTATAGGTTCATTGATTCGATTCCCACCCCCTTCATGCACCACATTCTTTCTCTTTCCGGGTTAAGTGCATTTCGTAACGATTTCGAGATGTTGCATTGTTCGGAATCCATATTAAAGTGTAGGTCCTCGCATTTCCGAAAGAATTCGCCTACGGCCTATTTGTCATCGCGGCTTCTTCAATCATTTCATTCAATGCGATGGTACCAACCTGGGTGGCCTTAACTCTTCCACCTAGAAGGGGATATACAGATTTACATGGATTCTGAACCGTGCAACAGTTTGCATTTGCAGCAATATGCAATATGCACCGATAGAATCAACATGTTTTTTTTTTATTTTACGAAGCCCCCGGAAAACCCAACTCTGAAGAGTTCCGAGAGGTTATTCATTTCTTCAAACTGTCACTGACCCTGAGAAACTTTAATTAAACATAGTAACATATAAAGGCACTATTGGGCTGACATAATTGCTAAGCGGTTAAAGTCCCAACAAAATAAAAAGATTAAAAAAAAACTCAAAAAGAGAAAGTAAGAGGTGCATAACGGGGCAGGGATTTGAACCCAGACCTCTGGGATCCAAGGCAAGACCCTCCGCCACTAATAATAATAATAATAATAAAATATTTATTGCAGACAAAGTCCATATTTTAATAAACTATAAAACTATAAAACTATAACAAACAATTTATAAAAACTGTCAAAGAAAAAATAAAACAAACACATTTAAATTCATTTCACATCATTTGAATATAGCGATGGACACCAGACCAATACTCAAATATTTTTCCGAGTCCACCTTCCAATGCGGCAATTATTGTACAGTTGTTCGACATGAAAATGCGGTTCCTGAATGAGGCAATACGCTTACGAAGTATTGCCTGAAAGCCATCTACCCTTGACTCGGTAAACATTCCTGAGGCGCTACAGAATTTGGGTATACCGAGTAAGAATCTGAATGCATTATTATATTGCACACGCAATGTGTTGTAAGCCCGTTGAGTGTAATTAATCCACAGCTGACTTGTGTACATCGGTTGGCAGTACGTTTTAAAGAGTAATTTTTTTTTTAGAAGCGAAAGAGGTGCGCTGCGCGACCGTACGTCACAGTATTCGTGTGCTCCCCGCAGGAGCTGTCCGGCTTCTACATCCCCGACATGACGTCGGTGGTGTGCCGCTCGGCGGCGGACATGACTCGCGTGATGCGCGCCGGCAACAAGAACCGCACCGCCGGCCGCACCGACATGAACGAGCACTCGTCGCGCTCGCACGCCGTCTTCCTCGTCACTGTGGAGACGCAGCAGCGGCACACCGACCGCATCAGGTAACCGCCGCGAGGCACCGAGCCCCGCCACTTCCGAGCCGCTGGCACTCGGGGAAGGACTCGGTTCGTCTGCCACTCGGGGAAGGACTCGGTTCGTCTGCCACTCGGGGAAGGACTCGGTTCGTCTGCCACTCGGGGAAGGACTCGGTTCGTCTGCCACTCGGGGAAGGACTCGGTTCGTCTGCCACTCGGGGAAGGACTCGGTTCGTCTGCCACTCGGGGAAGGACTCGGTTCGTCTGCCACTCGGGGAAGGACTCGGTTCGTCTGCCACTCGGGGAAGGACTCGGTTCGTCTGCCACTCGGGGAAGGACTCGGTTCGTCTGCCACTCGGGGAAGGACTCGGTTCGTCTGCCACTCGGGGAAGGACTCGGTTCGTCTGCCACTCGGGGAAGGACTCGGTTCGTCTGCCACTCGGGGAAGGACTCGGTTCGTCTGCCACTCGGGGAAGGACTCGGTTCGTCTGCCACTCGGGGAAGGACTCGGTTCGTCTGCCACTCGGGGAAGGACTCGGTTCGCCTGCCGGGCGGACTGTTCAGCCGCCCGGTCAGGTATCACCGCTGTCTGGACAGTGCAGGAGGCCTCCTGAAGGAGCACCGGGGCCTCCCACCTCTAATGCTGTGATTCTGAGACAGTCTTGAGACGATTCTCAAGTCTTCCGACTGTAAATTTTGACGTAAAATGTATGGAAGTAATGTCAAATTTGACAGTCAAAAGACTTGAGAATCGTCTCAAGACCTACTGTCTTTGAATCTTGAAACGCCCGGCAATTTGAAACGCCTTGAGACCGTCTTACCCTATCAATTCCCCATATTATGGGCGATAACTGTTTACAGGCTCCAAATATTTTACTAGTTTTTATTTTTATTTTGGATTCTAAAATATATTATCAAAACGTACTTCTGTATGTTTTTATTTGGTTTTATTAACCCTTTTGTCATGATTTTTAACCGACTTCAAAAAAAGGAGGAGGTTATCAATTCGTCTGTATGTTTTTTTTTTTTTGTTTATTTTGTTTTTTTTTTTTATGTTTGTTACCTCATAACTTTTTCCTGGGTGAACAGATTTTGATGATTATTTTTTTACATGATAGCTAGTGCTTCCCAAGTGGTCCCATTTTAATTTGGTTAAGTTCTGACAATGATATCCATGAGAAAATCATAAAAGTCTTAAATTTGTATTAAGATGTGCGCGACGAATGGACGAATAACTCAATATAACGCCAACCGATTTCGGTGATTCTTTTTTTATTGGAAAGGACGTGTACAAATTAGTAAGTCTACTTCAGATTCACTAAAAATTAACAAATAAAAAAAAAAATTTAACAAAAAAAATAACCGACTTCAAAGGAAAAGCACTAAAAAGTAAAAAATAATGTTCATTTTTGTAGTTACGATTTCTGTTATTTTTTGAGTCGGTGTCAGCCGGGCACGCGCTGCGCCAATCAAGAGAACCTAACCTAATCTAACCTAAAGGAGACTAAAATAAGAGGGAAGGGGGTGATGAAGACACCCCGTTCCGCTAGGCGGCGCGCGGGGAGAGCTCATTTCGAAAAGAGTGTCGGCACCGATCGGCCGGTCTCGCAGTACAAGAAGAATGGATAACCGAACAGTGTACCTATTTGATAACCAGTGGTAATATTATAGAAGTGTTCGTACAATTGTGTTTGGTTTTATTATACTTTAGATTGAACAATATTGGCTACTAAACATTGGAAAAAAACCGGCCAAGTGCGAGTCGGACTCGCGCACGAAGGGTTCCGTACCATCGTGCAAGATTTAAAACTAAAAATCACGTATTTTTTATGGGACCCCCCCCCTTTAATTTTTATTATTTTGTTATTTTTACCTATTTGTTGTTATAGCGTGCAAAATAAATACACACTCTGTGAAAAGATCAGCTGCCTACCTATTACGGTTCATGAGATACAGCCCTGTGACAGACGGACGGACGGACGGACGGACGGACGAACGGTCCGTTTTCACCCTTTGGGTACGGAACCCTAAAAATGTTTGTTATTGCTATCGCTCTAGAATATTTTGCAATGGAAAACACAGATGTTTAGTTATTCTCTGAGATTATCAAAAATATCACGCGATGGTCCAAACTCCACATTACTTGAATTTCCAGTTTTGTTACAAATCTTTAATGCATCTTCGTTTATATCGAGTGTATGTGTCATCTTGAGTGGGATTACTTTGACCAAGTCGCTTGCATTATCATTGTATCTACTTCTGTGAGTTAAGGGCCTGGTACTAGCCAAATCGCAAAGTTAGACGAGGCACCCCAAGTTAACTAACTAAGTCTGACGATTATAAGTGTCATTCTTACAATATATGATTCCTTGTCTAGGAATCGAATTATTTTCGTTAATGTATGTTTCCTTTTTCTATACAAAATACATTGCGGAAAGGGTTTCCATTTCCGAACTTTTTTGACTAAATGTAGAAATCTAAAAGCAAATGGAATTTTTTGTTTATGCATATATGCTGTTTTTGCTTATATCTAGAAATCGAATTACTTTCAGATTTCTTATGAGAAAAATCAACTTTTTTATTTTTATTATTATTTAAATAAATGATGGAATAAAAAAATATTAACAATCCATTATCAGTCTGGAGTTCTATTTGGATTTGCTGAAGCGTTTTACTACATATTATTACATTTGTTAAAAAGTGCATTTGTATGGCGCGAGTAGTTGGCTAGTCCTAGCGCCTTAACACGGTGACACTATTGCCCGCTTCAGTACTTATGTGACACTGACTTCGCTTTGTGTCACCTACTCGGATGAGTAATAATCTAATTCGGAGGCCAGCCGTCTTGTCTGCGCCTAAAGGATTTGTTCTGAGCTTTTAATAGAAAGCGATCATAAGGAAGATAAGTTTTAAATTGGGAAATTGTAAAAAAAAATGTTTAAATAATTCGTAAACTTGATTTTTGCCTTCAATGTTAGATTGTATTGGAGCGAATTCCCCACGATTCCTCAAAATCGATTTCATTTTCTTGGAAAAGCCGTCAGGCGTAAGTTTTTTATTCCATTGTCTTGGAAAAGCTGCCAGTCGTAAGATTATTTATCCAATTGTCTTAGAAAAGCTGTCAGTCAAGCTGACAGTCGTGTTGGCTTGGAATAGTGGTAAGTAAGTGGTTTATATCCTATGGTTTTGGAAAGATCGTCAGTCGTAATATTTTTTATCCCATTGTCTCAGGAAAACCGTAAGTCGTAGGATTTTTAATCCCATTGCCTTGGAAAAGCCGACAGTCGTTAGCTTTTTTTAACACATTTTCTTAGAAAAACCGTTATAGTCAGAAGATGAGTTAAAATGGACTAAAGAAACACACAAACATGACACAAGGGCTCAATGCTTTCCACTCCAGATTTCAACGACACTTCTCTGCTTTGTTCAGAGGCAGTTTCAAATATGCGGCATCTAAATGCTGGAATGACATTCCACCGCCTGTAAGGGCAAAAGATGGTCTTACAGCGTTTAGAACTGCGTTTAAGAAACTGTTACTAGAGCAGCAAAGAAGGAATAGTAAAATCGGAGTGGATCAATTAATATAATTAATTTTATTGTGTTACCTAAAATCACTAATGTATATATATTATCGCCAAACATAAAATAAACATTTTATAGCATTTATTATAAGCATTAGATTACAGCACACACACTCACCCTCTCACACCCTCACACACCCTCACACCACTTCACAAATAGGTCCTAGCTGAAAAACAGCAGCCTGTATAGTTAGACTAGCAAGTTAAGCTGAGCTAGCGCCATTTGGCATACAAGATGACGAACTATCCACATTGTTGACAAGTCTTCATTTAAATAAATATGTAAATATAGTGAGTTATGTTGTATGAACCAATAAAGATTTTGAGTTTGAGTTTGAAGATTTTCTGTTCGTAAAAAAATCAAGGTGGCCAGAATAGTGACCATCTATCCAATTCGGCGTTTGATTGTTTGCAGCTCCCGGAATCGCAAAATATATGATGAAGGTTCATCATATATTTTGCGATTCCGGTTAGTAAAGATCTAATACCTAACTTTCATTCATTTAAAGTTAGGTAATAGCTCTTTTAAACTAACTCGTGGCTACTCTGGCGCCATACGAAGCTGTTTCTATCGCTTCTCTCGTCCTTCTATGCTCGCTGTATCTCAAATAGTAACTTGTGTTATGTTAAATGTATTGTGTAATGTCTGTGGGCAAACCTGAAACATTTTTTTATTTATTTATTTCGAGGCATGACAACAGTTTACAACACACAAAGACAATTACAAAAAAATTGAACTAAACAAGAATGCCTGGTGTGAAAAACCTTTGCTAGGCACGCACAACATTCACAGGTAAGTAACAATTAACTTAACGGAAGATAGATACTTATTAACTTATTGGACTATACATAGGATACTCTGACTCTTCTTTAAATTTTATATTTATTTTTTTTATTTTTTTATTACTAACAAAACAAATGTCATAGGATCAAGACAGTAAATCAAATAACTTTTTTTTCACATCTTACTTTTGTTTTTAAACAAATAAATTTCTGTATTACAAACAGAAATAATCATCATTTACATGTCATTTACACATTCACATAAATTACATGAAATAATCACTTTCTTTTGTGATCTAGTCAGCTAAATTGTGACAATGCGTGACATAAATATTTTGGTTCTTAAACCTCTAATTAGGTTATAATAATTGGTTAGAGAATATAAGATTTTCAGTAAGCCTCAATGTGCATCGTGCTGATTGTACCGGGCGCGGCGTTTTGTTTGTTGCAGCGATGCACAAAAGAATCCAGTTTTTGTAGGGAAATGTGATAATGTTTTGCAGTCCGACTCAGTGCTGCTTGCTAGTGTTTCGTGTCAGATTTCACTAGGTCTTTCATATTCGCACCGGTGAATCACTTTGGTTGGTTTTTTTTTATGCGACCTGACATGGATGGCAAATACCACACAACTACCGTTATGATATGAGCCCAATACACCACATTCCCGAAGGAATTTGGTGCCATGCCAGGACCTTCCCTTTATGAGCACGGCTACATTGAACCGGATGGAAAACACGGACAATTTTTCATTGCTGCTTCGACCATCTTTTCATCCAATGCGATGGTACCAACCCGGGCGGGCTTACCCCTACCACCTAGTAGAGGAAGGGGATCTACAGTTTTACATGGATTCCGAACCATGGAGCAGCTCGCATTCGTGACGAAATGCACTTATCGAACTCGGAAAGAGAAAGACAGTGGTGCATGTCGGTATTGAACCCAGGCCTCTGGTACGCTAGGCCAGTCCCCGCGCCACTAGACTACGAGCCGCTAAAAAATAAAATTATTTAATTAATTAATTAGTCCGGAGATAAAAACTTCATCAAATTAAATTAAACTGTGATGTAAAGGGGGTTATTGGAATGTGTAGTAGATAAAACATATTTAAACTAAACCGCTAAGGACGGCTTCCAATTAAGAGAGTCGTTACCCTATCAATTCCCCATACTACGGGCGCTGACTGTGTGCATCCTCTTAATGTTTTACTAGGTTTTTGAAATGTTTTTGGCAAATGCCCTACTCTACATCATACGGAAATCATTTCAGAACCTGACCATAGAGACATTAATCAAAATATACAAATCTCACATTAGACCACTCCTGGAATATGGATTCCAAATATGGAATCCCTACTTCGTCAAAGATATTACTCTCCTAGAACGAGTTCAGAGAAGAGCGACCAAGATAGCGAAAGTACTGAAGGAGAAACCATACGAGGAAAGACTAAAAGTGCTCAAGCTGACAACCTTGGAACAACGAAGAGAAAGGGGCGACCTCACATACAAGATTCTCAATGACTATTACGACTGTCCAGAACTGCAGAACCTCTTCACTAGAAACATAAATAGTCATCTCCGTGGTCATAGCCTAAAGCTCAATGCCACTGTCAGCTCAACGAACCCGAGACAACACTTCCTGTCGAATAGAGCAGTTGAAATCTGGAACAAGCTGCCAGAAGATGTCGTTGAAGCACCCACCACCAATACTTTTAATAATAAAAAAATTAACAAAAAAAATAACCGACTTCAAAGAAATGCCGGGCACGCGCTGCGCCAATCAAGAGAACCTAACCTGACCTAACCTAACCTAACCTAACCTAACCTAACCTAACCTAACCTAACCTAACCTAACCTAACCTAACCTAACCTAACCTAACCTAACCTAACCTAACCTTGGCTGACACCGACTCAAAAAATAACAGAAATCGTAACTACAAAAATGGAAATTATTTTTTACTTTTTAGTGCTTTTTCTTTGAAGTCGGTTATTTTTTTTGTTAATTTTTTTTATTTGTTTATTTTTAGTGAATCTGAAGTACACTTGCTAATTTGTACACGTCCTTTCCAATAAAAAAAGAATCACCGAAATCGGTTGGCGTTATATTGAGTTATTCGTCCATTTGTCGCGCACATCTTAATACAAATTTAAGACTTTTATGATTTACTCATGGATATCATTGTCAGAACTTAACCAAATTAAAATGGGACCACTTGGGAAGCACTAGCTATCATTTAAAAAAATAATCATCAAAATCGGTTCACCCAGGCAAAAGTTATGAGGTAACAAACAAAACAAAATAAAAAAAAAAACAAACAAAAAAAAACATACAGACGAATTGATAACCTCCTCCTTTTTTGAAGTCGGTTAAAAACAGGCTTGACAAACACCTGAAAACACATAAATAAATAAATACAATATATTGTCGAAATCTACGTCTGTATTTTTTTTAACATACCTTTTAGATTGGAAAATATTGGCTAATAAACATTGGAGAACAGTTGTTTTTGTTTGCGTTATTTTTTTTTACTGAGAAATAAACATATTTAGAAACAAATTAAAATTTACGGACATAGAATGAAGCTTTCGCAAGTGATTTTTTTTAAAATTAAAATATGATCACTTTTATGGGTGGGGAAACGTTAGGGCCTGGAAGACGATTTCGCTAGTTTATTGTCAGTCGCCGTGCAAAATTGTGCCTCGGCCAGTGGAATGCATTTCTTTAAATGTTCAAATCTTAGATTTCCTGTGACTTCATAACAGCCTTAAGGTGGCCCATCCCGCTCATCTCCCCATACAAAAGGGGAAAGAAGATCACGCCCATATTTCTTGTCAGAGATCCAAAATTTTGCTCAAAATACCTTTATTTGATCGAACTAGATGTCTGATGACCATTGGCATTGTAAAGTTGTGTTTGGTTTCTACGTTATAAGGTCCGAAAGTTCGAATTTTTCGCGCGTTTTATACAATAACTTTGGAGGTGGATTACGCAATGATAAAGTAAGAACATCGTAAAAATAGTAGTCATCAGACATAGCTTATTTAATCAAGATATATGATCTATTTGGTTTTTGTTAGATTTAGGACTATAGCGGTCGTGGTTTACTTTTAGCTATAAGTCGTTTTGAAATTAAAATTTTCGTAAATCTTACCAAATCATACACTATGCACATTGTCTTTTTTGTGGACATGTCGCATCTTCCTCATCACGGAGCCTGTCTTGTTCTTTGAAACAGAGAAGGTCCCAGAGCGCAACAGCACGGTTTTGTACCGAGCCCGCGAATGAGTTAGGCCCGCCGGGTTGGGCCACCTTAAGGAGGCCCATAAGCATTAGAAAATTATGGTCTCAGTACAAACGTAGTTTACTAATCATTTGAAAACCACACCGTTCCAATTTCCTTGATATTTGGTATCTAATATCAAGCAATAAATATCTCTATATTTCTGATGCTCATCGGCTGTCCCTAATATTTTTATAAAACTCGATAAAGTTGGCTTAATCCCACACCTCCTATCTTGCTATTAGCTCATCACACACCACACGGCAACTGGGTCCCATGCCAGAACATTCCCTTTATTCCACAGCAGCTTTGAACTGCATGGAAAACTTACACATTTCTCGGTGCCACTTCGACCATCTCATTCAACGCGATGGCACTAACCCTCCCACCTAAGAAGGAAGAGGATCTGCTAGCCTCATAGGTCAAACGGTCACCCATCCCGAATCCGACCGCGCCCAGATTTGCTCAACCTTGCTACCGAGCCGGACGACATTTACGAAGCTGAGTGTACTCGTTCCTATGTCCGTGTGCACGAACGACCTTCATAATGCCGGCGGCACCAGAGCGCGACACGTTCCGTTCGTTTTACGTTTTCACGCCAAATCAAACGTAATTCTGTTAAGTTTTTACAATAAACGTTTTGTCATTGGTCGTGGCGCTAATCAACCTAATGCAAGTGGGTTAAGGTCGGAGTTGGTCACTTTATTTATGCTCATTAAAATCGGCGAGTTTTTATTTGGATAATTAACATTCTAATAGGACCTTATTAAGGCGCTAGGACTAGCCAACTACTCGCGCCATACAAATGCACTTTTTAACAAATGTAATAATATGTAGTGAAACGCTTCAGCAAATCCAAATAGAACTTCAGACTGATAATGGATTGTTAATATTTTTTTATTCCATCATTTATTTAAATAATAATAAAAATAAAAAAGTTGATTTTTCTCATTAGAAATCTGAAAGTAATTCGATTTCTAGATATAAGCAAAAACAGCATATATGCATAAACAAAAAATTCCATTTGCTTTTAGATTTCTACATTTAGTCAAAAAAGTTCGGAAATGGACACCGTTTCCGCAATGTATTTTGTATAGAAAAAGGAAACATACATTAACGAAAATAATTCGATTCCTAGACAAGGAATCATATATTGTAAGGATGACACTTATAATCGTCAGACTTAGTTAGTTAACTTGGGGTGCCTCGTCTAACTTTGCGATTTGGCTAGTACCAGGCCCTTAAGAGAGTCGTCACTCGTATCAATTCCTCATACTACGGGCGATAACTGCTCTTAAGGTGGCCCAACCCGGCGGGCCTAACTCATTCGCGGGCACGGTACAAAACCGTGCTGTGGCGCTCTGGGACCTTCTCTGTTTCAAAGAATAAGACAGTCTCCGTGATGAGGAAGATGCAACATGTCCACAAAAAAGACAATGTGCATAGTGTATGATTTGGTAAGATTTACGAAAATTTTAATTTCAAAACGACTTATAGCTAAAAGTAAACCACGACCGCTATAGTAAAAAATCTAAGAAAAACCAAATAGATCATAAATCTTGATTAAATAAGCTATGTCTAATGACTAATCTTTTTACGATGTTCTTATTTTATTATTGCGTAATCCACCTCCAAAGTTATTGTCTAAAACGCGCGAAAAATTCGAACTTTCGGACCTTATAACTTAGAAACCAAACACAATTTTACAATGCCAATGGTCATCAGACATCTAGTTCGATCAAATAAAGCTATTTTGAGCAAAATTTTGGACCTCTGACAAGAAATATGGGCGTGATCTTCTTTCCCCTTTTGTATGGGGAGATGAGCGGGTTGTTTTACTAGGTTTTTGAAATTTTGAATTCTAAAATATATTATTGAAATCTATGTCTGTATATTTTCATTTTTTTGATATTCTTTTTAGATTGGAAAATATTGGATAAAAATGTAAAAAGGTGTCTTTTTACTGAAAAATGCAGATGTTTACGATAAAATCCAAAAATACGGACATAGAATGAAGCTTTCTCAAGTGTTATAAAAAATGGGATTACAATCTGACAACGTTTAGGGGTAGGGAAACGTTAGGGCCTGGAAGGCGATTTCGCTATAATGGCAGTCGCCGCGCAAAATTGTGCCTTGGCCAATGGACGAAGAATGCATTTGTTAACATTTTCAATTCTTAGATTTCCTGTGACTGCACTACAGCGCACTACCTAACCTAAACTAACTTAACCTAACCTAACCTTGGCTGACACCGACTCAAAAAATAACAGAAATCGTAACTACAAAAATGAAAATTATTTTTTACTTTTTAGTGCTTTTTCATTGAAGTCGGTTATTTTTTTTGTTAAATTTTTTTTATTTGTTTATTTTTAGTGAATCTGAAGTACACTTACTAATTTGTACACGTCCTTTCCAATAAAAAAAGAATCACCGAAATCGGTTGGCGTTATATTGAGTTATTCGTCCATTTGTCGCGCACATCTTAATACAAATTTAAGACTTTTATGATTTTCTCATGGATATCATTGTCAGATCTTAACCAAATTAAAATGGGACCACTTGGGAAGCACTAGCTATCATTTAAAAAAATAATCATCCAAATCGGTTCACTCAGGAAAAAGTTATGAGGTAACAAACATTAAAAAAAAAAAACAAAAAAAAAAACATACAGACGAATTGATAACCTCCTCCTTTTTTGAAGTCGGTTAAAAATGGAAATTATTTTTTCCTTTTTAGTGCTTTTTCTTTGAAGTCGGTTATTTTTTTTGCTAAATTTTATTTTTTTCAAGCTTCAACTAACGGTCTAAAGTATTTAGTTCGTGACAGGCTAACTCATTCGCGGGCACAGCACAAAGTCGTTCTGTTGCGCTCTGGCGCTGTCTCTGTTTTCGAGATAAAGACAGTCTTCGTAACGAGGAGGATGCAACACGTCCACAAAGCAAACAATGCGCCTAGTGTTTGATTTCGTAAGATTGACAATCTTAACAAAATACAAAACGGCTTATAGCTAAAAGTAAAGTAAAAAGTTATAGTAAAAATAAAATAAAACAAGCTAGGTTTGATGACGAAGATTTTTTCGTTTTATCGTTTTATCCTGGACCAAACTGATTGCAAAAAACGCGCGAAAAAATCGAACTTTCGGACCTTATAACTCAGAAATCATATTTACAATTTTACAACACCACTGGTCATCAAACATCTAGTTTGATCAAATAAAGTTGTTTTCAGTAAAATATTGGGTCTCCGACACGAAATGTGCGCATGATCTTCTTTCCACGATTGTATGGGGAATCGGGAAGCGGGGAAGTTGATTAGAATGCATGGTTATAGATGGTTTTTTTTGAAGCTTGGGTACATATAATGACCATGTCAGCTCCGTTGGGTATATCTTACTTGACTAAATCCTTCTATTTAATATAGTGTTAACAAAAAGATACAACTGTATTGCCTTCTCGGAGCCTGGCTGGCTCAACATGGTCTGGATCATTCCTGTTTCACAATATGATACACATCTTCAGGTACGCCACATATGCCACAATTTTGGTGAGGCTGCTTTCCTCGTTAGGTGTGCGAACTTGTTTAGAGGTATGTGTCCGGAGCGTATTCGAAAGGCAACGACAATGTATTTCCTTTTCAGTTCCACCCTATCAAACCAGGGGACTTAGATGGTTATATATGCATGTTTACGTCAGTTTTTGATGATGGCAACCTGTATAATATTTTTATATCTTGTGGCGTCAAAATATCGACCGAACCGCCTCGCGCCGTAAAAACGGGAGTGATATTATGCCAACATTTGTCTAAATAGTTAGTATGCACGAATTGAAAATTATCGTGGACTCGCCACATCCACGTCGAGGTGAGAATTGATAACCCGCAATCAATGATAAAGTCATTATCGTGCGGCCAGAAGGACTCTATTGGTGTGGGATTGGCATGATAGGTCACGCAGAAAAGGTGTGCATTGAACGGAAGGTCCTGGCATGCCACCTAGTTCCCGTGAGATGGGTTGTGCTAATATGAGAGTTTTTTTTATTTTTTTTATGCGACCTGTCATGGATGGCTAATACCACACAACTACCGTTATGATATTAGCCCAATTCACCACATTCCCGAAGGAATTAAGGTGCCATGCCAGGACCTTCCCTTTATGAGCACGGCTACATTGAACTGGATGGAAAACACGGACAATTTTTAATTGCCGCTTCGACCATCTTTTCATCCAATGCGATGGTACCTACCCGGGCGGACTTAAACCCTAACACCTAGTAGGGGAAGGGGACCTACAGTTTTACATGGATTCCGAACCATGGAGCAGCTCGCATTCGTGACGAAATGCACTTATCGAACTCTGAAAGAGAAAGACAGTGGTGCAGGTTGGTATTGAACCCGGGCCTCTGGTACGCTAGGCCAGTCCCCGCGCCACTGGGCTACGAGCCGCTCGACCTACGAGAGTAGGTGTGGTATTAGCCATCCATATCCGGCCATTAAAAAACCTGCCAAGTGCGAGTTGGACTCGCACACGAAGGGGTCCGTACGATTATACAAGATTTGACCCAAAGAAATCACGTTTCTCAGTTTCAGTTTCTTTATTTCCTCCATTAGATGTATATTACACACTCGGATTCGTCATTTTTTTTTTCCTGTCGGTTCGATTACTTCTGGCGAAGAAGAGCCGACAAGAAACTTCGTCAGGTTGGTCATTGTATTATTATTTTTTCCAGTGATACTTACAAACTAGTTTACAGTGATTGATTGATTACTACTGCTCACAAAGAACATTATTATAAGAACATTATATACATTGGTGAGGAGCAAACTCTTGACTACTATAATGACATCTTATTCTAAATTAATAGGAATTATGATCTAAATTATTCAGGTGTAAAAAGCCATCGTCATTTTTGATACAAGGTAATATCAAATTAAATATAAGTTAGTAAATAAACAAATTCATACTACAATGTAGTACCCATGTCAGAATGGGGGTCTCGTATGGGGGGCAACGGAGTTCCGTTTGTGTCCTCCGCAAGAAAATTCGTCCCACAGACTTGAAAAGACCCGCTCAACCTTTTTTGGTCTTCCCGAAGCAACATTCTTACACTATTTTTTAGTTAAGGCGGCCCATCCCGCTCATCTCCCCATACAAAAGGGGAAAGAAGATCACGCCCATATTTCGTGTCAGAGATCCGCGTGTTTTTTACAATAACTTTGGAGGTGGATTACGCAATGATAAAGTAAGAACATCTTGAAAATATTAGTCATCAGACATAGCTTATTTAATCAAGATTTATAATCTATTTGGTTTTTGTTCGATTTTTTACTACAGCGCTCGTGGTTTACTTTTAGCTATGAGTCGTTTTGAAATTAAAATTTTCGTAAATCTTACCTAATCATACACTATGCACATTGTCTTTTTTGTGGACATGTTGCATCTTCCTCATCACGGAGGCTGTCTTATTCTTTGAAACAGAGAAGGTCCCAGAGCGCAACAGCACGGTTTTGTACCGTGCCCGCGAATGAGTTAGGCCCGCCGGGTTGGGCCACCTTAAGCAAAATTCTCACACAAGCTTAAAAATATTGCTTGATCTTCCGAAAAGGCTAATCTTTTATGAAAACCTATAATATGGATGATTGATGATTTTTGAGCTCTCCTTGTTTCCATAAGCACGTTAGTCTTGTTCTTTATTACGTTGTGTACAATTTGGGATGTTTTTGCTCATCAAGATGTAAAACTAGTGGATCAATCAACAATAAAAAATCATTGTCCACGACGACAATACGAGACTCCTTCGTCGCTTTCTTGTGTTTTCTCTCCAGTCCATGTAGGTATCGTTCACAGAAATCTGAATTCTGTGGTATCGTTGCATAATTTTGAGAATAAAAGATATTCTAAATTCAAATAACGACGTTCTTTTTGCACATTCACTTATGTGTCAATAGCTCTTGACGTTTCGTCTGTTATTTTGTACGAATTTAAAGTCAGTCAGCGTGTTTGCGTCTACAGCTGGACATACTTCATACTTCATACTTCAAATTCTTTATTCAATTGAGAATTTTACTAGTGTACAATACATAATTGTATACACTTAATACTATAGAATACGCCTCTCCAATTTTTCTCCAGTCCTCCCGGCCACAGCGGTACGGAACCAATGCTTTCCGCCGAAGCACTTGATGTCATCGTCCTACCTGGCGTGTGGTCTTCCCACACTCCGTTTAACTGTCCACGGCCGCCAGTGTAGGACACGGTTGATCCAGCGGTCGTCGTCTCTGCGGCTCAAAGTTAAAAGTCTCAGGTTGAAATTCGCCCAGCGAGCAATGAAGCGAGCCATGATAAGAATATCGGTTCGGGATATGGTGCGTAACGAGGCAATGCGCCGACGTACCAAAGTAGTCGATATTGGACACCGGGGCGATATCACGTCAGCCGAAGAGACGAATTTAAAGCTATGCTTGAATTAAATGTTCATGTTGTATTGATGGTTCATCAATGGAGTTGACATTTCATAACACACTGTCTCCGATATTGCGTTCGTTGATTCATTGCGCACTTGAAGTGACGGGTTTCAAGCAATAAAATGTTCTCGCTGTTTTCGTGGGATCGCCTCTATAGATCGTTGAGACATTGGATTTTCAGTGACGGCAGCACTGACGCGAATGCGGAGTTATGGTAACATGTGTTATCTTTTTTTGGGCCAATTCAGCCCCTGTACTCATGGAATTCATATGCGCGGTTGAATGTAAATGTCAAGTGTCAAGGGACCTCCAGTTTTACATGGGTTCCGCACCATGGTGTCGAAAATTAACATTTAAATATCTTAGAGAAATGTGTCTAATGTCCCACCTTATTTTTTCGACGGAGCTCTATAAGCATCGATAAGCTAATTAAATGCACACCGTTAAATAAACTGGCCTTGGAAGGATCATAAATATATATGTCAAAATGACATAATAGTCGTGCGGAAGCGAATTTTTTCACACCTAACACTGTGGGCGTGCATTTTTTTGTCAATATGTGGACTTGTCTAACGCGAATCCGACACACTCAACACCCACTGCAGCGCCACGCGTGCTTCCTATGAAGGGTAATGGCAAACGAGGACGTTGGAACGAACGAAGCGCTAAGCGAAAGCATGGTGTCTACGTTTCGGCTTGGGCAAAAATGCTTTCGTCCTTCGCTGTCCGGTTGTTTTCCTCTAGAGGTCGCATTCCTCAACCGATTCTCGTGAAATGTGAGCACATTCGATAATTATATGGATTTCTTTCGTCGAGCCAGTATTTGGAAAACTTCCAAAATGGCGGGGCCATTTCGATAAATGTTATAATGTCACAAAACAAAAGTTTACTAATGACCTAAACCGTTAGGTATAGTATACTTAATGCTGTGAGAAAAATACAATAAAAATAATGAGACAAAAAAATAATGTGAGAAAATATAGCAGCAGTGTTTACAGCTCAGAAAGCCACTAGTTTGTATATGATTTATCAATTATTACAATTTTAAATATCAATTATGCAAATAAAAAAAAAACAAGATTATTGAAATATGTTTTATATTATTTGAGATCATGCCTTATCGAGTTAGTACATAACTCCATATTTTAGACACCTACACCAGAATTTCAAAAAAAGATTATCCACTAAATTGAATGTTGGCTGCAGCAAGTCGCCTCGTGTGCGATACGCCCCAATACATCCCACAGCATGCTATTGTTGAGGGTCATTGATTGATGCTACACCACTTCCTATTTAGGCGACGAATGCCGACTGTATGAGTGGATTAGCCTGATTTGTGCAATCAGATGTTTGTGTAAAAACGTGTAAGATTGACGATCTCTAGGCTGATGAAGCTACAAAGGTGGAATGTATCACGGATGACTGACAGGAACACAATGGCGGATCAACTTTATTTGTAACAGAACTTTTATGTCAGAGAATCAGAGATCTAAATCTTTGCGGTGAATATCATTTATTTATTTATCTATTTTAAGGCATTGAACTAAACAAAAATGCCTGGTGTGAAAAAAAAATTGCTAGGCACGCACAAAATTGACAGGTAAGTAACAATTAACTTATTGGACTATAATTAGGATACTTATAAACTTATTGAACTATAAATAGGATACTCTGACTCTTTTTGTATTTACTTTTCGTATTGTATTGACTTTTACATATTTAATTAAAAAATCAATAGTTATATATTTTCTTAATAAAAAAAAACAAATATCATAGGTTCAAGACATTAAATCAAATATATTATTTTTGTACATCTTACTTTTGTTTTGAAATAAATCAGTGTCTTTATTACAAATTGAATTGAAGTCTCGACAAATGCGCGGTAGTGTTGCGTGGCGCCCAACATTGGTTTTTGTGAATAAAATATTTAAAATGTTGTTTTGACGTATTATTATATACGGTATAGGACATGAATGGCAGAACAGACTGAGAGACCCTAGAAATCGTTTGCGTGGATATTTGTTAATTATTTTAATAATTGATGATATTTTGATTTTTAATTATTTTTACTCGTATTTTTATAATGATTTTTTTTTAATATTTAACTGCTATGATATACTATGTTTACATTTTAAGAAGTTATTTTGTGTATGTGTCTAAATCGTTTGTGTAAATCCCCCCCCCCCCCCCTTTGTGTAAATCGAATATGATGTTAGCTTTTAATTGTATTTTTTTCAATTGTGTATTTGTTAATTAATATATTTTTTCTAATAATACTATGCCTAATGTATTTACGAAACGGTCGACGGAACGGTTAAAGTAAATAAATGAATGCATGAATGAATTAAGATAGAAGATCAATTCGGGAAGGCGTTTTTTCTTCTAGGTGGAAAGAAGCTCACATTGTGCCAATTCTTAAAAAGGGATCCAAATTAAAAATAGAGAATTACAGACCTAGACCTCTATATTAAATGTATTTAGCAAGATGTTGGAAAAAAATTATATATAAATCAATACTACCTACTGTTTCCATGAGTATTCCTCAAACACAACACGGTTTTTTAAAAGGGCGCTCTACGGTATCAAACTTAGCTCAATTCACAAATTTCGTCTTAACAAATATGGAAAAGCTTTCGATCGTGTAGATCACGTCATCCTACTTGATAAACTGAAGAGGTGTGGTATACACGGTTATCTTCTGCGTTGGATTAAATCATATTTGCAAAATAGGTCACAGGCAGTGGTAGCAGGTGGATTCAGGTCCAATTTTATCGAAATACCATCCGGGGTCCTTCAAGGATCCCATCTGGGCCCACTATTTTATAACACAAATATACATGATATTTCTAATATATTTAATTTTGCCAAACACTGTTTGTATGCAGATGATAAAAAAAATTACAATAAAGTTCGAAATGATGACGGTTGCCAAATAATTTAGGACGACCTCAACACTTTGCAGAAGTACTATAAAAGGAATAGAATTTCAGTCAACGTATTGAAAGGTCAAATTATCTCCTTTACTAGGTCCTCGAATGCAACATTGTTTCCATATACCCTTAATGGAACTCCAATACAAAGAGTTGAGGTCGTCCGCGATCTTGGAGTAACTTTAGATAAGAAAATGATCATGACTCTGCATATTGACAATATCGTAAAAAGGGCTTATAAAAATCTAGGTTTCCTGATACGGACATGCATGCCATTTTCTGAACCGGTTTGTCTTAAAGCTGTCTACTGTTCTCTGGTTCGCAGTGGTCTTGAATATGCTAGCAGTATATGGTATCCATAATATGTGACGCGAAAATATAATATTGAAAAAATTCAGCAAAAATTCATCAAGTACGCTAACTATCGCACACGTTCTTCCATTACCCAATACGAGAAAAGTTGCATTCATTACAAATTATATACGCTGGAAGAACGAAGATTACTACTTGATATGAACCTTTTGAATGCAATATTTCACGCTCGTGTGGACTGTCGACTAGGGAATGCAATCCCGACTCGAGATTGCAAATTCGAGATCCCGCGGGATTAGAAATATCAATCCCGCGGGATCCCGGAATTTTCGGGATCCCGTCTAGTTTTAAAAAAATGTTAAATTCGGATAACTGAAAAAGCTTATAACTGCTTGTTTGTGATAGTGAGGTTAAATAAAATAACATATTCCTCGAAAGAAAATAAAAATCTTTATTCTTTAATCTTACCAACTAAATAATTATCAGGTTTTAAGGAAATTAACATAGGTAAATTAGGTAATCAAAACAGTAAGCATATTTCAAGGGAATTAGGAAGTAGTTATCTACGAGTGATTTTAAAAATGACTCCTTAAAAAACCGGCCAAGTGCGAGTCGGACTCGCACACGAAGGGTTCCGTACCATCGTAAAAAATAAAACAAAAAAAAAAATCACGTTTTTTGTATGGGAGCCCCCTTCAATTTTAATTATTTTTTTATCTTGCCTATTTGTTGTTATAGCGGCAAAATAAATACACACTCTGTGAAAATTTCAGCTGTCTACCTGTTCGGTTACTGAGATACAGCCCTGTGACAGACGGACAGACGGACGGACGGACGGACGGACGGACAGCGGAGGCTTAGTAATAGGGTTCCGTTTTCACCCTTTGGGTACGGAACCCTAAAAACAAAGGGTATTAATAGTGTCATCTGCTAAACGGCATCTAATGTCCGTTGCAATGGAGAATTTATAATAGTTGCTGCTGAGAATGCCCTCTCCGACTCAACACTGGTTGGCAACAGCGTGGCGAAACAATTATATGCAAACTGCAAAAATCGCCCCCTTGTTCCCCCACACTCAAATAAATCCATTTATTTTTTATGGTAGACTCTTATTTGTCTAAGCTCGTGGCCGCCCAATCCCGTCAATCTCGAACGGGATCTCGTCGTATGATGCGTCGGGATTGATCCCGAAAAATTACACGAGATCTCGCGAGATCGGGATCCCGCGGGATCGGGATTGCATTCCCTACTGTCGACCCCTCGTGAGTGCAATTGGTCTGTGTGTGTCGACACGCCGCACGCGGACACGGGGCTGCTGTACGTACCACACCAATTACTGTGTACTGTTGGCACCACACCAATTACGCACAAAACGCACTTCTCACGAGCTTACCAAAAATTTACAACAAACTTTTTAGTGAAGTTGACTTATTTACAGACTCTAGAATTACGTTCTCACAAAAAATAAAAGAATCTCTAAAAATACAGAACAACCCAAGTTAATAATTTATGCAGTATTGGTATTTTTTATTCCAAAGCAAACACATGTATCTACTCTTTACACAGATTTTCAGTTTTTAGACACACACACACACACATTAAAACAAATTTATTATTACAAAACACACACACTCAATAATTAAATATAAGTTACTATTAAGACTCCAAAAGCATACTAGTATTACTCCAAGCTTTACACATATTTTTTTTTTTCACGAAGCAATACATACATACATACTTGAAAGCAAACTTTAACTATATACACACTTTATCTATCATACTTTTTGTTCTTGTTTTGTTACCTACCTTTTGCTGATTGTATTTACCTTCTCTTGTAGAACAAGATAGACTTTATGTAAAATATGTTCAATTTAGGAAAACCTATTATTGGCCTTAGCTTCAGCTTATTATCTTCTATCAAAATGTAACTTGTCATCGCTGCTGGTTTTCTAAATAAATAAATAAACAAAATAAATAAACAAGTCTTACCAAGCTTCAACCGTGACGTAATCGAATCGATCCATGTCGTTCGTACAGGACAATTTATACCACCGCCCTCAGAAAATTAGTCACTATTGTTACACAAAGACATGACAAATGTGCCATTACAATGGGCGAAGAAAGTGCCTACGGCAAAAAATGTTGAATGCATAATGTATATGCGCTATTATCTTCTTTTATTGGTCAGCGATTGGCTTGTGTTGTGCAAATCGCTCGTTCTGAATAAACATGAAGCTAAAAATGCTTCCTTCTATTGTGAATATGCGAGTGATATCCATTAGTTTTTTTTTCAGTTGCCCATTATCATAGTAATTTATATTTGATTTGATGCTTGCATCAAAACTGACGATGATTTTTTATACCAGAATAATTGAGATTAGATTACATGTTAATTTAGAATAATATTTAATTATGGTAGTCAAGAGGTTGTTCTCCACTAATGTACATATGACGTTCTTTGTGAGCAGTAGTTCTACCAGCCAGTTTATAAGTATCTTTTAACTACATTTCTGCAGCACTGCTGCCACGGTCGTAAATAACGCTATATTTCAAGTTTTCCATATTGTAAACAGAACGATGTATTAATGAAAAAACAAATGGCTCGAAAACAAATCAATCACCAAATTCGAAACCCAAATACACAAGTCTTAATTTGAAATAAATTTGAATTTGGAATCAAATCGTTGGGTTCAAGGATTAGGAACCGAACGTCAGATATTTGAGATCAAAATGTCCAGTTCGAAAAAACGCCAATTTCAAATGTAAGGACCTTAAGGCATAAACCCACTGCAATAGGGCCTTTCTACCATTATCCAGCATGTCACCTAGCACCTACCAGTTACTCCTAGTAATTGACGTACTCGTATGGGTACGTACGCTCGCCCTGTACAAGATGAAATAAGTTAATAAAAAAAATCACTTCAATTGGCCATAGACCTTAACCCGGTGTTCGTTTCGCCGCAGGGTGGGCAAGCTGAACCTGGTGGACCTGGCGGGCAGCGAGCGGCAGCGCAAGACGGGCGCGTCGGCGGAGCGGCTGCGCGAGGCGTCGCGCATCAACCAGGCGCTCTCGAGCCTCGGCAACGTCATCTCGGCGCTCGCCGAGAACAGTCCCCACGTGCCCTACAGGTGGGTGGGCGAGCTGAACCTGGTGGACCTGGCGGAGCGGCTACGCCCGAGTAAATGCCTAGCTAGAGGCATTTAGTTCTAAAATCATTAATGGAGGATACCTATGCTCTTTCAACACTGATGTTATGGCGCCTCGGCGGAGCGGCTGCGCGAGGCGTCGCGCATCAACCAGGCGCTCTCGAGCCTCGGCAACGTCATCTCGGCGCTCGCCGAGAACAGTCCCCACGTGCCCTACAGGTGGGTGGGCGAGCTGAACCTGGTGGACCTGGCGGAGCGGCTACGCCCGAGTAAATGCCTAGCTAGAGGCATTTAGTTCTAAAATCATTAATGGAGGATACCTATGCTCTTTCAACACTGATGATATGGCGCGTCGGCGGAGCGGCTGCGCGAGGCGTCGCGCATCAACCAGGCGCTCTCGAGCCTCGGCAACGTCATCTCGGCGCTCGCCGAGAACAGTCCCCACGTGCCCTACAGGTGGGTGGGCGAGCTGAACCTGGTGGACCTGGCGGAGCGGCTACGCCCGAGTAAATGCCTAGCTAGAGGCATTTAGTTCTAAAATCATTAATGGAGGATACCTATGCTCTTTCAACACTGATGATATGGCGCGTCGGCGGAGCGGCTGCGCGAGGCGTCGCGCATCAACCAGGCGCTCTCGAGCCTCGGCAACGTCATCTCGGCGCTCGCCGAGAACAGTCCCCACGTGCCCTACAGGTGGGTGGGCGAGCTGAACCTGGTGGACATGGCGGAGCGGCTACGCCTGAGGCAATGCCTAGCTAGAGGCATTTAGTTCTAAAATAATTGGGGGAGAATACCTATGCTCTTTTAAACACTGATGTTATTGAGTGTTTAGGAGGATGTATCGAAAGACTTGTTGTATATTGGCCTCTAAAGCCATCTAGTTAAATGGCATACGAATGTGTAAAAGTGTAAAGCTGGGGAAATTCTGCGTGTTTGTCACAATTATTTTTTGGCAACTACAAAAAAATTACGAACAATAATTTTACAAGTATTATAGCTGAGGTCCTCGGTTCCGTATGGGTCAATTTCGTTTTGGTCAATCACCCGAGCGGACCCTGGCTGAATGCGCCTTCAGGGCCCGACGCATCGCATCGCTTGTCGGAGTTATGACTTTGTTTTTGCTAACGCTTTTTTTGACTATTTACATTTTGCTGGGCTTCGAAGGGTCATAGCTTGATGTTAAATAGCATATAACCTTCCTTAAGAGTTGAACTATCAAATGCAAAAATAATTTTGCCAATCCGACTGATAGTTCCAGAGATTAGCACATTTAAACAAACAAACAAACTATTCTGGTTTATTATACCACTATGGATTCCAGTGTTCACCCTCCCTCGTTCCCGTTTGCAGAGATTCGAAGCTTACGCGAATCCTGCAGGACTCGCTCGGCGGCAACTCGAAGACCATCATGATCGCCAACATCGGCCCCGCCTCCTACAACTATGACGAGACGATCACGACACTCCGCTACGCGCACCGAGCCAAAGGTACCTTCAGAACCAACCGCCTCTTGATCGATGTACGGGGTGGATAAAACTACAGGTTTTTTTACGAAACTGGATATCGATGGTTGATACACACCCACCGTTATGATATTAGCCCAACTCATCGCTTCACCGAAGGAATTAGGTGCCATGCTAGGACCTTCCCTTCATGAGCACGGCTGCATTGAACTGGATGGAAATCAAGGACAATTTTTCATCGCTGTTTCAACCATATTTTTATCCATCATTAATCCTACCACCTCGTAGGGGATTTGAGCCCATGACCTCTGGAATGAAAGTCGCACCCCTGAGTTACGAGCCGGTTAGCCTCCAGTGTATGATATAGCGGCAATAGAAATACATGCTCTATGAAAATTTCAACTGTCTACCTATTACGGTTCATGAGTTACAGTCCTGCGACAGACGGACGGACAGCGGAGGCTTAGTAATAGGGTCTCGCTGGCACCTTTTGGGCAGGGAATCCCCAAAATATATGTGAATTAATGCCGTTGCCTGGTTTGGAAAGCAAAAAACGCATTTTATTGGATATTTGTCAGGTCGATCCGCGCTCGTGGGTAGCGTAGCTCAGTTTATATAAAAGAATAAATGGGGACCCAAAACTTTATTGTGATTATCAAAATTTCTTAATCTATAAAACGACCGACTCAGATCAGCTCTCCTAGTCTCTTGAAAGAATCCTCTGAAAGATTCCCGCGGAACACGGAGCTGTCATTTTCAAGATATTAATTTTAATTTCCTAGATATAATTTTATTTTCCTGCGCATGGCCCGGCATGACACCGTGAAATGTTTCGCAGCGATAAAGAACAAACCGATCCGCAACGAGGACCCGAAGGACGCGAAGCTGCGCGAGTACCAGGAGGAGATCCAGCGGCTGCGGGCGCTCATCGAGGAGCGGAGGGCGGTGGAGAGGAAGCGGGAGAAGGTCAAGAGGGTCGCGAGGAAGAGCTCACCGGAGCCGGACCAGCCATGTGAGTACCAGGAGGAGATCCAGCGGCTGCGGGCGCTCATCGAGGAGCGGAGGGCGGTGGAGAGGAAGCGGGAGAAGGTCAAGAGAGTCGCGAGGAAGAGCTCACCGGAGCCGGACCAGCCATGTGAGTACCAGGAGGAGATCCAGCGGCTGCGGGCGCTCATCGAGGAGCGGAGGGCGGTGGAGAGGAAGCGGGAGAAGGTCAAGAGAGTCGCGAGGAAGAGCTCACCGGAGCCGGACCAGCCATGTGAGTACCAGGAGGAGATCCAGCGGCTGCGGGCGCCCATCGAGGAGCGGAGGGCGGTGGAGAGGAAGCGGGAGAAGGTCAAGAGAGTCGCGAGGAAGAGCTCACCGGAGCCGGACCAGCCATGTGAGTACCAGGAGGAGATCCAGCGGCTGCGGGCGCTCATCGAGGAGCGGAGGGCGGTGGAGAGGAAGCGGGAGAAGGTCAAGAGAAGGAGACGTTGTGCAAACTTTTCGTCGGGTACAATCCATACTAATATTGTAAATGCAAAAGTGACTGACTGTCTGTTAGGTTTTCACCCCTAAACCGCTTAATCAATTTTGATTAAAAAAATATCCAGCCCATTGCCCATACATTTTGGGCCCTTCTTTAGTGTCTGTCTGCTAAACTGCAGTGTTATAATTTTAAAGAAAATCGACATATTAATTTTGAAGACCGAATTAATTTCCATTTTAAAGTTTTTGACAGATGCTCTTTGGAGCTTATGAATTTGTTTAGAGACACCTGCGTGGGGCAAAATGCTACAGTCCAAATGCAATAGAAAATACAGAGTTTAACTTCTCTTTGATATTTCATAAGCAAAAATCCTTTACATTAGTCCTGAGGATTATTTTACATAAGCCCTTTTTATCCCTTAATTTGTTAAGAGACACCTGCGGGGGGCAAAATGCTACAGTCCAAATGCAATAGAAAATTACAAAATTTAACTTCTCTTTGATATTTCATAAGCAAACATCCTTTACATTAGTCCTGAGGATTATTTTACATACGCCATTTTTCGCCCTTATTGGGCGTTCACATAGCTTTTATTTTTGTTCGGCTCCTAACGGTCATATGTATTGTAATTATCCTGAGTATAATCTTCTTCAAAAATAGGGCTATCAACTGCCAAAATATCTTTTCAAATCCAACTAGAGATTAGCGCATTCAAGAACATATAAATAAATATCTACTCCTAAATACAACAGATAATCAATATAATAAAGCTGAAGAGACAGATTATATTAGTGTAGAGATAAGCATGCATGACCTAACACAAGCTAGAGCAAAATCAATTGAACATGCATTTTCCTTGCAATGAAGGGAAAACATAATGTAAGCCACCTTAACCTCAATAAAACCAAATATGGAACGATGTACTGACTGAATCGCAAAAACAGACTCACTGAACTGAATCGGGCTCAATTGTGGTAAAAATGTGTCATTTACCAACAAGCAAACAGCTCACAGACATGTCAGACGAACAGGTTTAAAATCAAACAAAGCCGTTTCCCGCAATTACTCGACACATCGCCAGCTTGTTTGACGAAGGTGTACTCAATCTCGCACAAACCTTGAACGTTGTGAACAGATGTAAATGGTTGTGGAACGTGACAAAAGCAATGGCCGATGGCCTAATAGGGTCGCTGCTTGTTGAGAAATCATTACTGTAATCTATGGGCTGATAGAACAGGGACTGGTCCATGCTGAAGAATATTTATGTCCTTATCGGTTCATTTTTAATATACTTCCTCATTACTACATGCTTAAACATAAATACAATGCGACCATTATGTGATCATTGAGATTAGATTGTAGATGAATCTATGATGTAGTCAAGAGTTTTGACGCAGATTATGAACAATTGAATGTATGAATGCTTATGAAAATATTAGGAACATTAATTCCTATCTGGAAACTCTCCAGAGTTTATTTGGCAGACAATTTCTTGTTAGTGTTTCACCCATTTACCGTAGGTTAGCCAAGTTTAAATTTAATCATCTGTGATGCGATGCTTATCGAGGAATCACAAAGCCTGCCTACAGTCTTCAAGAAGTTTCAATCCAGCGTCCATTATTTTTTTGTATGGAACCTGACATGAATGGCTAATAGCACACCCACTGTCATGATATTAGCCCAACGCACCACATTCCGGAAGGAATTTAGTGCCTTGCCAGGATCTGCTACATTGAACTGTATGAAAAACCCTGACAACTTAGCATTACCATCTTTTCGACCATCTTTTCATCCGATGCGATCATACCAACCCGAATGGGCTACACTTTACCACCTAGTAGGGAAGGATACCTACAGTTTCACATGGATTCCGAAACATAGAACTGCTCGAATTCGTGTTCTTCGTTCTTCAAAGTAACATATAAAAAATAAATAATAGGGCGCGATAGAGCTGATTGCGTTCAGTTTGAAAAGGATTTAAGTAAAACAACATTTAATTTTTTTTTTAAATAATCACAAGGATTTTCTAAAATTAAAAAAGTACATACTCATGTAGATTGATGGTCTACCTATAATTTAAAGATAAAACTGTAAGCCTCTGGTGCTTTGTGTTCTCAAATTTGACAAATAGTCATAAACTTTCATAAAAACAGTTTGCAACGCAGAATGTGAGCATCAGATATTTACCGTTATAGGTTTTAAATATAGCCAGACTATCAATGCATCTTTCATCTTTTTAAAATTCCAAAATAAATAGTAGTTATTTTTTAAAATAATAAAATATAGTTTCACTTACGCCCACTGCACTGAATATGAAAAATGAAAATATTTATTATTGATAATGCTGAGTTTATATTGTTATTGTTATTGTTATTGTTTTGTTATTGTTTATTCATCATCCATAGACAGTACACTGCACTCGGATTTGTCATATTTCATCATTAGCCAGTTCGGGGAAATCCCAGCGAAGAAGAACTGGAAAGAAACTCCGCTGGTATTTTTTTTTCAACGTCCACTTAGTCTAAATTTACAAAAGTATTTAGACTCACAGATAAACACGCTAAATTAATATGAATTGACGAGAATCAGCAATTCATGTCATATGCAACAGTTCATGACAAATATCAGTTTATTAGTAAAGACCATGCCCGTCATCTAGAATGTTGCCAATTGGAGCAAGCCAGTCCCCACAAACAGCACCCGTTCACGAGCATCACGCCAGGCACAGCCATCGCCTCTATCAACCATATTTTAGGGAAAGAGGAGACCCGAACCCAGCGTCGCCGCAAGTAGGGACCTTAAAGCGATGCACTACTCCAGTGGCAACATGAAAAAGTTGTGAAAGCTCTGTACGATTTAGTTTTAATACGATTATTTCTGTCATGAACTACTACAGTGACCTGTAAACAAAGAGTCAAAATACAAAATACATTATTATTCTTACAGCTAAAAAAAAAAAACTATATAATATTACACTTTAAATGCTACCACCTACAGAAAATTAAGAGTACAATGGTTTGAGAGCAACCATATACGAATAAGATTCCTGAAAGAGATTCTGACCAACACCTACAGTTAAATAATGCTTTAATACAGTTCGGGTGTACAAAGCCCTCGTCATTATTGATACGAAATTGTATCAAATCAGTATTATTTTGTTAGTAGTTTCATACTACACGTAGTATTTATCATAAAAAGAATATGGATACATAATGTGTTGAGTGTCAAAATTAGTAAAAAAAAAAGTCAATGTTATAGTAGGATACGTTTGGTACCCAGTCAGCATGTGGTCAAAATCTCAGGAAATTCAAATTTATCAACTAGGGCCTCTTTAACACTATAATAAGCCTTTTGTGTTAAGAATTTCTTAATCTTAGCCTTAAACATTTTTTCACTTAACTCCCTGACCTCTTCGGGTAATTTGTTATAAAATCTAACACTGTTACATATAAAACTCTTAGATGTTTTAGCTAATTTATTAGTCATAAATTAGCTAAAACATTTAAGAATTTATGACTAATCACTTTAACATTGTTCTTATGTCTTGTGTTATGGTTATGAACATCACTGTGTTATGGTGGAGTCATGTATATGTTTCCTCGCGTAACATAAGTTTTGGAAAACATAAGCACTTGGTAAAGTCAAAATTCCTACGTCACTAAAAACCTTTCTACAGGAGTCTCTCATCCTCATTCCTAGCATGCATCGCAGTGTTTTTTTCTGTAACACAAATATACGATTAACTTCCGCTGCATCACCCCAGAACATCAGCCCGTATGACATTATACTGTGAAAGTAGGCATGATAAACAGATTTAGCAGCTTCCAAACCACAGAGCTCCTTAATTTTTTTTATTGCATATCAATATGTGGTTTCCATGTAAAACGGTGATCAAATACTACACCAAGAAAGTTTATTTCTTTAGTTATAGCTAAAGACAGATCATTTGCTGCATTTAATACATCACAATTCACATTACGTCTTTGAGTCCCCAGCACAAAGTGCATTAAATTCGTTTTACTGACATTTAACAGTAGGTTTTGGCTTCTAACCATAATTTAAGTGAGTTTACAGCTTGTATAAAGGACTCCCGTAGGTCTGATACATTTAGATTTTTTAAAATTAATGATAGGTCATCAGCAAATAAAATCATCTCAATATCTGTGGCGATGCAGCTTGAAATATCATTTATGTAAATCAAGAAGAACAACGGTCCTAGAACTGAGCCCTGCGGTACACCCATAGTAATTGATTCTACATCAGACTTAGTGCCGTTTACTTCACAAACTTGTTTTCTATTCAATAAATATGATTTACAAATACCTAATTCCTTTTCCCTAACACCATAGTGTTCTAGTTTCCCTAGAAGTATTTTGTGATCGACACAGTCAAATGCTTCTGATAGATCACAGAAAATGCCGTAGGTGTTCATAGATTTATCTAGAGAAGTTAAAGTAGATTTTAACATCAAGGCAATGGCATCTCCTGTTGACCTACCCTTACGAAATCCGAACTGATTATAATTAATAACACTGTGAAATTCAAAGAAAAGGACTAATTTTTGTTCTATAATTTTTTCAAAAACTTTGCTAAACACTGGTAGTAAGGATACAGGCTGATAATTTTCAACATCGTTATGAGATCCCTTTTTAAACAATGGTATTACCCTAGCAATTTTTAATAAGTCTGGAAATGTGCCATCTTCAAGACAGTTATTTATGACAATTCTAAGAGGTTCTATAATACTGCCCGATATGGACTTCAACAAATCAGATAAAGTTTATACTTACTTAATTTCTAAATTTTATGCTTTACTAAATTATAAATGTAAGTAACGAAAATTAAATTATCTAGTATTATGAAAAAAATATTAAAGTAACAAATATGATACTTTTGAGATTACCGCGGTCGTTAGACATGTTTGAAAAATGTAACGGCATTTCACGCGGCAGGAAGAGACATTCGAAACGAAACGTCGGAGAATGTCTCTTCCTGCCGCATGAAAAGCCGTAACATTTTTCGAAAAACCGGCCAAGTGCAAGTTGCAATCGCACACGAAGGGTTCCGTACCATCGTACAAGATTTAACACAAACGGTTCTTGTGTGGGGGTCACGTTTAATTTTAATTATTTAAAAATTTTACCTATTTGTTGTTATATAGGCAAAATTAATACGTGTGAAAATTTCAGCTGCCTACCTATTACGGTTCATGAGATACACCCCTGTGACAGACGGACGGGTGGACGGACAGCGGAGGCTTAGTAATAGGGTTCCGTTTGCCCCCTTTGGGTACGGAACCCTAAAAAGTAACAAATAACTTAAAAATTAGCAGCTAAAGTAAGATAATTAAAATAAATGAACAGCTTATATCAACGAAACGACCAAACACAGCTATGACTAGGCCGACATATTGCTAAGGCTGATTTTAAGTTTAGCCTATCAATACAATTAGTTGCTATCACGCCCTTAACCCGCTCGGCGTCCGCCCGCAGCGGAGGAGGAGGCGCTGAGCATCGAGTCGGAGAAGCTGGCGGCGGACACGACGATCCAGACGGAGCGCGTGCGCACTTCCGAGCTGGAGGCGCAGATCCGCGCGCTCGAAGAGCGGCTCGTGTCGGGCGGCGGCGGCCGCGACATACTCACCGACCTCAACCGGAGCCAGATCATACTCGAGCAGAGGTGAGTCGCACGAGTACACTTTACATTCTATATTAATACTTCGAACAGAATCTTCAATTCTTTGTTTGCTCGTCCGTCTGTTTGTTTGTTTGTTTGTTTGTTAGTTAGTAAGCTATAAAATAAGTAAATGTATTATTGAACATCATTTAAGGTATTTTTTTTGTTGCTTTTTGGATCTGCCATCGGCTCCACAGAGCCATAATCGGATGGTTTCCGGTGGTTCTTTTTTGCAGGAGATGCTTCAGCAAGCATCATTCCCTGGTCGGTTACACCTATCGGTGCTGTCTACGATCTCGTGTCCAGGTCTAGGATGTTCCAGCGATTCAGACGGGAAACAGTGTCACTGGTCTTTAATAGACTTTTAGCTAAGTTATTTGTGTGTTTTTCAAGCCTGTTGTTGTAACTTGTGCACTGGTTTTTTACCATTTCCTTTAACGTTGGCATTTCTAGGTATTCATGTATTTCTTGGTTGCGAGTGAACCACGGTGCTCTGGCTATATTTCTCAGCACTATATTTTGGAACCTTTGGAGTACTTCGAGATTAGAATTGCTCGCACTCCCCCAGACTTCTATTCCGTAGCTCCAGATAGGTCTGATAATGCTCTTATACACCAGTATTTTGTTGTTGAGTGAAAGTGACGAATCTCTACCCAGTAGCCAGTATAGACCTTTATATTGTAGACTTGCATCTGTTCTTTTTGCTTTAATATGATTAGACCAAGTGAGCCTCCTGTCGAGATGTAGTCCAAGGTATTTTACACAGGTTTTCTTTGGTAGTAAGGTGGGCCTTTTTCTTTTTCTTTTCAGAAATATTTCTATGAATAACTCCATAAAAATATTATTTTTTCGAAACATAATGTGTAATACCCACATTTTTCTGCATCAACTTGATAAATATGTGTTAGGAGAATGAATGTTGCGAGATTTGTCATCATCTGAAGTGATTTGTAACGTTGGGACTTTGTGCAGGACGCAAGAGATCGCCGACCGTAAGAAGCGCGAGGTGGAGATGCAGCAGAAGATAGAGCTGGAGGAGGAGACGACCACCAACGTCACCAACACCTTCACCACGCTGCAGCAGGAGGTGGACCACAAGACTCAGAGGTACGGCACACACACTCATCTGTGTGTCACGGGCTGTCAATTGGATTGTAATTTTGATTATATGATGGAGATAAGACATGGAGAGCAACATATTTTTTTCCTATCCCAGAATTAAACATGCATCTTCATAGAGAATACAGGTCACATTCTATCCCGTTGCCTACAATTATGTTTGTACTGCTACGCCCTAGTAATACATTGATGTATTGGAAAAAGAAGGTTGATGGGGCAATAAGAATTTGCTCAATTGTACCTTAAAGAAAGGAAAGGTCCTAGTGTCCTGGCACCTAGTACTTTAGGGAATCTTGTGGGAAGGACTGATAACATGACAATACTTGTGATATCAGCTGTCCATGTCCAGTTCAATGGAAAAATAATTTGACATCCTGTTGTCCCTATTTAAAAAATGTTTACTTCCAAACAACACAGTTTTATTTCTAAATATTCTGAAACAACTAACTTACTTAGTAATTTCACTGCCTTGATTAATCAAATGGATTGCAAGTAAATACCGGATATTTATAATCTAGTAAGGCCTTTGAAAAAGTAATCACATAATTTTAATAAAACATATTAGAAATATTTGGTATCCACAGTAAACACATGGGCAGATATAACTTTTCCCTCACTAGACATACTGAATTGCATAGTAGTTAATAGCTATGACTCTTGTCGGGTTAAAGTTTCATTAGGTATTTCTCAAGGATCTCAATTTGGTCCAGTTCTAATTAGATTTTTATTAATGACCTTTTATTAATTAATGAGATTGTCTGATACCAGCAAAACATTAAAAGTGGACAAAACCATAATTAACTTAGATAAGAGGTTAAATGGGTGACACCATACCACTCTTACTACTATGTTGCTCTTAATTTTAGTTACGAATGTAAGAGCTATATTCTAATTGATGATCTTCAAAAATGTCTTGACACTATCACCTCCATTCCAGGCTGAAGAAATGCCTCGCGAAGTACGCGTCGCTTAAGGAGGAGACGGTGGAGCAGCGCGAGGCGCACGACAGCGAGCGGCGCGAGCAGGAGGCGGCGCAGGCGGCGCTCGTGGCGGAGCTGCGCCGGCGGCTGCTGCTCGCCGACAGCTTCGTGCCGGAGGCGGGCCGCGCGCTCGTGCTGCGCGTGCGCTACAACGAGGACACCGACAGCTGGGAGCCGCCGCCGCCGCCGCACGCGCGGTACGCGTTCGAATCGTCTCCTGACCACAGACCTAGCATGAGCGCGCTGTGCTTACGAGACGAGCACAGTGTGGGAGTGAGAGATCAACTCGATCACCACTACTGCGAGGCTATTTGGGGCTAAAGCCGTCACGGACTATGCCAGCCCCATAGTCTTCTTCTTAGTCATAGTTTTCTTCAAGCTATCAGTTACTCCGTAGAGCGAATGACAGCTTGAAACAATTTATAATTTCTCTAAACTCACATGACCTGGGCCTTCCTAATGCTTCATGTATCTTAAAAAATAAATTAAATCAATCTGCACAATATCCTTTCAAGATTCAGTCGAAGCCTCTCGTTCAGAACACACTCAGCAAATAGGTGAAATTGATCTTCTGGTTTGTCACAAGCAGAACAATTTGGAGAGTCCAGTTTCTTCAGCACATGTCCCATATTATTTAGCGGAGTGTGTCCTGGTCTAAGTATAGCACTTTTTATGATTTCTCTAGGGAGTTGGACAATGTTAAACCAAGACGGTCCAGACACAATTATTTTGTACCAAATTCCTTTCTCTACAGACTTCCTGTCAAAGTGTTCTTTCCACATCTGCCTACATATTCGTTTTGCTGTCGGCAGAACGTCGCTAAAAAAATCTCCTCCCGCCGCTTGAAAAGCCGTAAGTTTTCAAACTTTCAACAACACTCAACCCGGTGGTTACCGTCGATCAGGCCGATGCAGCCAGCGCCGCCGCGGCCGCTCGCCGCGCCCGGCCGCCGGCGGCCGACGTGCGAGGCTGCGCTGCGCGGCGAGCTGCCCCGGCACCGCTGCGAGAACCTGCTCGAGCTGCGCCCGCTGCCGCTGCCGCCGACCACGCGCGACTACAAGCCGCCCAAGGTGCCCGCCGCGCTGCAGGAGGTATCTTTTCTATGCAACCTGAAATGGATGGCTAATAACACACAACTACCGTTATGATATTAGCCCAATACACCACATTCCCAAAGAATAGGTGACCTTGCCTTTATGAGCACAGCTACATTGAACTAGATGGAAAACACGGACAATTTTTTATTGCCGCTTCGACCATCTTTTCTTCCAATGCGATGGTACCCACCCGGGCGGACTTAAACCCTACCACCTAGTTGGGGAAGGGGACCTACAGTTTTACATGGATTCCGAACCATGAAGCTCGAATTCAAGACGAAAATGCACTTGAACTTGCACAAAATGCATCGAACTCAGAAAGAGAAAGAAAGTGGTGCATGTCGTGGCGAGGCGTTGAACCCAGGCCTCTGGTATGCTAGGCAAGTCCCCGCGCCACTAGGCTACGAGCCACTACTCGACGTTTACTTCAGCGAATGGTGGTTCACTTTCAGTTTCATTGGAACTTTTTTATTTATTTAAATTTTTTATGGAGCCTGTGATGGATGGTTGATACCACACAACTACCATCATGTTATTAACCCAATGCACCACATTAATAAAAAAAAAATCGTGAGAGTTTTCAAAAACGGGCTCGACTAAAAACATCTATATAATTATCAAAAGTACTCACAAAATTTCACGAAAATCGGTTGAGAAATGCGACATGTAGAGGAGAAAAGCCGGACAGACATACGAAAGCATTTTTGCCCAAGCTGAATATTCTGTGTACAAACTTTTTTTTATTAAAGTTTATGGTTATTCGTCTAATTTGAGAAAGCATGAGGGACTAACAGTTTTATCTTTAAATTATAGCTAGACCATCAATCTGGATATTTACTTGTTTTATTATCGAAATTCGTTGTGGTTATTTTTGAATATATTTTAATGTATTTTTACTTACGCTCTTATCCAACTGAACGCAATCGTATCTTATCACGCCATTAATAAAGCTCTCTGCAATGTGGAACCCCGTGCTTCAGCCACTTAGAAGGGGCCAAGGAGACGATAATATCGGCGACGATATTGTCAGCTCATATTGCCTGTCGTCTGAAGTTCGGACCGCAGCCAGACACATTTCCGCTTCCGCCCCCACTCACAGCTACGATTTACGACCACGGCGAGCCTAGCGGTCACCTCAGTCGTCTGCTGCGCACGAGCGCGGCGGATGCCTCCTTGATAACGGGCTGAATGATTAGCTCGAAACGTCGGAGAATGTCTCTTCCTGCCGCGTGAAAAGCCGTAACATTTTTCAAACATGTTAATAAAGCTATCCAAGTGTTCCAAAATTAGCATAATTTCTCAAGTAAAGAAAATAAATACTACAATAGGAACACCTGGAAGAGATTCAACCGTTACAGTGTTTGTTTACATCTCATAAGAAACCACTTTTGATGCAGGTCATCAACTCGGCGCTGAAGGAGGAGGCGGACATCGAGATCCGCAAGCCGACCGCCGTCCGCCGTCCCACCACCGCGCACCACAAGGTCGGCGTGCGGTAGACAGCAACGCGCGCTCCGCGCGACGACGACCATAGACAACCGGGGCAGGCAGTCTAGTCTCAACCGCGCCATCTCGGTGTCCCACTTCTCCGTCGCCGACTTCTTAGAGGTCTATTGTCAAGATCGTAGTCGCAATTTATGTCCAAAACATGTTAGTCTGACCGTGGCGTCTGAGTCGCGAGGTGATCGAGTTGCGTGGCGTCTGACCTGCGTGGCGTCTGAGAAATTGGCGATGGAGATGTGGATCACCCGTCCACACGCGTGTTTCATCTTCTCTACGAGGTGAGAGATGAATGAAAGTCGATGGCGACGAGTGCATTCCTGATATTTTTATAAAACGCTTTTAGTGTCATTTTAGTCGGAGTATGCTTTTCGAGGCTTGGGGGTGTATATAGCACTGCTGGTCAGTTTTTATAATTCGTTTTGCTTCAGTCAGTTGTTCAGTGCGCGGGGCGATTTTACATAGGATCTGGCAATTTCGAGCAGTCCAAAACTCAAAATAATATCCTTTACTTTTGGAGAGAGGATTATAGGTAGGAAAAATTTGTTGTGAAAGGGCGTTTCGTCCGACTTGTCGCCTAAATTGGCGTTTACGCCCAAACCGATCGACTAGTGCTTTCAAATGTATGGAGCATTCAGAATTAAAGCAGTGGGCGTTAAGCGAAGTAACATTTGCGAGTCCGAGTTTGATTTGACAACTTACGCATCATCGCCGTAAATACTTTGAAGTTGCTGTTTACGCCGACTCCGCGTTGTCATACAAATCGCGAGTTTGATTTTGACATGTTGAAGAAAGTAAGATCATAGAATAAGTAGTAAAACGTATGGGTTTGACGTTTTAACGTAACTTCAAAGTTCCGTAAACGCCAATTTAGGTGATAACTCCGACTTCTCATGCAGACTGCGCAAAAGGACTAGAACTAAAGTTTACAAAACCCATAAGTCTCGATATGCTTTGCAGATTTGCCCTGTAATTGTATTAAAGTGAGTCATTCTCACTAAATAATTCTTCGCACTCAGGACATACAGGCGTATCTCACAATTATAGCTTTTATATAGATATATAGAATAACTATATTAATTTATTTGCTCTATTATTTATGTTTAAACTCTTAGCAACGCTTCTTACCAGGTTATTTTTTACAGCATCATTTGCAGTATACAGGGTGTTAACGGAGTTATGGTCCAAAAGTTAACCACGTGATCCTCGGCATATTTGGAGCAAAAAAGGTAGATAACATTTTTCTGTACGACTGAAAAATAATCGTCCTCCCCATACATTTTGTGTGTAGGTATTTACAAAAATGTATGGGGATGACAATTTTTTTTTCAGTCGTACAAAAAAATGTTATGATCTACCTTTTTTGCTCCAAATATGCGAAGCCACACGTGGTTAACGTTTGGACCATAACTCCGTTAACACCCTGTATTTACTAAAATATGAAAGAAAACAGAGAAACAATCACTTTTTTAACTCTACTGCAAATTTAATAACAATGAGATGCGCCTGTACGTCCCGGGTGCGACAAATTGTTTGTGAACTGTGAAATTATGTTGTGAATTTATTACGTTATATTTATTTAAAAGCAATGTATTTACAAGGGCAACGTCTTGCCAGTATAGAAAATGGTTTGTTTTATATACACTTTTATTTTGTTACAAGTTTTTGTCGCTGATGTTTATAAGTTTTAAAATATGCTTCTTTCGTTGCTCGGAGCTGGTGATATTAATGTAACGATTTGTAACTATTGTATTGTTCGGTGCATGCCAAGAATACATTTAAATTATTAGGTGTGTAGCGATGGAAATAAAATTCTTTTTACTATTCCTAAGAGTTTGGTATGTAAAATCATGTATTTTTAAGTTAATGTAGGCTCCATAATATTGTTACCATAAAAATACCAAAATAACTATAGTTCAATAAATTCAGTTTTTTTATTGTTAGCCTATGAAATTTGTTAAATTTTAATGAATGTCTTACCCCAATGAGAGGGGTTTTCATGTATTAATTAATTTAGCCAAAGAGTAATGATATAAACACATTCCAACATCTTGTCATGTTTGTATAATATAATACTGGTTTTTATGTTACCAGAATATTGGTCAGAATGTGACAGCTCAAAGTGTTAATTTTTTGAGCACGTAACATGACTAATTCCTAACCATAGCGATTTCTAGTCAAAGCAAATGTAATTTGTGCAATGAAAGTGTAATTATTTATAAAAATATTTTGATAAAATAAGTTAATTTGTTGAAATTTTTGAGAACACACTAACGTAAAGAAATTAAGTTTTTGTATCATCGGGGTATTTGGTGTCTCAGATAAAAGTGTTTAGCTAAATGTGGTCATTGGCCATAAAACTGCAAAGAAATGAACAGAATAATTTAAGTATCTTCGCACAAGCATTAATTTCATCTTGTCAAAATGTCACAAAACAATTTCATATTTTAGATTATTTAATATAAAATAGTTGGTTTACTCTATCAGCAGTATTATTTTCCTTATAATATTTGTTTCTGGTATATTAGTTAACGTCATGAAAAAAGCATTAAGGGTGGCATTTCTGGCTACCAAGAACCGAATATTCAGTATCAAGAGTACACAGCGGTTTGATACCTAATTTGTAATCCTAATATTTGTCTATCAAATAGCCTGGGAGCAGGTGTAGATTTTACTTTACGATGGTCAGAATGACATATATCGGTCAGTTGATTCACCAATTTGTGTCAAAAATACATCTCTTCTGCGGTCAATATGCAATCACAGCTCTCATCACAAAATTGTGCATAAAATAGGAATGTTACATTATTATAAATCCGAGTGCAGTGTACTGTCTATGCATGATAAATAAACAAGAAACAATAAATAATAAAAGATATTCCACAGAAGCCAGTAGTGTTGTCATATTTTAAAATCTTATAAATTGTTATTGTTTTACTTTTTTAATATTTATGTTCGATTTTGCATACGATATGTTGTAATATACATTTGTTCATAAAACCGACGCACATGCTTCGTACGAAAAAGTATATTTAACTTTTTAAAAATTGTCATTAGTCACAATTTATCGAAGGAAAAATCTTTATAATTGATATCCTGTATCTTGCCCGAAAACGACGAGTGAGATGGAAGAAATTTGTTAATTTGTTGATTTTATTGTTTATGGGTAAAGCAATGTCGAATTAAGGTTAAAACTTTGTAAATTATATAAATACAGTAGAATCCGGATATAACAACCTTCAAGGGACAGGCGATACTATGTCGTACTAACTTGATGACGTACAAAACGGCAGGATTATTTCTTAAGTACATATGTACTTAACTTACGAATAAATATGTATGTATTATAATTGCGAAAGTTTGATTTTCCCATTTAGGTAAATAAAACATTTTTTAGGATATATAATCACATAAGCTTTATTTTTATGGTTCTTAAAGGGGCTTTAGGAATTTGTCATAACAAGGGACAAACACTAAACTGTGATTCAGGAGCCAATAAGGGGAGAGGTGAAGCGCGCGGGGCGGGCTGAAGTTGGGGCGCCGAGATATTGGTGCATAGGTTGTGTAAACAAAACATTGCGTGTCGTTTGCGTGGACGTATTATCATAATTAATGGTCGCTATAAGAAGTTGGTCCCTTAAACCGGAGTCACACTAAATGGTTATATTTTCTCAATACCTGATTATGAAACCTAACTTGAGTAAACATTATCGTCTTTAAAACCAGTCGTTATAGCCGAAGTCGTTGTATATGAATTCTACTGTAAATAAATTACTAATAGAATAATTTCGATACATATTCAATAGCTTTCGTTAATTAGATGAAGCAAAACATTCTTATTCGCAACCAAAACACCACATCATGACATAACTAAAATTTTCCCCTGCTCCCAGCCTATAATCGAACTTGACGACAAGATCTCAGTTGTGCAGCGTGCATTCGTGAATGTATCGAAGACTTGTTATTTTGATAAAATAAATGTTTGGTGAATGACTGCCCAAGTGTCCTACAAATTAAAATACATGTTCATATCTGAGGTTGTTTTTTTATTTTAAGGACCATTTAAATGTTTAAGAACCGTTTTCGTTGTGCTTGAGACTGGACCACTCCTCTCCGCCGCTCAGAGCTCTACTTGGGCCCTCGAGATGCACGTCACGTCATTACAAGGTATGCTGGCGTCTACACACTGGCTCATTTGGTACTCCCAGGATGCTCGAGTGGCGCTATTTCAGGACCTTCACTTGGTGGAACATCCTGCTCAACTCCCCATACAAGCGGGGAAAGAAGATCACACCCATATTTCTTGTCAGAGATCCAAAATTTTGCTCAAAATAGTTTTATTTGATCGAACTAGATGTCTGATGACAGTTGGCATTGCACAATTGTGTTTGGTTTCTAAGTTATAAGGTCTGAAAGTTCGAATTTTTCGCGTGTTTTATACAATAGCTTTGGAGGTGGATTACTCAAGGATAAAATGTATCCATCTTAAAAAGATTAGTCATCAGACATAGCTTGTTTCATGAACATTTAAAATAAATTTAGTTTTTGTTAGATTTTTGACTACAGCGGTCGTGGTTTACTTTTAGCTATAAGTTGTTTTGTGATTAAATTTTTCGTAAATCTTACAAAATCAAACACTATGCGCATTGTCTGCTTTGTGGACGGACATGTTGCATCCTCCTCATCACGGTGCCTGTCTTTTTCTTTGAAACAGAGAAGGTCCCAGAGCGCAATAGCTCGATTTGTACCGTGCCCGCGAATGAGTTAGTCCCGCCGGGAAGGGACACCTTAAAAGGGAGAGTAAAAAACCGTTAATGTCAACCATGTTTTCATCAGTTGTATATTTATAAAGAACTTAGAATCTATACTCGTAACTACATTAACCTAGGCATTACCTACGTAAGCACTCAAATTGAGTGCCTATTTGTTGCAAACGTTTTTTTGTACCTTCATGTTTTATACACACACATTTTATGTTATCTAGGTACCAAAAAACCCAACTCATTCATACCAAAAGTGGTGTTTCAAGAAGTAAAGCATACCATTATCCCAGTTTATTTCAATGAACCTTTGCAATTCGCATATTTTGGTCACCGACATGAAATGAAAGACCGATTTTTTCATTTGCCATAAAAAAAATGTAGGAAAAGGCAAAACTATTCGCGAAATAAAAGTCATTCATGTAAAAATAACTAAATTTGATTACATATATATATATCACTATCTAGTACTAGACATCTTTAGTAGGTACCTACAGTATATAGGCACATTACTGTATGTTCAGGCTTGCTGCGGTCTAAGTAAAGCTTAGTTATGGCGAGATTTCCCGCCCTATACAAACGTGGAAAGTATATCATGCGCATATTTCTTGTCGGAAATCCTAAATTATGCTCAAAACAATGTGAAAACAGCTTTATTTAATCAGATTATATGCTTGATGAGCTTTGGCATTGTAAAATTGTGTTAAAAACACGCGAAACATTCGAACTTTCGGACATTATAACTTAGAAACCAAACACAATTTAGCAATGCCAACGGTCATCAGACATCTAGTTCGATTAAATAATGCTCTTTGAGCAAAATTTGGGATCTCTGATAAGAAATATGGGCGTGATCTTCTTTTCCCGTTTGTATGGGGAGTTGAGCGGGATGGGCCACCTTAAGTTTCCAAGGTCCAAAAGATCCAAAAGGTCCAAAAGGTTCAGGGATCCAAAATTTTGCTCAAAATAGCTTTATTTGATCGAACTAGATGTCTGATGACCATTGGCATTGTAAAATTGTGTTTGGTTGCTAAGTTATAAGGTCCGAAAGTTCGAATTTTTCTCGCATTTTATACAATAACTTTGGAGGTGGATTACGCAATGATAAAGTAAGAACATCTTAAAAGATTAGTCATCAGATTTTTGTTAGATTTTTGACTACAGCGGTCGTGGTTTACTTTTGGCTATAAGTTGTTTTGAAATTAAAATTTTCGTAAATCTTACCAAATCATACACTATGCACATTGTCTTTTTTGTGGACATGTTGCATCTTCCTCATCACGGAGCCTGTCTTATTCTTTATAACAGAGAAGGTCCCAGAGCGCAACAGCACGGTTTTGTACCGTGCCCGATAAATGAGTTAGTCCCGCCGGTTTGGGCCACCTTAAAGCTAAAATTTGAACGCATGCTTGCTTAACATTTCAAAGATATGAGACAAATTAGTTTTTAGCGGTTACTTTAAATTCGTTTTATACATGACGGGCCACCGTATTGCAGTGAGGAACGGTCACCAAGTTTCTGTTTTTGACGCGTGCTGTAGTTTTAAGGGTCCCATCGCAAAAAGTCTGTGTCTACCAGTCACACGCATTTTGTCTCGAATGGTCCTCCTATTAACGGTTGTTCGAATATTCTAAAAAAATCAAATATATATAAACTCATGTAGTTGTGCCACAACTAATTAATTTTGCTCAAAACGTCATACTTTTTGAGAAAAGGCTAGATTTCTGAAGCCAGCAGTGACGGAACCCTCGACACCTGGACACGTTCACGCTTGACCTTTTTTATATAAGTAACTGCACATGGATGTTGTTGTGTTATTATGGGGTGTTATGATATAACGACTGATCCCTACAAATTCCCGAAGAAAGCAGGTACACCGCGGCCGGGCCTCACCCTTCGAAAATAAAAAAAGATGGCAACTTAAGTACGTACAGAAAATGCAAAAGCTTACAACTAATTTACTTAGGTACCCTATCAAATATAGGTTATGGTGCTGTCTCTACAACAAACACAAAAACAACAATCGTTGTTATTAATATTATGTCTGCCTACGGAACCAATACGTTAAAAATAACTAAATAAATAAATAATTAAATAAATAAGAAAAACAGCTAATCTGGTTGTATGTAGCTGAACGCCCCCTCTTGTGTCCCGCGCCGCCGTCTCTATGCGGATCGGGTGGCGCGAGCCGCGCCCCTGGAGCTGCAATGGGGTGCAGGGAGTGCAGGATCGTTTTGATTAGCTGTTTTTCTTATTCATTTACTTATTTATTTATTTATTTACTTATTTAGTTATTTATAACGTATTGGTTCTGTAGGCAGACATAATACTATCAAATATAGTATGTACATGTTACACAAATATTTTTTGGAACTCAGCGAGGACACAACAAACGTGTAACCACAAGGGGAAGAAGAGAAGAACTATTACATACATGGAAAACAATTCTCAAACATAATAGATCCAATAAGGATTCATCATTCCCTTTTGGGGGAACGGAACCCTAGGAACGAATAAAAAGGAAAATAAAATTCCTTCCATTTTACTTTCATAATATGCTGCTTCATAAACTACTAGCGTATTCAGAGTGGGCGGACAACTTTAGTACGCGTATTAAGGTCGGACTAAACCGGTTTTTGTAAGGTTAGTCCGGTGCTAATCCCGCACTAAGTTTTGATAATACCCTGTAGTTTATGAAGCAGCATATTATGAAAGTAAAATGGAAGGAATTTTATTTTCCTTTTTATTCGTTCCTAGGGTTCCGTTCCCCCAAAAGGGAATGATGAATCCTTATTGGATCACTTAAGTTAAACCCTTTCGTCTCAGAAACTAATATCAAATTACCTTGTCTATGGTCCTTGGGGCTGTAATAAAATCAAGGTAGCTAATTCAACAAGATAAAAAATATGGCCCCTTTCTACCGGGGGTACTTATTTCCCGTTGACCTAGAATCATTAAATTTGGCACGAAGCAAGGTCTCACAGCGCAAGTAAAGAAAAAATTACTAAAATAGTTTATTTGTAGCTATATCCCACCAAACCCCGTGTTGGATCGAGTCAGACTCGCGTTTGTCCGGGTTTTTAGGGTTCCGTACCCAAAGAGTGCCAACGGAACCCTATTGCTAAGCCTTCGCTGTCCGTCCGTCCGTCTGTCACCTGTATCTCGTGAACCGTAATAGGTAGGCAGCTGCAGTTTTCAAAGAGTTTGTATTTATTTTGCCGCTATAACAACAAATAGGTAAAATGAAAAAATACAGAAAACGTCATTTTTTTGTGTTAAATCTTGTACGATGGTACGGAACCCTTCCGGCTCGCACTTGGCCGGTTTTATTTATAAATGTGCGAGTTTTTGTTGTGCCCTGTTCCATTAAAAATATACTAACAACTATTTGTTTGGTGTTGTCCCTCAGACACATTTTAACCAATATGAATAACACATTTACGTATGTGGCGTCAAGTTGTACTTAGGGCCGAGTGCACGAAAGGACAAAACATTAAAATCAACGTCAACGCATGATTAAACACGCCATTTTGCATGGTTAGCAAGGTAGGAACTCCATGCGGTTCTCTAAAAGTGACGTGCTTGAACATTGATTAACTCGGCTGTCTTTTGGTGCAATCGGGGCTTAGAGTCAAAGTGACGTGTTTGAACATTGATTAACTCGTCTGTCTCTTCGTGCAATCGGGGCTTAGAGTCAAATATCACGTCCCGGGCAAGCTACCAGGAAGCCTCTTCCACCGAGTCAGTCCATCTTTGTACGTCCACTAAATCGAAGTTCTCGGATTGAGTTTGAGACCACTCGCGTTGCTGACCGACTTCGTGGCCAAGTTGAGGTTGGACTTGGAGACCGGATCCCTTCCGGGGTCCTTGACTGGTGCCTTGAGGCCCTCCAGGGGGTTGGTTCTGTCGCACGTGGGAGACGTGGAGGGCGATTCGCCACCTTTGCGCTGTCGCAGCGCGTGGAGCCGCTTGAACTCGTCGAATTTCTTGTTGATGTCTATCTCCAGGTGCGCGGACTTTCCCGACACCGCCTCCTCGATGTTCTCTTCGTCCACCTCCTGAAATGTGAACGGTGATGTAAGTAAAAATAAAAAAAAAACACCGGTAGCACTCCGGGAGTGCCGGCAGAAGTGAAAACTTTAGTATTAACGTTGTGTTTAATTATAAGTACAAAAATACTATCATTTATGAGGTAGAATACAATGTTTATTTATTGCGCTATCGTACACAAATATGACAATTTACATGTTATTATTCATAATATTATATCGTTATTTATTTATATATTACATTAATTTTTATCTCTTAGAAAAATCAACTTTCATCCATAATTTCGACGACTTTTTCACCATCGTTTGCTCAGCGCCGCTAAAGAAGTTTTCACTTCAATCTTACGCTTTTTCGATCAGCATCACGTGACCCTGACGCGAGTTTGGAAGTTTTTACCCATCCAACAAAAAGTGCTCAGCGCCGCTAAAGAAGTTTTCACTTCAATCTTACGCTTTTTCGATCAGCATCACGTGACCCTGACGCGAGTTTGGAAGTTTTTACCCATCCAACAAAAAGTGCTCAGCGCCGCTAAAGAAGTTTTCACTTCAATCTTACGCTTTTTCGATCAGCATCACGTAACCCTGACGCGAGTTTGGAAGTTTTTACCCATCCAAAAAAAGTGCTCAGCGCCGCTAAAGAAGTTTTCACTTCAAAAGTAAAAAACATTTATTGAGTAATAATGTACATACATAGTGAATACTGTCCCCTGCACTAGTCGGTGACTGTGCTGCAGAGAGCAGTGGACTGTTGATTTTTACACGGGTAAAGTTAGAGCAGATTTTAATGCACTAGTTCAGTTACATTGTTATTAGGTACATTCTATTTATTTTCTACTATCTGTTAATACTATGAAGTCCAAACAAACAACATAAGATAAACTATAAAACTACAACAAAAATAGTAGGTACCTAAGCGTTGTGTTTCATTACAAGAATAGAAGATAGAATAAGAGTGTGTTTTGTGTGTAAGGGTGTTAGGTTATTTGTGAGAGTGTAGTTGTATTTGTTATGCTGTATACGTGTTCAGTAATGTGTTTCATGCATTTTATGAGAGTATTTTTAGCACCTGCTCAGTTTCATCATATTTTTTCATGCATAACCAATTTTGTAGTGATTTCTGAAACTGTTTTCGTGTCATCTTGTTTAATATATAAGGACCTAGAAATCTGCTGATTGTCCTCGGAGCGGGTACCTGCATCTTGTCGCCAGTTCGTGTTGAATCGTTTATCATTTTCAGAGAGTAGTTACCCTATCAATTCCCCATATTAACTGTTTAATGTTGCACTAGTTTTTTGAAATTTTGGATTAAAAAATACATTGTCAAAATCTATATCTGTATGTTTTAACGTGCCTTTTAAATTGAAAAATATCAGATAAAAACATTGGAAAAAATAATAATACCGCTCAACTCCCCATAGAAACGTGGACAACTCCCCATGCAAACGTGAAACGAAGATCATGCCCATATTTATTACATGCTCAATTCAATATCGATGCATGCTCACCTTTATCTCGCCGAATGTGACCGGCTGGGTGCGGTACCGCTCGCGGTCTCCGCGCTTGTTGCGCCGCACCGCGCGCCTGCGCAGCAGCGACATCGGCTCCGGGTACACCGTGTCCATCTGGAACATTCCACATGCCCCACCATGTACATGCAGCTACTCATTCCTCCAAGTCAGCCTCGCCTCGTCGCCATGCGTGTGAACGTCGCGCAAGCAATACTCTGTGTATGTATTATATATTCTTTGACTCTGTGGTGCAAACGTACGAGCCAACATGTTCCTCCCCATAGGTATTTATTATTATTTCAGGCCAGACCAAACCCTGCTGCTCAACAAGGCGCAGGTGAGGTCTTTTTATGCAACCTGTCATGGATGGCTAATACGCGTACGCTTCATAAAGTCCAAAAAGCACAAGGTCCAAAAAGTTCCAGGAAATTCTTCAATTAGGTTAGGTTAAGTTAGGTTGTATAATATATAACTATTGTTAGTTGTATTTTATTATACACGCGAAAAATACGTACTTTCGGATGTTCTGGTTTTTGGACCTTATGCTTTTTGGACTTTATGAAGGCGACCCCCTAATACCACATAGCTACCTCCGTGGAGCTACCGTAAAGATATAAGCCCAATACACAACATTCCCGAAGGAATTAGGTGGCATGCCAGGACCCTACATTTATGATCACGGCTACATTGAACTGGATGCAAAACGCGAACAATTTTTCATTGACCATCTTCTCATCCAGTGCGATGGTACAAGCCAGGAGAAGTACAGTAGGGGAAGGGGACCTTCAGATTTACATGGATTCAGAACCATGGTCCAACTCAGACCGAGAGGACGAAGAGGTGCATGCACTGGACGAGACTTTGAACCCAGGCCTCTGAAATGAAAGGCAAGTCCATGCGCTACTAACCTACGAGCCGCTCCACATGATTCCAACTACAACTGGACACCCAGGGGTTATAATGGTATGGAATAAATGAGTGATACAACAAGCCATTTTCAGTTTACTAAAATATCTATGCATTGTACCTAAGTGAGGTGAACAAACTTCCCTGTATGACCGCGGTACAACCTGTACCAAAATATCCCGCATTGTCAACCCGGCTAAATGCGGAACATGTGTGGGAGGGCCTGTCACGGCCCACGCGTTTTAATTAACCCTTGACATGGATCAGATTCGGTTAGTGGCCGGGTAAGTGATATGTCCCGCCAAGACACACATACAGGTTGCCTTTTTAAAGCGTGATCAAATTAACAGAAGTGATTGTGTATCGCAATTTTGTTCTAACTCTTTTGCGGAAAATAAAATATCCAATTCAAATTCCTAACCTCAAATCGCAAAATTTGTAGACCAAAACTGGTTTGAAATGATATATAGCATCGATTCTGTTAATTTGACCACACTCTAAAAGTCCTGTAATAGTGTCCAACGATTTTAAAATGTTTATTGTGTTGAGATATATATATTTTTATGGTGAGAATTTTATTGTAAAATAAATTTTACAATTACCACTAGCAAGGGAAAGTCGGACCCACATTTTTTATGTTACTGGACTAACTTTCATTAAATTAGCCTAACACATCACATGGAAACTAGATGCCATGCCAGGACCTTAATCATATTGCTCGGCTACATTGAACTGGATGGAAAACACAGGCAATTTTCATTGCAGCTTCGACCATAATAGATTCAATGCGATAGTACTAACGCGGGCGGGATTAACCCTACTACCTTGTAAGTAAGACTATAGTAGATTCAATGCGATAGTACTTACCCGGGCGGGATTAACCCTACTAGTAGTGTAAGTAAGGAAACTTAAGTTTTACTTAAAATCCGAAGATCGGCCATACTCAACGGGTGAAAACGGTCAACAATGTAGAACTCAAACGCGCTCAGAGTTGCTTCACCGAGCTTACTGGCCTGTAAGGTGTCGTCGCTCCACCGGGCTTCAGAGGCCGATGAATACATATCCTGACTTCAACATATCTGATGACCTGATACTGGATGGTTTAATAATTCAAATATTATTTTTATTTGTCGTCTGCATAATAAGTAAAAGTAAGTAAATGTTGGCAGGATCTAGGACTAAGACATTTTGTTTGCTGTTGTCGCACAGAAAGCACTAGAACCACTCCTAAAAGCCGGCCAAGTGCAAATCGGACTTGCACACGAAGGGTTCCGCACCGTAGTACATGACTTAACACCAAAAATATCACGTTTTTACATATATTATGTATGTACCCTTTACATTTTATTTATTTTTTATTTAACCAAATTTGTTGTTATAGCGCCAAAATAAATACACAGTCTGTGAAATTTTCAGCTGACTAACTATTACGGTTCATGAGTGTTTCGTATATGCGTACGTAATAAATTATGTTTGAAGGAATGATAAAACTATAATTAGGAATAGGTAAGCACTTACATTTTTGATGTGTCCTTTAAAAACACTTACCCTGGCCAGGGATACACCTTAGATTTGTTATTATTTATTATAGTACACACTACGTATTTGTAATTGACTGTTTTCATGAGTCTTCACCCAACTTTGTCCAGTGCTAACGGCTGACTGCGCGCGCACGTTATTGCATATTATTTTTGAAGGTAGGTAGGTATTTAGGAAAAGGAATGACAGATCTTAAACGCGCAAGTATCTAACATTACCCCTCACCGAAATCTCATAAGATTTCCACCTGGAAAATTGTTAAGATAAATTAAAAACTAAGTTAGTAGTTAGAGTTAAATAACTCGTTTGATAAAACAATGCTTCAATATTCGGAGGTAAGTGGACTGTATAAAGAAAAAATAAATTAAAATTACCTTATAAACTAACATGCATTATATAATGAACAAACTGATATATTTAGGGATCATTAATAGGAAGTGGACACAACTTGACCACTGGTCTTTTTAATTCCCCTGTGGGCGTTCTTAATGTTACAACACGGACAACACTGTCATGACCTGGATGTAGCTGTTTGACGCGACCAAGACACCACTTTTGAGGTGGCGTCTGGTCAGATTGTATTAAAACCAAATCGTCAATCTTCAAATCTGTACAATTTGCGTGCCATTTGGTTCTCTGCTGTAAGGTATGCAAATATTCTTGACGCCATCGCTTCCAGAACCGCTGCGTGCACTGTTGAAGAATTTGCCACCTTGTAAGACGATTAATTGAGATGTCGGCAACATCATTCTCAGGCACGTAAACCAGCTCACGTCCAACAAGAAAGTGACCCGGAGTCAATACATTAAATTCGTTCGGATCATTTGACAAACTGCATAAAGGACGAGAATTTAATATAGCTTCAATTCGGGCAAAAAGTGTGCTTAATTCTTCGAAGGTCAGTGCTGTGCTACCCAAAACCTTTTTCAGATGTCCCTTTGCGGCCTTTATTCCAGCTTCATAAATTCCACCGAAATGACTTCCTGCAGGTGGATTAAATGACCAATGAATTTTCCGAAATGACGAACTTTCAATCAATGCGTTACATTGAGACTTAAGAAATAGCGATATTTCGTCTAAATGCTTTGCCGCGGCAACAAACGTTTTGGCATTATCAGACACTATAGTGTGAACGATCCCTCGTCTTGCTACAAATCGGTCAAGAGCCGCTAGGAAGGCATCGAGAGTTAACGAAGAAACGACTTCCAAGTGAATGGCTTTTGTAGCAAAACAAACAAATAAGCCCAGGTATGCTTTGTGAATTTTGGCATTTCGGCGTGCACTATCCTTGATAGAAAACGGTCCCCCCATATCAATCCCTACCGTGTGGAAGGGATGAACTATCTGAGACCTGCTTGGAGGTAAATCTCCCATTATAGGTTGAATAGATTTAGGATTTGCCTTAAAACATGTCATGCATTTAGTCAATCGGGATCTTATAACACACCTCGCAGAAATAATCCAATATTTTTGGCTCAAAATGCTTTGTAAAGTGTGCGGTCCACAATGCAAGTAAACCTTATGATAGTAATCGATTAGAATACGTGTGAGGTGTGCATTTTTAGGAAGCAATAATGGATGTTTTGTCTTGTAGGGTAGATCAGACCTGGTCAATCTACCCCCCACCCTGAGGAGACCCACGGGATCCAGAAAGGGGTTTAATTTCCGCAAAGCGTTGCTGCAAATTTTTCCTTCTCGTAAAGATGCAATATCTGCTGCGAAATACTTTCTTTGGATAATTTCTATAAGAATATGGTGCGCATTATTTACTTCGATTGTTTGTAATGGGGTACTGATGCGTGGAAGTTTACGTGTACAATTATTTATAAATCGGAGGCACCAAGCAACAACCCGTTGTAGTTTAATGAACGATGAAAATTTTGACATTATTGACTTCTCAAAAAAAAGCTTGAAGTTAAAATTATCGGAATCTCTTGTGTGAATCTGAGTGGATATTTCAAGTAATGTAGTTGTGTTCAATTTAGCCTCAGGAAAGTTATCAGTTTTGAACGTTTGAACAGTTCTGACGGGCCACAAGTGTTTTGGTTCGTACAACCAGTGGGGTCCATTGAACCATTCAGTGCAAAGCAATAACTGCTCAGGTTGTGCTCCACGTGAGCCAATGTCTGCCGGGTTATTCTCGCTATTGACGTGGTACCACTCCGGTTTTGGTGTACAATCATTGATCTTCGTAATTCTGTTTGCAACAAACTTTTTTAACTGAAATGGTGATGTATTTAGCCAACATAATACTACAGATGAATCTGTAAACGCGAGATACTCATCTATGTTGACGTGCCCATGCAATATTTCGTTACTGTAAGTCACTAACTTAGACAACAAATGTGCTGCCATGAGTTCGAGCCTCGGGATCGATATAGTATTTAAAGGAGCAACTTTCGATTTTGCCAACATAAGGTTAACCCTGATACTACCAAAACTATCTGAGCTTCTCAAATAAATAGCAGCACAATAACCAGTCGACGAAGCATCGCAGAACCCTATGAGCTGACACTGTGTATAGTGCGATAACAATAGGTGACGTGGGTGATTTATATTTGAAAGTAAGTGCAAATGAGATAGAAAATCAACCCATTCATCCTTTAGAGGTGATGGAAGCACATCATCCCAACCAATGTTTTTTCTCCACAATTTTTGCAAGAAACACTTGGCAAAACATACACATGGTGCTACGAGACCCAACGGATCAAATAATTTCGCAATCTGGGATAAAATAACTCGTTTTGATGCTGTGGCGTCGACCTTTGATGTGAAAAATGAAAAGCAATCGAGTTCTGGCTTCCAAAGCAACCCTAAAACTTTTATGCCTACATTTTGATTATCATCGAATTCTATGGGCGTTTCGTGATGTGTTTTGGGTAACGTAGATAAAAACGCCTCACTATTACTACACCATTTCCTCAAGGCAAATCCCCCACAATTTAACAAAGATATCAATTCTTTCTGCAGATGAATTGCTTCCTCATAAGTGTCGACGGACCACAACAGATCATCCATATAAAACCCTTGCTTCAATATTTTCGAAGCATCAGGGAAATTTTCGCACTCGTCATTTGCCAATTGATGTAATGTTCGTATGGCGAGATAAGGCGAGCTAACAACACCATACGTAACGGTATTTAATTGGTACAAACTAATCGGAACATCTGTTGAACTTCTCCATAAAATATGTTGGAATGTCCGTTGCGCTGGGTTAATAAGTATCTGCCGATACATTTTTGAGATGTCACTCGAAAAACAAATCTCCTTTAAACGAAATTTTGTGAGAATGTCAGTTATATCTGCCTGCAATTTAGGTCCCGTATACAATATATCATTTAATGATTTGTTTGATGTCGTTTTAGCCGAGGCATCAAAAACTGCTCGATATTTTGAGGTACTACTCATAGGCTTCATAATGCAATGGTGTGGTATAATGTAATCAGAATGGACCTCCTGTGGTTTCCCGAGCAAAGTCATGTGTCCGAGATCTTCATATTCTGTCATAAATCGTACGTATTCCTTTTTCAAATCGGGCTGTCGCGATAATTTACGTTCTAAGTGTTAAAAACGTATAAGAGCCTGTTTAAATGAGTCTCCTAATTCGGAGCTAGGCGACTTAAATGGATATGACGTCACATACCTGCCAGTTTCATCACGGTAGTGCTCGCTACGAAACATATTTTCTACCGTTAGATCTTCCGGATTATCAGGTATTTTTGTTGGTGTTTCCTCGATCTCCCAAAACCTGCGCAAAGTCATGTCTATATTTTTTACCGAAGAAAATAATGTGGTAGCGTCAGAATTGTGAATCTGACTTAGCTTCAAAGACCCTCCGATTACGTAGCCAAAAATACTTTTCATGGCTACCGGAAGTCCGGTTTTTTCCGGACGAAAACTATTACCTAGGTAAATAAAGGGGAATAAATCACCCGCCAACAGCATTTCAATATTTCCTGGCTGATCATACGTCGGGTCGGCCAACAATAAATGTTTATAGTGCTCGGTGACACCTTCAGGTAAAGACATGGACGGCATGTCACTTGAGATTTTAGATACTACGACAGCGTCCGTCTTTAATAATGGTTCGAGGCAGTTTCGCGGCTTCACTGTGCAACTGATCATTCCAAAATCACGTACTCTTTGACCGCCTAACCCAGATAGGTTAAAATTACATTTTCGTCTTTGAAGGCCGAGTCTTTGAGCGCAAGCGTTAGTGATGAACCCCGATTGAGCTCCTGAATCAATTATCACTCTGACGGGTTGAAAGGTTCCCGAAAAATCTGCAACCATAACGACCGCCGTTCCCAGCAAAACTGTAGCGTTGCTCGAAGCGCAACTCATAGAAACGACATCTCTGGAATCGGAATCAGTCAATCGGTCGGATTGGTTTACGTTCGGTAGCCGCGGAAGTGACGGCTGCCGCGGAGGCGGCGGCGGCGGTGCGACGAGACCGGTTGCGCGCGTGCAGGAGCCGTCTATATGTAACGTATGCGAATGCTTACCGCCACACACAGCGCACGTAATTTTTGATGTACATGTATCAGAAGTATGGGAACCCTTCAAGCAATTCATGCACAGATTTAATTTAATTATATGGTCCATTCTTTCAGCAGGTTTTAAATTTAAATAACTGAAACATCTTTGAATTGTATGGTTAGTTTTAGAGCAGAACATACACGGAGTTTTCACTGATTTATTGTTCATATTAAATTCGCCATTGGACTCGGCAGCTAAGCATGCCTTACTCATATTTCTTGGAGTTACATTTAAACAACTTTGTGCTTTATTTACCGGAGTCTTAGCACTCAAGCAAGACATTTCCAGCACTCTAATATGTGCGGCAATAAAATCCGCTAATAGGTCAAAAGTAGGTATCTCTTTTGGATCGGCCTGTAATTCGAAATGACGTCTTGTATCCGGCTCGAAGGACCAAATGTTTCGTATATGCGTACGTAATAAATTATGTTTGAAGGAATGATAAAACTATAATTAGGAATAGGTAAGCACTTACATTTTTGATGTGTCCTTTAAAAACACTTACCCTGGCCAGGGATACACCTTAGATTTGTTATTATTTATTATAGTACACACTACGTATTTGTAATTGACTGTTTTCATGAGTCTTCACCCAACTTTGTCCAGTGCTAACGGCTGACTGCGCGCGCACGTTATTGCATATTATTTTTGAAGGTAGGTAGGTATTTAGGAAAAGGAATGACAGATCTTAAACGCGCAAGTATCTAACAATGAGATACAGCCCTGTGACAGACGGACGAACGGATGGACGGACGGACAGCGGAGGCTTAGTAATAACCCTATTTGTTGGGTACGGAACCCTAAAAAGGAGAAATCATACCTTTAATGCTCCTTACAAGATGGCAAAAGACAAGCAGCAAAATGTCAGATATAAGCTATAATTAAAAGTGATTACAACAAGTGCGAGTCAGGCTCGCACACGAAGGGTTCCGTACCATCGTACAAGATTTAACACAAAAAAACAGGTTTTTTCCCTTTAATTCTTATTATTTTAAAATGTTACCCATTTGTTGTTATAGCGGCAAAATAAATACACACTCTGTAAAAATTTCATCTGCCTAGCAATTACGGTTCATGAGATACAGCCCTGTGACAGTGACGGTGACGGACGGACGGACGGACGGACGGACAGCGGAGGCTTAGTAATAGGGTTCCGTTTTCACGCTTTGGGTACGGAACCCCAAAAACCACAGTAATATCAAAACTTTAGTTTTCATATAAAATGCGAAGAAACTTTTCCCCCGGCGTATATTCTGAAATGTAAATTGCACCGCCAGTTTTGGACTTTTATGACCATGACATTAGCAATCTATCCCCTCCTCTTTAATCTATGCTTACGGGCACTACAATTTTGGGGCTCTTTTCAGAAGTTAGATTCCAATGCTTAAGGTGGCCCATCCCGCTCTACTCCCCATACAAAAGGGGAAAGAAGATCACGCCCATATTTCTTGTCAGAGATCCAAAATTTTGCTCAAAATAGCTTTATTTGATCGAACTAGATGTCTGATGACCGTTGGCATTGTAAAATTGTGTTTGGTTTCTAAATTATAAGGTCCGAAAGTTTGAATTTTTTGCGCGTTTTATACAATAACTTTGGAGGTGGATTACGCAATTATAAAGTAAGAACATCTTAAAAAGATTAGTCATCAGACATAGCTTATTTAATCAAGATTTATTATCTATTTGGTTTTGGTTAGATTTTTGACTACGGCGGTCGTGGTTTACTTTTAGCTATAAGTCGTTTTGAAATTAAAATTTTCGTAAATCTTACCAAATCATACATTATGCACATTGTCTTTTTTGTGGACATGTTGCATCTTCCTCATCACGGAACCTGTCTTATTATTTGAAACAGAGAAGGTCCCAGAGCGCAACAGCACGGTTTTGTACCGTGCCCGCGAATGAGTTAGGCCCGCCGCGTTGGGCCACCTTAAATGCAGATGTCGCTAATTCAATGACCTCAAATCTCCGTGGTTGACTCTCAGTGAAACACGATACATATGTGAGTGCAGTATACGCGACCCGTCCCGTCACACGTCAGCTATCTACGACGCTCGCCAGAAATACTCGAAGCAGGCGCAGTGTGTCAAGGTGGATGGACGTGTTTGTCAACACGGCACCAGCCATATAATATGGCCCATATTATACTTTATTCTCTTTCGCTAGAGGGATGGCGGTCTGTTTCGTGGGTGTTCTTACAAGCAAGAACAGACGCGTACTTTTATATTTTTTATTGATTATGTGAAAAATTAGTGGTTCCACTTGTTAACATTGAAAATGCTTTTTCGATCGCTTCAATGGGTACCCATTTTTAAGAAAATAGCGTCCTCGATTATAAAGATATTAGAGACATGAAAATGGTTCGAAAGATGCTGTACTGAAAGGGCTGAAATAGTGCGTAAAATAGTTGTAAATATATATTTTTTAGGGTTCCGTACCCAAAGGGTGAAAACGGAACCCTATTACTAAGCCTCCGCTGTCCGTCCGTCCGTCCGTCCGTCCGTCCGTCCGTCCGTCTGTCTGTCTGTCACAGGGCTGTATCTCAGTAACCGTAACAGATAGACAGCTGAAATTTTCACAGAGTGTGTTTTTATTTTGCCGCTATAACAACAAACAGGTAAGATTAAAAAATAATTAAAATTAAAGGGGGCCCCCATACAAAAACGTGATTTTTTTGTATTATTTTTTTTACGATGGTACGGAACCCTTCGTGTGCGAGTCCGACTCGCACTTGACCGGTTTTTAAAGTTATCAGGTACATTTTAAAGGCCCTCAAAATGATACGATTCTCGTTTCGGTAGGATTGTAATGAATGGTAGATGTTTACCCCTCTCAAAACTCCATAAAATCAATGTAAATGTGACAAATCTGAAAGGCACTTTGTGTCCAAGGACGATATAAATAAACAACAAATAACAAATACTAGATATTCTGTGGTTTTACTTCTTCAAGCTGTCAAAGTCAAACTCGGATTTGTATGAAAACGCGGAGTCGGCGTAAACGGCAACGTCGACGTATTTACGACAACGTTGATTAAGCGGTCAAATCAAACTCGGACGCGCAAATGTTAGTTCGCGCGCGCTCTTCAATTTCTCCATACATTTGAAAACGCCAGTCGATCGGTTTTCCGTAAACGCCAATGTACCCAAAGGGTGCCAACGGAACCCTATTACTAAGCCTCCGCTGTCCGTCCGTCCATCCGTCCATCCGTCCTGTCCGTCTGTCACAGAGCTGTATCTCATGAACCGTAATGGGTAGGCAGCTGAAACTTTCACAGAGTGTGTATCTATTTTGGCACTATAACAACAAATGGGTAAAATTTTAAAGTAATAAAAATGAAATCCCCCATACAAAAAACGTCTTTTTTTGTGTTAAGTCTTGTACGATGGTACGGAACCCTTCGTGTGCGAGTCCGACTCGCACTTGGCGGGTTTTTTAACTCCACTGATTGTAAAGCTAAATGAAGTAATTTTCAATGCGCCGGAAGGTCATTTTATTTATTTATTGGCTTACATGCAGGATTGAATCAAGGCATGTGATATGTATTATGTATGATCGACCGTAAAGCAAGGTTCGTTCGTTATGAACGAGCAGCCGAATCCGGTATGTAAATATGTTAGTTTACATTATAACAAATAGTGTTTTTTCTACAACCTTTTATTTAACTTGCAATGTTTATTCACCGGTTTCGTTTAATAGATTCGTTTTGTGATGCATTTAAGTAAAAAAAGCCTTTTTTGTCGTTTTGTTCAATTCCTCATGTACTCGAATTGTTGGTTATTGTTTATTCATTATACATAGACAGTACACTCGGATTTGTCATATATTATCATTAGCAGTTCGGCAATCCCAGCGAAGAAGAACTGGCAAGAAACTCCGCTGATTTTTTTTTCCAACATCCACTTAGTCTAAGTTTACAAAAGTATTTAGGATCACAGGTAAAAAAAAAAACACTAAATTAATATGAATTGGCGAGAATGAACAATTCATGTCGTATGCGACAGTCCATGACAAATATCAGTTTATTTGTAAAGACCATGCCCTCCATCTAACATTTTTCCAATTGGAGCAAGCTAGTCCCTTCAAACAGCACCCGTTCACGAACGTCATGCCACGAATAACCTTATACCGCATTGATTAGTAGTATTTTTGACAGCAAAAATACCGGAGTAATAGCGATGGCTTACAAGTTTATTAGTAAGGCAGTATATGTATACCTACATTAAAGATGTAAAGAAGTATTCCCACCAGCTGGTATCGGTAGTAAGCACTCGTAGGTACCGATTACCGATCGGTCGGCGTCAGATTTCCCGGGAAATTCCCGGCCTATTTATAACTTTCTCCGGCTTTATCTCTACTTATTGCGCCTACGGGAAATCCAAAGACTCAGAATTAGCGTGAAGTCAGAATTACATTAAAGGTGGCCCATCCCGCTCAACTCCCCATACAAACGGTGAAAGAAGATCACGCCCATATTTCTTGTCAGAGATCCCAAATTTTGCTCAAAATAGCTTTGTTTGATCGAACTAGATGTCCGATGACCGTTGGCATTGTAAAATTGTGTTTGGTTTCTAAGTTATAAGGTCCGAAAGTTCGAATTTTTCGCGCGTTTTTTACAATAACTTTGGAGGTGGATTACCCAATGATAAAGTAAGAACACCTTAAAAAGATTAGTCATCAGACATAGCTTATTTAATCAAGATTTATATTCAATACGGTTTTTGTTAGAGTTTTGACTACAGCGGTCGTGGTTTACTTTTAGCTATAAGTCGTTTTGTAATTAAAATTTTCGTAAATCTTACCAAATCATACACTATGCACATTGTCTTTTTTGTGGACATGTTGCATCTTCCTCATCACGGAGCCTGTCTTTTTCTTTGAAACAGCCGTGCCCGCGAAAGAGCTAGTCCCGCCGGGTTGGGCCACCTTAAGAAGTAGTTGCTTAGGGTAGACGGATACAACAAAGCATGGAATCATTAATAACAGTCATTAGATGTTTCGCGTCACGAATAAAATTAGAATTCGAACTATGTAACTACATTTTAGGCGTTTTGGACTAACTCGTGGCTACGCTGCCTTCCAACAAATGAGTTTTGATAGTTACTCCCGTGCTGTTTTATGCTAGCTTACATGGACGGCTCATACCACACAACTACCGTTATGATATAAGCCCAATACACCACATTCCCGAAGGAATAAGGTGCCATGCCAGAACCTTCCCTTTATGAGAATGGCTACGTTAGACTGAATGGCAAACACGGACAATTTTTCATTGCCGCTTCGACCATCTTTTCACCCCTACCACCTAGTAGGGGAAGGAGACCTACAGTTTTACATGGATTCCGAACCATGGAATGGTTCGCATTCGTGACTAAATGCACTTATCAAACTCAGAAAGAGAAAGAGAAAGGTGCATGAACGGGTGAGGATTTGAACCCAGACCTCTGGTATGCTAGGCAAGTCCCTGCGCCACTAGGCTACGAGCCGCACAATTTGTTGCAGACCAATTCGTAAGACTTCTGTTTGTAAACGTGACATGGTGGACGCAACAATCCATTTTCGTTTTACGGTAGAATTGTGTTGAAATGAATCCGATTCACGTGGCTGATACAAAAGACCCTTTGGTCACGTGCGTTGGACGACCAACCACCTGGATTACATTACATCCAAAACTAAGTTAAGTCCTACCAAAAGTATACATTGACGTCAAATATTCACATTAAAATAAGTATAAAACATGGTTGAAATAACGAGGTCGAATTTAGTCAGCTGCTGGAACTTTTCACCGAGTCCTGATTAATTTTAATTGACACTTAAGAGGCCTTAGAACCGATTATATTGTTTTAGTGTTTTAGTATAGGTCAAAAAGGTCATTAAGACGAGTATTAAATCAGATTGCACAGCACACACACTTTGTTTAAGCATATGTACTCGAAATCGAATTAAAAAATTGAATACATATCTGTATATCCATATCACTGCATTCAAACTGCAGGGCAAGCACAAAACGAAATTCTCTCAGTCCCTTCAAGAAATACTTAAATCCGAATTGTCATTTCATACTTCAAAAGCGTGACAGGGAAAGAATGGATTGTAGCATTCTTTAGCGTATGTCAGTTCAAAATTGTGTGACATGACCCATCCTCCAGAAGCCAGCTAGCTATAAAAAAATTGCGTTTCCCGTGCGAAGCCGGGCCGGCTCGCTAGTATTGTATAAAGTAAAATATATTGTAAATGAAATTCTTTAAGAGAGTGTTAGCACCTAATTGCATTCAGTCCCATAAAGGCGTAAGTAATAAATTATTTAATTTAATTTAAAAGTAACTACAACGAATTTCTATAATCAAAAAAATAGATTTGAAGATTTGATGGTCTAGACATAATTTACAGACAAAACTGTAAGACCTCGATGCTTTGATTGCTCAGACAAATGAAAAATGTATACAAATGCATAAACACATTTTTAACAAAGAAGGGGAGCCTCAGATATTTATAATTGTAAGATTCAAATACAGCTAAATAACCAATTTTTATTTCATATTTTTTTAATTTAAAAACCTTTGTTGTTATTTTTAAAAATATTAAAATGTGCTTTCATGTACGCCCTTATGGAACCGAATGTGATCGGGTGATAACACCCCCTTAAATATAATATGTATACTATATATATAAATAATTATTTTATATATCATGTATTGACTTGATACACTTCATTCGTATCAAACTTGACGAGGGCTTTATACACCTGACAGATTAAGTTGACGACGGCTTTTACACCAGAGAATACTTGTAATGCTATACATTACATTAATTTAAATTATTGCATTAGTAAATTTGTTAGTTGTAAGTAATTTAAACTGAGGGTTGCTGTTTCTATTGTTCTTTGTTCTTTGCCTTGATCTGTTCTACCAAGGAATTGCTTGGCAGTAGTATTTAGATCTAAGTGTGTATTTCATAATTGTGGCCGGAAAAATATGTTATGTAAACCCATGAAGTTTCTTTGCGGGTTCTTTTTCACTGTGTAGATCGAATCCGCGGATCTTTGTGACGTAACTAAGTGTAGTGTGACTACCAAAATTGTTTAAATAAATGAAATGAAAAATCAAATGAAACTAATGGACACAATATCGGTTAAAACAGCTTCGCATAGATTTAATTTTTTCCATTTACAATCTATATTTCCCTGTGGAACCATCTCGTCATATTGTTCGAATACGATTTCATACTTTTATGTCCTTTTAAAATCGGATAACCTTATCTGGGACTTGAAGAGCTGTCGTTCATGTACCTTCTTAAGGCTCCAACTGACTCCAGCGCTCAGCTAACAAACGATAAGGGGGGTCTCCGGAATCGTTGCGTTTGCATTAGGGGTTCATTGTTGTATGCGCGTGAATATCGAGCGGGACGAAGCGAAAATTAGGTTTTTCTAACGTGAATTAATAGATGTTTTAAGCTTAATCACTAGATAAATATGTCATCTTGTACAACAAAAAAGAAAATTGTCTAAATCATTTATAGTTTCCAAGCGCCGGCTTGAAAACCTAGTAAAAAACAAGTAAATAGGTGTTTACAAACACATATTTTTTAAATAATATAAGCAACTTATTAAAACCGTTTTACGGTCATACACTAGATAATAGTCTAATCTTTGATATTCACATTTATCTTCCAGTGTTTATTCTTAACCGATGCTGAAATAGAATAAAAATAAACACAAAATATTGGAGGTTAGCGTCATAGGGAGCCTTAACGGCCACGGCGTTCCGGTTTCGTGCAAGGACACGCCGCTTACTAGCCAAGCTGGTTAATTTTGTATGCCAAAATGTTTACTTTATAGCGGCGGGCATCGGTTGCAGCCTCGGGCTATTCTCGAATCCGCTGAAGTGGCTGAACGATGCTTGGGTTCATTTATATATAATGAGTGGCCGAATGTTTAAAAACATGCACCAACACGCAATCGAGGTACATTTTCATCAATGGTCGTTTACATAACACGTCGTTATTGTAACATATCTTTAAATTTATTCAAAAGTTATTCATCATCATTGTTGTTTTATTGTTTATTCATCATCCATAGATAGTACACTGCACTCGGATTTGTCATATTTTATCATTAGCCAGTTCAGCGTTTCCAGCGAAGAAAAACGGGCAAAAAACTCCTGTGGTTTTTTTTTAAAGTCCACTTAGTCTAAGCTTACAAAAGTATTTGCCACTGCTTACAATCACAGGTAAAACACAAGATTAATAATAATTGACGAGAATCAACAATTCATGTCGTATGCAACAGTTCATGACAAATATCAGTTTATTTGTAAATACCATGTCCGCTATTTAACATGTTGCCAATTGGAGCAGGCCAGTCCCCACAAACAGCACCCGTTCACGAGCATCACGCCGGGCACAGCCATCGCCTCTCTCAACCATATTTTAGGGAAAGAGGCGACCTGAACCCAGCGTCACCGCAATATTTCGGGCAGACTCGAACCGCCGAGCCGTGACGATGGCAAGACTCCGGATGGCTTCACTCTTCCGCCGTGGAAGCAGGGGGAGCCATTGTCGTCGGGCGGCCGGTTAAACGTCAGCAAAGGCGGATCTTTTAAAACATAACAAATGCGGTTTAACAAAATACGAACTACGAATTCGTCTCCAAAATGCTAGTTAAAACCGGCCAAGTGCGAGTCGGACTCGCACACGAAGGGTTCCGTACCATCGTACAAGATTTAACAAAAATATTCACATTTTTTGTCTGCGGCAAAATAAATACATAATCTGTGAGAATTTTAGCTGCCTAACTATTAAGGTGTATGAGATGCAGCTCTGTGACAGACGGACGGACGAACGGACAGACGGATGGACAGCGGAGGCTTAGTAATAAGGTTCCGTTTGGTAGCCTTTGGGTACGGAACCCTAATAAAAAGCTGAGCAGGCTGCTCATGGAGTCGTCTGAGGACAAACGTGCGTCCATTGTCTTAGGCCGCGTTCATAGGAAACCGATTGTCAGCCGCCGACTGTGAGCAGGCTCCCTGTGAGCCCCAGACTGAACGTGAAGTCAAGCTACACTTTTCGTTCATACTATGCCGACAATACGCTGTAGCGTACAATGCGCCACTCGTATGAGCGAAAATAGTCAGATGTTTACTGAATGCGTACGCTGATTCTTCACATCAATGGGGCTCAGTGCTTCGAGTGTCTCGCACTGTTAAACGATCTCTCAGTTCGCATGAGGTTTCTTAGCATAACTATCGATTTTTTTAGTTTTGACGGATCTCTGGCAACTGGGTTGCTGATTAGGGTTCCGTACCCAAAGGGTTCCAACGGAACCCTATTACTAAGCCTCCGCTGCCCGTCTTTCCGTCCGTCTATGACAGGGCCGTATCTCATGAACCGTAATAGGTAGATAGCTGAATTTTTCACAGAGTGTGTATTTATTTAGCCGCTATAACAACGAATAGGTAAAATTCAAAAATAATAAAAAAGCAATATAAATAACGTATTTTTTTAAAATCTCGTACGATGGTACGGAACCCTTTGTGTGCGGGTCCGACTCGCACTTGGCCGGTTTTTTATATTTAACGCTCGCTGGAGCATTGTGTGCGATACAGCGTATTGTCAGCCTAGTATGAACGAAAAATTCAGTCTGACTTCACGTTCAGACTGGGGCTCACAGTGAGCCTGCTCCAAGTCGGCGGCTGACAATCGGTTTGGTTTGAACGCGGCCTTAGACAGAAGATCAGCCTAGCCATTCAGCGGGGGAACGCGGCGTCCGTCATCGGCACATTGCCAATTGCGCCGTTGATGGAGGAATATTTGTATCTATAGTTAGGTTTATTTCCTTTTTATTCAGTTAATTGTATCAATGAGTAATTTTATCAAGTAAACGTTATGCAGTTGTGGAGACATGAAAAGGTGGGTCAGGTCTTGAGACCCACGGCTGCGCAGCTGCTCTCTTCTAGTCGTGATTTGAATGTTGTATATATAAGTGTTAACTCAGGTGGAAACTTCGTTGATGCGATATAGACTTCATGTCTAGCTGGTAGCGCCATCTAGCGCCCGCCATGTTAACTAGCTTCTATGCATCTGTTTGTTGCATTTGTGGCATGTGAAACTAGCAGCTCTCAGGAGAGGGCGCTAAGTCGCTACACAGTATTTTGTTAAATGGTGTTTATAATCTTAAAGGCCTTTTCACCTACTGCTGATTAGCTTAATCGTCACAAATTAGGGCACCCGGATATTTCTTGTATTTGATGGTAAGGTAACGACTAGTCTGATTTTGTAAAATTCCTGTATTTAGAAGTATTTTTAACAGCAAGGGGGATATGTAACTCGTTATGGCTGAAAGGTATAAGATTGTTTTTATTTAATCCTTCTAAATAACAGAAATAATGGAATTGAGAGGTAAAAATTGTCCTTTTAGAAATATTTTTTATTTCGACGATTATGCAAGTATTTGGACAAAATGGGGATGTGTACCTTCGTACATTCTATAAGTTCAGTATTTTTTCAATGTTTAACCACCAAAAGCTTTACTGTAATCGACTTCAGAAAAACGTTAATTTTTAGGTATTTATAGGTAGGTAGGGCCTTTCTTAGCAGCTTGCAATCAAACCTAGTACAAGATAATCAGCACTTTAGTAATAAAGGCTCTTTAGTGTCGATTAAAACAAATGAGCACTTGGTGAAAACCAGGCCGTCTTCTTTAGGACCGCTATTGTTCACCTGTAAATTGGATGCTATGTTCGTGACAGTGGCATTAGATGACCTTCAGCGACGTGCCAACAGGTTAGGACCACCGGCTATATTGGAATGTCTCGTTCGTTCATTTGGCGGACGGCAGTGGAGGATCAAACATGCCGCCGACATAGGGTTGCCATCTCTAAAATTTGGCAACCAGGACGGACGTGAAAATACGCGTGAATACACCTGATTTTAGAGCCCAGAACCCGGACATGTCAACAGGTTTCTTAAAAAGTCAGACAATTTGTAAACCCGGACTACAATGCTCCCCGGATGCCGTCTACGGTTGGGAAACCCGGACGGATGGCAACCCTACGCCGACATATGTGCGGTCTAGGTCACATGAAACAATCAGTGCATGTGGTAATCTAGTTAGCTGTGAATCGAGGCTCGTCCAATATAATAAAACCGGCCAATTGCTAGTCGGACTCGAGCGCGAAGGGTTCCATACCATCGTACAAGTTTTAAAAAAATCACGTTTTTGTGTATTATTTTACCTATTTGTTGTTATGGCGCCAAAATAAATACACATTCTGTGAAAAAATCAGCTGCCTATTACGGTTCATGAGACCTGCCCTGTGATAGATGGACGGACGGACCGACAGCGGAGGCCACTAAAAAACGGAATAAATACTTTTACCGGCTAGACTAGCAAAATAGCCCTATGTGCGTCGTGTGAAGTGGGTATGTGTGTACTTCACATATTTGATTTGCGACAAACATTTTACTGTAACAGTCATACTAATACCACATCATATTTATGCAGGGGCATACTTATGCCAAGATTTGATAAATATTTTTTCCTTTGCATTTGTGATTTTCCTATTCAACAAACAAGCGCACAGGAAACCATGATTAACTCATAGAAATGAAAAAATTACAACTTACTTATTTACGCAAAAATATGGCTTCGTTTAGTAAGAAAAGTTAATTGAAAAGTCCGCCTGCGTAACCGTTGCTTACCTGCGTCACGCCCGAGGTGAAAACAAGCGTTCACAGAAGTTACGTGACCAAAACAGACGACCACGAAATTCAAAGGGCTTTAAAAAAACATACACATTTATTATTTACTATCTGAGGTACCCGGCTCCGCTCGGGTCAATGTCGATACGGACTGATGTCGGGCTGTACCTAAGCGACTTCTTCCCCTACCTCACCCGCCGTGCGTCGGACCTATTAACCTTCCCCTAATATTTGATAGGTTTGGTCGTTTTCAGGGTTTTGTAGCCAAAACATGCATACAATTATTTTTTTACAATTTCAAGTGTAGTGTACTACCATATCAATGCCAAATAAAGACTACAGACTAAAATACTCGAGACTACCAACGGAACCATAGTGCCTGTCCGTACGGATGTAGTTTTGTCTCAATTCGATCAATATTGAACAATGTTGTCATCTTTACATTATTTTATTGTGTCATTGTCTATTCATCATCCATAGACAGTACACTGCACTCGGATTTGTCATATTTTATCATTAGCCAGTTCAGCCACAGTTCACTGGCAAGAAACTCCGCTGGTTTTTTTTTTCAACGTCCCCTTAAATAGTCTAAGTTTACAAATGTATTTGCCACTGCTTACAATCACAGGTAAAAACAAAAAAATTATAAGAATTGACGAGAACCAACAATTCATGTCGTATGCAGTTTATGACAAATATGAGATTATATGTAAAGTCCATGCCAGCCATCTAACATGTTGCCAATTGGAGCAAGCCAGTCCCCACAAACAGCACCCGTTCACGAGCATCACGCCGGGCACAGCCATCGCCTCTCTCAACCATATTTTAGGGAAAGAGGAGACCCGAACCCAGCGTCATCGCAAGCAAGGACCTTAAAGCGATGCAACAAGAAAAATGTGTAAAACCTTTGTACGATTTAGTGCTCATGATACGTCTAGTGTTATATCCAGAATTAATACTATTATTTCTGTCATGAACTACTACAGTGACCTGTAAACAAAGAGTCAAACTACAAAACCTTATTATTCTTAAAGCTGAAAAACCGAATTAACTTATCAACGTATGACTACGTGAACTTTACAGCGAGTTCCGAGCAAAATTTGATCCACTGTGTATGTCCAAATATTATAAGACGATCGCTTGCACAAACTGTGCTAGAAACATTAAATATTCTATATCAAAACCAATATTGTTTCCAAGCAAGCAATATGAAAACATTTCAAATGTGTTAACAACATCATCTGATTTATGACAATACACATTTCACATATTCTATGCTAGAATGGGGAGCATATTTCGCGAGCAATTTCATATCATTTTCCCGTAGTGATTCATTAACAGATATGAATCATGTTGAAACTACCCAATAATACGATGTTCGTAAACTCTATTTTTGCTTGGGATTTATACGTCGATCAGTTTTCGTGCGGAGCATAAAAATATAAAATTCTCACTCCGGATAAATAGGCAGTACAGTTCATTCAACCCATGCACGCTGAGGGCAGTGGTGTCTGTCTGCCTCCACCATGGTCTTTACCACGTTTCTTAAATGTAGTGGTTTAGGGTACAGTCGTGTATTCGCTTTTCTCCATTTTCCTCCAATTAAGTGTAAACACACTCTTGGATTCGTCGTTTTTAGGGAGGGTTCCGTACTTAAAGGGTGCCGACCGGAAACCTATTACTAAGCCTCCGCTCTCCGTCCATCCGACTTTTACAGGACTGCATTTCATGAACATAATAGGTAGACAGCTGAAATGTTCACAGAGTGCGTATTTCTGTTGCCGCTAGCACGAAAAATAGTAAAAAAACAATATACCATCGTACAAGAAGCGTGATTTCTTTTAGTCAAATCTTGTATAATGGTACGGAACCCTTCGTGTGCGAGTTCGACTCGCCCTTGCTTGTTTTTTATACCACCAAGTACCATGCACTACAGTAGACTTGCCTGTCATCTCAAAGGTCTGGGTTCAAATCCCCGTCGCGTTCATGCACAACTTTTGTTTCGGCCTTTGAATGGTACAAGCAACTCAATGCTGGCTGGTGCGGTTTGTCCGAAGTTACGGCGACGGCAGTGCCAAAGAAGAAAAAGAATCTGTCACGCGAATAAAAGAAGCGGTGTCGATAAAAATTACAAGAAAACATCAGCGTGTTTGCGTCCACTGCTGGACATACGCCTCTCCAATTTTCCTCCAGTCCTCCCGGGCCTCAGCGGTACGCAACCACTGCTTTCCGCCGACGCACTTGATGTCGTCGTCCCACCTGGCGGGTGGTCTTCCCAGACTCCGTGTTCCTGTCCACGGCCGCCAGTGTAGGACACGGTTACTCAAACGGTCGTCGTCTCTTCGGCTGACGTGACCAGCCCCCTTCCACTTGAGCTTGTCGAAGGTGAATGGGTGCGTTCCCTGCCCGTTCCGTATTGAGCGGTGGTAGAAAGGAGAACAGCGTCATGCAGCTCCGATGAGCGTTCTCAATGGTATCTAGAGCGATAGATGAGCGGCTCGTAGCCTAGTGGCGCGGGGACTGGACTAGCGTACCAGAGGCCTGGGCTCAATTCCGACTTGTACCACTGTCTTTCTCTTTCCGAGTTTGATACGTGCATTTCGTCACGAATGCGAGCAGCTCCATGGTTCGGAACCCATGTAAAACTGTAGGTCCCCTTCCCCTACTAGGGTTTAAGCCCGCCCGGGTTGGTACCATCGCATTGGATGATAAGATGGTCGAAGCGGCAATGAAAAATTGTCCGTGTTTTCCATCCAGTTCAATGTAGCCGTGCTCATAAAGGGAAGGTCCTGGCATGGCACCTAATTCCTTCGGGAATGTGGTGTATTGGGCTAATATCATAACGGTAGTTGTGTGGTATTAGCCATCCATGTCAGGTCGCATAAAAATAATAATAAAAATTAACAAAAAAAAAAACCGACTTCAAAGAAAAAGCTCTAAAAAGTAAAAAATAATTTCCATTTTTGTACTTACGATTTCTGTTATTTTTTGAGTCGGCGTCAGCCGGGCACGCGCTGCGCCAATCAAGAGAACCTAACCTAACCTAACCCACCTAACCTAACCTTGGCTGACACCGACTCAAAAAATAACAGAAATCGTAACTACAAAAATGGAAATTATTTTTTACTTTTTAGTGGTTTTTCTTTGAAGTCGGTTATTTTTTTTGTAATTTTTTTTTAATTATTTATTGTTAGTGAATCTGAAGTACACTTACTAATTTGTACACGTCCTTTCCAATAAAAAAAGAATTACCGAAATCGGTTGGCGTTATATTGAGTTATTCGTCCATTTGTCGCGCACATCTTAATACAAATTTAAGACTTTTATGATTTTCTCATGGATATCATTGTCAGAACTTAACCAACTGGGGACCACTTGGGAAGCACTAGCTATCATTTAAAAAAATAATCATCAAAATCGGTTCACCCAGGCAAAAGTTATGAGGTAACAAACATAAAAAAAAACATACAGACGAATTGATAACCTCCTCCTTTTTTGAAGTCGGTTAAAAAAAGAGACTATAGAACAATAGAGGAAGACCCGATCTCCCCTCGGAGTTGGAGGGTCTCTACATTCAGGGATGCCTCGGGGTCGTCGACGAGACGCACGGCACGACGCTGTATCGAGTCCAGTGAGCCACAACTGCCCTTGGCTTCCTTCCAGCCCCCCAAGACAATGGCCTCTACAAAACAAAAATATATGATAATTTTTCCGGAGGCAGGTTGGCGACCTTGTCGCGTCTGGAAGCGAAGCTTTCCCTGAATTCAGTGACGCACGTAATTATTGAGCGCGGCGGAAATAGATTAACGCTTTACACGGGCCAGTACACTCGATTGCCTCACGTGCGTGCTAGTTGAGTATGACCCCGAAAGAACCTATTTTACACACGAAAACTAGTTAACCAATAATTTGAAATTCACTGTTCTATTTTACTTGAAATTTAGTATTTTATATTACCGTCACCGTCTGATGATATTTTTGTATATGAAGGCTGATTATCTTCTTATTTTTTTATTTTTTGAGGTTCATATTTTTATAGAATATTTTTCAGATTTGTTCTTATAATTGTTAAACTAAATTTGCATTGGCTGCGATAAATTCTGCGTGAAATTATCTTAAGTTTGAAAAACCGAATTTAGTTTATTTTAAACTAAATATCTATTTCAAATAATATATATGCAAATCTTTGTATCATCAGGTTGCGTATTAAACATTTTTTTTTTCTTAAATGAACGAGTGACGAGAGAATGAAGAAACCTATTTACAAAGCGGAAGTAAGCAGAATTTTACTCGGGCGACCTCGAGCCTGCACTTATTCGTAGAGTTTGGAAAGGAAGTGAAATTAGTATGCTATGATCGTACCGTATTTCACTGTTTCATCTCTGACTATTACTCGGTGGAAACGGCTTGATTGAACGTTACATGGTGTTATATGTTATTATATATTATATGTTATTCCTGAAGTTATCTTAGACGCCGACCTTATAGGTTTATTTCAGCACAGTTACATTGAACTGAACTTAAATATGGACAAATGGTCTATCATAGATAGTAGAATAGACGACTTTTACATTGGCTCTCAACCAATTAAAACTCAATAACAAAACACATGTATTCATATCCTCGGAATTAAGCCTATGATTTTCAAAAAGAAAAAAAATGGTGTGGGCGTAACAAATAGTCTATTGGATAATTTAGCACTATACTTGACAACTCGCCCGATGTAAGCGCGGCTCCGACACGTGCTCTTGCAGCGCAGCTGCTGAAACACTTTGTTTTGCATCGATTTGAATTTGGTGACTCGTTGTCTTTTTCATAAGATGTACATTAAATTGTCTTCGTTTAACATACCACATAGGAGTGCACGCAGAGAGGCGATTCTGTGAAATTTGTGAAAGTAAACATTGAATTGGAACCGGCGTGACATGGCGAATTTTCGAAAGTTTATATGCGCCTTTGTTACGGATAAGTGCTTTTAGATTATTTTATTTTCAAACGGACACAGCTCTTATTTTTTCAGGCTGTCTAAGCCTTCAGCTATAGCAATTCAATACACACCTCGGTCGCACGAAGAAAAATTCCCAAAATTTCACATCAAAACTTTGTTTTCAGCCCATTCACAACTGCGCACAATGTCGGTTCGTTGGTCTCAGACTTGGCACTCACACGCGCGAGTACGGCACAATGGAGTTGCTCGTTCGACTGGCATGGGTCCCCGAGATTCGATCGGCACTTGTTTTCAGTTTCACCGCTTTTCCTCGGCCGTCGGTCGCTTGGAAAGTGCGACCCGGTCGGACGAATGCGCGCGTGGAACTGAAACCGCGATGGCGCGGTCTGGGAAGCTATTTTCGCCGCCGGAGCGCTCTCAAAATCGTCTATGTAGCATCATGAAGAACGGGTTCTTAGAGAGCAATCTCTTTTACGCTCTTGTATTTATGTATAGATCATTAAAAACTGTAAGTTAATTATAATTGCCTATGCAATGTCGAAAGTTCCAAACTCTAAACTTATTACATTTTTATGCTATCCTAATGCCAGGAACTTAGGTCTAATCTTTGACGGTACAATGCACTTTGAAGAACATATCAATAATAAAATAAAAAAACTGTTTCTATAGATTAAAAATTATGTATGCCATAAGGGACTTTTTATCTGTAAAGGTTAGACGCCTTTAAGTGGAGGCATTAGTATTATCTCAACTTAATTATTGCGACGTTGTATATGGACCATGCATACTTAACCGTACCGAGAGATCTATTCAGCGAATACAAAATGCTTGCATAAGATATTGTTATAAGGTTCCCAGGCGAGCCCATGTTACTGCGGTCTATAACACCAACGGTATTCTTAAGATGAAAGCGCGGCGACAGCTACACTTCCAGTGTTTGGTTTTTAAAGTTATAAAGAAGCATACTCCTGAATACCTGTATAAAAAACTCACCTGGACACAAGAAACGCACGGGCATAACACCCGGGCACAGTGTTTCCCATTACAGGTCCCTAAGCATCACTCTGCTGCCTTTAGAGGCAGTTTCAAGTACGCTGCCACTAAATGCTGGAACAATATCCCACCTCCGATCAGGGCAACAACGGGTCTTCCAGCATTTCGACATGCGTGCTTGAGACTGCTCCTGGGGCAGCAGAGAGATGCGGCAATATGAAAATAAAATTTCAATGATGAAACAAAACGTCAACACTAACACTAAAACTAAAAACGAAAAATTAATAACAATAATAAGATTCCAGTTCTATGCAAACTCACAATCCTGCATTAATTCCTACCTTAGCAACGCTTACACACAAAACCTATGTACATACACATCCACACTCTTAATAGCTACATATTATATGTTACAAATATTCTAGTGCGGTACCAGTGCAAACTTAAAGTTTACTTTTGTTTTAGTATTATCGCAGCACTCCTCACCCACGTACGAAGTGAGCAGCGCGACGCCTCACAATTTCATATATAATAAATTTATTGGCAGGTACTTGCTGAAAATCAGCACCTTGCAGTCAGCTCAACTCAGGTAGTACTGGCCGCTTAGGAATTATGCTGAGCTAGCACTTTTTGGTATACAATTACCTCATTAGGAGGCATTAAATGTATGATAGGTTATTTTTAAACATTTCTAAATTGTACCTAATTGTTGTTTTTGTTGCCAATAAAGAATTTGAATTTGAATTTATAAGTTGATAGTTTAATACTCTAAATTCCTTAAATTTATGCATAGTTGATAGTTCAAGACTTCAAATTATTACACTATATGAGATCCTGGGGTTATCATGGTACGAATGGCCATAATCGCCGAGTGAATAGACCAGTCAGTGTGTAAATCTGACGTTTAGTTGGATTTCGTAACATCCTAACTGTCCAACGACATGCTAACTTCTCTATTGTCACTTCCGACTCTACTACCACACTTAAAAAGATGAAATATTTCCTACCGCCTTTTCCCGAACCATCCGCCCAAAGAACAATTTTCGATATCGTTACATATAGTCTAGGAGGTCACGACATTTTAGGGAATGATAAGGTAAATGGCTGAAACTAGGTTCACAGGTTAGGGAACGACCCCCCGATGCCAAATATGCCGGTCTGCCTGCCTCAAGTGGTTGCGTTAGCTAGATATGGCGCCTGAAAAACTCGTTATCATGACCAAAAAAAAATCATAACGTAAATGGCTGAAAACAGTATGGAGCGCCAATACTAGTTGTACTCATGTGAATTACGCAAAAACTGAACAAAAATTTGGTTGCGTTATGGAGCAATGCCCATTCAAAGATACTTTATCATGACCGAAAAAAAATCATAATGTAAATGGCTGAAACCAGTATGGAATGCAACTACTAGTTGTACTCATGTGAATTACGCAAAAACTGAACAAATCGTTGGTTGCATTTCCAAGCAATATGCGAATGAAGTTACAGATATCACTTTCATTGCATTCAAGTTTTTAATAAAATCATACCTACTGGTTATTTTTGCATGATTAATAGGTATGAATATTTCCAAACAAACATTTTATTCATCATTAGGTACATACCAACATAATTTTAGCATCTGTTTTAAAAGTTAAAGTACTAAACTAAAGTACTAAACTCAGATGATTAAACGAGTCATTTCCTACTACTCCCTGCGAACCCTCCGCAGAAAGCTAACTTCTCTATTGTCACGACTCTACTACCACACTAAAAAGATGAAATATTTCCTACCGCCCTTTCCCATAAATACGTTGGAAGTATAAATAACAGTTCCATTATGTAAATAATAATATGTTTCCTAGCTATTTTTAGGTTAACTCACTTCCGAACTCGAACTCACTCTTACCTGAATGGGCCCCCTGAATGGAATTATCCTGCAGTTCCTCCTCCAGTAATCAATGCCTCTACTAACACGGTTAAATTTAAATGTTTGCATTGATTGAACGATTTACCTGCGTTCGTACCAATGATATTAATATGAAAATTTCTAATAAATAAGGAATGTGACATGTATGTATGTGTAATCGACCGTGGAGCAAGGACAAATTCATTCAAGAAAGATCCCAGGAAAAAAGAACTACTTTACGAATATACTGCAAGGCTGGACCCAAGCCAGCAAAACGTACATGCTTAGTACGAACAAGTATATTACTTTCCAATAAATACTTTGTACAAATGTAATTTGATAAGCCTAAATTGAGAAAACAACCAATGCGCTCTATCCTTTTTAGGGTTCCGTACTCAAAGGGTGCCAACGGAACCCTATTACTAAGCCTCCGCTGTCCGTCCGTCCGTCCGTCCGTCCGTCCGTCCGTCCGTCCGTCCGTCCGTCCATCCGTCCGTCTGTCCGTCTGTCACAGGGCTGTATCTCATGAACCGTAATAGATAGGCAGCTGAAATTTTTAAAGTGTGTGTACTTATTTTGCCTCTATAACAACAAATAGGCAACATTTAAAAATAATAAGAATTAAAGGGGGTCCCCATACAAAAAAACCTGATTTTTTGTGTTAAATCTTGTTCGATGGTACGGAACCCTTCGTGTGCGAGGCCAACTCGCACTTGGCCGGTTTTTTGGCAGATCAGAAATGTTGCTACGAACGCCCTTACGAAATATAATTTATTTTCCTAATGAAATAAAACATCATATAGCTTATTATAATAAACCATATATTTATTATAAAATATTCATCACATTCATTTTCAATTTATATAATCCAGTCTATCAAACGCCGTGCACCCGATTCATACAAACTCCTACGCTTCATAATAAATCTCTAAAATAAATACTGTACACGTTGTATGTACACGAAACTCCCTAGTCCTTACGCAAATAATCAAAAACATTTCATTAGTAACATCAATGTACGTACTTATATCAATAGATTTGGTAATTTTATTATCTATTATAAAATTAAGTTTATGTATACTCCTTTCCAAAATATAAGTCCACACATTAAAGCATAATTTGTGAAAACTTATTTTCGAAAAGAACAATGGCAGTATAGAATGTGTTGTTTTACCTATATATACCTACTTTATTAACGATTGTATGGATAAAATCGCGCAATCATATCATTTAATACCTAATATAATAAAATAACTTGTAATATTCTTATTCTTTCTTAAAATTCACATGGCACTAAAATCAGGGGTACGATGGTATCTTAACTCTCCGGGTGAATAGTAGTTGAACAGGCAAGGGAGTGATTAAGGGCCGAATGCACGAAGGGACAAAAATCAAAATCAGCGTCAAAGTATAATTAAACACGTCACTTTGGGTGGACAGTATGGAAGGAACTCTATGCGGTTCACTAAAAGTGACGTGTTTGAACATTGATTAACTCAACCGTTTCTTCGTGCAACCGGGGCTAAATCTGACGCTTAGTTGCATTTAATACCATGCTAACTATCAAACGACGTGTGATTAGGCCAAGTGAACTGAAATTTAGCATTTGCCATGGTACGAAATGCAACGAAACGTCAGACGTTACTAAGGTATATTCCCCTGTTACATTTTCACATTGGAGTGCAGCCCTTTAAATGATCATATTCACCGAAGGTGTTACCTTGTCACTTTGATGATGCATGAAAGAGGACAAGAATCCGGAAATTATAAATTAATTCGGTAAGCTACCCACAGAATAAAATACTGGTACTTTCATACTGGTACTTCGCACCAGAAGGGCCACTTTAGTGGCAGTTGCGAGGACGTTAGCGGAAATAACTGGCGGGCGTGCGCATGCGAGAGGCAAAGACACGGCGCCCGTGCGGAAGCGAGCGTAATGGACAATATAATTTCAAAAGCAACCAAGCCTCTGAGCCTATATAAACTTGTTATTTAATTATTAAAAACTATAAAGTATTTTTGCAAAAAATCCACTCGCTTTCACTCGTACTTACAAATACGGTTCCCTATTTGAAATATTTAGGATTATATCTTTGAAAATTAATGTCAATAATTGAAATCAAAGTCTAATTTAGTGTTAATTTAGATATTTTTTTCTATCGAGCAAAGTTTCACCTATCATGTTTCAGTTTCTCGTTTTCGATTCAGAATGACCTCTTTTTTTATGAATATTTTTCGCTGATCGCTTTAATTTGTAGTCCCAAACTTACATGAACAAAAGACTGCAAGGTTTACCTTCCATATCCCTCTTAAGGTGCAGCCATCTTGGAATAATGGCCGATCCACTGACTGGAGTAAAGACGACATTTTATCATATTTTTCTGTGTAGGATAGTTATGGGAAACGCAGGGGATACATGGCCATATTCAAACGGAGGGTCACTACGCGGTGGTGTAGGTAGTTTAAATACTACTAAAACAAAGAAAAGTAATTATTAAAAACAAGCATCCCACGAGAAATGGTGCTATTGATTGGAAGGAGTGGTCGTCAATTAATTTCTATTTCATTCAGGCCAACAGTTCATTTAAGGCTGTTCCGACCCATATAAAGTTGTTTGCACACAAAACGCAAAAAGTATTGCACTTTAAGCCACGAATTAATAATAAAAGTTTAATATAGTCATATTACTTGCAGCGAAAATAATTTCACAATTTCAGGATTATTGGTTTTGTTACAATTTATTTAAATACGATTTTTACTTAACAGCGCCATCTAACGGTGTAAAACTTCTAATCGGCAATTACAACGAAACCATTAAACCTGAAATTGTGAATATGTTTTCGCTGCAACTACTATGGCTATATATTTTTGACGAATTCGTGCCTTAAGGTGGCCCAACCCGGCGGGCCTAACTCATTCGCGGGCACGGTACAAAACCGTGCTGTTGCGCTCTGGGACCTTCTCTGTTTCAAAAAATAAGACAGGCTCCGTTATGAGGAAGATGCAGCATGTCCACAAAAAAATACAATGTGCATGGTGTATGATTTGGTAAGATTTATGAAAATTTTAATTTAAAGACGACTTATAGCTAAAAGTAAACCACGACCGCTGTAGTAAAAAATCGAACAAAAATCAAATAGATTATAAATCTTGATTAAATAAGCTATGTCTGATGACTAATCATTTTAAGATGTTCTTACTTTATAATTGCGTAATCCACCTCCAAAGTTATTGTATAAAACGCGCGAAAAATGCGAACTTTCGGACCTTATAACTTAGAAACCAAACACAATATTACAATTCCAATGGTCATCAGACATCTAGTTCAATCAAATAAAGCTATTTTGAGCAAAATTTTGGATCTCTGACAAGAAATATGGGCGTAATCTTCTTTCCCCTTTTGTATGGGGAGATGAGCGGGATGGGCCACCTTAAAGTGCAATACTTTTTGCGTTCTGTGTAAAAAAAACATTGTATGGGTCGGAACATCCTTAAGACAGGACTGAAATTCGTCCGGATCGGCTCTAGCGTGAATGCATGATTCAACACATTCAACCCCGCCAATGCTTTACAAAATCTGCTCTATTTTTGCTAGTTCTAGCACAGAATAAGTAACGGTTCTAGTCTCGGAGAATAAATAGATGTTCATACAAAACACCTCTTTTCTAATCGATGAACAAATTGTAAGGATTTTAAATTTTGTCATAATTATATTATGTCGCACTGATAACTTCACTAATAAAATTAGAATTCCACGGACTCGAGAATCGTCTCCTGTATCGCATTAGTTTGATAGTATGTTTTAATAAACATCGTTAGACAATTCTGTATGCACCAAATAGACTATGTTGTTTAAATAGGTTAAGGTTATTTTTATGTCGCTGTTTATAAGGGACTTCTGTAATTATCTTGGAAGATAGACAAAATCCTGTTATATGACTAATATAAACAAATAATATCACTCTTTTGACAACCCAACTACGGCATTTACATAAAAACAAAGAAGACCTCTGAGGCCCGATGGCAGGAAAAGATGGCTGAGTTATATTTTTTTTACTTTACACAACTTTTAGTGAACCGCATGCAGTTGACTCGGCTCCCTTCGAAAATATCCATAAAAAGTGACGAGTTTAATCATACGTTGACGCTGATTTTGATTTCGTCGGTCACAGTGCGTAATCCTGTTTCCGGCGAATGTCACGACCAATACTTTTTTAGATTATTTTCAAAATCTGATTACAATGCTTCAAATGTAGACGTCGCTGAAACTCAAAATAATGTGTTTTGCTTTATTTATTCTAACAATACATTTAAATTGCAAGTTAGCGTTTTTTTTAAATTCAAAATGCAGGGCATTGGGAAGTTATTAGAGGTTATTCTGATGATAATGCACTTAAACTATTTCCGGGAAGTTTAAATCCGATTTGAGTTAACTTCTCATAGCCAATATTGTGAGGGTGTGGCGAGTGATGCAACAATCGCATTTGCAGTAAAATTAAGGACGCGAGGACACTGTTCTATAATATTTTTCTCAACTAACTATTTTCACACATTTTTATTATGACGAGCATATGGAAAGGATGAATGTTCTACGTTTAAAGTACACGGAACTAAAAAGGGTAAGACACAGGGTATATAGGTGACAGATTTCTGAGTTAATTTGTAGATTTTTTTCTTAGATCACGTATTTACTAGCTATCCCGCTAAAATGTTCGGCATAGTGTGACAACACCATGGCATAATCCCCTAATAACACATATGCAAATTATGAATTGCTTACCCCCTGTGGGGCTACCATGGTAAATGAACTCGCCCGGTTAACGGGCAAGTGAGTGATTAATTAAGTGATGTTTAGTTGCATTTAGTACCATGCTAACTAGTAAATTTCAACTTACTCGGCCGAATAACTTGTCGAAAAACGTATGAATTAGCTTAGTACTGATTTTCTCGAGTTCCAATGACACGTGAGAACTTCACAGGACGCTATTTAGTGCAACGATCATTCATAACTGCCACTATACGAATGAGTTTCGAACATTCATAACTGCCACTATACGAATGAGTTTCAATCATTCATAACTGCCACTATACGAATGAGTTTCGAACATTCATAACTGCCACTATACGAATGAGTTTCGATCATTCATAACTGCCACTATACGAATGAGTTTCGAACATTCATAACTGCCACTATACGAATGAGTTTCGATCATTCATAACTGCCACTATATGAATAAGTTTCGAAGATTCATAACTGCCACTATACGAATGAGTTTCGATCATTCATAACTGCCACTATACGAATGAGTTTCGATCATTCATAACTGCCACTATACGATTGAGTTTCGATCATTCATAACTGCCGCTATACGAATGAGTTTCGATCACTACTCCTGTCCTTCAATGCTCGCTATGTGAAACTTAGGTTGGTACGAAATGCAAATATACGTTAGATTTAATCACTCACTTGGCTTCTTCACTCGGCGAGTTTATTTACCATAGTAACACCACTTGAAAGAAATGGTGTATTGTTAGGATAACAATAAAAGCATAAAGTCACAAAACGCCACAGTTTATACAATATAAATAAGATATAAAATAAATTCATTATTTAAACACTTGACGCCAACTAACACGTCGATCGGAAGGGCTCAGAATGAAACTATAAAATGTGTTCTAATGGATAACCCTCCATTACCGCGTCATAATACAATCCCACGGTCATTCTTAACTTGTATCAACTGTACTTGTTTCTTATCTTATTCTTTAAGATTAATCACGATTCCAAACTTGGGCATAAATCGATACCGATCACATGGCGTTCACTAGGTACAGTAATAGATAGACCAAAGTGTCTACTTCCGGTTGGAAGCAAAGATTACAGTGTAAATACATTTAATTTGGTTAACAATCTTGTAATAATTGGTTGAGACGTGTTACTATTTATTATCTTTATTATTCAACCTATCAGGATTCAAATTTAAGAGAGTTCCGCATCTGTCCGACTCATACATTTCTAGTACACAACACATAAAATATAATCGACTTTAAGACGCTAATTAATTATTATACGGAGTGTAGTTATTCGACCTTCGATTTTTAAGCGTAGGGACTTTTCAACGTGTTATATTAAATGGTGAAACCTCATTAAAATCGGACCAGTAATTTACGAGATCTTCACATTTTAAAACTGATGTTTAATTGTATGTGAATGTAAAACAGTACATTTTCCATGCATTCGAAATTTAAAGTTTTCTAAAGGAATTTTGACCGATAAAAAAAAACATGAAACTTGTGTTCAATTTCGAATATAGATTTATTAGTTTAAAAAAAGCATCGCCGGTCGTTCATACCCTGCGTGAACTTATACATTAAAATAATACCAATGGCACTATAAACAACAAAAAACAAAACCAAATGAATCTGAAACTTTTGAAACTTGGCTAAATTTAGCACAAGTACTTTGGTCTGCCTCTGACTGTACATAATTCGGCTATTAACATTAACAGTTCACTGTTATTAACGTTTCACGCAATTTTATAAAACTATTAGTTATTTTCTAGCAACGAACGTTCAACATTGATATAAAATACCTTAACTCCAATGCTATTTAATAATATTTATACAAATGAGTAACATGGACGAATATATTTATTCATAGTTTCTATAATACTCTTATTGTTTCAGGTAATTATCACGTAATTATAGAATACTTTATTCATTAACACATCTATTTCAATTCTAGAAATTGTACTAATACTGTAAAATCAAAGAGAGCGTCTTAAAATGGCCATTTGAACTGATGTTGTTTACTATAATAACAAAAGTATCGTAGCAAAGGACCATTTTTATTGTTTTAGTGACATTTGCTTAATTAAACACGCCATCTGTTGTCGAGTCCTTGAACTTCGAATACAATCACTTTGACGAAAGACAGATACGCCCTGTCGTCAGCCATTTTTCCTTTTTATGCTGTATACTTTTCTACAAAAGTAAGGTAATAAATTGATCATTTGCATTCAAATCGGTACACTGACATTGCTTGTCATACAATATTTTGTTTTATTTAAGGACATGTTTCTTAGTTGATTAGCATTCCGAAAGAAGTGGTACAGAACAGGTGTGTTGCAGTGTTGGCCACACCACGAAACATCTTTCATCTTCACTTATACTAAAATATTTTAATATTTAATATCATACAAACAGTTTCTCTCTAGCTATACTCAATCTAAAACAATTGCTGTTTGAGCATGCGTAGTAGCGGCCTTTCACTTCATCTCATAAGACAACCCTTTCAGGTATTAAGGTGGCCCATCCCGCTCATCTCCCCATGCAAAAGGGGAAAGAAGATCACGCACATATTTCTTGTCAGAGATCCAAAATTTTGCTCAAAATAGTTTCATTTGATCGAACTAGATGTCTGATGACCATTGGCATTGTAAAATTGTGTTTGGTTTCTAAGTTATAAGGTCCGAAAGTTCGCATTTTTCGCGCGTTTTATACAATAACTTTGGAGGTGGATTACGCAATGATAAAGTAAGAACATCTTAAAAAAATTAGTCATCAGACATAGCTTATTTAATCAAGATTTATAATCTGTTTGGGTTTTGTTCGATTTTTCACTACAGCGGTCATGGTTTACTTTTAGCTACAAGTCGTTTTGAAATTAAAATTTTCGTAAATCTTACCAAATCATACACTATGCACATTGTCTTTTTTGTGGACATGTTGCATCTTCCTCATCACGGAGCCTGTCTTATTCTTTGAAACCGAGAAGGTCCCAGAGCGCAACAGCACGGTTTTGTACAGTGCCTGCGAATGAGTTAGGGCCGCCGGGTTGGGCCACCTTAAGATGATTTCTCATTTTAGTTGAGGATTGGAGACCGCCAACTACTTATTGTTTTTCGCAATCTATGAGTGAAAGTTATTGTTCAGTGATGTGGAAGTGAAAATTCCTTATGGAGAGATGAGTGTGACCTATGCTCTTCACAGAGCCAGCGCTGGATTCGAAAGGCTGCAGATCCTGTGCCAATAAATATTTCGGGCCCCTAATATTAACGTTAAAACATAAATGGTTTCAGATTATGGCGTTGCAAATGAACTTAACATCTTTGTTAAAAATTTAAGTTCGATGATTTACATTTTCCAATTTTTTTATTTCGTGAAGAGTCTATCGAACTTAAAAATTATGAAACATATAAAAATGTGGATACGGACGTTTACTCTGAAACATATACAGAGGGAATGTATGTATTTATTTATTTATTTAGAACAATCAAACAGACGTGTACTCGTTTATCATGCCCACGGAGGATAGAGAGAGAGAGGAGTTGTTTTTAACTCATATTACTAAGGATCGCAGCGTGACACTGTGCGGGAAAGCGGGGGGAACATCGCTTCATGGTGGGGTCATGCACCGCCCATTTTTGCGAAATCCATCTACCGGAAGAATCGATATTCTGGTAGCAGCTAATCCGAGAGCTATTCTTAGTGGTAACAAGACTACAACTAGATGGCGCCTTTTAAATTTTACTAAATGTTTTTTCTATAAAAAAAACCTTATACATTTAAATCTATACCTTCGCGCGGATTCAAATAATTTTAATTTAAAAATGTCATTAAAATTTGCATCATGAGATCAACATTTCTTACCGTAAAACGAAAATTATTGCGCGCCGTTCATCGGCACATAGCAAGAGCGATACATCGATACAATGCTCGAATATTGACTCAAATTATAAATATGCCGTGTTTTACTACAACGTAATTCCACCTACAAAATTTAGATTATTTTGTCCTGTGTAATGTTTGCAACATTTTACACAAAATCTCATCGTGTAATCGACTGTTCGCCGAAAATTGCGCCGTGGACCATAATATTGTCCCACAACCTAACACCGCCAGCGCCATGTCGCGAATGACTAAGCCAGGCCTTCTTTATCACGTTGGCTGTGACGTAGCGACCCACTTGGTGGACACAGACCTAGTTTGCTTAGACCATCTCCTCTTTACCTCCATCCTCCGTGATCATGCCAAATAATTAAAGCAAAAAGAAATAGAGATCATTTCGAGATATCATTCTGTCATAGACTTTAAGAAATGAAATTGTTTCGCTTTCCAGTGTATACATTCTATCGTTAACGTCCATACTCATTTAAACTTAAATTTTCATGGGTAAATAAAAAATGGAAGCCCTTGTCACCGGGCGAAGCTGTCACCGACATCACCCGACACTCCCTAATCGGAGGGCCAGGGTTTCAGCCTCCACTGCCCCTCCTCGAGTCCGGCGCTGCATCGTGCGTAGAAGGGCTCGGTTACCGGCGCGGGACGTCAGTGGGGCGCGGTGGGGGTGGGAGGGGGTGGAGGGTCGAGGGGGGGCGGCTCGTCGTCGGGAGGCGGCTCGGGCTCCGCCGCCGAGGGGATCGTGTGCAGGAAGCGCACGGCGAGGCGCGCCGGCGACGGCGGCGGCTCGTCCGTGACGGCGAGCTGGCGCGTGAGGCGCGGCCGACCGCTCGAGCGCGACGTGCGCCACGTGCCCGTGCTCGCGGTGGTCGCCGAGCCGGACGAGTCGTTGCGCGACGACGACAGGTTCGAGTCCTGCGACGTCTTGCGCGCGACGAGCCACGAGGCGGCGCGGCGCGGCGGGGGCGGCGCGCGGTGCGCCGTGTACGCGCGCCACGAGTCCGAGCGCGACGACGAGAAGTTCTCCGAGGAGGAGACGGAGCCGGTGCGCGGCGCGGGGCCGGGCTGAGCGCGCGCCGCCTGCTGCGCGGCGCGGGGGGCTCGGCGCGCCCCGCACGCCGCCAGCCAGCGGCCGAGACGCGCCCGGCCGTCCTTGCGCGGCGGCTCCGCCGAGCCGAGAAGGCGCGCGCGGCACGCACAGTGCGGCGCGTGCTGCCCGCGCGACGACCGCTCGACGAGGCTGTTCGTGTTCGCCGGCGTCTGCCGGTTGCTGAAGTTCGAGCTGTGCCGGCAGCGGCCGATGCCGCGGGTGACGCGCGACTCCTCGATCGCCTTGCAGACGAGCGCGCAGTCCTTCTTGAACTGCTTCGTCAGGATGGCGTAGAGGAAGGGATTGCAGCACGAGTTCAGTGGGAGCACGAAGACGGTGAACACTTTCGCCTGCTCAAGGGAGACGAGCTGCACGCCGAACGCGGCCGTCAGCGCGAAGAAGGCGATCGGCGACCAGCACAAGAAGTCCGTAAACACTAAAAGGGCCATCCTCTTCGCGATTCTGCTATCGTTGGAGTTCCAGGCCTGGGACCCTCGTATGGCGCAATACATCTTGAGATAGCAGCCGAGCAGCACCATGAACGCGAGACCGTTGATCGCCATCAGGAGAGCGACGTACGCGAGGGACGGCGTCCCGGTGGTTTCGAAGGGCAGGCACACGGCGAACTTCCTGTAGTCGGAGATGCCCAAGAGGGGGAGGGTGGCGGCGAGCAGGGAGAAACCCCAGCCACCGGCCATGACGTAGGCCGCGTGCCGGAGAGAGAGCCGCTTGTTGAGGTGCATGGCGTGCGTGATGGCGTAGTTGCGCTCGAGCGTGATGACGGCGAGCGTGTAGACGGAGAGCTCGGAGGAGAGCACGCCGAGGAAGCCGGCGAGGCGGCACGCGCCGGACATCTGCCAGGCGATGGCGTGCGCGCGGAACTCACCCAGCGTCGACGCGTCTACCACCGCGAGGAATCCTGCGGCAGAAATAGAAGGAGGGTCGATAGGGGTTAAGTATGTGAATATTGCTTCCCTAGCGCTGCTTAGCCCCGCGATCTAGATAGCTGAAGCTCTCGTGAACAGCTCGAGTGATTCTTGTCGTATTGACACATTCGCAGTGGTATAGTTTGCTACATTCTCCAGCGCCAGGACCAGGACAGGTTCAAAGCATGCATTAGGCTTCGCCGTTCGGCAGAAGTTGGCAGCGGCCAGGTTGCAGACGAGGAAGCGGGGCACGTCCATCTCGGAGCGGCTGAACACGAGCAAGTAGACGACGGTGCGGCTACCGAGCAGCGCCAGCTGGAACTCGACCCACACTCCTCAGCGCAGCGTCCACCAGTCTACATCGACATAGTCTAGTGCGAGTCCCTTACCAAAATAGACACCCATGAAGAAGTCGGCAGCGGCTAGGTTGCAGACGAGGAAGCGGGGCACGTCCATCTTGGAGCGGATGAACACGAGCACGAACACGACGGTGCCGTTGCTGAGCAGCGCCAGCAGGAACACGACCCACATTCCGCAGCGCAGCGTCCACCAGTCTACATCGACATAGTCTAGTGCGAGTCCCTTACCAAAATAGACACCCATGAAGAAGTCGGCAGCGGCTAGGTTGCAGACGAGGAAGCGGGGCACGTCCATCTTGGAGCGGATGAACACGAGCACGAACACGACGGTGCCGTTGCTGAGCAGCGCCAGCAGGAACACGACCCACATTCCGCAGCGCAGCGTCCACCAGTCTACATCGACATAGTCTAGTGCGAGTCCCTTACCAAGATAGACACCCATGAAGAAGTCGGCAGCGGCTAGGTTGCAGACGAGGAAGCGGGGCACGTCCATCTTGGAGCGGATGAACACGAGCACGAACACGACGGTGCCGTTGCCGAGCAGCGCCAGCAGGAACACGACCCATACTCCGCAGCGCAGCGTCCACCAGTCTACATCGACTTAGTTCTATTGCGAGTCCCTCACCAAGATAGACACCCATGAAGAAGTCGGCAGCGGCCAGGTTGCAGACGAGGAAGCGGGGCACGTCCATCTTGGAGCGGCTGAACACGAGCACGAACACGACGGTGCCGTTGCCGAGCAGCGCCAGCAGGAACACGACCCATACTCCGCAGCGCAGCGTCCACCAGTCTACATCGACTTAGTTCTATTGCGAGTCCCTCACCAAGATAGACACCCATGAAGAAGTCGGCAGCGGCCAGGTTGCAGACGAGGAAGCGGGGCACGTCCATCTTGGAGCGGCTGAACACGAGCACGAACACGACGGTGCCGTTGCCGAGCAGCGCCAGCAGGAACACGACCCATACTCCGCAGCGCAGCGTCCACCAGTCTACATCGACTTAGTTCTATTGCGAGTCCCTCACCAAGATAGACACCCATGAAGAAGTCGGCAGCGGCCAGGTTGCAGACGAGGAAGCGGGGCACGTCCATCTTGGAGCGGCTGAACACGAGCACGAACACGACGGTGCCGTTGCCGAGCAGCGCCAGCAGGAACACGACCCACACTCCGCAGCGCAGCGTCCACCAGTCGAACAGATCGACGCACGGTAGGAACGGTCCTGGAATTAAGATCATTCATTTTCATTTCTGAAATCCGAGCCCGATATCGATAAGCAACCATGCAAGTGGTTTGCTAAACTTTTTTTGGCCCGTTCGTTGATATAACAATTAATACAATATATCGTATTCATTCTAAAGACTTACCCTGTCTATGACACATGATATATTCCAAAGTATCTAAAAACGTTTATATTCCGACTTCTTTCGCTTTCATAATATCTTTACGATTTTCGTGATCGTGTAGTTTGTCTATGTTTGCTCAGAGCACATAAATAACGATTGTAACACGAAAAGCATCCTCACCAGGTAGAGGTAGACACTGAATGGTGGTAGGTGGGACGTATCCCGGAATGCGCTCGTCTCCGTCGAAGTATTCCTCGGCGTATGCGGGCAGGTTGGCCGGGTACGTGAAGTCAGTTCCGAACGCGTCCAGGATACCTTGAAGCTGGGAACCGAGGTCCTTGCTGATGTTGGCTAAAATGGCAGATAACACGCTTTTTAACACGCTTTGGGATTTATCAGTAGGAGTAGAGACTAAATTCCGAGCTGTGAACAACGATGGTTGGATTCGAAGTTTTCGGAAGTCGTGGTCAGTTTTTATTAATTTTGTCTGTCTGAATGATATCTAATTATGAAACTGTGCTAAAAGAAAGATGACAAGATGTGGCACATGTGTTGGACTTTACAAGCCATCTATAGAAGCGGCATAGCTTACTCACAGTATTGCGGCCAGATGTCGGTGACGTTGTTGCTCCAGAGCTCGTACTGCGGACTCTTGGGGAAGATGACGGTCTCGCGCAGGCGCGGGTGCTCCTCCGCGGGCGGCGGCGCCTCCATCAGCGGCATGAACGGGCAGCAGTGGTACGCATACGACAGCACCAGCGTCTGCGAAGAACGTCTAATTGATGCAGCAGTTGTCTAGCTGAGATTGCGTCGTCCACGGAGGTGGCGTTGTCCGATGGTGCAAACCAAATAGACCGGATAGTAAGAGTAGAGTTCGTGTAGCGGTGAAGTGTCTCCCAAGCGATGCACATATGATTGGATTTGACGTTCACGACAAGCAGCAAGAATATTCATGGACAGCTAAATACATTTTGAGAACAAAATGCGTCATTGCCTTTCGTATACGGAACGGGGGTTTCAACGGGCTAAGTTCTTTTGCAGTTTACACTTCATCTATACTTACTTTGGGCAAACCAATCTATGACAAAGAGTTCATTGTCTCTCCAATTTGAAATACTACTAACGCCATAATACCTATTGAATATCTTTGGTATGTCAAAGTTGTGTGAAAACGTTATGTTATATGTTTTTCGACTTCTTATAATCAGCTGAAGGGCTGATGTAAGTATGTAGGTATGCAGTTAACCTGGTCGAGTTATTTTGTAATTAGGAAATTTAGGGAAAAGTGGCTTATTAGATATTTAAAGCATAGAGGGTTTTTTTTTCAAGCAATTCCATATATTTCGTTGGGTTTGAAACATCAATGATCATCCAAGCAAAACTGGATATTTTTAAGCTATTTAAACGGGGCTGTACGGGCCATGAATCAGCTGTACGTTAATCTGAAAGTTATAGAATTGACTACTGACCTGTATCCTAGGGAACACTTCTGGAGAATGGAAGTGTTTGAGGTTGGGGTTGTTGAAGGTCTTAAGATGAAGTAGCCTCTTGAGTCCACTCGGCGGCAGGTGGGGGAAGAAATTGTTGGCGAGGTTTCTGCAATAAAAATTAGCAATCACGTCGAGTTATTTATTGCTCTAGCTACGATAGATACACACGACGAAGATGCATGCATTGAAAAAAAAAAGAAGCTGTGCAAACACTTAACGAATATTTACATATCAAGTTTGAATATAAATCAGCAAAAGAAAAAAAAACCACCGCGAAGAAATCATTTCTTCGCAACGTTGTGAACTTTGGAGAGCGAATTGCTCCGAATTTACTAAACCCACCATCTGTCGGTAAATACCTTAGTGGCGTTAAAATATGTGTCCTCTTGGAAATATTGCATTTCAGTGGGTTACTAGCAGATGGCGCCATAAATTGCGTTTACACGCAGATGTAATATTTACGATTCTAGTGAAGTTCTTAATTTTAAGAGGTGTATGAGGGTGTACTTACAAGTCTTCGATTTTGGAGATAGGTAGAAATACGTCGGGATGGATGTATTCAATGTGATTATGTTCCAAGTCCCTGAAACCAGAAAAATAAGCACCGATTTCAATTGACAATATGCAACTTCAGCCTAATTTTTTAAGTAATTCAATTACTGGAAATGCATTGTATCAAATGGACACGCCAAACATCTTAGATTTTGTCTGTTTCAAATAATCTCCCAAGGTCAGGATAAGAACAACCGATGTAAATGGAAATAAAGTACTCTTAAAAAATTGGCCGATACAATACGAGAATAGAATGTATCAAACGGTCAAAGATAAATATAATTGCATAATATGAAGAGATAAACCATGGGTGTAATACTGTGAAATAGTCTATTGAATAGTTCATTTCTACTTTAACTCAACAGCAGCTACAAGTAATAATGTAGTAACCGACATTATCTGACGATGAAAAGCAAAATAAGACCTGCAGCGCTGTAAGTTTATCCCAGTATTCTATATACTTGCGGAGGGGGGCGGGGGGGGGGTGAGGAGGAAAGACCTGGAGCTAAGATAAAACTGACATAGACGGGAAAATCACAATGCAACCTAACATTGAAGATTGGTAGGTATCATGGGATAATCAGGAAGGCCAGCAAAATAGATAACTAATGTGAATCTCTTCAGTACAATCTCGGTTTGTGCAATGTCGTATCAATAATGACGAGGGCTCTATACACCCGAGTTTTATTTTATTTTAGTTAAGCATTATTAGTTTCTCGGTATTGGTCAAAATCTCATATAGGAATCTATTATTACTTTATTGATAGGGCTGCTCTCAAACCATTATACTCTTAACTTTCTGTAGGTGGTAGCATTTAAAGGGATATGTAATTATGTGATCAGCTGACAGTAGTAGTTTATGACAAAACTTATAGTATTAAAACCTAATGTGCAAGTGTTTCACAGTGTTGTGTTGCCACTGGAGCAGTGCATCGCTTAAAGGTCCTTGCTTACGGTGACGCTTGGCTCGGGTTATCTCTTTCCCTAAAATATGGTTGAAAGAGGTAATGGCTGTGCCCGGCGTGATGCTCGTGAACGGGTGCTGTTTGTCGGGGCTGGCCTGCTCCAATTGGCAACATATTAGTTGGAGGGGATTGTCTTTGCAAATAAAATGATATTTGTCATGAACTGTTGCATACGGCATGGATTGTAAATTTTGTGTATTCATGTGAATTTAGTGTTTTACCTATGTTTTTGTTAAAATAATTGACAAACACTTTTGTAAACTTAGACTAAGTGGACGTTGAAAAAAAAAACAGCGGAGTTTCTTTCCAGTTCTTCTTCGCTGTGTTTTGTTTTGCTGAACTGGCCAATGCTAAAATATGACAAATCCGAGTGCAGTGTACTGTCTATGGATGATGGATAAACAATACAACAATACAATACAATAAAATGTGTCAAAAAAGCGCAAAAAAAAGAATTTGAATGAATCCCCTCTTGAGAGGCAGGCCCTGGAGTTAGATGGAAAATGCGCAGGATAAGGAACTATCCAATCCTACTAATATTATAAACGCGAACGTTTGTAAGTATGGATGGATGTTTGTTACTCTTTCACGTAAAAACTACTGAATGGATTTTAATGAAACTTTACAATAATATAGCTTATACATCAGAATAACACATAGGCTACAGTTCATAAAGATATCAAGTAATTAGGAAAAATATAGCCTTTTGGATCAGCCCTTTGGGTTACTATCTAGCATGTAATTTAGCCCGATATCAGTCCGAAACGACATTGACCCGAGCGGAGCCGGGTACCTCAGCTAGTGCCAAATAATTGTATGCCAATATAATAATCGTTAGACGCTTTAAAACGCAGACTGTGCCAAGCTTTAAAACGCAGACTGTGCCAAGCTTTAAAACGCAGACCGTGCCAAGTTGTAGAAACGACGTAACAATAACGAGCTAAGCTCTCGTCGTACATGAGAGAAGTGGGTAAAGTGATACATGGCAGGAAGTGCAAGCTGCAGTGGCACGTTCACTGCTCTCATATCCTTTTATCCCGGTACCCATCCGCCGTTGTTTGTATCCTTTTGTCAGCGCTTCGGGATCCGTATTGCGTTCGCTACGAGATAATAAGGTACAACCACGGAGGATGGGGTACAACGGTAATGATTGCGGGAGGTCAGATGATGACTACAGAAATGGTTCGATCAGCTTTAAGGATGTGAGAGATTTTGAAAAACTTGACAGCCGAGACAGCTCGTCTTGAGACGGATGCGTTTTAAGAGTTCTAAAACGTTTTTATCACTAACATCGAACACAATCTATAAAAAAAGTCGAACTCGCACACGAAAGGTTCCGTACCATCGTACACGATTAAACACAAAACAATCACATTCGTGACGAAATGCACTCATCGAACTCGGAAAGAGAAAGACAGTGGTGCATGTCGGAATTGAACCCAGGCCTCTGTTACGCTAGTCCAGTCCCCGTGCCACTAGGCTACGAGCCGCTCAAAAATATGTTATGCTCCAGTAAATAACAATAATCGTAACTATAAAAATGGCAATTATTTTTTACTTTTTAGTGCTTTTTCTTTGAAGTCGGTTATTTTTTTTGTTCGTTTTTTTTTATTAGTTTATTTTTAGTGAATCTGAAGTACACTTTCTAATTTGTACACGTCCTTACCAATAAAAAAAGAATCACCGAAATCGGTTGGCGTTATATTGAGTTATTCGTCCATTTGTCGCGCACATCTTTATACAAATTTGAGACTTATATGATTTTCTCATGGATATCATTGTCAGAACATAACCAAATTAAAATGGGACCACTTGGGAAGCACATTTTGATGATTATTTTTCATTTAAAAAAATAATCATCAAAATCGGTTCACCCAGGCAAAAGTTATGAGGTAACAAACTTAAAAAAAAAACATACAGACGAATTGAGAACCTCCTCCTTTTTAGGGTTCCGTACCCAAAGGGTGAAAACGGAACCCTATTACTAAGCCTCCGCTGTCCGTCCGTCCGTCCGTCCGTCCGTCCGTCCGTCCGTCCGTCCGTCCGTCCGTCCGTCCGTCCGTCCGTCCGTCCGTCCGTCTGTCCGTCTGTCACAGGGCTGTATCTCAGTAACCGTAACATGAAAATTTCACAGAGTGTGTATTTATTTTGCCGCTATAACAACAAATAGGTAAGATTAAAAAATAATTAAAATTAAAGGGGGCTCACATACAAAAATCGTGATTTTTTTGTTTTTTTTTTCTACGTTGGTACGAAACCCTTCGTGTGCGAGTCCGATTCGCACTTGGCCGGTTTTTTGAAGTCGGTTAAAAATGTGATACATGTGCACGTTTAGTTTTATTACTATTATTTCTATCATGAACTACTACAGTGACCTGATCACATAGTTCAACAAGTATCCTGCGAGTCGAAATGTAAGCAATCCTACCTCGCATCACCTCGCTTTCAGCATTATTTCCCTACATCGAGCCCGCCCAGACGACTGTATAACGGCGAGTCTCCCATTAGTCTCGGATCGTTAGGGAAGCCTTTTCAGCGGAGTGAGTATTTCTGTTCCTCCCCCTCCACCGCCGCCGCCCTCCCCCGCGGTCCTGCTATCCCGTATCCGTGCGGATTACCCAATCTATTTATGGTAATTCACTCTTCCAGCATGCATGTCTGTCTGAGGTCCTTAAGGTGGCCCAACCCGGCGGGCCCAACTCATTCGCGGGCACGGTACAAAACCGTGCTGTTGCGCTCTGGGACCCTCTCTGTTTCAGAGAATAAGACAGGCTCCGTTATGAGGAAGATGCAACATGTCCACAAAAAAGATAATGTGCATAGTGTATGATTTGCTAAGATTAACGAAAATTTTGATTTCAAAACGACTTATAGCTAAAAGTAAACCACGACCGCTGTAGTAAAAAATCGAACAAAAACCAAATAGATCATAAATCTTGATTAAATAAGCTATGTCTGATGACTAATCTTTTTACGATGTTCTTACTTTATCATTGCGTAATCCACCTCCAAAGTTATTGTATAAAACGCGCGAAAAATTCGAACTTTCGGACCTTATAACTTAGAAACCAAACACAATTTTACAATGCCAATGGTCATCAGACATCTAGTTCGATCAAATAAAGCTATTTTGAGCAAAATTTTGGATCTCTGACAAGGAATCTGGGCGTGATCTTCTTTCCCCTTTTGTATGGGGAGATGAGCGGGATGGGCCACCTTAAGGCGCCGTTTTGTTCCACGCGACCGCAAAACGCGGCGCGGGGACTTGCTTCACATTTAGATTCAGAGAGCCCGTAGTCCTAGTTGTCACCTGAATTGGCGTTTACGGCAAACCGATCGGCTAGCGTTTTCGAATGTATGGAGAAATTGAAGAGCGCGCGCAGTGGGCGTTAATCGAACTAACATTTGCGAGGCCGAGTTTGATTTGACAGCTTACTCAACGTTGGCGTGAATACGTCGACGTTGCCGTTTACGCCGACTTCGAGTTTTCGTACAAATCGGAAGGCCGAGTTTGACTTTTGACAGCTTGAAGAAGTAAAACCACAGAATATCAAGTAACAACTTGTATGGAGTTTGACGTTTTTACGGAAAACGCCAGTCGATCGGTTTGCCGTAAACGCCAATTTAGGTGACAACTGGGACTACGGGCTCTGAGGCCATTCCCCGCCCCGTTAATTCGCCAGTTTCTATGTCTTTATGAGTTGCTTAAATTACATTTTGTCACGAGTGCGAAAATTGTAGGTCCCTGTCCCGAGGTTAAGCCCGCAGTTGGGGCAATCGCATGGAAGGTTGAAGTGGCAACGAAAAATTGGCCGACATGGATGGCTAATACCACACAACTACGGTTATGATATTAGCCCAATACACCACAAATTTGTTGGCACCAAAGGAATTCGGTGCCATGCCAGGACCTTCCCTTTATGAGCACGGCTGCATTGAACTGGATGGAAAACACGGACAATTTTTCATTGCCGCTTCGACCATCTTTTCATCCAATGCGATGGTACCAACCCGGGCGGGCTTAAACCCTACCACCCAGTAGGGGAAGGGGACCTACAGTTTTACATGGATTCCGAACCATGGAGCAGCTCGCGTTCGTGATGAAAATGCACTTATCGAACTCGGAAAGAGAAAGACAGTGGTGCATGTCGGTATTGAACCCAGGTCTCTGGTACGCTAGGCCAGTCTCCGCGCCATTAGGCTATGAGCCGCTCAATAAAGAGAAGGTCTTTGCTTAACACTTGTCGAACAACACAGTGTGTTCGGCCAATATCTTGGCGGAGAGGGTGACATGAGCTATCCCACGTACACTTATTTAAAATAACAGTTTTTGGGACTACATTAAAAGTATACTTAAGGTAGAGATTAAGTTAATCCATCCTTAAAACCACCAGGTTATTCAAGCAATCAGTGGAAATGTCAGTCAAGAACTGACATGTTTTGTAACTATCAAATATAGGAATTAGTATTTTATGTTACCAGCCTCAGGGTAAAACGCTGGTGTTAGTAATTTTACGCGGAAATCTATGAAAATATTTTACGCGGAAATCTATGTTTTGTAACTATCAAACACAGGAATTCGTATTTTATGTCACCAGCCTCAGGGTAAAACGCTGGTGTTAGGAATTGCCACGAGTAATAATATTTAGAAAACATTTTTCAGGTTCATTAGGTCTTATGCTTGTATATCCTATTAAATTTAACCGATAAAAAGCTCTTAGCAAGGTTTTAGAAAGACCACCTTAAGGGTGTGATGACACCTGACTGCATTTAGATCAATAAGGCCATAGATAAAAACATATTTTTTTTTAAATCACTACCGCTTATTTTGCTATTAACAAAATAAGAAAGTTGCATTGATGGTCTAGCTATATTTGGAAGATATAACGTTAAATATTTAACGCTTATAATCTGTGTTCAAACTTTTTTTTATGAATCTATGAATATTTGTCTAATTACTTTGTCTAAACACAAAGCATCCGAGACTTACAGTTTTATCTTTCATGTTATAGCTAGACCATCAATCTAAATATTTACTTTTTGATTATGGAAATTCGTTGGGGTTATTTTTAAATATAATTACTATACTATAATATATATTTATAATATAACTACTTCCTTATAAAACTGAACGCAATAGGCTCTTATCACGCCCTCAACAGGAATCGTAGGTACAGAAATTACTTTTTAAGGATATTCCGACCCATACAATGATTTTTTTACACAGAACGCAAAAAGTATTGCACTTTAAGGCACAAATTCATCAAAAATATTAAATATAGCCATAGTAGTTGCAGCGAAAACATATTCACTATTTCAGGTTTAACGGTTTCGTTGTAATTGCCGATTAGAAGTTTTACACCGTTAGATGGCGCTGTTAAATAAAAATCGTATTTAAATAAATTGTAACAAAACCAATAATCCGGAAATTGTGAAATTGTTTTCGCTGCAAGTAATATGACTATATTAAACTTTAATTATTAATTCGTGGCTTAAATTGCAACACTTTTTGCGTTATGTGTGCAAACAACTTTATATGGGTCGGAACAGCCTTAAGCGTAGAAAAAGATGCCTGCTTTGAAACATTTCGAAAGTACGTATTTATACTTGGTAACTAAAAGCTGCGAATCAATAGTGACGCGAAGATGGAAATTCTTCCCTTTTTGTTTCGCAGTATGTAGCAGATCGTAAGTGTAGGATAACGTCATTAACTCCATTCATTTAATTCACTGATCCGCAACACCACAGTTGCTACTTATCGCAATATAGATAATTAACAAGGTGGACGAAACTATTAACATCCATCCATTATGAACAGCGTAAGCTGCTTAGGGATCCAATTAAAATGCATCCGTTCAGTATAAAATGAAAGCGTATCGAATAACAGACAGTGGCTCTGTAAGCTCCAATTAACCTCAGACCAGCAGGACTGTGCTGTGGCAACAGCAGTGAGTATGGAAGGTCGGGAGTGGTAATACATTTCATTTGCATGACGGCAGCATAGCCACGTGTATAAATGCACCGACAGGCGGAAACAGGCGGGACATTCGCGGACTTTTCGTAAACTTCCGAACGCTACAATCGTGCGTCATTCACGCTGGCAGCGTATTTTCCGCTATCAAAATCATTTATTCAGTGACAATATAAATCAAGTCGATATACAATTTCATTTTTCACATCGTCATAAAAATAAATATAATTCGCAATAAATCAAAACATTATGATTTAAAAAACGGTCAAATAGTATTGTATATAGGTAAAATAAATAATTTAAAAGATTCACAATCAATAATGCTAAATAAAATTAAATTGTAATATTATGTCTCAAATTCTTAAATATCTATGTTAAAATATGTCAAATCGTAAAAAGTTTAAGCCAATTGCTTGGTTTCACTTTAAAAGAAGCATCAATTTCTTCTAGTTGGAGTTCTAGCGGCAGGTTGTTATAGATGTTGGTGCCATTGAATTTTAGGCTTTTTTTTAAATTTGGCGATGGTGTGAGTCGGTACTAGGAGATGTCGCTTGTGCCTCAAATGGTATTCTTCAAACTGACCAATCCGGAGGCGACGCTGCTAACGCAAAGGAGCGCAGGCGTCGCCAGACGCACGCTAGAACTGTCATCTGTCACTCGTGAATATCAATTTGAGAATTTCACGCTAACTTGTGCCAGCGTTTGCGTTAGCGTCCGCTTTTAACCGACTTCCAAAAAATTAGGACGTTTTCAATCAGACTGTATTATTTTTATGTTTATTTCCTCAGGACTTTCGACTGGGTGAACCGATTTAAATTATTCTTTTTTATTTGAAAGCGGTTATCATAACCAGTTAAGATAACCGCTTCAAAATCATCTGATTTGTCACACGTGTTATTTTCACCAAGCGATACTGGTCAATCGGTTAAAATAACTGTTTAATATCAACTGTTTTGGCTCATTAACAGATACTTACCGTAAAACATTAATGGCAAGGAGAAATACTTTACCATGAATAACTGAATATTAACGGTGCGATAACAGTCAACGGTTGCACTTTTTTTTTTCAGTGAATACACATGAGTTTCCATCGCTACTCTCGTTCTTTCTCAGTCGTTGGCCAACAGTTAGGATAGTACACGGTGAGTATAGTACGCAGCGGGAACAAGAATCCGGGCGCGGGTGCCCGGGTATTCTACAGTGTAATGAGCCTCAGTCCAAATGCACTGGGAGCCGGGACACGTACTGTTATCACTTCTCTTATGTCTTTCCACTTTCACTCATACACACTCACGAATTCTAGAGAACCGAACTTACAAACGATATTTACTGGGAGTAGGTTCACTCAAGAAGTCATTAATATTCACAGTCTTTCGTCACCCAAATGGATTAGGAGGTACACTTTTCGTGTCGCCCCATACAAAAATGGCAAGCTATTTCTTACTCTACTACTTGATCTCATTGTATATTCCATCGAGGACCTCCCTTTAACTTTTATAATTGTTTATTTTACCTATTTGTTTTTATAGCGGCAAAATAAATACACACTATGTGAAAATATCAGCTGCCTACCTATTACGGTTCATGAGATACAGCCCTGTGACAGACGGACGGACGGACGGATAGCGGAGGCTTAGTAATAGGGATCCGTTTTCACCCTTTGGGTACTAATAATAAAAATTTGGGTTTCTGAAAGTTCCGTCCACATTTATAAGTACAAGTTGCTCCTATAAGGGTTCCTTTGTTTCTTTTGAGGAGGTCTAAAAAGAAATATTGCTTTCCCTCATCGACACAACCAATGTCAGTAAAAACGAATACATCATAAAATGAATAGACTCTCAATAGGAAATATAACGGAACTATCAGTACGTCTGATATTATCAATTTCCAATCCACAATAATGCGATAGATTCCCCTTTCTACCTTCTCTCAACGCGGAACATGGAGACAATTCACAAATTCAATTTTTTTTTTCAAATCAAATCAAATCACTCCCCATACAAACGTAGTTTACTAATCATTTTAAAACCACTGTTCCAATTTGCTTGATATTTGGGACTTAAGGTCGGCCCGTAAGCACCTGAAAATTTCGCCTCCCATAAAAACGTAGTTTACTAATGATTTGAAAACCACTGTTCCAACTTACTTGATATTTGGTATCTAATATTAGGCTACAAATATCTGTGTCTGAATGCCTTTGTTTTTTCGGTAAATGTATTCTGGGTCAAACCACAGAGAAAACAAAATTCCTATGAAGATTTTATTTTTGCATTCATTTCATTCGGTTTGGTTTTTTCAAAAAAACAAAAGCTTGCAGACACAGATATTTGTTACCTGATATTAGATATTAAATATCAATTTAATTGGAATAGCGGTTTCCAAATGATTAGTAAACTACGTTTGTATGGGGAGCATAGCTTACGGGCCGTTCTTAATATCAGGCAACAAATATCTACGTCTGCACGTGTTTGTTTTTTAGAAAAAAATATCCTGTGTCGCACAACAGAGAAAAGAAAATTTGTATGAAGATATTCTTTTGCCTGTTATTTGACTTGCTTTAGATTCTTCAGCAAAACAACAACGTGAAGACACAGATATTCATTGTAGAATATTAGATACCAAATATCAAGCAAATCGGAACAGTGTTTTTCAAATTATTAGTAAACTACGTTTGTATGGGCAACATAGCTTACGGGCCGTTCTTAAGAGGTCCTGGCGTACGCCATATGCCGCGCTCGACATGAAAAAATACAATCAATTTCCAATCGCGCCCTTTCAAAAGTCTGGATAACTATACGAATCCCACCACCTATATGTAACGCCTCTGGGTACATAGCTAATTGGACTAGACAGAATAACTTTATATAGGGATATTGCAAAGCCTTTTGAAGAATTTTTTACCTTTTACATTCAGCGCATTTCCAAAGGATGCATTTCTCATTTCTAAGGATGCAACAGGATGGAAATGAGATTTCCCAGCTAGGTTTCTATCAAAATTATATTAAGAAAGAAATGAGGTTAGATCTACCCTATAAAACACATTCCACCAGCGCATTCTCGGACATTCAGGTGCCATGATAGAACCTTCCCTTTATGAGCACGGCTACATTGAACCGGATGGAAAACAAGCGGCTCGTAGCCTTGTGGCGCGGGGACTGGCCTAGCGTACCAGAGGCCTGGTTTCAATTCCGACATGCACCACTGTCTTTCTCTTTCCGAGTTCGATAAGTGCATTTCGTCACGAATTCTGAATATAAAACTGTAGGTCCCCTTCCCCTCCTAGGTGGTAGGGTTTAAGCCCGCCCGGGTTGGTACCATCGCATTGGATGAAAAGATGGTCGAAGTGGCAATGAAAAATTGTCCGTCTTTTCCACCCAGTTCAATGTAGCCGTGCTCATAAAGGGAAGGTCCTGGCATGGCACCTAATTCCTTCGGGAATGTGGTGTATTGGGCTAATATCATAACGGTAGTTCATGATCCATGTCAGGTCACATAAAGAAAACAACCACAATTTTTCGTCGCCGCGTCGAACAGTACAATGTGCCGGCCAGGGTGGACTCAACCCTACCACCTAGCAGGGGTTACAGTTTTACATGGATTCCCAACGATGAAACAGCTTGTGAACGTGACTCAGAAAGAGAAAGAAGTTGGTGCATGGACGGGGTGGGGACTGAACCTATAACCTCTGGTATGAGAAGTAAGTCTTTGCGCCCCTGAGTTACGAGTCACTCACTTTAATGATTGTATGAGATATTTTTTCAAAATCTTCTAATCTTTGCGCAAAGTAAACTATTACAGAGTCTTGCAAAAATTTACCCTCCGGCTTAACGCTAACACGTTAACCTACTTAGGAAAATAAAGACAAGAAACTTAGCACAGTCCTGCTTCTAGTCTGCAGTAAACCGACGAGAGAGTTGCTTTGCGCTAAGAGAGCATTCGTGTGAGAAGTCAAGTTGCGAATACTAGAATTAGTGAATGTAGCTTGCAAATTTAGAAGCATACATTTTAGGGCCGAATTCTAAGATTTTGATGCATCTCACTAATACATTCTAGCTAATATTATCGATGTTGCATCTGTAACATCTAGTCTGCTACAGAATGAAAACATATTATTGTCTCAGTTTACAGCTGGTAAACCTGTTCAAATGTTCAGTGCAGAGTATAACGGAGGTGGAAATAGAAATATAGAAATGGAACAAAAGCAAATATCACATTATTAAGAACAAATAATAAAGTAATGAAAAGATAATTTTAGTATTTGCTATACTCCGTGCTATAGTTAAGCTGGAAATGGAATGAGCAGAGGAAATAGACAAAAGTATAATTGGAATGTTGCTACCCACCAGTACCAACAATAGTCTAACAAAAGGTTGAAAAGGTATAGCTAAATATCAATACAGATATGGTTTAAACTTTTTCAAGGAGAGATTTTTACAGGATGGTAGAAGAATCAGCAAATTTTAAAAATTAGCAGCACAAAGGTGCTGTCAAAGGTGCACTAAATAGTGCGGTGACAAAACTGTTAGCAATCGTCAAAGTACAAGAAGCAGAGATGAAAGACTTGGTGCCATCGACTCGTACTCACAACACCTGCAGGTCGGAGAGGCCGTGGAAGGAGTCCCGCGGCAGCGAGGTGAGCAGGTTGCGCGCCAGGAGTAGGTCGTGCAGGCGAGCGAGCCCGCGGAACGGACGGGACTCCAGGGAGCTGATGAAGTTGGACGCCAGGTCTCTGGGGAATTGACGTTATGCGATATTCAAAGTCATGGATCAGACCATACCAGATAAGAATTTAAAGATATAATGGAAAATGAGCTAGAATTCTAAAAAAATATGACATTAGTTAAAGCCATGTATATTCTGAAAAGTGTACGAATTCAAGTGGGCTAATATAAAGATGTCCTCCAAACACTTTCAGAAAATATTGGTAAAATCTTAAGATCTCATATTTATTGGAACGACACTGATGCATTGAGGTGAAGAAATTACATTCTTCACCTCCATGCACTGATGGTCATTCAACATAATGAAAATTTGATTTCTAAACCAACTAATTAACAAATGCATTAACATTATTTTTGTGAAGCTGTCATTTTAAAAACGGTTATTGGGATATCGTTAAGTCAAGTCTTAAAATTACGTTGTTTGCAAGTGTTTGACTTTTCTTTTGGGCTAAGACTTTCTTTCAGTGTGAATGGGCATGGACAGCTAATACCAACTGACATTATATTAGCCAACACACCACATGGAAATAATGAGCTATACCAGGACCTTCTTTTTATTGCTCGGCTACATAGAACTGGATGAAAAACATGGATCGTTCATTCAATACGATATCTAATAATACCTAATAAGTAACGAAGGGGACCTAGAGTTTTACATATAATGCGAACCACGGCCAGCCTCAACGGTTGAGAACGGTCAACGATCTAGAACCTAACCGCGCTTAGAGTTGCTTAACCAAGCTTATCAAACCGCAAGGCGTCGCGCCACTGGGCTACCGAGGTAGATATTTTGAGAGATATTTTACTCACAGCACTCGGAGCTCCCGGCATGCGCTGAAGTCCGGCATTCGTGTGATCTGGTTCGACTTGACGTCTCTGTTGGCCATCATTCCGTTAAGGTTAGGTTAGGTAGGGTTACAGATACGGTCCTGGGACAATATTCAACGACGTTGTTCGAAATGCGATGATGCACAAAAAGAATGGAAAGGCCTGACCAGAAACCAGATTTTATTACAGATGATCTGAGAAACTAAACTTCTTTAGACTATCGTAAACTTAAACTAGCTCAACGTTATACTGACAATATCGAAAAAATATAATTCATGAAACTTATATTCATTCAAGAAAGAAATTAAAAACTAAAATAATACATTATCCTATAAATTAAACTATTCCTAAAATTACACAAATTTACAACAAATAATAAATTTCAGCCATATCGCTGCCAGGCGGCAGGGTACCCAAAAGACTGGCCGCATTGCCTCTCTGAATAGCTAGGCTCAACCTCTGCCCGAGATACCAGCCAGCCCTCTGGTCACGCGATGATTCGATCAACCGCGACGACAAATCCTCAAACAGATTTCTAGCATTATACTTAACTTAGATTATATTTCTGTACAGTCTTCTCTACAGTGTCGTGTGAAAGAGCAAGAAAGTTGATGATCTACTTTATACAGGTTTTCGTAAAGGCCAGTACATTAATTTCGTCAGCGTAATCCTCATGTTTTTCCGAGACAAAAAAAAATATATTTTTTTCTCTACAGTGTCTAGTTACCGAGACATATATTTTTGAAATTTATGTTTTTGTCTAGTGTAATTTAATAAGGAATGTTTAGTTTAGTAAGAAAGTTCTTGGCATGAAACCTAGATCCCACGTGGCGTATCAGGCTAATGTCATGAAAGCAGGTGTCATGTTAGCCATCCATGTTCAAGTACACACAACACTCCCACACGTTCTTACAGACCATTAGATTATTTTTACACTAAATTATTAATTTACTTTGTATGGAAAGTCTGACTTTTTATTTAGAGGATATTCAGCAAAAAGTTGTTGTTGTTGTTGTTGTTGTAGATGTATAGATGTAACTATCGAGTGTTATCCTCGAAGGGTACTTGTATTTAGACCAGTAAATTAGCAGACTAGTGAATGACTATAGGGTCCTCCATAACAGGTCAAATTGTGACCACATGTCCTCGGTAAAGGTATGTCATTACCCAGGCGGCAGTATTCAGCGTGTTATCTGCACTATTACTGCACTGAGATACCAGAGATTCTCGAACCATCGGACCACGCAGCCGGTATGTGGGCCGAGCACATCTCGGTGGGGGCGATCATATGTATATTGCTAGCGCCATAGATTGCTGTTTTATCTATGCTAGCGCAGTACATATGCAATATCCTAACTATAGTAGAGAGTAGAGTAGTATGTGTACGTTGATGATAGATGATAGATGTACGTTGGATTTAAGGTGGCCCAACCCGACGGGACTAACTCATTCGAGGGGACGGTACAAAACCGTGCTATTGCGCTCTGGGACCTTCACTGTTTCAAAGAAAAAGACAGGCTCCGTTAAGAGGAAGATGCAACGTGTCCACAAAGCAGACAATGTGCATAGTGTATGATTTGGTAAGATTTACAAAACGACTTATAGCTAAAAGTAAACCACGACTGCTGTAGTAATAAATCAAACAAAAACCAAATTTATTATAAATTTTGATGAAACAGGCTATGTCTGATGACTAATGTTTGTTCTTACTTTATCATTGCGTAATCCACCTCCAAAGTTATTGTATAAAACGCGCGAAAAATTCGAACTTTCGGACCTCATAACTTAGAAACCAAACACAATTGTACAATGCCAACGGTCATCAGACATCTAGTTCGATCAAATAAAGCTATTTTGAGCAGAATTTTGGATGTCTGACAAGAAATATGGGCGTGATCTTCTTTCCCCGTTTGTATGGGGAGTTGAGCGGGTTGGGCCACCTTAATTTTAAATCAAACATATGTACATACTTCACTATGAATGTGTTTTGGAAGTGAAATCACTGGTTCCCATGCACATGAAAAACCAAACAGGTTAAAGGTCTCTTCCACCAGGTAATGATTAGCTTAATCCTCACATTAAAGGGACTTTCTTACCATCTCGCAATCAATACCAATATATAAGATAATCAGCACTTTAGTAATAAAGGCCCTTTGAGTGTCGATTAAAATAAATCGGAAGTTGGTGAAAACCAGGCTAAGTCCACCAAGCCTGTTTTTTTATGTTATATACAAAACGTATATTTTCATGATTTCCGTTGTAATTTCGTTCGGTTTCATTTTAAGATAACTATAAGTAGTGTGTCAGTGGCGGTATTTATTTAAATGATCATGAACGTTACAAAGGTAAACCTAACAATATAATGATTTATAATATTTTATATTACTAACTGTGCGTTCCGGCTCCGCTCGGGTTAATTTAGTTTTGAACATTAATTCCAAAGAAAAGTTTGGATCTCGACAACAGCTCCACATACCGGGTACAACTATAGCTATGAACCATGCACTATGACCGCGTTAGGAGAAGAATTACGACCACAGGCTCCCCCGAAATTTAAGGTCTAAAAATATTGATGGCTAGTAATACACATACCGTGCCCATCAACCCATCACACCAAATTTCCCAAGGAATTATTATAGGTGCCATGCCAGACCTTCGCTTCATTCTTAGTTATACCTTCAGAAAATTATCTAGGTCCCCGGAATTCTATTACCACCGTCCTGTACACTGAACGCTGTGCAACAACTTATATCGATGGCAACAACATAATGGTTATACGGATCTTATGCACCCTGCTGGAATGGATGGCCTCGTGATACATCCTCACATCTAAGAATGTTGAGAAATTATTTCACTGGACCGTGCAGCACGCAAGTACATTTTCAAATATGCAGAGGAATTTCGGGAGCAGTAGTGTACTTTAACAGAGTCGTATTCACTACGTATAATATTCACAACGTATAATAGTATTTTTTTCCAAAAAATTAAAACCATGCATATCGTATAATATCCACAACGTATAATGTTATACGTTGTGCATGAGTTTAAAAATAAAATAAACTCTTTGCATCATGCAGAACGTATAATAGTCACAACGTATAATATTCCTAACATGAATTCACAAAAAAAGAAAACCATGCAGAACGTATAATATGCCAAGAAGCACTGCATAAAGCGCCCTAACAACGATACATTTAAGGCTGAAATTGCTACGAATCGATATCTGTTGAAGAGTAACAATTTGCTACAACGCTAATTGAGACGGTCGAAAAGTCGCGTGCGAGTATAATCTTTAATCTTATATCTATAAGGGCGCTTATCGTATGAAATATTTTAGGATTATATGATATGCATGGTTTTCTTTTTTTGTGAAATAAAGATCATAACATTATACGTTGTGACTATTATACGTTATGCATGGAGAAATAAGTAATTTAATTTTTTGGACTTCTTCATGCACTACGTATAAGATTATACGATCTGCCGATTATACGTTGTGCATGGTTTTAAAATTTTGTTAAAATATGACATTATACGATCTGCATATTATACGTTATGCCGTTCCCCCCTTTAACAGACGGGAGAGTTACATAATTTTACGTTTCTTAAAATTCGTGAAGGGTTCAAATCAAATCAAATCGTTTATTCAGCGCATAACAACAATACACATAAAAACAACAATAAAAAAGACATAATAAAAAAGAGAAACGTATAACATAAAAAAACCGGCCAAGTGCGAGTCGGACTCGCACAAGAAGGGTTCCGTACCATCGTAAAAGATTTAACACGAAAAAATCACGTTTTTTGTATGGAATTTTAACTATTTTTCAATTTTACCAATTTGTTGTTATAGCGGCAAAATAAATACACACTCTGTGAAAATTTCAGCTGTCTATCTGTTACGGTTACTGAGATACAGCCCATACAAACAACGGGATGTTTTGTGTTATATCTTGTACGATGGTACGGAACCTTTCGTGTGCGAGTCCGACTCGCATTTGGTCGGTTTTTTTACGCAGAGACAGCTTATGGGCTAGACACTAAATTTGAATTGTACCTACAACCTACATCACTACATAGATTACGTTTTAACCCGAAATAAAAACTTTTCTTTACTGCCCCGAGCGAAATCGGGTACCGAAGCTAGGGATTCTATAAAGAACAAAATTTCGCAATAGTTGAGCCGATATCGAGACAGATTGGAGAGTATTGGGCCATATAAATAGATGAGCCGTTCAACCAACGTCAAATATACTTTTTCATTGATATTGGCGGGTGGATCAGATACGAGGGTATTTTGATGAGGGCTCAGTGGGCACACGCGGCAGATATCACGTGTCATGTAGGCACTGCTGAATTTCAGTATTTCCATTGTCTCGTCTAGCCCATCAAACTAAGAAAAAACAGCTTTTTAGATCATATTCATTTCTTTTTGGTATTTTCAAGGTTTACAGGTGCTGCGAATGACATATATAAAAGTAATGTCTTGTGTCGTATCATCTTACATTTAAACCCTATATGTTGGATAGATGCAAATAAGTCAACATTGGATTTCAGATTTATTCAATATGCATTAATTGCGAGCACACACTGAATAAACATGTGGCCCATGTATTAGATATTTTAAATATGAATGATATACGAACCAAGACAAACATATTTTGAAGACATATAGAGAGCACTTAGGTCACAGCAAAATCTTAGAGAAAGTAAGTAAAATGTAGTAAAACAAGTGAATAAACAGATAGATATAATTTTATCCATCCACATGAATGAGTATGCTTACAGAGTGCGCAGGCGCGGACATGAGCGGCACAGGTCGTGCGGAAGGGCCGTTAGCGCCGCGCGGTCCAGGCGCAGAGTCTCAAGCGCTCCAGAGCCGTTCAATGATGGAAATTCTCTCAGCTCCCGAGCCTCTGATAGCACCCTGTAAGATGTAAGTAGCATTTGAGCCATGGATTATCGAATCCATCCATCCATTAAAATTATGAAAAAGTGTGGATCCAAGAAGGCTCCCTGTAGCACACCTAATAGTATAATATGAAAGGTAATTTGTTCTCAGAATGGTTGATAACTTGTATAAAGTCAGCAAAAATGTGAGTCTTTAGAAGGCATTTATGTGATCTGCGGGAGCAAGTTTACTTGTGAAATGAAAAATAATTTTGTTCTGTGTTGATGATCTTTAAGTTTAACGTTTGACCTGTCAAATATATAACACATCTGTTCAAATGTAATACAAGCAAGCTCAAAGACCTATAAATTCATCCACTTGTTTACAATCAAACGGAAATATTTCAACCAATCTCTGGACGCATACTTCTATTCGCGTGGCTTCTGCCGGCGCCATTAGTCGCTGTCCGTCCGGGCTAGGGTCGCGGAAGCTGGAGTGTGGAGCACCGATAAACTTCCAAGATGGGTGACCTCGAGTATTTCAAAGACATTTGGGATTGGATGTGCCTTCAACTTCTTTTAGCATCATTCAGCAGTCATTCTTAAAATACTAAAGGTTAGAATCGTGATTCATGGGTAAATTTATTTGAACTGGACATTACACCCAGTATTAAGGTAGGTAAAAGGTCTAGAAATTAGTGTTTATTTATTAATGTAAACATTACTTAACCTACCCCATTGCATTTTATTAGTTACAGTTAGAGTGTGAGATTATGATTCAGGTAAAATATTGTCTTCGTCGAGAAATAAAATTATTTAAACATATTTCGTTAAATCAAAAGGATGGCCTTAAGGTCGGCCCGTAAGCATCAGAAAATTACGCTCCCCATACAAACGTAGTTTACTAATCATTTGAAAACCACTGTTCCTAATTTCTTGATATTTGGGACTCAATATCAGGCAACTAATATCGATGTCTGCAAGTGTTTGTTAGTTCGAAAAATGTATCCTGTGTTACATAACAGTGAAAAGAAAATTTGTATAAAGATTTTATTTTGCCTGTTATTTAACTTGCTTTAGTTTTTTCAGCAAATCAAAAACATGCAGACACAGATATTTATGGTAGAATATTATATACCAAATATGAAGCAAATCGGAACAGTGTTTTTTAAATAATTACTAAACTACGTTTGTATGGGGAACATAGCTTACGGGCCGTTCTTAAGGCCCTGGTACTAGCCAAATCGCAAAGTTAGACGAGGCACCCCAAGTTAACTAACTAAGTCTGACGATTATAAGTGTCATTCTTATAATATATGATTCCTTGTCTAGGAATCGACCTATTTTCGTTAATGTATGTTTCCTTTTTCTATACAAAATACATTGCGGAAACGGTGTCCATTTCCGAACTTTTTTGACTAAATGTAGAAATCTAAAAGCAAATGGATTTTTTTGTTTATGCATATATGCTGTTTTTGCTTATATCTAGAAATCGAATTACTTTCAGATTTCTTATGAGAAAAATCAACTTTTTTATTTTTATTATTATTTAAATAAATGATGGAATAAAAAAATATTAACAATCCATTATCAGTCTGGAGTTCTATTTGGATTTGCTGAAGCGTTTCACTACATATTATTACATTTGTTAAAAAGTGCATTTGTATGGCGCGAGTAGTTGGCTAGTCCTAGCGCCTTAAGAACGGCCCGTAAGCTATGCTTCCCATACAAACGTAGTTTACTAATAATTTGGAAACCGCTATTCCAATTAAATTGATATTTAATATCTAATATCAGGTAACAAATATCTGTGTCTGCATGTTTTTGTTTTTTTGAAAAATCCAAACCGAATGAAATGAATGCAAAAAGAAAATCTTCATACGAATTTTGTTTTCTCTGTGGTTTGACCCAGAATACATTTACCGAAAAAACAAAGGCATGCAGACACAGATATTTGTAGCCTAATATTAGATACCAAATATCAAGTAAGTTGGAACAGTGGTTTTCAAATCATTAGTAAACTACGTTTGTATGGGAGGCGAAATTTTCAGGTGCTTACTGGCCGACCTTAAGGTGTAAATGCGATGTTATCGGTGTACTGAATGTGACGACACATCAATGACTTTAAGCACTGATTCATTTTATTAAATCGACCGAGTCCATTTTTGTAAATTTATTATTAGAAAAGGAGACCTCGCTTTCATCAGAACATAATAAGATTCTCAAAATGTTACATGGGGAACTGACCCAGTTTCCGGCGCTCGTCAAAACATCGCGCGCCGTTCCTGCGCTCGCAGAGTGTGGAGTGTGGAGCGGGCGGACTTAAGGCTGTTCCGACCCATATAAAGTTGTTTGCACACATAACGCAAAAAGTATTGCACTTTATATTAAACTTTTATTGATAATATATATTCATATTACTTGCAGCGAAAACAATTTCACAATTTCAGGATTATTGGTTTTGTTACAATTTATTTAAATACGATTTTTATTTAACAGCGCCATCTAACGGTGTAAAACTTCTCTCTCCTGAAATTGTGAATATGTATCCGCTGCAACTACTATGGCTATATTTAATATTTTTGACGAATTCGTGCCTTAAAGTGCAATACTTTTGCGTTCTGTGTAAAAAAAACATTGTATGGGTCGGAACATCCTTAAAGCAAATTAATTCGGATCGGATTCTGTTTGCTTCAATCTCTCAGTTCCCACTGATGTAGAAAATAGATCGTGGAAAAACGAGTAGGTATATGCTATATGCTTAAATCAACCGTCACGGAGATATCTAGCTAGTTGTAGTGAAGAACATTTAAGTTTAAAGCTCCAATGTTGAATATTTAAAACCAGAAATCAAGCTAGTTACTAATGAATATTCCTGAGCACTGTGATGGACATTTGCCACGCTTTTATCTCTTCAGATTTGCATTGAAAAATTAAAATACCATACAAATGTAGTTTGGAAATAATTTTAAAATCACTTTGCAGATCTATGCACTGATTTGCTTGTATCCAAATTCTAACAATCTGCACATTTTTGTTTATTTTCCACTCCAATTCAAATTAGAGCAAAAATCTTCATTCGATCTTTTCTCTGTGATTTTACTCAAGATATATTTTTCGATTTCACTGATGTTAAATACAAGAACTGATAGAGTTGTTTTCAAGCAGTTTACAAGCTACGTTTATCTGGGGGTTACCTTAAACATCATGACAATATTAGATGCTCGTAATTCGACCCTCATAGCCCATCTGAACTATTCCCATCATGTGTCCGGCTTCAAAAATGCACCAGCCCGCTCCGTGACAAATGGTCGCTCCACACAAGCGAAGCGTGCAAGCGCCGAGGGACGTCGAGTGCATCTCAAGTAGTGATTTACTGGAGATAGTTCCAGGGGAGCGCAGCGGGCGCTGACGGCCGGATTTTCCGGATATTCGGTCATTTCGGGAACTCGATTGTGTGCGACAGGAGATGACGCGACTTTCGGACGTCGGAAGGACGGGAAATTGAGTCTTTTGACCGCGCCGTCCATTGCGAGCACTTATGGATTGTGACGAGAGAACGGCTTCCCAATGTGTTTAAAAAACTTACTTCGTGTCAGGTCTCAAATATTTTTATATATCAGTTTTTTTTCTTAAGGGCCTGGTACTAGCCAAATCGCAAAGTTAGACGAGGCACCCCAAGTAAACTAACTAAGTCTGACGGTTATAAGTGTCATCCTTACAATATATGATTCCTTGTCTAGGAATCGAATGATTTTCGTTAATGTATGTTTCCTTTTTCTATACAAAATACATTGCGGAATCGGTGTCCATTTCCGAACTTTTTTGACTAAATGTAGAAATCTAAAAGCAAATGGAATTTTTTGTTTATGCATATATGCTGTTTTTGCTTATATCTAGAAATCGAATGACTTTCAGATTTCTAATGAGAAAAATCAACTGTTTTTATTTTTATTATTATTTAAATAAATGATGGAATAAAAAAATATTAACAATCCATTATCAGTCTGGAGTTCTATTTGGATTTGCTGAAGCGTTTCACTACATATTATTACATTTGTTAAAAAGTGCATTTGTATGGCGCGAGTAGTTGGCTAGTCCTAGCGCCTTAATGTCTTTATTTGGTTATAAATCTATTACATAATTAAACTAAATTAAGGTTTGAACAAAAACAACATAATTCCTAAACAAAATTAAACTAACAACTTACTAAAATAAACTAACAACTAATACTATCCTAAACTAAATAGAAAATTTCCTCCATGCCCGCCGAGCTGCCCATAGTACCTAAAATGCTCTGTGCGTTTCCCCTCTGAATTTCCATGCTAATTGGCCGTATGAAAAATGTCTTTTTCTTAATTAGTTATTATTTTTAATTTTATCCACTTGATAACATAACATAAGCTAGTAAAAATATTCCAGCTACACCGATTACCTGTCTAACATAATTTCTTGCACATATTTATTAGCATGACTACTGCCGAGGATTTTTTTCCATTCTTCTTCGTCCTTTGTGATTTCACAGTCATAAAAAATTACAAATCTACTTTAAGAGCATTTGAATTGTAATATTACATCCTTCATATTATTAACAAAAATAACCTAATATCTTATACTCAGAAGTTAGAATACAATCTTGCTATTCGCCTAATCCATCATAAATATTGTGAGTCTCACCTTTAAGGTGGCCCAACCCGGCGGGCCTAACTCATTCGCGGGCACGGTACATAACCGTGCTGTTGCGCTCTGGGACCTTCTCTGTTTCAAAGAATAAGACAGGCTCCGTGACGAGGAAGATGCAGCATTTCCACAAAAAAGACAATGTGCATAGTGTATGATTTGGTAAGATTTACGAAAATTTTAATTTAAAAACGACTTATAGCTAAAAGTAAACCACGACCGCTGTATTAAAAAATCGAACAAAAACCAAATAGATCATAAATCTCGATTAAATAAGCTATGTCTGATGACTAATCTTTATAAGATGTTCTTACTTTATCATTGCGTAATCCACCTCCAAAGTTATTTTATAAAACGCGCGAAAAATGCGAACTTTCGGACCTTATAACTTAGAAACCAAACACAATTTTACAATGCCAATGGTCATCAGACATCTAGTTCGATCAAATAAAGCTATTTTGAGCAAAATTTTGGATCTCTGACAAGAAATATGGGCGTGATCTTCTTTCCCCTTTTGTATGGGGAGATGAGCGGGATGGGCCACCTTAAGCCCCGGTTGCACGAAGACACGGCTGAGTTAATCAATGTTCAAACATGTCACTTTTAGTGAACCGCATAGAGTTCCTTCCATACTGTCCACACCAAGTGACGTGTTTAATCATACTTTGACGTTGATTTTGATTTTTTGTCTTTTCGAGCCCTCAATCCTAAGTGACCATTGATCAACCAAATCAAACTCTAAAATTGTGAAACAATCTTTGACCGGTTAATGGTAAGAGACATTTACGTAATCCTTAAGACGGATAAAACTCGAAACGGCCATTTCGAAAGGTTACCACAGTTCCTCCTTGGTCCGCGTCACCAGCTAAATTGTTCCTCGCTAGATCGGGCGATACCAGCTCAACTTCCTCTGCGAGAACTGTGTCATCGCAAACGCTTCGTACGTCTCGTCGGAGGGGAACGGACGTTCGTCAATAGAGCTTTCAGTATGTTAAATTGCGTAACACAAGTGTCTAGTGAAGAGCGAGATATGTAAATTGAGACACATTCAGATGTGGGATTGGATTACCGGACTATATCTAAACACTTCCCGGCTGTGATGTTAGAATTATACTAGAAGTATTTAGAGGGTTTATGTAGCTGATGCTTTTGTATTTAAAAAAAATCAATTTTTAGTATTTGAAATATATTTATGCTGGTAAATATATTAAACTGCAATAATCAAATTACGATCGAACTGCTACGTCTGTGAAGTTGGCAGCACACACAACTCCAATTACTCATTTATAGTCATGTGATGATGTGAAAACGGAACCCTATTACTAAGACTCCGCTGTCCGTCCGTCCGTCCGTCCGTCTGTCCGTCTGTCACAGGGCTGTATCTCATGAACCGTAATAGGTAGAGAGCTGAAATTTTCACAGAGTGTGTATTTATTTTGCCGCTACAACAACAAATAGGTAAAATTAAAAAATAATAATAATTAAAAGGGGGCCCCATACAAAAAACTTGATTTTTTTGAGTTAAATCTTGTACGATGGTACGGAACCCTTCGTGCGCGAGTCCCACTCGCACTTGGCCGGTTTCTCTAGTTCACATTTGTTCATTCAGTATTTTCGTTTGTTTCCACTTCCTTGCACGTTTTTTTTAAATATCAAAATGTGTACCGCCATATTCACGCAACGGCACACAACTTGAATTTCATGCTAAATTCTGTGTGGTATTATGCCTTGGCGTTAGTTCACGTTTGTTCACTAGTTTTCGTGGTTTGTTTACGCCCCCTATCATGTTTTTAGGGTTCCGTACCCAAAGGGTAAAAACGGAACCCTATTACTAAGCCTCCGCTGTCCGTCCGTCCGTCCGTCCGTCCGTCCGTCCGTTCGTCCGTCCGTCCGTCTGTCACAGGGCTGTACCTCAAGAGGTAGGAACAGGTAGGAAGCTGAAATTTTCACAGATTATGTATTTATTTTGCCGCTATAACAACAAATAGGTAACATTATAAAATAATAAAAATTAAAGGGGGGCCCCATACAAAAAACGTTTTTCTTTTTGTGTTGATGTTACGGAACCCTTCGAGGGCGAGTCCGACTCGCACTTGGCCGGTTTTTTTAGGTCCGAATATGTGTGCCGCCAACTTCACGCAACGACACAAATACGAAATTTTACTACCAGTTTTACATGCTATTATGCCTCCAGGTTATTCACGCACGTTTGATCACTAGTTATTTTCGTTTATTTCTGCCTATATATGTTTTTCTCTGTAAATCCCCGAATACTACAGAACTCTAACTTTTGAGGCAGTCATTCATGATTCTTCGCATTACGGTCTCCATCTTTACCCTGTATGCGGACGAAAAAAAGATTGCCCAGTGAAGTTTCTCTGCGGCTGTTCCGTGGCTTAATCAAATGCGCAAAGCTCATCCAGTTCGCGATATAACTTAGTGTCGTCCGACTATCCGAAGTTTTAATGAACAAATCTCATTGCTGCCTTTGATGCTTCCGTCTGCTTATTCTTGTTAACTCGTTAAATCAACAAAGTTAGCGCAATAAATCTTCAAGGCGACATTGGAGTTAAGACCGCGACTGAGAAAATTCAGTATGGAAATACGGAAGACTGAAGTGCATTCATCAGTTTACCGACCCTATATATTAAATCTACAGGATCGGATGGTTCTAATAGACGACAGACATGTACTTGTTTGTACATGTAGAGTGTTTGGGTAAACGAAATGCAAAACGTGGGACGTGGGCACAGGATTACATTCAGTTCCATAAGCGCGTAGGTGAAAGCACATTTTATTATTTTTAAACACAACTACACCTGATTTCTTAATGTCAAAAAAGATAAAGATAAATTGATTGTTAAGCAGTTTTTTAATTATATATTTTTTTATATCCGATGCTCCCATTCTTTGTTTAAGTTTTTTTTATGAATGTTTATGCATCCCCGTTTGAGCAATCAAAGCATCCGAGTCTTACAGTTTTAGACCATCAATCTACAAATGTACTTTTTCGATTACCAAAATCAGTTGTACTTATTTTTTAATAAAAAAATAATAATAACCTACTTCAAAGAAAAAGCACTAAAAAGTAAAAAATCATTGCCATTTTTGTAGTTACGATTTTTGTTATTTTTTGAGTCGGCGTCAGCCGGGCACGCGCTGCGCCAATCAAGAGAACCTTGGCGACCTTGGCTGACACCGACTCAAAAAAAAAAAAATCGTAACTACAAAAATGGCAATTATTTTTTACTTTTTAGTGCTTTTTCTTTGAAGTCGGTTATTTTTTTTGTTGTTTTTTTTATTTGTTTATTTTTAGTGAATCTGAAGTGTACACTTACTAATTTATACACGTCCTTTCCAATAAAAAAAGAATCACCGAAATCGGTTGGCGTTATATTGAGTTATTCGTCTATTTGTCGTGCACATATTAATACAAATTTAAGACTTATATGATTTTCTCATGGATATCATTGTCAGAACTTAACCAAATTAAAATGGGACCACTTGGGAAGCACTAGCTATCATTTAAAAAAAAAACCTCAAAATCGGTTCACCCATGCAAAAGTTATGAGGTAACAAACATAAAAAAACATACAGACGAATTGATAACCTCCTCCTTTTTTGAAGTCGGTTAAAAATAAATGTTGTTTTACTTACGCCCTTATGGGACTGAATGCAATCCGGTGCTAACACCCCCCTAATCACTGTCATGCCCGTGCCGGCCAGTTTATTAACTATGTTAATCCCCAAATCAATGCAATACTTCGCAGAGGTCAGATTAAGTATCACCTGTAATAGTAAAGCAAAGGAGATGTGTGAAATTAAGTTTCCAGAATCTTCTATTTCCTATCGCATTTCACAAGACTGAAACTACACAACGATTTCAACGTTGCTCCCATGATTACAATCGGGAGATTGTAATCATGGGTAATCTACCTAGGTTAACTCGTTCAACACCGCGGTTAGAGCTTCCTTGACCTGTACGCCGCCATGATGAGTTCCCTTGAGGTGCAACTCCATCTTAGGGAATAAGAAAAAGTCGCAGGGGGCGATATCGGGACTATAGAGTGAGTGCGGCAACGTTAGAATGCCTTTTATCGCCAAGAACTCTTGCACATTGAACGCCGTTGTCTGCAATCGGATTCTCTCATTCCGACGACGTCACTAAAGAGTTGCTATAGAAAAACATACATGAAAAACAAACGAAACGCGCCATTCATTTCAAATTTCGAATGGAACGAAAGAAAGTGAAATATGGATAGAAAGATCCGTTCTTTCTATCCATATTTCACGAAGCACGCAGTGTTGCCAGTTCCCGAATTATATTCAAATTCCCGGGACTTCATTGCCAAACTGCGTGCATGAAAAGTTCAGGCTGAGATAAATAGTCGTAACGGAAACTAAGACTAACGAAAAGTAGTACTTTGTGACGTCACTTTGACACATTTTGTATGGACCAAATTTCAAAGTAATGCAAATTGACGTCACAAAGTACTACTTTTCGTTAGTTTCTGTTACGACTATTTATCTCAGCCTCAGTGTTTGTGGAGTAAGTGAAAGAAATAAGCTATGTTAGACTAGGAGGTCGCGACAAAAATGGTAACGATAACGTAAATGAAACTGAAACTGGGTTCACAGGATAAAGACCAACCCTCTGAAGCTAAATGTGACGGTCTGCCTGCGCCAAGTGGTTGCGTTACGCAGATAAGAACGGCTGCAAATAACGTAGCATGAAAGTATCAGTACATACTTGCTTAGCAATACCAAAACGGAACAAATCTTTGGTTGCATTTCGTAGTTATATGCGATTTAGGTTACGGATATAGCTTTAGGTATATATAAGTATTTAATTAAAAAACCGACTGGTTTCTCGACAGTCAGTACATTCATCAGTAGGAATACCAATCATACCATACCAACATCTATTTTATATAGCCAATCTAGATAACGCAACCACTTGGCGCAGGCAGACATATTTAGCAGGGTTCGTCCCTAACATATGAAACCAGATTCAGCCATTTACCCTATCGTGACCAAACATGTCGTGACCTCCCGGAATATGTATTGCGCTCCATACACCGGAACCGGCGTGATGGCACCAGAGCCGGTAGTCTAAGTTGTCACCTAAATTGGCGTTACGGCAAACCGATCGACTGACGTTTTCAAATGTATGGAGAAATTGATGAGCGCGCGCAGCGGGCGTTAAGCGAACTAACATTTGCGAGTCCGAGCTTGATTTGACAGCTTACTCAACGTTGCCGTAAATACGTCGACGTTGCCGTTTACGTCCACTCCGCGTTTTCATACAAATCGGAAGTCCGCGTTTGACTTTGACAGCTTGAAGAAGTAAAACCACAGATTATCTAGTAAAAACTTGTATGGAGTTTGGAGAAAACGCCAGTCGATCGGTTTGCCGTAAACGCCAATTTCGGTGAGAACTCAGACTGCCCACTCTGGTATGTGGTGTCAGGTGAAAGGTTGCACTCACAGCTGCTTGAGGGCGGGCAGGTGCGCGAAGGCGAGCGGGTGCACGCGCACGAGCGGGTTGCCGCGCAGCTCGAGCTGCGCCAGCTCCGGGCAGCGCTGCAGCGCGCCGGCGCCGACGTACGCGATGCGGTTGCCGTTGACGGACCTGCGCGCGCGCACACCTCAACACGAGCCCCCGCCGCCCTGCCCTCCGCCGCCATCACTCACGGCTAAGATAAATAGTCGTAACAGCAACTAAGACTAACGAAAAGTTGTGCTTTGTGACGTCAATTGGTATTACTTTGAGATTTCGTCCATACAAAATGAGTGACGTCACAAAGTACTACTTTGCGTTAGCATTAGTTTCGGTGACGACTATTTATTTCAGCCTCAGACACCACGGCTGAGATAAATAGTCGTAACAAAAAACTAATGCTGAGATTCATAAATACTCGTACTTGACTGAGCCAAAGAATGCCTTCCGACTGTCAGTTTTAACATGAAATGTATGGAACTAATATCAAAATTGACAGTCGGAAGGTATTCTTTGGCTAAGCCAAGCACGAATAAGGTCTATGAATCTCGGCCTAAGGCTAACGAAAATTAGTACTTTACGACGTCATTTTGACAAATGACTGAAGTTGTATGGACTAAATGTCAAAGTAATGTCAAAAAGTACTACTTTTTGTTAGTCTTAGTTTCTAATACGACTATTTATCTCAGCCTACGAGGGTAGTACTGCGGGTCTACTCACGAGATTCTCACCTGTCATAGAACTTTCTTCGTGGCTGTCATTTCATGAGTACTACATTTTTTTTTCATGAGTAGACCCCCAGTAGCAGACATGAAGCGGCTCGTGGCTCATGGGCGAGTGGACTTGCCTTTCCTCCCAAAGGTCTGGATTCAAATACCCTTACTGAGTTGGAGAAGTGTACTTCGTTACGAATGCGAGCTGTTCCATGGTTCAGAATCCATGTAAAACTGTAGCTCCTGTTCCTTACTAAGTGATCGAGTTAAGCCCGCCCGGGTGAAAAGTAAGAAGATCGCATTGGATAAAAAGATGACTGAATCGGCAATGAAAAATCGTCGGTGTTTTCCGTCCAGTTCAATGCAGCCGTGCTTAGAAAGGGAAGGTCCTGGCATGTCATCTAATTCCTTCGGAAGTGCGGTGTGTTAGGTTGATATTACGACGATGCATCCATGTCCAGACAAAGAAAAAAAATTGCCCTGTTACACTACTCTTACCAAAAGTTTGAAAGCTCATCCTTAAGAGGTCCTGGCGTACGCCATATGTATCAAGCCGCGCTTTACATAAAAAAATAAATAAATCTTTTAACATTATATTAGCCGATTCCGAAGGAAACATTTCCGAAGGAACTAGTTGTCATGATGGGACCCGTCCCATCAATTGTTACCAAATCACGGCTTCAATCAGCACCCGATAAAATCACGGCGAATGCATTTCCTCTTCACCTGTGTCATGCCACAGAATAAGTAATGATCGGGGTAGCGATAGGCAAAAAAAAACTCACAATTCCTGCAGGTGCGGCAACTGATGTATCGCCAGCGGTATGTCTGTCAGCAAATTGTCATCCAGTTGTCTGCGAAAAATGCACGTGTAAAATTACGACGAAATATGTTTTGTATTGCTTATCTAGTAACCAACTGCTTGGCTCCCCTCCCAACGCCCCGTCTCGTACCGACGTATCCCTGACCTAGAGACCCTCCAACTCCGATGGGATGTAGGGTCTCTCTGTGTGTTCTATCACCTTTACCATGGAGGAGGATGCAGGGTCTGTCTCTCATCATCTTTACCATGAAGAATGCTCGTCGGAGCTACATAAAGCTGTCCCTCCGTCCCCTTTCTACCATCGCTGAATGCGGAACAGGCAGGCAATTTCCATTTACTGTCCTAAAATAAGAAGAAACCGATCCTCCTGATCCTTTATCCATAGGGTCGGTAAACTATGAAATGGACTCCACGCCGGGGTATTTCTCCCAATTTACAAATGGTGTCAAGAAGCACCTGGCCCGCCGGCGTGATTTTCGCAGCCTCCGTTCTAAGCCCATGGGCGTCGTAGTCAGGCATATCTTGTGTGGGCGCCTTGCGTACGCCATATGTCACGCTTAACGTAAAAAAAAAACAATGTTCAAAAACATGCAAGGTTCGCTGATACAGTTGTGATATGTTTTTGACGCGTATTGACGTTCAATCAATGCACTGAAAATAGATATCTTTAAACATACTTACAGGACCCGAATACCGGTGGCGTTGGAAAAGGCATTGTCTTCTATAGTGGTGATTTGGTTCCGCTTGACAGACCTGCAGGAAATAAAACCAATTCCAGAATTCCAACACATTGTCACTGAATAGCAAAAATAACCAAATCGAAATGGAATCACCTAAATAACATTTATAGCCACAATAAGCATGATATGACAGTTAATAAAGAAATATCACGAAAGTATTAGCTTCACGAAATAAACACAGAATCTGCGACCGTAAACGGTTATAGGAGAATAATTCTTACGCGATAAACGGAACCTTAACTGCCGACTTCATCCATCCGCAAAACCATATCTTAAATTTAAGACCCCGCGCGTCTTCGCAAACAAATATGGACCTAATTGCCCGGCAGTTACGATCCAGTCTGCCGTGCTCGATGTAAAACATTTAGTAAGCCTTTAGAATACAAAGGAGTATCTGCTCTATTTCCGGAGCGTTATGGGTGGAGTTCCAATGACGGTCCGGAAGGGGCGAACGGATTGGAGGAGTATTATAGGTACTTTGACCGCAAGGGTTGGCGTTTGACGCTGGAAAGGGGTTTAATAGACTTGTTTTGGTATTTGTGTTGGACGGATTGAACTCCCGCAATGGGGCTGGAAATGTAAGCCGGTTGGTTTCTTTTGACTTTGTATATTGTTTCGTGAGTTTCTATTAAAAACAGTGACCCTGATAGAGATATTAGAAGCAGTATTCTGAGAAGGCATAAAGCCTTCTTTTATGAAACTATATTGACATAAAATAAACGTTGGAACTCCTTTAGTAAATAACGCAGGATAAATCGCAATGGTGACACTATGATTAAGTAATATTCAGATAACTATAATATTATACTGTTTGTTACGTCGGTAGCTTAGTCCAAGTAACCGTTGCGATTCCGTTTAAAAATTGGTAACAGGTATTTTTCTTAAGGTGAACCTTCCCGCTCAACTCCAATCAGTCATCAGACATAGCTTGTTTCTGCAATAATCAATTTAGTTTTTGTTAGATTATCGACTACAGCGGTCGTGGTTTGCTTTTAGCTATAAGTCGTTTTGTGATTAATATTTTCGTAAATGTTACCAAATCAAACACTATACGCATTGTCTGCTTTGTGGACATGTTGCATCCTCTTCATCACGGAGCTTGTCTTTTTCTTTGAAACAGAGGTCCCAGAGCGCAGTAGCACGGTTTTGTACCGTGCCCGCGAATGAGTTAGGCCCGCCGGGAAAGGGCACCTTAAAATCAGTCTTAAAGTAAATAATAAAGATATGAACCTAATACTATATGCTAAGCGGTATAAGCAATGCGTGGAAAATGTAGTTTACATGCTAATTTTAAAACCTAATAGGTATAATTTTGATTTTCGGATTAGGTTAAAATATTTAAGTCCTTGGCCTACTCTCAGGCTAGAGTCCGATCGAAAAGAGAACCGGCGTGGCGTACAATGGAACTAACATTAAGATTTTTACATGGCTACCCAACCCATAAAATCTGAAAATATTATATTCTTTTTTTTTTATGTGACTGGAAATGGATGTCTAATACCACAAGTTCTGTCATGGTATTAGTCCAACACACCACATGGGAACTAGGTGCCATGCCAGGACCTTCCTTATATTGCACGGCTACATTGAACTGGATGGAAAACACGGACAATTTTCATTGCCGCTTCGACCATCGTTCATCCAATGCGATGGTACCAACCCGGGCGGGATAAACCCTACCACCTAGTAAGTAAGGAAGGGGACCTACAGCTTAACGTGGAATCCGAACCACGGCCAGCCTCTCTCAACGGTCGAACGGTCACCCATCCAAGACCAGACCGGACCCAGCGTTGCTTAACTTCGGAGAGCGATCGTGGAAGTGTCGCGCCACTGGGCCACTGAGGCTGACGCAGCCTCAAAAAATCAAGTTGTTACAGTCATACTATAATGACGTGCCAGTGTTGTCAACAGGACAAATACGGTAAATGTGCACATGTGCGCCCTCAAATCTTTCCGGTTCTCTTTCCGCACGGACTCTAAAGTTCAAGCACTTGAGTAACATTGCACAATGACAGATGATGACAGGTACCATAATTAATTTTCCGTGCATAACATGTTGACAATCGGAGCAGTATTTGACTTCATCTGTCAGATGATTTGATGGTACCATACTTTCCCACGGTTCCATACAATTGGAGCAGTGTTTTACTTGATCGGACACAGAACGGGTTCTGTCATATCTGCCACCATCTCGACGGGTTCGGCGTGATGTTATGTGAGTACTCACAAGGCCCGCAGGGTGGGAAGATGGGGCAAAGAAGACCCCGTGAGTTCGGAGAGCAGGTTCATTCCGAGGTTCCTGAAACAAAAAAAAGATTCTCTCATATTATGTTTGTTCTTATGCTTTGTGACTGAACTATGAGATATTGTAGATATGTATGTTGTAGATTGTTTCTTGACTATACTACTTTTGGCCACCTAGCAAGTTTTCATTTGTTATTAACTATATTTTTTCACGCTAAATTATACATCGAGGAAGGAACCATTTTTATGCGATTTATAGGTACAGCACAGACCGCACGTTAGAGTCACCCGATGATGCCCATGGGCTTCCGAGCATACTCGGGGGCTGCGAGAACCATGCCGGCCAGTCTTTAATTAGATCATTATAGTTTAATTTGACAATAAATGTATCACTCAGTTTGTCAGCCTCAGTGGCCCAGTGGCGCGACACTTCGGCGATCGCTCTCCGAAGTTAAGCAATGCTGCGTCCGGCCTGGTCTTGGATGGGTGACCATTCGACCGTTGAAAGAGGCTGGCCGTGGTTCGGATTCCACGTTAAACTGTAGGTCCCCTTCCTTACTTACTAGGTGGTAGGGTTAATCCCGCCCGGGTCGGTACCATCGCATTGGATGAACGATGGTCGAAGCGGCAATGAAAATTGTCCGTGTTTTCCATGCAGTTCAATGCAGCCGTGCAATATAAGGAAGGTCCTGGCGTGGCACCTGGTTCCCATGTGGTGTGTTGGGCTAATACCATGACAGAAGGTGTGGTATTAGCCATCCATGTCCAGTCACTTAAAAAAAAATCACTAATACATGTATACTGCACGCACATTTAGCCCGCAGTGCGATTTCGAAGCGCAAAATGTGGTGTACATGCGGCACCTACCCCAAACTGAAGCATTAGCATACAAAATCGTTCAGTTTACCGTCAGATCGAGGTAGATGCAGGACCTACACCTCATTTTGCGCTTCGTAATCGCACTGCCGGTAAAGTAAAATTCCTTGAACATGCTCAAACGTTCCCGGGCTTATTTTCGGGGAGCGTAAATACAAATGTAGCTTACATGAATTGTATGTGAAGCTAGCCAACGCTGAAACATTATGTGCAACTATTTAATGTTTTAGCAAAGTTAAAATTCAGTCATTTATGGTTAAGTATATCTCATTACTATTAATATATTACGGTAAGTATCTATTGATGAGCCAAAACAGTTAGTATTAAACAGTTTTTTTAACCTCTTGGTAAAAATTACACGTGTGACAGATCAGATGATTTTGAAACGGTTATCTTAACTAATTGATCATTACGGCTAACTATGAATTAGGAGTGCAAAACTATGAATTAGGAGTGCAACTGCCCCTGCAACTGTGCAGGAATTTTAACAGATTGAACAGTACCTTTTCATTGAATATAAGACGTAAGTATGAATGTAAAAAAATTTAAAGCTAGAAACAGTTTTCAAACAGTTCGGGAAACAGTTTTTAAATAGTTCGGGAAACAGTAAGAGAACACAGTTATTGCACACAGTAAAAAAAACAATTAAAGATACACTCAGACGGTTGTTTTAATTGAAATTACAGTCAGATTCACTGATTTTTTTTCTTAGTGAATTCGAATATTTTGTAGAGATAGCAAGAAATAAGATCTATTTGTGAATATGTTTGTTTACATATTCCTTAATAAACAAACTCAAATAACCTATCACCCAATTTACACTTTTTGATATTGCGGGGAATACTGTTAGCTGAAACTAAAATATGAAATATTGTTGAATGTACGTGTTAATTTGCTGTACTTTTAAATTGAAATTCGCATGCCATGAAAAAAACTTAGTATTTTAACTTAATACTAAACTTAGTATTAACTTTTGAGCGGCTCGTAGCCTAGCGGCGCGGGGACTGGCCTAGCGTACCAGAGGCCCTGGTTCAATACCAGCTTGCACCACTGTCTTTCTCTTTCAGAGTTCGATTAGTGCATTTCGTCACGAATGCGAGCTGCTCCATGGTTCGGAATCCATGTGAAACTGTAGATCCCCTTCCCCTACTAGGTGGTAGGGTTTAAGCCCGCCCGGGTTGGTACCATCGCATTGGATGAAAAGATGTTCGAAGCGGCAATGAAAAATTGTCCGTGTTTTCCATCCAGTTCAATGTTGCCGTGCTCATAAAGGGAAGGTCCTGGCATGGCACCTAATTCCTTCGGGAATGTGGTGTATTGGGCTAATATCATAACGGTAGTTGTGTGGTATTAGCCATCCATGTCAGGTCGCATAAAAAAAGTATTTTGTATTAATTTAATAATAATTTTAACCTAGCCATGCATAAACAGAAATTATGAGGCCGAAATAAGATAGCAGACCAACATAGAAAGATGATTAAGTTTCCACGCAAGCAAGAGATGGTAAAAGAAAAGCGCTTTCCATTCGCAAGCAAATAGGATCTAGCAAGTTATGAATGTCTGAGGGCGTTTCACGTTACCGGTCTAGTGAGTAGCGTACTGGACACACTGTTCGGAACAGTTCCGATTTTTTGATCCGATGCGCTCTTTATTACTATTCACGAATATACAAATTCTAGTGGAATATTATAGTAAGTACCCAATCAATTGATTTACAAGACATAATTGCGGTAATTTTAAATTTTAAGTTTTCGCTTAGGGCTAGAGGAGAGTTATCCGAGCCTGGGAGTGCCACGTCAATGAGGGTGCGTTAGGATGAATGTGTTTTTGGGTGAAATAAAAACATGCTTGATTCTACACGTCATAGATATTCGATTAGAGACCGAATAATTTTAGGCCTGGGGCATACATTCGTTTTCCTGGTTCCATTTTTAAATAACGGCGGTTATCTTTATAGAATCGAATCGGTGCCCTTCAAACGCAGCGTTTCTAAAACAAAATCTATAACTCGTCACACATATTCGAAAAGAATATTTCAGTCTGTTCGTTCCGAATTCGAAAAACTTACGTAGTTGCCAGTATTCCGAGAGTCCATTCAGATACGATACGAGACGCATACGGAAATAGAATAAGGAAAACATATATATGTATGTTTCAGGCATTATCGCCCATAATTATAAAATAAAGCAATGTTATTGATGTAAAAATATTTTTGAATAGTTTTATGTCGCGAAACACATGCATAATTCTTAATAAACTATCATATGTGTGATAATAATATACTCAGTATTATTTTAAAGTAATTAAAGTTTTAGTAGTAGTTGGCTAATTACCTGCTTGGAAATACCATACCACAGTTCGCAACAATATTCAGTTCTTCATACCCATTGGAAGATCATGGTCAGATACTTTGCTACCTGTTCAATTGTAGCAGGAAATAGCACGTAGTGAGATTCAACCATGCAACATTATGCACGAAAATAAATCAAATTCATTGCTTATGGAGTAGTAAATCAGAATTATAACAAGTCATTTGCTGCACATATCATCCACAGTTAAAAGAATTGCATACTTAAAGCCAGTGTAGCACAGAACGGATAGTTACATAATATGTTTTAAAAAATGTTGTATCTACACACGATCTATCTTGGACTTTTTGCTTTTTCATCCATAGTGGAAAAGGAAGAAGATAAGCCACTTCATTAACGCGCTTACTATGAGACCCGGCGGAGACGCGATATCGAGCTAATGCCATTTCTCTTTCTTTTCTCTTCAGCGTTTTCGTCTGACATCCGATTGAAGGTATCTCGTTGCGATCGGCCAGTGTGCGCGCGCTCCTAGTGTTCGCTGTTTGTTCTACAGTTGTTTAGTTCCGTAATGCGACGCCAGAGGGAGGAGCGAAATGAAACTCACATTTATTTTACAAGGGGCTCGGAAAGGGATCAAAGATCAGAGTAAATATTACTAAGTGCGCTTTGAAGAGTGTTCAAAGAGGAGGAAACTATTATTTCTGATGTAATAAGATGCAGAAACTTGCACTATTTTAAACGCTCCGTATTGTTGTGCATTTCATACGAATGAAAGCTGATTAGATTTCGCTCTTTCCGTGTAAATATAATATATATTATATACCGGGTGTTAACTGAGGTTAGGTTCAAACGTTAACCAGTTATTCCTAAGGCATATTTGGAACATAAAAGGGACATAGCATTTTTTGTGCGGCTTAAGGCTGTTCCGACCCATATAAAGTTGTTTGCACACATAACGCAAAAAGTATTGCACTTTAAGCCATGAATTAATAATAAAAGTTTAATATACTTGCAGCGAAAACAATTTCACAATTTCAGGATTATTGGTTTTGTTACGATTTATTTTTTACGATGTTTATTTAACAGCGCCATCTAACGGTGTAAAACTTCTAATCGGCAATTACAACGAAACCATAAAACCTGAAATTGTGAATATGTTTTCGCTGCAACTACTGTGGCTATATTTAATAATTTTGACGAATTCGTGCCTTAAAGTGCAATACTTTTTGCGTTCTGTGTAAAAAAAAACATTGTATGGGTCGGAACATCCTTAAAGAATAGTCTTTCAACGAATACCTGAACCAAACCTATGTTAACACCCTCTATGATAACATGGTATTTTGCCGATAATAACCATAGCATAAAGAAACGAATAACATTTACTCAAAAACATAGATGGCTTCTTTTTTCTCAGTGTACATCTGGAAATCGTAGTTACCATAAAGGAAAAAAAAACGGATTTTATCCGACATCAGATTGAATCGTAACAGAATACCATCGCAATAAAATAGCATACCATCACGCTGCTTCTCCGTCGAAGCAGGCACATATGATAGTCATTAGCAGAACATATTCGTGATACAGTTTTATCAGATCTCGTGATTAACTTGATTTTAATCAGTAGAGTAATTCTGGTAGGTTAGGTTAGTTAGTTAGTTAGTTTGTTTGTGCTAGGTATGTAAATATTGCAGACGAAGGCAAAACTTTAATAATATCGAATGTGACACAAACAAAACTACCAGCGTGTTTTCTCCATACAGATATTTTATATCCGAGGTAAGTTCTATGACGATAAACTCTAAAGTTGTGCGCTACATTCTTTAATTTGTAGGAATAAGTGTCAACGGACTTTTAGTAGTTTTATTCTCTTTGTAATTGTTTGTAAAATTTATATCCCGGGGCCCGGGAATTGCTTTCCACGCCAGAGCTCGTAACCTCGATCAATAATAATTCGTTGCGTGGTTTAGAAGAAAGCGTAAAAACAAAGGAAGATAGCAACTATGAGTGACGACCCCTTTTCGACCTCCATTTTGTATGACAGCCACATCTTAGCGTAAGCTGAACTGAATTATGTTTAGCCTATCCTGTGTCCCGTGTAGTTAAATGCACGTGTATTAAGTTTCATCGAATTCGGATGATCAGTTTAAGAGTTATGGAGGAACATACATACATGCATACATATTTTTTTTCTAAAAATAGTCAATTTCGTTTTTTATCATACATGGAGTCTACAAACGCAGAATATCTTATTAAACAAAATAACTAACTTCATTAACATGCCATACACATTAGTATTATTATTATTATTAGTATCGATAAAAAAATTGCAATTATCTCGTTAACTAAACGGAAAATATCGACAATATTTTACGTAAACACGTATTACAATACTTTCAGAAACAGCCGCTTTGATTCTTATTTGATCCATATATATTTGTCCTTTCTCCTATAAATAAAACCAGTTATGTTTTCCATTTATTTGCTTTAATATTTTTTCTTTTATGAACGCAGAGATTTTTCATCGCGTTTCAATAGTAGATAGGCTTAGAAAAATATGGTCTGCCAAAGTATCGTATCCACAAAACGAGAGCTTAATTTCCGGTTCCGGCCATCGGTCAATTTGTCATTTTCTTCGTCCCACTTACGTAAGCGCCTTACGTGCCACTTTTGAACTCAGATCAAAAAAGGTAGGAGATGCGCCACCTAGCGCGCCTACTATGAGAACCCAGTCCCCACCGCCAAGTCGACACCACCGTGATGAAACCAACGAGCAAGATAAAACGACAACGATATCCACTCTCGAAGGCATTGACAGAAGATTGCCTTCGCAATAGTGTACCAATTACCCGTCAAAGTAAGCCGTCAAACTAAATATTATAGTTAGGTATGTCCGAGGGTATGTCCCGCGTAAGTTTTAAAAGAGTGATATGCTGTACATGTTTTCCTGGTATCTCTATCAATCAATAATTGTATCAATGTGATATATTTCTGCGTATTGAATTAGTTATTCCAATAAGGGCTGATTTTTAAATAGTCTGATAGGCAGCCAGATAACTATTTAACGGATTTATTTACGCTTCTGCTTATAATATGTAGTAAGTCCATATGTTTATTATTAAAATTATAGTCAGATAATTTTGATAGAAGACATGATTCACCGGCAATGATCTATCAGTCCGATAAGTACTATCTGAGAATTGACAAATTGGCCCTAAAACTTGTTTTTCCCGTAAATAAAGAAAAGAGTGGCAGATGCAATAAAACCAAGACGAATAATTGCGTGTAACCGACAGAAACCTGACTGTTTCCATAAAGGTCCCTTTATTCATGGGATTTTTTAACGGGACCCGATTTTTTTTATACAAAACATTACAAATTAATCACTAGCCCACCATACACTTACTTCTGCAAAGTTTAGGAAAAAGTAAATAGAATAAGAATAAGAATAAGAAACGTTTATTATTGCATCTAGAAAAAATCATGTGACAAAATTTACAAACTATGCACAAATAAGCTGATTAAAACTATAACATTTAAACAAAGGAAAAAATGCCTTAATTAGTATAAATAAAATAACATGTATATACTCGTACATAGCCTAAATGATACCTGCATCACGTCGCTGCCTCTTCGATATCACAAAAACCTAAAATAGACGCGGACGTTCCGTTATCCAAGTGTTTCTATACAGACAGACTAAAATTGATTAACAAACATACATACGCGATTCTAGCAGGCAGGTTGACTTGCAATATCATCTCGAGAATATTGAGCCGTGTTACTGAACTGTGTTACACTAGCTCTCCTCACAGCTTGCCTCCCTGAAACTTGTGAATGCGTATAATTATTTACGACGCACCTGAAATAGTCGAATGAAGATCAAAGACGAGTCCTACTTTCATATATTTGTTTATTGTATTTATTGGTCCTCGAGTTAGCTGAGCCTACACTTAAACAAATCAAAAATAAAATTTTAATATAATGTTACTCACAATTCAAAAGAACCGTAGCTTTCAATTTCTATACCAAGTACAGAAGCCACAGAAAATCAGGTTTTTACTTCTAAATCTACTCTCTATTGCAAATGTTTGAAGTGAAAAACACATGGACGTGAAGCCCACATTACATACATACACACATCCAGTCACACAAATGACAAACCTCCCATTCTAAATCTCTCTACACACACCCTATCTCTCTTGCACACAACCTACCTTTGATATTTTTTTACAAACACACATTGTTTAACTTTTTTATGTCGAATAAGCTAATTATATTTTCATTGCGGGTTTTTTCTTTGCATAGTTCGCAAATATAGTCGCAGATATTAGAGGGTTTGTGTTGGTCGGAACTGTTCTAGGAAACACATTCGCTCTGGACTGTATGTCACACGACGCGTAACCGGCTTCCCATGAGATTCTATGGACAATATGTCTATTCGCTGTGATCCGGATAAAGTCCACGTGGCACTTCTCTTTCCTTTTCTCTTCTGCGGATGCCCACGACATTCCTGCGTAGTCGTAGTGGTTATAGTTGATAACTTGGGGTCATTTTTCGATCGAAACGCACATTTTCGGACAGAGTCTAATGGCGCAGTCTGGTACTATGCAGAACCATCCCATAAGTGCAAGCTTAATTCATTCAAAAGCAAATCGGTGCGTTGTAAAACGTAGCCCTTTCTTACAAAAGGCTACGCAAATCTTCGATACCCGACGACTTTAGTATCTAGGCGACTATCGCAATACGAAGTCGGACGGCGACAACAGTCCTCTATGGATTTGTGTTGCGGTAGTCGTCTAGATACTAAAGTCGTTGAGAATCGGAGATTTGTGTAGCCTTGTGTGTGTACGAATGGGCTTATTCATCGAGCATACCGAAGGTTTTCGTTGCAAGATTGGGCAAAATTGCTTTCGTATCCAGCTGTTCTCCTCTACAGGTCGCATTTCTCAATCGATTCGTATACATTTTTTTAAGCAGATTCGATAATTCAATATAATTTTTAGTCGAATCAGTTTTTGAAAATTTTCCGAAATGGCGGAGTAATTTTGAAAAGTGTTCAAATGTGGTATGTCAGTCCGGTTGTTCACCTCTACAGGCAGAATTACTCAAGCGATTATCGTGAAATTTTGTAAACAGTTTCGATATTTATATACAATTTTTTGTAGAGCCAGTTTTTTGTGTTTTTTTTTCAAAATTTTGTTTTTTTTATAAAATCTCCAATGTTCAAAAAGACAGATTCGCGAGGTCTAAAGCTCAGAGATCCACTAGTATATATGGCGGAACAGTTAGGGTGACCCAACCCGGTAGGACTAACTCATTCGCGGGCACTGTACAAAACCGTGCTGTTGCGCTCTGGGACCTTCTCTGTTTCAAAGAAAAAGACAGGCTCCGTGATGAGGAAGATGCAACATGTCCACAAAAAAGACAATGAAAAAGTAAACCACGACTGCTGTATTAAAAAATCTAACAAAAACCAAATAGATTATAAATCTTGAATTAATAAACTATGTCTGATGACTAATCTATTTAAGATTTTCTTACTTCATCATTGCGTAATAAGCCACCAAAGTTATTGTATAAAACGCGCGAAAAATTCGAACTTTCGGACCTTATAACTTAGAAACCAAACACAATTTTACAATGCCAACGGTCATCAGACATCTAGTTCGATCAAATAAAGCTCCTTTGAGCAAAATTTGGGATCTCTGATAAGAAATATGGGCGTGATCATCTTTCCCCGTTTGTATGGGGAGTTGAGCGGGTTGGGCCACCTTAAGCAGACAACATCACGTCCCTCAAAAAGTCACACCAACTCGACGACTCAGCGGTGGCGGGGCGGCTTGTTGCAAGTGACGCGTATGCTAATCCGATACGAAATTAATGGAAGTGTGTCGCCTCCGCACCCCCGCACCTCCGCACCCCCGCGCCGCAACACTCCGGCTAAAGTTTGACGAGGGGTGTGGGAATACGACGCGCGCGCTGGGAGCGATCCGGTGTGGGAAAACACAGATCGCGAATGTTGCTGCCGCCGCTAGTTGGACTCCTGGGAAGTGTACAAAAGGAGCTAAATAAAAATGGTGTATACGTTACGGTTGAAGCCCGATGTCCGAAATTATTTTATGCTTTAAGAACGGCCCGTAAGCTATGCTCCCCATACAAACGTAGTTTACTAATCATTTGGAAACCGCTATTCCAATTGAATTGATATTTAATATATAATATCAGGTAGCCAATATCTGTGTCTGCATGCTTTTGTTTTTTTGAAAAATCCAAACCGAATGAAATGAATGCAAAAAGAAAATCTTCATACGAATTTTGTTTTCTCTGTGGTTTGACCCAGAATACATTTACCGAAAAAACAAAGGCATGCAGACACAGATATTTGTAGCCTAATATTAGATACCAAATATCAAGTAAGTTGGAACAGTGGTTTTCAAATTATTAGTAAACTACGTTTGTATGGGAGGCGAAATTTTCAGGTGCTTACGGGCCGACCTTAAGGGCAGCCGACAGGGGTAGAGATACATCTGGAAAATCGACGTATACCGACGTCTTACTAATATTAATAAATTCGAAAGTCACTCTGTCTGTCTGTTGCGTTTTAAGCCTCAACCGCTGAACCAATTTTGATAAATTTCATTATAGATATACCCTGCCACTAATAATCCCAGATCGTCGTCTGAATAGTTATACGATGTTTTGTCCCTTTCTATCGAATTAGAAACTGCCTGTCAATGTAAAGGACAAAACATTGTATAACTATTCAGCTGATGATCTGGGTTTATTAGTAACAGGGATAGTCTGGGCCTTGGAGAATGACATACCTTTGGCGGTGAAAATAATACTCGAAGGGGGTGAAATAGGGCATAAAAGTTTGTATGGGAATCTCATATAATATCCAGGAAATAATTCAACCCGACATTGGTCCAAAACGACCCCAGCTAGTATTAAAAAAAGGAAAATAAAGTATATGTGCAAGAAGTCAGTCTACATCGGAAGACTGTGACGGCAGAAAAACAGCGACTTTGTCGCTTACATTTTATCAAAGTGCAAAAAAATATTTCAGTCAGTTAGGTAACATGACTTTATAAAAATGCATAACGGCGATTTACAGTGACACATCAAGATAATTTTGTAACATAATATAAAAATGGTTATCAATGAAAATTCTGTTACGCATACTTTTTTTTAATGTAACCTGACATGGATGGCTAAAATCACACAACTACCGTTATGATATTAGCCCAATACACCACATTCCCGAAGGAATTAGGTGCCATGCCAGGACCTATATTGAACTGGATGGAAAACACGGACAATTTTTCATTGCCGCTTCAACCATCCAATGCGGTGGTACCAACCCGGGCGGGTTTAATCCTAACACCTAGTAGGGGAAGAGGACCTACAGTTTTACATGGTTTCGAACCATGGAACAGTACGCATTCGTAACGAAATGCACTTATCCACCTCATAAAGAGAAAAAAGTGGTGCATGTCCGGGCGAGGATTTGAACCCAGACCTCTCGCATGAAAGGCAAGTTCTCAGCCCCTGGACCACGAGCTGTAGGTGATTCGAAATAAAACAGAAATCCTCGTCGCTTGCTCAAACGCAAATACGATTTTGCGTAGTCCGATTGAATTCTGAATGATAAAGCTCCGGCCGAACCAAAAGTCAGCCTTCTTAACAATAAATAAACAGCGAGACAGAAAAAAGAGTGGCTAATGACGCCTGATCCTCGTAAATCCTGCAGGATCTCGAGAATGGAAGACAAAATACCCTCGGAATTGAGTCTCGCCGGTGCGCGGTGGGCCTTGCCGTGCTGCCACAGAACAAGCAACGATTTCAAAATGGCGATACATTAAATTACTCCATTGTGCAAGTGACTGGCGGCCGTGGACAGGCAAGAAGACCACCCGCCAGGTGGGAAGACGACATCAAGTGCGTCGGCGGAAAGCAGTGGTTCCGTACCGCTGAGGGCCGGGAGGACTGGAGAAGGATTGGAGAGGCGTATGTCCAGCAGTGGACGCAAACACGCTGACTGACTGTGCAAGTCGCCAGTTAAGAATAAGAATAAGAATAAAATATTCGCCACATCATTAACGGACACAGAAGTAGAAAGATAACATAATTAAAACCAAGAAATGTAATGAACAACAAAACTAAAATTAAACCAAACAAAACAACAGTGAAACATTGATGTGTTATCGTTGTTCGACGTGGGTATGGATCTAAAATGTGGACGAAAGGGATTGGTCTCAGCTGACTCGTAGAAAACTGTGAAGCTGTTTTTCAGATGAATCCCTACTTAAGCACTCCACGTATGTGGAAATTGAATGACGCTGCTTAACATGTGTTTAAAAACAAAAGAAAGCATAGTAGATTGTGAGGTGAATGGCCGGAAAAAATACCATTTTTCTGGTAAATAAGAGGTCGATCAGATTTCTTAAGTTTTCTTCATTATTTCAAAATTAAACATGAAACATAACTTCAGATAATTCTTCATTCATGGCGAATTGGAAAAAAAATGTAATAAGAGAAATTTCAGTATATTTTGTATGAAACAATTTCCTAATAGTCCCATGCGTCCGTTGACATTGTCTGTCTTTACATTCTCAGCCTGGTTTTCACCAAGTGCAGATTAATTTTAATTGACAATTTTTAGTTTAAATATTAATTATTTTAAAGGACTTTATTACTAAAGTGCTGATCATCTTGTACTTGTATTGATTGCAAGCTGCTAAGAAAGGCCCTTAATATGCGGCGATTCAGTTAATTAGCATTAAGCGAAAAAGGACCTCTACGATTGTGACACAATCAAAATACGTTCTCGTTCTGTGGGCGGAAGCAAACTGTATGATTTCCACGGCGACCAGTTTGTTAAAAAAAAGTTTCTCTGAGGAATATCCTTGTGTGTATGGAATTTGCACCTAAAACAATTTAGCCGTTCCGTATTTCCGTTGATCAGTGTCGCGGCGGGACACACTTCTAGCACCTAAACAGCCAATATCGGGTTCCGGGGCCAAATTGAGCGAGAGCGGACCCTAAGGTGGCCGGAACCCAGTAAGCTGAGGTCTAGGCTCTCCCAATTTATTATCTACCGGATCAAAAAGTGCCATTTAGGGGCTTTGGACATAGCAAGCTTCTGCGAGAAGTCAGAGCGACTGATTTATAAATAGGCGAAATTGTTCCAAAGTTCTGATTTTTCCATCTATTTGGTTCCTTGAAGGGTAAAACTTTTCGAACTCCTTTGCGAGCTAACAACGCCTTACGATGTATTTTTTAATCCACCGAATTAGGTAATCGTGCAACTTGGTATATTTTAATTATTTCCCTGTCTCGACCACAGACATAGCATTAGCACGCTGTGCTACAAGACTAGGCTTACGAGACTACCGCGAGATAGAGAGCGAACAGTGCGGGAGTGAGAAGTCAACGGGATTTGGAGAGAGACGGAACATACCTACCGAATGAGACAACTTTTCTCAAGTCTCGGTCTCGTCTCTCCGTGGTATAATGATGTGATGTAATTTTGTTGCATTTTATTTCTTCATTTAATACAAAACTAAATCGCCTATCGGTCAGTCGTACAATATAGCTACATCATGTGTGGATGTTAGCAAATCATACCTCTATAAAATATATTAAAGTAGGGGTACGTGTAGGGGAGAGTAAATCAAACGGGCACGAAGTCACTCATTCCTTCTTTGAGATCAAAAAGAAATCCAAACAAACTCAACGCCTTTTAACGTTACAATGCTAGTTCCACAATCAGATTCGTAGGAACATTCGTTGAAACAAATAATCTATATCCGGCCTCGAACCTTAAATGTCCACTGCTCTATCAATTCCATGAAACATCGATCTTGCTCTCCTTAACTGATTGACACAACATTAAAATTTAGTTTATTTTATTTAAAGGTTCACATTTTTTTTATTTGTTCGATCAAATACAACTAAACCTGGCCATCGCATTCTGTATTCTACGCTGGCACAATCTTTGTCACACACAAAGTCACTCTGTGAAACTGGTCTGCCTCATTGTTGGCAGAGCTGTGGAAATCACCTTTTTTAATCTTGAATTTATAAGAGCAGTACACCTTGTCAGAAGTATGCCTGGGTTCGTAGGAGCTTCTGAAGTATCACCACCAGCAGTCTGATATTCGCAGCTGATAAGGGCGGAGTGCACGAAAGCATAAAAAATCAAAATCAACGTCAACGTATGATTAAACACGTCACTTTATATGGACAGTATGGAACCAACTCCGTGCGGTTCACTAAAAGTGACGTGTTTGAGCATTGATTAACTCGACGGTCTCTTCGTGCAATCGAGGCTAAATCAAGCATGTGTAAATTGTGCAAGAAAATCATTTTCTGAGAAGACATTTTCTGTACGGCGATACTACTTACTATTAGCCGGACAAGTACCGCCTGAATAACCCCAGATACTTTAAATAACCCGAAGCTCTTAAGTACCTAAAAGATCGGTATGTGTGTCTGTGGTATCACTCAGGTTTTCTGCTAAGATCGACCGATTCCTTTCTTCTGACTCTTCCGCTTCCTACTCAATCTCTTTTTTGATGCCAGTTGGCCAGTTGGTTTCATATATTGTTAGAGAATGCCATTAAGTGTTCCTTTTTGCCTTTGTTTTATTTATAATAAGATTTTTTATTGTTAACAAATATTTTATTTCCGTTTTCATCTTGATGAAGAATTAAATTCAAAGAAATTCTAAAGCTCGTTGCCTCTCTGTCGCACAAGCATTTCTTTGGATATAATTCTTTATCATGTCGCATGAGTCTGACAATTATTAGGTTTCATTTCACCTACTCATTTGAAAAATCCAATGCTGATTGCTATTAAACTTCAAATTAATGGGCAATAGTAATCGGGTAACCATCGTTAGTTAAGCGATTTATATATTTAATCCATTGACACCGAGGGATGATGTTTCTTTACTTTGTTCTTTGTCTTAAACTGTTATACCAAAGAATTGTTCGGCAGTAGCATTAAGATCTCCGTAAGTGTTTGAACGGAAAAACATGAAAACAGTGATGTTTCTTTGCTGGCTCTTCTCTACTTAGTTGATCAAATCCGCGGATATATCGGCAAAAGACGCAAATGAGTGTAGTTTGACTGCGAAAAGTTTAAATAAACGAAATTAAATAAAAAACACGAAATTCCACATCGCAGTGATCCCGGGTCCGCCACGGTCTAATCCCCCGACTCGGCTGACCTTGAGGCGGCTATATTGGCCGCGTGACAGCCGTGAGCCGGGTCCTCCTCCAGGATAACCCTCGGAGCCGCCGGACCGGGCACGAATTGTTCAACCCACATTTTATTAGCTGCCGAGCGCCTAACGAATACCCACTTTAATCAACGTAAGTAAAGGTTTCGAGGCATTCGAATTATTTTCCCAGATATTCCTTATTATCACCCCTTGAGCGAAACATTCCTGTGCGTGTCTACTTGAGAACGGAACGCCTTTTTGCGTTCCAAGAATGAAGTATTTATTAAGGGAATCTGTTTACTTTCTCTCGCAAAACATGACAACAAAATGTGTTTTTGTCCACCCAGGACTGATGATGTCTGATGCCAAATACGATTTTGGTGACGATGGGAATATACTTGAATGTTCAATCTGCAGTTAAGGTGGCCCATCCCGCTCAACTCCCCATGCAAACGGGGAAAGAAGATCACGCCCATATTTCTTGTCAGAGATCCAAAATGTTGCTTAAAATATCTTTATTTGATTGAACTAGATGTCTGATGACCATTGGCATTGTACAATTATTTTTGGTTTCTAAGTTGTAAGGTCTGAAAGTTCAAATTTTCCGTGTGTTTTATACAATAACTTTGGAGGTGGATTGCTCAACGATAAAATCTATACATCTTAAAAAGATTAGTCATTAGACATAGCTTGTTTCATGAAAATTTATAATAAATTTAGTTTTTGTTAGATTTTTTACTACAGCGGTCATGGTTTACTTTTAGCTAGAAGTCGTTTTGTAATTAAAATTTTCGTAAATCTTACCAAATCAAACACTATGCGTATTGTCTGTTTTGTGGACATGTTGCATTTGCCTCATCACGGACCCTGTCTTTTTCTTTGAAACATAGAAGGTCCCAGAGCGCAATAAGCACGGTTTTGTACCCTGCCCGCGAATGAGTTAGTGCCGCCGGGAAGGGACACCTTAAAGCGTTAAATCAATATATGTATAATCTTAAGCACTGCGTTAGCAGGAGGCAATGGGTAGAGCTGGCGGCGGAATTAGTAGACGCACTGTCTGCAAAAGTTTTGCTTGCTGGTTCAAGTCCAGCCTTAAACAATGTTTTAAGAGATGTATTTCTTTCATTATTTTATCCTTGTTTGACAGTTGATATTACATGTATATCATATTCGATCAAATTGTACCCATTGCATAGAGATCTTCATATACTTAGCGGCCGCGTATAACTAAACCTATACCTATCCAAATATTTTGAATAGAAGGGACTGAAAGTCTACCAGTCAAACGCGTTTCATACAAAAATTAACGCTCCTTCGATACGTTTCCATATGAAAATGCACATGTATAAGAAGTACGTCAGGTGTTGCTCACGTACTTTTTAACCGACATCAAAAAAGGCGGAGGTTCTCAATTAGTCTGTATGTTTTTTTGTTTGTACGTACATTACTCGATATCTCCGCAAATTCTTAACCGATTTGAATAATTATTTTTCAAATCAGTAGGGTATATCTCACGGGTGGTCCTTTCATAAATCTTATGAAAGAATGTTACTCCTCTTAGGGTCGATTTTTAAATTGTTACGACGAAATTATTTACGCCACTGTGTTTCCACCAGTTATAGTTAGGCCATATTTTTATTAGTAAAGTACAGTAGGCTGACCGTGAAAGGAGATATAATCCTTCGGTAATGACTATCCGTCTTTTGACAAACGTAATGTAAATGTCAATGTCACGTATGTGTACTATCAGACCGTTCAGTTCTCTGACGATTGAAAAATCGGCCCTTTGTGATTGAAGTCTGTTAATTTTTTTATTTTTTATTATATGGATTTTATTATTGTTTGACTTAGTATTATTATTATTTTATGGGACAATGTACCTGATACAAATAAATTATTATTATTATTATTAAAACTGTTTTTTATGTTCAAACATGTACCCATTTCGGACACGCAAAACACCATCGAGTAAATGCTCGCCTCAGTAAGACAAAGTGACTCACAGCAGTTCCAGATGGGCGAGGGCTCGGAGGGCCTCGGTGGGCACGGCGCGCAGCCGGTTGCCCTCCAGCTTGAGAGTCCGCAGCGAGCTGAGGGTGAGCAGCGAGCCGCCCTCCAGCTCCGCCATCTCGTTGTGGTCCAGCTGTCTGCGGACAAAACAAAATCAAATCAAATGAAATTTTAGTTTAAAAAGGTACAGAAGAAAAACGTATGTTTCTTCTTTCCCAAAACTAGTGCTGAGCATTAAAAAACAATTACATGAACATCAATCCTCGAAGTTGTGATTTGAATGTTATGAAACGCTTTGATTTTGTGTTTGTATATAGGTATTGTGTGTGATGTTGACCAACGCATGAATGTGGGACATGGTACACGGAAAAAACGGCCAAGTGCGAGTCAGACTCGCACACGGAGGGTTCCATACCATCGTATAAAATTTACCACAAAAATGTATTTTTTGTATGGGGGTATTTTTTTTATTTTTTTTTAATATTGTTATAGCGGCAAAAGAAATACACACTTTGTGAAATTTTCAGCTGCCTGCCTATTAAGGTTAATGAGATACAGCCCCGTGACAGACGAATGGACGGATGGACGGACAGCGGAGCCTTAGTAATAGGGTTCTGTTGGCACCCTTTGGGTACGGAACTATAAAAACACCCGCATTATGAATTAAAATGAGCATAACCTTCTAGTAATAAAACACATGGGCTTTAGTAAAAAATATTGTGATCTTTAAAAAATGCTGCGCCTATGTGTAAGCGTAGATTTTAAATTCTGTTGCAGCCATCTTCGACTTTGCCACGGAGAGTGTCTCTAAAAGTTGTTTACGATTCCGCCATCTTACTTTAATTTCCGTTCTATTAGCACTAAAGTCCAGCATCGTTTTTAACCGACTTCAAAAAAGGAGGAAGTTATTAGTTTACAATGCCTCAAAGCGTCAAAATGATCGCAGAGATCAGACTTGCGCATTTACATGCCTTCGGCTCCGCCCATGTGAAATTTGGACGAAATGTCGTAGATTTTGCCCCGACTTAACCAAACTCACTTTTCCATTTGGCGTAATCGAAAACTTGCTGTATTTGAAGGGAATAATGATATAAAGCATGTTTACGACAAAATGAAAAATATTTTCCGTCATTTTTTCTGAGTTAGGTCCCCATCCGAAAAGTGCTATCCGAAGGAACGTCCGCAAAGAAGTTTTGCTTCAAAAACACAATCCATTGAAGTGAGAATGTATTTACTACACCAAAATACTGGAGCTCTCAAATTCATTATTAAGTCTAAAATTACCAAATTTAATACAGACTGCGGCTGACATAAAAGAGCGGAGTATTTACATCCACCCTAACCGTAAACAGTAGCATTCCCTTGCCTGTTTGTAAAGATCGTTATAATAATCCGAAGAGATGTAAAAACTAAACTACCATTCGACTTTCGCAAGCGATAACAATGTAGGTATCAATCCGCAAGCTCCACTAAATAATGCAGAACGTTCCGACAGCAATATCGATACCCATTCGCTCCCGGTGGCTCGCCATTGTGGGTCCGCGCGGAGCCAGAGAGCGAATACTGCAGAACGTCGCAAGCTTCAAGGCCAAATATTTCGCGCTATTTCCGAATATGGAATACGAATCGGTTTTTTGAATTCGGAACGAGTGGACCACGGCTGTCTATCATCAACATGCAGCCAATCGCATGGCGTCAGAACACCCGCCATATTGTTTTCGATAAAACATGATATTTCATTTGTCTCGCCCTTTTTAGGGTTCCGTACCCAAAGGGTAAAAACGGAACCCTATTACTAAGCCTCCGCCGTCCGTCCGTCCGTCCGTCCGTCCGTCTGTCCGTCTGTCACAGGGCTGTATCTCGTGAACCGTAATAGGTAGAAAGCTTATTTTGCCGTTATAACAACAAATAGGTAAAATAAAAAATAATAATAATTAAAGGGGGCCCCCCCTACAAAAAATGTGTTAAAATATTTTGTTTTTTGTTAAATCTTGTACGGAACCCTTCGTGTGCGAATCCGACTCGCACTTGGCCGGTTTTTTTCACTCCCGCTGCTGGGACAGATGCAAACAGCAGCCGTGTTGTCTACTATCTTGCTACTTCCTGAAAGTATTTTCAAAGCCGTCTGGTCCAACGCGCAATGCATCTGGTTTGTGATATAAAGGGTCGGTGGATGATCGTGTAACATTGTCCGTGTTTTCCATTCAGTTCAATGTAGTCGTGCTCATAAAGGGAAGGTCCTGGCATGGCCCCTAATTCCTTCGGGAATGTATTGTATTGGACTAATATCTTGATGGTAGTCGTGTGGCCACACCAATCTGTGTTAAACGAGATTCGGAACGATTCGTGGCATTTCTTTACTGTGAGCGATCTGTGCGGATGCACCCTGCGCTATTTGTATAGTAATCTGTGTGCGCTGTGTCGGTTGTTCGTAATATCGGCATGGACGCTCGCTCGCCTCGTTACGCATATATTGCTTTGTTTTCAACCCAACAGCGGCGCGCTTGGATGCTTCAAAAACGACGCTTGTTGCACAACTAAAATCATACACTCCCGTGCTTCCTGGGAAACTGGATGGCTCTTCCCGAATTGTATCAGGAAAGCGATCGTCTGAAATGGCTGGTGTTGAATATTATACCTTCCTATACCCACAGCGATGACCGATGCAAACAAGCAAAAGAGATTATATTATACGTGATAATGCGTATGGTTTGATTGCGTTAAGGCCCTGGTACTAGCCAAATCGCAAAGTTAGACGAGGCACCCCAAGTTAACTAACTAAGTCTGACGATTATAAGTGTCATTCTTACAATATATGATTCCTTGTCTAGGAATCGACCTATTTTCGTTAATGTATGTTTCCTTTTTCTATACAAAATAAATTGCGGAAACGGTGTCCATTTCCGAACTTTTTTGACTAAATGTAGAAATCTAAAAGCAAATGGATTTTTTTGTTTATGCATATATGCTGTTTTTGCTTATATCTAGAAATCGAATTACTTTCAGATTTCTGATGAGAAAAATCAACTTTTTTATTTTTATTATTATTTAAATAAATGATGGAATAAAAAAATATTAACAATCCATTATCAGTCTGGAGTTCTATTTGGATTTGCTGAAGCGTTTCACTACATTTATTACATTTGTTAAAAAGTGCATTTGTATGGCGCGAGTAGTTGGCTAGTCCTAGCGCCTTAAGTTCCTGAACCTTATAGAATGAGAACATGAAAAAAAAACATGTATAATTTCAGCTAAGGTTCTAACAATAAAGTTAAAAAGATATTTAAGAAAATGATTTTTTTTGCATGGAAAATAATTCTGAAGTCAGGTCTCAAACGCATTCTTTTTCAAGTTTGCCGCTGATATTGACAGTAACTGAATCGATTTTAAAGAGCGTTACATTATCTGCCAATTTAGTTACGGTTGTTAAATTTCTTTAACGAAACAATTAAAAAACCGGTTTCACGTGTTATGCCGGTTGGTCACATTTAAGGTGGCCCAACTCGGCGGGACGAACTCATTCGCGGGCACGGTACAAAGCCGTGCTGTTGCGCTCTGGGACCTTCTCTATTACAAAGAAACCGGCCAAGTGCGAGTCGGACTCGCACACGAAGGGTTCCGTATCATCGTAAAAAAAACAAAAAAAACACGTTTTTTGTATGGGAGCCCCCTTTAATTTTAATTATTTTTTAATCTTACCTATTTGTTGTTATAGCGGCAAGATAAATACATACTCTGTGAAAATTTTAGCTGTCTACCTGTTACGGTTACTGAGATATAGCCCTGTGACAGACGGACAGACGGACGGACAGCGGAGGCTTAGTAATAGGGTTCCGTTTTCACCCTTTGGGTACGGAACCCTAAAAAGGACAGGCTCCGTGATGAGGAAGATGCAACATGTCCACAAAAACCGGCCAAGTGCGAGTCGGACTCGCACACGAAGGGTTCCGTACCATCATACAAAATTGACGACAGAAAAAATACGTTTTTTGTATGGGGCCCCCCTTTATTTTTATTATTTTTTTATTTTACCTATTTGTTGTTATAGCGGCAAAATAGATACACACGCTGTCAAAATTTTAGCTGCCTACCTATTATGGTTCATGAGATACAGCCCTGTGACAGACGGACGGACGGACGGACGGACGGACGGACAGCGGAGGCTTAGTAATAGGGTTCCGTTTTCAACCTTTGGGTAACCCTAAAAAAGACAATGTGCATAGTGATTAATTGGATAAGATTTACGAAAAGTTTAATTACAAAACGACTTTAGCTAAAAGTAACCCACGACCACTTTAGTCAAAAATCTAACAAAAACCAAATAGATTATAATTCTTGATTAAATAAGCTATGTCTGATGACTATTCTTTTTAAGATGTTCTTACTTTATCATTGCGTAATTCACCTCCAAAGTCATTGTATAAAACGCGCGAATAATTCGAACTTTCGGACCTTATAACTTAGAAACCACACACAATTTTACAATGCCAACGGTCATCAGACATCTAGTTAGATCATATAAAGCTATTTTGAGCAAAACTTGGGATCTCTGACAAGAAATATGGGCGTGATCTTCTTTCCCCGTTTGTATGGGGAGTTGAGCGGGATGGGCCACCTTAAGTTGGCCGCGCGGTAAGGAGTCCAACTAAATATTATGAGGCAAATATACATACAAAATTATTAACAATCCTTTGAAGAAGACTAAAAGCATCCGTTGTTTACCGTTACAGATTTCAAATATAGCTAGACCATCATCTTTCATCTTTTAGAAATTTTAGAATTATGTAGATATGTTTGAAAATAATTAATTATGGTCCGAATTAAGCCCTTAACTAAACGCAATCCACTGTTGTCACACTAAAGAACTAACTTCAAATATCGGGGCCGAAACATGCAATCCAACAGTTCTCGTGAGTTCGTTGACAAAATGTAACAAAGGAACCGAGTGCACACATTTTTCAGTCGCAGGCTAATATATCACATCAGCAATGCAACACTGCAAAGAAAATCCGGCCGAGGCGCCGCCAAATGCAATTTTTTAAGCGCAAATCGAAATCGCATAGGCCATTTATTTGCACAAAAGGCCAACGTGGGAGTTATCGTCGGATCGGAATCGCAGCTAACGACAGACTTCCAGGAGGATTTAATCTCGCCAGTTCCGCTGCAGCGGGCTGCCACTGGCCTGCGACATGCTGGCGTGTGGCCATTTGGCCAGCAGAACGCGGCCTCCGAATTGACGACTGCAGTGCATTCAACGTGCGAGTTTGTGCGTGAATAACGGGGGGATCTTCGTGCTGTTTGGGTAATTACCAAGATTCTGGGGAAAATGCCCCGACACGAGTAAGAAATTGGCTCTGGGCTTAGACCGCAACCTGTAAACTGTTTGTGTGAACAGAAGTACTGTTAAACTTTATCGGTTCAAATTATTTATCCAGTTCTTAAGACATCACGAAGATCCCAATGTAGACCCCATTTATGATTTTTTAGAAAAAGGCTGTACTGATGAATCAGTACATGTTTCGACCTTCTTAAAACCTAACCAAATTATTGTGACTACGATTGAGATTTTTTTTATCATATAGTTTTAAATTCCTAACCTAAAATTCCATAATCACTCACTCTCGTATTGACCCCACGCAAAAAACAAAATCTGTACTTAAATTATAAATGCGAAAGTAGTTTTGTCTGTTTGTTTGTTTGTTCACAACTACACCGTTGAACCGATTATGATGAATTTCGGTCTGGAGATAGACTGGACCTTGAAGAAGGACCTTTTTTTGGCAAAATTTTAACTCAAAGGGGGTGAAATAGGGGATGACAGTTTGTATGGAGAACTCATATAATTGACTCATTGCGCGGACCCAAATGCCTTAGCTGTATTCTATAAATGCATTCGATGTGTCATTATACAATCTACGTACCTACCAAAGGTTAGATTCAGCTTAGGCAGCGAAAAAACGGAATCTCTGCAGGGATGTAAAAATGCTAAAAGTGTTCGTTTATCAGGTGGAAAGTACGAGACTGGATCGCGAAATCTGCGCACGTACGGTTATCCGGAGGCCGCCGCAGCGGCCGCATCCACCGCAGTCAGTGGCGACGAGGGGACATTGCGGGACACCTACGTTATACGGGACATCTACGTTTTCCCGGGAACCTGTCCTATCCTTATTATTAAAATGTTTTCGAATACACAGTGTTATAAATCCCTTACTTGTTTAAGTCGACGTTTCGTCCACCGCATTGCGGACTTCTTCAGGACTATTTCTATTTAGTATCAATATTATTTTCTATTTCTTAGGAAAGCGATTTGTAACAGTGTCTATCCGAAAAATAATAATAATAATTTGTAACAGCAGTGAAAGTCTAAATAGACATAGTATCGATCCTATCCTGGATATCTAAGTTTTTTTATGAAACACCTGCATGGGTGGCTGTGCTGAGGACCATAGGTGCTCAGAAAGTCAAATACACCTCGCCTTGGGAAACCACGCTCAACGAAGCACCATACTAGCGGATAGCTTGTTCAAATTACGCAAACAATTGAGTATCGATAGTACTCAGAACCGATGCGGTCTATTTGAATACAAACAAATGTAACCCACTTATACATACTTTCACCCCGTTTTTGCCTATAAATTGTACCCTGAATTGAGGAGAAGAGAAGTTTTATTATCATACCGTGCCTGAGCGTGAAAAATGGTTTGCGTGGGGCTAGACTTCACAAAAAACTTGTAACTGTACTTGAAGAAGTATTGCGAACAAGCTTACCGAACCTAACCTAATCCACCCTAACATAATTTTATTTGTGTTGGACCTAAGCTTATAACGTGTGCCGAAAATAGTATAATCTTTGTTGTTTGTTAATTGTCTTGCGTTGGTCCATTAGTAACGGGCTCGACTCTCGTTATGTGTGTTTACAATATGATTAGCTATTCGCCATTAGTGAACGGCTTGTTACCTAATCCTAATCGAAAGTTTAGTCCTTGTGAGCCAGAAACACGCGGCATGCATTGCACACGTGTGGATATCGTCCGAATCCCCTTTCATTTATCCAACACGCGCTCCGGATAGCGGGCGACTCCTCGGGCGCGGCAACTTTCGCCCGACCAACTTCGCAACTTGACGAACTCGGCTCGGTCGGAATCCGATTTCATATTGGAATTCCCAAACGTTCGCCACCTCCCGAATCGGGGAGCAGAGAGCGTGAATCTGACGATGCGAGCGTATTTACATTTCGGTTTGGAGGTGTTCGGGGTTTGAATGGACGACTTTTTTGCAATTCGTTGTAGAGTAGTTCTTCCCGCGGCTACGCTAACGAAAGGTACATCTATTCTTCAGTTTTAAACATGTCAAATGAACCCCCGAACCATCATTCTGAATTGTGTAGGTTAGTTGATTTTTTTTTTATGTGACGACATGGATGGCTAATACCACAAGTTCTGTCATGGTATTAGCCCAACACACCACATGGGAACTAGGTGCCATGCCAAGACCTTCCTTATATTGCACGGCTACATCAAACTGGATGGAAAACACGGACAATTTTCATTGCCGCTTCGACCATCGTTCATCCAATGCGATGGTATCAACCCGGGCGGGAGAAACCCTACCACCTAGTAAGTAAGGAAGGGGACCTACAGCTTAACGTGGAATCCGAACCACGGCCAGCCTCTCTCAACGGTCGAATGGTCACCCATCCAAGACCAGACCGGACCCAGCGTTGCTTAACTTCGGAGAGCGATCGCCGAAGTGTCGCGCCACTGGGCCACTGAGGCTGACATTCTTGGCTTTATTCAAATTGACTTGCGTAACAGAAGATTCAGTGCACTCAAGCTGTAAAAATTCAAAATCAAAATCATCCCAATTAGGAGGCAAATCGATGAAAAGTTAAATTTTGAGACTGCCATCATAAATTGGACATTCGTGAACCAGCGTCTACCTCTCAAGTGCAATCAGTACCAACACAAAGTTTAATATAACCGGTCACAGTCATGATATTTGTCCAATAAGTTCAAAGGTAATTTAGTTCTATGCTAGGACCTTCCTTATATTAAAGAGTTGCGAATTGATTGTAGATATAGTGACGATAAATTAAGAAGCGTCTGTTAACAGGGATCGGATATGTAGAGCGAATAATTGACGAAACACACAGCAGAGGTGAGTTGAAAACGAATAAACACGATTAATCTAACGTATACAAACAGTCGAACTCTTCTCTGACCAGATAAACTCCCAGCCATTAAATACGGAATGGCCACTTAAAATTGTTAAAAAAAAATAGCAGAATCTGCAGGCTTATTCCGGGAATTCCGTAATCAGGAATCAGGAATCCTGAGTCTAGGAAACCGCTTTTATAGCGGTTTTCAAAGCAATTTTTTTCCACGGAAAACCTTGATTAAATTGAAATACTATCCTCTTGAATCTTTTCGTCGAAAAAAACGGTTTGAAAACTGCTATAAAAGCGGTTTTCTAGTCCCGGGATTCCTGATTCCTGATTACGGAATTCCAGGAATATGTAGGCCTGCTGTACTTTACCTGTCAATGGATGTTCAATATTTCACCGATAAGCGGGTAATTATGACACAAGCGCTGATGGAATCCGAAGCGATCACCGAGCGCTAAGCTAGTTGGAAAACTTCAATTCTCCTTGCTCGGCGACGTGAGTGAATTATGACACAAGCGCTTCTGATTGGTAGATATAGGTTTATTCATATGGTATGTGGGAATCACACCCGTTCCCCCTCTGAAATTCGCTATAGAGCTGCACCATACACGTCGACACTTCTCGCCGTCAGTCGACGCCGCACTGGAGCAGCGCATGCAAACTGCGGACGGCTTTCTCCGGCGTAATAAAGTGCGGGACGTGCGCTGATGGAATCCGAAGCGTTCACCGAGCGCTAAGCTAGTTGGAAAACTTCAATTCTCCTTGCTCGGCGACGTGAGTGAATTATGACACAAGCGCTTCTGATTGGTAGATATAGGTTTATTCATATGGTATGTGGGAATCACACCCGTTCCCCCTCTGAAATTCGCTATAGAGCTGCACCATACACGTCGACACTTCTCGCCGTCAGTCGACGCCGCACTGGAGCAGCGCATGCAAACTGCGGACGGCTTTCTCCGGCGTAATAAAGTGCGGGACGTGCGCTGATGGAATCCGAAGCGTTCACCGAGCGCTAAGCTAGTTGGAAAACTTCAATTCTCCTTGCTCGGCGACGTGAGTGAATTATGACACAAGCGCTTCTGATTGGTAGATATAGGTTTATTCATATGGTATGTGGGAATCACACCCGTTCCCCCTCTGAAATTCGCTATGGAGCTGCACCATACACGTCGACACTTCTCGCCGTCAGTCGACGCCGCACTGGAGCAGCGCATGCAAACTGCGGACGGCTTTCTCCGGCGTAATAAAGTGCGGGACGTGCGCTGATGGAATCCGAAGCGTTCACCGAGCGCTAAGCTAGTTGGAAAACTTCAATTCTCCTCGCTCGGCGACGTGAGCGGAGGTGTGTATGTGTCGCCTCGCGGGTGATGTGATAGTTATTTAATGTTGTTATGTCGGTTTTTTTGTGTGAGCACGAATTTCATCGGTTTAGAGTAATGGCACAAGAAAAAAAGAAGTGAAGGCGCAGTCGGATCTATATTTTTTTCAGTAAGATTGAAGAAACCATTGTAGGTTTACATGTTTGAAAAATGTTACGGCTTTTCACGCGGCAGGTAGAGATATTCTCCGACGTTTCGAGCTAATCATTCAGCCCGTTGTCAAGGAGGCATCCGCCGCGCTCGTGCGCAGCAGACGTCTGAGGTGACCGCTAGGCTCGCCGTGGGCGTAAATCGTAGCTGTGAGTGGGGGCGGAAGCGGAAATGTGTCTGGCTGCGGTCCGAACTTCAGACGACAGACAATATGAGCTGACAATATCGTCGCCGATATTATCGTCTCGTTGGCCCCTTCTAAGTGGCTGAAGCACGGGATTCCACATTGCAGAGAGCTTAAATGAGTCTTCTCGATTGAAGTTGCTGTGCTTCTTAATCTCGATAGCTTCTCGGACTAATCTTGGTATAGTTCGTTTTTCGGCGGCGATTATGCCAACCTGATCGAAACGTATCCTGTGATTTGGTCCTGATTCGCTATGCTCACACAAAGCTGACTTCACGGAGTCCTTCTTCTTTACTGCTCGAATGTGTTCCGTAACCCGTGTCGCAACACTTCGCTTTGTATATAACAATATATAACATTTTTCAAACATGTCTAACGACCGCGGTAACCTCAAAAGTATCATTGTAGGTTTATATCTGTTTTAGAGTAATAATGTTGGCGCAAGAAAAAAATGTTTAGGTGCAGTCGCATTTATCTTTGTGAAAGTAACATTGAATGTACCAATGGATGTGTTTATCTGTTTAGAGTAATGATGTGGCGCAAGAAAAAAAGATGAAAAGGAGCAGTAATATTTATAAGAGCAAAACCAATGAGGGTGTTTATCTGTTTTATGTAGAGTAATAATGTCGGTGCAAGAAAAAAACCGGCCAAGTGCGAGTCGGACTCGCACACGAAGGGTTCCGTACCATCGTACAAGATTTAACACACAAAAATCACGGTATTTGTATAGTAAAGGGGGGCCCTTTAATTTTTATTATTTTTCTATGTTGCCTATTTGTTGTTATAGCGGCAAAATAAATACACACTCTGTAAAAATTTCAGCTATCTACCTATTACGGTTCATGAGATACAGCCCTGTGACAGACGGGCGGACGGACGGACGGACAGCAGAGGCTTAGTAATAGGGTTCCGTTTTTACCCTTTGGGTACGGAACCCTAAGAAGTTTAGTTCAATCGCATTTATCTTTGTGAGAGTAACATTGAATGTTACCATTAGGGGTGTTGGCGCAAGAAGGACGAAGTGAAGGGGTGTACCTGTGTTAAAGTTAGGACTAGGATGTGTGTGCATGTAAGTGAGAATCAAAGATGCAACGCTCCGGAGGGATTACAAGGCTAGGCAGAGGGGCGCAAGACTTAGATAAGCTATAATCTGGCCAAGACGCCCCCACCGCGTAGTTCCAAGTTCCGCGGATAACGTCGCCGGAAGTTAATCGGGAAGTTACGCTGCATCCCGACACGGTCGGCAGGCTGCTGCGACACTCGCCTGCTGATTAACGATCAGAATTCCGCCACGATTTACGATATGTGATTGAACAAGGCTTGGATGCAAAGTGATATGGCCGAAGAATTTCTTGGTTACTATAAATCTGCGGTCCACTAGTTTTTGGTGAGGTGGGTTCACATCAACGCAACTGTCACTGCGTCTCAGATTTTTTTCATCGGGGCTTGATCTTTTTACGAAACTTTCTTGATCATGCCTTACCCGTGAAGTTTCTTTGCGGGTTCTTCTTTACTGGGTTATCCGAATCCGCGGATATTTGTGACGTAACTTAGTGTAGTTTGACTACCAAAAAGTTTAAATGAATGAAATGAAATGAAAAAAAAAATCATCTTGAGTAATATAATTGCTGTATATGCATAGCTGCACTTTTAAAGGCCCCGAGACACAGTTGTCATCAATTTTAGTCGACTATGCGAAAATTTAATATTATGCTAGTTTAAATGTATGCTTTGAAAATAAAACGTTTGCCTAATGACTCCCATTTAAACGTTATGAGACCAGTTATAGAATACTTACAATATAACATAGTTTCAAACCTTTTGAGTGGAAGATATAAATAAGCGAATTTAGTATTAAAATATAAATTTTGATAATATAGTCGATAATAAGATTTAAATGCTGCTACCATAAACAATAAAGTTATGATGGCGGTAGGATTGAGCGTTTGGAGTTGCGTGATTAATTTTTATGCGACTGGACAAGGATGGCTAATACCACTCCTAATGTCATGATATTAGCACAATACTTTTCACACGTCATAGGGACTAGGTGCCATGCCAGGACCCTCCTTTTATTGCTCTCTTACATTGAAATAGATCAAAAACACGGACAATTTTCGTTGTCGCTTTAACCCTCGTTCTTTCAATGCGATGGTATCAACCTGGGCGGGATTAACCCTACCACCTACGGTTTAACGTGAAATCTGAGCCACGAACGACGTATCCCTTAGCCAGTTCTTATGATTTGCACGGGAATAAATGCAATGGGCCCAATTGTATTGTTTTATGTGCTAGAACCCACATAGCACAAAGGGGGTGGTAAGATCCCCTCTTAAGACAGTTAATTGACCGTATCCATACACTCCTGTAGTACCGCTCTATCAATATTACCACCTCGACACGAAATGATAAATATGGATCAAATTGCAAAACAAATTTTAAAAAATTTGTCGAAAAATAAAAAAATAAAACAAATATCCCGGTCAAACTAAATAAATCCGTTTAAAAACAGATGGGAAATGCATCAGCATTACATTGGGTTCGTGCATCTTGCTAAAACCACGCGTGCTTTCGCTCCGAGCGCCCGCCGCAGACTGGCGCACAAATTGAAAAAGTACGCCCTCACGCCGCGAGTTGGCGCTGCTATCTATTTTCCGTTAGCGGTGCAGAAGTTTTCGAACCACCCGCGCCGCACGTACACGCGTGGCGCCGCAAATAAACTATAAAATGCTTTGCTTGTGGCGAGGCGAGAGGAAAAGTTACGTTAAGAGTTTATGTGCTTGACAAGTTAGTTTATAAGTTTCCACGCTAAAGGTTTAAATGAAATTCAATCTAGTTTTCAGACGTGCTAACAAATGTATTTACAATAAAATGTAGGTAATAATAGAATAATGTTATTCCATACTGCACTAGAGTCAAAATAGATGATTAGGTTTTTCTTTTTTGTATGCGACCTGACATGGATGGCTAATACCACACAACTACCATTATGATATTAGCCCAATACACCACATTCCCGAAGGAATTAGGTGCCATGCCAGGACCTTCCCTTTATGAGCACGGCTACATTTAATTAGATGGAAAACACGGACAATTTTTCATTGCCGTTTCGAACATCCTTTAATCCAATGCGATGGTACCAACCCTGGCGGGCTTAAACCCTACCACCTAGTAGGGGAAGGGGACCTACAGTTTTACATGGATTCCGAACCATGGAGCGGCTCGCATTCGTGACTAAATAATATCAAACTCGGAAAGATAAAGACAATGGTGCATGTTGGAATTGAACCCAGGCCTGTGGTACGCTAGGCCAGTCCCCGCGCCACTATAGGCTACGAGCCGCTATGAACTTGGTATATTTCCATATCTTTATCGGACGCGTAAAACATGTTTATTTAATTCTTAAATAATTCTTAAATAATTTAAGGTTATTCAACATCTACATTGATGCATTGTAATCAGATTTGGAAAATATTTAGAATAATATTTGGCCCGGACATACTTCTGAAACAGGATTACATGACCACTGCTCAACCGCAGCGCTATCCAGACAATTACATCAGTCAACGAATTCCTTAATTATATTTGATCAATACAATGCCTCTATCTCCTCCTATATGGCCCTGATTTCGCGCATCAATTCCTAAGCTATCAACAGAAATTCTGTCATGCATCAGGCCCAATATGTTTCTAAATATGTTTAAAAACTGATTGCAACGCTTCAATGTAGGTGCCCTTGAATAACCTGAAATCAATGAGATATTATTGTATCTATTAAATACGTGAAAATATCTAATTCTTCATTGCAGCGAAGGCTGTTACAGATATGTTTGCTTATTTAATAAGGAAACGGGGTTGTACCTCCTAAAGCAATCATACTGACACTCAGGCTGAGATAAATAGTCGTAACAGTAACTATGACTAACGAAAAGTAGTACTTTGTGACGTCACTTTGCATTACTTTGAGATCTCGTCCGTACAAAATGTGCCAAAATGACGTCACAAAGTACTACTTTTCGTTAGTCTTAGTTTCTGTTACGACTATTTATCTCAGCCTAAGTCTCCGAATCTTAGGCTGAAATAAATAGTCGTAACAGAAACTAAGACTAACGAAAAGTAGTACTTTGTGACGTCAATAGGCATTACTTTGAGATTTGGTCCATACAAAATGTGTCAAAGTGACGTCACAAAGTACTACTTTGCGTTAGCATTAGTTTCGGTGACGACTATTTATCTCAGCCTTAGTCAATTTGAAGCCAAAAGCAGGAATTTTAAGCCAGGGGTGATAAAAAGATTTTTCTTACACTTAATTAACACCGCCGCCCTCCGCGCATAATCGAAATATTTAAATTTCTGCGCGTCTCCTTGGCTTAATTGATTTGGATTTTATTTGATTAGATCCTTTTAAAACGCACAAATATTCAAACGATTTCAGTTGAAGTTGTCTCCAGAAGTAAATATACTTTTTCGTACTCAGCAGGGGCGTCGCTTATTCCAAGGAATGTGATATGTACATATGTGTGTAGAATCGACCGTGAAGCAAGGACACATTAACTGAATAAAGAGCCCAGTAAAAAGAACTACTTTACTTTCCGGTTCGGGTCCAGCCTTGTAGTATATTCGTAAAGTTGTTCTTCTTACTGGGCTCTTTCTTCAGTTCATGTGTCCTTGCTTCACGGTCGATTATACATACATACATATCACATTCCTTGTCTCCAGTAATTTAGATGAACATGTTTCAATATAATCAGTGATATGCGTATGAACATTGCGTGTATTCCCTGACGTCGCGTCGTGTCTTCTTTCTGTGTATTCGCCAACTATCCCCATATCTTCCGGTACATAAACCCGATGTTATTTTGGCTGCCTCTGTATACTTAGCGATTCCTCCCTAAACGATACATATATAGTATAATGAAGCAGGGTAACGACATGTTTTGATTTTGTATCTGCCATTAGGTATGTAATGAAGTATAAGAATCAAAAGATTATGGGTGTAGGTGGGCCCGGCAGTGTCCGTAAGATATGCACCTGATACAGACGTAGTTTGAAAACAAAATTAAAAATTAAAAACTTTTCGTATTTGATACCAGTCAACCAATATTTTTATTTGCAAAGTCTTTATTTAAAAAAAACTTGGTTCAATTACGAAGAAAATTTAATTAATAATGTTCGTAATTAATAATACTCTTTTAGTTGTAGTACGTTTCGATTAAAAAAAACAAAAACGTGCAGACAGATATTAATTGATTGACGTTAGATACAAACAATCAAGTAAATCTCCAAAATTTTTCTCAAACACAAATACGAACAAAACTTAGCAGAAAAATCATTTGAAGCACGTTTGAGGTATGGAAAATTAATTAACTTTAAGATTTTTATCCACACAATCGTGGTGTTTTCGTAAGGTAGTGTTTTAAAAAAGTTTAGTTTTAACCTGTGATTTGGTTTAACTCGAACCCTGAGAACATTTGGAATTCACGGCTTGTCGTTGGTGATATGTTAATATATATATATTATAATATGTATATATAAGCAAAAGTTAGTGAAGTGTGCCTAGAAAAACGTACCATGACCAAATCGATGTAATTCTTCGTAAAGGTATGGTACGGAGCACACGTAATCGTAGAGCATTTATGAAAATATGTATTTCTGTAGATGAAGCAAATAGGTGTGCTGTGATCGTACCGTATGGCGCTCTTTCATCTCTGCCTACCCCTCCGGGAGAGCCACGTGTATGTATGTATTGAAAGAGTAAATTATATCGAGTCGATACATTAACAACATCACTAGGAAGTGTTCCCATCTCTAGCCATGGGTATTGTTTTAAAAGAGTCGAGTTGAATCCAGCTAGCGCAACGTACGTGAGCGCCTGTGTGCCCTCCGTGTATTATTTTTGGAAATAAAGTTATTAATCAGAATATTGTGCTTTTAGTATGTATGTCATTAGTAAAAAGTTAAATGAAACCCAGAGAACTTTCATTGCAGAGTTTTTATTTTTATTTTTAAAGGTCCGTCCACATAGAATCGTTTCTTACATTTAAGGAAGAAAAAACCGAAACTATCTACAATTAAGGTCAAACACAACATGTACAAATTTGGGTTGCATGTACATGTACAAAATTAGTTGGGTATATAGATGAATTCCAGTAGGTCGGAGATTTTTACCAAACATGACAATATATTAGATAGGAATGCTTCACACCATGATAGTTTTGGGTTTTTAGGGTTCCGTACCCAAATGGTGAAAACGAAACCCTATTACTAAGCCTCCGCTGTCCGTCCGTCCGTCCGTCCGTCCGTCCGTCCGTCCGTCCGTCCGTCCGTCTGTCCGTCTGTCACAGGGCTGTATCTCAGTAACCGTAACAGGTAGACAGCTGAAATTTTCACAGGGTGTGTATTTATTTTGCCGCTATAACAACAAATAGGTAAGATTAAAAAATAAATAAAATTAAAGGGGGCTCCCATACAAAAAACGTGTTTTTTTTGTTTTTTTTTCTACGATGGTACGGAACCCTTCGTGTGCGAGTCCGACTCGCACTTGGCCGCTTTTTTTATTTATCAATAAAAATAACTGTTTTTATTTTAAATAAACCTTGTTGCCTATGGAAAGTACTAGTCTTTTCTAGTACTATGAACGTCATGAACTTTTTCTATTAACACACTTAAAATATTTTGACAGAGAATATTTGACGGAGCGGCTCTGCCCATGAGCATTCGGAAAATTGCGATTGCCTTTCCACCCTGACGGAAACCTTCATACGCTTCTCCGAAAATACCCCATGCAGTAATCTACGGTTAATGTGGGGGGAGGCGGCGTATTACTGGTATAATCCGATTCATAATGAGCGACCAATTAGTTTCGTACGTCAGGTAGATAGATCAACAGTAAGCCTTCCTGGGGCGGGTAGATATAAAGTAAGCCACTCCTCGAATCAGTCTTCGTTATTCAGGCGATGCAAGAAGTTCAGAGAGCCGACACCCCTTCGCAGTTGCAGTGTAGGACTAGGTTTCAAGCATAGACTTAGGGCCGAGTGCACGAAAGGACAAAAAATCAAAGTCAACGTCAAAGTATGATTAAACACGTCACTTTGTGTGGACAGGATGGAAGGAACTCTGTGTGGTTCACTAAAAGTGACGTGTTCGACCGTTAAATTATCTCAGCCGTCTCTTCGTGCAATCGGGGCTTAGAATGTAAGGACGCACAGAGTAAACCACGGAATATCTAATTGTTCTGTGGAGTAAAGTGACGGATGAGACCACAGGATGAGACCAACATTGTTCCAAACAAAATGAATCAAAGTTTTTTATTTTACTCAAGAACATGTCTCATTCGCCATGTAGCTTCAAAATAATGATCTGGAGCTATGTTTCAAGTTTTACTTTCAAATAATGCGGAAAAAAAAGATATGTGGTCGAAGAATCAGTAGGTCACCATAAAAAAGTGTCCGTGCGAAGTTATTTGCAATCGCCCGCAGCCAGCGATTCGCAATGGGAGCGACTCACAGGTGGGGGACTAGCTTTCAAGGACAAGCGGAGCGTCGCTTGTTAAACCCATGGCTATATTGAAACCTGTATGTCGCACGCAGGTCGTACTCACAGGTAGTGGAGGCCGGTGAGGGGTCGCAGCGCATGCGTCGGCATCCGGCGCAGGCCGCAGCGCGCGAGCGACAGCCGCCGCAGCGCCGCCACCGGCTCGAAGGCGCCGGCGGATATCGCCTCCAGACGGTTCTCAGACAACGTCCTGCAACATATACATTTTCACGTGGATACGTCTCGTCGGCATCGCATGCAGAACACGACTGAACTTATTTATTTCATCAGGATATGGCGACACCTCGTTGGCAGACTCGAAGAGGCCCTGGAAAATGTTTCCGGATGGAATCTCGTTGGGTTTAACGCGGGCAAGATAGGCGTATGCATTCAGAGCAAAGCGGACTCCGTTGAGGAAACAACTCTGCGTATTGACGACTACATAGTGATTCTTGATGTCGACTTGACGCATGGCCTGAACATCGGATACCACATCAAGATAAAACCAAGCTCTTCATAAAAAAGCTGGAAGTGCTTAACAGGTTGTATCAGTATTTCACGCATGAAAGCGACTACTATACAAGACGCAATTAGGGTCTTGTGTGAAGTAATGCTCGCATTTGTGGGACGGCACAGCTAAGCACCTGCTTGGCTCCCTTGATACCCTGGTCGACGACCCCGAGGCATCTCTGAATGTAGAGATCCTCCAACTCCGAAAGGATGTAGGGCCTCTCTCTGTATTATCGTCTCTACCATGCAGAATGCTCGTCGGAGGTGCTAAACGGTTTTCTTTTCTACCATCGCTCAACGCGGAACAGGCAGGGAATTAACCCATTCAGTCCACATTTCCAAATTAATAACCAACCGATACTACATATACATACACGATAACTAAGGGTTCTCCAAAGAGCAATCGAGCGCAGCTCACTAGGCATAAAAATGAGGGACAAGATTAAAAACACACTAATAAGAAAAAGGACCAAAATAGAAGACAGAGTGGTACACGCAGCCACACTAAAATGGAGATGGGACGGACATTTAATAGGACTGAAGACAACAGATGGACCAAAATAACTACGGAGGGGCATCCAAGAGATGGAAAAAGAAATAAAGGACGACAAAGGAAGCGATGGGACGATGATATCGCAATGACAGCTGGAAAAATATGGACAAGAAAAACTATAGACAGAACCACATGGATCTCGATGGGGAGGGAGATGCCCTGCAATTGGGGACTCAGTGAACTACTTCCTACAACAGAAATAACATACATATAAGGAACGAAAGTGTAAACTGAGTAAATAAAAGGCTTTATTATCATTATTATTATTACTCTAGACTCTATAGGGTCGGTGAACTATGAAATCCCTGCCGAGGTACTTTCCCTAGCATGAAAACTGGCCTTCAAAATGTTGTCGTCGGCCGGCATAGTTTTCGCAGCTCCCGCTAAAGTTCGAAAGCCGAAGAGCGTCATCGATTACCTCCTACGTGAGGGCCTGGCGTACGCCATATTCCGCGCTTAAGGTGTCCCAACCCGGCGGGACTAACTCATTCGCGGGCACGGTACAAAATCGTGCTGTTGCGCTCTGGGCCCTTCTCTATTTAAAAAGAAAAAAAAACAGGCTCCGTGATGATGAAGATGCAACAAGTCCACAAAAAAGACAATGTGCATAGTGTATGATTTGGTAAGATTTACGATTTTTTTTATTAAAAAACGACTTACAGCTAAAAGTAAACCACGACCGCTGTAGTCAAAAATCTAACAAAAACCAAATAGATTATAAATCTTGATTAAATGAGCTATGTCTGATGTCTAATCGTTTTTTATCATTTTATACAATCGTTTTTAAGATGATTGTATAAAATGCGCGAAAAATCCTTTCGGACCTTACAACTTAGAAACCAAACACATCTATCGTCATCAGACATCTAGTTAGATCAATGTAGCTATTTTGAGCAAAATTTGGGATATCTGACAAGAAATATGGGCGTGATCTTCTTTCACCGTTTGTATGGGGAGTTGAGCGGGATGGCCCACCTTAACATAAGAACCATAGTTTGACTTATATTTATGCATCTCAACAATTCACAATATCAAAACAATGACGACGCAATAAATGAACTTCTAGTTGACCCTTCCAAAACAGCCCTCACAGCTGAAAACTAACAATGCTTGGGACGTCGTTACGAATTCAAGTTGCGACGGGTTATGAATTTCTAGAAAGACCCACTCGTTATTAAATTGTGAATTAATTGCCTTCGTAGGGTTGCCAGCAATAAGGGCAATATGCTAAAAACAAGAACGTAAGGAGAATGTCCGTTTCTTTGTAATTTGAGCGGCTCGTAGCCTAGTGGTTTGGGGACTTACCTAGCATACCATAGGTCTGGGTTTAAATCTTCGCATGCACCACTTCCTTTCTAATTCTGAGTTGGATGAGTGCATTTCGTCACCAATGCGAGCTGCTCCATGGTTCGGAATCCATGTCAAAATGTAGGTCCCCTTCCCCTACTAGGTGGTAGGGCTTAAGCCTGCCCGGGTTGGTACCATCGCATTGCATAAAAAGATGGTCGAAGCGGCAATGAAAAATTGTCCGCGTTTTCCATCCAGCTGGCCGTGCTCATAAAGGGAAGGTCCTGGCATGGCACCTAATTCCTACGGGAATGCGGTGTATCGAGCTAATAATATCACAACGGTAGTTGTGTGGTATTAGCCATCCATGTTAAGTTGCATAAAAAAACCTGTAGATCTGGTAGGTGGTAAGGCTTCCCGCCCGGGTATGACCTCGCATTGAATGAACGATGGTCGAACGATGCAGCCGCGCAATATAAGAAAGGTCCTAGCATGCCATCTAGTTATTGTGAGGTCTGGTGATTACAGCAATAAATATCTGGTTACATAAATAAATATCGATAGGGAAAATAATATTTATGAAAAAACACGAAACTTCTGGTGCATAGCTGCAACCCTAGTCCGCATCCCTTATTCACGGTAGGCTGTGGGTCTGGTAGGGTTGGATTAATTTCTATATTTATTCCGTGTCACCTTCGTTCAACTCAGTTTGTCCAGCTTTATCCCTTGCAATGAATTCAAGCAATCTACTCGACTTTCCCTGTGGCATATCTATAGGCGCGGAAACAAGACTTATATTCCGGGAGGTCACGACATTTTTGGTCACGATAAGGTAAATCGCTGAATCTGGGTTCACATGTTAGAGACCAACCCTCTGATGCTAAAATATGTCGGTCTGCCCGTCCCAAGTGGTTGCGTTTTCTAGATTGGCTATATAAAATAGATGCTGGTATATACCTGCTGATGAATGTACTGATTATCTGGAAACATTGATACCTATTAATTATACAACAATAACCAGACGGTTACTTAATTAAATACTTAAATAAACCTAAAGTTATATCTGCAACCTAAATCGACTATAACCACTAAATGCAACCAAAGATTTGTTCAGTTTTTGTATTGCTAAGCAAGTATGTATTGATACTTTCATGCTTCGTCATTATGCAAATTTAAAATTTACCTTATCATACGTATTTTTTGTCACCATAACTACTTTTTCAGGCGCCTTATCTACGTAACGCAACCACTTGGAACAGGCAGACTGACACATTTAGCTTCAGAGGGTTGTACTTTATCCAGTGAACCCAGTTTCAGCCATTTACGTTATCGTTACCATTTTTGTCACGACCTCCTAGTCTATTAGCAAGTTGCTATAAGATTCGGAGTCCCATGGCAGAAACAGTTTAATGCATGGAAAATGCTTGTTTTTATGACAGCTGCAGAAACAAGAAATTTACAATTTTAAAGGAGACATTAAAATTACAGTAATTCTCCCATCCAAACTCATCCGAGAGTCTCGAGTGACTGAACAGTGAGTCACAAAAATTACAGCCACGAGTCACCGTAGTGTTGTCCCTTTCTAATTATTCTAATTAGAGTGCGATGTCACAACATAATTTTTTTTACCGATGACGTCAGGTGCCAAGCTAAGCGTAATCGTTTCACTTTTATCTGTGAATTGAACTGATGTTCGCTCCATGAGTACATATACTGAGCGTTTTTTTAGGGTTCCGTACCCAAAGGGTGCCAACGGAACCCTATTACTAAGCCTCCGCTGTCCGCCCGTCCATCCGTCCGTCCGTCCGTGTGTCACAGGGCTGTATCTCATGAACCGTAATAGTTAGGCAGCTGATTTTTTTACAGAGTATGTATTTATTTTGCCGCTATAACAACAAATAGGTAAAATTTAAAAATAATAAAAATTAACGGTGGCCCTAATACAAAACACATGATTTTTTGTGTTTAATCATGTACGATGGTACGGAACCCTTTGTGTGCGAGTGCGACTCGCACTTGACCGGTTTTTTACGCAACAGCCCTGTTCGTCTACCGTAGTTGACTAGTCTCTGGGTTGAAACACAATGAGGTGAAGCAGACTTACAGCTCATCGAGGTGCTGGGCGTGAAGGAAGGACGTCCGCCGCAGGGTGGTGATGTTGTTGCCCGTGAGATCCCTGCGGACAAACAGACGGACAGCGTTACACGTCATCGCCTTCACCAGACATTACACATCAATTTATTACAATACTGCAGAAATACAAACAGCACTATGAGCCAGTTCAATAATGATACTGGACACGCCGTTAACTCATTTTCCCGCCAAAACTTACAACCCGCCAATACGTAGAAACTGTGATCATTATAACACTTTCCTCTCATTCCTTCTCATCTTTTACCCATCTGAGAGAGAGAGACGTAACTACGGCATACCACAAGACGCGCGCGATTATGAAATAAAATCGTGCTGGCGAGTCGAAGGTCTCCGGTAGTCCATATGTCCATCGCCAATATCTGCATCGCCACGAACTGCCTCGCCAATATCTCCATCGCCAGCGATGGAGCTGCGGCCGGACCGCAGATCCGTCGCCAACGACCGGGGACGCATGTGCGTCGTCAAAAACTGGAGGCGCAGATGCGTCGCCGAAGTGGGTATGTTGATATGTAAATTAGGTTGGGTTAAGTAAGTTTAGGTTATGTTATTTAAGTTGGGTTAGGTCATCGCCTTCCCCAGACATTGCACATATCAATTTATCACAATACTGCAGAAGTACAAACCGCACTATGAGCCAGTTCAATAAAGATACTGGACACGCCGTTAACTCATTTTCCCGCCAACACTAGTTAATACATAGAAACTGTGATCATTATAACACTTTCCTCCCATTCCTTCTCATCTTTTCCCCACTTGAGAGAGAGAGACAGAACTACTGCATACCACAAAACGCGCGCGATTATGAAATAAAATCGTGCTCGCGAGTCATAGTTCTACGGTCGACCCTTTGGCCATCGCCAATATCTGCATCGCCAACATACGCATCTGCGGCCGGACCGCAGATCCGTCGCCAACGACCTGAGACGCATATGCGTAGCCAAATGTGGAGGCGCAGATGCGTCGCCAAAGTGGGTATGGTGATATGCAAATTAGGTTGGGTTAAGTAAGTTTAGGTTATGTTATTTAGGTTAGGTTAGGTTAGGTTCGGTTTGGTTAGGTTAGGTTAGGTTAGGTTAGGTTAGGTTAGGTTAGGTTAGGTTTGATTAGATTAGGTTAGGTTAGGTTGGGTTAGGTTAGGTTAAATGTCCTGACCCGCCATACGCCTTCGCACCCCTACGTTTGGTGGCGACGAATCTGCGAAGGGTTAGGTTAGGTTGGGTTAGCTGACGATGCAGCTGCGGCCGGACCGCAGATGCGTCGCCGGCGATGGAGATATTGGCGATGCACATATTGGCGATGAAGCTTGGCGTCGGAGATATTGGCAATGTAGATGCAGGTCACCGACGCCATAAGAACCGCGCCTCGAATGGTCGCTCCGAAGAAAAGCCGTTCCAACTGTCAGTGTGATATCATCGAAATGCCCTCATCGCTCGAGGAGTTGCACGCGAGTTGTGAACAGGTGTATGCGTGCGAGTGCTTGGTGGCTGCCTCCAGCAGCATTCCTGGCCAGAAGAACGTGCGAAAATCCCTGTGGAAGGTGCCAGTCCGGAGGCATCAGGTCAGCAAATCTCTCATCCTCTCTCTGTGTCTCCCAGGCCTCGGGCCTAACCAGATACAACAAATGGCGGCTGCATCTTGTCGAATGGACGGTATGGTCAACATAATATTGTTACCAAGTATACATTTATGTTTTCAGATTTTCGTAATATTGATATAATGTATGTATTCGTTCAGGAGGTAGGAAAAGGTAAATAAAGCTGTAAGTCGTTTAAATGTATGTACTATGTATTAAAAGGCATTATTGCATGCCACTGAATTAGGTAATCACCACATCGTGACGAAATGCGCTTATCCAAATCAGAAAATTAAAATTAAAAATAGACTGACTAAGGTTTCAAATAGCTTCATTTGTAATAGTATTAAGTTTTATAATAAAATACCTGAGGATATCAGGAGCCTGGATTCTTAAAAAAAAATGAAACTATGTCTACTGAAAAAGAGTTGCTATAACCTTAATGAGGCCCTAGCTGACAAAGATTTTTAGTTAATTTAGAATTAGTAATTGTATTTAAATTTAGTTAATTTTGAATGTACCATTTTTTTTGTACCCGTGGTAGGCAGAGTTCGCTACTAAATCCTTTTAACGTTTATTATTTGTATTGTTTGTTTATTAGTATTTATAATTGAAATGACCATAATAACCTAGTATCATAAAGCCCTTGACTAATTATTAATTTGACATTTTTAGCTTAGTTTTAATTATTTAGTAAATTTGACGATGGTATATGCCAGAAATTGTAAGCTGAATTCAATGACCTGTCTGAGTGTAGCTTGTCTACCAATTTGACAAAATACAATACAATACAATACAATAGAGAAAGATAAAAAAGTGGTGCATGAACTGGGCGAGGATTTGAACCCAGACCTCTGGGATGGAAGGCAAGTCCGCGAGCCGCTCAATCCCTAATGATCCCTAGTGGCGTGGAGACTTGTCTACCATAGGATAAGTGCATTTCGTCACGAGTGCGAGCTGCTGCATGGTTCGGAATCCATGTAAAACTGTAGGCCCCCTTCCTCTACTAGGTGGAATGGTTTAAACCCGTCCGGGTTGGTACCATAGTATTGGATAAAAAGATGGTCGAAGCGGCAATGATAAATTATCAGTGTTTTCCATCCAGTCCAATGTAGCTGTGCTCATAAAGTAAAGGTCCTGGCATGGCACCTAATTCCTTATGGAATTGGGCTAATATCATAACGGATTCGACTACTTCTTATTTTTGCGTTGCATTATTTTAACGAAATCTTTGCTGGTGTAAATTGGTTGTTATTCATAGTGTTATAAAATTCTGATTGATTCCTCAATATATTAAATTAAAAAAAAAAACCGTAGTTTGTGACAATCCATGTCAGGTTGCATAAAAAAACTTTTTATTTCAAGTCATTTCTATTTTTATCATGGAGGCGAAGAAATTTTTATCCGTCTTACAAATATATCACTCCAAAACAAAATACAACGCAACAAAAAATGTCAAATGCAACGCTTTTCAGTAGATTTAATTCCTAGAATTAATCTCGCGGCTTAACTAAGAGAGGTCCCATACTCGACAGGACTTTTAAATTTAATTTGGTCCTTTACTAAGCTTAGTAAAGGACACAAACACATCGCATGAATACTTACTTCAATGTAGCTGTGCTCATAAAGGGAACATGGCACCTAATTCCTTCAGGAATGTAGTGCATTAGACTAATATCTTAACTGTAGTTGTGTGGTATTAGTCACCCATGTCAGGTTGGATAAAAAAAAAGAATATCCAAACGGCTTTGCTAGTCGTTTTTAGGAGAGAACAACCAGTAAGAATTCACGAAATGCAGTTAAGGCTGTTCCGACCCATATAAAGTTGTTTGCACACATAACGCAAAAAGTATTGCACTTTAAGCCACGAATTCATAAAAAAAAGTTTAATATAGTCATATTACTTGCAGCGAAAAAAATTTCACAATTTCAGGATTATTGGTTTTGTTACAATTTATTTAAATATGATTTTTATTTAACAGCGCCATCTAACGGTGTAAAACTTCTAATCGGCAATTACAACGAAACCATTAAACCTGAAATTGTGAATATGTTTTCGCTGCAACTACTATGGCTATATTTAAGATTTTTGACGAATTCGTGCCTTAAAGTGCAAAACTTTTTGCGTTCTGTGTAAAAAAAACATTGTATGGGTCGGAACATCCTTAAGGTCGGCCCGTAAGCATCACAAAATTTCGCCTCCCATACAAACGTAGTTTACTAATAATTTCAAAACCACTGGTCCAACTTATTTGATATTTGGTATCTAATATTAGGCCACAAATATCTGTGTCTGCATGTCTTTGTTTTTTCGGAAAATGTATTCTGGGTCAAACCACAGAGAAAACAAAATTCGTATGAAGATTTTATTTTTGCTTTCATTTCATTCGGTTTGGATTTTTCAAAAAAACAAAAGCATGCAGACACAGATATTTGTTACCTGATATTAGATATTAAATATCAATTTAATTGGAATAGCAGTGTCCAAATGATTAGTAAACTACGTTTGTATGGGGATCATGGCTTACGGCCCGTTCTTAAATGCTCAACCGGCTAATGCATTTGGAACTTTTTACGGGAAGTGCCTTCCCTGATACCTGCAACCTGATAGCATTTGGTTATCTCTTCAGTAGCCCGCTAAGGGTGGGTATGACTCCGTGATTTCGCGAAGTGAGGTGTATTCAAGGTCTTCCGAGCAATTTTCGTCTCCCGGTACAGCCTTCCATACTAGTTTATTATAAAAACAATCTTCCGTGAACCAGCTCCACGTTTTCGTTGCGGCAAATGTTTTTATTTATTGTGATCCTTAATTGCTGTTGCCAAATTCGCCCAGAATTTCGACTAGAGTCCACCATAAGGCGTGCGACAGTACCTTACCTAAAAGACGCCAATGAAGTCCATGCATGTCGCCGTTCATGCGCAGGCGAGCGAGAAGGTTCGCGTTTTGGGAATGAGCTAACCTCCACGTTAACAAATAAGTGATTCATACGTGTGACTTGATATTAGTATTGGTTTGAATAATTATGCAGGAGGTATCAATACTATCATATAACCCTGGTGTCAAAGCATGAACCTCTTTGGTAGACATTGTGAAAGGTCCCAAGGTCGCCCATACAGACGCCTGACATTGGCTGTTGCATCGCATTGGTCACTGATGCGGGGTCCCGGGTAGTCTTCCGCTTGTTCGGTCTTATAGGCTTATAATTATCCTGGACATATCAATGCTATCTAATAACCCTGGTGTCAAAGCATGAACCTCTCTGGTAGACATTGTGAAAGGTCCCAAGGTCGCCAATACAGACGCCTGACATTGGCTGTTGCATCGCATTGGTCACTGATGCGGGGTCCCGGGTAGTCTTCCGCTTGTTCGGTCTTATAGGCTTATAATTATCCTGGACATATCAATGCTATCTAATAACCCTGGTGTCAAAGCATGAACCTCTCTGGTAGACATTGTGAAAGGTCCCAAGGTCGCCATTATAGACGCCTGTGTCGCCGTTATCTGGCAGGCAGTTTCGCGACAGCTATCGAGCTTACTCCGAGCCGAGATAGCACCACGGCTTCTGACACAATGAGCTATCTGTCCTCCCGCTCCGGCCGTCGAGTTTCGCGCGGCTTTGTCCCCACTCGTGCGTCATTTAACGGCAGCCTGGGAGCCTACGTTTAACCGAATCGGTCACTGATGCGGCGTCCCGGGAAGGCTTCCGCTCGTTCGGTGCTCACACTTCACATCACTACATCATACAACACTATACTGGACACTAAAACTTCAACATAAATGTACACTCATTCTCACACATTTGCAAATGCATAAATTGCTCATTACACGTACTTACACATCCTCACGCTGCTGCACCGGAGAATACTTCAGGGATGAAAAAGTGCCATACGTTACGATCACAGAATTCTTCTTTCGCTTCCTATACATACATACATACATACATACATTGCTTCATAAATGCTTAACGATTACGGGCGCAAAGTATGTAACTTGGCCGGCCGGCATAGCTTTCGCAGCTCCCCTGAAAGTTCGAAAACCCATGGGTATCGTCGGATATCTTAATAGATCCTGGCGTACGACATATGCCGCGCTTAGCCTTAAAAAAAACCTTTACTAAATACTTCCTAATCTGTTCATGGTACGTTGAACTATACTGAAATTGTAAAATATGAATAGAATATTTGTTATTGTAAGCGACTGGCTGTTTGTTTTCGTAAACAAAATGAAAGTTGAACACGATGTGCCTCGAAAACATTTTATTATCTTAACAACCATTTGAGTCTTCAATTTTACATTGTCCCTATGCCGTAATATCTGTACAGTAGTTATAGAACATATTCATATTTAATAAACGCCCCTCAAGCCTGCTTCTAGTGCTTGAATAACTGAAAGTGAGAGTTGTTTTCAGTAATGTTCGGTTAATAAATACACGGTGTGCATTCAGTTTCAACCCGTTTAGGCTGGTTGGCGTTTCCGGTAACTGCCTACAGTCATGACAAAAACCACATATTTTTTCTCTAACTACCCACTGCGACAGCTAACTAAAACCAACTACCAAGTAGATTTTGGGTCACATGACTGCTGCGAAGAGGTGAGACACCCTGTCACAGTTCTAGTTACAGCCGTGTATACAATTTAAATCCACACAATGCTTACCTACACAGTCACGAATCTGATGCGTTTCAATCTTCACCTTCCTAATTTCCACCGATACACTCATACATAGCCGTGTCGTGTCGCATCAAGTCGCATTGAGACCGTTGTCTCCGTGCGGTGCGGTATATGTGTGACGTAAACACATCCGTCACCGCCTCGCGTCCTACTTGACAGCGAGTGAGATGGACAGCGGCCGACGAGATATGTGCGGGCATTAGGGAGCGATGCCATTTCGTGGGTGCGCCCACAAATCACGTGGGAGAAATGGGAAAGATTACCTCAAGACCAGCGGCCACACTGCCAGAGGTGAAGTGAGTCACTGGAAGCCAATAAGAGAAGCCTTTCTCATTATCTCTTGCTGTAATATAATTTGGAAAACTCCTATTTATGCGGTGTAAGTCTCAAGCGAAGCAGTCGGTCGACCGTGGAATGCACCTTGCCGATATATGGACGTTACGATCAAACGTGAACACTATAAGGAGAAAAAAATCCTAAGTCCCTTTTACTTTATAGTGGACGTCAATATGACAGCATGAGATCTCGAATTTGTCTCTGTTTTCGGTGTACCGGTTTCAGAGTGAACGTCTGTACATCCCCCATCGTACAACTTGGAGTCCTTCAAATGCAATGTGAAGAAGCACCTGGTTGGCCGGCATGGCAAAAAATTCAAACGCCCATGAGCATCGTAAAAATGTCTTATGACACGTTAGAATATGTTATCAGGGTGAAATAATATTCACGTACTTATTTTGATCTATTTTGGCAAGTCGAAGACGGACCGCATTTCGTGACACCGGTGTAGTGAATGAATTGAATCCATTTCTTCAAATCCTTGCCGAGTAACCTACACAAACTTCCTAAAATACGAGACTCGGGGCAAATTACTGCTTAATCCCGAAAGAGCCGGTCACCTCACAATCCCACCACCGGACCCAATTAATATAAGTGGGCTAGCAGACGCTCTGCATCTTCAAACGCCGCAATTCCAAAGCAATAAAGCGGCATTACTCCCTCGGACTGAAGCGGCGGGCGAGCGGCGGAGGAATATTTACAGCGCTGTTTGTGAGGGCTAATCGCATCACACCGGGGTCCAGCGGCCCTGGCGACCCATCGGGAGCTTGCGATCTACACGGGGTAACTAACCACCTGGGGAAATCGACCGATCGTTCAATAGTGAACCAGTCGTTCTCGAAGTGGGCGATGACGCCCCCTAATGGGCGATAACGATCCCTAGTGGGCGATAACGACCCCCTAGTGGGCGATAACTACCACTAGTGGACGATAACGACCCCTAGTGGGCGATAACGCCCTCTAGTGGGCGGTAGAGGCCTACAGGAGGGCGGTAAAGAGCTCAAAGGAAATTAGGGGGCGTAAAGTACTCAATATTTTAATCCTACATACTACACTTAGGGAATGCAATCCCGATCCCGCGGGATCCCGATGTCGCGAGATCTCGTGTTATTTTTCGGGATCAATCCCGAAGCATCATATGACGAGATCCCGTTCGAGATTGACGGGATTGGGCGGCAGTGGTCAGCGACGCTGCACACGTCCACTCGGGGCGCAAGCGGCGCTGGCGCTGACTGACGGCCGCGAGCGGCAGAAACGCCAACCAAACAGGCGTTTGAAAAAAATTCAGACTATTTCCGAATATTAGCGACAGGTGACGAGTGGGACAGATAATATAGAACTGTGTCGAGTAAGTGAGATAGAAGTATATGCGCGCAGAGAGGCAGTCATTTGTTTGTTTACGTTCGTCATTGTTTTAGTTGTGCAATTGTAGTGATTATTTTTTCATTTTCAAAATCACTCGTAGGTAACTACTTCCTTATTCCCTTGAAATATGCTTATTATTTTGATTACCTAATCTACCTATGTTAATTTCCTTAAAACCTGATAATTATTTAGTTGGTAAGATCAAAGAATAAAGGTTTTTATTTTCTTTCGAGTAAAATGTTATTTTAGTTAACCTCACTATCACAAACAAGCAGTTATAAGCTTTTTCAGTCATCCGAATTTAACATTTTTTTAAAACTAGACGGGATCCCGAAAATTCCGGGATCCCGCGGGATTGATATTTCTAATCCCGCGGGATCTCGAATTTGCAATCTCGAGTCGGGATTGCATTCCCTACTAACTACACTACATCGATTAGTTCGTTCTTATTCCTGCCCGGTTTGATTGTATAGAATAAATAGGCAGTTTCGAGGCTTTCGTTGGAAGCCCGTGAGCAATCAAGGTTTTTATTTAAATTTAAAGTACCTACTTTAAAATATTAGAAACACACAAATCAGCCATACGCTTCAACGCACCCCCAATTTCCTTTGGGACTTTACCACCCAGACTATAAATAGACTATAATAAGAATAGTAGACTCATACAGCTCGCTATAAATAAATAGTTGAATACAAGTTATGAAAGTAATTATTACGATTGTGATTTTTAATATGTGATAAGGCTAAACATTATAGGGGCGCTACAAATTTATCAATTCTCAAAATGGGCGGTAGAAGAAATAAGTTTGAAAACCTCTGGTGAATACTCTGCTCGATATGGTCTCTATTCCCAATGGTAGCTCCGGTACCTATCAGGGGGGTTACAACTAGCCAGGCGAATAGCAGGTTAACAGGCAAAAGAGTGACTAAGCCCCGATTGCACGAAGAGACGGCTGAGTTAATAATAGTTCAAACATGTCACGTTTAGTGAACCCCACAGAGTTCCTTCCATACTGTCCATACAAAGTGACGTATTTAATAATACGTTGACGTTGATTTCGATTTTTTGTGCTTTCGTGCACTCGGTCCTAAATCTGAAGTTGGTTTGCATTTCGTTTCGAATAAAACGCCGTTTGACAGCATGATACGAAATGAAACCTAAAGTTACATTTATTCACAATCTTGCCTGTGACGCGTTAACTTACCATGGTAACCCCCCTGGACATAGGGAGCACAGAATATATATAGGATTACATCCAGCTCGACTCCAGACAAAGTCCCGATTTCATGCACCTGTGCAGGCACATTTCGCTTTTTTTTTATGTGACTGGACATGGATGGCCACCTTCTGTTTAGCCCGACACACCACATGGGAAGTAGGTGCCATAGGACCTTCCTTATATTGCACGGCTACATTGAACTGGATGGAAAACACGGACAATTTTCATTGCCGCTTCGACCATCGTTCATCCAATGCGATAAGTAAGGAAGGGGACCTACAGTTAAACGTGGAATCCGAACCACGGCCAGCCTCTCTCAACGGTCGAATGGTCACCCATCCAAGACCAGACCGGACCCAGCGTTGCTAACTTCGGAGAGCGATCGTCGAAGTGTCGCGGCACTGGGCTATTATGGCTCTAGGTTTCGCGGTGCTGAACTGTCGCGAATGGTCCTTCGAGATCATCTTTTTAAAAATAACAGAACCAGTGCTTTGAGGGAAGGTATTCACCACAAACATGGCCTGAGTTGAGCTACTGCTGCGGCCTAGGTCGCACAGCTATACATATTCTGTGTAGGAAGTCTCCCGTTTATCGAACTACTAGCTGAGGTACCCGGCTCCGCTCGGGTCAATGTCGTTTTTGACTGATTTCGGGATGGTCAAGTTCAGCCTGCGTTTGCAATGTAAGCGGAAAAAATGTAATTATTTACGACATCACATTAGAAACCTCAAAAATAACAGTATTTCTCCACTATTTCATGGATGTTATTTTACATGTAAACCTTTCTCTTCAAACACTCTATCTATTAAAAAAAACCACATCAAAATCCGTTGCGTAGTCTTAAAGATTTAAGCATACATAGGGATATAGGGACAGAGAAAGCGACTTTGTTTTATACTATGTAGTGATAGTGATTTAACTTTAATTAAAAATAAAAATTTAAAATTAAAAATTTTTGGTAACTGGGCATGGATGGCAAATACCAAATTTTTTAAAATTAAAAACTGTGCCGTGAGACTAAAGGTACTCACAGCCGAAACCAACCAGTGAACCCACGCTCGGTGAGGCACCATACCAGCCGATTTGCAGACTACTGAAGACCTATCGAGCTTGTTTGAATTACGTTTGAAAATCCCCAACAAATGAGGAACATTGGCCGTGCAACAGGAGAGTAAATTTGAGAAACGATTCGTTCTCAAAAGGCGAAAGCCAACAACACAAGGGTTGTCTGATATCTATAAAAGCAAAGCACAATATTCTGATGAATAACTTTATTCCAAAAATAATACACGGAGGACGCACAGGCGCGCACATTTGTCTTGCTGGTTCGATAGAACTCTACTCTTTTAAAACAAGAGATAGCAACACATCCCATGGCTAGAGATGGGAACAGATGCTCGTTATGTTATCAAATCTATTGAATCGATATAATTTACTCTATCCGTTGTTTGGATGGTCAGGATTAAGATATTCTAATTTCACAGAGCAACGTAGAATACACTTCTTCGACCCTACACACCGTCGTCAGGCTAAGATAAATAATCGTACCAGAAACTAAGACTAACGAAAAGTAGAACTTTGTGGCGTAATTTTGACACATTTTGGATGGACTAAATCTCAAAGCAATGCAAATCGACGTCACAGGTGTCACGTCGTGGTGTGTGTGGGTGGCGTAGCTCAGTTAAAAATCCATAAAATGGGGAACCAGAACTTTATTTGGCAAATAACTTATTTCATAAAACAAAACTGTCTCAGATGAGCTCTCCTGGTCGCTTCTTCGAACACGGAACTGTCATTTTCAAACTATTCTATTTTATTTTTATGTGCATGGTCTGGCATGACAACAGGGCACTACTTTTCGTTAGTCTTAGTTTTTGTTACGACTATTTATCTCAGCCTGAGACTGAGATAAATAGTCGTAACAAACGTAAAAAGTAGTACTTTGTGACGTCACTTTGACACATTTTGTATGGACGAAATCTCAAAGTAACGCAAATTGACGTCACAAAGTACTACTTTCCGTTAGTCTTAGTTTCTGTTACGACTATTTATATACTATTTATATACTCATAGAGTTATGAGGCGCTTAAATATATGGACGCACAAAACTCTCTATAAAAAATAGTAAATAAGTTTCGCACCTTAAGAACGGCCCGTAAGCTATGCTCCCCATACAAACGTAGTTTACTAATAATTTGGAAACCGCTATTCCAATTAAATTGATATTTAATATCTAATATCAGGTAACAAATGTCTGTGTCTGCATGCTTTTGTTTTTTTGAAAAATCCAAACCGAATGATATGAAAGCAAAAAGAAAATCTTCATACGAATTTAGTTTTCTCTATGGTTTGACCCAGAATACATTTACCGAAAAAACAAAGGCATGCAGACACAGATATTTGTAGCCTAATATTAGATACCAAATATCAAGTAAGTTGGAACAGTGGTTCTCAAATGATTAGTAAACTACGTTTGTATGGCAGGCGAAATTTTCAGGTGCTTACGGGCCGACCTTAAAAGTTTATTTTGCATAGTCCTGGCAGAAGAAAGCATGTACGTATACCGAGTATGTACTAAGCAAAACAAATCACGCAAGAAGATTTTTCTAATATCAGGTGAATAAAGTTTATTGCCAAGGGATTTATTTAAATGTAAGATTTCCATTAAAACATTAGGCTGATTATACTGAAGCGAATATTTGTTTTTCCTCCTAGTGAGCTTTTTACGGGTATTGCTATGCAAATAGTCGAGAATAGGTGAACGTACGTGTGGTACAAGTCTGTAATAAGACACAGAGTAATTTATTAGAGAGGGAACATACTAATTCAGAATCACAATTGTTTCTGTGGTTTGCTTTTTGGACACAATAATTTATTGAAAATAATTACTTCTCTACTATATTCGCTCTTATTCAACTGATCTCGATTATACGGTGGAATAAACTTGTATTAGTGAAATTAGTGAAAGTTGCTTGTGCAAGTACAGTGGCGGACAAAACAAAGTAGACACTAAAAATATGAATAGTCAATACGTTGTCTTTCGTATGCAGTTACACTACAAAAATAGCAATGAGTATGTGGTCGAAAATCCTCCCTGAACTGACCATTTCAAGATCTTTTAATTTTTGGATTTACCACAAATTGTGTGTAAGCAAATTATGATTGCCTTTTTAAAACGAGTTCAATCTTAAAAACAATTCAGACAACTTGATACGGAGACATAGGTATTTAAACAACATCAAGCAATATGTGACTAATTCGTTTTACTACTTGTATAGGTTTTTAATGTAACTGGACATGAATGGCTTACTAATGTCTATTTTTACTACTAAAACTATTTTTGGTATTACACCACACCCATTATCATAATATTAGCCCAACAAGAATTCGATGCCATACCGGGACCTTCCATTTTTGAGCACAATGATACGGCTAGATCGAACTGGATAAAAACAGCTTTGTCATGGCCGCTTAAATAGTTTTGGTACCATGGTTATTTCATTAAAAACGTTATTTCATTCAAAATCAATCTGGCTGAACTTAACCGCACCACCTAGTAGCGAAGGGGACCTACAGTTTTACATAATTCCGATCCACTAAAACAGCTCGCATTCGTGACGAAATGCACTCTTCCAAATCAAAAACGAACGGGGCGGGGATCAAACCCATCCCTGGCTTGGAAGCAAGTCCCCGCGCCCCTGGGTCACCCCGAAGTAAAACTCAAGGGTCATAAAACTTTATACAGCGCCTAAACTGAAAACATAAAATAGTGTGTAGGTAAATACTATAATGTAGTATTTGCTAAGTAACGCCAGCTGGGGCGAGGTAATCCGAAACCACCCTCGGGTTTTAATTACATTTAATAGCTCATAAATAAACATTTTAAAGAAAGAAAAACTTCACGTTGAACCTTATGATCTACTGCATTGTATTCAATTTGGTTTGACCGTCAAATCTGTGCCGCCTTACAGATTTAATCCCTAAAATGGGGACGATACAAAGATAAGCATTGATCTATGGTTAGTGTTAACAGCGAATAAAGTTAGCCGCTGCAGAAACATGTATAACGCTTTACTATAAATAGCGCGCTGTATAACGCTTTACTATATACGCTTTAAAAAATTATTAAAGTCACTTACAAGCATGTTACAGACTAATCGAACATATTAAAATCGACCTAATCTGTACTAATAATAAGTCTGTGTTCATGGAGTAAGTTGCTTTGTTTTCTAAGATACTTCGTTTGTAGACTCTATGTATGATACTAAAACTAAATTGACGATTTTTAAAAATCATTTCTGTATGTATGTATGTTTGTATGTATGTCCTCAATAACTCTTAAACCAATCATCCGAATTAGATGAAACTTAGTACGCGTACATTTAACTACGACTACGTAAAAATAGGAAGTTACCAACTATGACTGTATTGGCGAGTACACTAAGTAGTTGTGTATTTATTGTCATAAAAATATAAAAAGTAGTGAAATTAGCAACTTTTTGCTTATTTAAAATGGCAACTTTTTGCTCACATCTTTAGAACTATATAATTATTGATCTGTCTTCTTGTTCCTGTTGAAAGATGCTACGAGCGAAGAGTTATGCCTCTCTAAATAACCTGAAAATAAAAAGAATATAAACGAGGTGGTGTAATAATCATAAACGATAAGTGTATATTGAAAAATGCAGACGCGCACTGACATTACCCTTACTCGAGGGTTGAAGGTAATTTGGCGTTATTTTAACGATTATTCGTTATAACCGAATGGACTCTTGAAACCCTTATCACAGGGGTAGGGCCGACTCGGGCGGGACTGGCTACAGGAAATGATACATTATTCCTACTAGGATGTTTACTTAGTTGACTTGTTGCAAATACATCTTTAACAATGACAAGGATAACCATTCCGTATTTTTGTAACAAAACTATTTTTTTTTGTTAGTTTAGCAATAATTCTAAACTTCAAGAATACCTTATTCGTTTGTTATGTTAGCATATTTTTAACGGTTACGACATTACCATTCTCACATTGATTTGAGCTTAAACAGACAGAAATTAGATGAAATCAGAAAATCCGCTACCTTAGAAAAATAAAGACGAAAGTTCGAATCCCGCTAGAGATGAATGAGAGACAAATTTGATTCAACTCATTTAAAAATCTTGATTATAATATTTTAATGTAGATATCACTTTTCAGCCTACAATGAACCTTTTGGCTCAAACTAAGGTTATCACAGCCTAATACAAGTATAGCATTACAAAAAATATATCATGTACCTTGTCATGGATTAATTGGACAAACTCGAGTGTAGGTTGTCTACAATAGGACCGATAAACACAATAAACAAGATACTTCTGTTCGCTTGTTTCATTCATTTGTTTCACAAGGCACTTCACTACCCACACATTCCGTTGTACCGGAAGCACGATCAGCTCGCTAATGAACGTCTACATAACAGGAACTTCGACGGATCTCACACAAACTTTGAGTCCTTCAAAGTTAGTTTATAATGTATATATGAAAATAACTAAAGGGATGCGTCATAGTTGATATTGTTTAGTAGCATTGGGACGCGCCTCTCCTCGACTAAATTTACACGCGAAGAAACTTTACGGTGATTTGAGGACACATCGTGACATGTAGCGAACAATTATGATTCGGTGTTATTGCGTTAATGTATTGGATAGATCTCGAGTTATAAAACATGGTGTTTTAGAGTCAAATGGAGTCGACGCATCCACGCCGATTGGTGGGTAGAAGTTGCCTCGACGTTGGTAGTAGCTGAGTGGTGCATAGATAGACTCCCTGAGGTCGTAAACCTCATGAGCCACTCAACTCAATCACCCACTTCCACAAAATGGTTGGACAAGTCAGCATCACCTTGGTGTGCTCATAAGTACCAGGCTCACTTCTGTAATGATATTTGAACTAAAGGCGGCCCAACCCGCTCATCTCCCCGTACAAAAGGGGAAAGAAGATCACGCCTATATTTCTTGTCAGAGATCCAAAATTTTGCTCAAAATAGCTCTATTTGATTGAACTAGATGTCTGATGACCATTGGCATTGTAAAATTGTGTTTACTTTCCAAGTAATAACGTCCGAAAGTTCGGATTTTTCGCGCGTTTTATACAATAACTTTGGACGTGGATTACGCAATGATAAAATAAGAACATCTTGATAAGATTAGTCATCAGACATAGCTTATTTAATCAAGATTTATAATCTATTTGGTTTTTGTTAGATTTTTGACTACAGCGGTCGTGGTTTACTTTTAGCTATAAGTCGTTTTGAAATTAAATTTTTCGTAAATCTTACCAAATCATACACTATGCACATTGTCTTTTTTGTGGACATGTTGCATCTTCCTCATCACGGAGCCTGTCTTATTCTTGGAAACAGATAAGGTCCCAGAGCGCAACAGCACGGTTTTGTACCGTGCCCGCAAATGAGTTGAGGCCGCCGGGTTGGGCCACCTTAAATAAGTAATTTAAATATTCGTAAATCTTTCCACATCATACACTACTCGCATTGTCTGCTTTGTGGACATGTTGCATCCTCCTCATCACGGAGCCTGTCTTTTTGAAACAGATAAGATCCCAGAGTGCAATAGCACGGTTTTGTACCGTGCCCGCGAATGAGTTAGTCCCGCCGGGAAGTGCCACCTTAACCCCCACGGTTGGTATTTGCGAGCGGTATATAATAAACAGCGAATGGAAGTAGACTCTGCACAAAACCCAGACTGGGCAGTGTAAGCCTCGTACTGACTGAGGCAACCCTAGTTTCACGTCGGCGTCGGTACGTGTTGGTAATTGAGTAGGCTGTTAGTCGGCGATCGCCCCTCCCTTGATTGATATTTGATGACGCACTAAACGTTACGAGCCGCACGGCGGCGCTAAATTTTACCCCGAAGCCCCGGTTCGATGTCTATAATGTGCTTTTGATAGCCGGGATCTTCGCAAGTGGGCGATTCGCGGATTCCAAATCGCGCGCCGTGCAGCCCTTGCGAAAAATTGACATTTTTAGGGTTCCGTACCCAAAGGGTGAAAACGGAACCCTATTACTAAGCCTCCGCTGTCCGTCCGTCCGTCCGTCCGTCTGTCACAGGGCTGTTTCATTTCATTTCATTTTTATTCATCCTATAGGTACATTACATACACTCAGATACGTCAGATGGTTGCAAGAAGTAACATACACATTTTTACACTACACTACTCAGATCACTACTACTATACATCTCAGATCATATAAACATGTCTATTATTATAAAGTTTTACTTTCATCATCAGCTGTAAAGAGGCTTTGTCATAAATAGAGAGTCAGATAAAAAAGAATACATTAATTATTAGATTGTCCAATGGAAAGAGATCGACTCATTGGTAGACTAACATTTTAACATCGTCAGCTGTAAATAGGCTTTGTCAATGATTAAAAAATAGGTTACATTCAAGGAAACAATAGTGGCAGCTGTAAAGAGGTTTTGTCAAATAGTGTAAAATTATTATTATTATTAACGTCATAACGTGTATCTCATGAACCGTAATAGGTAGGCAGCTGTAATTTTCACAACGTGTGTATTTATTTTGCCGCTATAACAACAAATAGGTAAAACAAAAAAAATATTAAAATTAAAGGGGGGTCCCATACAAGTGACGTGATTATTTTTGTGTTCAATCTTGTACGATGTACGGAACCCTTCGTGTGCGAGTCCGACTCGCACTTGGCCGGTTTTATTATTTTATATTATATCACACCGTGTAGCGTATTGATTGTTGATCCTGGGTTAGTCAAGATTATTGCATGCTACTATGTTACATTTCGTTACGTATGCCCGGACCTTGAGCGGCTCGTAGCCTAGTGGCGCGGTGACTAGACTAGCACACCAGAGGTCTGGGTTCAAATCCTCGCCCCGTTCATGAACCACTTTCTTTCTCTCTCTGAGTTAGATAAGTGCATTTCGTCAAGAATGCTAGCTGCTCCATGGTTCGGAATTCATGTTAAACTGTAGATCCCCTTCCCCTACTATGGGTAGGGTATAAGTCCGCCCGGGTCGGTACCATCGCGTTGGATGAAAATATGATCGAAGCGGCAATGAAAAATCGTCCGTGTTTTCCATCCAGTTCAATGTAGCCGTTCTCATAAAGGGAAGGTCCTGGCATGGCACCTAATTCCTTCGGGAATGTGGTGTATTGGGCTTATATCATAACGGTACTTGTGTGGTATTAGCCATCCATGTTAGGTTGCATAAAACAAGGGGGGAAGGGGACCTACAGTTTTATATGGATTCCGGACCATGGAGCATCTCACATTCGTGACGAAATGCACTCAGAATGAGATTTGAACCCAGACCTCTGGCATACTAGGCAAGTATTCTAACAGCACTCCCACCCTCTCCCTTCCCGCTATCCCTGTCAGGAAAACATTGCCTCATGAAAATATGGGTGCCCTTCGGATAACGAACAAGTAAACATTACTGTCCCATTCTCGAAATGGTAATCCACCCACTCACCGCCCGTTGCGTGGCGTCGCGACGAACTACAGCGCAAATAACTTAACTGCGAACATCGCCCATTCGTTTCATCAAATGACCGGAAGCGGAAGTTACAGAGTTGTCACGTGACCGTTTCGTCCGCCCGCCGCTTCCGGTCGTTGGATGGAGGCTTTCGGGCTTACGGTTGTTTGTAAAAAAATAACGGCTCATTCAGAATCAAAACCGGAGTCGATCTGCTGGGTCCTCTTGTAATAGCTAGAAAGCCTATCACCGCCAAAGCGGTCGGAAATATTGCACATTTACATTTGTTTTTTTATGTTACTGGGCATGGATGGTTACAACCAAACTGACCGTCAGATATTAGCCTAACACACCGCATGGGAACTAGTTGCCATGCCAGGACCTTCCTTATATTGCTCGGCTACATTGAACTGATGGAAAACACGGATAATTTCCATTGCCGCTTCGACCATCTTTCATTCAATTCGATGGTACCAACCCAGCGATTAAGGAATTAAGTAAGGAAGAGACCTATAGTTATACCGGAAGCCGCACCAAGGCCAGCTTCAACGGTTGAAAATGGTCACCCATCCAGAAACTGACCGCGCTCAGAGGTGCTTCACCAAGCTTATCGAATCGCAAGGCGTCGCACCGCTGGGCTACCGAGGCTCACAATTTAACCTATTGTTGCGTAATACGTAAACGGATTTTTCGTCAATATTACATGGCTACCAAGAGAATAAAAAAATCATGACTAGAAGACTCGTGCCGGATTTAGGATACCACGTAAATCTTTGGTCTCATTCCTTACTTACTAGGTCGAAGAGTTTGAACGCCCGGATTGGTAACATCGCATTGAATGGAAAACAGTCGAAGCGGGAATTAAAAATGGCCGTTTTTTCCATCGATTTCAAAATATCCGGCACTTAATTCCCATGTGGTTAAGTTACGCAAATCTCATGAGAGTAGGTGTTTATTTTCACGACAAATAAAAAAAAATTCATGGAGAGCTCATGCGCCAATCGAGTTAGTGAACGTGGGGTATGTCATGGAACCCTCCATGCTACATCTAATAATCTAATAAATATTATAAAGGGGAAAGTTTGTAATAATGGATGGATGGATGGATGGATGGATGGATGGATGGATGGATGTTTGTTACTCTTTCACGTAAAAACTACTGAATGGATTCTAATGAAACTTTACAATAATATAGCTTATACATCAGAATAACACATAGGCTACAATGTATGTGCCCATGGGCTTTAGAACTTTCACGGGGCTGCGAAAACGATGCCGGTAGCGCTACTTCACACTAGGGGGAGAGGAGCCGGGGGCGGTGGCGGGGGGAGGGCAGACGTCGTGACTGTTTGGTGTCCGTTTGGCGAATTTTCAAGGCACTAGCGATTTGTAAAACTTAGTACATGTACATTTAACTACCCGGGAATTAGGATTGGCTAAATAGAATTCAGTTCCGCTTACGCTAAGATGGGGCTGTCATACAAACTGCAATGCTATGCACGGCTCGGCTTTGCGGCGGCAGCGCTTACTTTTACTGAAGTACGGCTTGGTATTTCCTGCAACTTTAGGACTACTTGGCATCACGCTAAATCGCCGGAGGAGCGACCAACAGAATAAAATCCTTGAGAACCAATTACCCGATTTAGATGTGCGTTGTATCTACGTCTAGCCTGATTCTACTAAAAACTTATAGATTACATAATATAACGCTTCATTACCAGAAGGGTAAGTAATGAGTCTTAAAGTCTTATAACATGCGAACTACTTACCTGATTTATATGCGTATTTTATCAATGTATAGCATCTCTGGGAGCAGTCAGGTTCGAGATGGGTTACTGTTTTCGATGTTGAGGCTGGCTGTGGGTTGGAGTCCACGCAAGACTTACCTACGTTACACGTTACTTACTAGGTAAGCAATGTAGCAGTGAAAGTGCAGAAAGGTTCTCGCGGCAAATGTTTTTTTTTTAAATAGCCACCAAACGTCAACGAAGCTCTAAATGGGAATTATTGGATGTTTCTCATTAAATCATGCTATTTCGGCTCGAACGATCTTGATTAAATTTGGTACATGGATACATTGTCCTGGACCAGTTTGACCCTATTTTGCACCAGTCATGTGGGCTACTTTTTATCCATGAGATAATTTAGCCGACACTAACCCGAGCGGAGCCGGGTACCGCAGCTAGTTATTTATGATTCGCCATATTCTTCGTGCAATTCATGATCGTTGCGAAGAGCAGACGACTTTTAATAAGACCTTCCCTGCAGCGCGTCGCCAGCTTATTTTTACTCACCGGATGGACTCGATATTAAATCTAATTCTCGCTCAATCTCCGCTTCACCTGCTGATTAAAAAGCGAAGCGAGGTGTCTACCCGGGGTGCCGGCGCGAGGGAGAGAGCCGCACTGCCTGCGAGGCGATGAGCGGCGCGATAAGCGAATTAATTTGCACGCGTCGATGAGCTAGAGCAGGTTTATTTTTAAAGCCATAGGAATAGAATTTAAAGGCATACAGAGTCAACTGACGAATGGGACAAAAATCGATTGTTTCTTTACAAGGGTTTCGCAGCTTCAGGGCGCTGCAAAAGTCGTAGTTTGTGAGTCAGCACTTCACTAATCGAGAATCACCTTTACATAACGAATTATTACATAATCTAACGTCTGTCAAGACGCTTGAATGGGACAACATGGGTATTAACATTAATGGAGATTTTCTCAGTCATCTTCGCTTCAGACCATGCTGGAAGACCTTTATGAAGCATCGGTAAAGGTAGGTCTGAAGATGAACCGGGACAAAACCAAGGTCATGGCAACCGAGGTTATGACGGGAGGACAAATCGTTATCGACGGAGAAGGGATCGAACGGGTTGAAGAGTACGTATATCTCGGCCAAATTCTGCGGCTTGGCAGATAAGGACTGACTAAGGAGGTTGAGAGACGAATTCAACTGGGTTGGGCTGCCTTCGGAAAGCTTAAATTCGCTCTAAGGTCTGAGCTTCCGCAAAATTTAAAGACCCGGATATATGACCAGTGCGTCCTCCCGGTTATGATGTACGGATGGGAAACGTCGACCCTGACGGTCGCCGTTGTCCAAAGGTTGAAAGTTGCCCAGCGAGCAATGGAGCGAGCCATGCTGGGAATATCGCTACGGGATATGGTGCGCAACGAGGCAATTCGCCGACGTACCAAAGTAGTCGATATTGGACACCGGGTGGCTAAGCTCAAGTGGCAGTGGGCTGGTCATGTCAGCCGAAGAGACGACGACAGTTGGAGTAACCGTGTCCTACACTGGCGGCCGTGGACAGGAAAACGGAGTGTGGGAAGACCACCCGCCAGGTGAGACAACGACATCAAGTTCGTCGGCGGAAAGCAGTGGTTCCGTACCGCTGAAGGCCGGGAGGCCTGAAGGAAAATTGGCGAGGCGTATGTCCAGCAATGGACGCAAACACGCTGACTGACTGACTAAACGTCTGTCTTTTCACCGGTCTGTCCGCGTCTGTATTTATGTTTACCGGTCTGTCTGCTCATAATTTCAGAACCACTTACCCAATGTACTATATTACTTACCAATATACCATCTTCGTACAGTACCATCTTCGTACAGCTTCATTATTTCTATCAATTACCTTAGTGGTGAGAAGCGGAGTTAAATGTAAGAAAATCTGAAAAAAAATACCAACGGTTTTTTATCGAAGTGTCGTGTCACATACAGATGCGAGGATGATTAAATAATTCAGGGAGTTGACAACGCTGGTTTTGATCAAAACGTAGCAGTTGGTCAAGCAGACAAGTATAATTTCACACGACACACTCTAGATCAGTAGAAACCTCGATTCGCTTATTTCGTCGCTTCCAGTGGGCCCCCGCCTGGAGTCATCTATCACGCCTGCCACCGACAGCGCCGCGCGGAGTTTTGACCTCGCAACTTACGGCGTAGACCGACAAAAGCGCTGACTGCGATCAAATTCGTTAGAAAAATTGTATTTCGCACTGACTCCTGGGGGGGAAACGGAGTAAAGTGTGATACATTCAGTGAGGGAATTCGATCATCTGACGTAATCGGAAGTGGATTAAAAATATTCCACAGGGAAGACAGAAATGGTTTTGACATAAACACATGATTGGTATTCATGATGGATCCAGTATTCATTGAGTTCAGGCACAGCTCTTAATGTAGCCACCATTCAGATTTACAGAGAGATAGACCTGTATATATCGACTGTCTGGTTCACAAGATACGTTCTAACATTAAACTTTAACTTTTAAAAAACAGTGGCCACTTGCTAAACGGATTTACTGAATTCTTTGTGATGTTCCCAAGAATTATATAAAAATAATGTACTATGATCAATTATGCCCTTTGACTCTTGATTATGTGTTGATTTATTTCCAGATGCGTGTTAAGCACAGATTAGAGAAAAACCGTGGTAACTATTATAACGAGGTATTTCCGCTAAAGTACAACTTGGGGTCTTTCAAATATGGCGTGAAGAAGCAACTGCCCGGCGCGTTGTTCGCAGCCCCCGTGAAATTTTGAAACCCTATGAGCGTTGTCAGCAACAACAAAAAACTTCTTAAGATTGGTCCCGACCGAACGAAAAAACTAATCGTTCAAAATGAGCTTCGTCGAGCAATAAAATCCGTCATCTCCTTACCTGCAGTCCCCTTCAACTACATTTTTAAATTTTCAACAGATCATTTCGCTGTTGCTTTGCTGCTCTCAAGTAACTGTACGCCGAAAGGTATAATGATATTCCGAAATGCGCAATTTATGCCCAGCATCGGGGCGTTATATCCGGTCACAGTTTATGGCACTTGCCAGGGGTGTAAAATAAATGTTTATGCAAGCCCATCTGAAGCCCACTCGAAAGCAATCGTAACAATCCAAGTTGTGTCCTATATTTTAGGCTGGTGTTTCTCGTGGCCGATTTTTATGGTGACTGTAACAATACAATTTTCTTCATCGGGAATTTCAATACTGGATTTAGTGCCATGTGGATTCGACGTTATGTCGCATATCAGGAAAAGATTGTGGATTTCTCACATCGACCTGGTTTTAATATCAAGTTCTGTAAGATCATCAGATTAAGGTGGGCCATCCCGCTCAACTCCCCACACAAACGGGGAAAGAAGATCACTCCCACATTCCTTGTCAGAGATCCCAAATTTTGCTCAAAATTTCATTTCATTTCATTTCATTTATTTATTCAACTTCTGGTAGTAAAACTACACTAAGTAATGTCACAATTTGATTGATCCGCGGATTCGATCAACCAGTGAAGAAGAACCCGCAAAAAAACTTCACTGGTCTATAAATTATGTTTTTTTTTTTGGTCTTTTTTTTCCGTCCACATAAATGATATAACACAATTATGATTTATTGAATTTATTGAATTTATTTATTGAATTTTATTAAAATAGCTTTCTTTGATCGAACTAGTTGTCTGATGACCGCTGGCATCGTAAAATTGTGTTTGGTTTGTAAGTTATATGGTTCGAAAGTTCGAATTTTTCGCGCGTTTTATACAATGACTTTGGAGGTGGATTACGCAATGATAAAGTAAAAACATCTTAAAAAGATTAGTTATCAGACATAGCTTATTTAATCAAAATTTATAATCTATTTGGTTTTTGTTAGATTTTTTACTACAGCGGTCGTGGTTTACTTTTAGCTATAAGTCATTTTGTAATTAAAATTTTCGTAAATCTTACACTATGCACATTGTCTTTTTTGTGGACATGTTGCATCTTCCTCATCACGGAGCCTGTCTTTTTATTTGAAACAGAGATGGTCCCAGAGCGCAACAGCACGGTTTTGTACCGTGCCCGCGAATGAGTCAGTCCGCCGGGTCGGGCCACCTTAATGATGTAACGTTAATGTCGTGTCCATTAAATACATACAATTATCAAGAGAGAGTGGGGCATAGAGGCTACCTTTTGTGGCAAGAATTAAACTCAAAGTAAAAGAGGGATACAAGTTTGTAAGGGAACTCACATTACATAAAATGTTAGGGTATTTATATGTTATAAATTTTGAGATTCCGCGGTCGGTAGACATGTTGGAAAAATGTTACGGCTTTTCACGCGGCTGGAAGAGACATTCTCCGACATTTCGAGCCAATCATTCAGCCCGTTGTCAAGAAGGCATCCGCCATGTTCGTACGCAGCAGTCGTCTGCTTGGATCGAAACGTCGGAGAATGTCTGTTCCTGCCGCGTGAAAAGCCGTAACATATTTCAAACATAACAATGTGCCCTTACATAAAATAATGCCGTTGTCACGCCGTTAATCCAAAAGCTTTAAATACTTCGGATTTCCTATTCTCTACGCGTTGTCATCTCCGTGACTGATCGTCTGCCATCGACGAATTACGGAACTTGTGTCCTCGGCGCTCGTCAGGCTGAGTGACCTCGGGGAATCTTAAAGCTTCATGAAATAATGATTTTTTTAAAGGATACGCTTCATGAAATAATGATTTTTTTTATTTGGGAGGTGAACCTGTATTAAAATGTAACCGCTATTCGCGTAGTTTGAAACGAAAGGTGGAGTCAGCGTTACATGTCAGATTGTAATGTTTTCGGGCTCTTCAAAGAAAATAAGTCGTCCCACTGCATTTATTCCTGTGCATGCCTCAAAAGACGACTACAATATACTCTACATACTGCACACTTAATTATATGCACACACTTCTTAGACAGATACATCCCTAAATGAATAAAATAAATTGAAAAATATAATTAGCATAGCCATATTATGTAGTTCATAAAACATCTTTGTCTATATTTAATGTTGTAATAGGCTGTGTACTTTCTACAATAAATAAATCCTCCAAGGGCAGATTTTTCAATGTTCTGATAAACAGTCAGATAATTATTCTACGGATCTACTTATTTACATTTCTGCTTATCCATCGGTTATCGTAAGTGCATATCGTTATTAGTAAAATTACAGGCAGATAATTGGGACAAAAGAAAAACCGGCCAAGTGCGAGTCGGACTCGCACACGAAGGGTTCCGTACCATCGTAAAAAAATGTATACAAAAAATCACGTTTTTTGTATGGGGACCCCCTTTACTTTTAATTATTTCTAAATCTTACCTATTTGTTGTTATAGCGGCAAAATAAATACACACTCTGTGAAAATTTCAGCTGTCTCTCTGTTACGGTTACTGAGATACAGCCCTGTGACAGACGGACAGACGGACGGACGGACGGACGGACGGACGGACGGACGGACGGACGGACGGACGGACGGACGGACGGACGGACGGACGGACGGACGGACGGACAGCGGAGGCTTAGTAATAGGGTTCCGTTTTCACCCTTTGGGTACGGAACCCTAAAAACGTCTCCGGTAATTACTATCCGTCTTTTGATAAACGTAAATTTGTAGTATCAGTCCAATTAGTACTATCTGATGATTGAAAAATCGGCCCTAAGGATACTAAGCCCCGATTGCACGAAGTGACGGCCGAGTTGATCAATGTTCGAACACATCACTTTTAGTGAACCGCATAGTATTCCTTCCATACTGTCCACACAAAGTGACGTGTTTAATCATACTTTGCAGTCGATTTTGATTTTTTGTCCTTTCGTGCACTCGGCCCTAAGAATTTGGTCGTTCATAGTTTTAATTCCACTTAATATTATAGAAGATATACTAATTATACACAATTATATCCTAACTTATTAGCTGGTAGGTAGAGATGATTTATCCACACTACGCTACCATCCCATTATTTGCTATATCGCACACAATGCTGCTTTCTGTACCCACTACTAGATCGCACTTATTTCTCGTATTTTTACTGCAATTATTGAGATCTGATTATTTTTAAAAATTGGCTTACAATGCTTCGATATAGATTCCGTTGGATAACCTCAAATTATTGAGATAACAATGCAAGGAATAAAAAATAAGTCTCCCCCCTTTTCCCTCCTGGAAGAACCCCAAACTCGAGCGAATCACCCTGCATGCTCCGCTCCCAGCGCTGCTGCATGCACCCGCGATGGTAAACCATTCCATTTTATGCCCAGGGGAATATCTCCCCTTAGATTCCAACAGCGATATGCGAGATTTACATTCAAAACGATAATGTCCCGTGGAAAAGTGCACACTTTACGGCCCCACCCGCAGGAACTGAAATCCGAACTGTAATTCCTTTCGTTCCGCTTTCCCCTTGTTCAAATAGAAAGGCCTCCGCCGAATCAACTGAGACGTGCCCACGTATGCGGCACTCCCCTTGTATGCAAATAGGGATTCGCGTGGAATATGAAAAAAAATCTCAATTTATCGGCAAAAAGTCTCGGCTCGTGTTACATGTAGGCTAATGCCGATGCTGTGAAACCGCCTCCTTGGAGCTTACTCGCTGTCTTTATGTTATCCATGGATAGATAAAATATATCATATCATAGATAATAGAATGAATGAATAAATTCTTTATTGTGTAATAGAAAACCAGTACAATTACAAAAACAATTCGAAACAACAACCAAAATTGCACAAAGGCGGACTTATCACTAGGAGTGATTTCTTCCAGTCAACCTTTGTTGTTGTTAGTAATCTTTGCCACGGTAAGCAAAGATTACTAACGTCATACAAGTGTCGAGTAGGGATAATAAAAGTCAACAGATGGCGTCGGTATCGAAAGTTGTCCGTGTTTTCCATCCAGTTCAAGTAGTCGTGCAACATAAGGATATTTCCGGCATGGCACCTACTTCCCATCAGGTCCATGTCCAATCACAAAATAAAAAGGTTGGCCAAAATATTTGTGTAAAATTTGTAAGCACAAACGAGAAAGTCGCAGGGAAAGATATTACATAGAGGAATTATATATTTTTACGTAATATAATTGTATTATAATTAACTAATTTGAGAACATGTTGAGTGACGAAAGCTAGAGTTAGAAAGAGTTGAACCTTTCCCATATTCACAATAGTGATTCTGTACCATAAATTGAAGAACTTTTGTGAAAACTCGGAAAAAAATATGTTAACTCACCTCGTTTTTAAGGTTCCGTACCTAAAGGGTGTCAACGGAACCCTATTACTAAGCCTCCGCTGTCCGTCCGTCCGTCCGTCTGTCACAGGGCTGTATCTCATGAACCGTAATAGATAGGCAGCTGAAATTTTCACAGAGTGTGTATTTATTTCGCCGCCATGACAACAAATAGGTAAAATAAAAACATTAAAAAATTAAATGGGGATTCCATACAAAAAACGTAATTTTTTTGATTGTTCAATCTTGTGCGATGGTACGGAACCCTGCGTGTGCTGGTGCGACTCGTATTTGGCCGGTTTTTAAATCTACATGAACATGTAGGGTGACTTGAATATAGAAATAATGCAGTGGATCCACGGAGGAGGGAGGTAGTGGATCTGTTACTGGAGCGTCTATCAAAAAATGCTTAATGGGAGGAAGAGAAATTGCCTATTGATTTTTTTTATTTACGGACAATAAGTGTGTTTTGCAATAGAAATGGAATAATATCTTTCGGACAAACTTCAATCTGATAACCGGAAAGACAAGACAAGAACAGACTGCAGCTGGCTGCAGGTTTAAATTTGCTCATTTATAACGTTGATGTACGAAAACTAGTATTATAACAATCGGTCTTGCTTTTAAAATCCTTCCTTCAAGAATATTTTACTTCTCATTCGTATAGTAAGTAAAATATATGTATACCTTCATGTTCTGCATTTTCTGTGTTATACGACTTTGCAAAAAATACTAAATTCACCTCACGAATTTCATAAATCATTTATTATTATGGTTTGGCCGATTCAAATATAATTAATTTTGCTACTAGCTTATGGGTTTATCGCTGTTACGCCACACAAGTACCCCATCCTTATACCTTTCATACTCCTATACAGCTTTACCCATAGACCTATCTCACCTGGCATCTATAGCCGGCGAATGAGTTGAATTCTAATTTCGGCGCTAAGGAACCGAAAAGCTCTCGCCGCCAACGGTCTCGCTCGCGTTCCGCGTCGCTTGAAGACAAAAATACCATCAAACGTGACTTCTGGTGCCTGTTCGCTTCACCTCGTCTCCAGCTCATCCAAGGACAATTCGTGTGTGGTGGCCACCTTCCTACTGGGACAGTTCCGGATCCAGCAGAACCTCCTGGACTTCGCGGCTACATGGTGAGTACTATTATTGTCCTTCTTTTCAAACCTTGGCGTAGCTGTCACCGCAATAAGCCTGTAAATCTATAAGCATGAAATAAATAGATTTAGGAAGAAGTAAAGAATCTAAAAACCAGCGACCTAATCCGCGCCATCAATTATAAATATATTGATGCACATCTCCTTCCTTTTCGATTTTTGAACTGGATGGAAAACATGGATAATTTATATTTCCTCCCAATACCAACCCAGGCGGTGTTAACCCTACTAGCTTGTAGGGGAAGAGAGCCTAGAGTTTTAAAAGGATACGGAACCATGGAGCAGCTCGCATTTCTAACAAAATGCATGAACGGGGCCGGGATTCGAACCCGCGGCCTCTGGCGAGGATGTGTGATTAATGCGTGCCTTCTGCCGGTCTGCGAAGATGAACGTGCATGTCGCCGCACACGCGTAGGGTAAGCTTTATCAGCCGTGATCACCCGCTCGTAAAGTTGTTTTTGTTACAAATTCGAGTGCGTCGCGTCGGTCGCCTGGCGCACAGTCGCATCTATTACCAGTCGCCGTTATCTGCGAGCGTTTTACTGTCTACAGAGGGAACGATCTCGGTGGGTGACCTACTTCCACGTAGAGTACCTTTGGTGGTGATACCAGTACCAGTTCCTGGCTCCCAGCCTGTTCTCAAGACGGTGACGCAACTCCATCGAATTAGTCGGGTGGTTAAATGTGATTCAAGCGTCTTGGTTGCAAAACGAATATAACACATACATGTGTTTGTGGCGAAACTGTTGATCAATTCGGACACCATGGACTCAGCTCTCAGAAAAGTGCAGGTAGGATCCCACGCCCTCACATACTCAACGATATAATCAAAAGATCTTTGATATCGGCGGGCTTCCCTTCGACTACGCAACCAACAGGCATTTTTCGAGAAGATGGCATACGACCAGACGGCTTGGCGATGCGGTGCCATGGCGAATGGTCAAGTCGTTGGTGTGGGCTGCTACATGTGTGGACACTTTATGTGGCAGCCATTTCTTGGCAAGCTCGAAGTGCGCAGGCGCAGCCGCAGAAAGGGCAGCTCGTGTTAAACACAACAAATATTCAACAATCACCAATCATTTGTGCCATTAGCAATAGAGACGATGGGGCATGATCCGAGGAAACAAAAGACCTGGCCAAAGATCTTGGAATGGCCATGCGGGCAGCTACAGGCGAAATCAGATCGTTAGAGTACCAGAGGCAGCGTTTTAGCATGGCCATTCAACATGGAAACGCTTCCAGTGTTCTCGGTACTATGGCCGCATCGTCTTTTCTAGAGGAGAATAATATAGTTTTTAGATTTTAGTGTTTAATTAATGTAAATGTTAGATTTTAGTTTGTATTATTAGTTATTTAACTGTGTATTAATAAATTGGCAATTAATACCAGTGGAAAAAGTATGTTGGAAAGTGTAATAGCCTATAAACTATGGAGTATACTTCTTACCGAGGTATTTTCCCCAAAGTACAAACTGAAGTCTTTTAAACATGATGTAGGGACGCATTTAGCCGGTTGGAACGGTGTTCGAAGCCCCGGCAAAAGTTAGTACGCCCATGGGCGTCCCCATTCAAACATAGTAATGAAAATATTATTTATTGCTTACAACTATTATTACATAGTATGCAAAGACGAGCTTATTGCCAAAGGCAGTCTCTAACAGCTAACCCTATCATTAGACAATATATATTAACAGGTAGCAAGAAATATTAAATTACTTAAAACTAAGCACTAAACATTAGATAACTTAAGACTATACAAACAGAAAATAATTGATTAATTTAATTGTTATAAGTACCAAGATTTTAATTTTACCTTAAAATAGACACAGAAGCACTTTCCCTAATAGTAAGAGGTAATTGATTCCACAATCATGCTGAATGAACTGTAAAAGAACCCGAACAAGCGGTGGAAGAATGTGACAGAATAAGGATCCGGAGATTATCTGTAGACCTAAGTATATTTGACTATATTTGACAAGAGAGATATTTGAAGCGATCTTTAAGATAAAGTGGGGATTTGGGATCATTTAGGATAGAGTATTATTACGCCTCTGGCGGATCCTCGTACCTATGATAGTGCTTGTATAAATGTGTACACAATTGTAATATCTACACGAGTACTTCCCAGTCGCTTGCAGATATCCCGAGAGGGACTACATAGTCGGTGAACTCGCTCGAAACGGCGGCAGTTATAAATATGTAGCAAAAAGCGAGGATGGAGGGGGTGTTGACGACAGCAGCAGTGCTCGCGGAAGACGAACGGGCTGTAACAGCCTCCGCGGGCCGACGCAGCCTCCGCCGCGTCCCGCTGTCATATCGCGCCTATGCCGCCGCCCAGGGAGCGTCGACGGTACTAGATTGAGAAGTTTTTATTCGTGTTAAAATGTCACTTGTAAACCAACAACACGAACCAACTGTGGCAAAAGAAATATACTGTTCGAAGGTGTCCAAATCTACAATAATCTCCCAAACAACACAAAAAATTCGGAGTCACATAACAAATATTTAAAAAGGCTGCTAAATTGTACTTTCAGGATAACTAAATATCAACACCACTACGAATAGCATTCTACATAAAAAAAATTGAAATTACGTATCCAATCTCAGCTGTTCATCATATCATAGCATAGCTTATACATCGTTTTATAACGGTATTACCTTATCTCATTTAGTTGTAACAATGTTGTAACCGCATAACAAAAATGTACTTATCTCTTTAAGCGAATGTTATTACGTTCTTTGAGATACATAAATATTCTATAAACACAAATGCCGTGCCGGACCGATAAAGACTCTCAAAACATACTACATATGTTTTTTTGCCAAATTCGACAAAAGTGTTTTTTTTTACTTTACAATAACATAAGGGTGACGTAAAATGTTAAAGGCCCAAACTCACTTTTCGCAATGTTCATTCACACAACAAACACAATTAGTATTAAAACTAATATTATAAAGAGAGAATTTTCTAGTGCAGGAGAACTGAAATGTTTATTTAATGTGCTATTTATTGTACGAGTACAAATAATTATTATAAATTTGTCCATACCTTTGTTTGTCAAGCATCAATAAAAAAGGAGTGGACCGATTTGAACAAAACCTTTTGTCTTTTATTAGCAGTAATCTACTGCTTAGCTTTGAACACAATTTGGACACATTACGGTAAAGGGAACCATCTTGAGGAAACATTGTCACATCAATGCTTGTTACATCATAGTATGGCACCCAATTCCTCCTTAATATGACATGTCGGGTCACAAAGCCGGAGTGAAACACGTGTGCTTCGGTTGAAGATCGAATATTCACTAATTAAGTATTGGCATGCGCGCGCGGCGCACGTAAAGAAATATAGCTGACGACGCAGCAGTCAGGTTACACATAATGTAGCTTACGCTACAGAACTTTATACCATAGCAATAAAGCTCAAATTGACTACGTTTTAGTTACAAATCATTTGTATGGGAAAAAGAAAAGGGCTATTTTTAGGGTTTTTCCAGCAATAATTCTAATTTTTCTCGCCGTAAAAACCATTCTTGAACTTCAACGAACATTTAAAAAAAAGATTTGATTGATTGATTCATTTTTATATTATAGATTTGACTATACCTTTGTTTGTCAAGCATCAATAAAAAAGGAGTGGACCGATTTGAACAAAACCTTTTGTCTTTTATTAGCAGTAATCTACTGCTTAGCTTTGAACACAATTTGGACACATTACGGTAAAGGGAACCATCTTGAGGAAACATTGTCACATCTATGCTTGTTACATCATAGTATGGCACCCAATTCCTCCTTAATATAACATCATAACAGAAGCTGTAATATTCGCCACCTGTGCAGTATTAATAATCATAGCGTATCCTATTCGTTTCAGTTAAAAATTTTTTATTTCCTGCATTCGATGTATAAATTACACTCTCGGATTCGTTTTTTTTCTCTCATTGTCATTTTTGTCTCTGCATTAAGCTGGGTAGAAGATCGCTGCAGACTGTCGCGCACAGACCGAATCGCGAACACAGGCGTAAACTGTTCCATTATTACTCGCAGCCTGATATATCTTCAGGATATTGTGTCACACCCCGCGCATACTTGATCCACCACGGGTGATTTTTCTGCAGTGCAGTCGCTCCGTGGCCAAGTTGTAGTGGTAGTGGGGTCTTCTGCGACTCTGAGTTCTGCAGGTGCTGACTATAGGGCTTTTTTAGACTAGAAGGTCGCGACAAAAATGGTAACGATAACGTAAATGGCTGAACCTGGGTTCACGGGATAAAGACCAACCCTCTGAATCTAAATTTGTCAGTATGCCTGATCCAAGTGGTTGCGTTACGTAGATAAGGCGACTGAAAAATTAGTTATGGTGACAAAAAATATATATGATAAAGTAAATGGATGCAAATGACGAAGCATGAAAGTATATGTACATACTTGCTTAGCAATACAAAAACTGAACAAATGTTTGGTTGCATTTCTTAGCTATAGGCGATTTAGCTTATAGATATAACTTTAGGTATGTTTAAGTATTTAATAAAAAAACCGACTGGATATCGTTGTATAATTAATAGGTATCAATGTTTCCAGACAATCAGTATATTCATCAGCAAGTATATACCAGCATCTATTTTATATAGCCAATCTAGATAACGCAACCACTTGACGCAGGCAGACCGACATATTTAGCATCAGAGGGTTGGTCTCTAACATGTGAACCCAGATTCAGCCATTTACCTTATCGTGACTAAAAATGTCGTGACCTCCCGGAATATTTTATAAGCTTCTTGTTCTATTAACATTCATATGTGAATCAGTGAAAATTTTGATGCGAGGCAAGTGTAATATTTGTTTCTTTGCGTTTTTGTTTTTATGTAGCTGTCTGTGGTGGCTCTCTGAGATGTGGACTTCGCGAGTCTGTCTTTGCATAGCTTAAAACTGCATAACAAAATCTTAATATTTGTATTGTATGTTTTTCATTTGGTACATACCTAACGCTAAAGCTAAAAGCTAAAGGTCTTCTCACAAAACATTTTTTTGTGACATTTGTGAATAATTTTGAATAAAAATTGTCAACACGACCTGCTCGACAAAAAAGTTCTATGTAACTATCGAACCTGCTCACAAATTTTCAGGAAATCGATGGAGGAATGCGACCTGCAGTGAAGAACAGCCGGACAGACATACGAAAACAATTTTACCCAACCTGAAACGGAGATGGGCTCGCGCTTCGAGCTCGCTCGGTCAATAATAACTTTAATTAATACATGCATTGAAAATATTACTTTAACCAGTGTGTCTTATATAACTGTGCACTACACTCAACGAGAAAATAACCTCGTTAAAGGTTTTTTTTATTACACTAAATTAATTTGGATTAATTGCTAAATTAATTACATTTTTCTAAAACGAAAAATTACCAATGTTTGTGTTTATAAAATACAGTGTTGGTCAGCAGATAAAGTGAAGAAATACAAGCACGGATCGTAGACAAATAAATATTTGTAATATCATTTCAAATATTCTTTCCGTATATGTCCATCGGGAGCATACGCAATAATGTCCTTACAAAATATGCTTGTCTAAGACCCCGCAAAGTTCTCTATCATGTTTGTTTCTAAACCGCAAGTTTCTCTCGCGTTACGCGTAATAGGTTACGCTTGTCCTCCGCTCCGGACCGCAGTTTCTGCAGCCGCGGGACAATGTGAACGTAAACGCCATGAAAAGACTGATGTACCAACTGCTGGTATAGTTTATGCCCGTGCGACTGACCCCGACGTGTTATCCTGTTTGTCGGACTGCCATGCGTGTCTGAAAAGACAGGGTGTTTCGGATACGCTTTAGAGCAAAAAAAAATGTAACAAAAAAAATAACCGACTTCAAAGAAAAAGCACTAAAAAGTAAAAAAATATTGCCATTTTTGTAGTTACGGTTTTTGTTTATCATATAAGTTTTAAATTTGTATTAAGATGTGCGCGACAAATGGACGAATAACTCAATATAACGCCAACCGATTTCGGTGATTCTTTTTTTATTGGAAAGGACGTGTACAAATTAGTAAGTGTACTTCAAATTCACTAAAAATAAACAAATTAAAAAAAATTAACAAAAAAAATAACCGACTTCAATGAAAAAGCACTAAAAAGTAAAAAATAATTTTCATTTTTGTAGTTACGATTTCTGTTATTTTTTGAGTCGGTGTCAGCCAAGGTTAGGTTAGGTTAGGTTAGGTTAGGTTAGGTTAGATTAGGTTAGGTTCTCTTGATTGGCGCAGCGCGTGCCCGGCTGACGCCGACTCAAAAAATAACAGGAATCGTAACTACAAAAATGAAAATTATTTTTTACTTTTTAGTGCTTTTTCATTGAAGTCGGTTATTTTTTTTCATTGTCCACGTTCCTCCAATAATCATCAACCGATCCTCTAGAGATGATTTGTCTATAGGGTGGACTGGAATCTCTACCGAGGAATTTTCCCCAAAAGAACAACGTGAGATCCCTTAAGCATGGTGAGAAAAAGAACCCGAAAAAATTCTAAAGTCCATGGGCGTCGTTGTGCTTCTCTCAAGTGAGGGGCTGGCTAACGCCATAACCGACGGCCTTACTAATGAACATTTGAACCATCGATATTACTCCGTTATTGTCTCCCGATATTATATTATAACTCCGATATTAGCCCGAAGTACCGGACAGCAGCTCGTAGCCTAGTGGCGCGGGGAGTGGCCTAGCGTACCAGAGGCCCGGGTTCGATACCAACTTGCACCACTGTCTTTCTCTTTCAGAGTTCGATAAGTGCATTTCGTCACGAATGCGAGCTGCTCCATGGTTCGGAATCCATGTAAAACTGTAGGTCCCCTTCCCCTACTAGGTGGTAGGGTTTAAGCCCGCCCGGGTTGGTACCATCGCATTGGATGAAAAGATGGTCGAAGCGGCAATGAAAAAATTGTCCGTGTTTTCCATCCAGTTCAATGTAGCCGTGCCTCATAAAGGGAAGGTCCTGGCATGGCACCTAATTCCTTCGGAATGTGGTGTATTGGGCTAATATCATAACGGTAGTTGTGTGGTATTAGCCATCCATGTCAGGTCGCATAAAAAAAAAAAAAAAAGCAAGAAATACCGGTGTAATATAGATGGTATTAATATTTATTCAGTCAGTCAGTCAGCGTGTTTGCGTCCACTGCTGGACATACGCCTCTCCAATTTTCCTCCAGTCCTCCCGGCCCTCAGCGGTACGCAACAACTGCTTTCCGCCGACGCACTTGATGTCGTCGTCCCACCTGGCGGGTGGTCTTCCCACACTCCGTTTGCCTGTCCACGGCCGCCAGTGTAGGACACGGTTACTCCAACGGTCGTCGTCTCTTCTTATTAGTAAGGCAGAAATAAAATTCTCCCAATAAAATATGAGTTATCAATAACATAATGAGATCCCAAGATGAAATAATTTTAAATGAAAAAAAAATCAATAAGGTATTAATAATTATGAAACAGGCTGTACACGCCGCGTCCCCAGCGAGTGAAGTTTCTAAAAGTTGCTGAAAGTTGTCTGTAGCGGATGTGGCGGCGGAGGCGGCAGGGCGAGGGTGGAGAGGGTGGTGGGGGGGGGCGGCGGAGGCGCAATAGTCGTAGCGGGGGCAGTAAAAGACAATATTAGAGGTCCGTGTGGAAATTAGCTTTTCTATAGCGATGCGCCGTCGTTGACTATATGATTTGCTCAATGGTACGTGTAAATTATTGATTTCAGGGCTCGACCACTTTTTAAATTGGGAATAAAAAATAGGAATCAAATTTTTTTTTTATGTGACTGAATATGGTTGGCTCATACCCACCGCCGTGATAAATCCCACAAAGGAATTAGGTTCCGTGCCAGGATCTTCCTTCCATGAGCATTTGGCTAAATTTAACGGGCAATTTTTCATTGTCGCTTCGATCCGATCTTCTCATCCAATGCGATCAGCCCGGCGGGCTTAACGTTACCACCTTGCAGGGAAAGCATTCTTTTGTTATGAAAAATATTCAAGCGAGTTCTTTCAAACAGCATTCTTGGTACTTGAACACGCTGAAATTTCGGCCCGAAGAGAGGGTCGTCTCGGTGACAAATATGAGGTCATAAAACATGCCGAGCTGGTGAGTTTTTCATTAGTTTTCAGGGCGCGCAACGCATGCAAAACTGAAGGAGAAATAGTCGTAAATCCTTTCCGCAGACGCGCGAGTTGTTACTTTGGCAAATTGATGCGGGGCACTGCCTACTGAACTGTTACTTGTGCTTGCGTTGTTCCTCCCGCGGCCCCCTTCCCACGCGGCCAGGAGCGGATCTAGGGGGGAGCGAAATGAACTCGGATTTGTCATATTATAACATTGGCCAGTTAAGCAAAACAAAACACAGCGAAGAAGAACTGGAAATAAACTCTGCTGTTTTTTTTTCAACGTCCACTTAGTCTAAATTTACAAAAGAATTTGTCAATTATTTTAACAAAAACATAGGTAAAACTCTAAATTAACATGAATACACAACATTTAAAATCCATGCCGCATACAACAGTTCATGACAAATATCATTTTATTTGCAAAGACTATCCCCACTAACTAATATGTTGTCAATTGTACCAGGCCAGTCCCGACAAACGGCACCCGTTCACGAGCATCACGCCGGGCACAGCCATTACCTCTCTCGACCATATTTTAGGGAAAGAGATAACCTGAGCCAAGCGTCACCGTAAGCAAGGACCTTAAAGCGATGCACTGCTCCAGTGGCAACACAACACTGTGAAACACTTGCACATTAGGTTTAAACACTATAAGTTTTGTCATAAACTACTATAGTCGGCTCATCACATAGTTACATATCCCTTTAAATGCTACCATCTTCAGAAAATTAAGAGTATAATGGTTTGAGAGTATTGGACTGAGAGTATCAATAAAGTAAGAATAGATTCCCATATGAGATTTTGAACAATACCGAGAAACTAATAATAGGTAGGTACTTAACTAAAAATACTTAACTAAAATAAAATTCGGGTGTATAGAGCCCTCGTCATTATTGATACGACGATTGAACTCTGAGTTTATAAACGAATCCTGTCGCAAAATAAAATGGACCAAGCAAAGTTAGGGTCTTAAGAGGTTTCTTACCTGAAAATTAGATTTCTGTCCGTCCGAATTTATGTCAACATAATATTCATTAATTTACCGTAATTATACTTTTTTTAAATAATTTCTTAAAATAAAAATGAAAAAATTTATGTTGTTTATATTTTTGTTTCCGTAAGGATTTCATGACTTTCCCGGAAACATTACGATCAATTTGTGGTTTAACAGCGGCACTTATGCATCTTACTAAAATTTTGGAAAATGAGCATAAACAACTTCAGTCTGAAATAATTATGGGAAACAGGTAAAGCGCTACACATGACGTACGTCAGGCCCTCACCCAAGAAGCGCCTGACGATTGTAAGCTTACGATATTTCGCAGGGGTTACGAAAACCGTGGCAGCCAGCCAGGTGCTCCTTCACATTACCCCAGGTTATACTTTAGGGGAACTACCTCGGCAAGGAGTGTATTCTACGGTTTACTGACCGGAGGATTTGCAGGATCGTTTGGTTCATTGTTTATGAAAGTTCAGGTCGACACTTAGGATTCCATGTGATCTTCAGTACAGGAATGCATTTTTTTCATCTTTATGTATGGTTTTATAATTATATTTGATTCGCCGTTACGTCAAACACATGAGTAGTATTCACTACGTATAATATTCACAACGTATAATAGTATTTTTTTCCAAAAAATTGAAACCATGCATATCGTATAATATTCACAACGTATAATGTTATACGTTGTGCATGAGTAAAGTTAAAAAATAAAATCAACTCTTTGCATCATGCAGAACGTATAATAGTCACAACGTATAATATTCCTAACATGAATTCACAAAAAAAGAAAACCATGCAGAACGTATAATATGCCAAGAAGCACTGCATAAAGCGCCCTAATAACGATACATTTAAGGCTGAAATTGCTACGAATCGATATTTGCTACAATTTCCAAAGGCCACCTTACGCTAATTGAGACGGTCGAAACGTCACGTGCGAGTATAGGCTTTAAAAGTATGTACATAAGGGCGCTTATCGTATGAAAAGTTTTTGGATTATATGATATGCATGGTTTTCTTTTTTTGTTAAATAAAGATCATAATATTATACGTTGTGACTATTATACGTTATGCATGGAGAAATAAGTAATTTTATTTTTTAAACTTCTTCATGCACTACGTATAAAATTATACGATCTGCCGATTATACGTTGTGCATGGTTTTAAAATTTTGTTAAAATATGACATTATACGATCTGCATATTAGACGTTCTGCCGTTCCCCCATACAGATCATCCCACCCCCCCCCCCCCTTGGGCGTGATGTCAAAATAGTAATACGATACCGGTTGTTTAACCGCCCTGGACAGTACGCCCCAGTGCCTGAAAATCTTCAGATCCGGCCCTGCTCCGGAGAATGTAGGCCGGCGGCTCTACGCTGGATTATGTGTAAGAGAAAATGTTCGAATTCTTGTATTTGTTAAGAGTGTACCTGACCCCTATTCAGAATATTGACTTCGGTTCTCAGTCTGGCCAACAGGGTGAATTTATTAGCAGTCAGTCAGTCAGCGTGTTTGCGTACACTGCTGGACATACGCCTCTCCAATTTTCCTCCAGTCCGGGAGGCCCTCAGCGGTACGGAACCACTGCTTTCCGCCGACGCACTTGATGTCGTCGTCCCACCTGGCGGGTGGTCTTCCCACACTCCGTTTTCCTGTCCACGGCCGCCAGTGTAGGACACGGTTACTCCAACGGTCGTCGTAGCATAGATCAGTAATCTTTACGTGTCCTTCTACTGATAACTGACAATTTCAAGTCTTCAGATGTCCCTAACCCTGTTGAAAGAGTAATAAGGAAGGAAAAATAAGTAAGATATTCTATCTATGTATATTTTAAGTAATTCAATACTTTTACTTATTTATTTAATTGGTTATCCTTCTTGGACTTAGGGCTGATTTTTCAATAGTCAGATAAACAGCCAAATAAGTATTCGACGAATTTATTTACGCCTCTCTCTATTCATCCGATATAGTAAGTCCATATGTTTAAAAGCAAAATTATAGTCAGACAATTGTGATAATATATATAATTCTCTGGCAATGACTATCCGTCTTTTGACGAACGTGAATTTGTACTATCAGTCCGATAAGTACTATCTGAGGATTGAAAAAATCGGCCCTTAAAGTAATGTAACCTGTAGTAGTAGTAACTAGTAGTCCACAAATAATATAAGTTTATTTATTCGGATGTCTAATAGTACTATCATATATAACACGGGAATACATATTACAATATTCACTAATATATAGTTGAATAGGGAATACAATATTATTTTATTTAAGTTAAAAAAAAAATAAGTTTAATATAACAGTGAAAGAATTGTGTCTACACAATATTTGTTAGATTAGTATTAGACTAGGAGGTCGCTACAAAAATAGTAAGAATAACGTAAATGGCTGAAACTGGGTTCACATGTTAGAGACCAAAACCAATATATGAACATGCAAGGTTAAAAAGTATTAATAAATACATTTTCAAGATATCGAGAAATTATTTCACTATATTTCATGTGATTTACAGCCATTAAGATTATTAGGCAAACATCAAATATATCGAGACTAAATCACATACGTATATATGTTATACTAAGTCATTATGTGGAAAGGCAAAAGATATATCTCGAGCTCACATACATAACTAAAACAGATAATCTCTTCCAGACACCCTCGATTGCGTGCACACACACATACACACAAACACCCTTCCTCAAACACACACATACAGGTTATTAACTTAAATTGTATCTACAACTAATCTTTTCTATCTAAAAGGTGTATTCAAAACTAATATATTTTATAATCCAAAAATTCCAAAACCCATTAAGAGCATTGAAACAGTTATCGCCCGTAGTATGGGGAACTGATAGGGTAACGACCCACTTAACATAAAAAACCGGCCAAGTGCGAGTCGGACTCGGGTTCCGTACCATTGTTCAACATTTAAAACAAAAAAATCACGTTTTTGTATGGGGTCCCCCTTAATTTGAATTATTTTTTAATTTTACCTATTTGTTGCTAGAGCGGACAAAATAAATACACAATCTGTGAAAATATCAGCTGCCTACCAATTACGGTTCATGTGATACAGCCCTGTGAAAGACGGACGGACGGACGGACAGCGGAGGCTTTGTAATAGGGTTCTGTTTGGTACCCTTTGGGTACGGAACCCTAAAAAACGTTGCGGTATACGCATGAGTTTCAGTCCCACACCAGTCCTTCCTTAAGGTGGCCTAACCCGCTCATCTCCCAATACAAAAGGGGAAAGGAGATCACGCCCATATTTCTTGTCAGAGATTCAAAATTTTGCTCAAAATAGCTTTATTCGATCGAACTAGATGTCTGATGACCATTGGCATTGTAAAATTGTGTTTGGTTTCCAAGTTATAAAGTCCGAAAGTTCAAATTTTTTGCGCGTTTTATACAATAACTTTGGAGGTGGATTACGCAATGATAAAGTAAGAACATCGTAAAAAGATAAGTCGTCAGACATAGCTTATTTAATCAAGATTTATGATCTATTTGGTATTTGTTAGATTTTTGACTACAGCGGTCGTGGTTTACTTTTAGCTATAAGTCGTTTTGAAATTAAAATTTTCGTAAATCTTACCAAATCATATACTATGCACATTGTCTTTTTTGTAGACATGTTGCATCTTCCTCATCACGGAGCCTGTCTTATTCTTTGAAACAGAGAAGGTCCCAGAGCGCAACAGCACGGTTTTTTAACGTGCCCGCGAATGAGTTAGGCCCGCCGGGTTGGGCCGCCTTAATCAATGCCCGAGACCACAGGCGTCGACCCCTGGGCTACAGCCCCTGAGGGTAGAATCAACGCTAGATTTCGTTTGAGCACGAATCATTTGGTAACCCTTCGCATATGTACACCCGCTCTCGCTATGCTTTTATGGAAGACAAATCTATCACGACAGAGTGGATCGGGCCCACGAGGGTTCGCTCGGCGCAGCGACGAACGAGGGAAAAGGGAATAGACTAGGAGGTCGCGACAAAAATGGTAACGATAACGTAAATGGCTGAAACTGGGTTCACGGGATAAAGACCAACCCTCTGAAGCTAAATGTGTCAGTCTGCCTATTCCAAGTGGTTGCGTTACGTAGATAATGCGCCTGAAAAACTAGTTATGGTGACAAAAAATATATGTGATAAGGTGAATGGATGCAAATACCGAAGCATGAAAGTATCAGTACATACTTGCTTAGCAATACAAAAACTGAACAAACATTTGTTGTATTTCGTAGTTATAGGCGATTTAGGACACAGATATAACTTAAGGTATATTTAAGTATTCAATTAAAAAATCGACTGGTTATTGTTGCATAATTAATAGGCATCAATGTTTCCAGACAATCCGTATATTCATCAGCAGATACATACCAGCATCTATTTTATATAGCCAATCTAGATAAAGCAACCACTTGGCACGGGCAGACCGACATATATTGTATATCATCAGAGGGTTGGTCTCTAACATGTGAACCCAGATTCAGCCATTTACCTTATCGTGACCAAAAATGTCGTGACCTCCCGGAATAGAAACAATCTCTTGACGCGCAAAATTTCCATAGATAGCTGAACGAGATATTCTCGGTTTTAGGCTATTGCTGTTTCATAGATTACGTTTACATTTTTTAGGGTCCCGTCGCAAAAGGGGAAAATAGGGACCATTATGGTCTGGTGTCTGTTGGTCAGGCCTATTTTGCAAAAAAGGTATTGAGCATTCTGTAGTACGACTTAAAAAAAATCGGCCAAGTGCGAGTCGGACTCGCACACGAAGGGTTCCGTACCATCGTACTAGATTTAATACAAAAAAAATCACGTTTTTTGTATGGGACCTCCTTTAATTTTTATATTTTTTTATTTCACCGTTTTTTTGTTATAGCGGAAAAATAAATACACACTCTGTGAAAATTTCAGATGCCTAACTATTACGGTTCATGAGAGAAAGCCCTGTGACAGACGGACGGACGGACGGACGGGCGGACGGTCGGACGGACGGACGGACAGCGGAGGCTTAGTAATAGGGTTCCGTTTTCACTCTTTGGGTACGGAATCCTAAAAATGGCCTCCCCAAACATTTTACACACAATATAGATTAGAATATGGAGGACAAATAATACCTACACACAAAATGTATGGGGAGGACGAATATTTTTAACCGACTTCAAAAAAGGAGGAGGTTCTCAATTCGTCTGTATGTTTTTTTTTTGCTTTTTTGTATGTTTATTACCTCATAACTTTCGCCTGGGTGAACCGATTTTGATGATATTTTTTTTATTTGAAAGCTGGTGCTTTCCATGTGGTCCCATTTTAATTTGGTTTAGTTCTGACAATGATATCCATGAGAAAATCATAAAAGTCTTAAATTTGTATTAAGTATGTGCGCGACAAATGGACGAATAACTCAATATAACGTGGACAAATAAGTTAGTGTACTACAGATTAACTAAAAATAAACAAATAAAAATAAATTTACAAAAAAATACCGACCTATTTGTTGTTATAGCGGCAAAATAAATACACACTCTGTGAAAGCTTAAGCTGCCTACCTATTACGATTCATGAGATACAGCCCTGTGACAGACGGACGGACGGACGGACGCACGGACGGACGGACGGACGGACGGACGGACGGACAGCGGACAGCGGAGGCTTAGTAATAGGGTTCCGTTTTCACCCTTTTGGGTATGGAACCCTAAAAATGGCCTCCCCATAGATTTTACACACTTACAATATAGATTTACAATATGGAGGACAATTAATACTTACACACAAAATGTATGGGAAGGACGAATATTTTTAAGTCGTACAACAAAATGTCATCTAGTTTTTTGATCCAAATATGTCCAAGTTATGTATATAAATATGCTCTATATATGGTTAATGTTTGGTCCATAAGCTCGTTAACACTGTATAGCTGTGTTACAAAAACCACAATGCGACCGTTAATCCATTTAAGGTTTTTCCCCAACGTCGACTTTTTATATCTCAAAACATATTTCACTGCCGGTTTAACCCGAGTTGTTTCACCTTCCGTTCAAAGTTGAACGGCCTTTTCCGCGCAAACTCCTTTTATGGTCATTTACTTCTTTGCTCTTACAGATACAGATGAGTCATAGTAGACTAGGAGGTCGCGACAAAAATCGTAACGATAACGTAAATGGCTGAAACTGGGTTCACAGGATAAAGACCGACCCTCTGAAGCTAAATGTGTCAGTCTGCCTGTGCCAAGTGGTTGCGTTACCTAGAAAATACGCCTGAAAAAGTAGTTATCGTTACAACAAAAATATATGAAAAGGTAAATCGCTGCAAATAATGCAGCATGAAAGTATCAGTACATACTTACTTAGTAATACCAAAACTGAACAAATCCTTGTTTGCATTTCGTAGTTATAGGCGATTTAGGTTACAGATATAACTTTACGTATATTTAAGTATTTAATTGAAAAACCGACTGGTGATTATTGTATAATTATTGGGTATCAATATTCCAAGACCATGAGCATATTCATCAGCAGGTACATACCAACTTCTATTTTATATAGCCAATCTAGATAACGCAACCACTTGGCGCAGGCAGACTGGCTTATTTAGCATCGGAGGGTTGGTCTCTAGCATGTGAACCCAGGTTCAGCCATTTACCTTATCGTGACCAAAAATGTCGTGAGCTCCCGGAATATAGGATTTGACTGGCAACATGGTTACCTTATTGGGGCATTTTACTTTCGAGCATAGAACCGTATTATTATATAAAATTACCGAGCGCAGAGCGAAGCTCGAGCGATGTCTTTAACTAGTCTCTTAAGTTTTTATAAATTAGTTTTTCTCGTAAATTACAGAGTTTAAAGCAATTTGATTTTGCATACTTCTTAAATCAAAATGTTTCAGATGAAATATTTACTATTTCAGTAAATAAAAAAAGATAAGATTTAAAAACATCGATAACGAAGTACTTGGTTAGACGATGTTTATTTATTTATTTATTTGATACACAAAACAGAACATTTACCATAAAAGAACAATAATTAACATCTCATAAAACATATACTAGGTAACATTCCAATAAAATTGCGCACACCGCATGCATAATTGTGCAACTATTCAGTACTTACTTGATGTGGTCGGCATAATTTAAACCAAATATGTTTAGAAATGGAGTAGGAAATAGCTTTTAATTTTTGTTAGGGACGATTTGTAAAGTATACCCTCGGATATACTTTTGATAATGGATCCCTAGGATAATGACGCGATCAAGTCGCTCGTGCCTGTTTCCTCAATCAAATTAAGTAATACTTTTCAGATTTTTTTGCACATTAAAGTATGCTTGTATTGTTATGTAAATTATGGATTATGTATGTTTATACTGTATGTATATATTTTTATTTTATTTGCTTTATACTTTTCCTTTCAAATTGCTATTGTGTACCTACCTACAGATATTTTAGATTGTCTCTCCTCATCACCCCAAAGGTTGACTGGAAGAAATCACTCCAAGTGATAAGTCCGCCTTTGTGCAATTTTGTTGTTGTTTCGAATTGTTTTTGTAATTGTACTTGTTTTCTATTGCACAATAAAGAATTTATTCATTCATTCATTAAATAAATCAACTGATTGCTACGTCTGTAGCAATCATTATAGTCATTATAGTAGTCAAGAGTTTGCTCCTCACCAATGTATATAATGTTCTATTATAAGAACATTATATACATTGTGAGTTGTTCTTTGTGAGCATTAGTAATCAATCAATCACTGTAAACTAGTTTGTAAGTATCACTGGAAAAAATAATAATACAATGACCAACCTGACGAAGTTTCTTGTCGGCTCTTCTTCGCCAGAAGTAATCGAACCGACAGGGAAAAAAAACGACGAATCCGAGTGTGTAATATACATCTAATGGAGGAAATAAAGAAACTGAAACTGAAACTGTACATTCTTGTTTTTTTGACACCTCAAAAAAGGTGTGTATCATGAATTCAACTTAATTATCAAAAAACCGGCCTAGTGCGAGTCGGATTCGCACAGGGTTCCATCGTACAAGATGTAATACAAAAAACACGTTTTTTGTATGGAACCACTATTAATTTTTTTATTTTATTATTTTACCTATTTGTTGTTATAGCGGCAAAATATGAAATGAAATAATATTATGTCTGCCTACAGAACCAATACGGTGAGTTGTTTTCACCGTATTGGTTCTGTAGGCAGACATAATATTAATAACAACGATTGTTGTTTTTGTGTTTGTTGTAGAGACAGCACCATAACCTGAAATGAAATAAAAATGAAAATGAAATGAAAAAAATCTTTATTTGCAAGCCCGTAAGCATGGTTCACAAAAAGGCGGAATTAATGCCATGAGGCATTCTCTGACATTCAACCTTAGGGACGTAGGAGAGGTGGGGTGTGGCGGGCAAAAGAAAAAAAATTAAAAAACTAAAAACTAAGGAAAATATCAAGTATCTTAAAAATATTTTTTAAAATGACATGGAAAAATATACATTTTCATAAAATAAACGTACTTAATATAGGCTTATAATGTATAGTACTTAGTATTAACAGATAGATACATACACATATTTACACATATAAATATATAAATATATACCTTTATATGCAATGCACAAAAGAAACAATGTGTCTCTAGAGTCAGTAAAAGCAAATAACTACTGAATTAAATAACACAAGTCAAAAATCGAGGAACAGACATTTGAGACGCTCTTTAAATATGTGAATAGAATAGGATGTGCGTACATCAAGTGGAAGCTGGTTCCACATACGTGCAGCTCTAACAGTAAAAGAATCTGTGTAAAAAGAAGAATTATGTATAAATAAATAAATACACATTCTGCAAAAATTTCAGCTGCCTACCTATTACGGTTCATGAGATCCAGCCCTATGACAGACGGACGGACGGACGGACAGCGGAGGTTTAGTAATAGGGTTCCGTTTTCACCCATTGGGTACGGAACCCTAAAAAACTAAAACGTACAGATCCAGCTCTCAGTTGATTTATTTAATGTGTCAAATTTCAGAAAAATATATCTTAATTTGACTGAGGAAACAGGCACGAGCCATTGCATGGAACTTGATCACCTCATTATCCTCTTAAGTGCACTGATTTGCATGTGAACCTTGATACAACACGAATGAGGTTATTATGACGTGTTTGCACAAGTGATTTGGTTGCTAAACGCTTGCGGAGTGCAGCGTGCAGTCAGGCGAGAGTAATAGTGCAGTGTCCTCGCTACATCAGCTGCATCGGCGACGCAGTTGCAATCTGACACTAATGACACAATTCAATAGACCCCAATAGAGCTACAGGGCCGGCGGCAGCGAGCAAGGAATGACGGAAGTAGCGATCGAAATTAGTTCTTATGGCGTCAGCGTAGCCACGTATTAGTGATAATCTTCGATAGGTGATAATGCACTGCTTGGTAGTCAGTTCGCTTACGAATTCGAGACGCGCAACATCGAATGTTCGTTGCACTAGATAGCATCCTATGAAGTTTGAACTCGAGATCATTAGTAATAACAATAATAATTATTAATATTATATATTATTTAATGCACTACAAAAGTCATTATCTACCATAAAATGTAGAACAAATATAATAGTGTAGGCAATAAAATAGTGATAAAATAAAATATACTTAGAATATGAGATGATTAAGAAAAAAAAAATTCAAAAAAAAATTACCGACTTCAAAGAAAAAGCACTAAAAAGTAAAAAATAATTTCCATTTTTGTAGTTACGATTTCTGTTATTTTTTGAGTCGGCGTCAGCCGGGCAATCAAGAGAACCTTACCTAACCTAACCTAACCTAACCTAACCTAACCTTGGCTGACACCGACTCAAAAAATAACAGAAATCGTAACTACAAAAATGGAAATTATTTTTTACTTTTTAGTGCTTTTTCTTTGAAGTCGGTAATTTTTTTTTGAATTTTTTTTTATTTGTTTATTTTTAGTGAATCTGAAGTACATTTACTAATTTATACACGTCGTTTCCAATAAAAAAAGAATCACCGAAATCGGTTGGCGTTATATTGAGTTATTCGTCCATTCGTCGCGCACATCTTAATACAAATTTAAGACTTTTATGATTTTCTCATGGATATCATTGTCAGAACTTAACCAAATTAAAATGGGACCACTTGGGAAGCACTAGCTATCATTTAAAAAAATAAGCATCAAAATCGGTTCACCCAGGCAAAAGTTATGAGGTAACAAACATAAAAAAAAAACATACAGACGAATTGATAACCTCCTCCTTTTTTGAAGTCGGTTAAAAATACGAACATATGTGCACAAAGATGACATGTTAATATTAAATTTAACACATAATACTATATAATAATAACATACAAACTTGACGAGGGCTTTATACACCTGACATAGGTTAAGTGGACGACGGCTTTTACATCAGAGTATATTTGTAATGCTATAAATTATATTAATTTATATAATTGCATTAGTAACTTTATTAGTTGTAAGTAAGTTAAACAGAGGGTTTCTATTTCTATTGTTTTTTGTTCTTTGCCTTACATAATCTGTTCTACCAAGGAATGGTTTGGCAGTAGCATTTAGATCTAAGTATGTATTTCATAATTGTGGACGGAAAAATATGTTATGTAAATCCGTGAAGTTTCTTTGCGGGTTCTTCTTTACTGGGTTGATCGAATCCGCGGATCTTTGTGACGTAACTTGGTATACTTTGACTACCAAAAAGTTTAAATAAATGAAATGAAAATGAAATGAAATTTAAATATATAAATATTATAAATATATAAATTGGGACATAAAATCCCAGTAGTAATTCTTAAGCGATGTATGATCACTAAAACGTGGCTACGCAGCCGCCATACGAACGAATTTGTTCACCACTTCGGTCCTTTCTGATTCGCTGGCCGGGAGGTGTCAGTCTTTATTGATTTAAGTAACCATTCTCTAGGTATCTGCATCCTTAGTGCATCTATCTGAGCTGTACCTCGTTGTCTCAGAACGGGCTGGGCTTATGCACGTTACCATAGATTAAAAAGTAAGGCTTAGAAATCTAACGTCATGCAACGTAAGATACTCGCCGAAAACTCCTTATTTTCGCTGGTACTAAAATATTTTATGACAGTTAGATATTAGTCTAACACGCTACATGGGATCTAGGTGTCATGCCATGCTCGGCTACATTGAACTGGATGGGAAACACGGACAATCATCATTCAGGATCATTGCCGCTTCGACCATCGTTCATTGGATGCGATGGTACCAACCCGGGCGGGATTAACCCTACCACCTAGTAAGGAAGGGGATCTACAGTTTTACGTGGAATCCGAACCGCGGCCAGTCTCAACGGTTGAAAATGGTCACCCATCCCGAACCAAACCGCGCTCAGAGGTGTTTCACCAAGCTTATCGATTCGCAAGGCGACGTCGCGCCACTACGCTACTGAGGTTAATATTATGATAGTGGGTGTGGTATTAGCCGTTAAGGTGGCCCTACCCGGCGGGACTAACTCATTCGCGGGCACTGTACAAAACCGTGCTGCTGCGCTCTGGGACCTTCTCTGTTTTCCAAAAAAAGACAGGCTTCGTGATGGGGAATATGCAACATGTCCACAAAAAAGACAATGTGCATAGTGTATGATTTAGTAAGATTTACGAACATTTTGATTTCAAAACGACTTATAGCTAAAAGTAAACCACGACCGCTGTAGTCAAAAATCTAATAAAAACCAAATAGATTATAAATCTTGATTAAATAAGCTGTGTTTGATGACTAATCTTTTTAAGAATTTCTTACTTTATCATTGCGTAATAAAACATAAAAGTTATCGTATAAAACGCGCAAAAAATTCGATCTTTCGGACCTTATAACTTCGAAACCAAACACAATTTTACAATGCCAATGGTCATCAGACATCTAGTTCGATCAAATAAAGCTCTTTTGAGAAAAATTTGGGATCTCTGATAAGAAATATGGGCGTGATCTTCTTTCCCCGTTTGTATGGGGAGTTGAGCGGGTTGGGCCACCTTAATGGTAAACTGATTAATTTATTTGGTAAAGTAATTTCTATTCTAACCCTGGTTTTCACCAAGTGCTGATTTATTTTAATTGACACTTGAGGGCCTTTATTACTACAGTACTGATTATCTTGTTTTGGTATCGATTGCGAGAAGGTAAGAAAGGCCCTTTAATGTAAGGATTAAACTAATCAGTACTGGGTGGAAGAGACCCTAAGACTGTTTACATTGTGGGGTTTGTTTCTTCGTGGTTCTTTGTTCTTTGCCTTAGACCGTTCAACCAAAAGTATAAGTTTACACGGTAGAATTTAGGTTCTGATTCATAACTGTAACCTATCTGCTTTTATAAGTTGATCGAAGCCGCAGACCAATAAAATTGTGGCATGACTTAGATCCTTTTGCATCTACTGCTGATTAACTTAATCGCCACATATTAAGGCGCTAGGACGAGCCAACTACTCGCGCCATACAAATGCACCTTTAAACAAATGAAATAATGTGTAGTGAAATGCCTCAGCAAGTCAAAATAGAACTCCAGACTGATAATGGATTGTTAATATTTTTTCATTCCATCATTTATTTAAATAATAATAATAATAATAAAGTAGATTTTTCACATTATAAGTCTGAAAGTAATGTGATTTCTAGATATAAGGAAAAACAGCATAAATGCATAAACAAATAATTCCATTTGCTTTTAGATTTCTACATATAGTCAAAATAGTTCGGAAATGGACACCGTTTCCGCAATGTATTTTGTATATAAAAAGGAAACATTTATTAACTAAAATAGGTTGATTCCTAGACAAGGTATCATATATTGTAAGAAGGTCAATTCTAATCGTCAGACTTAGTTAGTTAACTAGGGGCGCCTCGTCTAACTTTGCGATTTGGCTAGTACCAGGGCATTAAGGTGGCCCATCCCGCTCATCTCCCCATACAAAAGGGGAAAGAAGATCACGCCCATATTACTTGTCAGAGATCCAAAATTTTGCTCAAAATAGCTTTATTTGATCGAACTAGATGTCTGATGACCATTGGCATTGTAAAATTGTGTTTGGTTTCCAAGTTATAAGGTCCGAAAGTTCGCATTTTTCGCGCGTTTTATACAATAACTTTGGAGATGGATTACGCAATGATAAAATAAGAACATCTTAAAAAGATTAGTCATCAGACATAAATTATTTAATCAAGATTTATAATCTATTTGGTTTTTGTTAGATTTTTTACAACAGCGGTCGTGGTTTACTTTTAGCTATAAGTCGTTCTGAAATTAAAATTTTCGTAAATCTTACCAAATCATACACTATGCACATTGTCTTTTTTTGTGGATATGTTGCATCTTCCTCATCACGGAGCCTGTCTTATACTTTGAACAGAGAAGGTCCCAGAGCGCAACAGCACGGTTTTGTACCGTGCCCGCGAATGAGTTAGGCCCGCCGGGTTGGGCCACCTTAAGGGCCTTTCTTAGCAGCTTGAAATCAAACCAGTACAGGATAAGCAGAACTTGGGTAATAAAAGCTCTTTAAGTGTCGATTAAAATAAATCAAACCTTGGTGGAAACCAGGCTTAGTGTATTTGGACTACCAGAAGTCTAATAAATAAACGAACGATCGCAGTATCTACATAACAAAACCATAACTGACGAAAAAATCACTTATCATCGCATACTTAAGCACGAGGTTCTCTGTTACTTAGTCAGTCAGGGGCGTTACCATGGTAAATTACCTCGGCGGGTGAAGGCAGGTGAATGATTAAACATGACGTTTACTTGGATTTAATACCATGCTAACGGGCAAACGAGATATGATTGGGCAATGGAATGTACCAATTTGTGTGGTACGAAATGCAACCAAACGGGCAGGGTTCAGCAAATACTATCCACACAATGCCTTCGACGATTGCAGATGGTAAGGAATGCGCTCCTGCCAAATTAGTACAGAGCGTCCATCGCCGATTCTCGATAAACATTATGTTGATTCAAGCAAGACCTGATTCTGTCCAGGCAACAAAAAGTAGAAGGTAAAATATATGTCGGAGCGTCATAGGTGTGGGCTGAGGTTTCTTGAGGGTCCATCTTGCAAGCACTGGAAAAGCGTAGATAGGTTCGTGTCCTCCGAGTACAGACAACCGTTCGAGCCGACCGCCACCGGACAAGTGCGTGTGTGGCCCGCGACCACCGCTGCTAGTGCTATTGCACTCACTCGAGCTATAGTCTTGTCTCGCTCACTCGACGTTCTCCGTCTCTTTTACTCTAGGAACACGACTCCATCCGAACGCACACACATAGGCGTTCCACTTTTCATATTACAAGGCGCAGGGCTGCAGAAGCCCGCGCGCCGACACGGCCAGACTGACATTCACACGTCCTCGTGTGTATCCTCTTAAACAGCCATCAGAGCAACTGTATTCATGTTGCTCGGCCTACCTGACCAAAATCAAGTGAACGCTCCCTCATAGAGACCTTTCATTTCCGTAACAACATTCATTTCAGTTATTATTGAAGATTTACTTCTCAAATTTATAAGATCTTAATTGATTGACATTCATATCAAAATGAAATGCAAACTTTGTAGAAATAAATTGGTGGACTCTCGATAGAGTACAATGAAAAACCTTTTGAATTAGGTTACCACATGCCTGATTCAAAACAAAGAGAGTTTCAAACAACTACTTCGTAAACAAGATAACTTTGCAAATTCCGAGCCTTGAATACCTTGTTCCCATTTATGTCCATAAAAATGTTTCATCACAATTTACTAGGTACTTATGAGCATTCCACCACGTGGCCTCTGCTGACAACGCAGCCTCAATCGCCTCATGCGACTCCAGCCGAACATTCGACTCCAATCAACCACGTGATTGCCTGCCGCCCATGCGACACCAACCGACCATTCGGTTCCGGCCAACCATGTGACCCACAACTGCCGCCCATGCGACACCAACCGACCATTCGGTTCCGGTCAACCATGTGACCCACACCTGCCGCCCATGCGACACCAACCGACCATTCGGTTCCGGTCAACCATGTGACCCACACCTGCCGCCCATGCGACACCAACCGACCATTCGGTTCCGGTCAACCATGTGACCCACACTTGTCGCCCATGCGACACCAGGTCTCCACACACTACCCCACCAGCCGTTACATCGCACCATCTCCGTCCACCGAGGTGGGTTAGGGTTTTTGTGACTTGCGACTAATAAGCTAGGCAGGTGCGCTTCGACCGACCAACCGAGTTTCGTGCTCATCTCTACTCATCAGGAGCGCCGTCACGGCACATCCTGGCTTTAAATCACTGATATGGTTGTTTATGTCTATGGGAACATTGTATTCAGGCATTTTCTTAAACGATCATGTGAGTACTTGTAAGTGCGTTTACAGGTAAACTTTTCAAAACGTACCTGTCACCTGCTAATATTTGCCTTTGAATTTAGGATCCGACTTGGTTTGATTTCTCTCTTCGTTTTTAAATAAAACATAGTCACAAATTTGGATAACTTGGCTTTGGTGCAAACGGTTATTAAGTAAAGCATTATTTGCAATATTCTGAGCTGCCTATCTCATTTGAGAAATGTCGATATGACTTTCCTCGTCAAAAGTTACTTACCAATCATACGTTCTAATGGACTCGCTTTTGTTGTACAATACACAGAGCAATTAATAGGTAACTGAATATCATTTAATGAATCCTCCCATGAATGGTCACTATTACTAATTTCAGCATCTATGAGCATATTTTTAAGTGTATTCATTACGCGTTCAACTTGACCGTTACCACAGCCGGCACCCGTTGCAATGAGGTGAAGGTCAATGTTATGAGTCAAACAAACATCTTTGAGCTCCTTGCTAGCAAAACAACAGCCTTGATCAGCGATAACCCGAACTAGAGCGCCAAACAATGCCTCGCTTGTTAGGGCTCCGCACCCAAAGGTCGGCAACGGAACTTCCGCCGTCCGTCCATGCGTCCGTCCGTCACAGGGCCGCAACTCACGAACTGCAACGAGCAGGCAGCCGAAATCCTCACAAAGAGCAAATTCACTTCTCCGCTATAACAACAAACAGGCACAATCCAAAAATAATAAAAATCAAAATCAAAAATCAAAAAAAATAAAAAAAAAATTAAAAATAAATAAATAAAATCAAACCCTACAAAAAAACGTGATCCCCTTGTTCCTGCGCAAGACGGCACGAAAGCCCTCGTGCGCGAGTTCACACTTGGCAGGTTATTATTATTATTATTTATTCTTACTTTTTTTTTTTTTTTTTAGGCATATATGCGACAATTTAAATCAATGCGGACAGAACGGTTGAGTAAGACATACTTAGTGAAGGAGTCAATCAAAACAAACACGTATTCTTTGCAATAATTTTTACCACTGAGCTTTCCGGTGTACGGGGTGCAAGGGGGTCGTTACTTTTGGTAATTAATTCGACTTGAACTTTGCCTGACTGAGATTTTGATACTTTACATGTAATGCAATTTTTATACAAATGCACGTACATACTTGCTCATTGTAGGAAACCAATAATGATCATAAATCGTATCTAAAGTATTTTCCCATTCCAAATGCATCACTGACTCATGCACGTGATTAATAACAAACCATTGTAACGCCCTTGGTATTATCGATAAACAGCGCTTTCTATTAGTACGTTGAACTTATCTGTAAAGTACATTCGATCATATCTCATAATATTGGTTAATATCCTCAGGAAGTAAAGCATATTTTAGCTTAGTATTGATTTCCAAAATTTTGTTATTACTCAGTTCCTCCAGTTTTCCGATAGTTCTGTTAGATTAACGTGTTTCTGCTCAAATTTAGTATTCAGGGTTTGGCCAGTCACCTTTAGAAGATGGTTGTGCGAAAATAAATCGACATGGCTCATTCGCTTACCCTCTCTGTACTCGATAACATAGTCAAACGCTTGGAGAAAGTAAGTCAGTTATCCATATACCACACAGTAAACATAAAAAATGGTCCTAACGCCTTTATTGTAGATCTTTTAAAAACAGAAAGAGCATTATGCTAGCTGTAGGTACTCGTACTGGCCGTCCGGTGTTACGAACGCCGTATGCTCTATAGATTAAGGATAAACTGGGTTCTGAAAAGACCCGCTCACCATGTCAAGGCATGTAAAATAATTTGCTCCGTGCATCCTGGCTGTCTGATCAGGTAGGTATAAGGCAAAGCATAACTATCGAGTACCGTATTACTGTTTAACTTAAGATATTCGACACACATTCTGTCGGGTCCATTGTTTTTCTTTACCAGAAGTGCAAGGCTCGCAAATGGTGAACAACTATGACGTATAATTCTGGAGCGCGAAAGCTCTTCGATCTAATCTTGAAGTAACTGTTTTTCTTCGGAACTAAAACGGTATGGACATCGCTGTACAGTGCGGTTAGGGTCAATAAGTCGTATGTCTAGCTCCTCGGTAGTGACGTAACTAGTAGGTAGCATAGCCTTCCACGAACGACAAATATAGTTCGTTCAATAACGAGATAAATTGTGATTTTTCGACTGGCGAAATATCAGTATTGGCGATATCAAAAGTTTGCACTTTAGTTCCGATATCACAAATATTCACAATCTAATTTTAAACAAGAGTCTGTGGTTTTCGAAACTAAAAAAAAACCTTGCTGTAAAATTTCATGACCGATCACATTGTTTATTTGTCCGACACAACGTAAAACAAAACTTCAAGGATAAAATTATCGATTATAACTTCAGATAAAATTTGAATTTAACTGTACACATTATCAAATTTTTAAAGTTTGCCAGACATTTGACTTGAAAGACTTTCTTTCACAAGAAAGCATCAACACCAGAATCATAACAAAATGGGTACTGCTCACCGGGAGTTGCTGTACACTCCAAAGGGGGCTTCACAGCACACATGTTGACTCTCCGCTCCGACCTGGCGCTTCCGGTTCCACCTGCACGGCTCACCGCTCCCACCTCCGCGTGCGCCTCCGCCTCCGCCTCCGCCGCCTTCGGTGCTCCTAGTTGTCTTGGGGCAACGAGGGGCGATGTGGCCTTGCTCGCCGCACTTGTAACACGTTATTAACATCTTCTTGGATGGGACAGTAGGAGTAGAAGTTTTCCAGGTCGTTGATTGATTCTGTCCATCGCATCGGTGAGTAGGACTGCACCTGCAATGCGCTGACTTGTTTCCCAGCGTGTCGCACGCGAAAAATTTCACAAGCGACAATGACATCATCTTCTGGCTCTTATCTGCAGGTTCGTCCTTTTTGTGTGAGGCGGTGTGTCCTCGTTTGCGGTATGAAAAAGCCATGAGTTCTTGTTGAAGTTTATTTTGGGTAGTTATATCGGACGTGAAGGCTTAATGCTGGAGCCGAGGTTTGATTTGCGCTATATGTACAAGTACAACTAAAAGTTCAGCCTGTTCAATGTCCATTGACTGCAGCCGCCACATGAGGACTCTGAGTGAGCTCATCGCGCAAGCCGCGTACGCCGCGAGACACTCTCCTTCCTTCGGTCGGTTGTTCATAAGACGAATCCATGTAGTCGTTGTTTGTATGCAGTACCTCCGGAGAAACAATTCTTTGAACTGAAGCCACGTCATTCCGCTAAAAGTATTTTGGGAAATCCACGTGGACACAGAGCCCTTTAACGCTCGACTCAACACAATTAAAAGTGCACCGCCGGTTAATTGTTGTTCTTGCATGCAAATGTCTGCAGAGGTTGTGAATTAAATCCGTCTTTATCCGGATCAAAATCAGGCATAGCGATACGAACGGGATTTGTAAACGCAGGATTATTTATCGCCTCGTTTACGGCGATCATATTTCCGCGCTGTGATTCAAGCAGGGCCTCCCAACGATGATTATTCGTACTTGCGTCATCTTAGACAAACAATGGCGGTAATTCACTAGGCGGACGGGCTTGATAAGCTGAGTTCGGTACAATGCCGACGTACCTTCCGAATCTGTGTGCGCTTGCAAGGATCCAACTTCTGATGTCGGAGCGTCATAGGTGTGGGCTGAGGTTTCTTGAGGGTCCATCTTGCAAGCACTGGAAAAGCGTAGATAGGTTCGTGTCCTCCGAGTACAGACAACCGTTCGAGCCGACCGCCACCGGACAAGTGCGTGTGTGGCCCGCGACCACCGCTGCTAGTGCTATTGCACTCACTCGAGCTATAGTCTTGTCTCGCTCACTCGACGTTCTCCGTCTCTTTTACTCTAGGAACACGACTCCATCCGAACGCACACACATAGGCGTTCCACTTTTCATATTACAAGGCGCAGGGCTGCAGAAGCCCGCGCGCCGACATATATAAGTATTCCAAAATAAACGACACCGTCTGAATATTGCATGGTTTCGCATAGAGAAAAAACCGGCCAAGTGCGAGTCGGACTCGCACACGAAGGGTTCCGTACCATCGTACAAAAAAAACATACAAAAAAAATCGTGTTTTTTGTCTTAAATTTTAATTATTTTTTATCTTGATATTTTAAAACTTACGCGGGACATGACTACAATATTTAGTTTGAAGGCTTACCGCGCGTGTGAGGAGCAGGACGTGCTGCTCGACGTTTCGGAGCCTCACATGGGCTCCATCTTCAGGAGAACGTGCCTGTCGCGACGGAGGTAGGCACGTTACTGGCTACCCCTTTGCTTCACTTCTCAGCGTCCATGGCAACACTCGTACATTTTCTTGAGGATTAGCTGCGGTCCGAATTTCGTGTGAAGTGCATGAAGTGCTATTTGTTGTTATAGCGGCAAAATAAATATTTATTTATTTATTTATATATTTCTTTCACCGTTAGGCATTAGAACATTTTTAACACATAACAATTTAAAATAACACATTATCCAATATCAAATGATAACAAAATGAAATATCAGATAAAAAAATACAGTATTGAATCAAAATGAGTACAAAATTAATATTTTTTAAATCAAATTAAAACAAAATACGATATCAAATCAAACATAGTACAATATTATTAATTTTTAAAATCAAGATAGAATACTATACAATATTAAATTAAACAAAGTACAACATTAATAATTTTGAAAATCAAATTAAAACACAATACAATATCAAATCAAACAAAACAAGGTGCGATATTAATAATTTTGAAAATCAATTAAAACAAAATGTAATATGCAATCAATCAAAGTACCGAAATTATTTCAAAATAATAATAATAATAATAATAAAATTCGATGCCATTATTAGAAGATTTAATAGTGATATTAAGAAATATATTTAATTGCTAAGATTACATTACTTAAATAGGGTTTCATAAAAATTCACCTATTGTGTAAAATGACTTTTTTAATAGAAATTCCTTTAACTCGTGCTCAAAGTGACTAGTTTTTTCTACATTTTTCAGTTCTATTGGCAATTTATTGAACAGTGTTATGGATAGAGAGTTGAAACTACTTTTCTTAAGTTTGGTTCTAGCTGGTGGGACAGTAAGGTTACCTCTATCTCTTAGTTCATAAGTATTCTGTTGGCTACCTTGTTTACCTATATGGGTTAAGTTTTTATGGACATCCACGCATAACTTATAAATATATAAACTAGTTATAGTTAGTATTTTATGTTTACCAAATAGTTCTCTACATGTGGTATCCCATTTTGAAAAAGTGATAATTCTTAAAGCCTTTTTTTGAAATTTTAGTATGTTATTTATATCTGTACTTCCTCCCCAAACTTCCAGACCGTATCTCATTATTGATTCGAAGTACGCAAAGTATACGCTTTTTAATGTTGCTATGTCAGTATAGTTTCTGATCGATTTTAAGGCATAGCAAGCGTTAGCCAGTTTCTTAGACACTTTTTCTATTTGGGGCTTCCAATTTAGATTACTATCAACTATTATACCTAAAAATATTACTTTATTGACTCTAATTAAAGGAAAATTTTCTATGTCTTTGTCTTCAGATGTTTTGTTTTTAATTTTGTATATCATATATAGACTCTTGTTTTTATTTAATTTCAGGTTATTGTGGTTGAACCAATATGATAGTTCATTGAATGTTGTGTGCATATTCCCATGAAGTTCCAGGGTTGTTTCTCCACATACTGTGCAGCTTGTATCGTCCGCAAATAAATATACGTCACTTTTAGTGAGATGGTTGGGAAGATCATTTATAAATACTAAGAATAATAATGGACCGAGCACTGAACCCTGTGGAACGCCGTATTTTATAATTTCAATATCAGACTGTACTTGCATCTTAGTTCCATTATCGGTATACGTACTTATTTCCACATATTGCTGTCTATTGGTCAAGTATGATCTGAGCAAGGCCAATGGCGATCCTCGAATACCATAGTATTCTAGTTTTTTTAATAGAATAGAGTGATTGACGCTATCAAAGGCCTTACTCAGATCACAGAATATGCCAGCACATTTCTTTTTGTTATCCAATTTATCTATTATGCTTCCAATTAATTCTTTTATTGTATCAGTAGTAGATTAATTTTTTCTATAGGCATTTTGTCTACTTGTAAGTATTTCATTTTTTTCAAAAAAAATCATTAGTTTTTTCGCTAAGATCTTTTCAAATACCTTGGTAATTGGCGATAGTATTGATAGCGGCCTATAGTTGGATACATCCTTTTTATTTTCTTTTTTAAAAACAGGTATTACCTTTGCTATTTTCAATTCATCTGGATAAATACCCTCATTTATACACATGTTAAATATATTGGTGAGCGGTTCACTGAATTTATTGGCGTTTTCTTTTAAAATATCAGTTCTAAGTCCATCATAACCCACACTTTTACTATTTTTCAGAGATTTAATGGTCTTGAATACCTCTGTTTCAGTAAAATAATCAAGAAAGAAAGATTTAGTTCTGTCAGATTTGACCTTGTTTAATAATTCAATATATTCTGTATTTAAATGGTCTACTTCAGGTTTGCCTACATTAACATAAAACATATTAAATACTTGTGCAATTAATTTTGGATTTGTGATTTCTTTATTATCTTTTGTTAGTATTATATTTTCATTTTTTTCCAATTTTGTTTTATTAGTTCTTCTTTTGATTATATTCCAAGTAGTTTTTGCTTTGTTTTTAGAATTCGTTATTTCCTTTCTATCCGTTATTTTTTTTGCAAGTATAATACATTTTTTTAATAACATTTTGTATTGTTTAAAGTGTCGTTTTTCCTCTTCTCCATCATTATCTTTTAATTCCTTTAATAATTCGCACTTTTTTTTGAAGGAGTTTCTAAGACCCTTTGTAACCCATGTGTTTTTTTGTTTTTTACGTCCACATTTTTTAACTACTGGGAATGAAATTCGTACTAGGTGATTGATGTAATTAAAAAAATATTTTAGTTTATAATTAAAATCGTTAATTGAATAAAGTTCAGACCAGTTTTTTGCATGCAATTTTAATTTAAACGACTCTTTATTTTTGCTACTAAAATTATGTATGAAAATGTGTTTAACTGGATTTGAATTTGAAGGTTTTACATTTTTTATCTTAACTAAAATTGCTTCATGGTCGGATATGTCACATGTTATAGTACACACTTCGAGTTCATCTTTATTTAGATTTGTTAAAACATTGTCTATTGTTGTTGCTGATTTGTCGGTTATACGGGACGGATTCGTAAGCATGTATTTTAATTTATGACTTTTCATGAAATTATTGAGACAAGTATAACCCTTTGACTTTTTATCTTGTATATTTATGTTGAAATCACCTACTAGTATTATATCTTTTAAATATTTTTCACTCATTATCCTGCTAATTACTTCAAAAAATAATTCAAAATCGGTTGAAGCTGTTGATCTATAAACTGTTAGTATATTGATATGCCTATTGGTAAGTAACTTCAACTGAAGGCCCACTACTTCGACTACTTTCTCAATATTATAAGCATTTAGGTCCAATTCATTATATATATTTACATCCTCTCTTCGGAATATCGCTGTTCCTCCTCCCTTGTACAATGTACGACTTTGTTCAGTTGCAATTTTATATTTGTTAATATTTAGGTAAGTACACTCATTTTTCTCGAGCCAAGTTTCACAAAAACATAACATCGCTGGTAAGACATTTTTCTCATTATATAAGTAATCTAAAAATAATTCAATTTGGCCAATTTTGTTTCTGATGCTTCTTACATTTAAGAACAATATGTTCAAATTACTTCTAAGTTCTGTGTGCTCAGTATCTTTTATCTTATATTGCCTAGATAGTGAGCATGGTGAAAAGAATCATCACTATTGTAATATTTTTCATTTATTTCTATTAATACTTTATTTAATCCCATGACAATTTTAAATTTCCCTCCATTATTTAAGCTAATACCATTTCCTCTGTAATCATTATATGTTAGGTCTTTGTTTGTATCATATATGTATATTCCTTGCATTCCATTAAAATGTTTCAAGATTTCGAAATTTAGCTTATATATAAAATTATTATAACTAAGGACATCACTTTGAGTATCTATGCAATGTGGTACAGTACATAAAACTGTATTGGTATTCTTAAGTTTTTCTAAAGTCTCTTTCATTGTTTGTATTACGCTAGATACGCTATCTTTTTTGCCAAAGTCGCTACCACCGCACATGATCACTACACAGTCACTACGTGTGAATCGCTCAGTCTTTCCTTTTATATCCAACAAAACACGAGCCGTGGGCGCTGATTGGATAACATCGCAGATTACATTGTAGTCACCTTTTCTTCGCTTATTCAGTAAATATGGCATGTCGGCTGCATGGTAGTCGGAGAGCATGAGTAGAGTAGGTTTATTCTGTGTATTCCACTCAGTTCTGGGTTCTTCGACCGGCCTGCTATATGTTCCAACAATGGGTATGGAACTGATGTCAGGGGCGGGGGAGGTCATCGTTTTAGTTGTATTACGGGCCGGCAGTAGGGGCGAAGATATGCTCTGCGTGCTTTTATTTACTTTAAGCAAATTATCATTACATATTTGTATATTTTTTAATAATACTTTTATATCAGTTGAAATTTCATAATTCTGCTTAGTTTGTGGTTCCTCTGAGCTATAAGGAATGTGTGTGGATGTTAATGTTATCATCTGTGAAGAAATCTCCTGAAGTTTGTTACTCAAACTATCAAGTTTTTCAAGGGAAGTGTTGATATTTTGTATTAGTTCCTTTCCTGATTTAGATATAGTTTGATCTATTTTATCCCCTTCTTCTGGGTATTTTGTTACTGAGTGATTTGGTTGTGATGACGATGACGGTATTGATGTTCGGGGCAAGTTTGCGGATTTTATAACATCTGTATAACGGTTTTGCAATTGTAGATGCTCTTTCTCAAGGTTTACTAGTTTAATTTTTAGTGGGGTTATAACTTGAATAGTGCTGGTTTCGAATTCTTCGTGTTCATGTCTGTAAGTCTTAATTTCTTTCCCTGCTATGCTTAATTTGTGTTCTAGGTCAGCATTTTCGATCTGCATTTCAGCTAATTGGTTTTTTAAGTCAGTGTTTTGTTTACACAAAATCTCAAAATCGGAACTATTTTGTTCATGTTCTTTTAGTAAGACGGATATATAATTATCCTTTTCGGTGATTATTTTGTTTTTTTCTTTATTATTTTTTTCAAGTTCCTGTAAAATTTGTTGAAGTTTTTCCGTTTCTTTTGATTCAATTTCTTCATTTAATATTCGAATCGAATCCTCTTTTTCTTTAAGTATGAAATGCTGGTCTTTTATAATTTTTTCTAAATCTTTGATTCTATTTTGTTGTTCGTCGTCTTGTCTTAACTCCGGTAGTGAACCGGTTTTTTTTATGGCTGCTCTTGTCTTCATTGCTGCGAGCTTATCCATATTAAGGAAATGAATGTATTAATAGCGAAAAATAATAAGAAAATATTACAAAAAAAAAAAAAAAACTTGTTGCTTCCAGGTATCGAACTCACGGCTCTCGTGTCATGACTCCCATGTCGGCCGCCTTATCAACGACGGGTATCTTCCACTGACGCTTTGAGACGAAAATAATGTATAGGTGATAAATATCCGATTCTATTTTGCAATGTCAATTGGTATTTTTCAAATACCTCCAAAATACTTACAGGTTAAAGAGTAATTATTCACAGTTATACACTTAATAACATATGATAAAAGTGCATAATTTCACTTGTAGTTTATTACCGTTTCACTAGTGTATCACAATTTCACAGTGTATCCTAATAACACTTTTTAGAAATAAAATAATTACGGAGCTGTTTACTATGTGTGCGCTCTCTTTGAAACACACACTCTTTGAAAATTTCAGCTGTCTATCTGTTACGGTTACTGAGATACAGCCCTGTGACAGACGGTCGGTCGGACGGACGGACGGACGGACGGACAGCGGAGCCTTAGTAATAGGGTTCCGTTTTCACCCTTCGGGTACGGAACCCTAATAATACTTGGTAACTGCGATGTGAACTTCCAAATTTACCGTTTTTTCAATGACTTCCATAATAGCGTTTTTTTATTTACAGCACCTGGTGCTTAATATTTTGCTTAAATTAAATCTGAAAGTGGGGCGATTACGCACCATTGTGGGCGCTAGAGGCATACAGGGGGGCGGTAAAGAAAATCGAGGGGTGTTGAAGTTATTTAGGGGGGGGGGGGGGCATGGCTTATTTGTGTTTTTTTAATATTTCAGTGAACCGCATGGAGTTCCCTCCATACTGTCCATACAAAGTGACGTGTTTAATTATACCTGAAGTGAAGTTGATGTTTTGTCCTTTCGTGCACTCGGCCTTTAATGTTTGTTGACAATGTTTTCACATTTCCTTTTATATTCCAGACGAAAACAGGCGTTATGCAATTACCTATTTTTTCATACGTTATTTCAAGAGAAAGAACTTAAGGTGGCCCGCTCATCTCCCCATACAAAAGGGGAAAGAAGATCACGCCCATATTTCTTGTCAGAGATCCAAAATTTTCCTCAAAATAGCTTTATTTGATCGAACTAGATGTCTGATGACCGTTGGCATTGTAAAATTGTGTTTGGTTTCTAAGTTATAAGGTCCGAAAGTTCGAATTTTTCGCGCGTTTTATACAATAACTTTGGAGGTGGATTACGCAATGATAAAGTAAGAATATCGTAAAAAGATTAGTCATCAGACATAGCTTATTTAATCAAGATTTATAATCTATGCATTTGATTTCTGTTAGATTTTGGACTACAGCGGTCGTGGTTTACTTTTAGCTATAAGTCGTTTTGTAATTAAAATTTTCGTTAATCTTACCAAACCATACACTATGCACATTGTCTTTTTTGTGGACATGTTGCATCTTCCTCATCATGGAGCCTGTCTTTTTCTTTGAAACAGAGAAGATCCCAGAGCGCAACAGCACGGTTTTGTACCGTGCCCGCGAATGAGTTAGTCCTGCCGGGTTGGGCCATCTTAAGGGAGAACTCGGACTGACCATGCAGATATTATTTGGGATCGTTGCCAGGCAGGGTCCAAACGTGGCGAATGTCGCGAGCCATATAAGCCGCATAATAGCTAGCTGCAAATTTTCGTCGTCGTCAATATTCATTTGTTTTGCGACTTAAGGTGGCCCAACCCGCTCATCTCCCCATACAAAAGGGGAAAGAAGATCACGCCCATATTTCTTGTCAGAGATCCAAAATTTTGCTCAAAATAGCTTTATTTGATCAAACTAGATGTCTGATGACCATTGGCATTGTAAAAATATGTTTGGTTTATAAGTTATAAGGTCCGAAAGTTCGAATTTTTCGCGCGTTTTATACGATAACTTTGGAGGTGGATTACGCTATCATAAAGTAATAACATCGTAAAATAATTAGTCATCAGACATAGCTTATTTAATCAAGATTTATGATCTATTTGGTTTTTGTTAGATTTTTGACTATAGCGGTCGTGGTTTACTTTTAGCTATAAGTCGTTTTGAAATTAAAATTTTCCTAAATCTTACCAAATCATACACTATGCACATTGTCTTTTTTGTGGACATGTTGCATCTTCCTCATCACGGAGCCGGTCTTATTCTTTGAAACAGAGAAGGTCCGAGAGCGCAACAGCACGGTTTTGTACCGTGCCCGCGAATGAGTTAGGCCCGCCGGGTTGGGCCGCCTTAATGTGTCACTGTGGAACACACCATCTCTTCATTTGTCTTGCACAATCGTACGCTTGAACGAAAATATGTTTTCTATATTCTTTCATTTTTAGGGTTCCGTACCCGAAGGGTGAAAATGGAACCCTATTACTAAGACTCCGCTGTCCGTCCGTCTGTCACAGGGCTGTATCTCAGTAACCGTAACAGATAGACAGCTGACATTTTTACAGAGTGGGTATTTATTTTGCCGCTATAACAACAAATAGGTAAGTTTACAAAATAATAATAATTAAAGGGGCCCCCCATACAAAAAACGTGATTTTTTGTATTAAATCTTTTACGATGGTGCGGAACCCTTCGTGTGCGAGTCCGACTCGCACTTGGCCGGTTTTTCATTAAGTATATTTAAAAAAACCATGTTTGGAACAGGCAACGGACACATAAATAAGAAATGTTTTGTTTATGTATATTTCAATTTGTTACCTAACTCTTTCCATGAATTTAGTAATATTGTTTTCAATTCTTGGGAAATATGCTATTGTGCTTTGTGAAGTTACTTTGATTCTAGCTTATTTTATTGTTTAGAAGCATACACTTATTGTATTCATCACTGTTTAGAAGTATTGCTCAATTAGTTTTAATTTTTTTAGTAAGATGTAAAATGAATTGACTTTGTATGTGGAAATTTTAATAGGTTTATGGTTTTTTGTATTCTCTGTTTGTAATTACTGTATATTTCCCGAATAAAAATAAAATCGCATCGAATTCATACAACGCAAGAGTAATTCCAGCTTACGGCGTACGCGAACAAGGAGTCGCCCGGCGCGTAACCCCGAGTAAGTCGCCCGGCGCGTAACCCCGAGTAAGACGCTAAGACAATAACACGAAAATATCCCTCGAGCTCCCTGCCCGCGTAACTGCAGGTCGTTTTTCACAGGGGAATTAGCATAAACAGGAGAGTTTTTCCTCAAAGGTCGTACGTTTCCGCCGCCGCCGCCTGCGACCGAGCACCGCGGGGCACAATATCACGGGGGCGGAATTAATTTCTGGAAGGCTCTATATCTTTGGAGTCATCTTTAATCTTTTGAGGCATATTTATTGATAACGAGCGTTCTTATAAAAACGTTATGGGATTATTTAAGCATCTTTATGATACTTTTCTAATACAAGTTCGCTGTTTTATTTATGCATGTTCTATTAAAACTTAAAAATGATTTCATACCTTGCTTAAGGTGGCCCTTCCCGACTGGGATTAATTCGCGGGCTCGGCACAAAATCGTTCTGTTGCGCTGTGGCACACAATGCGCATAGTGTATGATTTGGTTAGATTTACAATCAAATTAATTACAAAACGACTTATAGCTAAAAGTAAATCACGGACGCTGTAGTAAAAAATCAAAGAAAATCTAAATTGATTTTGAGTATTCACGGAACAAGCTAGGTTTGATGACTAAGATTTTTTAGGTATTTTTGTTTTATCTTTGAGTTATCCACGACCAAACTTATTGCACTCTAGTACTACCCTCAATAGTCGAATGTGAACATAGCTGAGTCATTTTCATTTATTTGGTATATAAAATAGTGTGCTACAAAAATATATTTGGTTGAATTACATAAAGTGAAGTGAACTTTATCGGCCACAGTGTTATCCAATAAAAAAGATAACCATAAACAGTGTAGACAAGTAAGTAAAACTTTACATAATAAAATCATCTATGTGTCAAACTATTAATTAATACTAAAAACGTTATAAGATAAATTAACTAAATTTAAAAATCGCACTTAAACTTATAACAAATGTACAATGCACAATATCTTGTGCAAAAATACTCGAATAATAACTACTTACTGCAGCCATCTACAACAACTTTCGCTAACTAATTAACTACTGACGCCATCTACATTATCCGACAGAAAGTACTGCAAGTCTATTGCTCACAAACTATTTATAAAATTTCGAACTTTCGCACCTTATAACTTAGACACCATGAAGAATTTTACAATGCCAATGGTCATGAAACATGATAACATTTTGGATCTCCGACAAGAAATGCGCGCATGATCTTCTTTCCACCTTTAGACTAGGAGGTCGCGACAAAAATGGTAACGATAACGTAAATGGCTGAAACTGGGTTCACGGGATAAAGACCAACCCTCTGAAGCGAAATATGTCAGTCTGTCTGTTCCAAGTGGTTGCGTTACATAGATAAATCGCCTGAAAAAGTAGTTATGTTGACAAAAAATATATATGAAAAGGTAGATGGATGCAAATTACGAAGCATGAAAGTATCAGTACATACTTGCTTAGCAATACAAAAACTGAACAAATCTTTGGTTGCATTTCGTAGTTATAGACGATTTAGGTTACAGATATAAATTTAGGTATATTTAAGTATTTAATTAAAAAAACCGACTGGTTATTGTTGTATAATGAACAGGTATCAATGTTTCCGGACAATAAGTATTTTTCAACATACCAGCATCTATTTTATATAGCCAATCTAGATAACGCAACCACTTGGCGCAGGCAGACCGACATATTTAGCATCAGAGGGTTGGTCTCTAACAAGTGAACCCAGATTCAGCCATTTACCTTATCGTGACCAAAAATGTCGTGACCTCCCGGAATACTTTGTATGTGGAGTTGAGCGGGAAGATCCACCTTAAAATACGATTCTGGCCATTTCATACATTTTTTTAATGCATTTATTAATTGCATATTGAAAATAATGTACATTTCCAAAGCGGTTTTATCTTTAACACAAAAATAATAATTTTATTTTACTCCGTTTAAAAAAATCACCTCAAATACACATGAAGGTTGCGATAAAAAGAGCTAGAACAAGTATTTTCTTCCTCGGCGTCTCAAGCATTTGGTGTATTTTATATGAGATTCAGATATTATTTTTCGACACAGCTTCAAGATTATATTTTCAATACTCCAGTTTCAAACATACGTTTCTATTTGCATGGTATCTCTCAACACCTTACCATGGAACTTATTTTACTGACGTAATCTAAGTGAAACCGTTTATTACCTTTGAAACTGTACATAATCCATAAAATGGCTGCTGTTTCACAGCTGTTTGCGTCAGTGAACTACCAATGATTGTTACTCAGACATCCGCGTGCGCCTCAATATGGCTGCCAGGGTCGTCATGGAAACGCCACTTTTTTAATTTGGAATGTTAAAACTTCTGTTACATAACGCTTTACTTTTTAGGGTTCCGTATCAAAAGGGTGCTAACGGAACCGTACTAATAAGCCCCGGCTATCCGTCCGTCCGTCCGTCCGTCTGTCACAGGGTTGTATCTCATGAGCCGTAATAGGCAGCTAAAATTTTCAGTGTGTGGATTTATTTTTCCGATAGAAAAAAATAAGTAAAAAAATATATACGAATAACGTGATTTTTTGTATTAAATCTTGTACGATAGTACGGAACTCTTCGTGTGCGAGTCCGACTCGTACTTGTCCGGTTTTTTTCCGAGTTAGATCCTATCCTATACGGGCCATCGGAAGAAACGTCCGTAAATAATCATCACTTCTTTTCAATAAAACTATAAGATACTTATTCAAAACTGTTTTGTGTATTTAGATTCGGACAAGAAAGTGCCGCGAACACTGTTTCATGAAGGAGTTTCTGAGGCGGGAGAGACTACAATGCTCAGCCCGATCGAAGGCCAGCCACAAAGAACCGCTTACGTTGCGATTACAACTAAACTAAGATCACACTAACCGCAGATATCAGTTCGCGGGTTGCGCTGTCCGCAACAACTTCTCCGATTAGATTTATCTGTCCGTCCGACCGGAAGTTCGCGCCGCCCTCTCGCAACCCGCGGGTTCTTCCTGTTTGTCCCGTCAGTCGGCGGGGCGTGCGTGCGATTCCCGGCGCCTTCATGTTTATCACCGAGTGAGAAAGGACGGAGTGGCGACCGGAAATCATCCGAATAGCGGCGGCGCACCCAAGTTTTATTGATAACTTAGGTACCCGGCGCCGCTCGAGTCAATTTAATTTTGGATATTCACTCGAGCGGAGCTTCTGAACCTCCAAACTGCACAGGATCTCCCTCTGGGCTGATCTGAAGATTGCCTAAAAATTTCATCAAAATCGGTTCAGCAGTTTTGGAGTACATATTATACAGAATATTGCAACGGCCAGTACATTAATTTCGGCAGCGTAATCCTCATGTATTCCAAGACAAAAAAATATGTTTTTTCCTCCAAAGTATATAGTTACAGAGATATTATTTTTTTAAATGTGTGATTTCGTATAGTGTAATTTGAGGTGATGCTGTAACCGTGCACGAGGAAAGTCTTGGCATGGAACCTAGATCCCACGGGGCGTGTCAGGCTAATGTCGCGACAATAGGTGTGATATTAGCCATACATGTCCAGTTACATGCAATGATCCTACGTTCACACGGAACATTAGATTCGTTTTACACTAAATTATTGAATAACTTTGCATGGAAAGGCTAACTTTTGATTTAGAAAAAAGTTATTAAACTTTTTGAATCAATTTTAAACTTTTTGTCATCAATAATTATTTCCCAAATTGTATCTACCGGCCGTTGCAATAACCTGTATATTTGTAGATAGAAGACTAACGGTACTGATAGATACTCTGACGGTAGCGCCAGCCAGTCAGTTCGCTAACGAACTGCACAGAACGCCATTCAGTGCGAACGAACATTCGATGTTGTGCGTAATTCGTAACGAACTGAGTGGCCGGGCCTACCGTATCATCAATAAAACTTGGCTACCCTGCCGCCACTCCGATGAGTTTCTGTCGTCACTTCAGCCATTCCTTGCTCGATGATGTTTACTTACGAGAGCTGACATCGCGTCCAGAGGCATAAGCCCATCACAGCTCATTTCTGCTGAAGCCACTAGACCCATCTCAGACCCTTTACTTTATTACGGGATATAACCATCGTACCTTCCATATAATAATAATTTGCTACCAATAATAAAACAGACGTTATGATATATCCAGGTTTCGTAGTCTAGGGCGAGGGCCCTCGCCTCTCATTCAAGATGTCGTAGGTTCGTATCGTATTGTATTCAGTTTAAGTTTATTTATTTCCTCCATTAGATGTATATTAGACACTCGGATTCGTCATTTTTTTCCCGTCGGTTCGATTACTTCTGGCGAAGAAGAGCCGACAAGAAACTTCGTCAGGTTGGTCATTGTATTATTATTTTTTCCAGTGATACTTACAAACTAGTTACAGTGATTGATTGATTACCACTGCTCACAAAGAACATAATTATAAGGACATTGTATACATTGGTGAGGAGCAAACTCTTGACTACGATAATGACATCTTATTCTAAATTAATAGGAATTATGATCTAAATTGTTCAGGTGTAAAAAGCCATCGTCATTTTTGATACAATTATTGTATTGTAACGTATTGTATTGTTTATTCATCATTCACAGACAGTACACTGCACTCAGATTTGTCATATTACATTAGCCAGTACAGCAAACCAAAGCACAGAGAAGAAAGCAGAAAAGTACAAATAGAGAAGCTAGTCCGAAAATCCTGTCCGAAATCCACTTGGTCTTAAATTCATGAGGAGAAAACATATATAAACTCTTCACAAACATTGTTCGTTTTCAAGATTGTGTTCGCTTGAACCCATTGTAAAATCCATAACCACATTTCATCCAAAAAGCCTGAAATCCCTTCTGGAATATCTGATTAAATTCATGCCAGGATATTCTGTAATTGCGTTTCCCGTCGTTCTCGGGAAAGGCTTAATGTAGAGAAGTTTCCTAACTCGATTCGAGATGCTTCAGCTGGTTTTTCATGTTCAATCCAAGCATTACATTTTACGAATAAAAGTTTTGCAATTTTTTCAATGGTTTGCGGTGTTCTCGCAGATCTGAGAACCCTCACCCCATGCCACTCGCCAGATTCATGTTTTCGCCGTATCCACGTTATTATTATTATATGTTTATTTATTATCCATGGGCAGTCACATTGGACGGATTTATCATATTTTATCATCTGGATAGTAACAATTACAGCTAAGTGCTGACAACCAACTTTTCCATCGTCCACTTAGTCTACAATTTTCCACTGCCAACAGGAATTCGTATTATTGGTGAGAAAAATAAAATTGTCTATTGGTAAATGATTTAATTAAGTCTCTAAAAAAACATTGTATAATTGTTAAATGGATAATTGGAATGCGAATTTGAATTTTTATGGACTATGGAGGAACCAAAATGCAATCAATGTTATCAAATGTCTCTTCCACTTTTTCTTGAAAACGTAACTTTTTAATAACCAAAAATGTATCAAATATTTAGGAAGCTAATAATTAAATAATTCAATATGCAATTTTTATGCAACCTGACAAGGTTGGCTTATAACATATATGTAACTACCGTTACGATATGAGCCCAATACAACACATTCCCGAAGGAATTATGTGCAATGCCAGGACCTTCCCTTTATGAGCACGGCTACACTGAATTATGTGCAATGCCAGGACCTTCTCTTTATGGGCACGGCTACACTGAACTGGATCCTCCAGCTTTTACATGGGTTCCGAAACATGTAACAGCTCGCATTAGAAACTAAATGCACTTATCCTACTCATGAAGAGAACGAAATTGATGCATGACCGGGGCAAAGATCATGAAAGATAAGTCATCTAGCCCCTACACCACGAGCTGTACATATGAAGACGTTACTCAACAAACTTCTAGGGTAAGGGATTTTTTACTAACCGTATATATTAGCTTTACCGTCTATTGAAACGAATATTAAAAAACCGGCCAAGTGCGAGTCGGACTCGCACACGAAGGGTTCCGTACCATCGCACAAGATTAAAAAAAACACGTTTTTTGTATGGGGCCCCCCTTTAATTATTATCATTTTATAATTTTACCTATTTGTTGTTATAGCGGCAAAATAAATACATAATCTGTGCAAATTTCAGCTTCCTACCTGTTACGGTTCATGAGATACAGCCCTGTGACAGACGGACGGACGGACGGACGGACGGACGGACTGACTGACAGCGGAGGCTTACTAATAGGGTTCCGTTTTCACCCTTTGGGTACGGAACCCTAAAAAACCAGTCGAATTGAGAACCTCCTCCTTTCTTCCTGCAGTTGTGTTAAACATAAAGTAATTAATACACATAAAAAAGATAGCAACATGTTTGGCTAACACCACACAACTACCGTTATGATATTAGCCCAATACCCGACATTCCCGAAGGAATTAGGTGCCATGCCAGGACCTTCCCTTTATAAGCTTTTTCTACTTGTTTTGAACACAAGACTCCAGCTTTCCGTAGCCATGTATCGTTAGCCTCATCAGATCTAGATTGAGTCTAGACTGGGTTGCGTCGCCCAGATGGGTTTGGCTGGTGACAGACAAGCCCACGCTAGGATCTGGCAGGATAGGTCGTTTGTCATTTTTAATAGGCTGACAGCGCCGCGGCCGCGAGTATCCAGATATCCTGCTACTACTTACTACACGCCTTTTGTAGTTCTAAGTCCGCAGTTATCGCACATTTAACAACATGCCCAAATATATGTATACGTTGGGATAAAGAGTCGGACCTTCCTTTTTTATTACTTTCGAATTTATTTTATGCTGTTGCTTGTTTATTTTTATTTTCCTTGTAAATTAGTTAAAAGTTACTGTGTACAACTGCTCATGTTTTGTCACACGCAGACAAACCGTAGGGTTTCGCGTGTACAGTCCAATGTACATAATATAAATCAATTATAATATAATATTTGCTGGTTCGGGTTCAGCCTTGCAGTATATACGTAAATTAGTTCTTTTTACGGGGATCTTTCTTTAATGAATGTGTCCTTGCTTCACGGTCGATTATATATACATACATATCACATTCCTTGGAATAAGCGACGTACATGCTTAGTACGAAAAAGTATATTTACTTTAAAAAATGTTAAATAAATGCCACTATGTGGCACTGAACCAGTACCCCAAGTCTCAGTTGTCACCTAAATTTGCGTTACGGCAAACCGATCGACTGGCGTTTTCAAATGTATGGAGAAATTGAAGAGCGCGCGCAGTGGGAACTAACATTTTCGAGTCCGAGCTTGATTTGACAGCTTACTCAACGTTGCCGTAAATACGTCGACGTTGCCGTTTACGTCCACTACGCGTTTTCATACAAATCGGAAGCCCGCGTTTGACTTTGACAGCTTGAAGAAGTAAAACCACAGAATATCTAGTAAAAACGTGTATGGAGTTTGACGTTTTAACGGAACTTCGAAGTTACGTAAACGCCAATTTAGGTGAGAACTGAGACTACCGGCTCTGAACCTTAATTAGAACCAGTACCTGAAGCCTCAGTTGTCACCTAAATTGGCGTTACGGCAAACCAATCACTGGCGTTTTCAAATGTATAGAGCTCGCGCAGTGGGAACTAACATTTTCGAGTCCGAGCTTGATTTGACAGCTTACTCAACGTTGCCGTAAATACGTCGACGTTGCCGTTTACGTCCACTCCGCGTTTTCATACAAATCGGAAGCCCGCGTTTGACTTTGACAGCTTGAAGAAGTAAAACCACAGAATATCTAGTAAAAACTTGTATGGAGTTTGACGTTTTTACGGAACTTCGAAGTTACGTAAACGCCAATTTAGGTGAGAACTTAGACTACCGGCTCAGAGCTGATAACATTTTAAAACCTCGACGAGGTGCCCGAAAGCGACATGGGGCAGCGAAAATCATGCCGACCGGCCAGGTGCTTTTTAGGGTTCTGTACCCAAAGGGTGAAAACGGAACCCTATTACTAAGCCTCCGCTGTCCGTCCGTCCGTCCGTCCGTCCGTCCGTCCGTCCGTCCGTCCATCCGTCTGTCACAGGGCTGTATCTCATGAACCGTAATAGGTAGGCAGCTGAAATTTTCACAGAGTTTGTATTTATTTTGCCGCTATAACAACCAATAGGTAAAATTCAAAAATAATAATAATTAAAGGGGGTCCCCATACAAAGAACGTGTTTTTTTGTGTTAAATCTTGTACGTTGGTACGGAACCCTTCGATGTGCGAGTCCGACTCGCACTTGGCCGGTTTTTTCGTACCATGTTGGAAGGACCCCAGGTTGTACTTTGGGCGAAATACCATAAGTGTATTCCAGAGTTTACCGTAATTGTAGATAAGAGACCCAGAGGATCGGTTTGTTCTTATTTAGGGACTATCACCAGAGAATAAGTGAATTTTCTGCTTGCCACGTTAAGCGGTGGTAGAAAAGGGACAGAGGGATGGTATTTTGTAGCTCCGAAGATTATTCTCCGTGGTAAAGACGATGAAACCGACGAAAAAAAATAATACATCCTACATCCATTCGGGGATACCTCGGGATAGTCGATGCCCGACGATGTATAGAGTTCCATTAGCCAGTTCGGCAATCCCAGCGAAGAAGAACTGGCAAGAAACTCCGCTGGTTTTTTTTTTCAACGTCCACTTAGTCTAAGTTTACAAAAGTATAAAGTTAAAAAACTTTTTCCTGTTCTCAAAACTTAAATTACCCCTTCGTGGAAAGAGATTTTCGAGCATCGATGAAATAAAAGAAAATGCGACGAAGGCATTGAAAGGCATTCCTTCAAAAAAGTGTATGGAATAATGGGTTAAGCGTTGGCGTATGTGCATCGCTTAGTTGTTATCTTGAAGGTGATAGAATAAATGTATCCGAAAATTAACACATTTTTTTTAAATTTATTAATTCCCGGAACTTTTTGATCATAGTATGTATATGCATGGAGGTGTAGAATGTATGAAGAAATAACTTCCATACAACGAGCGCGCAAAAAATGACGCCACGCGACTTACAACATTATATCGCCGTACACATTTGTAGCGCAGTGATGAAAACGGAGAAAAATCAAATATGAAGTCCACCAAATTGGTAGGTAATCTTATTAAGGTAAGAATTATTTTTCAATAAACTAATCCAACCTGTAGTGTGGACTCCGCAAGCGAAACGCACTATCCGGGATGTGTCGTGACAGCGTATTTATTACACGCAATAACATCCGCCGATAGACCCCTCCGGATACATGCCTCACCCCTCCCTTCGCGGGCGATACACAACTAGACACGCTGAACTATACCATTAACCATTACTCTGACTGATGTAGCCCCATTTCGGTCTGGAGCGGCTTCGATAGGCTACACTCGTGCCTATGTTTATTCAATACGTGATCGGCAAATCATTTCAGACTCAATCGGGGCTAGTTACCCAGTAGCAGCGTTTAATAAGCTATTTGATTTGATGGCGAAGCTCTTCATTAAGGTGGCCCAACCCGGCGGGACTAACTCATTCGCGGGCATGGTACAAAACCGTGCTGTTGCGCTCTGCTTTCTAATTTGTTTTGCTACTGGAGAGCTAACAGGCATTTAAAAATAATATAGCTTCAGCAGATGGTAAGGTGCGTGGTGGATTTAATAAAGTGCTTCGTTTTGAGTAAAAATAGACAGCATAATTAAAGAAAATAGGGAATACAGCATTTATCAATAAGTACTAAAGCGGATGCGTCTTTGAAACAATATTTTGGATCTCTACTCATAAATATGACAAAACACATCATAGTACATTGAATTGTTTGTTAATGGGATTTCGCAAAGATTTGTGACAAAAAATTGCCTTGTGTGGTTTCTCTCAGGATATTAATGGAAATCACGGAATAGTTTATCGAAAATGTTTAACAAGCCCTTGGTAGCTTACGACGAAAAGAGCAAATCGAGTTGCCATGTTCAAAAATTGTATGATCTTTGGGGGCGCATTTTGCAGCCAAATAACGGATGCGAATTTATAGCAAATTTTCTCGAAGAATTAAGCGGATTTTTTTTTATGGAAGCCCTCTGCCGGAAAAAGCAACCGATAGGACGATCATGGAACCGTGCTAATGAATATCGGAAATTGGTCTCTCGGATGCTAATTGAAAATTTCAAAAATACTTCAGGTAATCCGAAGCTTTGAGATCCGGATTGAGGGTATCGTCTTTACCTGGATCAATTCTGACGACCATCGAAACAAAAGAACAATAAACAAATCTTATAATGATTTCCATCGTTTAGATACAGCTGAGATACCCGATGAACCTAATGTGAATTTGCACGGAGATACATACATTAATAAGGGCGTCAGAGATCAAATCAGTTTCGTCTTTCAAAATACTAACAATCAATAAGAAGCAATTGTATTTTAGAATAAGAACGCGTTATTAGTCTTAGAATAGGATACTATACTTGATAACCTTATTAAAATCTTTGATAGAGACATCGGGGCTGAACAAATCGTAAATAAAAACTAGGCTTATGAAGAGACTCATCACAAAGCCAACAAAAAATAAAGGAAAATTTCAGGATATAGATCAGAAGAATATAACTTTTGTGGTCAAAACGCGCATGTAGATTTTTTTCTAATCTTATTTGTTAGTTACCTGATTAAATGTTCTTCTTAATTCCACCAAACCAACGCCAAACAACTTTAGATGTATTACTTGACTTCCCAAAATTCCGCTACAAATTGCAGTGGTCAAAGAGCTAAACCCGGCGAGCACTTCAAAAGAAATTGTCTCCATTAGCTGTCCCTCTCGCGTGTAAAGCGCTGTCTCGCTCCCTCCGATTTTTATTAAGCTTCACTATTAATTATCCGGCTTGATTTGTGGCGACGCGCCACCGGAAACGGAGCAACGGAAGTTATAGAGACTCTTACTACATGACGTGCACAGAATATTTTTTTAATACCTTTTTAATCCAAGCAAGTACGCATTTTTTACCAATGTAATACATGTTAAGAATTAACTGTGAAGGAACCATTTATTAAATAAAGAAGTGTCTAAAAAATAATGTTATACTTCGTTAAGATCAGGTACGTGACACCCGTAGTCGTAGAGCACGTATAAAAATAAGTATGTCTGTAGATGAAGCGAAAGAAGTTGGCTGATATCGCACTGTATGGCGCTCTATCATCTCTGCCTACCCCTTCGGGAAAGCGGCGTCAAGGTATGTATTAATGCAAAAAATAACTACTTAATGCAAATTGAGCAAGGCGACGATAAACCGGCAAGCTTTATTTATCGTATCCTTACTTCACGGTCGGTTCTGAATACATTTCATAACTTATTTTAAATTAATTTTGCCCTTTATAAACCGAAATTAATTTGTCTGAAGCAAGTGGAAGCAACGATTAAAAAATAGAATAACCTTTTAATCTGTGCTCGCATTCTCGATTTGAATGCCATTCTACTAAAAATCATCTGCATTTTAAACCCGAATCTACCAATCGAGACCAATCACAGCACCGTTCTTCTTAGTTTGGTGCATCTTAGTAGGTGATATGTTATCGAAATTATTTTCATTGTTTTTATTTTCTGACCACAACGACCATGCTGACTAAATTGATGTGTCTAATGAATGAATTATAAAATACGTAATATTGCTCCAAGTGTCCCATATCTCAGTTAATATTGAGAATTGGTTTTTATTTAATAAACATATATTGTAAAGTAATATACTATATTCAACCGAATATTAACGTCATTGAATCTCCATGTTTTTTACGAACCTTTCTGTGTCGTAATTTCGTTCACAAGAGACCGGTCATGGGTCAACCGGCTTCTAGCACTACAAGTCTATGAGACCAGGATTTTTTTACTTCCTTTCCAACAACATATTGATAGTTTCTCAGTTCCTACGTTAGATTCTAGAAAATAATAACGTTAAATAACCAGGGATATTACCACGATACATTTACTCGCCGGGTGAACAGACATGTAAGTGATAAAATCTGACGTTTTGTTACGTTTATAACAATGCTTATTGCTAAATTTCACTTCCTTTGGCCGAATAACACATCATTTGACAGTTACCGATGGTACGAAATGCAACTAAACCTAAGATCACTACATAGTATAAAACAAAGTCGCTTTCTCTGTCCCTATATCCCTATATCCCTATATCCCTATGTATGCTTAAATCTTTAAAACCACGCAACGGATTTTAATGCGGTTTATTTTAATAGATAGAGTGATTGAAGAGGAAGGTTTATATATAATAATAACATCAATAAAATAGTGGAGAAATACTGTTATTTTTGAGGTTTCCAATGTGATGTCGTAAAAAAATATTTTTTTCCGCTTACGTTGCAAACGCAGGCTGAACCCTACGAGATTTATCAAAATAATGTTCTAAGTATTGTACACATTAAAAAGATCTACAGAAAACTCCGCGATGGTATATATCTATCTCTTATGGATATCACGCAATAATTTTTTTTTGTCATTTACTTTTTACCACAAATAATGGCTAATTTTCGAAGCGATTTTAACCAATACAGCATTAATCCTTATCCAATTAAATACCTTAAATACATTGTTGATTTAATATAGATCTATATGGCCCTTCACAGCATATGATTTAAATGAATATTTTCGAAGATATTACAGATTTAAAAATTGCGGGACATAGCGTTTGCAGCGGTACCGGCCGGCCGGTGCGGCGCGCGGGAACGGGCCTATAAATAGTTCAAAATAATATTTTTTTAAATATTATTATGCCCGTGCAACGCTGGGATGGGCTGCTAGTTAAATATAATAAGCAAACAAAGCCCATTAAACCACATTCCCGACCGTTTCATGTCCGGATCTTCTCATTAACTTGGGCACAACCACATTGAAATGGATGCAAAATAAGTTAAATTGTGAAAGCCGTTTTGACTACCTTATATTAAATGCGATTGTACCAAACAGCCTAGGGCTTCCACCCCGTTGTCTTCGCCATAAGAGTTGAAAGTACGTATATCTCGGTCAAATTCTGCGGCTTGGTAGACAAGGACTGACCAGGGAGGTCGAGAGACGGATTCAACTGGGTTGGGCTGGCTGCCTTCGGAAAGGGTTAAATTCACGTCAGCCGAATAGACGACGACCGTTGGAGCAACGGTGTCCCGCACTGGCGGCCGTGGACAGGAAAACGGAGTGTGGGAAGACCACCCGCCAGGTGGGACGACGACATCAAGTGCGTCGGCGCAAAGCACTGGATCCGTACCGCTGAGAGTCGGGAGGACTGGAAAAAAATTGGAGAGGCATATTTCTAGCAGTGGACGCAAACACGCTAACTGACTGACTGTTAGTCAGCATCATAGAGTAATTGCCGCTTGAAGGTCCAACATGTCAAAGAGGCTAAGAGGTCTATATCGCACTATCGAAGTTCATCCAACTCACGAATAGAGGAGTGCAGCTGAGCAGCCGTGGGTCTCAAGACCTAACCCAGCTTTTTAGGGTTCCGTACCCAAAGGGTAAAAACGGAACCCTATTACTAAGCCTCCGCTGTCCGTCCGTCCGTCCGTCCGCCCGTTCGTCCGTCCGTCCGTCCGTCTGTCACAGGGCTGTATCTCGTGAACCGCAATAGGTAGGAAGGTGAAATTTTCACAGAGTGTGTATTTATTTTGCCGCTATAACAACAAATAGGTAAAATAAAATAATAATAATAATTAAAGGGATTTTTTGTACGGGGCCCCGTACAAAAAATGTGTTAATTTTATTTTTTGTTAAATCTTGTACGAAGGTACGGAACCCTTCGTGTGCGAATCCGACTTGCACTTGGCCGGTTTTTTATCTCCACATGTGTAATGAATCATTATCGAATAATAAAGATACGCCACAGTTGCTGACAGTATTTTTAATAACCATATTTTTCTTAAGCCCCGATTGCACGAAGAGACGGCTGAGTTAATCAACGTTCAAATACGTCACTTTTAGTGAACCGCATGGTGTTCCTTCTATACTGTCAATCCAAAGTGACGTGTTTAATCATACGCTGACGTTGATTTTGATTTTTTGTCCTCTGTGCACTCGGCCCTAAGTGACCTTCGTAATATCCCCTCTCCCGATTCTTACGGCCCGCGTCCCAGTTGGAAATAAATGTAGCGCGGTGATTACATCTGTCACCGTCGCTGGGGGGGGGGCGGGGGGAGGGCTCTGCGCGGTCACGTGACCTACACTTTCGCCGAGGGGGGTCATTAGTCTTCGGACAGGGAGCCCTCAAGGGCAAGCTCTATGGATTTTCGTGTTCTCGTAACGAAACTGACCGACATACTTGCACCTTGTCTTCGCTCATGTGGTGACAACATCCTAGCAGTTCCTCGTCACTCTTCAAGTTTGTACTCTAATTCTTTTACCGTCCATGCTGTCCGTCTTTGGAATTCGTTGCCTTGCTCGATCCGAAACTCTCCAAACTTAAATGTATTAAAAAATATCATCAAGGAATATTATTTGGAAATGGCTGATTACATTTATATTTATTTTGGACCTAGTTAAAATTTCATTAAATGCATATTATCTATGTAGAATTTTATGTATACTTATATATCTATATGTATTAGTTTATTACTTTAAAGATATTAATATCTGTATTAAGGTGTAAATTATTGTTTATGTATGTGTATGAATATATATATATATATATATATATTTTTATGTGACTTGACATGGATGGCTAATACCACAAGTTCTGTTGATGGTATTAGCCCAACACACCACATGGGAACTAGGTGCCATGCCAGGACCTTCCTTATATTGCACGGCTACATTGAACTGGATGGAAAACACGGACAATTTTCATTGCCGCTTCGACCATCGTTCATCCAATGCGATGGTACCAACCCGGGCGGGATAAACCCTACCACCTAGTAAGTAAGGAAGGGGACCTACAGCTTAACGTGGAATCCGAACCACGGCCAGCCTCTCTCAACGGTCGAATGGTCACCCATCCAAGACCAGACCGGACCCAGCGTTGCTTAACTTCGGAGAGCGATCGCCGAAGTGTCGCGCCACTGGGCCACCGAGGCTGACAATATGTATGTATTGGTTTCTGTCACCCTTTACGCATTACGTATTACCTACATTTTCTTTTTCAATTCTTATCCTCATCACCCCAAAGGTTGACTGGAAGAAATCACTTTTAGTGATATGTCCGCCTTTGTGCAGTTTCGCTCTGTTAGATTTAATTGTTCTGTAAATAGTTTTTAAGGTGGCCCAACACGGCGGGCCTAACTCATTTGCGGGCACGGTACAGAACCTTGCTGTTGCGCCCTGGGACCTTCTCTGTTTCAAAGAATAAGACAGGCTCCGTGATGAGGAAGATGCAAGATGTCCACAAAAAAGACAATGTGCATAGCGTATGATTTGGTGAGATTTACGAAAATTTTTATTTTAAAACGACTTATAGCTAAAAGTAAACCACGACCGCTGTAGTTTCCAGTAGACCAACATTTCAAAAACCTTGCACAACAGTTATCGCTTGTAGTATGGAGAATTTATATGATAACCACCCTCTTAAGCTTGTTCTTGCTGGTTGTGTCATTCAGGTTGCGCGCAGTTATCGCCTGTAGTATGGAGAATTTATATGATAACCACCCTCTTAAGCTTGATCTTGCTGGTCGTGTCATTCAGGTTGCGCGTGGGGAGTTTCCACTTTACGACTAATATTTTCACTAAGCACGCACCTTTGAGTTCCAGGTCTTGTGTTTGACGAAAAATAGATTTGTAGAAAGACGTAAGAAGATAAGATATTCAATAGCAATGAGAAATCGCCTACATTACTTAACTTTAAGTACTATACATCACGAAATAAGATCGCATTTGGTCAAAAGAGGTCGGACGTAAATAACAAGCAGGTTCATGAGCCGTTCGGCAGTAGGCGGACGTATCAAATGGAAACGATTGCGTCACGGGACGGGCCCGACCGGCGAGGCGGTCCCTGGCGGCGCCGGGATCTCGGCCAATCCAGACAGCGGCTTAAGGTGACACTTCCCGGCGGGACTAAATTATTCGCGGACACAGTCCAAAACCGTGCTATTTGCCCTCTGCGACCTAATTTATTATAAAGAAAAAGACAGTCTCCGTGATGAGGAGGATGCAACATGTCCACGAAGTAGACAATGCGCATAGTGTTTGATTTGGTAAGATTTACGAAATTTTCAATTAAAAAACGACTTATAGCTAAAAGTAAATCACGACCGTTGTAATAAAAAATCAAACAAAAACCAAATTGATTATAAATCCCCATGAAACAAGTTAGGTCTGATAACTAATATTTTTGAGATATTTCTATTTTATCGTTGAGTTATCCACCTCCAAAGTTATTGTATAAAACGCGCGAAATATCTAAAATTTCGGACTTTATAACTTAGACACTATTTTACAATTCCAATGGTCATCAGACATCTATATATTTTGAGTATAATTTTGAATCTCCGACAATAAATATGCGCATGATCTTCTTTCTACGTTTGTATGGGGAGTTGAGCGGGAAGGTCCACCTTTATCCCTGGCCTGGCGAACTAACACGGCTGTCAGTATCTAAAGTTCTTTGACTGGAACCGAACAGCTTTCTCACACCTGTAGATAAATGATAGCAGGGAAAGATTGTTAATGTCATACAAGTGTTGAATAGGAATAATAATAGTCAACAGATGGCGTTTAAATTAACTTTTGAGAATACATTAAATACAAACTGATAATTTTATCTATGATATTTCTTATTTACAATGACATCATTTAATTTATAGTTAAAATGTAACTTTTTCAGGCCTGGACAAAATTTGGAATTAAGCTTAGTTTAATAACGGTGTAACCAGTTCTGGCAGTGACGGGAAATGGCGCTGGTTGTAAATGTCATAAGAAGTATTTAGCTAGTTTTGTACGTTGTATGACTTAAGCAGTCTATTCCTACTATCCTTTGTCTATGATCACACCAGTCTCTTTGTAGTTACATTCTAATGCTGGGCATGTGTTTATGAATTATATCTATTATTTGCAGAGATCTTACTTGCTTTAGTGCATAGATTAGAAGAACAAATCTGAAATTTAATGAAGATGTTACCATGGTTGTCGGACAACAATGAATGAAATCTTGAGTAGGAAGACAAACAGAAAAATACGCCGCGCGGCGCCGAACGGTGTACCAGCTGACTGCCACCTACTGAATCGTTCGTCAGCTGAAAGGATATGGCGTACGCCAGGTCCTCATGGCCGACGAATTTCCACGGTGGCTGTGAATTTATTCCTGCCGGCCAGGTGTTCGAAAGACCCCAATATATTATTTTTGATTACTGCATAGGTTGTATGAAGTCTTATCCGTCAGTTCACTCTGTATGTCGCTACATTCTAAGCCCCGATTGCAAGAAGATATTAAGGGGAATAAATACCTAAATATGAACGTTTTTAGGGTTCCGTACCCAAAGGGTGAAAACGGAACCCTATTACTAAGCCTCCGCTGTCCGTCCGTCCGTCCGTCCGTCCGTCCGTCCGTCCGTCCGTCCGTCCGTCCGTCCGTCCGTCTGTCCGTCTGTCCGTCTGTCACAGGGCTGTATCTCAGTAACCGTAACAGGTAGACAGCTGAAATTTTCACAGAGTGTGTATTTATTTTGCCGCTACAACAACAAATAGGTAAGATTAAAAAATAATTAAAATTAAAGGGGGCTCCCATACAAAAAACGTGATTTTTTTGTTTTTTTTTACGATGGTACGGAACCCTTCGTGTGCGAGTCCGACTCGCACTTGGCCGGTTTTTCTGAAGTCGATTACAGTAAAGCCTTTGGTTCTTAAACATTGAAAAAATACTGAGCTTATAGAACGTACGTTTGCGAAGGTATACATCCATTGTATACAAAACATTTGTACAATCATCGAAATAAAAAATATTTCTAAAACAACCTGTTTTTACCTTTCAAAGCCATTTTTTCTGTTATATTTCTATTTAGGAAAATGAAATAAAGAAAATCAGACTAGTCGTGTCTTGCCGAGCGGGGACGGAGCGCGCGAAACGTGCGTACCCTCCCGCTGACATGATGGCACTGGCTAGATTCCGCTGCGCGTATTCTTGACTTTACGCTATGGTATATAGGCGCCTTAAGTGAACGTTTAGTGAACCGCATGGAGTTGACTCAACTCCTTTGCATACTGTGCATAAAAAGTGATTTGTTTCATCAAACGTTGAAATTTATTTGGATTTTGTATCCTTTCGTGCACTCGGTCCTAAGTATATGTATCGTACGGTGAACGTGAAATAAATCGATCCAAAATACACGCCCGTATCAAACTGGATTTCGTGTGTACACCGGCGCGAATGGAGAGGCGAGATTGTTATGGAAAACAGGAGGAATGCCGACGCCGCAGGAATCGAGACGGCATTCAGGACGTCTACATTGCCCTGGACGGGCGCGCTGCCTATTCCTTCATTTTATGGAGCCATTGATGGGCATTCCATTTTGTGTAGCGCCGAAATAATATTTTCCTATAACTGTTTATTGTTATTGTTGTGCGAAATAATTTTGTAGGAAGACTTTAAAGATAACTAGGTCGCATGGATTTTTTGGTCACCCTATACCCGTTTTCGTGCTTGAATATTATAAATGCGAGAGTTTATTGGTTTTTCTTAATTTCACGCAGCAATAGGGCAACGGTTTGATGTGATATTTTGCAAAGGAATAGTTTTATAGGCCGGAGAGCGACATATATTACTTTTGACACCAGAAAAAAACTTTTTATGAACTGTCGTATCCGGCTAGTCTAAAGAAAATTTAAGTAAATCACAGCCCTTATTATATTCCCTAGGTAAGGTCTACTTTTACCATCGCTTAACAGAATAGAGTGGAAAAAAATGGAGGAGGCCTTTGCCAAAGTTGGGCAAACAGACCGGGTTGTTGGTGTCACAGACTCACCAGAGTCGTAACTATAAGATATACTTACATGTAATGTAAACAAATCTGTGTCTGAATAAAGGCTTATATTATTATTATCATAAGAGCGTGACGACAGCTCATTGAATTCATTTATGTAAGTACGTATGTGAGACCACATTTAATTTATTTTACAAATAACTACAGCTCATTCCATCCTTAGGTTCGTACCCATGTAAAACTGTAGGTCCCCTTCCCTTACTAGGTGTAGGGTTAAGCCCACCCGGGTTGGTATCACCGCATTGGATGAAACTATGGTTGACACGACAATGAAAAACGGTCCGTGTTTTCCATCCAGTGTAGCCGTGCTCATAAAGGGAAGCCCCTGGCATGGCACCTAATTCTTTCGGAAATGTGGTGTTGTGCTAATATCATGACGGTAGTTGTGTGATATTAGTTATCCATAGTCAGTCGTTTCATAAAAAAGACACCATGTTAAGGCTGTTCCGACCCATATAACGTTGTTTGCGCACATAACGCAAAAGTTAAACCACGAATTAATAATAAAAGTTTTATATAGTCATATTACTTGCAGCGTAAACAATTTCACAATTTCAGGATTATTGGTTTTGTTACAATTTATTTGAATACGATTTTTATTTAACGGCGCCATCTAACGGTGTAAAACTTCTAATCGGCAATTACAGCGAAACCATTAAACCTAAAATTGTGAATATGTTTTCGCTGCAACTACTATGGCTATATTTAATATTTTTGACGAATTCGTGCCTCAAAGTGCAATACTTTTTGCGTTCTGTGTAAAAAAAAACATTGTATGGGTCGGAACATCCTTAAGGACAAAACAATTATAATAAAAATACTTCTGCAGACTCCTGCCGCAAAGTTTCTAGAATACTTTCAAGTAGAGCGAGGTCGGTACATTGTAATAACTATTATAATGTGATTAGAGAGATCGTTAGCATCATGCACACGTACAACACGCTGCTACGGAGGGGTAGGCAGAAATAATAGAGAAGAGAAATGATGGGGCATTAAGATCACAATATACTTATTTTTATTAAGCATGCTAAGTACCGGGCTATTAGTACTTCGTCAATCTGAGCCCGTAGTCCCAGGTGTCACCTAAACTGCCGTTAACGCCAAACCGATCGACTGGCGTTTTCAAATGTATGGAGAAATTGAGGAGCGCGCGCAGTGGGCGAGAGCGGAGTCCGAGTTTGATTTGACAGCTTACTCACCGTGTCGTCTGCGTAAAAACGTCGACGTTGCCGTTTACGACGACTCCACGTTTAAATACAAATCGGAGATCCCAGTTTGACTGCTTGAAGAAGTAAAACCACAGAATAAGAGGTTAATCATTTGTATGGGGTTACGTAAACGACAATTTAGGTGAGAACTCAGACTGACCACTCTGATGAAGGTACGTTTATTCCGGGAGTTCACGACATTTTTTGGTCACGATAAGGTAAATGGCTGAATTTGGGTTCACATGTTAGAGACCAACTCTCTGATGCTAAATATGTCGGTCTGCCTGCGCCAAGTGGTTGCGTTATCTAGATTGGCTTTTTAAAATAGATGTTGGTATGTACCTACTGATTAATATACTGATTGTCTAGAAACATTGATACCTATTAATTATGGAACAATAAACGGTCGAATTTTAAATTAAATATTTATATATACCTAAAGATATATCTGTAACCTAAATCGCCTATAACTACTTTTTTCAGTTTTTGTATTGCTAACCAAGTATGCAATCATACCTTCATGCTTCGTCATTTGCATCCATTTACTTTATCATATATATTTTTTGTCACCATAACTAATTTTTAAGGCGCCTTATATACGTAACGCAACCACTTGGAACAGGCAGACTGACACATTTAGCTTCATAGGGTCGGTCTTTATCCTGTGAACCCAGTTTCAGCCATTTACGTTATCGTTCCCATTTTTGTCGCGACCTCCTAGTCTAGTTATCCAACACTGCCCGATCACGACGATTCCACTCACTCTCGCTCTGTGAATCTGTCCTGTCATTATTTCGTCATTAGCTAAACGTGTCATGAAACCTAAACCATGGACAGTTTACTGCAACATTCTTGCATCGTCTAAGTAAAATATTTTTTATGATTATTCAAACAAGTGCTTTTTAAGGTTCCCTACCAAAAGGGTGCCAACGGAACCCTATTACTAAGCCTCCGATGTCCGTCCGTCCGTCCATCCGTCCGTCCGTCCGTCCGTCTGTCACAGAGCTGTATTTCATGAACCGTAATAGCTAGGCACCTGATGTTTTTACAGAGTGTGTATTAATTTTAATTAAATAAAATGACAATACAATTTTGTTTTTAATTTTTATTATTTTCTAATTTTACTTATTTGTTTTAATGGCGGCAAAATAAATACACACTCTGTGAACAATTCAGCTGCCTACCTATTACGGTTCGTGAGATACAGCCCTGTGACAGACAGACGACCGTTGGCAACCTTTGGGTACGGAACCCTAAAAACTACGTGCACGTTTGAACATAGGTCCCGATATAAACGTAAAAAACTCAAAATATGAAAAACCCACAAAACCACGCAATGGACCACCGTAACGGCTAAAACGTCAGCCCGCACGACGCTATAACGACTATGGAATGGACACTAAGAGCTCGTACAGACGTCCAATGTTCATAAAGTTAGCCCTCAAACTCCCATCAGTCGGTATTAATGTCCCAAGTTATAATGTACGCGCTATCTGTTCACTTTGCTGCCAGCGAGCTTCCATTTTACCGGATGCAGCGCGAAGGACATTGACATTAGCTGAAGTGACAGGACATAGTCACAATAGATTTATAGCTGTGCGACCGAGGCCACAGCAGTAGCTCAACTCTAGCGATTTTTGGGATGAATACCTTCCCTCCATCGAGTGTCGGGTTTGTCACTTAAATATTGGCGGTGCACTGCTGGTTCTGTTATTTTTAAAAAGACCGCGCGACTACCGCGGAGCTACCTAAGAGCCCAAACAAGTGAAATACGCCTGTACAGATACACGAAATCGCGACTTTGTATGGAGTTGAGCTACTGGATTTAATCCTATATATAATATATTCTGTGACATAGTCGAGGAAAGATGGCACATAAGTCATCGTGATATTGTCAAAACAGTGATTTTATAATTACACTAGTGATGTTGCAACATCCCAGATTATTATCAGTCGTCCCCCCTTACTATACTCAATATTTTGTATGTATACTCAGTGATTTTAGAAGACCATAGTAATTGTCAATTATATAAGAACTATCAATATAAAAATAACCTGAACCTATATATAATATAGGTCCTTTTTAATAATAAACAAATTATAATCAAACCTTATTAAACACCTTCCCTTTCATAATATTGCGCCGGCATGATATCTAAGTAGGTCGGTTTATTTGAATATCACATAATTATAAACGTTGATAGATTATATAAAAGTTATTTTTTAGTATGAAATACGCTATGCACTCGATCGATAAAGCGGACTGGCCTGTCACTTTACCATGTCGAGATTACCCCAACCTAGCAATAACTGCGAGTGCATGAACATTTCTTATTTAGACACAGCGACAAAAAAAATACTACAAATGCGGGTATTATTCCCCAGACTACGGGTAATAACTAATTACATGCTCTTAATGTTTTACTAGGATTTTGAAATTTTGGATTCCAAATTAAATTGTCCAAATCTACGTCTGTTTGTTTTAATTTTTAATATACTTTTTAGATTGGAAAATATTGTCTAAAAATATTGGAAAAATATTGTCTTTTTTGCCTTCTGTTTAGATTTTTATTTACTGAATAATACAAATATTTGCAAATGAAGCTTTCTCAAGTGATTCAATTTTGTATTAAAATCTAACAACTTTTAGGGGTAGGAAACCGTTGGGCCTGGAAGATGGTTTGGCTAGTTCAATGGCAGTCTTCGTGCAAAATTGTGCCTTGGCGAATGGACAGAGAATGCATTTCTTATAATTTTCAAATCATCTATTTCCGCTGCTTTCACGACAGCCTTAGACTACACAGGTTCCCAGCTTTAGGTAGTAGCCGACCAGGCATACCATTACTCACATACGTTAACAGGTTTACACTGGCGCGTTTGACGTACCGAGCTGTCGAACGTCACTCCAGGAAATCAAAGCTGTCCCGGTAACTCCTCCATCTATGGAGGCAAAACATTATCAAATTCTTTTGGTATCATCTAATTTCTTTAAGATTCCTGGGTAATTATCTAATCATTTTAAGCCTTGCAAATCTGTAAAATGTACTGTGATTTCGTTTTTTTTTATGTAACTGGACATGGATGGCTAATACCACACCTTCTGTCATGGTATTAGCCCAACACACCACATGGGAACTAGGTGCCATGCCAGGACCTTCCTTATGTTTCACGGCTACATTGAACTGGATGGAAAACACGGACAATTTTCATTGCCGCTTCGACCATCGTACATCCAATGCGATGGTACCAACCCGGGCGGGATTAACCCTACCACCTAGTAAGTAAGGAAGGGGACCTACAGTTTAACGTGGAATCCAAACCACGGCCAGCCTCTGTCAACGGTCGAATGGTCACCCATCCAAGACCAAACCGGACCCAGCGTTGCTTAACTTCGGAGAGCGATCGCCGAAGTGTCGCGCCACTGGGCCATTGAGGCTGCCATGTGCTGTAAATAATTAAACATTTAAGTACGTCTAATAAAACAAAATAACGTATGGCTCCGACAATGTAAATTAATTAACAGGGTGGTGTAACTGTTGAAATAAATGTATGTATGCAAAATGACTTAGAACGAGCTATTAACCCTTCACCGGTATCGAGTAAGTTAGAAGCTCGCTGTTTCCGGCAGATATATGGAGAAACTCTTCAATATCTACCGCTGATGTGGCCTGAGATTGGAACTTCTCTTTCTTTGTGTATTCGAAAAGTTGAGCGAAAATGGCTTTTCAGGCTATATCATGAAATGTCTGTGAAATTAAAATAGTCATAACTTTGAGTTATGCTTTATTCGATGGGACAGAAGTCATACTTATAGATAATCTTAATGGTTGTAATATATTCGATATTGCTCTATCTTGTTTAAACTCAGCCAAAACCTAGAAACGTATTCAAAATTTAACATCAAAACGATTTATTACATAAAATATATTTGAAAAAATATGATAAAGGACCCACGGTTTTTTGTAAGTCCTGCCCCGCAAACTAGTCCTTACGAAACGTCCACCAATTTATGTGGACGATATAACGGCGAAGACATTTTCACTATTTAAGGTTTAACGGTTTTATTGTAATTAGCTATTAGAAGTTTTACACGGTTAGATGGCTCTGTTAAAAAAAACCGGCCAAGTGCGAGTCGGACTCGCACACGAGGGGTTCCGTACCATTGTACAAGATTTAACACAAAAGAAAAAGTTTTTTGTATGGGACCCCTCTTTAATTTTTTATATTTTTTTTATTTTACCTATTTGTTGTTATAGCAATAAATAATATGTAATACACATTCTGTGAAAATTTCACCTGCCTACCTATTAAGGTTCATGAGATACAGCCCTGTGACAGACGGACGGACGGACGGACGGACGGACGGACGGACGGACGGACTGACGGATGGACGGACGGACAGCGGAGGCTTAGTAATAGGGTTCCGTTTTCACCCTTTGCGTACGGAACCCTATCAACAAAATAAAAAAACCTGAAATTCTCAAAATGTTTTGCCGCAACTAATATAGCTTTATTTGACATTTATAATGAACTAGCGACACAGCCCGGCTTCGCACGGTTGCAAGTGACGAAACGAAGTAAAGAAAGTTATCTGCTCGCGAATAACGAAAAAATATCTCTTAATCCGATCGATACCAAACTTTATTGGATCAGCCGCTGGGCTAGTCTTTCAATTACCTGAAAATTTCATTAAAATCGGTAACACCTTTATTTCAGTTAGGGCCGATTTTTCAATCCTCAGATAGTACTCATCGGACTGATAATACAAATTCACGTTTGTCACAAGACGGATAGTTATTGCTGGAGAATTATATCTTTTATCGCAATTATCTAACTATAATTTTACTAATAAACATATGGACTTACTTTATCGGATGCATAAGGAGAGGCTTAAATAAATCTATCGAATAGTTATCCGGCCGTTTATCAGACTCTTGAAATATCAGCCCTAAATATACGTTTTGCGTTTAACAGGTGCGTCGCTTATTCCAAGGAATTTGATATGTATGTATATAAAATCAACTATGAAGCAAGGACACATTAATTAAAGAAAGAGCCTAGTAAAAGTGGAAGAAATTTGAAGAGTCAATACGCGCGAATGCTATGTTTAGCTGGTTCGGGTCCAACCTTGCAGTATATTCGTAAAGCAGTAATTTTTACTGGACCCTCTCTTTAATTAATGTATCCTTGCTTTACGGTCGATTATACATTCATGCATATCACACATCTTTATTTAATTCGGTCCAAGCCAAGCGAAGCTTCTAAAAATGTCCAAACTGCACAGAACTTTCAGTTAGACTTATCTGGCCCGTTGGACTTATCTGAAGGTTTCCTGAAAATGTTCATCAAAATCGGTCCAGCAGTTTTAGAATATTTTAGAGACATACAAACATACATACATACATTTATATTTATACATTCATCGCTTAAAGTTTTGGATTTTGACGTTATGTGTACAAAAACCGCCTCCGATGTAGTCCGATCGAATGAGATGGCAATATAAAATGTAGAATATAGTGAGTGTCATGACCTTTAGAAAAGTATATTTTAATCCGCAGTAATGTAGCAGTATCGTCGTTCATTAAGCTTATAGCGACTTATAGCTAAAAGTAAAACACGATCGCTGTTGTCCAAAATGTAACAGAAACCAAATAGATCATAAATCTTGATTAAATAAGCTATGTCTGATGACTATTCTTTTTAAGATGTTCTTACTTTATCATAGCGTAATCTACCTCCAAAGTTATTGTATAAAACGCGCGAAAAATTCGAACTTTCGGACCTTGTAACTTAGAAACCAAACACAATTTTACAATGCCAAAGGTCATCAGACATCTAGTTCGTTAAAATAAAGCTATTATGAGCAAAATTTTGGATCTCTGACAAGAAATATGGGCGTGATCCTCTTTCCCCTTTTGTATGGGGAGATGAGCGGGATGGGCCACCTTAAGGTGGGCCTTCACGCTCACATTTCTTGTCGGAGATCCAAAATTATACTCAAAACAGTTTTTTTTTGATAAAACTTGATGTTTGATGACCATTGGCATTGTAAAATTGTATATGTTTTCTAAGTGATAAGGTCCGAAAGTCCGAAATTTTCGCGCGTTTTATGCAATAAGTTTGGTCGTGGTTTACTTGACGATAAAACTAAGAAATATTAAAATCTTAGTCATCAAACCTAGCTTGTTCCATGAAGATTCAAATTCAATTTACTATTTGTTTGATTACTACAGCATCCGTGATAGAAATAGAGCCAACTAAGTTAATCTGTTACTCTATACTGTTTCTTTTGATTGTTTTTTTAACTGTGTACAATAACTGTTTCCCTAACTGTGTGAAAACTGTTTCTAGCTTTAGTATTTTTTCCATTCTTACTTACGTCTTAATGAAAAAGTACGTCCAATCTGTTAAAATTACTGTTGTAGTCAGATAACTGTTTTAAAATAATCTGATCTTGCCACACGTGTTATTTTCACCAAGCGGTACAGTTCAATGGGTTTAAATAACTGTTTAATATTACCTTTTTTGTCACATTAATAGATATTTACCGTAATATATTGATATCAATGAGAAATAATGTATCATAAATGAGTGATTTTTAACTTTGTTAAAACTGTAAACAGTTTCGCATAATTTTTTTTTCAGTGTGCAATGACAGACTCGCGAGGTCTACAGCTCAGAGAGCCACTAGAATACGTCTGCGACTATGCACGCGAAATTCACGTTTACGTTGGGTTGTTAGTTTCAGCAAATTGCAGACAGCGGGTCCCATGGTAGGTGCTTCCCTTTCCCTACTAGGTGGTAGGGTTAAGCCCGCCCGGGTTGGTACCACCGCATCGGATGAAACTATCGTTGAAGCGACAAGCTTTTTCCATCCGGTTAAGTGTAAGAGGTAGGTCCTGGCATGGCAAGGTCCGTCAGGAATGTGGTGTATTGGGCTAATATCATTACGGTGGTTGTGTGGTATTAGCCATCCATGTTAGGTTGCATAAAAAAATGCTTCTTATTCCTTTTTAGGGTTCCGTACCCAAAGAGTGCCAACGGAATCCTATTACTAAGCCTCCGCTGTCCGCCCGTCCATCCATCCGTCCGTCCGTCCGTCTGTCACAGGGCGGTATTTAATGAACCGTAATAGGTAGGCAGCTGGAATTTTCATAGAGTGCATTTTGCCGCTATAACAACAAATAAATAAAATAAAAAAAATATAAAAATTAAAGGGGGCCCCCATACAAAAAACGTGATTTTTTGCTGTTAAATCATGTACGATGGCACGGAACCCTTCGTGTGCGAGTCCGAATCGCACTTGGCCGGTTTTTTCATCTGTGATAGCAGACATAGCAAATATTGTAGGTAAATAGTGTTGTCCATCAAAACACAATAAAACGATAACATTAAGCAATCGACTTTTATTTACTGGCTCCAGCTTCATAACTCGCCTCAGATCCTTTTTCCCAAAGCAACTATAAAACAGTAAAAGCTACAACAACCCACTTGGTGGCTTTGGGATCGCTACAAGAGGTGGAATGTTTTGTGTCGAAAATTCACCCTTTCATTTGTTACCATCAGTATTATCGTATAGTATGAAACATGGTCGAAATTACAGTACGTATTGTGAAAAAACCGGCTAAGTGCGAGTCGGACTCGCACACGAAGGGTTCCGTACCATCGTACCAGATTTACACAAACAAATCACGTTTTTTATATGGGACTCCCCTTTAATTTTTATTATTTTATTATTTTACCTATTTATTGTAATAGCGGTAAAATAAATAAACACTCCGTCAAAATTTCAGCTGCCTACCTATTACAGTTCACGAGATACAGCCCTGTGACAGACGGACGGACGAACGGACGGACGAACGGACGGACAGCGGAGGCTTAGTAATAGGGTTCCGTTTTCACCCTTTGGATACGGAACCCTTAAAATGCAACCGTATTCAGACACTGAAATGCTCGGGCAACTAGATTTAGGTTATATTTGCTACGGACCGTAGCTCGGGGGTGGGTGGACTTGCCTTCCATCCCAGAGGTTTGAGTTCAAATCCCCGCCTCGCTCCATGAATGCGAGCTACTCCATGTATTCCATTTCATTTCATTTTATTTCATTTTTATTCATCCTATAGGTACATTACATACACTCAGATACGTCAGATGGTTGCAAGAAGTAACATACAAATATGCAATACACATCTCAGATCATATAAACATGTCTAATATTATAAAGTTTTACTTTCATCATCAGCTGTAAAGAGGCCTTGTCATAAATAGAGAGTCAGATAAAAAAGAATACATTAATTATTAGATTGTCCAATGGAAAGAGATCGACTCATTTGTAGACTAACATTTTAACATCAAATGTAAAACTTCCTCCGTTCCCCTACTAGATGGGGAAGGGAAGAAACAACTCGGGTGCCATCGCATTGGAAGAAAAGATGGTTGAAACGGCAATTATGAGGTCCGTGTTTTCCATCTAGTTCAATATAGCCGTGCTCATAAAGGGAAGGTTACGGCATGGCACCCCATTCCTTCGGAAATACGGTGTGTTGTGTTCTTATCATGACGATGGGTGTGGTAAAACCAAATTATCATGATAATTTTATTTATTTAATGGATACGACATTACCGCAATTCTCATTAATTTTCGGGATAGCTCAGTTGGTGGCTCAGTGGACATGTAATTAATCCAAAGGTCGCAGGTTCGAATCCTGCTTCCGACGAATGTCACGACCAACACTTTTTCAGATTGTTTTCAAAATCGAATAACAATGCTTCAGATGTCGCTGAAACCCATAACATCATGAATTGTATCATTTTATGTTGGTTTTTGGAATTGGAGCAGCGAACCTTAAAACCAGCCAAGTGCGAGTCGGAATCGCACACGAAGGATTCCTTGATCCACAAAATTTTACACAAAAAATTGCGTTTTTTGCATGGCTTTATTTTGTTTTTATCTTTATTTTGCCTATTTGTTGATATATCGACAAAATACACACTCTGAAAATTTCAGCTACCTACCTATTCTGCTTTAAGAGATACAGCCCTGTGACAGACGGACGGACGGACGAACGGGCAGCGGAGGCTTATTAATAGGGTTCGTTGGCAGCCTTTGGGTACGGAACCATAAAAAAACGAGTTGCAATGCCAAGAGATTCCCCTTACATGAGTCAACGAGGAAGAACCTACACGATCACCGCTTTATTTTTCCACGTTATGATAAAATTTAAAATTACATAATTTCATTATTTTAACCAGTTACATACATTATCGCAACTCACTATCACTAAACGCACGAATCCCGCACCCAGATATCTTCTCGGTAGAGCTCGCAGCCCCTGAGAATATTTCACAAGCAATAAAATTAATCTCACCGCCTCGATAGGACATTTCTCGACGACTTCGATCGTGTCTAATTTACGATCGGAGTTGAACGCGCCCGAACGTCACGCGACATGGAGTAGGACGAGACTGCTAAGGGGTTATTTCGCTGATGGAATCAGAATAGGTCGCTGTATATCTTAGTTCTGTCATAGACATCGATATAGAAAAAAACATTTAGATGCGTTCTGAGCTTTCCCCTGCGTGTCAAGTCAGGTACTCTAATTCGAACAATTTAGAGTACCTGAGCGATACACTCGTCACGGCGCTCGCGCGTGTGTTTGCCGAATGCATAGGTGCTAGTAATAGGTGCTGCTCTATAGTAAGAAGGAAATAATCCGCCGTCGCGTGTGGTGAAAAAATTTAAATACTATTACGGGAAAGCCAAGAAGGAAGATGGAACCACATATCTTCTATCAAACTTCTAATAATCTATATTTTTTTAATCAAATGGCGTTATTTTATGCTGATATGTGTAGTGAGTATGGCGCACGGCGCGGTGTCATGGTATCCAACATTGAACGACAAAACTATCGGCAAAGACGGTATCTCTTTCTAGCATACGAATATCCTATGAAGGACTTCACTATAGGTCTCTGTCAGTCATGCATTTGTAGTATGAGTGTATGCGTATCGTGTTCACCGGAGGATGGTGTTCTCTCGCCCTTGCGAGTGCCAGTGCGCGCCCTTTCTAGCATACATGATTTTCCTATTTAGGTCACTCTCGCTCTCGTGGAACAGAACGGGACGGATAACTAAGTGATAACAGTTTAAAAAAAGATCTCTGAGATGAGGGTAAATACGAAAGTTGCAATTTTAAAATACCTGATTTGCGTAATGTTTTGTGTGTTAATTTACATTAATATTCAAATTTTATATTTGTTTATAAATAGTAATTCGAGTATGATATGAATAATTTAGATGGCAAAACGTTTGCTGATTAAAAATTGTAATTGAGAGCGGGAAAATTAAAATTTAATGAAGGCAACACCATAGACTAGGGGCGGGGAAGGAGTTTAAACGATTGCTTGTACGAAGTTTGACTCTGATGTCGCTTCTTGTAGTTTTTTTAGTTCAATGGTCATAGATAAAAGAGGAACGTATTGATAGCTAACGTCATTCCACGTACAGAACTCTCCAAAAACTGCTTAATTTCGCTTGTACTATGGCATTCTAACCAGCGCCATCTCCCGTCACTGCCAGAACTAGTTACACCGTTATTAAACTAAGCTCGATCCCAAATTTCATATTCATTGGTTTCTATTTGATATATTCTGAATAGTGAATTGCAACGCCACGTTTGGACTTTTCTTATCCCTATTCAGCTCTGGTATGACGTTAGCAATCTATTCCTTCCTCTTGATTCTATGGTTTTGTATAGCTTTGTCATGCCAAAAATTACCACAGATGTTTGCAGAGTCAGCAGCCGACCTAGGCTCTAACTTAGTGATCCGATAAATCTCGTTTGTAAGATGTTCTCGTTTGTTATGTGTTTGATCGACCTAATATCGACCCAATATTCTGTATTATGTGTTAGCATAATTTATGTCACACGTATTTTGACTCAGCCACTTGTCAGTCTCTCTACTAGCAGAGATGCAGAAAGTATACGTCTGGCTTTTGGGTCAATTCTGATTATTATTTCTTCTAAATGTACGAAGTATCTCTGTCAAAAAAAATATCTGACTACTGTTTCTTCTAAATGCATTTTACGAAGTATCTCTGTTAAAATAAAACATTTTGAGTGAATAAAGACAAAACACATAATAGGTATTGAGTGACTTATGAGTAGTAGTTGCATTCTAGACTAGGAGGTCGTGACAAAAATGGTAACGATAACGTAAATGGCTGAAACTGGGTTCACGGGATAAAGTTCAACCCTCTGAAGCTAAATGTGTCAGTCTGCCTGTTCCAAGTAGTTGCGTTACGTAAATAAGGCGCCTGAAAAAGTAGTTATGGTGACAAAAAATACATATGATAAGGTAAATGGATGCAAATGACGAAGCATGAAAGTATCAATACATACTTGCTTAGCAATACAAAAACTGAACAAATCTTTGGTTGAATTCAGTAGTTATATGCTATTTAGGTTACATATAAACTTTAGGTTTCCAGATAATCAGTTTATTCATCAGCAGGTACATACCAGCATCTATTTTATATAGCCAATCTAGAATACGCAACCACTTGGCACGGGCAGACCGACATATTTAGCATTAGAGGGTTGGTCTGTAACATGTGAACCCAGATTCAGCCATTTACCTTATCGTGACCAAAAATGTCGTGACCTCCCGGAATATTCCGTTAGCTTATTGAATGTTTAAGATTCTATAAAAAAGCTTGATATACGTATTTCGAGCCTGACCAAAAACTGCTCTACAAGACTTTGTTATTATTCTTATTTGTTATGGTTCCGCACCCAAAGGGTGAAATCGGAACCCTATTACTAAGCCTCCGCTGTCCGTCCGTCCGTCCGTCCGTCTGTCACAGGGCTGTATCTCATGAACCGTAATAGTTAGGCAGCTGAAACTTTCACAGAGTGTGTATTTATTTTGCCGCTACAACAACAAATAGGTAAAATAAAATATTAATAATAATTAACATACAAAAAACGTGATTTTTTGGTGTTGATGGTACGGAACCCTTCGTGTGCGAGTTCGACTCGAACTTGGCCGGTTTTAGGATTGGTAAACTGGTGAATGCACTCCTTGCCCAGGTGTCAACAACCTCAAACAAACTGGGGTCCTGAAATCATGGTGCGAAGAAGAGTCAGGCTGACCGGCATGGTTTGAGCAGCCCCTGAGAAAGTGTGAAAGCCCGTGTGAATCGTCGAGCACCTCTTCTCAGGGCCGCGTTTTACATCGACAAATATTTAGCAGGAAAGGAACATTATGTAAGGATCTTGGCCAGGGTCTTGTCTATTTTTGTCAAATCGATAACATAAAACATGTTTTTTATACCTCTATCGAGATTAAAGGTAATCTGCGGAAAAAAACGGTGCAAAAAATTCTGCTTTGAAAAAAAAACCTTACGGAATTGTCGATATAAACTATTCCCGATTTATTTCAGAGATCCTAGTCTCGCTCTACTTATTGAGTGAGCATTATCGACGACGAAGAGATGTTATGTCCACTCAAAGTGACATAAAATATGAAAGTTAGACATCATACTTGAGTTTTTATGGCCGCAAAATTACCATTTTATTGAAGCATGTCGAGATTTCAGATTAACTGAAGCCGAATCCAATTCTACTTATCTATTATATGGGAATATTGGTTTGGTTTAAGACTTTCCAGTATGAAGTCGTGTTTTGTACGGGGTCAGTAATAATATAAGCTTGTTTCTTTTTTTTTATGCGACCTGACATGGATGGCTAATACCACACAACTGCCGTTATGATATTAGCCCAATACACCACATTCCCGAAGGAATTAGGTGCCATGCCAGGACCTTCCCTTTATGAGCACGGCTACATTGAACTGGATGGAAAACACGGACAATTTTTCATTCCCGCTTCGACCGCATCTTTTCATCCAATGCGATGGTACCAACCCGGGCGGGCTTAAGCCCTACCACCTAGTAGGGGAAGGGGACCTACAGTTTTACATGGATTCCGAACCATGGAGCAGCTCGCATTCGCGACGAAATGCACTTATCGAACTCTGAAAGAGAAAGACAGTGGTGCAAGTTGGTATTGAACCCGGGCCTCTGGTACGCTAGGCCAGTCCCCGCGCCACTAGGCTACGAGCCTAGTGGCGCAAAGCATGTTTGAAAAATGTTACGGCTTTTCACGCGGCAGGAAGAGACATTCTCCGACGTTTCGAGCTAGTCATTCAGCCCGTTGTCAAGGAGGCATCCGCCGCGTCGGAGAATGTCTCTTCCTGCCGCGTGAAAGCCGTAACATTTTTCAAACATGTCTAACGACCGCGGCAATCTCAAAGGTATTGTTTCAAAGCATTTTTTTTTTCGTTGCGGCTGAAAAAACCCATAACCAACTAGGGCAACATAACACGCCCGTTTTGCATACACTTACCCACGTTGGAGCAATATTTTAACGCACTATTTATCCTAACCCACGGACAGCGGATCCTTAGTAATAGGGTCCCGTTGGCACCCTTTGGGTACGCAACCCTAAAAAGGAATGGACGCGAGATGTTCACAGTTGACTATCACTAGTTGCGTCGCCCTAATCGTCTGTATGGGTTTTACCAAAAAAATACCGATCGTTTTTTTATTGAATCATTCACAAATGATAAGATATTTTAATGCTATTTTTGCATACATTTCAACAACATCCTCAACAGCCTCAGTGGCCCAGTGGCGCGACACTTCGGCGATCGCTCTCCGAAGTTAAGCAACGCTGGGTCCGGTCTGGTCTTGGATGGGTGACCATTCGACCGTTGAGAGAGGCTGGCCGTGGTTCGGATTCCACGTTAAGCTGTAGGTCCCCTTCCTTACTTACTAGGTGGTAGGGTTTATCCCGCCCGGGTTGTTACCATCGCATTGGATGAACGATGGTCGAAGCGGCAATGAAAATTGTCCGTGTTTTCCATCCAGTTCAATGTAGCCGTGCAATATAAGGAAGGTCCTGGCATGGCACCTAGTTCCCATGTGGTGTGTTGGGCTAATACCATGACAGAACTTGTGGTATTAGCCATCCATGTCCAGTCACATAAAAAAAAAAAAACTTTAATTTTACATGACAGCGAGTCGCGCGGCCGGATAAACAAGCCCCCCCCCCCCTCCCTTGCACCCTATCTATATATCTCTATAAAAGTTGTGTGTGTGTATGTATGTATGTATGTTCCGGCAGTGCGATTACGCAAAATTTGAGGATGGTGCTGCGGTACGTGCGCCCCCGTCATTTCTAAAGCGCGATTACGAAGCCGTTTTTTATCCACCTACATCCAGCACGTAGCACGTAGGCTCTCTAGTTGCGATGAAGCTACTGCGCAGTGGAATCAATTTTGACAGCTGCGGGTTCATTCACGCAGCGACCTCCCCGCAATTGTCAGTTCTTTGGCGTTTCGTAATACCGATTCGACGCGAAATGTATGGAGTTGACCTAATTGCTGCGGGTAGCGCTGAGTGCCGCAACATTTGTGAATGCATCGATTTCGTAATCGCAAAAGCTGTCATGTTGATGTAAGTACAGCAACCTACACCCAATTTTGTGCTTCGTAATTGCACTGCGGGTCGCTAGTTTGCTATAAAACGCTTGATTCAGCTCAATATTGCTCGGAGGCATAGCCTGGCCAAGTGTGCACTTCATTGAAGTGTGAACGGCCTCAGTGTGAACGCGGCTTTAGTGTGCGGCGACCGATCGCGCGTGATCGAATTTCGAATGAACTGTCAGCCCCGGGCTAAGCTAACAATACCCTCCCGCCGCCAAACGATATTTTGGGAAAACTCTTTACTGCACCCGAACGTTACTAACTTAACTTAACGTTACTACTTAACTTATTACGCAACCATACTAAACATTGTTTCGAAAAAAATTTAACAAAAAAAATAACCGACTTCAAAGAAAAAGGACTAAAAAGTAAAAAATTATTTCCATTTTTGTAGTTACGATTTCTGTTATTTTTTGAGTCGGCGTCAGCCGGGCACGCGCTGCGCCAATCAAGAGAACCTAACCTAACCTAACCTAACCTAACCTTGGCTGACACCGACTCAAAAAATAACAGAAATCGTAACTACAAACATTATTTTTTACTTTTTAGTGCTTTTTCTTTGAAGTCGGTTATTTTTTTTGTTATTTTTTTTTTATTTGTTTATTTTTAGTGAATCTGAAGTACACTTACTAATTAGTACACGTTCTTTCTAATAAAAAAAGAATCACCGAAATCGGTTGGCGTTATATTGAGTTATTCGTCCATTTGTCGCGCACATCTTAATACAAATTTAAGACTTTTATGATTTTCTCATGGAAATCATTGTCAGAACTTAACCAAATTAAAATGGGACCACTTGGGAAGCACTAGCTATCATTTAAAAAAATAATCATCAAAATCGGTTCACCCAGGCAAAAGTTATGAGGTAACAAACATTAAAAAAAAACAAAAAAAAAAACATACAGACGAATTGATAACCTCCTCCTTTTTTTGAATTCGGTTAAAAAGAAGAAACCCCGAAATTTGCATTGTAATATATATATATATTTTGGTTTATGCGACCTGACATGGATGGCTAATACCACACAACTACCGTTATGATATTAGCCCAATACACCACATTCCCGAAGGAATTAGGTGCCATGCCAGGACCTTCCCTTTATGAGCACGGCTACATTGAACTGGATGGAACGGACAATTTTTCATTGCCGCTTCGACCATCTTTTCATCCAATGCGATGGTACCAACCCGGGCGGGCTTAAACCCTACCACCTAGTAGGGTAAGGGGACCTACAGTTTAACATGGATTCCGAACCATGGAGCAGCTCGCATTCGTGGCGAAATGCACTTATCGAACTCTGAAAGAGAAAGACAGTGGTGCAAGTCGGTATTGAACCCGGGCCTCTGGTACGCTAGGCCAGTCCCCGCGCCACTAGGCTACGAGCCGCTCAATGGTAATGTCATCGAAAGCTATGATTTCAATGAACATAACTGTACTTCCGATGATAACAACCGTCTTGCAACGTTAAAATAGATTACCGTTATCTCATAATCCTGCTTCCGACGAATGTCACGACCAGTACATTTTCAGATAATTTTCAAAATCTGATTACAATGCTTCAAATGTAGATTTTTTTATTTTTTATTATCTTGCTATCTGCGATCAGTCGGTTGACTATAAGCGGATGAGTTGTGTGGATGTGGTCGTGATGAGTTTGTGCTCCAGCGAGAACAACTCAATTTCAGCAGGATATCTTTAGATGTCCAGCTCCATTATGTCTTGCCTTTTGAGACGTTTCTCATATTGCTTGTATGTTAGCTGGCCTGCTAGAGGATTTGGGTGTTGACGGAGTCTTTGTTTATACTTGGTGCTGATCGTTTTAATTTCCTCGCTGATGGTAGGTACATTTAGGAGTTGGTGTATTTCTGTGTTGGTAATGAACCATGGTGCATTTGCAAGGCTTTTTAAAATCACATTTTGAAGCCGTTGTAGGATATTTATGTTGGACTTGCTGGCACTGCCCCAGAGCTGCAGTCCATACGTCCAAATCGGTTTTAAAATACACTTGTAGACCAAAAGTTTGTTGTCAACTGATAGTTTTGATTGCCGTCCGAGTAGCCAGTAAAGGTTTCTGTATCGGATGTTTGCTTCATCTCTCTTTGCCTTTATATGATTCTTCCAAGTAAGTCTTCTATCAAGGTGCATTCCTAGATATCGGGCTCCATCTGCATGGGGTAGAATATTCTGTCCGAGTTTGACTGGGGGGCAGTTTCCTTTGCGCAGTGAGAATGTCACATGCACAGACTTAGATGCGCTTGCTGAAATTCTCCATTTCTGTAGCCAGCTGTTTATTTCGGTTTAGGCTGTTTGCAGATATTTTGATGCTTCCGTTGGATCTGGGCTACTCGCTAGGATTGCAGTGTCGTCAGCAAAGGTGGCCATTGTTGCTTGCGGGGTATTGGGTAGGTCGGCAGTGAAGATGGTGTAGAGGATTGGTCCGAGCACGGAACCCTGTGGGACGCCAGCTTTAATATCATAAAAAGGTGAAGTGCAATCCTTTTCTCTGACCTGGAATATTCTCTCCGACAAGTATGACTTGAGTATGGAATAAAGGGTGTGCGGGAGATGAAGTTTTAGTTTGCAGAGAAGACCTTTATGCCAAACCCTATCAAAGGCCTGCTGTATGTCTAGAAAGGCAGCTGAGCAGTATTGTTTTCCCTCTAGAGACTGTCTAATTTTATTGTACACCCTGTGTACCTGTTATATGGTAGATGCCGGAATCCAAATTGGTGGTCTGGGATAATACTTTTCTCTGAAAGTATGGGGTTAAGTCGGTTTAAGAGAATGCGTTCAAATATCTTTGATAGGACTGGCAGAAGGCTTATTGGTCGGTATGAGGTAACAATATTTTGGGGCTTTCCTGGTTTGAGCACCATTATGACCTGGGATACTTTCCATAGTCTTGGGAAGTAAGATACTCTTAGCATGGCATTATAGAGTGTCGTTAAAAAGACCACGGCTTTTTTGGGTAAGTTTTTCAGAACTTTAGCGGTGATCAGGTCAAAACCAGGAGCTTTTTTGTCATCGAGTCTACAGATATGTTTTTTAACCTCTTGTGGGGTAACTGGTTTGAGGGGAAGATGCATTTGAAAGGCTTGATTTAGTATGGAGTCTATTTCACTTTCATCAGTGTCAGGAGCAACATCGTTCGGTTGGAATACCTTTTCTAGGTGACGACCAAATACATCTGCCTTTTCCTGACTCGTTCTGGCCCATTTGTTTCCATCCGTTTTTAGGGGAGGTTTTATTTGTTGGGGCTGGTTGAACGCCTTGGTGACCTTCCAGAGGGAGTAATCAGTGGCTCGTGTTGCTGAGAGTGATTCCAACTGGGACTGGAATGTTTTATTTTTAACATCTTTGATGATTTCCTTTAGTTCAGAACATGCTGAGTTCAAAGCCTTTTTGTCCATTGGGTGTCTACTCAAGTGCCATACTCTACGCAGTCTCCGTTTCTCAGTTATCATTTCTCTTATGGGCAAAGGTATGCATTGGTAGTGATTCACCCTCGTTTCTGGAATAGGTGAACTTCTCCAGCAGGCTTCTTGTATTAGATTTGTGATGTATGTTGTAGCATTGTCAATATCATCTTCAGTTTTGAGCGTAACTTTGAGGTTTACATTGTCTTGAAGGAAATCACTAAACGAGACCCAATCTGTTCCACCATTGTATAAAGTTTCTCTGAAATGTAGATGTCGCTGAAACTCAAATTAAAGAGCCAACTAAGTTTATACTTAGTGAAAACAGCCGTTAACATTAAAAGTTACTGTATATTTTAATTGTTTTTTTAACTTTGTGCAATAACTGTTTTCTCTTACTGTTTCCCTAACTGTGTGAAAACTGTTTCTAGCTTTAGTATTTTTTCCATTCTTACTTACGTCTTATATTCAGTGTAAAGGTACTATCCAATCTTTTAAAATGACTGTACCTCTTGAAACTGGACAGTTGCACGCCTAATGTTAGCCTAACACACCATATGGGAACTAGGTGCCGTGCCAGGACCATCCTTACGTTGCTCGGCTACATACTGGATGGAAAACACAGACAACTTTCATTGCCACTTCGACCATCGTTCATTCAATGCGATGGTACCAACCCTGGCGTGAATCACCCTACTACCTAGTACATAAGTAAGGAAGGGGACCTACAGTTTTACGTGGAATCCGAACCACGCCCTTAAGGGCCTGGTACTAGCCAAATCGCAAAGTTAGACGAGGCACCCCAAGTAAACTAACTAAGTCTGACGATTATAAGTATCATCCTTACAATATATGATTCCTTGTCTAGGAATCGAATGATTTTCGTTAATGTATGTTTCCTTTTTCTATACAAAATACATTGCGGAAACGGTGTCCATTTCCGAACTTTTTTGACTAAATGTAGAAATCTAAAAGCAAATGGAATTTTTCGTTTATGCATATATGCTGTTTTTGCTTATATCTAGAAATCGAATGACTTTCAGATTTCTAATGAGAAAAATCAACTTTTTTTATTTTTATTATTATTTAAATAAATGATGGAATAAAAAAATATTAACAATCCATTATCAGTCTGGAGTTCTATTTGGATTTGCTGAAGCGTTTCACTACATATTATTACATTTGTTAAAAAGTGCATTTGTATGGCGCGAGTAGTTGGCTAGTCCTAGCGCCTTAATGGTTGCGTGGCGGACAAAACGTCGAGCGAAATAAGTAAGCTGGACACTGTTTATCCGTAATCATGAAAAGTACCGTATAAATCTTGCAACTCTTTACAATCTTATAAACCTGACACGGTTACCATAGGAGAACCTTTACGCCAGCGATACACCAAGGGAACGCAGCGTTCTCCGAACAATATTCGCCTGCGGCGCCCGCCACGGGTCTAGATAGAGCTGCAGCGCGTCTGCAGCCGTGTTGAGCTGCGAGTGAGGGGGGGGCGGCTGCGCCAGGAATTTATTGATATGATCGGCGGCGCAGCGCTCCAGGTACCGTCGGCATCTTAGCGCCCTAAATATTTACACATTTTTTTTGAACTGGGCATGGATGGCTAATACCACATCCAGTAGCTGAATACTTATTCATCCTAATAGTTCACAGTTACTGTATATATGTATGTAACGATAACACATAAGTTGAAAGTTGAAGAGCTGGAAACGTATCGAAACATTTTTCCAATTTTAAATCCGGTTTTTAGGGCTGCGTTCTTCAAAAGGAACCCTCACGCGATTACTTCTTCGTCTTCCGTCTGGCTGTCGATACCCTTTTTTCTCAGGAACGCGTCGGAGGTATTTTAGTAAGGTCGGTACCTTACTAAAATAATTAAATAAAATAATAAAATAATAACTCAAAAATAATTTAACATGTAATAATCATGAAATTTGGCAAGAAGCATTGTACCGGAGTAAAGTAGAAGCAAAATAAAAAAAATCAGAGAATCATTAATGCATAGAATAAATCATATACAAAAGGGGCCAAATGCGAGTCGGACTCGCATACGAATGGCTCCGTACCATCAATAGCCCAGTATAGCCAGTCAGCCTCAATAGCCCAGTGGCGCGAAACTTCGGCGATCGCTCTCCGAAGTTAAGCAACGCTGGGTCCGGTCTGGTCTTAGATCGGTGACCATTCGACCGTTGAGAGAGGCTGGCCGTTGTTCGGATTACACGTTAAACTGTAGGACCCCTTCCTTACTTACTAGGTGGTAGGGTTAATCCCGCCCGGGTTGGTACCATCGCATTGAATGAACGGTGGTCGAAGCGGCAATGATAATTGTCCGTGTTTTCCATCCAGTTCAATGTAGCCGTGCAATATAAGGAAGGTCCTGGCATGGCAACTAGTTCCCATGTGGTGTGTTAGGCTAATACCATGACAGAAGGTGTGGTATTAGCCATCCATGTCCAGTCACATAAAAAAAAATCACACAAAAAAATCACGTTACTTGTAATCATGTTGCAGTAGTCATGTTTGGCAAGAAGCAAGCAAGAGAATCTTTCATTCACCGTGTGACATGTTGTGACAATACTTAAAGCGTTAGGTAAATTCCAAAGAAAATATTGTATTGTATTGAATATATATTAATTCCTTTGGACACTTGGATACATAGTCAATAGGCATTTATCACAATTAAAAAATAACACATAGAAATCATGGTTTTAAGCTAGGCAAAGATAGACTCGAGAGGTCTACATCTCAGAGAGCTACTAGTTTTTAGTTGTATCACATAAACATTTTTATTTTCTACGGAACCCTCAAACTAGCATTTTTCCGTGTTTTTTTTTCAACATTTCAACTTATTTGGTAAACCAAATTTAAACCGTCACACATTTAATGAACACACGTTAGATTTGCCGACGCTACCCGGATAATCCGCCAGCACTCGTTATCCTGTGGCCGGTGGAGCGGGGACGGGATTGCGCCGAAGACTTGATGTTTTCGCAACGTGTACACTGTACAGCCAGCAAACAAAATTGAGAAGATCATCATGCAACCGTTTGAGTTGAGTATGCATCCAAATTATATTTGTGTTCCCATATCTGTGAAACAGATAAGACTAATCAAGCGATCTTTAGACTCCTAAAGCGATGTTTTTGTTAGATCAAGATATATGCGTTGGTTTTTTTAATGTGACCTGACACGGATAGCTAATACCACACAACTACCGTTACACCCAATACACCACATTCCCGAAAGAATCAGGTGCCATGCCAGGACCTTCCCTTTATGAGCACGGCTATATTGAACTGGATGGAAAACACGGACAAATTTTCATTGCCGCTTCGACCATATTTTCATCCAATGCGATGGTACCAACCCGGGCACTTTTACACGAATTCCGAACTATATGGAGCAGCTCGCTTTCCTTTCCTTTGGGAATGTGGTGTATTGGGCTAATATCATAACGGTAGTTGTGTGGTATTGGCCATCCATGTCACGTCGCATAAAACGAAATTGATGTAGAGGATCGGTTGGTTATCATTTTGGGAATTTCGACAGTGAATGGGTGCTTTCTCTACCTGTTTCTCGTTGAGCGATGGTAGGAAGGTAAAAGCGCGTTATGCAGCTCCGACGAGCAAAGATTCAAAGATTCAAAGATTCAAAGAGTTTATTTGTGATCTTTAGTTTTGTACACTTCTATCACATCGTCAAGGTTTATACACGGGTAAGTATATAATTCTACAAGTTATTAGCATTCAAATTATTAAATAATTTTTCATTAAGGCACAGTAAGAAATTCGATATAAAAATTCCAATTCCATGGTTGACAGCAAACAAAAAACCAGACAAGTGCGAGTCGAACTCGCACATGAAGAGTTCCGTACCATCGTACAAGATAAAAATCACTTATTTTGTATGCTTTCATTTTTATATTTTTTTATTTTACCTGTTTTTGTTATAGCGGCAAATTAAATACACACACTTCAGCTGCCTAATTATTACGGTTCATGAGATACAGCCCTGTGACCGACGGACGGACGGACGGACAGCGGAGGCTTAGTAATAGGGTTCCGTTTTCACCCCAAAAATACCTTCGGATTTGAAAGGTCCCTAAATACGTTTGCAGTGATATGTCCACTTGATGTTACAATGGAGGAAAATAAGGTTTTTGTGCGGACGTTACTTTTGTATCATTACTTTAGCGTAAAGCGCCCTTTAGAGGACATAGCTGGAATGGTTGTAGCTGCCACAACAACGCGTCGTCCATGGATTCTCGTGCCAGGCTGGCGGCAGCGAACTCGCAACAAAAATGGTGACCAGTCATCTCGTTCATGTAAAATTATTTTTAAATAAAAAAGGACCGCCTTAAAAAAAACAAGAACTAAAAAGCAAAAAGCGGCCAATTGCGAGGCGGAGTCGCACACGAAGGGTTCCGTACCATCGTAAAATATTTAATATAAAAAAATCTCGTTTTTTGTATAGGATGGCCCCCTTTAATTTTAATTAATTTTTAAATTTTACTTATTTGTTGTTATAGCGGCAAAATAAATACGTACTCTGTGAAAATTTCAGCTGTTATGGTTACTGAGATACAGCCCTGTGACAGACGGACGGACGGAGGAGCGGACGGACGGACGGACAGCGGAGGCTTAGTAATATGGTTCGGTTGGCACTCTATGGGTACGGAACCTTAAAGATGATTGGTTACTTTTAATTAATGTACGATACGCTATTTTAATACCTAACTAATTATACACAATTTATTAATTTTTAATCATCTCAAATCGGTTCAGGGGTCTTCGAGTAATCGGTGAACATACATTAAAAAAAGATTCCAACGAATTGAGAACCTCCTGATTGCAAACAGTTTGCATGTTTGCATTCTAATTCTATATATTTGTTAATTTTTGGGTACTTTCAAAGAAGAAGCCTTCTGGCCGACTGGCATGGATTCCGAAGCCTTTAGGATCATTGCCTGGCATACGCCATAAGCGGTCCGTAGCCTGGTGACGCGGGGACTTGCCTAGCATGCCAGAGGCCTGGGCTCAAATCCTCGCCCCGTTCATTCACCACTTTCTTTCTCTTTCTGACTTGGATTAGTGCATTTCGTCACGAATGCGAGCTCCATGGTTCGATGTAAAACTGTAGGTCCTCCTCTCCACTAGGTGTTCGTACCACCGAATTGGATGAAAAGATGGTCGAAGCGGCAATATAAATTGGCCGTGTTTTCCATCCAGTTCAGTTTAGCCGTGCTCATAAAGGGAAGGTCCTGGCAGGGCACCTAATTCCTACGGGAATGTGGTGCTTAGGTAGGTGCTTAGGGCCAATATCATAACGGTAATTGTGTGGTATTAGCTATTCAAGTATGGCGGCATAAAAAAACGGTCAAGCGTGAACGTGTTCACGTGCCGATAGTTCCGTCACTGCTCAGCATAGAAGAAATTCGCCCTCGCATGATGAATATTTTTTAATTTCATTCAAACTTAGCGCCTCAGATATCTAGCTTCTCCTTTAAAAAAAAAGTATGACTTTTTCAGCAAAAGTAATTATTTATTGCACAACTATATAAGTATATCTATATTGGTAATACCGTTCGGAATTTTCCAACAACCGTTAATGGGAGAACAATTCGGGACAAAATGCCTGAGACTGACAGACACCAGCAGGTCTATTCCTGGCATTCCGTAATCAGGAATCAGGAATCCTGAGTCTAGAACACCGCTTTTGTAGCGGTTTTCAAAGCGATTTTCTTGACAAAAATATTCCGCTTTGAAAATCGCTATAAAAGCGGTTTTCTAGACTAAGGATTCCTGATTCCTGATTACTGAATGCCAGGAATAGACCTGCAGTGCCAGAACAAAAGAGTCTTTTTTTTTCGCTCTTTGCGATGGGACTATAAAATACAATACATAATACGCGTCATACAATTTCTTTCACACACATTTTAGTGACCTCTGATTTTTATAATGTTTAAACATTATCGGTTTCTTTATTTCTTCCATTTGATCTATATTACACACTCGGATTCGTCATTTTTTCCTGTCAGTTCGATTACTTCTGGCGAAGAAGAGCCCACAAGAAACTTCGCCAGGTTTGTCGTTGTATTTTTTTTTTCCATTGATACTCTATTCTAGTGAGAAATCGAACTCATTTATTTTGAGAAAAATAACGCACCTGTATCCAGCACCAGTCAATAGTGTTGCTTATGAGGAACACAATTTGTGCAGTAATATTTAACGTAATATTATGACATTTCAATTAAATTTGAAGGTAATGGTGTTTGGAAGATAAGTTATATGTAAGTAAATATACTTTTTCGTACTAAGCGTGTACGTCGCTTATTCCAAGGAACTTAAGTCAACCTACGACCGGCTCTAGCGTCTGAGTGGTCAGTCTGGGTTCTCACCTAAATTGGCGTTTACGGCAAACCGATAGACTGGCGTTTTCTCCAAACTACTACTACAACAAACAACAAACAAAGTTTTAACTAGATATTCTGTGGTTTTACTTCTTCAAGCTGTCAAAGTCAAACGCGTACTTCCGATTTGTATGAAAACGCGGAGTGCACGTAAACGGCCACGTCGACGTATTTACGGCAACGTTGAGTAAGCTGTCAAATCAAGCTCAGACTCGCAAAAGTTAGTTCGCTTAACGCCCGCTGCGCGCGCTCTTCAATTTCTCCATACATTTGAAAACGCCAGTCGATCGGTTTGCCGTAACGCCAATTTAGGTGACAACTTAGACTACCGATTATACGATTTTGGCGACGATGGCAATACGTTTGAATGTCCAATCTTTGCAGTCAAGGTCCGTAACGCAGGTATAGCGTTAAATAAATGTATGTAGGTACAATCTTAAATACTGTGTTAGTAGGAGGCATTGATTACGGGAAGAAGTAATGTAGGAGAATTCCAAATTATGGGTATACAGCAGGTGGCGAAATTGGTTCGACGCCATACCCGCGAATGGTATGTTTTAGTTCGGGTCCAGCCTTATTCGTAAAGTAGTTCTTTTTACAGGGATCTTTCTTTAATTAATGTGTCCTTGCTTCACGGTCTATTATACATACATACATGTCACAAGTTCTATATATTCTATGCCACGCCATATTCTATGTTCCGTGGCGGATCCTGTCTGCGCAATACCGCCCGGGGGACGTGGCGAGATTGCACAAGTTACTTTTCGATGTGCTCGAGAATTGCATTAAAAAATAATATGAAAACAAATTCGCCGCGTCTGCCGTTTCTTCTGGATCGTGTCTTCTGGAAATCGGTTTATTATTCGCCTACGAATATAGTTTCTTCGCACAAAATAAAGAAACCTCTTTTACGAGCGCATTTGCGTGCAATTCTTTTATTTTCAACTAGCAGCCCGTCCCGGCTTTGCACGGGCATAACGTCATTTGAAAAAATATTATTTTGACACAATGATACACAAATAAACCATTTTTACGTAAAGTTCCTACATTGAGATATTTGAAATAAAAAAAACTTATATATTATTATTACATGATTATTAGATATTAGAGAAATAATAAATTCAAAGTGCTATAGGGAGAACCGCGACTTCCGAGGCACGCTCCCGCCGCCCCGGCCGGCCGGTACCGCCGCAAGCACTACATCCCGCAATTTTTAAATCTATAATATCTTCGAAAATATTCATTTAAATCATATGCTGTAAAGGGCCGTATAGATCTATATTAAATCAACAATGTATTTAAGGTATTTAATTGGATAAGGATTAATGCTGTATTGGTTAAAATCGCTTAAAAAATTAGCCATTATTTGTCGTAAAAAGTAAATAAGAAAAAAATGTTATTGTGGGATATCCATAAGAGATAGATAAATACCATTGCGGAGTTTTCTGTAGACCTTTTCAATGTATACAATACTTAGTACATTATTTTGATAAATCTCGTAGGGTTCAGCCTGCGTTTGCAATGTAAGCGGAAAAAAATTATTTTTTTACGACATCACATTGGAAACCTCAAAAATAACAGTATTTCTCAAACATTTAATGGATATTATTATACATATAAACCTTCCTCTTGAATCACTCTATCTATTAAAAAAAACCGCATCAAAATCCGTTGCGTAGTTTTAAAGATTTAAGCGTACATCGGGATATAGGGACAGAGAAAGCGACTTTGTTTTATACTATGTAGTGATGCCGTCGTGAAGTCGCAGGAAATGTAACATTTAAAAATTTTAATGAATGAATTCCTTGATCAAAATGACTGCCATTAAACCAGCGAAATCGTCTTCCAGGCCCTAAATGTTTCCCTACCCCAAAAAGTTTTCTTCTCTTGAAAAAGCTTATCATTCGTTTTCTTTTTAAATGTGTAAAATTTCCAAAAAAATCAAATTAATCCATGTCAAACTGTAGGTTCCGATCCCTTACTAGGTAGGATTCATCCCGTCCGTGTTTGTTCCATCGCATTGTATGATGAGATGGACGAAGCGGCAATGAAAAATTGTCGGTGTTTTCCATCAACTTCAATGTAGCCGTGCTCATAAACTGAAGGTCCTATTTTGTCACCTGATTCCTTCACGAATGTGCTGTGTTTGACTTATATCATGATGATAATACCTCAGCCGTATTATCCATTCATGCAGTGATATTGACAATGAGACATTACTAGATTACAGTATCCATGATTATACTAGCTGTTTTATACCAGACCAGCTATACTCTAAGTGTGTTCCGCGGAACCCTAGGGTTCCGCGATACCCCTGTAGGGGTTCCGCAAGAATTTAGAAAAAAAAACATACAAACATACAGGTGAAGTTAATAAAACCGTGTTAAAAAAATCAATCATCAAATCATGTGGTAAAGTAAGTAATAATTAGGGGACTGTTACATTGTACTTTTATCACTAATTAATAAAGAATACACTTTTAAAAACTATTATTTTATTGTAGGGTTCCGTCAAGTATTTTGCTTTCCAAAAGGGTTCCGTCACCAAAAAAGTTTGAGAACCGCTGTACTAGACGTTTCGAACTGACCGTGCAGTTCATACTCAAGGCGAGTGCGTGCGTGCGGCTGAGCGCACGTTCAAAATTGGTTCAGCGGTTTAGACGGACAGATTTTCTTTCGCATTTATAATAGTATGGATCAGTAACGGAAAGACAGACATAGTAGCATCACTACATGGGTTCCGGCAGTGCGATTACGCAAAATTTGAGGATGATGCCGCGGTACGTGTACGTGCGCCCCCGTCATTTCTAAAGCGCGATTACGAAGCCGTTTTTCATCCACCTACATCCAGCACGGACCAATCTGTGTCGACAATAGGTCAACTTTTGAGGTACTTGACTAGACGAGCAGACGAAATAGGCGTTTACCTCCCCGCATTTGATAGTTCTTTGCCGTTTCGTAATACCGATTCGACGCGAAATGTGTGGAGTTGACCTAATTGCTGCGGGTCGCGCTGAGTGCCGCACCATTTGTGAATGCATCGATTTCGTAATCGCAAAAGCTGTCATATTGCTGTAAGTACAGCAACCTACACCCAATTTTGTGCTTCGTAATTGCACTGCCGGTCAACCTTAACCGAAAACCGCACATTTTTGCAGCAAAGCTTGCCGATACACTATAAGGCGTGGGCGAATCCCACCCCGAGTTCGACCCCCGACGCTATATTTAGACGGCTTTGTTCTATAAATAGACGCCGATCAGACGTGGCTTTCTGTTATGGCCATGAATGGCTGCATTCCGGTCCCTGGTTGCGTTGTGAATGAGCTTTAGGGCTTTTGTGTGAAACTTACTTTACGAGCGGAGCTAGCGTGTTAAAAAGCGATGGTAATGCGAGATTATTTGAGGATTAAGTGAACAAAACATGGCACAACATTATAAACCTGAAGTTTTTAGCATATTTTCTTATTAGGGTTCCGTCCCCAAAGGGTGAACCGGACCGAACGGAAACCTATTACCAAGCCTCCACTGTCCGTCCGTCCGTGCGTCCGTCCGTCTGTCCGCCCGTCTGTTACAGGGCTGTATCTCAGTAACCGTAAAAGATAGACAGCTGAAATGTTCACAGAGTGTGTATTTATTTTGCCGCTATAACAACAAATCGGTAACATTGAAAAATAATATCATACAAAAAAACATGTTTTTTTTTGTGATAAATCTTTTACGATGGTACGGAACCCTTCGTGTGCGAGTCCAACTCGCACTTGGCCGGTTTTTTCTAGCAGCTCTTATAGTACTTACAAAACAGATGCATGCTAATGATCTAACAGTCAAAAAAATCAAGAAAAAATAATAACAAACAGACGGATCAGTCAGTACATATAGATGTCTGATCATTTTGTACAGTTGATCAATGAACGGTGCATTTTATTTTTATTTTACCTACCAACTATTCTGAAAATTACCAGAATTGAATAGTAATACATGATTATGATTCAGCCAATGTATTATAATTAAACCTAAAATATACTTGTCCGTGTTCTCCATCCAGTTCAATGTAGCCGTGCTCATAAAGGGAAGGTCCTGGCATGGCACCAAATTCCTTCGGGAATGTGCTGTATTGGGCTAATATCATAACGGTAGTTGTGTGGTATTAGCCATCCATGTCAGGTCGCACAAAAAAAAAATCAAGAATTTAAGTAAATAAATATTTGAATATATAAGTCAATTACGTCCTGCATTCGTAAATAAAAATGTATCAAACCTTAACGCACATTAAACCGATTTAAAAAAAAAAGTCATGCTCTAAAGAGTTTCCGGGATAATTTAACAGTAAAAGCAATATTTTCCGGGTGGTTTTCGCAGGCGAAACACGCGCAGATAAGGGACGTGCAATCTGATTTCCGGTCGGCAACATTACGGGAAAGGCAGTGTGCTATAAAGTGAACCCATGGAAGTAAGAAGTAAGACTTACACGAAAAGCATAAGTTACCCGGAAGTTTTTGTCTCGCTCTCTCGGAGAGACCATAACTTTGGGCATCCGGTTGGTTTCATAGCTGTTGAACTTTCAAAACATTAATTTTGTCACCACGATAACAATTTTTTGCCAAAAACCAAATTGATGAAGGCCACGTAGATTCAACAATTAAAAAATAAAATTAATTGATGAATCAATACAGCAATGAATATAGTGAAATATTACGTACTAGTTGTATTTTTTCAAGAAAATCCTTTTTTTTCATCCTGGCAACTGCTAGACAAGGACCGAATCCTCTCCATGAAACTCTCTGTCAACTCGATGCTCGATTACTTGAAATACAATTATTACGTACAATTATTGTTACAATTTTACATTATTACAATTTCAAGAAGTAATACAATTATTATTAGTAAGTCCTTTTTTCATTTCAATTTATATTGCAACGAGTGAAACATACACTCACAGCCAGACATGCTTAGAGGTGTGATCGTAAATTGCTGTTGCATTTTAAAAACCGGCCAAGTGCTAGTCGGACTCACCCACGAAGGGTTCCGTGCCATCGCACATAACATGTTTCTTGTTTTTTCCGTTCGTTTTTTCTTTGAATTTTTGAGACTGTTAAAATTTGATTAATAGTTTTCATGATGACTATAATATAGAAATACATACTCTATGTAAACATATCAAGCGTCTTCCTTTTTTCATTATTAAGTTCGATCTAAAAACGCCAAAACATCACGTTTCTTGTATGACCCCATTTAATACATATTTTTTTTATACCGGCAATAGCCAGTCCCATCGCGTCAGATCTACCTATCCCGATTCATGAGATACAGCTCGCTGACAGACGGATATACGGACAGCGAAGGCTTATTAATAGGATCCCGTTGTCACCCTTTGGGTGCGGAACCCTAAAAAGCACGAAACCTAACCTAACCTAACGTAATTCAAATTTTCCGTAAAAACAAGTGGTTTGGAGGGTATGGGTTTTTGATCTCATGCATTTTGGATTTTTTGATGCGTGCTGTTGGACAAACATACCTACATCGTTTCGGCAATGCCCGTTGGACATATATACTTACAGCGGCTTCGCAATTTCAATGCTTCGTAAACTTACCTGAAACAATAAAGAAACATGTGAGTAAAACATTTACTGCCATTTTATTGCTTCCGCCACGAAACGCTGCCCTTGTGAGAACTATACATACTTTCAAGCAGTAGATACAAGCATGTGCCATCATTAATTAATTAAATTAAATTAGTTAAGGGGGTATTACCACCAGATCACATTCAGTTCCATAAGGGCGTATGTGAAAGCATGTTTTATTAATTTAAAAAATTAGGTACGAACACCCCCTTAAAACTGTTACATTGCTCAAGATTCATGATGGATTTGACATGAGGTGCTGTACTTGTTATGAACTCTGCTCTATGCTGATAAGTGGGAAATTAAGTAACAAATTTAGGGTGGCCCAACCCGGCGGGACTAACTCATTCGCGGGCACGATACAAAACCGTGCTGTTGCGCTCTGGGACCTACTCTCTTTCAAAGAAAAAGACAGGCTCCGTGATGAGGAAGATGCAACATGTCCACAAAAATGACAATGTGCATGGTGTATGATTTGGTAAGATTTACGATTTTTTTTTTATTTTAAAACGACCGCTAAAGTAAACCACGACCGCTGGAGTCAATATTCTCTATCTAAATCTTGATTAAATAAGCTATGTCTGCAGACTAATCTTTTTAAGATGTTCTTTATCATTGCGTAATCCACCTCCAAAGTTATTGTATAAAACGCGCGAAAAATTCGAACTTTCGGACCTTATAACTTAGAAACCAAACACAATTTTACAATGCCAACGGTCATCAGACATCTAGTTCGATCAAATAAAGCTATTTTGAGCAAAATTTGGGATCTCTGACAAGAAATATGGGCGTGATCTTCTTTCCCCGTTTACATGGGGAGTTGGGCGGGATGGCCCACCTTATAATTGTAATATTCTGTGAACATAGATGAAGAGGACGCTGAAAACGAGGCTGAAAATGATGATCAGCGAAGTGTCTTGTCAGTTTTTTTTCGATTTGATTATTTGTACTAATGAAATGTTAAAACATGACGAATCCGGGAGCAGTGTTCTGTCTAAATATGATAAATACAGTAAGAAAGAAAGAGAGAAAACAGAAAATGAAAATTTTCATGAATACATCAATTTCCTTAATGTTAAAAATATGCATGACACGCGGGTAAGAAGGCTTCATCGGCCGAGCAGAGCGAGGGAAGTAAAGAATATCTTGGACGTTTCAAGTTTCATTTAAAACATTGCGCATTTGTTTCGTGAATTTCAATGAGTGGGCCGACCGGAAATGCGGAGAAACTGCTGGGTATTCGAAGTCAACGCCGGCGGCTTGCCCTGTAAGGTCGCGGTCAGATTTCAACCATCGTTACCGAAAGCGCGTTCACAACTGGTCCGATTCGCGCTTACAGCCCGCTAAATGGCGTTCTGTGAACGGTATGACGTCATCGTTACGTCACTCAATGCCGTACACAGTGCTCACGCTTTGTCGTCGTCTGGGTCTTCTACACGATTTGTGTGCAGGTGTGCTCTGCAGTGCCGGTCCTTGGTCAGCCGCTATGAGCTAGCGGCGGGCTGGGCATCATTTCATCGAGCCATCGGGCAGGCGCTGCATTCAACCACGTCATTCCTGGCCGAACGACGGGGAGTGAAGCAGCAGCTCTCGGGGCGGCGGGCGTCCTTCGGGCGGTCACTGCCCTCACGCTTTGGTCACTGTGTTTGCAACTGTCAGTGTCACATTTTGACGTTTCTATAGCGTAGTCTATCGCCTTTCCACTATGTTTTTTTACAAAACGTTGAATATCCCTCAGTCGAAAATTCAAGGTCAGCTTAAAAAAAATTGATAAGATTTAAATTTGAGGTGAACTACTACAACTACGATCATTTGTTCCATGTTTGTCGTTTTATTTCCGTTAGCGCGTACACAAACGGTCCGAATCATTTGCGATGCTTACAGCAATGCGCGTTCAATCTGATTTGGGACGCTTTTGTACGCTTAAAGCACTGTAATAATAGTTTACAGTTCAAAACGGAACGCGCGATAAGTAGTGGGTGCGAAGCAGCGAGCAAGGAAAGACCGGAGTGGCGATCAAAACTCATTCGTATGGCGTCGCGACGGGCCGATACGAATGCATTTTATTAGAATAATTCGATTGTTGAAATGTCTCGAATGCATTCAAATAGCGTTATATAAAAGCGAATGAATCTCGTGGCACTGGATTCGGCAGGACTCGGAAAACAACAGAATAACTGTAAGATGTTAAATGCAACCAATAAACATATACAATTTTACAGTAATTTAAGCTCGCTGCAGAAGCAATCAGCCTTTATTTCCGCCTTAAGGCGACAGTGTCGTGAAAATGAGCGCATTTTACTGCCGCGAAGTCTGTCGCAGCGGTAGTAGAGAGAGCAACAATGAAGCGGCAGTTGGGAAGGCACTGCGAAAGTCACTGGCCCCAGTTTTAGCAAACAATTATTTTGTTTATTCAATGAATTCTCTTCTTGTATTTACTCGGGTTACTCATTATCTTTGTATTAAGGCTGCATATGAAGCTAACCTCCAATATTTTGGGTTTATTTTTATTTTATCTCAGCGTAGGTTAAGAATAAACACCGGTAGAAAAATCTAAATATCAAGGCTTAGACTATCATCTAGTGTCTGACCGCAAAAAGGTTTTAATAAGTTGATTATTTTCTTTATAAAAAATATGTTTGTAAACACCTATTTACTAGGTTTTTACAGGTTTTCAAACCGGCGCTTGGAAACTATAAGTGATTTGAACAATTTAATTTTTTGTGGTACAATATAACATATTTATCTAGTGAATAAGCGTAAAACATATATTAATTAACTTTAGAAAGTAGACTTTACAGGTCAAAAACCTAAATTTCGCTTCGTCGACCTCGATTTTCATAAATACAACAATGAAACCTAACGCAAACTCAGTGCTTCTGGAGATCACCATTATTTTTTGTTTGCTGAACGCTGGAGTCAGTTGGAGCCTTAATACAACAAATGTTATTCCCAATCGAGCTTTAATTTATTAAGTTTAGATTGTTTTGTTTGTTATTAGACACAGATGCCTTAAATCACACTCACCGTCATGATATTAACCGACTTCTCGAAGGGGGGTGTATTGGGGGATAGGTGCAATGACCAGGTCATGAGGTGATATGCTAGGACCTTCCCTTTATGAGTACGTCAACAGTTCACTGAATTGAAGACAGAGACAATTTTTCATTGCCGCTTCGACGTTATTTTCATCCAATGCTTTCCAATCATTCCAATGATTTGAACCCAGACCTCTGGAATGCTGGGCAAGTCCCCGCGCCACTAGGCTGCGAGCCGCTATGACCACAGAATATTGAGATTATAACATACGTTGCATTGTCCGCCCCCGACGAGCGGTGTCGTGACGCGGGTAAATTAATAAACCTACGTTTACGTAGATCATTATACGAGATAGTAGCACTTAAGACACGGAAAGGGAAGGAAAGCCCCTTTTGACCGCGAGAAATTCCTCTCGACACCCGATAGAGTGCGCCACTTGAGATATTGCTCTACGCGATAGACTGAAGAGCCATCCCACACGTACCGTCCGATCAGTGTACTTCATTTTCTTGCTTTCAACGGTATTTTGATATTTGAAAGATTTGTAATGTCGATAACTTTTTTTACTAATTTTGGATACGAAAACCAAATTGAAAACCACCGTCCACAATTGTATTTGTCCATCGTAAATTTGAAAGAATTTAATGAAATTTATCGAAAATGTAAACTTATGCCGACCACTACTGTATTATACACACAACTACTTTTATTCACTTGCAATAATTGACTAAGCTTTTTGCGGGTGCGACGACATGGCATACCTTTGCAGTGGTCACGACGACTGGACAAGTCGCGTCATTTTATGTGAGCAGTAATATATGTAATGTACGCTATAGTATAGCACTAATAGCTATACTATAAGCTTTCTAGTAGGGATGACAAAGGATAACGAAGCATCCTTTGCCGTGCCGTCCTGTCAGTGGACCCGGGCCTTAGCGTCCGTCATGCAAGGTTCTAACGACTACGGCGAAAAACAGAAATTCGTTATGGGTAGCCAACTATTTCGTCAATTTAAAACTAGCTGTCTTAATTTATTCAGCTCCGGCCAACCCACAATGGTTATTTATATTTCCAAATAACAACGCAAACCAATGATCTGTCTAGTCTTCACGTTACACAGGTTATTCCACGGGCGGTGATCTGACAATCCAAGGCATCGAGTACACGCCTGAGACCTCGAGGCTACCACTGGGCGCAAAATTAAAGATATCTAAACCATCCGTTCTAGACTAACGTAATGCGCTGTGCTCAGCCCCCAGAAGCGAGCGATCGTCGGAGCCAGGCGGTACGTCCGGAATGGTGTGACCTCCTACAACTTGAAATTACCCCGCGTTGAAGGAGTTCGTCGCGACGCTTGCGCACCGTATGTTTGAGCACACTGATGCTTTGCCACACCTACACTTGGCACATGGCTCACATTGCTCCTCTAACTGGCACGACCGCCTGAAGGGCAACCACTCCCGAGAGAGCTGCTGGAGCGCTCCCAATCACCCGGTTCCGTTTGATGTGATAGACTGCTTCCTCCACCCCAACCAGCAGCAGTAAGATGCCTTTCAATAACCGGCAGTACTCCTGCCTGCCGAAAAGCCTGGGCTTGATGGGCAAGGCCCAAATTTGTAAACCTCGGTAGCCCAATGGTGCGACGCCTTGCGATTTGAAAAGCTGGACAAGCACCTCTGAGCTCGGTTGGGTTCTGGATGGATGAGCATTTCAACCGTTGAGGCTGGCCGTGGTTCGGATTCCACGTAAAACTGTAGGTCCCCTTCCTTACTTACTAGGTGGTAGAGTAATTCCCGCCCCGGTTGGTACCATCGCACTGAATGAACGATGGTCGAAGCGGCAATAAAAATTGTCCGTGTTTTCCATCCAGATCAATGCAGCCGAGCAATATAAGGAGGGTCCTGGCATGGCACCTAGTTGCCATGTGCTATGTAAGGTACCACACCACAGTCAGTCTGGTATTAGCCATGCATCTCCAGTTACAAAAAAATCTGGATTCGCGGTGAGTCATTTCTTCGGTATCTTTCCACCATTGCGCCAGGAGGCTCTAAAGTACGAAACCAAGACTTTTTTTATGATTCACAAAATGATTAATTAAACATATTCGCACTGGGACACAACGTATTCTGAAAACCCTGGCCACATTTAGCTGCGTCGCACAGACTTCGGTGAGTGTGCGAGCGCTCTAACACTAGCAGCTCGATATACGACGAGGACACGGCGGCGCCCACGGCAGAGGCGGGGGCGTGAATCTATCCCTCGTTCCCTATCATTGTACATCCAGTTATTTGATGGTGGAGGGATTCGGGATAAATGCTTCGGATTTGGCGAGGGAGTATCATTTACCACACAATGCCATACATCTTTGTGGATTTATTAAATACTAGCTGCGGTACCCGGCTCCGCTCGGGTTAGTGTGGGCTAAATTATTTCATGGATAAAAAGTAGCCCACATGGCTGGTCCAAATAAGGGTCAAACTGGTCCAGGACAATGTATCCATCTACCAAATTTAATCAAGATCGTTTGAGCCGAAATAGCATGATTCAATGAGAAAAATACCCATTTAGAGCTTCGTAGACATTTGGTGGCTATTTAAAAAAATAGCATTTTCCGCCAGAACCTTTCAGATGTTCCTTATCGCGCGCTCGGCGGATGAGAGCTAGATGGGAAAAAGTGTCCGAGCGACACCGACACTTTTGCTGTCACAGAGACAGGGCTTCAGCCTCCCGCGTCAATCTCATGCTTAACTAGACGACGGGGGCTTATGAAATATTCTCCCGCAGTTTGGAAATTTAGAAGCTCCGCTCGAGTTAATGTTATTTGTTATTCGTGGGCAAAACACATGATCACTACATGAATTCCTCAAATCTGAACTGTACCACAAAGGCGCCCGGACTTACCTTCGACGTCATGGGCTAGAAACCCGCCCCTTTCGTATCCGACTTTTTTCTCTTTCAGAATTGGATAAGTGCCCTCTTTGCTACCATCGCATTGGATGAAACAGTGGTCGAAGCGGCAATGAAAAAATGACATGTTTTCCATTTTATTTGATCATTTAGATCAATGCAGCTGTGCTCATAAATCAAAGGTTCTGGCATGGCATGGCACGGAATCCCTTCGGGAATGTGGTATGTTGGGCCAGTTAAATAAAAACCGGCCAAGTGCGAGTCGGGCTCGCACACGAAGGATTCCGTACCATCGAACAAGATTTAACACAAAAAAACAGGTTTTTTGTATAATAAGAATTAAAGGGGGTCCCCTAAATGTTACCTATTTGTTGTTATAGCGGCAAAATAAATACACACTCTGTAAAAATTTCAGCTGCCTATCTATTACGGTTCATGAGATACAGCCCTGTGACGGACGGACGGACGGACGGACGGACGGACGGACAGCGGAGGCTTAGTAATAGGGTTCCGTTTTCACCCTTTGGGTACGGAACCCTAAAAAACACGTTCACTTTCGATATATATTTGAAATCACCTCCCCACAACAAGAACAAAACCCTTGCTTGCTTAAACTACATAGAATAGGTCTTCCTACCCACGGCCCGTTTAAATAAATGCAAGTGTTGCGTGCATGCGCAGACGGATAAATGCATTCATTGTCGTAAGTGGATTGCTCCTGACACGCCTCGTCTTCGTGGAGTCTCCTGCGGCTCACCGCCTTCGATGAAAATTGAAAAGCGTCAGGAAAACCTGCAGAAAGGATCTAGCCTTTCCAATGTTTCTTGACTTTAAGCGTTAGTAAATTTTGAAGCTAAATTGATATTTTAAAATGCTCAATGATAATACGTTTATATAATTTTTAGTATTCATATGAAAAAAAATATTCATTGAAGATTTATGAGCTCCGATTAAAGTGTTGCACAAAAATCTAAACCAACAATACTTTGATTCGGGATGGTTGTAAGTAGTTAGTTTGAATTCGAACCCGCGGTTTTCGTCACTTCGAACATAGAGTTAATCCAACCATACGAGCCGGTCACGGCATGAGACAGGTCCATTCCGACCAATATCGTTATCCGCTAAAATCTACCAACTTACAGAACGCTATGATAAGATTTAACCTCGACCATACAAGCCGCTCACGGCATAAGAGAGACACATTCCGACCATTGCTTTTCTCCGCTAAAACCTACTAACTTGCAGAGCACTATGATAAGATTTAACCTCGACCGTATGGGCCGCTCATGGCATACGAGAGGCACATTCCGACCATTGCTTTTCTCCGCTAAAACCTACCAACTTGCAGAACGCTAAAAATATAATAAATCCCAACCATACTCACGGCATACGAGAGCCATATTCCGACCAACGCGTTTCTCCGGTAAAAACCTAACAAATTGCAGAATGGTAAAATTGGTTTGAAACCCGACCATACGGGCCGCTCACGGCCTACGAGAGGCACATACCGACCGTTGCTTTTCTCCGCTAAAACCTACCAACATGCAGAACGCTAAAAATAGAATAAATCCCAACCATACTCACGGCATACGAGAGCCACATTCCGACCAACGCGTTTCTCCGCTAAAAACCTAACATATTGCAGAATGGTAAAATTGGTTTGAAACCCGACCATACGGGTCGTTTACGGCATAAGATAGGCACATTCAGACAATTGCTTTTCTGCCTAAAACCTACCAACTTGCAGAACGCTAAAAATAGATTTAACCCCGTCCATATGGGCCGTTCACTTTATACGAGAGGCACATTCCGACCATCGCTTTTCTCCGCTAAAAATCTACCAACTTGCAGAAAGCTACAATTGGATTTGACTCCGCGAGGGCGTGCAGACTGCATGATCACATTCGTCTGTTGCGCGATGATTTATCAGCGTCTGGAGCGCGGATGCGTCTCGGGATATGAGGCGGCGGCGGGGTGGCCCGGGTGGGTCCGACACGCGATTTATCGGTCCGTTTGTTTATCTCCGCTGCAGACGGGGGATCGGGACGAAATCCAGAATGTAATTTTGCATCGTGATGACCACAGCGTGTGGCCTGGTGGCTTGGACCCGGTCTGATGCTCGTGAGCGTGTGCTTTGTGGTGTCTGGCGTGCTCCATGCTTTTAGGAGAGGGCGTGTTCCATACTTTGTGCAGACTGGCGTGTTCCATGCTTTGTGGAGACTGGCATGTTCCATGCTTTGTGTAGACTGGCGTGTTCCAAGATTTATGGAGACTGGCGTGTTCCATACTTTGTGGAGACCGGCGTGCTCCATGCTTTGTGGGGACTGGCGTGCTCCATGCTTTGTGGAGACTGGCATGCTCCAAGCTTTCTGGAGACTGGCGTGCTCCAAGCTTTGTGAATACTTGCGTGCTCCATGCTTTGTGGAGACTGGCATGCTTCAAGCTTTCTGGAGACTGGCGTGCTCCAAGCTTTGTGGAGACTGTCGTGCTCCATGCTTTGTGGGGACTGGCGTGCTCCATGCTTTGTGGAGACTGGCGTGCTCCAAGCTTTGTGAATACTAGCGTGCTCCATGCTTTGTGGAGACTGGCGTGCTCCATGCTTTGTGGAGACTGACGTGCTCCATGCTTTGTGGAGACTGTCGTGCTCCATGCTTTGTGGAGACTGTCGTGCTCCATGCTTTGTGGAGACCGTCGTGCTCCATGCTTTGTGGAGACCGTCGTGCTCCATGCTTTGTGGAGACCGTCGTGCTCCATGCTTTGTGGAGACCGTCGTGCTCCATGCTTTGTGGAGACTGTCGTGCTCCAAGCTTTCTGGAGACTGGCGTGCTCCAAGCTTTGTGAATACTGGCGTGCTCCATGCTTTGTGGAGACTGGCGTGCTCCATGCTTTGTGGAGACTGGCGTGCTCCATGCTTTGTGGAGACTGTCGTGCTCCATGCTTTGTGGAGACTGTCGTGCTCCATGCTTTGTGGAGACTGACGTGCTCCATGCTTTGTGGAGACTGGCGTGCTCCATGCTTTGTGGAGACTGGCGTGCTCCATGCTTTGTGGAGACTGTCGTGCTCCATGCTTTGTGGAGACTGTCGTGCTCCATGCTTTGTGGAGACTGGCGTGCTCCATGCTTTGTGGAGACTGACGTGCTCCATGCTTTGTGGAGACTGGCGTGCTCCATGCTTTGTGGAGACTGGCGTGCTCCATGCTTTGTGGAGACTGGCGTGCTCCATGCTTTGTGGAGACTGGCGTGCTCTATGCTTTGTGGAGACTGGCGTGCTCCATTCTTTGTGGAGACTGGCGTGCTCCATTCTTTGTGGAGACTGGCGTGCTCCATGTTTTGTGGAGACTGACGTGCTCCATGCTTTGTGGAGACTGGCGGGCTCCATGCTTTGTGGAGACTGGCGTGCCAGATAAAACAATTGACAAGTTATTTAAATTTTGAATGTAAATACGTAATTGTACAAAGGCACCCTTTTTTCTAAGATCCGGCCATTTTGGATGCGTAGTTGGTAGAGAAACCATCATGTCGAATACATACATAACTTGGTGCGTTTGTCATAAACAGTGCAGTGCAGTCTGCCTATGGATTATAACTACATAGAAAAGTAATCAGTGAAGAAGATGCTGAGAATATGGGTAGTAAATTGGCAAATGTAAATATTTTGTTGAACGACTGACCTGATAACGAAGCGCAAAATACGCACGTTCTTTATTTTGATAAAAACAATGTGACACCTCTTTATTTGTGTCGGGTGCACGTAGGGAACCTCCACCCCGGTGCGCTCGGATCTATTGCATGTTGTTTGTCGGGGATTACACGGCGTTAGTCAATAGGGACGAAGAAAACATCCAGAGTTATCCTTCAAACTTTTCAGACCTTTTACAATATCTCACCATTTGTAGATAGCCGGTTCTAGTTATACGATCTTCTGCGGACAATAAATGCATGCAGGATTTTTTGGGTTGTCTCGTATTGAGGGGTTGTTTTGTATACAGGATGTATTGGGATGGGTTGGTGAAATTTCAGGAATAGCCAAATTGAAATTCCCTATTTCTTGATTGTTTGTTAGCCCCATATATTTCGTTGAAGTCACGTATTAATATTTTTGGGATAAGGATTTAATTAATTAATTTAATTCTAGTAATAAGACCTTTCTATTCCTGAAGTTTCTCTAAATGAAACAACCTGTGCATGTACGTTAAATCTGTGCAATTTTGAAGTTAAATATTGTCTTCCGTGAAGCAAAAAAACCACTTTACATAGGTTTGTAGGAACCTTAAATTGAAATATCGTCCTAGGGAGGATAAAATGGTCGATACTTCATATTCAGACTTTATCATCCTGAAATTACGAGAACAATCCAGATTCTTCAAAAAAATGCAATAACGTTTTATAGCTGAGATTAGTTAAAATCAAAACTCACTTATAAGGTAACCATGCGGTTTGAAATATTTTTCTATTATTTTCATTAACAACAACCTAATATAATTTGAAATGGTTATCGACGATTATTCGATAAACAAATCAATAGCCACCATCTGTACTATAATCGCACCAGAAGCCTTATTCTGCTAATTGATAACTGCGCGCGTTATGTTTGTATCTTCTCAAAACCGCATGTTTCGCGCGAAATGGTATTCTACTAGCGCAGTTTGCAAAACGCATGCGTTGTGTTTGTGTTCTGTTCGCAAACTCGTAACGCGCGCTCCATGTTCTCGTGGGCCGTGTGTTTTGCCGCAAACTTGCGGTTTTGAGAATTGTAGTTGTCAAATTCGGAGCATCGCATCGCCGAACTTCGAATATCACTTTTCTACATTACGTTGGAATATCGCTGTCTCTTTCTTTTCGTATGTCATATTTAAGTGAGAAAATAACTGTGAAAATCGTGACAGGTTGATTTACCTTGTAGGCGGCGCGCAAGACAAACCACTCCATAGACAATAACAAAACGCGTGTGTGAATAAGCTGAATACCGATTTTTGGAAACCGCACTCGAAACTTAGCGTCACGCCGCTGACAGCTCCTTTACGGAACGCTGCAGTTATAGAAGTCGGCCATCTTGGGAGGATAAGACAAACGAACCAATCACATGCTGCTGTCATAAATGTCTTAAAATTAAAATTAATAAATGTCATAAATTACAGGCCGTGATTGGCTGTTTGTCTTGGCCTTGGGTTGAAGGTTCTAGGTTCAGTGTCGCATCTGTCCGAAGGACGGTATATATTGGTAATCTGTGCTTAGCGTGTTATGTTTGACGGAAACATAACTAATACGGAATAGTTTGATATTGGACAAATAGCAGAATCGGGCTTCAGCCCATATAACCCGCTACCTAAAGGTCAGGTCAAATGCGAGCTGTTCCATGGGTCGGTATCCATGTAAAACTGGTGGTTACCTTTCCCTAATAGGTAGCAGGTTTAAAGTCCGTCTGGGTTGATACCATCGCATTGGATGATCATATGGTCAAAGCAGCAATAAAAAATGGTCCGTGTTTTCCGTCTAGTTCAATTTAGCCGTGCTCATAAAGGGAAGGCCCTCGCATGGCACCTTATTATTTCGAGAATTTGGTTTGACGGGCTTATTTTATCCGTGACTACTAACATAAAAAAAATACATTCAGGCAGACTGCTGAAATTCACTTAAAATAAAATGAGGCGAAAACAATTAGATAATATCCACGCCATTGAAATTCCAAGACCAACTTGAGAGCGTTCCGAAAATCCATCTGTGGCGACCTAGCGCCCTCTACAAAGAGCTGCTAGTGTCACATGCCAACAAATGCAACTGATGCGAAGAAGCATGCTAGCATGGCACTAGATGGCGCTACCCGCTAGAACGCCCAACATGTCAAAAACACAAGAAATCTATATCGCACTAACGAAATTTCCCAACGAAGTGACACATATACAACATTCAAATCACGACTAGGGGAAAGGAGCTGGGGGCAGCCGTAGGTCTCAAGACCTGATCCAACTTTTCATCTCTCCACAAATCCAACACAAAGACCTTCTGTGTGTTAACCGGATTGGTATACGTTTTAAACTCTGATACTTCTGATGTTTAGGACTTTCAATTTAATAGATTGGAAGTCACTAGTTTTGTCGCATTCTTATTCGCAATGGGCAGCCTGTTAAGGCGAGACACCGTAAGACTTTGGAATCGGGATTAGCCGTGCAAATTGGAGATCAATACTCGTTCTTAATGCGACACTGCGACTATACGAGCGCTGTACTGGCTGTACTAAGACTTGTATAGTGGGTTGACACGCATAGCCTCTCAAGACAATCGGGGCTACCCTAAAAATTACACGTTAGAGTCACGTTAGCTCATAAAGGGAAGGTCCTGGCATGGCACCTAATTCCTTCGGAAATGGGGTGTATTGGGCTAACATCATAATGGTAGTTATGTGGTATTATACATCAATGTCAGGTCGCATAAAAAAAACCCTTTGGGTACGGAACCCTAAAAACACACACAAATGATCATGTGATAACCCACAGAACAATTAGGAGGTAATAATTGTGAAGTGGGCGGAACTCGCGCACCGGTCTTTAGCGGGGACCCGCTGACTTCATACGCGCATGATTCACTCCTCTGCGGCGTTCCTGTTCATTAACTTATCCGTGATACAATCTAATATTTAAAAGGAATAATTCCGTACTGTGCCATAATAACGTACAAACATGACAGCCGGGTGCACAATCTTCATAATGGAGGAGTTTCGTATTACCGGTAAGTTTCATTTACATGTATAGCGATAAAACTTACGACAATTGCATTACGGAACAATATGGCGTCGCGGTGTCGTTTTGCTCGCCGGGACATGTCTCGCTACTTTGTTAGTGACCACGTGCGTATGAGGCGCTCGGCCGTGTTCGAAAGCAACGTAACATTTGATTGCAAACAGTATTGTAATTCCAACATAGAACCATTACGTTAAGGTTCATATTAACTAAACAAATGTGGATTTGTTGTTTGGTTATTGATTAAGAAGGGATAGCCAATCGCGACTGTTATACATTCGCGGAGCAAAAAGGTAAAACGGTAACAAACGGTCCTGGAACAAATTCACAAACGTTTCACTTCCTGCCTCCTCAATTCCGTGTGATAACCTCTGTCTGCCTACCGCTCCACATAGCCCTGGAATCGTGTGTGTCCCAGTTTCTAGAGCGCCCATGACAGCATGCGGACTGCAGCAATATCAGTATGCGAGGCACCCGGGACGTCGTCTCATTGTTTAGGGAACACGAGACAAGACTACTGCCATTCGTTCACTCTTTATATCCACTTTAAATTCAATGTTTCGAAGTCGTGCCGCTGCGATTGTATGTTAAATTTCTGCGAATTAGAAACGCAATCGCTCCTTGCAAAAGCTCAAGAAATGCGAACGCATAGTGGGTTGACACTGAATGAGTTGTTTTCTTGAATAAAATAATCTATACATAGTATTGTCATACCACCACGAAGTAATTATTAGTAATATCTTTCATACCACGACGCCTCGGAAGGCAGCGGAAATCGAAGATTTGAACATTTTAAGATATTCATTCTTTGTCCATTGGCCAAGGCACAACTTTGCATGGCGACTGCGGTTAAACTAGCGAAATCGTATTCCAGGCCCTAACGGTTCCCAACCCTTAACAATTGACATTAATAAAAAAAACTACTCGAGAAAGCTTTATTCTTTGTTCGTATGATTTTATTTTTTGTAAATATCTATCGGTAAAAAAATCTAAAAAAAGACATCTATTTCTAATATTTTAAGCCCATATTTTATTATATATTATATTATATATATATATATATATATATTACCAAATTTAAAACACGTGAAAAACGTTGGAAAATGTTTGTCTTTTTACCTTAATTTTTTTTTATTTTAACTGAAAAATATAGATATTTACACAAAAATTAAAACATGCGGACATAGAATGAAGCTGCGCAGACTGCTGGGCACGAGCGCGGCGGATGCCTCCTTGACAACGGGCTGGATGATTAGCTCGAAACGTCGGAGAATGTCTCTTCCTGCCCCGTGAAAAGCCGTAACATTTTTCAAACATGTCTAACGACCGCGGTAACCTCAAAAAAAACTCTTTCTGAGACTTCCCTAAAGCTTTATGAAGCATCTGGCTGGCCGGCGTGGATTTCGCATCCTCGTTAAGGTGGCCCATCCCGCTCATCTCCCCATACAAAAGGGGAAAGAAGATCACGCCCATCTTTCTTGTCAGAGATCCTAAATTTTGCTCAAAATAGCTTTATTTGATCGAACTAGATGTCTGATGACCATTGGCATTGTAAAACTGTGTTTGGTTTCTAAGTTATAAGGTCAGAAAGTTCGCATTTTTCGCGCGTTTTATACAATAACTTTGGAGGTGGATTACGCAATGATAAAGTAAGAACATCTTAAAAAGAATAGTCATCAGACATAGCTTATTTATTCAACATTTATAATCTATTTTGTTTTTGTTAGATTTTTTACAACAGCGGTCGTGGATTACTTTTAGCTATAAGTCGTTTTTAAATTAAAATTTTCGTAAATCTTACCAAATCATACACTATGTACATTGTCTTTTTTGTGGACATGTTGCATCTTCCTCATCACGGAGCCTGTCTTATTCTTTGAAACAGAGAAGGTCCCAGAGCGCAACAGCACGGTTTTGTACCGTGCCCGTGAATGAGTTAGGCCCGCCGGGTTGGGCCACCTTAAGTCCGAAAGCCCATTGCCGTCGTAGGGAACCTCTTATGTGAGGGCCTGGCATACGCCAAATGCCGCGGCTAACAAAACAATCCTACCCTAGCTACTACATATTACTTCACCTGATTATGGTAACCTTGACCGCGATTAGCCGTAGGTGCATAATTAAACACTGCACGTACAATTAGCCAACCGCTACGATTGTTCGTACAGTTGTCACGTCGTCTATTAACCTATAATTGCACTGTTAACAGCCTTCCAGGATGTTTATGACGGGCGCGTGCGATGACTTTCTATTGGCAATACCTACTTAGATTCGGTCGTTTCGGACTGTTTTCAACTTTAAAGACACTATTTCAATACTGTTTAATTAGCCGATTTGGCTGCTGTTATGTGTGTGGATTTGTTGTTTGGTTATCGATTAAGAAGGGATAGCCAATTGCGACTGTTATACATTCGCGGAGCAAAAAGGTCATAAGTAAAACGGTAACAACGGTCCTGGGACAAATTTACAAACGTTTCACTTCCTGCCTCCTCAATATTCCGTGGTATTAGCCATCCATGTCCAGTTACATCAAAAAAGAAGGGAAGTAATGTATTAACGGGATTGGAACCAGTAACATCTGGCATAGGGAGCAAATCACTACGCCCTTGCGATACGAGCCGCTCAGGTAATTTAATATATCTGCCTTCGCAGATATCTTCACCACAACAACATGCCATTTCATTAGGCGCGCCCAACGATGGATTGCGACAATATTTCCAAACAACAAACAACATCCCGACATTTGTCTGAGGTGAGTTCTTTTGCGGACATACTGAACTTATCTAAATCGTCTGTAAAATGCCAGATTTTGTATAGAAGGTGGTGCCATTTTTTATTAGCGCAGCCATTAACCAAACTTAGTTATGTTTGTTAAGAATAATGTTACAAACAAAATTTGTTACAACATGTTTCTGCTTAAACGCAGTTAAAGTTAAGTTATAAGGATCACAAGTTCAATAAATCATTACGAAAAATCAATTATTTATTTATTTATGTATTTATTAATATGGCTCACATACAGGACAAATCCATATTACACAAACATAAACACATTAACCGTATTATAAACGAACGAATCATCCTACAGGTAGTGGGCACAGCGTGTACAGTTATAGGTAGTCAGCTAAGGAAGTATGTGTCTACGATTCAACAATATGTTTAAAAGAAAATAGTGAAGCTAAGGAAACTGAACAATGTAGCGTAAAATTTGTAAATGCAAAAGTAGTTATAACTTCTAACCCTTATAATTTGATTCGGACTGAGTTCAGGCATAAACATGTCATGACAAGTTTTGTTTGTAACAATATTCTCAACCAAAATGACTAAGTTCGGTCGAAGGCCGCGCAAATAAAAAAAACTCGATGAATAAGGCACCAATTTCAGGCAAGGTCCATGCGAAGGACCTTTCCCGCTTCTGTCAAGTCGCCTTTCTCTATTTAGACCTGTCGGAGCGGACCAAATTGGCATGATAAGTTATGATAATTCTAAAGTCGCTGATTTTTTTACAGGCGATCTTTGTGACGTTAACTTGGTTGACGTAAATGAAATTAAATGAAAAAGATGTAGTTTCCTTATAGAAGGCTGGGTGCAAAAGATTAGAAAATTCTGACCGGTGCGTTTGGAATTATTTAGGGTATTTTCAATAATTCGATCTAAAAGATTGAATAAAATGTTTAAGTCAAATGATATGATTGTATATTGCTTAAAACTTTATTTCCATGTCATAAGAAAAAGTTTAGAAAAATTGCGTTTTGGGAACATAGCAAAACAAAAAAGCGCTCATTATAATTACAATGAAATATTTAAGTCTCTAAATGATAGTTTTCTATATTAGGAATGAACATTAGAACCTGCTATAAAAAGTTTAGAAATCTATGTAGTTGGCTTTCAAAGTTATTTATGTTATTAAGTTTAATTCAACCAATAAAATATTTAAATTATTAGAGTCGGCGGCAACATGACCATATCGAAACACTCTATCAGCATACAAAGGATTAGAAATATTCACAGAAATCGGAAGATTTCTGTGGAAATATTCATATTGTGCATTTAAGTCAAATAAGAATTAAATTCGTTCTACGCACTACGCACGTATGTATCAAGTGGCGCGGAACGAGGTTGCGCCCCGCGCGTTGTGCGAGTACAGCGATTTTTTTTTATGTGACTGGACATGGATGGCTAATACCACAAGTTCTGTCATGGTATTAGCCCAACACACCACATGGGAACTAGGTGCCATGCCAGGACCTTCCTTATATTGCACGGCTACATTGAACTGGATGGAAAACACGGACAATTTTCATTGCCGCTTCGACCATCGTTCATCCAATGCGATGGTACCAACCCGGGCGGTATAAACCCTACCACCTAGTAAGTAAGGAAGGGGACCTACAGCTTAACGTGGAATCCGAACCACGGCCAGCCTCTCTCAACGGTCGAATGGTCACCCATCCAAGACCAGACCGGACCCAGCGTTGCTTAACTTCGGAGAGCGATCGCCGAAGTGTCGCGCCACTGGGCCACTGAGCCTGACTTCTATTTCGGTCTAATTGTCTCTATCTGCATGATATTTATTTATTTATTTATTTATTTATTTATTTATTTATTCATGTAACAATATACCTAACATTACAGCGTAATAGCCAAGGCGTTAGGCAATTTATAAGTACAGTACACACCTTATTTAAAAACTATGCAACTTCAAAGTAAACAGTAACTGCCTTCTGGAACTCGGCCAGAGTGCAAGCATATATGTCTATTTTGTCAGATATATCATTTAGAGCTGTAAGCGCACGTGTGAGCGGCGCGTGACGCAGCATGTTGGTCCGCGAGGAGGGCAGCGCGAAGTGAGGGTGAGAGCGCGCGCGACTGTAATTGTCTGGGGCGAACAGATTAACACTCTCTAGCACTGAAAAATTTTGCGCGTGTCCTATTACTAATTTAAACACATATTTTGTTAACGCAACATTTCGGCGTACTTCTAGTAACTGGTATCCCACCATTCCTAGAATAAATTTTGTTGGATATGTGTTCGGATAAATCGGATAAAAACCATAATTCTTTTTATAAAGGAACCTCAAACACTTTTTTTGCACTCTTTCAAGCATGGCAGTATATTTAGCCTCATGAGGGTTCCATATCATTCCGTTGGATTCTAGCTTGCTTCTCACAAATGTGTTTTACAGGATCTTTACTGCATCTGTACTGCGCAAATGGTATGCTTGTCTCAATACAAAACCCAGGGTCCGAAAGGAGCTTTTGCATAGTTTTTCGATGTGATCATGAAAAGACAATTTGGTGTCCATGATAACACCTAAGTCTTTCTGACTTGTCACTCTCGAAAGCAAGACATCACCAAGTCGATATTGGTATTGAATAGGCTCTCTGGAGCGACTCAATGTCAATATAGCGCACTTGTTAGTGTTGAAATAAAGCCTGTTTTGGTCACTCCAAACATGTGCATTATCGATATCTCGCTGTAGCAGGTCGCAGTCAGATTATTTTTTGATCACCTGTATTATCTTAAAGTCATCTGCGAAAAGCAAGCAGAAGGCGTGAACTTTATCAACCAAATCATTTATAAAAATAATAAATTCGAGTGGGCTCAAATTACTACCCTGAGTCACACCAGAATTAGTGCAATATTCGAACGATTTGTAACCCTCATATACTACATATTGCCTCCTATTGCGTAAGTACGACGCGAAAAAATCTAGCAACTTGGGTGCGAAACCAGCCAATGCGAACTTTTGCAAAAGTAAATCGTTGTCAACGCTATCGAAGGCCTTCCGAAAGTCAAAGTACGCCACGTCTACCTGGTGGCCGGTGTCCAGCGCGGGAGTAACCTTGTTCATGAAAGCCATGAGATTTGTTTCAGTAGATCTCCCGAGCCGGAAGCCATGTTGCGCGTCGGTAATCCGACTCTCGACCTGCCGGGTTATGTAGCGTTGCAGAATCCATTCGATTACCTTTGCAAAAACTGATGGTACCGCAATTGGCCTATAGTCAGTTACGTTTTTCGCTGATCTTACCTTCGGTATAGGCACAACTCTTGACAATTTCCACTTATCTGGGTAAAAAGATAATCGTAGGCTGTTATTAAAAATATGCATCAATGGACCAAGAAGAACCGCTCGACAATCTTTAACTAGGTATGGTGGGATACCGTCGGGGCCAGCGCAGAGCAGAGCTCTTAGGGCGCAGAGCAGAGAGAGCAGCGCGTACGTCATCTGACGTCACTCGCTCGATTGCGACCCGCTCGGCTCCTCCCGGATCCCCCGCTGCGGCCGCTGTCACCTCCGATTCCCGCGCATCTAGTCGCGGCGGTACGTCTGAATATACCGACCTGAAAAAATCTGCAAAGGCGTCTGCTGACTGTTGGATAGGTATAGGTATTTCATCGCGTATTATTTGCTTGGGACCATGTCTGCTTGATTTTTTATCCTTTACGTACGCCCAGAACGCAGACGGGTCGCGTCTCAAATCATTTTCCATTTTAGAACGATAATTCTGCTCGTCTGTGCTTATGTTTTCTTTTACAAGAGTTCGGTAGTAATTGAACAATTGATATGTCGAGGCTACATATGTTATGTATATGAATACACAGATGCACCAACTATGATTCAGCCTGTGGGTCAGTTTATGTGGTGCGGATTTACTGTTTTTGGGGTTACGTACCCAAAGGGTGCCAACGGAACTTATTCCTCTGTTGTGGTGTGGCATTGAAGTGGTTCGAGAACTATTTGAGCGCCAGGTCCCAAAAAATCAAAGGAGATGGGATCTACTCTGAAGCCCTATCTATAAACTATGGAGTTCCCCAGGGTAGTATTTTGGGGCCAATACTATTTTTGATATATATTAACGGCCTGTGCAGCACAAAACTGAGTAATGGAAAAATAGTCACTTTTGCAGATGATACGGTTTTGTTATTTAGAGGGAACGATTGGGATGAAGTTTTTAAATCTGCACAGTTTGGCCTTAATAAAACTCTACAGTGGTTAAATAATAACATACTCACATTAAATAGCGCAAAAACTAAATATATTACGTTCTCCATTACGCAACGCAGTCAGCCAAAAAAACCTTACAATCTTCTCGTACATACTTCTTCATGCATAGAACTTTCGTCTCACACTGTTTCAAACAAATGTAGCTGCGTGACATTGGAGCGTGCAACAACTATACGATACTTGGGTGTAATCATCGATGAATGTTTAACTTGGAGGCCGCACACTGAGATACTCGCTGCTCGAGTTCGAAAACTTATTTACTTTTTCAGGCAGTTGCGCGAGATCGTTGACCCAGCTCTTGCAAGATCTGTGTACTTCGCTCTTTGTCATTCCCTTATTACATATGGCATCTTGGGTTGGGGAGGAGCAGCGGAGTCCATACTCAATCCTGTATCGAGAGCTCAAAAGGCTGTATTGAGGGTGTTACACAACAAGCCCTTTAGGCACTCGTCTGACCTTCTCTTTAGAGAGTACAAATTATTGGATGTCAGGCAAACTTATATGACGAAACTAGTGGATTATTACCGAACACACACACATCTTCAGATACATGCCACTCACACTTATACCACGAGACACAGACAGAATTTAAACTTGTGCACAACACCAACAAACACTGCTTTTGGGCAAAGATTTCATTCATTTTTGGGGCCGAGGTTATTTAACAATATTACAGATATAATAAAACCTAGTTTAAATTTAAATAAAAAAGCATTTAAAAATAATCTTCAGAAGTATTTCATAGAATTAGGTCGATTGGAATGTGAAAAATTATTAACAAACATTTTAATTTAGATACATTTTATGTAGTGCTTGTATGTGTGTAATATGTTAAGTCATTAATATCACTTTATTACTTATTAATAAAGTACTTAAGAGTATCGATCATAAGTAATTAAAAGAACCTGCGTTAAAAAAACCTAGCCATTGCAATACAGGCTAAGCCTAGTGCGACGGTTAAGAAACGAATTTTAGATCGCTAAGAATTGTAATTAAAGGTGTACTTACTCTTTTTCTTATAATTGTTCGTCCGTCATATTATGCAAGAATGTGTAATCATCTTTCACTTAGCAGCACCATTAATCAGGCAAAACCACAAAGGATAATCGAGAAATTCTCTCAAGGGATACATCTCGCATTGCTTGATAGATAGTGCGTTGTTTTAATTTGGAATTTCCCCAGGTATTCTTTTGGACGAACTTAACAATAAGAGCAAGACAGAATTAATAAAATTCAACTGGGTTGGGCTGCCTTCGCAAAGCTTAACATCGCTCTGAGGCCTGACCTTCCGCAAAATTAAAAGACCGGAATATATGACCAGTGCGTCCTCCCGGTTATGACGTACGGGTGTGAAACGTGGACTCTGACGGTCTCCGTTGGTTAGTCCATTGGTTGAAAGTTGCCCAGCGAGCAATGGAGCGGGCCATGCTGGGAATATCGCTACGGGATATGGTGCGTAACGAGGCAATCCGCCGGCGTACCAAAGTAGTCGATATTGGACACGTCAGCCGAAGAGACGACGACCGTTGGAGTAACCGTGTCCTACACTGGCGGCCGCGTACAGGAAAACGGAGTGTGGGAAGAGCACCAAGGTGACATCGAGTGCATCGGCAAGTGGTTCCGTACCGCTGAGGGCCGGGAGGAATGGAGAAAAATTGGAGAGACGTATGTCCAGCAGTGGACGCAAACACGCTGACTGACTGACTGACAGATGAATTCTATTAAGTTTTCCAATATAAATAATCATCATTACTGCAGTCATTTTGGTCCATAAGAACTAATTATTATTCCAGTTTAAGGTTTCCCAAACATTTGCTAATGTTGACTACGTTTACACTTTTTTTAGTCACAAAAGCTGCCTTAACAATATGCGATTCAATCAATGCAGAAACCATAGACATGGATTACACTCAAAATACTTAATTGATCAGTTCTGGCCTAATGCGAAAAACGTCGATGACGTTGTACATAGGGTATAAATTATAACAATATGATCCACGAAATAACAAAATTAATACACCAAATAATAGATGAAACTCCATAATTAGGAACTACTGAATTTAAGTCGAACACAAAATACTAAAAATTACTGTGCTAAAGCGTTAGTCCGCTAATAATTGATAACACAAAATGGTGTCTGATTCTCATAGGGCTAACGCTTGAAAGTGGAGTTATCTATTAGCGGACTTACGCTTCTGGCCATAGAGTATCAGCAACTGTATCGAATACTGTTTTTCGAAAACGTTATTGATCACAGTTTGTCATAAACTTTGCCATGAACAGTTGCCAGAATTATTTTAGTGCACGCCAGTGTTATTACATACTAGCTGAGGTACCCGGCTCCGCTCGGGTCAATGACGTTTTGGACTGATGGCGGGCTGGTCCAAAAGGCTAATCTGTACTACTTTACGAACAGATTAGACAATTGAACCGATGTGGCATGATTAAATAAGAAAAGACCCAAATATTGCCATTCATTAATTCAGTGTAAGGAATGTACATGAATATATTGCAAAACATTGGGGCCAATTACATCCAAGTTATTTAAAAGCATTTGCCGCCACGACGATCCTGCACTGTCACTACTACATTGCCATGGATGGAAAACACGGACATTTTTCGACCATCTTTCATTCAGCGCGATGGTACCACCTAGTTAGTAAGAAAGGAGACCAAAATTTTTATTACATATTCTTTGACAGTGGTGTCCCAATACGTGTATGAACTGCAGGATGTCGCGAGCCATATTGACTAGTCGATGCAAATTGTAGTAAGATGTATTAAATGTAAAGCTATATTTTGTTAATTAATTATATTATTATATGTAAAGGGTGATATGAACGTGTAATGACTACAGGATGCTGCGAAATGTACTGACTGTAGTGTGTCGCGAGCCAATAAAACGAACTGCGTAAAAGTTTAGGTTTTATACTGCGGCCGCCGTGAAGCTACTATATGGAGAGACGGCGGTGGGGCTGTCTATGTCAAGCATAATACCACATCGAAATGAAGTTTACACCTGGATTCGGCATCACAACATCGTGTTCTAACCCTAAAAGTTGTCAGATTTTAATTTAAAAAAATATCACTTGAGAAAGCTTCATTCTACTTAATATTCTTGTATATATCTGTATTTTTCAGTGAACAATTCGAAATGAGTGTAAAAAAGACAACTTGTTTATTAATCAATATATTATAATGCAAAATTTAAAAAAAAACCTAATAAAACATTAAGAGCATGTAAACATGATACTATGGAGATTACCGGGCTCCTTGACAACGGGCTGAGCGATCAGCTCGAAACGTCGGAGAATGCCTCCTCCCGCCGCGTGAAAAGCCGTAACATTTTTCAAATAAGCATGTATACAGTTATCGCCCGTAACATGAGGAATTGATAGGGTAACGACAAAGATAATACTAATAATTTGGTGCACACGGAACGCGTGGCGAGTCCATTGCCGTGTACCAAATTGCTGGCGGCTGATGTAGTGGGTTACATCACGATGTTTTCCCTCACTGTAATCATTTGTATTGAATAATTCACTAATGCAATTCTAACGGGTATCAAACGAATACATCGAATAGCGTATCCCGAACATCGAAATCCTAAAAACACACTGTTTCTTTTAGTTATTCGAATTTCTTCACGCAGATTCTACAGATAATAAATCAACTCTTCAGCAAGTTGCTACCTCCAGAGCACTTGCCTACAGAGTTATTTCGTCCTGCTTTTATTGCTTGAGCTGGCTAGGTGACGCGATATAAAAACGCCGTGAGAAATAATGTACAAGGTGTATCAAAAAAGTTTTCTCTACTATATCATAATAATAATAATATTTATTACTTCCATACACAAAGATACGCAGGGCGGACTTATTGCCTAAAGTAAATATCTTCCAATTACTGCTATCTTCCTAAGTCCGACGCGGTATATATAATATATGTCTAATAATGATCCACACTACTCACCCTCCAGGTAATTTAGCTCGTTGGTAAGTAACCTATAAATAATGAGAAAAATAAAGCTTTACGTTGATATATACCATATCAAAATCTGTTAAGTTCTTTTCAAGTTATAGGCGGACAAAGATTTTATATGATTTAGGGCCTTTTTCACCCACTGCTGATTAGCTTAATCGCCCCATATTAAGGGCCTTTCTTGGCAGCTTGCAATCAATACCAGTACAATATAATCAGCACTTTAGTAATAGAGGGCTGTGTCGAAAAATTAAAGTCATACAAAAAACATGATTTTTGTATGAACTCTGGATTGGGCGGTTTTTTAAACTTCTTAATTTACATTCCTACTGCAATGTCCTCGGCAATGTCTAACCGCACATCGAAAAAAAATCGGATAAGGTCGGCCCGTAAGCACCTGAAAATTTCGCCTCCCATGCAAACGTAGTTTACTAATCATTTGAGAACCACTGTTCCAAATTACTTGATATTTGGTATCTAATATTAGGATACAAATATCTATGTCTGCATGTCTTTGTTTTTACGGTAAATGTTTTCTGGGTCAAACCACAGATAAAACAAAATTCGTATGAAGATTTTCTTTTTGCTTTCATTTCATTCGGTTTGGATTTAAAAAAAAAACAAAAGCATGCAGACACAGATATTTGTTACCTGATATTAGATATTAAATATCAATTTAATTGGAATAGCGGTTTCCAAATGATTAGTAAACTACCTTTAGGGGAGCATAGCTTACGGGCCGTTCTTAAGGCATTAAATATTTTCTGCCAACCTTACAATGCAACGCAATACATACTTTTCAAGGCAAGAGCGTAATTATTTTCTTCAGCAGCTTTACGAAACATTAACCGGGCTTCATTTTGTAGTTAAGGACGGCTGCAACACGAAGCCAGCGTTTATTGCAGTTATTTTGTCGAGGGGCGCCAATCTAGATCAATCTTTAACTTACCCGGGTCGAGATCCGAGGACGAATAGATTAAAAGTGAATTTTATTGCGTCTAGACTTACATTCTGGGAACAGCTAGAATTAAGGATTGCGAAGGCTTACAGTGAGGTGCCCGTGCGGTAATTACCATAAGGATGGTGGCCCTAAATGCAATAGACAAGACACAGAAATGTCTAAGCAGTAGCTGATAAGGTTGGTAAATTATGTGTCTGGGTTTGTGAGTTGAACCTAGGACATGGACCTCTTTATTCCTAATCGAAAGTTTATCGATAGTGCACGTAATTCACGATACTATGAACTGCAGAATTCGAATTAATATGGTGATTCGAAATATAAATGTAGATGGTGAGTTTCAGTTTCAGTTTCTTTATTTCCTCCATTAGATGTAAATTACACACTCGGATTCGTCATTTTTTTTCCTGTCGGTTCGATTACTTCTGGCGAAGAAGAGCCGACAAGAAACTTCGTCAGGTTGGTCATTGCATTATTATTTTTTCCAGTGATACTTACAAACTAGTTTACAGTGATTGATTGATTACTACTGCTCACAAAGAACATTATTATAATAACATTATATACATTGGTGAGGAGCAAACTCTTGACTACTATAATGACATCTTATTCTAAATTAATAGGAATTATGATCAAAATTATTCAGGTGTAAAAAGCCATCGTCATTTTTGATACAAGGTAATATCAAATTAAATATAAGTTAGTAAATAAACAAATTCATACTACAATGTAGTACCCATGTCAGAGAAAATAATAATAATAGAAAATAATAATAATAATAATAAAAAATAAAAAAAACACGATACAGAATTATATCGATTGTCAAGTTGTTAGCTTAAATAAATAAATAAAAAAAAATTAATAAATTGGTAGTACCGTGTTAGGTACCCGGTCAAGTATGTAGTCATGAGCTTTAATTTAAACAAGTTTTCTATCTAATAAGGCTTCCTGGATAGTGTAGTAGCTTTTTTTTATTAATACTGATTTCAACTTGCTCTTAAAACATTTATCTCCTAATTTCCTAATCTCCTCTGGAATTTTGTTGTATAACCTAATACTATTGCATATAAAACTTTTTGAAAATTTTGATGACCTATGCTTAACATTTTGTAAATCAGTTTTATGTCTAGTATCGTAGTCATGTACATCAGCATTTAAGGTATTATGGTGCTTATATTTCCTAGCATGGCAGAGATTTTGATACACATATGCGCTAGGTAGGGTCATAATTCCTATTTCGCTGAATACATTCCTACAAGAATCTATAGCTTTCATGGTAAGAATACAACGCAAGGCTCTTTTTTGCAAGACAAATATTCTATTTGCTTCTGCTGCATTTCCCCAAAACATTAGTCCATACAACATGAGACTATCGAAGTAAGCAAAGTAGACAGTTTTTGCAGCTTGTGTGCCACAGAGTTCCTTGATTAATTTAATGGCATAACAGGCTGAGCTCAGTTTACCAGCAAGACTGTCTTTGTGGGGTTTCCAGCAGAATCTATTGACAATTATTAATCCCAGAAAAGTTAATTCATTAGCCATGTTTAACGATAATTCCTCTACAGTATTGGTTACGTCTTCATTATTTTTACGCCTATGTGCCCCAAGAACAAAATGCATTACATTCGTTTTATTAGTATTTAACAATAGATTATTGTGTTCAAACCATGATGTGAGCGACTTAATTACTGACAAGAAAACCTCCCGTAGTTTAATTATATTTTTTGTTTTTCAAAACTACTGAGATGTCATCTGCAAACATAACCAGTTCTATGTCTTGCCCGATTGAACCGGAAATGTCATTCACATAAATCAGAAAGAATAATGGACCAAGGATAAAGCCTTGCGGTACTCCTATTGTAACAGGGTCAACGTCCAATTTTATACCACTGACCTCACATATTTGTTTTCTGTTTTCTAGGTATGTTTCACATAAACGTAGCTCTTTTTCTCTTACTCCATAATACTCTAATTTTAATAACAATATATCATGTCTTACACAGTCAAATGCCCTTGATAAGTCACAGAAAATGCCATATGTGTGCTGAGAATCATCCAAAGATGTTAATAAAGTTTTTATCATAGATGCAATGGCATCTCCTGTTGACTTACCTTTGCGAAATCCAAATTGTCTGAAATTTAGTAGATCGTGTTTAGTGAAGAAGTGAGTCAAACGTTTTTCCATAACTTTTTCAAAAACCTTGCTGAAAACTGGTAGTAAGGAGACCGGACGGTAATTCTCAACATTATTGTGACATCCTTTTTTATATAATGGTATGACCTTTGCTATTTTGAGGGAATCGGGAAATGTGCCATTTTCTAGACATTGATTTATAACTTGTTTTAGAGGATTTATGACACCTGTTAATGACTTTAGTAACTTGGGGGAAATATTCCAAAGATCTTGAGAACGTTTAGACTTAAGGTCTCTAAGAATGTTTTTAACTTCTAAGTATGTGACAGGACCGAAAGTAACTGATGCAGTGCTACGTGCTGTATAATCCTGCAGGTGATTTAATGCTAACTGTGTGTTGGAGTCAATTTTATTTGTTGAGGTTTTAGCCACTGAAGTAAAGTATTTATTGAAGTAATTTGCAATCTTACAACCATCAGATACAATGTCTGCCCCAATTTTTAATTTGAGTTGAGTATTTTCAATAATAGGTGCTTTGCCCGGTTCTTCTTTGATTATACTCCAGGCCATTTTAATCTTGTTGTCGGAATTTAGTATTCTGTCCCTTAAAAACAACTGTTTTGCCCTAATTGTGACCTTTTTAAAAACTTTGCTGTAGAGAGATACATATGACTTAAGGTCTGTACTTTTGTTTAACTTCAATAAATCATACAATAGAAATAATTTTTCCTTTGAAACCATGATACCACGTGTAGCCCACTCTGCAAACTTTTTTTTGTTCGATATTTTTATGCGCTTTAGTGGCATATGCATATTTACATAGTTCATGAAGGTATTAAAAAACTGTTTAAAGGAGATTTTTTCTGAAACCTTACCAAATTCAGTATTCAAGTCCATATTTAAGGATTCAATTCTATGCTTATTTACTGTTCTTGTCACTTTGAATGAATGTGTGACATTCATTTTGCATTAATTTTTTACAGTTATCAACTGGGCATAATGGTCTGACTGTATACCTGTAAATACCTTTGATCCATGGACTTGACTATCAGTAAAAATATTATCTATACACGATGCACAAGTGTTAGTCACCCTCGTGAACTCAAATATTGTTTGTTGAAGCAAAAAACTATCGAATAAATCCGAAAATTCATGTTTTCCCCCTGTATCTAATGAGAAATTTACGTTAAAGTCCCCACATACTATTATTGATTTGCTATTGATTTTATTAATTTTGTATAAACATTCGTCTAGTTTTTCTATAAAAAAGGATATGTTTCCTGAAGGAGACCTATATACACATAAAACAAAGAAGGAATTCATTTCTATGCAACTTATTTCAAATTGTGACGGCGGACATTGTTTGTTAGTGACACTTTTCCTGTCAAAGAGACAGCAACACTGACGCGACACTTTTGCTGTCAAAGGGACAGAGCTTCTGTCCTCCCGTCAATCTTGTGTTTGACTTTGAATTTTTAGGCAATGTTCAGATTATCCCACCGGGTAATCCTGTGCAGTTTGGAAATTTCGAAGCTCTGCTCGGGTGAATGTCTATAGTGAAATAAAGGCGTCGTGATCGAATTTAATTACATCAAATCGCAGGGCAAGCACGAAACGAACGTACTCTCAGTCCCGTCAAAGAATACTCAAATCTGAACAGTCATCCCATACGTCGGCACTTCGCTCCGTGCACTACTATGGGATGACAGAACGGACTGCGTTATTCTGTGGTGTATGTGAATTTTAAAATTGCGTGAAAAACCCGTGCGAATAATATATAGCGAAAGGAACATCGTTCCTACCGGGTGTCCAACGACACTTTTCTTGATTTTTATGCGAAAATTTGGAAATAATTCATTAAAGATTAAAAATATAGCTTACTATATTTTATCAATTTACATGTACGGACTCCCTAGACTATTCTGTGATCAGTGTATTTGCAAAACCGGCCAAGTGCGAGTCAGACTCGCACACGAAGGATTCCGCACCATCGAACAAAAAAATAATGCAAAAAATCACGTTTTTTGTATTTTTACCTTTAATTTAAATTATTTTATAATCTTACCTATTTGTTGTTATAGCGGCAAAATAAATACACAATCTGTGAACATTTCAGCTGTCTATCTGTAACGGTTACTGAGATACAGCCCTGTGACAGACGGACGGACGGACGGACGGACGGACGGACGGACGGACGGACGGACGGACGGACGGACGGACGGACGGACGGACGGACGTCGGACGGACAGCGGAGGCTTAGTAATAGGGTTCCGTTTTCACCCTTAGGGTACGGAACCCTAAAAACATTGCTCAATACACGGCGCCACATGGTGAAAATGTTTCGTCAAAGGCAATGTGAACCCGACCGCAAGATTTTAATCACGCATTTATTTTGAAGCATTCTTTCGGCAGTAATATAATATTTCATGGAGTGGAATGTACTAGGTGAGAAGTATCCGCAGTTGAAGTTTATGAAACCTGGCATGCATGACTAATACCACGAAACTACCGTTATAATATTAGCCCAATAAACCACATTCTTGAAGGAATTAGGTGCCATGTCAGGACCAGCGGCCTTATTGCCGAACAGCGATAGTCGCTGCCAGCGTCAGTGTCGCTGCTAAGGAGCCATCGCATACAAGAGTTTTCGGCTACCATCGACTTACCGATACCGACTACATAGACTATGTCGATGGCGGCTACAGATAAAAATTAATTGCGGTTGCCTATCTTTTATTCGCAGTAACGGTAGCCGCAAAATTTGGTATGCGATGTCTCGTTAGCAGCGACCCTGACGCTGGCAGCGACAGTCGCTGTTCGGCAATAAGGCCGCAGGAAACATTGAACTAGAAAGCAAGGACAATTTTTCTTTGCCGCTTCAACCAGAGTTTCAACCTATGCGGTGGTACCATCCCAGGCGGGCTTAATCCTACCACCTAATAGGGGTTCCTTACATGGGTTCTGATCCATCATACAGCTCGCATTCGTAACGAAATGCACTTATCCAACCCAGAAAGACAAAGAAAGTGGCGTATGATCGGGGCGAGGATTCGAACCCAGACCTCTCGCATGAAAGGTAAGTCCTCTAGTCCCTATACCACGAGCTGCTCGTGCAATAGCTATGTATGTCAGTCAGCCAGTCAGCGTGTTTGCTTCCTCTGCTGGACATACGTCTCTCCAATTTTCCTTCGGTACTCCCGGCTCTCCACCAACTGCTTTCCGCCGACGCACTTGATGTCGTCCCATCTGGCGGGTGGTCTTTCCACACTCCGTTTGCCTGTCCACGGCCGCCAGTGTAGGACATGGTAACTCCAACGGTCGTCGTCTCTTCGGCTGACGTGACCAGCCGTGCCATTTGAGCTTAGCCACCCGGTGTCCAATATCGACTATTCTGGTACGTATAATAGCTAATATTTAGCTACAATCTTTTTCCTGGGTAGAATAGAATAGAACAGAAAATAATTTATTCGATAGAGTACAAGTAACAAAGCCAAGAGAACTTATTTTTAACCGACTTCAAAAAAAGAGGAGGTTATCAATTCGTCTGTATGTTTTTTTTATGTTTGTTACCTCATAACTTTTGCCTGGGTGAACCGATTTTGATGATTATTTTTTTAAATGATAGCTAGTGCTCCCCAAGTGGTCCCATTTTAATTTGGTTAAGTTCTGACAATGATATCCATGAGAAAATCATATAAGTCTTAAATTTATATTAAGATGTGCGCGACAAATGGACGAATAACTCAATATAACGCCAACCGATTTCGGTGATTCTTTTTCACTGGAAAGGACGTGTTCAAATTAGTAAGTGTACTTCAGATTCACTAAAAATAAACAAATAAAAAAAAATTAACAAAAAAAATAACCGACTTCAAAGAAAAAGCACTAAAAAGTAAAAAATAATTTCCATTTTTGTAGTAACGATTTTTGTTATTTTTTGAGTCGTTGTCAGCTAAGGTAGCCAAGGTTCTCTTGATTGGCGCACCGCGTACCCGGCTGACGCCGACTTATGACTCAGCGATGGTTCGCACTTACGAGAGCTGCAGCAGTCTGGCGACGCTGGTTTTCGGTCCCAACCTGTGATGGGGATGTGTGAGAGTGTGTGAGGGTGTGTGCGCGTGTTGGGGTGTGTGTGTGTTAATGTTTAAGTGTCGGTAAGGTTGCCATGCAATAATCACAATCTTCTAGCAGATTTCAACAAATATCTCCTGTTTGTCTGATGTTTTCCCTTCTCAGAATGTGTTTGCGATTATTTTTACGGGGACATTACGTTTATGTTTACCGATACAGAGGACGGATATCAATTAACATTTAATCGCAGCTTTTTATTTCTCCCTAATCGAAAGCAATCATCGTTATATTCCATTAACTTTACGTACGGTCGCAAACTATACGGTTAATAAAACTCATCGATTCGAAGCAATATCGGATAGCAGTTCTGGAATACGTACAAGAAATGCTCGCTGTACTACTAGTATTATCTTTGGTTAGGTTAGGTTAGGTTAGGTTAGGTTAGGTTAGGTTATTATCTTTGGTACTACAATGCAACTTTAAGCAGAGATTTAAATTGATTTATGTAAATGTTTGACATACACGTATGAGGGACAGAGGGATATGTTCTTTGCCCTTCGGACTCCATGTAAAACTGTAGGGGCTAATCCCGCCCGGGTCGGTACTATCGCATTGTATGAAAGATGGTCGAAGGGGCAGTAAAATATTGTCCGGTCTTTCAGTCCAGCGGGGGCGACCTATAAAGCACGGTGTTATTCGGCCAAGTGAACTGAAATGTATCAGTTAGCATGGAAGGAAATGTAACTAAGCTTCCGATTCAATCACTCACTTGCCTGATCATCCAGGTAGTTAATGTACCATGGTAACCCCCAGTTAAATTTGAGCGGCTCGTAGCCCAGTGGCGCGGGGACTGGACAAGCGTACCAGAGGCCTGGGTTCAATTCCGACTTGCACCACTGTCTTTCTCTTTCCGAGTTTGATACGTGCGTTTCGTCACGAATGCGAGCTGCTCCATGGTTCGGAACCCATGTAAAACTGTAGGTCCCCTTCCCCTACTAGGTGGTAGGGTTTAAGACCGCTCGGGTTGGTACCATCGCATTGGATGAAAAGATGGTCGAAGCGGCAATGAAAAATTGTCCGTGTTTTCCATCCAATTCAATGTAGCCGCGCTTATAAAGGGAAGGTCCTGGCATGGCACCTAATTCCTTCGGGAATGTGGTGTATTGTGCTAATACCATAACGGTAGTTGTGTGGTATTAGCCATCCATGTCAGGTCGCATAAAAAAATAAAAAAAATGTAGTTGTGAAATACAAAGAAGGTTCTGGCATCATTTTTTTTATGTAACTGGACATGGATGGTTAATACCAAACTGACCGTGAGATAATTAGCCTAACACACCACATGAGAACTACGTGCGATTCGTGGCCTGGCGATACCTTCCTTATAATGCTCGGCTACTACTCCAGGAACTTTAGCCTTAAATCAGCACTTAGAAAAACATTAAGGTGGCCCAACCCGGCGGGCCTAACTCATATCGCGGGCACGGTACAAAACCGTGCTGTTGCGCTCTGGGACCTTCTCTGTTTCAAAGAATAAGACAAGCTCCGTGATGAGGAAGATGCAACATGTCCACAAAAAAAGACAATGTGCATAGTGTAGATTTGGTAAGATTTACGAAAATGTTAATTTCAAAACGACTTATAGCTAAAAGTAAACCACGACCGCTGTAGTCAAAAATTGAACAAAAACCAAATAGATTATAAATATTGATTAAACAAGCTATGTCTGATAACTAATCTTTTATAAGATGTTCTTACTTTATCATTGCGTAATCCACCTCCAAAGTTATTGAATAAAACGCGCGAAAAATTCGAACTTTCGGACCTTATAACTTAGAAACCAAACACAATTTTACAATGCCAATGGTCATCAGACATCTAGTTCGATCAAATAATGCTATTTTAAGCAAAATTTTGGATCTCTGACAAGAAATATGGGCGTGATTTTCTTTCCCCTTTTGTATGGGGAGATAAGCGGGATGGGCCACCTTAAATCCGAAATGCATTTTTTTTTTCCTCATAAACGTAGTATTTCATGTGGACGTGTGTACATTAAGTTTGCAACATTTTTGGGGGTCCGGAAGATAGAAATAAAATATGAAATATGTTTAAAAAATTATATCTCCTAAACAAATATTTAGAAATGTTATATAAAAATGTTAGATGTTAGCTAATTTTCGGTGTAATATTACTGTGAATTTGCATCAATTTCTTATTTACGGAACTGTGTAAATATATTTTTTTTGTACTATTTTCATAATATCTGCAAAGCAAATAATGAAAATTCTATTTTATTTTCTGAAATTGGAAACTGACCGAAACTCTACATTCTGTGAAATTTGTAAAATGTTGCAAATATTAGAAGCACATTTTTTTTCATTTATAATTTTTACATTCACACAAAAGCTAAACAAAAAATTCGAAATACGTATAAAATCGTTCGTTGTATAGTTTTTTAAGAATTTAATTTTCTTTTACATATTCTAGAAAGAAATATAGCAAAAGCAAGTTAGGTTCGCGGCATAGATTTTTTTTAGTAAAAATATTTTTTTAAATACATTTTCGTAATTACAAAATTGTTGCAAATTCACAGTTACATTACGCCTTAAAATACTTAATATATAATTTGTTTTAATACCGTTTCTAAATATTTGTTTAGGAGATATATATTTTTAATACATTTAAAAAAAAATTCTATCTTCCTGGCCCCGCTTAATGTTGCAAACTTAATGTAAGCATATGGACATGAAATTATATATTTCTGAGAAAAAAAAATCATTTCGGATTTCATGTGCTTCTCAAACCGTATCTATCCCGGTTTATACGTTAAATTGGATGGAAAACACGGGCAATTCTCATTACCGCTTCGACCATCGTTCATTCAATGCGATGGTACCAACCCGGGCGGGCTTAAACCCTAACACCTAGTAGGGGAATGGGACCCACAGTTTCACATGGATTCCTAACCATGGAGCAGCTCGCATTCGTGACGAAATGCACTTATTCAACTCAAAATGGAAGAGGAAGTGGTGCATGAATGGGGCGAGTATTTGAACCCAGACCTCTGGTATGCTAGGCATGTCCCCGCGCCACTAGGCTACGAGCCGCTCAAACGAAAACAGCTAAGTTACATTTCTTCCGACGGACGGAACAGCTTACTAGGAAGTCTGCGGATAATTGCCCGGGACAATTCCCTGCTACAAACTGGATCCAGACGTCGTCACAGCGCAAAAAAAAGTGCGCAGTGTGCCGGGAGTAACTCAGTGGACAGTAGCGGACACATTACAGTATGATAGGGCTTTATTTAAAACGACTGCCATTAAACTAGTGAAATCTTCATTCAGGCCCTAACGGTTCCCTACCCCTAAAAGTTGTCACATTTTAATAAATTGTTTTTAATCACTTGAATCAGTTAACCGTAGTACATAAGGATTATTAAAAAAAGAAACATACCGACGTAGATTTTGAGAATATATATTTTTTTCATCCAAAATTTCAAAAACCTAGAAAAACATTAAGGCTGAGATAAATAATCGTAACCGAAACTTTGAGCGGCTCGTAGCCTAGTGGCGCGGGGACTGGCCTAGCGTTCTAGAGGTCTGGGTTCAATTCCGACATGCACCACTGTCTTTCTCTTTCCGAGTTCGATAAGTGCATTTCGTCACGAATGCGAGCTGCTCCATGGTTCGGAATCCATGTAAAACTGTAGGCCACCTTCCCCTACTAGGTGGTAGGGTTTAAGCCCTCCTGGGTTGGTACCATCGCATTGGATGAAAAGATGGTCGAAGCGGCAATGAAAAAATGTTCGTGTTTTCCATCCAGTTCAATGTAGCCGTGTTCATAAAGGGAAGGTCCTGGCATGGCACCAAATTCCTTCGCGAATGTGGTGTATTGGGCTAATATCATAACGGTAGTTGTGTGGTATTAGCCATCCATGTCAGATTGCATAAAAAAAAAGGTTTTTTCAAAGACTCGAAATTTAAGAGAATACTCGTAAATGATTGCTGTAATTCTCTCGGGACGTTATGCACTTGTTTTTGAAGTACCATGATTGCTGAAATAATGTTCGATATTAGACTGAAATGGGCAATAAGTAGCGTATTCTCTTAGCTCTGTTTACTCCGAAAAAAAAATGGAAAATGCAATTTGACTCAATACTGCTACCATGTTTACATCCGAACTTCCACACGGTAAAACTTAAAAGTTTGACTTTTTCAATAGTGCACGAATTTCTCTGACCAAGTATTTAATAGAGAAAGTTTCTTAATCCCCCGCCGAGTGGGGCGATCGAACATGGCGTGATCGGAACCGCCTTTCGCGATTCCTTAATCATTTTGTGCGCGAACTTGTTCCATTGATTTTCGAACTTAATTGGAAATGCTTGCTTTTGTCTTCACTTGGTGTCTCGGGGTAAATAATGATGATACAAAAGGACAAGGAATGAATGGGGAAATGAATGGGCAAACTATTTCTGTCTTTAGTATGTTTCTGTTTGGTTTCGAAAATGTCTCGTCGTGTTGAATCTTTATCGGCCATGTTTGAGCGGGTGAAAATTTGCTTAAAAACTCCACCAGTTTGTGTTTTTTTTTATGTTAAACGCGGTTTATGGCGTCCGCGAGGCCCTCTTAAGGTCGGCCCGTAAGCATCTGAAAATTTCTCCTCCCATACAAACGTAGTTTACTAATGATTTGAAAACCACTGTTCCAACTTACTTGATATTTGGTATCTGATATTAGGCTACAAATATCTGTGTCTGCATGCCTTTGTTTTTTCGGTAAATGTATCCTGGGTCAAACCACATAGAAAACAAAATTCGCATGAAGATTTTCTTTTTGCATTCATTTCATTCGTTTTGGATTTTTCAAAAAAACAAAAGCGTGCAGACACAGATATTTGTTACCTGATATTAGATATTAAATATCAATTTAATTGGAATAGCGGTTTCCAAAAGATTAGTATGGGGAGCATAGATTACGGGCCGTTCATAAAGTGCCCGACGACGCCCATGGGATTCCGAAATTTCAGGGGGCTGCGAAAATCCAGGTGCTTCTTCACACCATGTATGAAAGACCCCAGGTTTTACTTTAGGGGGAACTAACTGGAAGGAAGTCATTCCACTGTTTACCTACCCTATAAATAAAGGGTTTGGAGGATCGTTCGGTTCTTATTTGTTTTATGTCGACTGTGAATTTGTGCATTTTCTCCCTGTTCCGCGGATGTAGAAAGGGGACAGAGGGACAGCGTTATGCAGCTACGACGAGCATTATCCATGGTAAAGACGATATTACGCAGAGAGAAACCCTACATCCCTTCGGAGTTGGAGGGTCTCCAAATTATGGGATATCTCGGAGTCTACTCCGCTTCCTTGTTATTAGTTTTTAGGGTTCCGACCCAAAGGGTGAAAACGGAACCCTATTACTAAGCCTCCGCTGTCCGTCCGTCCGTCCGTCCGTCCGTACGTCTGTCACAGGGCTGTATCTCATGAACCGTAATAGGTAGGCAGCTGAAATTTTCACAGAGTGTGTATTTATTTTGCCGCTATAACAACAAATAGGTAAAATAAAATAATAATAAAAATTAAAGGGGGGCTCCATACAAAAAACGTGATTTTTTGGTGTTGATGGTACGGAACCCTTGGTGTGCGAGTCCGACTGGCACTTGGGCGGTTTTTTAGTTTTTTAGACGAAATGTATTTAACTGTCAGCTAATTGATGGGGCAATAGGCGACGGTAACTTTACGTCAGACTAATTTGGGTGACTTTTAGTTATAAAATATACTTAATAACTAAACATTAATAACAGACAAGATTATATTACAGATGAAAGTTAAAATAAAAGCAATCCTTGGAATAAATACAGTTAGTTCATAGTTTAATATTAGAAGAAGATTAATTAAGAAAATATCCTTGAACTGACACTATATTGCAAATCAAATAAATACAGGCCAATCTGGCACGCGCACAAACTTCGATATTTTTTAAGGCCTGTGAAATTGAAATAAAATATTGGCACTGTTCGATCAAAAAATAAACGGAAAATTGTAAAGAACAAGACAAAACCAAATCTCGAAGGCGAAATTCATTAAAAATCACACGAGTTTGTCTCATGCTGCCATACATAACAAGCACCGGGAGAAGCTTACCTGCCTAAAATTACTATTCAATCAAGTGGTTACACACAAGAAAAGACATAATGAAAATGTATTATATTTATTTTAATGATATTTAACCTAAACTCACTAACCTAAACGGTATTATAGATGCACATTTAATATTTACAAAAGGAGATGCATATTTCTCCAATGCAGGAAACCCTGTCGACCGCCTCTTCAGAAATCTATGCGCGCATATTTTAAGGCTGTTCCGACCCATATAAAGTTGTTTGCACGCATAACGCAAAAAGTATTGCACTTTAAGCCACGAATTAATAATAAAAGTTTAATATAGTCATATTACTTGCAGCGAAAACAATTTCACAATTTCTGGATTATTGGTCTTGTTACAATTTATTTAAATACGATTTTTATTTGACAGCGCCATCTAACGGTGTAAAACTTCTAATCGGCAATTACAACGAAACCATTAAACCTGAAATTGTGAATATGTTTTCGTAGTTGCAGCGATGGCTATATTTAATATTTTTGACGAATTCGTGCCTTAAAGTGCAATACTTTTTGCTTTCTGTGTAAAAAAACAATTGTATGGGTCGGAACATCCTTAAGAGGATACAGAGGTGATCGTGTTCCATACAATGGCTCGTGCCTGATTCCTCAGTCATATTAATAATATTTTTTCTGATATTTTCTACATTAAATGAATCAATTGAGAATACGCCTGTACGTTTTGGTCCTTTTGATACATTAATTGATATCCGTAATATATGAATCTAAACATTTCTATGCAAATACAAAAAGGTGTACACTCGCATCATTGATACAAGTATGGTTATCAAAAAAAACCTCTCAGTGAATTGATTTTATTTGCTACATTTAAGATTAATATCTCTTAGGGCTGATTTTTCAATAGTACTATAACTATTTGACGGATTTATTTACGGTTCTGCTTATCCATCCGAAATGTCCATGTGTTTATTAGTAAAATAATATTCAGATAATTGTGATATAATATATATCCGGAAACGACTGTCTTTTGACCAACGTGAATTTGTGAAATCACTCCGATTAGTACTATCTGAGGATTGAAAAATCTGCCCTTAATTTCACTGAGGAAACAGGCACCATCCATTGTATGGAACTCGATCGCCTCATTATCCTCTTAATAAGTAACACGTTGGGCGACGCCGTGTGGTATGCAAATGTTCTAACTCGCATTTGCATGCGTTAAAATCTAGATATTGGGTCATGCCAGCGACATGCCGTTCCGATGCGTGTATGACTTATTCATGCCGCACTGTGCGCTGTGTTCCACTTTGCTACCGAGGGGTGGCAAGGCGGGTAATGTGTTCGCACGTATACATAGGTTTAAAATATTGTTAAACAACTTTTTTATTTTATGCAACCTGACATGGATGGCTAATACCATACAACTACCGTTATGATATTAGCCCAATACACCGCATTCCCGAAGCAATTAGGTGCCATGCCAGGACCTTCCCTTCATGAGCACGGCTACATTGAACTGGATGGAAAACACAGACATTTTTTTATTGCCGCTTCAACCATAGTTTCATTCAATGCGGTGGTACCAACCCGGGCGGGCTTAACCCTACCACCTAGTAGGGGAAGGGGACCTACAGTTTTACATGGGTTCCGAACCATGGAACAGCTCGTATTCGTAACAAAATGCACTTATCCAACTCAGAAAGAGAAAGAATAACGTGCCCAGTGCTGATTAAGCAGATCCAGATAATATTGCGCCAACATTCGACACGGCATATCTGAAAGCGCTCTCAAAAACCACCATATTTTTATGTAAAACTGATATGGGTGGATGTGCTAAGACACCAAAGATTTTCAGAAAGCCTAAATCTACCTCACCTCGCGAAACCACGCTCAGCGAGGCACCATACCACTGGATTTGCGGGCTGTCAAGATTTTTAGGGTTCCGTACCCAAAGGGTGCCAACGGAACCCTATTACTAAGCCTCCGCTGTCCGTCCGTCTGTCACAGGCCTGTATCTCATGAACCGTAATAGTTAGGTAGCTGAAAATTTCACAGAGTATGATTTTATTTTGCCACTATAACAACAAATACGTGAAATTAAAAAATAATAAAAATTAAAGGCCCCCATACAAAAAACGTAATTTTTTCGTGTTCAATATCGTTAGATGGTACGGAACCCTTCATGTGCGAGCCCGACTCGCACTTGGTCGGTTTTTTAAATTCCGTTTGAAGACTCCCAGTTTATAGGTCTGATGAGACACCCGCCGGCAGACAGTTCCATATCATGGCGTTGCGGCAGATAAATCAGTTTGATATTCGGTTCGTTATCAAAAGACTAATGTCAACGGCTCGTACTCCGGATAAGGTAGGATGGGAAAGAATAAGGGATGCAATTTCCGCAGAGCAATGTCCTTAACAGTACCTGTAGAACAGACTTAGCGAACCTACAAACCGTCTGTGGCTCAGGGACTCCAGGCCAACGGTGAGTTGTGGGTCACCAACAAGACGGACCGCTCGGCGCTGTATCGAGTCCAAGGACGCCAGCAAGTACTGGGGACTACCTTCCCATATGTGGATATAGTATTCTATCACCGGCCTTATCTGTGATTTGTAAAGAAGAAATAGTTGCGCCGGTGAAAATAAACTTCTGCAACGGTAAAGGATCACCAATTTCGAAGTACGAATTTGTCAACATTTTTTACTATACAACAACTGAGTGTATTCTTTCCTACAAGGGCGTAAGTGAAACGCCATTTCAATATTTTGATATTTTTATTTTATAAAGATGAATGATACATTGTAAGCCTTAGCTTTGAAATCTATAACAGTGGATATTTGATGATATTATTCATTATAAAAGTTTTGTTTATGAGTATTGATTCATGTTGCCCTAAACTAAGTGCTGAATATCTTGTACTGGTATCGATTGGGAGATGGTAAGAAAGGCCCTTTAATCTGAGGGTTAAGCTAATCCATACTTGGTGAAAGAGACCCTTAGGGTCTGTTTCGCCATGTATTTACTTGCTTAATCGGCACATAAGCAATTTTAATGATTGCCATAGTAATTTCTTACCATCGTGCTATCAATACCAATACAAGATAATCAGCCCGTTCAGTGTAGATTAGACATAACCAGCACTTGGTAAAAACCGGCTTACAGTTTTATCTTTAAATTATAGCCATTAAATATATACATTATAAAATTATAGACCACCCATCTACCAATAAACTTTTTTGATTATTTAATTTTGGTTTAGTTGTTTTTAAATATATTTAAATGTGGCCATACTTATATCTTTATCAAATTAATCACAATCGGCTCTTACATGCCCGTTGAAGTACCATATCGTTTTATTATTTGGGTTATTTTTATGGAGTCTTAAGTATTAAAGTACGAATGTGTATCGTATACTACGGCAATGGCTCTGCCCGGTGTGATGCTCGTGAACGGGTGCTGTTTGTGGGGACTGGCTTTCTCCAATTGTCAACATGTTAGATGGCGGGCATGGTATTAAAAAATAAACTGATATATTATATGTCATGAACTGTTGCATACGGCATGAACTGTTGATTCTCGTCACTTCCTTAATGTCGTATTTGTACATGTAACTGTAAGCAGTGGCAAATAATTTTGTAAACTTTGACTAAGCGGACGTTGAAAAAATTACCAGCATAGTTTCTTGCCAGTTCTTCTTCGCTGGAATTTCTAAACTAGCTAATGATAAAATATGACAAATTCGAGTGCAGTGTACTGCCTATGGATGCTGGATAAACAATAAACAATACCTTTGCTATTTATTTTTATTTTAACATAATCAATTGTTATAGAATACGCTTTATTGTAATACCTTGTAGAGCTTTAGAACTATCAATAACAGAATCAGGGGGTATTATTATACAAGCAAAATTTTTCCTCTACCGTCAATCACTCATTGTTATTAGGTGTGAGAAAAGCCTTACTGAAAAAAACTGGCCAAGTGCGAGTCGGATTCGCGCACGAAGGGTTCCGTACCATCGTACAAGATTTAAAACGAAAAATCACATTTTTTTTGAATGGGGCCCCATTGATTTTTTATTATTTTGTAATTTTACCTATTTGTTGTTATAGCGGCAAAATAAATACACACCCTGTGAAAATTTCAGCTGCCTACCTATTTCACAGCCCTGTGACAGACGGACGGACGGACGGACGGACAGCGGAGGCTTAGTTATAGGGTTCCGTTTTCACCCTTTGGGTACGGAACCCAAAAAAACGAAAGAGTTAAACTAAAATTTCTACCTGCGAGAAATTCCCTGGGTACAGGTGACCTACTTGAGTTTGGTATGCCGGTTGAATAGGACGCTGTACTTCTACTGCCCATAAAATAACTCGCTCCGAACTGCCTATTCCTGTCAAACACCCCTGTGTCGGAACCGTTACGGAAAATTGTCAAAATAGTTTATTCGCTCTGCAAGTTGGTCCATTCTCAGAGAAACGCAAAAGGCAACTTCAAAGATTATTTTGCAGCTCCTTGAATGTTATAAAATAAATTTATGAACATAAATCACATTCTTTTTAGGGTGCCGTACCCAAAGGGTGCAAACGGAACCCTATTACTAAGCCTCCGCTGTCCGTCCGCCCTTCTGTCACAGGGCTGTACCTCCTTAACCGTAATAGGTAGGCAGCTGAAATTTTTACAGAGTTTGCATTTATTTTGCCTCTATTACAACAAATAAGTAAACTAAAAAATGATAATAAAACTTAAAGGGGGACCCCAGACAAAAAACGTGATTTTTTTGTGTTAAATCTTGTACGATGGTACGGAACCTTCGTGTGCGAGTCCGACTCGCACTTGGCCGGTTTTTTTTTTTGAGTAGTCTGTTGAGTACTTGCCACTAACACCTCCCAGCAATATGTGGTTTTGCCTTTGTGTTGCTGCGAAAACCGGCATGGTTTTCGTCAGCTGGGTGCTTCTTCACAGCATGTTTGTAGGACCCCAGTATGTATATTTGTACGTGGTCAAACGCAAATTGTGGAAGAGACAATTGATGACATGTATAACGTATAATTGAGACAAGTAAATGATTGAATTTCATTTCAGAAAGCACGCGCTCGCGAATGTAAGCTGTACGTTGGCTTTATTTAGGCTAAGTACCTGACATCAGTGTATGATAGAAACAACGAGAAAGATACCTTTGAAACTCTGCTATCTTGAAATGCTTTTGACTATCTATTTTAAAACTTTGAAACGCGTTAAAATAAGACCTAGTTTTACCTCTAACCTTTTGTCATATCTGGCATTTTTTTTTCAATTCAATGCCACACAATGTGGCGTTTATTTCACAGATAAGTGGTTATGTTAGCAAAATACAAGTTGATAGGTACGCGCGAAACCCTGAGGTTTGTCTGCGCGTGACACTTCGCTTTATTCTAGCATAAGAGAACACGACATGAAATTCATATTGAAATAAAAATTAAATAGATAAATTAAACCGAACAGTAGGTAAACACAAGTTGTAGGCTAAATAAAAAGTATATAGGTAAAAAAAATAAAAATAAAACTATTTAAAAAAAAATCAAACATCACAAAAAAAGATAAAATTATTTGCATGCAAAAATTTGACTTATATAAAGGGATTTTCTAGATTTTCAAGTAAAAGATTTTTTATATCTTGTTTTCGTTTAGAAATAGGCAAGTCTCGTCTTAAATCTATTCTTATATTATTAAATAATTTAGGTACTATATATTTTAGAGTTCTTTTTCCAAAGTAATTTGTTGTTTTGGGTATTTGGTATTGCTGGTCAATATTAAGCCTTGTTGGGTAAGAATGTGCTATGGGTACCTTATGTGAATCATTACTGTAGTTTGATAAGATTATTTTTTGTGAACACATCCCTCTAGCCGGAAGCACTTTAAAGTACCTGAACAGGTGCCCAGGATCTGCACTAGCGATAACCCTTTCGGCTGGTGGAGCCATTATCTTAAGTATTCTGTACTGCAGACCATGAACCCTGTCCAGGTACGAGTCAAACGTGAGAGCCCACACACCTACCCCGTACATAACAATTGGCTCAACCAGCGCTCTATAAACTACTAAAAGCAAGTCGGACTTATGTTTGAGGGCGTGCATGTTCTTAAGGCACAGTCTCAGCTTGGCACACACATGATCAATGTGAGTTTTCCACGAGAAGCTGGTGTCTACAGTGAGCCCCAGATATTTGTGCTGTTTTACCACCTCAAGCAAGGTGCAGCCGGCAGCGGCGCCGGAGCACGGATTTCCACTGCCGCCGGCTCCGTGCAGACACGCGTGAGAGTGTGCTGTTACCTCCACTGCTTCCTCGCTACCGCCAGTCAGGTAGGGAGATCGGATGTGCATAACCTTCGTCTTCTGGTTATTTAAGCTGAGACCATTATCGTGAGACCACCTGACAACATTGCCAAAGTCTTCCGAAAGTTTGTCAACAGCTTTCTTCAGATCTTCATCTATTGCTACTATGACAGTGTCGTCAGCGAATTGAAGGATAAGGCAGTTTTGCACCACCCTAACGACGTCGTTGCTATAGACAAGGTATTCAATCGGTCCTAAACAGCTGCCCTGGGCAACCCCAGGCGCCATCTTGATCTCATCACTGAGTGCTCCTGCTACCTTGACCCGGGAGGGTCTGTCCTGTAGGTAGGAAACTAGGAGCGCGAGGGCTTGCCCACGCACGCCACTGCGCTCGAGAGCCTGCTCTAGCTTGCCATGACTTAGGGTATCGAACGCACGGCTGTAGTCTATGAGAACCATGACTACATGCTTGCGTTCATTAAGAGCATGGTTTACCGCATCTGAAAACGTCGACAGAAGGTCGCTTGTGCTTTTTTTGGCTTGGAATCCATATTGATAGGGGGATATAATGGTATGATTGTTTAGGAACGTGGTTAAATGGAAAACTAAATATTTTTCAAAAACTTTATTTATTGTTGATAATATAGATACCGGACGATAATTTGCGCAATCAGAATGGCTTCCTTTTTTATAAATCGGCCGAATAATAGCCATTTTGAGTACATTCGGGTATTTTCCACATTCCAATGATTTATTTATGATTTTGCTTATGATGGGGCTAATTTCCGTTACGATTTGTTTTAAGTCAACGGGTCTAATATTGTCCTCACCTGCAGCTTTGTTATTTTTTAGCGACATAATTATTTTCATTATTTGTGCAGGACTACTGAAAGGAAAAACTAACGTATCGTTTGTAATCGCATGAACAGGTGTAATCGTTTGGACGTTACACGAATGAGTAATTTTCTGTACGGAGTTTTCTGTAATTTTCTGTAATTTTCTGTTTTGACGGAGTGGTGGCCCAACCCGCTCATCTCCCCGTACAAACGGGGAAAGAAGATCACGCCCATATTTCTTATCAGAGGTGCCAAATTTTGCTCAAAAGAGCTAGATGTCTGATGACCATTGGCATTGTAAAATTGTGTTTGGTATCTAAGTTATAAGGTCCGAAAGTTCAAATTTTTCGCGCGTTTTATACAATAACTTTGGAGGTGGATTACGCAATGATAAAGTAAGAAAATCTTAAAAAGATTAGCCATCAGACATAGCTTATTTAATCAAGATTTATAGTCTATTTGGTTTTTGTTAGATTTTAGACTACAGCAGTCGTTTTAGTTTTAGCTATAAGTCGTTTTGAAATCAAAATTTTCGTAAATCTTACCAAATCATACACTAGGTACATTATCTTTTTTGTGGACATGTTCTTCAGGCATGAGAGCCTGTCTTTTTCTTTGAAACAGAGAAGGTCCCAGAGCGCAACTGCACGGTTTTGTACAGTGCCCGCGAATGAGTTAGTCCCGCCGGGTTGGGCCACCTTAAATGACTTTGCAGGGTACATATGATGACAACCTAATCGAATGCTAATAAAATAGGCCCTAAAAGTGGTGTATGAACGGGGCACGAATCGAACTCATGATATCCGGAATCGAAGGAAAATTGCCGCTTACTAAGCTAAACGCTGTTAAGACAAACCTAATGAAACCGAAAGCTTGCAACATAAAGCTGACAATACTCTGAAATCGTTCACCCTACAGTTGCCAGCCTACAACTGGGTGAAGCCAAGGAACCCATAAAATATGTGGAAAATAATATCGCTTGCTTAATAGACATTAATTGTGGGCATAACTTGGCTAGCACGCCAGGCCCCATCTACCTCCCCCCCTTTAGCATTTCCGTATGTACAGGGGGAATGGAGTTTTGGTGAGTTTAACTTACTGAGTTACGAAGGGCCACACATTTACAACATTTCTCGATTATTATTAATTCTTATCGACAATTTGTAACTCAAGTACCCTTTCTTTGCGTCTAAATTAATCTTAATTCTAGCTCAATCTAACATAAATGATTTTACAATATAATGTTAGCTGTATTAACCGATAGTTCTGTTTTTTTTTATGTGACTGGACATGGATGGCCAATACCACACCTTCAGTCATGGTATTAGCCCAACACACCACATGGGAACTAGGTGCCATGCCAGGACCTTCCTTATATCGCACGGCTACATTGAACTGGATGGAAAAACACGGACAATTTTCATTGCCGCTTCGCTACCAACCCGGGCGGGATTAACCCTACCACCTAGTAAGTAAGGAAGGGGACCTACAGTTTAACGTGGAATCCGAACCACGGCCAGCCTCTCTCAATGGTCGAATGGTCACCCATCCAACACCAGACCGGACCCAGCGTTGCTCAACTTCGGAGAGCGATCGCCGAAGTGTCGCGCCACTGGGCTATTGAGGCTGACGGAATTAGTTGAGTCTACTATAAATGTACTAATGGAACCCTATAGCATTTAACCAAATAACAGTTGATGTCTTTTTTCTCAGTGCAAGTGCCATGTACCGCAGATTGTTTACGTAATTGGACATGGATAGCTTATACCAAACCAACTGTCATGATATTAGCCTAAAACGCCACATGGGAACCAGACGCCATGACAGAACCTTCCATATATTGCTCGGCTACATTGAACTCGGTGGGAAACACGGACAATGGGAAAAACAACTCAAAGCTTATTGTAAATGTCGCGTGAGCGACCTCACCTTAGAAACGTCAAAACTGTCATTCCTGTCAAGTGTTATTTACGAGTTTTTAAATACAAGATGTACTTACGATGAACGATACACGATGAAGTTAGAATAAGGTTTTAAGGTAAAGGAGACGTTTGTTTTGTCTTCAAATTAATTTTAATGTAATTGACCAGCACAAAGTTTGAAATGAAATATTATAGTGTATGTTATTGTGATATTTACTTTCTTACGACTAAATTTTATTAGCATAATTTGAAATAAATAACTTTCACATGAATAACGAGAAAATTGAGTATTGAATAAATTATGCGGGTTGAGTAAATTCATAGTTTAATCTATTCTGTTTTATTTTGTATGGTATCTGACAGCGTTGACAGATCTTTTAGGAAAGCTCACTTAGACGACACATACATACATAAGCGTTTTTTAAACGGTTTTGAACGGCTCGTTGCCTAGTGGCGCGGGGACTTGCCTAGCATACCAGAGGTCTGGGTTCAAATCCTCGCATGCCCCACTTTCTTTTTCATTCTGAGTTGGATAAGTGCATTTCGTCACGAGCGCGAGCTGCTGCATGGTTCGGAACCCATGTAAAGCTGTAGGTCCCCTTCCCTTACTAGGTGATAGGGTTTAAGCCCGCCCGAGTTGGTACCATCGCATTTGATGAATAGATGGTCGAAGCGGCAATAAAAAATTACCGTGTTTTCCATCCAGTCCAATGTACCCGTGCTCACAAAGGGGAGGCCCTGGCATGGCACCTAATTCTTTCGGGAATGTGGTGTACTGGGCTAATATCATAACGGTAGTTGTGTGGTATTAGCCATCCATGTCAGGTTGCATAAAAAAAAACAGTTTTCTATCCCGTGAGTGAGTATTTCTTCGCTCATCAAATCTACCCAATGCAGACGGACACACACGTGCTAATCGTGTAACAGGCCCTTTCAACAGCAACCATCAAAAACATTATACCAAAAAAGCGCCTTCATTATCGCGAATCAGGTTCCACACCCTAGTCTAACATAAAATTGGCAAAAGCCGAAACAACGCTCTCTATTGATATTTATCGCGATTCGTTAAATTTATGCGCGCCAAAATATTATTTGTCGCTTCCCCAGAGAAGTAAGCATCGCTTTATGGTCCACAAAATATATGGAACGAGTTCGGGGGAACAGGCGTAAACCGTTGGTTTTAAAATTTCGAGGAGATAATTCGTATATATTACAATAATGGTTATGTACGATGTTATGTGCAGCGTATGTAAGGCATGACGCGATGGAAGGGGTTGACTGAGCGTTATGATTGAATCCAGCGTTTAATTTGGACCGTAGAGTTAGGTTGGGCTCACAAGTGCGACTCGGACTCGCACACGAAGGGTTCCGTACCATTGTACAATATTTTAACACAAAAAACACTTTAATTTTACCTATTTGTTGTTATAGCGGCTAAATAAATACACACTCTGTGAATTTTTCAGCTGCCTACCTATTACGGTTCATGAGATACGGCCCTGTGACAGACAGGAGGACGGACAGACGGACAGCGGAGGCTTAGTAATAGGGTTCCGTCAGCACCCTTTGGGTACGGAACCCTAAAAACTTGTTTTTATGAACGGCGGCAAAGAATACTTATAGAAATTTACTTTGAAGCACAAACCTCCCTAGGTCGGATGAACGGAAGGACAGACGGACAGCGGAGGCTTAGTAATAGCGTTCCGTTGGCACCATTTGGGTACGGAACCCTAAACATTTACGTTTTTGTGAACGGTGGCAAAGAATACTCATAGAAATTCCCTAAGTTCCAACTTAATTTACGTTTGAACGCTCAACCTGCATTGCCAACCACTGTAAAGATTGAATCTCTTACTTATTCCAGTCCAGTGGCGCTGCGGATAACGCGCTGGCACGGGTCCCACCCCGACCCCGGATGAGTCACCCGATATTATTCAGACTTGATGCCGAGCCGGTACAAATGACCGCTCCCAAACGAGCAGCAGTCAATGCTGATGTCCAGCAGACGAGATTCGTGCGCCGATTCTGCGCAATAAATGAATTATACGATTGGAATTTTCAAAGAGTCCGATTATCTGAATCCTGCAAGTAAGCCAGTTTGTCAGAGTTCGGACCTAAATTGACATTTACGGAACTTCGAAGTCACGTAAAAACTTTAAACTCATACGAGTTCTACTTCTTCAACTTGTCAAAAATTAACTCTGACTAAATATTTGTATGACAAACGCTTTGAGCGGCTCGTAGCCTCTTTCAGAGTTGGATAAGTGCATTTCGTCGTGAATGTGAGCTGCGCAATGCTACTTTTTATCCGGGCAATTATTCAGCCCGACATCAGTCCAAAACGACATTGACCCGAGCGGAGCCGGGTACCTTAGCTAGTACTTCATAAATTTACTTTGAAGCACAAACCTCCCTTAGTTCCAACGTAATTTACGTTCCCACGCTCAACCTGCATTGCGAACCTCTGTAGAGATTGAAAGTCTTACTTATTCCAGTCCAGTGGCGCTGCGGATAACGCGCTGGCACGGATCCCACCCCGACCCCGGATGAGTCGCCCGATATTATTCAGACGTGATGCCGAGCTACAAATGACCGCTCCCAAACGAGCAGCAGTCAATGCTGGTGTCCATCAGGCGGCCATTGTGTATCGCTCGTGCCCGCCCGGGCCCGGGGCCGCCTTTGTGAGGTTGGAATTATGCAGACGAGATTCGTGCGCCGATTCTGCGGGATAAGTGAATTATACGTATACGAGTCCGATTATCTGGACCCTGCAAATGACCAGTATGTGAAGTCCGAGTTCGGACCTAAATTGGCGTTTACGGACTTACAAACGTCAAACTCATGCGAGTTTTATCTCTTCAACCTGTCAAAAACCAACTCGAACTACCGATTTAATGTATTGTAATGTACTCAATATATTTGAAAACGCTAGTCGATCGGGCTGTAAACGGGCTCAGTTATTAGGCAAAGTAATACGTGGTGGTTTTCTTTGAAGTGCTTCGGGAGTGAACAACATTCGTTAGTTTTGGCTCATCTTGGAAGACCCAGATTGTCGATTGCTGCTTATAATCAGGATATCAGCTCAGGATTTGAGCATATATCTAAGAGTCATTACCACTGATGATTTCTTAGTTTATAGCATTGTGTAGCTACTTCTCTTGTAGCAAAAGCCTGCTTACAAGAAACATGTAATGTGGTCTTTGGTCGGGAATTATAATAGTAAATAAATATAAAGCAATTTTGTGTTAAGTTTTTTTAATGTCTCTTATTTGTTATATTAATTTCATTTACATTTATTTTGGCTCACATTTAAAATCGCAAATAACCCACCCTCTGTTTCTCTCTCACACACAGACCCTCACATCTCAAACACACCCTGATACACCCTCACACACACCCTCTTCCAATTCATTTTTGTTAATAATAATTAAGAGCGATTCAATTAAATTAATATACTTATTATTTGTGAAAACTTGTCAGGCTACTTTTTGTATTGCATTATAATTTGTGTATTTGCTGTTTTGTTGTCATTCCAATAAACACATAAATAAATAAATAAATGAATACCCGCGTCCGATGGTTCTAAGAGGTTTAAGGGGCTTCTTCATTGAACACTGAACAGTGAAGATCCTTTAAATTTGAATTATTTTGAGTTTCGAAGTTTAAAAATGTGTACACTGTATTCGAAATTATTAGTAAAATAATTTTATAATATTATTAAGTATTCTAAATTGGCGCATGCGACTATACTTAAACGGCATGCCTTGTATGCACTTAAATGAAAAGACAGAAAGACACAATCCAAAAAAAGTAAGCATTTTATTACCTATCATTTCGTATAGAATATAACCAATAAATAAAAGATAATATTGACCAAACAACCACACTCCCTCGGCGGCACACAGCGAGCATGGAAGGACTGGAGCGGCGATATAAACTCATTCATATGGCGGCTGCGCAGCCACGTATTAGTGCAAATTCACAGTTAGCTTACGAATTCAAGACGCGAATTCTGGTTGCACTAAATAGGGAGTTATTATGTGTCGTTGGAATTAGAAACCATCAGCGGGTTACCATAGTAAACCGCCGGATGAACAGGCGAGTGAGTGATTACAATTGACGTTTATTTTAATTTCGTGCCATGCTGTCAAACGGCGTGTTAATCAGGCAAGGGAACTGAAATTTACTAGTTAACGTGGTAGAAATGGTGCAACTCAACGCTCTCACGCCAGTCACCCGGAGTTTACTCACAGTGGTAATTTTTATTGTTTATTCATCATCCATAGACAGTACACTGCACTCGGATTTGTCATATTATATCATTAGCCATTTCACCGATTCCAGCGAAGAAGAACTGGCAAGAAACTCCGCTGGATTTTTTTTTCAACGTCCACTTAGTCTAAGTTTACAAACGTATTTGCCACTGCTTATAATAACAGATGATTTTTTTTTATGTGACTGTACATGGATGGCTAATACCACAAGTTCTGTCATGGTATTAGCCCAACACACCACATGGGAACTAGGTGCCATGCCAGGACCTTCCTTACATTGCACGGCTACATTGAACTGGATGGAAAACACGGACAATTTTCATTGCCGCTTCGACCATCGTTCATCCAATGCGATGGTACCAACCCGGGCGGGATAAACCCTACCACCTAGTAAGTAAGGAAGGGGACCTACAGTTTAACGTGGAATCCGAACCACGGCCAGCCTCTCTCAACGGTCACCCATCCAAGACCAGACCGGACCCAGCGTTGCTTAACTTCGGAGAGCGATCGCCGAAGTGTCGCGCCACTGGGCCACTGAGGCTGACAGAAACCACACACCACGGAACCAAACCACGGTGAGTGAATTCGTAAGCGAACAGACTGGCCGCCGCTACCGTCAGTGTTATTGCATTAAAACGTGGCTACGCTGCCGCCTTAGGAACGCGGTTCGATGGCCCCTTCCGTCCTTAGCCACTCGCCGGCCGCAAATATCGCCCCCAAGTTTTCTACTCGACTCTATCGCGTGGGCCGCTCGAGAGCTGTTGACTCTCGCGACATTTCCGCCCAAGCCGGCGGGGCGGGGCGGGCGGGGCGCCAAACCACTGTGAGGCGAACCGGTGTGACCGGAAAAATTTTCATTCATCTGTACCACAGTGTGTTCTGTGTACAGATAGTTCTGTATACCCATATATTGGAATTATCCCCCATTCCTGCTTCCCATAATCCTTGCATCCTACTAACATAGTGTTCATGATTATGCTTAGTATAGTAAGTAGTATTCTTAGTAGATGCTGTTAGTAAAATTGCACACTCATATTCGATAATATTGACTAATAGTGTCGCCACCAACTTGTGTTATTCTAAATCATAGAAACTATTCTATGCCCAGCCCAGGCACATTTCCATGCCCAGGTCTAAAACTATTGAAGTGATTATAAGTGTCGTTCTAGGGTAGTATATCACCTTTTGTTATGTAACTGGACACGGATGACTAATACCAAACTGACCGTCTCATATAAGCCTAACACGCCACATGGGAACCAGGTGCCATGCCAGGACCTTCCTTATATTGCTCGGCTACATTGAACTGAATGGTAGACACGGACAATTTTCATTGCCGCTTCGACCATCACTCATTCAATGCGATGGTGTGAACCAACACCGGCGGGACATTGTAAGGAGGGGGGCTACAGTTTTACGTGGAATCCGAACCACGGCCAGCCTCAACGGTTATCCAGAACCCAACCGCGCTCAGAGGTGCTTCACCCAGCCTATCAAATCGCAAGGCATCGCGCCACTGGGCTACCGAGCCTGACATACAACATTCAAACCCCTGGCAGCAACATAAAAATCTACACTCATTTGTTTCTTCCTTAAATACCTAAACATGAATGTTTTTCTGAAGTCGATTACAGTAAAGCCTTTGGTTGTTTATCATTGAAAAAGTACTGAGCTTATAGAACGTACGTTTGCGAAGGTACACATCCCCATTTTGTCCAAAACACTTGTATAATCATCGAAAAAATTTTTTTTCCTACAAGGACCTTTTTTACCTATCAAAGCCATTTTTCTGTTATGTTTCTATGTAGAAGAATGAAATAAAAAAAATCTTATACCTTTCAGTCATTACAAAGCACACTTCCTACTTGCTGTTAAAAAATATTCTTTTTGACAAAATCAGATTAGTCGTACCTAGCTGAGCGGGGATGGAGCGCGCGAAACGTTCGTACCCTCCCGCTGACATGATGGCACTGGCTAGATTCCGCTGCGCGTATTCTTGACTTTACGCTATGTTATATAGGCGCCTTAAGGTGGCCCAACCCGGCGGGACTAACTCATTCGCGGGCACGGTACAAAACCGTGCTGTTGCGCTCTGGGACCTTCTCTGTTTCAAAGAAAAAGACAGGCTCCGTGATGAGGAAGATGTCCACAAAAACGACAATGTGCATAGTGTATGATTTGACAAGATTTACGAAAATTTTAATTACAAAACGACTTATCGCTAAAAGTAAATTACGACCGGTGTAGTCAAAATTCCAACAAAAACCATATAGATTATAAATCTTGATTAAATAAGCTATGTCTGATGACTAATCTTTTTAAGATGTTCTTACTTTATCATTGCGTAATCCACCTCCAAAGTTATTGTATGAAACGCGCGAAAAATTCGAACTTTCGGACCTTATAACTTTGAAACCAACCAATATTTTACTATACCAATTGTCGTCAGACATCTAGTTCGATCAAATAAAGCTATTTTGAGCAAAATTTGGATCTCTGACAAGAGATGGTTTGTATGGGGAGTTGAGCGGGATGGACCATCTTAAAAGAGAACTCTATGTAGCGCCTTCGCGCCGATAATTACCGAGAGAGCCTGCTGACCTCGCGCCACGGCGCGCGGCGGTGCGGGGTGCGCGGCGGGCGGCGGGCGGCGGCGGGAGGGGTAGGCAAATCATAACAGGCTCGGAGGATGATTAACGAGGGCGTGAGATGGCGTTTGGTGCTGGTGCGGTGGCCAGACTTTCGTACGCTTCGCTAGGACACTTTCTTTTTATTTTAATATACATTAATTTTGGATTCGCACGGTTACACATACAAATTTTCAAATAAATAAATCAGGCGTAGATTTATAGATCCGAAAAAATAATTGAATAACAAAATAACAGTAATGATCATTGCTTTTCTTCGTATTATATTTTTTTTTACACGGACAGTTCAGCACACAGCTACTAGAGGAAATACATATCAATCAGACAAAACTAAAAAGATGTGCATTGTGTGTGCCAATAAAAGTAAGGAAAAAATAAATTGAATAAAAAAAAAGTTGTATTTAAGTTTATGTTTTAAAATTCAAATATTTTAGTTTATAGTACGTAAGATAAAAATAATGTATTTATTATAAAATGTTTCCGTTTTTTATCTGGTTCTTAAATGACACTATTGAAGAATTTAGAAACAGGTCTATTTCATGAAAATGTAACTAATACAAAATTACTGGTGCTATGCCTTATAAAAGTGTAGTATTTTTAGGAATGCTTTGATTATTTTTAATAACGCTTCCGTCACGTAGATCCCCTGCTCGATGTACTGCGGCGGTGGGACGCCGACGCGTCAGAAATAAATCATAACCTAACCTGGGTCCAGATCTGAGGTTCGGAGGACACATTCCATTCGCGGGTATTGCGTCTAACCAATTTCGCCATACCCATAATTTGGAATTCTCCTACAGTCCCTCTTCCCGCAATCAATGCCTTCTACTAACACAATATTTAACATTATACCTACACACATTTATTTAACGCTATACCTGCGTTACGGACGTTTTTACCTACAGCTTTACATGGATTCCGACCCATGAAACTTCAGACTTATCCGACTCAGAAAGTAGTGCATTAACGGGGCGGGTAGTAGTGCATTGAGCCTTTGGCATGGGAGGCAAGTCCGAGCGTCCCTGAGCTACGAGCCGATCAAATGGAAATGTAGAGCAAACGATTAAAATACGTTCAAGTTTAGGCGTGAAAACATAACAGACAGAATAACAGATTTTCTTTCGCATTTAAATTAGTATGGATGTGATACATAATTCGTAGATATTTTATATTTTCTGATTTTATATTAACTGTCCGGGAGTTGCCGGTCGTCTGGGCGCCCTATTCCCGCAGGAACTGGCGAGGAGGGGAGCCGTCACCCGCGTCAGCTCTCGCGCCGCCTAATATATTATCCTGGAAATGTTTACACAAAAAATATTGCGCGGATTGGAGCACAAAAACCTCGGTGACTTTCAATTACAATTATCGGGGAAAGTCGCCCGTCCGGGGAGATCCCATCTACGAGCGGTGACGTCCATTTTACACTGAGATCAAGACGTCAACTAAATTTTGGTATAACGTTTAAAATTAATTTATATTAATTTGTATAATTGCATTAGTAACTGTATTAGTTGTAAGTAACTTAAACTGAGGGTTGCTGTTTCTATTGTTCTTTGTTCTTTGCCTTAATCTGTTCTACCAAGGAATTGTTTGGCAGTAGCATTTAGATCTAAGTATGTATTTCATAATTGTGGACGGAAAAATATGTTATGTAAACCCGTGAAGTTTCTTTGCGGGTTCCTCTTTACTGGGTTGATCGAATCCGCGGATATTTGTGACGTAACTTAGTGTAGTTTGACTACCAAAAGTTTAAATAAATGAAATGAAATTAAATTATAGTTATTACTCAACAAAAAAACATACATAAAATTCACAAATATATCTAACCTACACGGCAAAACATTATATAATAATACGAATGCAAATGACTAATAACACAAACTAAAATCTAACATTAACATTAATTAAAAATAAACACACTAAAATCTAATATCTAAAATCTGAAAAACTATATTATATTCTCCTCTAGAAAAGACGATGCGGCCATGGTACCGAGAACACTGGAAGCGTTTTCACGTTGAACGGCCATGCAATACGCTGCCTCGTAGCCTAGTGGCGCGGGGACTGGCCTAGCGTACCAGAGGCCCGGGTTCAATACCAACTTGCACCACTGTCTTTCTCTTTCAGAGTTCGATAAGTGCATTTCGTCACGAATGCGAGCTGCTCCATGGTTCGGAATCCATGTAAAACTGTAGGTCCCGTTCCCCTACTAGGTGTTAGGGTTTAAGCCCGCCCGGGTTGGTACCAGCGAATTGGATGTAAAGATGGTCGAAGCGGCAATGAAAAATTGTCCGTGTTTTCCATCCAGTTCAATGTAGCCGTGCTCTTAAGGGAAGGTCCTGGCATGGCACCGAATTCCTTCGGGAATGTGGTGTATTGGGCTAATATCATAACGGTAGTTGTGTGGTATTAGCCATCCATGTCAGGTCGCATAAAAAAAAACTCTAACGATTTGGCCATTCCAAGGTGTTTAACCAGATCCTTTGCTTCCCCGGACCATGCCCCCATCGTCTCTACTGCAAATGCCACAAACGTGTAATGATTAGTGGTTGTTGAATATTTGTTATATATTAAGCGTTTTCAATGTAGTTCGGTGAAACAAGAAAGCTAGAAAACAACGAATTTGAGAGCAAGGTGAATACTACAAAGGTGCAAGGCGATACTGATCAATAAAACTTATTATAGTTTGTATTTAGTGATAAGTTTACCTAGTCATTCTAGTTTCAGAGCCCCTGGTCCAGTCAGATCCCAGAGCCCCTAATTGGAGAAGGCGCGCGTTGGGCGTTAAGGCTGTTCCGACCCATATAAAGTTGTTTGCACACATAACGCAAAAAACCGGCCAAGTGCGAGTCAGACTCGCACACGAAGGGTTCCGTACCACGTTAAAAATAAAACAAAAAAATCACTTTTTTTGTATAATAATATAAAATAAGATTAAAAAATAATTAAAATTAAAGGGGGCTCCTTTAATTTTAATTATTTTTTAATCTTACCTATTTGTTGTTATAGCGGCAAAATAAATACACACTCTGTGAAAATTTCAGCTGTCTACCTGTTACGGTTACTGAGATACAGCCCTGTGACAGACGGACAGACGGACAGACGGACGGACGGACGGACGGACGGACGGACGGACGGACGGACGGACGGACAGCGGAGGCTTAGTAATAGGGTTCCGTTTTCACCCTTTGGGTACGGAACCCTAAAAAGTATTTCACTTTAAGCCACGAATGAATAATAAAAGTTTAATATAGTCATATTACTTGAAGCGAAAACAATTTCACAATTTCAGGATTATTGGTTTTGTTACAATTTATTTAAATACCATTTTTATTTAACAGAGCCATCTAACGGTGTAAAACTTCTAATCGGCAATTACAACGAAACCATTAAACCTGAAATTGTGAATATGTTTTCGCTGCAACTACTATGGCTATGATATTTGATATTTTTGACGAATTCGCGCCTTAAAGTGCAATACTTTTTGCGTTCTATGTAAAAAAAACATAGTATGGGTCGGAACATCCTTAAGCGAACTAACATTTGGGAGTCCGAGTATGATTTGACAGCTTACTCACCGTGCGTCGCCGCAAATACGTTGCCGTGCTCATGAAGGGAAGGTCCTGGCATGGCACCTAATTCCTTCGGGAATTTGGTGTATTGGGTTACTATCATAACGGTAACAACATCCATGTCAGGTTGCATAAAAAATATACATATCGATTCGCCATCTGCTTTGACGCACACACCCCCTAAAGGTTTCGCCTAGAGACACGATAAGGTACGTCGCTGAGTCGGCCATGACGCGGCGTTCGCAAAGGGAACGATTAGCTCGACGCGAAAATAGATTACACCAAAACTTGGGGAATTATTTTGATATTTACGTTAACTACTAAGCCTCAACACAAAACTTTCCAAATTCTAACTTTGGGCTCATGACTGCTTTACTTCTTGATTATTGAACGCTCCAACGCCTATGGTTCGAGCCAGTGGTTTCAGATCTGATAATTTAAAGTTGTCTGATGCAACTGGACATGAATGGCTTATACCACACCTACCGTTATGATACTAGCCCAACACGCCGTATTTTCGAAGAAATTAGTGCCCTTTGTGACCGTCAGTGTAATCTCCTTGTCCTAGAAATGAACAGTAATTATTACTACTTTTAACTTTTAGCGAACCGTCCACAGATCCTTACAGTACTCTACCCAAGAAATTATCTGCCCTTTGTAGAAGCAGTTTTTGGGTTGGCGTGAAATACTGACGCAGCCTGTTTAGGACTCCCAGCTTTTTTATGTACTAGGTTGAGGCCTGGGGCGTTAGCATAGTAAATTAACACGCCGTGGTTTTTTTTTTATGAAAAAACGGTATGGGTGGTTGTGCTGAGGACGAAAGGTGCTCAGAAAAGCCAAAAACACCTCGCCTCGCGAAACCACGCTCAGCGAGGCGCCATTCCAGCGGATTCGCGGACTATCGCTGAGCTGTCGAGCTTATTCAAATTACGTTTGAAGACTCCCAGGTTATAGGTATGAGGAAAGGCATTCGCCGGTAGACAGTTCCATATCCTGGCGGTGCGACACAGAAATTAGTTTGAGAAACGGTTCATTTTCAAAAGCATAATGTCAACCACAAGGGGGTGCTCTAATTCTCTGCGGCGGGTGCTCCGGATATAGGTAGGAAGGGTTACAGCCCCCGGAGCGAGTCGAGTCCTTCACCTGCCAACGGCTGCGTAGAGACAAATCTGTATTGGTTTGATAATTTTATGTATTTAATGGATACGACATTACCGTTATCTCATTTAATTTGAGTTTCAGCGACATCTACATTTTAAGCATTGTAATCAGATTTTGAAAATAATCTGAAAAAGTATTGGTCGTGACATTCGTCGGAAGCAGGACATGAACCTGCGACCTTTGGATTACATCCTGCTTCCGACGTATGTCACGACCAATACTTTTTCAGATTATTTTCAAAATCTGATTACAATGCTTAAAATGTAGATGTCGCTGAGACTCAAATTAAATGTATTGGTTTGGTTCGCGCCAGAGGCTGTGAATCTAACACTTAGTTGCGAATGGTGCCTAGCTAACTGGAAAATGTCAATTCACTTGGCCGAATGACACGTTGATTGACAGTTAGCATAGTTTGAAATGCAACTGAACGACACTCGCTTGCCTGTTCACCCGGCGAGTAAATTTACCATGGTATATACCCGACAGACACAGCAGCCGCTGGCCGACACAGCATCCCGCTCTTGCCGGCGTGACCCTAAGTCGACACTCGATAATCCGGAACGATAAAGATCGATCCACACACGACTCGATCGAGAGCGATGACATTGCGAATATCTAGGCCAGCGCGCGCGCAACCACGACGTACGTGATACAATACAAGCGCACATTGCGGGTACTCGGCCAGCGAGCTTGGAAGGATAAGAGTAGTAACCGAAACTCGTTTGTTTTGGGGGTCGTAGCCACTATTTACGAATTATACTCGTGAACGGGTGCTGTTTGTGGGGACTGGCCTGCTCCAATTGGCAATATGTTAGTCAGTGTTTTTTTCACAAAGACTATCCGTCTTTGTGAAAAAAATATATATTTGTCATGAACTGTTGCATACGGCGTGAATTGTTAATTTTCGAGAATTAATGTTAATTTAGTGTTTTTGCGATGCTTTTTAAGGAGTTCCTTTCCGGTTATTCTTCGCAGTGTTTTGTTTTGCTGAACTGGCCAATGTTAAAATGTGACAAATTCGAGTGCAGTGTACTATCGGTGGATGATGAATAAACAATACAATAACGAATTCGGTTACTACTGATTTTCTCGGCTTCCAACGACACGTAAGCACGTCACGGGACGCTATTTAGCCCCGGTTGCACGTACCGTCTTGCTCGTCAACATCACCGTCAACGTATGATTAAGGCCTGATCAGGCAAATTTTGCGTTGCACGAAACTTAAACATTACGTTGACCGCTGATGTTAACCGCTAATCGTAAACACTCCGGACCCATTGATCACCGTCAAAATCACGATCAAATTATAATTCAAAGTATCAAAAGTTACTATTTTTATATTATTGTAGTCTTATTGGACCTTAAATAATAGGCGAACGTCGCCATTAATGGAATGCAATGCTTTGTTTTTCATAATTATTTGCCTGGCACTCGGTTCCACAGATTAAAAATTTCGGCGCCAAATCTATGTAATCTGTGGTGCTACCAACAGCTGATAGCAAGTCGACATATTGGGCGCTAGTAACGCCACCCCGCGGCTCCAGGAGCAACTGTTTTGTTTGTTAGTACGAATGGTTGACGCTAGATGGTGCTTCAATTGTGCCTGTCCCTTTCTGTTTATGTACTGTGAGAGAAGGGCAGTACTATGTCAGCTCAGGCGGTGCTAAGAGTTGCCATACAGCAAACATTTTTGCCGATTGTTTCGAGGGACTATTTGTGGTCTGACTCCTGGCAAGCTAACTTTGACGAAAATATGTTACGTGCAACGCAATTTCATATGATGGGCGATTAGCCGTCACATCATCGTCAAATGTAATCAGTAACGGATAACATTTTACGAAGCGTCGTGCTCTCGGGCCTTAGTGCAACGAACTATCGTTGTTATGCGTCCCGAATTACACCGGAATGTTTTAGTTCACAATAAGAATTACTTTACGATAAGGTGGCAGGTGTGCAGACAATGTTTTTTTTTTTGTGAGCAGCAATTATATTTCAGTTTTTGTCGACTAGTTTGTAAGTATCACAGAAAAAAAATGACAAACCTGGCAAAGGTTCTTGTTGGTACTTCTTCGCCAGATGTTATTTAACCGCTAGAAAAAGATAAATAAATCCGAGTTTGGTAATGTAACGGACAAATTTCGAAACGACTGGAGTATCAATTGAAAAATTATGTTGTGACTAGAATCGAGAAAGGAGCGCTAAGATGGTTTGGATATATTGAACGAATGGTGACGAAAAAATCACGAAACGAATTTACGAGCAGAAGCGAGCGGAAGTGTGTCCGGGCGGCCTAGTTCCGTACCGCGACCAAATCAATTTTATTCTTACCTAAAGGTCTGGTGCGTAGCGCCCGTAATCGTAGAGAATGTATGAAAGATGTATGTCTGAAGATTAAGGTGGCCCAACCCGGCGGCCTCAACTCATTTGCGGGCACGGTACAAAACCGTGCTGTTGCGCTCTGGGACCTTCTCTGTTTCTAAGAATAAGACAGGCTCCGTTATGAGGAAGATGCAACCTGTCCACAAAAAAGACAATGTGCATAGTGTATGATTTGGTAAGATTTACGAAAATGTTAATTTCAAAACGACTTATAGCTAAAAGTATAGCACCTTAAGGTGGCCCAACCCGCTCATTTCCCCATACAAAAGGGGAAAGAAGATCACGCCCATATTTCTTGTCAGAGATCCAAAATTTTGCTCAAAATAGCTTTATTTGATTGAACTAGATGTCTGATGACCATTGGCATTGTAAAATTGTGTTTGGTTTCTAAGTTATAAGGTCCGAAAGTTCGAATTTTTCGCGCGTTTTATACAATAACTTTGGAGGTGGATTACGCAATGATAAAGTAAGAACATCGTAAAAAGATTAGTCATCAGACATAGCTTATTTAATCAAGATTTATGATCTATTTAGTTTTTGTTAGATTTTTGACTACAGCGGTCGTGGTTTACTTTTAGCTATAAGTCGTTTTAAAATTAAAATTTTCGTAAATCTTACCAAATCATACACTATGCACATTGTCTTTTTTGTGGACATGTTGCATCTTCCTCATCACGGAGACTGTCTTATTCTTTGAAACAGAGAAGGTCCCAGAGCGCAACAGCACGGTTTTGTACCGTGCCCGCGAATGAGTTAGGCCCGCCGGGTTGGGCCACCTTAAGCGAAAGTGGTGTGCTGGGATCGTACCGTACTGCGCTCTATCATCTCTGCCCACCCTCCGGGAAAGCGGCGTGAAGGTATGTATGTATGAAACATAATTCGTAAGCGAACTAACTACAGTTAGACGTTTTGCACTAACTCGTGGCTACGCTGCCGATCGCTGCTTCCGTCCTTCCATGCTCGCTGTACTCAGCAAACCAGTTTGTGCTACGTCACCTGACATCACTCGAGATGGATACGTTTGCGAACTCCAGTGCTCGGGAATTCATCATTTGCTGTATTATCTCTCGTAGCGCAGAGATACAAACTCTACCGCCTGGATCTAAGAATACAGCTTTCGAAAAGCAAGCACACCTGTTATAATTCACAAACAATATGAAGATATTAGTCAATAACGAATTTAAAACCGCCCAAGTGCGAGTCGGACTCGCACACGAAGGGTTCCGTGCTATCGTACAAGATTTAACATAAAATAATCACGTTTATTGTATTGGGCACCCTTTAATCTTACTTATACGTATTTGTTGTTATAGCGGCAAAACAAATACACACTCTGTGAACATTTCAGCTGCCTACCTATTACGGTTCATGAGATACAGCCCTGTGACAGACGGGCGGACGGACGGACGGACGGACGGACAGCGGAAGCTTAGAAATAGGGTTCAGTTAGCACCCTTTGGGTAAGGAACCCTAAAAACTATCACACCCCTTTCTCAAATGGAGTCTGACAGTATGTCGGCCATGAGGGAGGTTACCGTACTTTATTCTTACCGCCGTCATTATATAATCCGGACACACCTCATTCCCGAAGAAATTAGGTGCCATGCCAGGCCTCTCCCTTTGTGAGCTCAGCTAAATTTAATTGGGTGGAAAACATGGGTGGAAAGCATTGCCGCTTCGACCATCTTTTAATCCAATGCGATTGTACTAACCCGGACGGATCCTACCTAGTAGGGGACTTTTAAATGTGTTGCAAATGCATTTTATATGCATGAACGGGGCTAGGATCGAAGCCATGACTATCGGGAATAGAGCCATTTATTAAACCAATCCCTTTAGTAAAACAGTACCTACACTGAAAAAAAGAATACACACAGCAAAAATTCAGTAATTTGTGGTAATTTATTTTTCTTTCCTATTAATGTATTACTTTAAGTATCTATTAATGCGCCAAAATAGTTGGTATTAAACCGTTATTTTAACCGATTGAACAATACCGAATAGTGAAAGTAACACATGTGACAGATCAGATGATTTTTAAACGGTTATCTTAACTGATTGAACATTACGGGTGACTACAAATTAGGCACGCAACTTTAAAAATTTACAGCAATTTTAACAGATTGGACAGTCTATTCTCAATGCATATTAAAAGTAAGTAAGAATGGAAAAAATACTTAAGCTAGAAAACGTTTTTAGGAGTAAAACAGTAAGAGAAAACAGTTATTGCACACAGTAAAAAAAACAATTAAAATGTTTCATGTTTCAGGCTAACTGTTTTCACTCAGTTGGAGTAACCGATTTAATTATTTGGTTCTATTTACGTTGCAAGACGGTTGCTATTATTGGAATTACAGTTAGACTCACAGATTTTTTTTTCAGTGTATCCTATATCAGGGGAGATTTAGGTACAGGGGGTCCATTCAGGGCAAGAGTGAGTTCGAATTCGTCACTAAATATCAACTCACTTTTTTAAATAGTTAATGTTTCCACACTTTTTGAATATAATTACAGTTGGGTAAAAATCTAGTCTGCCCCGTAAATACGTTGGAAGTATAAATAACGGTTCCGTTATTTTAATAATAATATATTTCCCAGCAATTTTTAGGTTAACTCACTCCCGAACTCGAACTCACTCTTGCCCTGAATGGACCCCCAGAGCTTTTCAGACTTTTCGTATGATTTGGAATGGAGCAATAGATCAACCTGGTCTGATCCTCTGCTCCTCCCGAGACATGGGTCGAGTGTGACACGGCCGGTCTGCGAAACTTGGCGCGGTGCGCGGAACACGGCCGCCGGCTCCTCGGAGCGTGTCACGCCGGAACAGAACCGGTTGCTTGTGCAATACGCACCGTCTCGACGCAGAGCCGCTACTCTCTTGCACGCGGCAATGGGGAGGACGGCAGCCAAACTTTACCACCAGATGGCGGCACATAAAACTATGCCACGGTTTCATTTCAAGGTTATAGGTGGTTGACCAATTAAACTGAATTAATATGAATAGCTACGGACACGGACAATGTGATTGTCTGTGATTCACGAGTAAACATAACCTTTACGTGATAGCTTGGCATGGTTTTATGTGGCGCCACCTGGTGGTAAAGCTTTGCGCCGTGCACCCCTCTGGTCGCAATTGGGGAGAGGGTATTGCCAATGGGTATTGTCAATGCGGTCATACATAAAATCTAAAATACGTATAACCCACTTTTATTATCATCAGGATTGATGTGCTCTTTTAATCTTAGAGTACCTAACAGTGGAGTACTGCCAATTTAGTTTTACCCATTGATGTTATCATATGTCTCGTAGGATTACGAATATCTGTATATTCGTAAAATAGTTCTTCTTATTGGGCTCTTTCTTCAATTAATGTGTCCTTGCTTCACGGTCGATTATACATACAAACATATTACATTCCTTGGAATAAGCGACGTATCTGCTTAGTACGAAAAAAGTATATTTACTTAAGTCAACCTAGGACTGGCTCTAGCGTCTGATGCCAAATACGATTTTGGTGATGACGGCAATATGTTTGAATGTTCAATCTTTGCAGCCAATGTCCGAAACGCAGATGAAGCGTTAAATAAATGTATGTAGGTATAGTCTTAAACACTGTGTTAGTAGGAGGCATTCATTACGGGAAGAGGGACTGTAGGAGAATTCCAAATTATGGGTATACAGCCGGTGGCGAAATTGGTAGACGCAATACCCACGAATGGTATGTTTTGCTGGTTCGGGTCCAGCCTTGCAGTATATTCGTAAAGTAGTTATTTTTACTGGGCTCTTTTTTCAATTAATGTGTCCTCGCTTCACGGTCGATTATACATACATACATATTAAATTCCTTGCAATACAAGTACCGTCACTAATATACACAATCAATACAATATCTCTACCCACTCTAACTGTCTTAACTAACAATACACCACGCGTATTTCTATAAACTTTAATATTACTGAAATAAAACCCCAAATAATATACAATTGGCATGTTTACTTTAAACATCAATGCTTTAAACTAAATTAAATACCAGCACAAATAAAAATCTATCATACGAAATAATCTTGCTTGTAAGCGTTATTTATTTACGAAATTGCTGATAATCTGCAGCGTCTAATAATCTCTCAGAGTTATTGGAACCTCTAGGAGACCGCTAGCTCTGTGGCGCGCCGACGCGTCGGACGCGGGACACGTCGAGTGCCTCGCGTATGACCTATTGTGGTCTAGTTCCACTCACTTGCAGCGGATTAGCCAACAGCATCTAACATACAGGCCGGCCGGGCGGCCGCGCCTCGTGAGCGCGGGAACCTTCGAACTCGACCAATCAATCGTTTAATTATTGCAATAGATTCGATTGGCGCTCACGCAAGCACGCGCGAGGCACTATTCTGCGTGTGACGAAGTGCTCGCCAGGTAATACCGCTGACGTGTCGTTAAATGGGAAAGGTCACTTCTGCACAACAGGCGTGTGTACTTGCAAAAGCTGTTGTTTCAACGTAATTCAAGTATTTTTAGTTTGTTTTCTTATTTGTTAATTTTTTTTTATGTTAAGGTCGGCCCCGTAAGCATCAGAGAATTCCACCTCCCATACAAACGTAGTTTACTAATAATTTGGAAAGCACTGTTCCAACTTACTTGATATTTGGTATCTAATATTAGGCTACAAATATCTGTGCCTGCATGTCTTTGTTTTTTCGGTAAATGCATTCTGGGTCAAATCACAGAGAAAACAAAATTCGTATGAAGATTTTCTTTTTGCTTTCATTTCATTCGGTTTGGATTGTAAAAAAAAACAAAGACATGCAGACACAGATATCTGTTACCTGATATTAGATATTAAATATCAATTTAATTGGAATAGCGGTTTCCAAATGATCAGTAAACTACGTTTGTATGAGGAGCATAGCTTACGGGCCTTTCTTAAGCGCGGCATATGGCCTGGCATAAGGTGTCTGACGACGCCCATGGGTTTTCGAACATCTGCGAAAACCATGCCGGCCGGCCGGGTGCCTCTTAACACCACGTTTGAAGGACACCAGGTTTTTTTTTTTTTTTTTTATGTGACTGGACATGGATGGCTAATACCACAAGTTCTGTCATGGTATTAGCCCAACACACCACATGGGAACTAGGTGCCATGCCAGGACCTTCCTTATATTGCACGGCTACATTGAACTGGATGGAAAACACGGACAATTTTCATTGCCGCTTCGACCATCGTTCATCCAATGCGATGGTACCAACCCGGGCGGGATAAACCCTACCACCTAGTAAGTAAGGAAGGGGACCTACAGCTTAACGTGGAATCCGAACCACGGCCAGCCTCTCTCAACGATCGAATGGTCACCCATCCAAGACCAGACCGGACCCAGCGTTGCTTAACTTCGGAGAGCGATCGCCGAAGTGTCGCGCCACTGGGCCACTGAGGCTGTAGGTCGTAGGGGCAACGAAAACTGTCCCGTGTTTTCCATCCTGTTCAATCTAGGCGAGCAATATAAGAAAGGTCCTGGCATGGCCCCAGTTGACGTGTTAAACGAATCATAAAGTTTGGTATTATCTATATATTATGTGTTGATTAGAGTCCAAAATATTTTTTTCCATGAAGCTAATTGGATTTGTGCACTTGCACACATTTTGAGTGCACTAACGAAGAATTTATGTCGATGAAAAAAATTAACTTTAATATGTTTTATTTTGTAAGAAAAAAATTGAAAAAAAATTGGTTAAGGTTTTTTTTAGGGTTCCGTACCCAAAGGGTGCCAACGGAACCCTATTACTAAGCCCCCGCTTCTGTCCGTCCGTCCGTCTGTCACAGAACTGTATCTCAGTAACCGTAACAGATAGACAGCCGAAATTTTCACAGAGTGTGTATTTATTTTGCCGCTATAACAACAAATAGGTAAGATTACAAAAAATATGAAATTAAATGGGGTCCCCATACAAAAAACGTGATTTTTTGTATTTAATCTTTTACGATGGTACGGAACCCTTCGTGTGCGAGTCCAACACGCACTTGGCCGATTTTTTCTTACAATAAACTCGAAATTAGTGAACTCGACACGGGTATATCTTGAAAACCTTAGTGCCCCTTCGGACTTAACCAACATCGGACTTTAACTGTAGCATGCATTAACTGGTAACAGGTTACCGATACAAAGTATATTTTTTTATTGCGATTAAAATTAAAAGGCGGACCTTTGTACGTTAATAGAACGTGAAGAAATTCGAAGTTTACTAAATCGTTAATTTTGGCATTAGACAGAGAATACTAAAAACGCTGCCGACTATAAGTCAACAGGTGTAAGATCATTAAGCGACCGATGTTTAGGCCCGATTGGCTGCCACGCAGGTATCAGCACGTCACCGCATAAACCGAGCTTATCTTAACGTTAAACCGGGTATCTAAATGGAGTGAAGCCGGATACAGGCGCGCACGCGATCATATATATATATATTACGGTTAAAGCCCGATGTTGGTTAAATTCCGAAATTATTTTTTCCTAGAAGTTTTTTGGATTTCTGCACTTATATGTGTGCACTAATTAAGCGTTGATGTCAAGAAAAAAATAGGACTTTAAAATGTTTTTCTTATTTTTTGTATGACAAAATTCGAAAAATAATATGTTAAGGATGTTCCGACCCATACAATATTTTTTTTACACAGAACGCAAAAAGTATTGCACTTAAAGGCAAGAATTCGTCAAAAATATTAAATATAGCCATAGTAGTTGCAGCGAAAACATATTGACAAAAACAGGTTTAATGGTTTCGTTGTAATTGCCGATTTGAAGTTTTACACCGTTGGATGGCGCTGTTAAATAAAAATCGTATTTAAATTAATTGTAACAAAACCAATATTCCTGAAATTGTGAAATTGTTTTCGCCGCAAGTAATATGACTATATTAAACTTTTATTATTAATTCGTGGCTTAAAGTGCAATACTTTTTGCGTTATGTGTGCAAACAACTTTATATGGGTCGGAACAGCCTTAAGGTAACTTTTTTTCTTACCATAAACTCTAAATTAGTGCCCTCGACACGGATATATGTTGAAAATCCTTCAAGGAAAAAAATATTTTGAACTTTAACCAACATCGGGCTTTAACCGTAACATATATATCCTATACACTGAAGAGAAAGGAAAGAGAAATGGCATGTGGTCGATATCCGTCTCCCCTGTATGGTCTAAATGACCATATAATTTTATGGGAATCCGGTGGCGCGTCGAATTCCACACAGTCGTAACATCGTAACCGGGCGCAAATGTGCTCTAAAATAGCGTTCGTCAAGTCAGTTCCCATACACACAAACCCTCCAAAACGTCTGCGACTATGTTTGCATGCGGCATATACGGTCAAGCTGGATTGATAGTTTTAAAAAAAATGGAGACAGCGGTTCTTATAGTAGGCGCGCTCGATTATTTTTATCTATTTTCCAATACATGCATTTATTTTACTTTCATTGGGTTAATTTTTATGCAACCTGACATGGACGGCTAATACCACACAACTATCGTTATGATATTAGCCCAATACACCACATTCCCGAAGGAATTTGGTGCCATGCCAGGTCCTTCCCTTTATGAGCACGGCTACATTGATTTGGATGGAAAACGCGGACATTTTTTGGTATGGTACCATCGCATGGAAAAATGGGGATGAAAGTTTGTAGGGGAAACTCAGATGACATAAAACCTTAGGTTCAGCCCGACATCAAGACATTGACCCGAGCGGAGCCGGATACCTCAGCTTGTAAACATATCAATCTTAAGAATATACAGCCTTTGACAATAAAAAGAGAGATGAACTCACAATTTGAGTAGCGCCGAATGCAGCGGCGGCACTTCCCGCAGGCCCGCGTGCTTGCAGACCAGCTCGGCGCCGCCGTCGGCGCACACGCACGCGTGCGCGGGCGCAACGCACGCCCTACCGCCGGCGCCCTCCGCGCCCTCCGCGCCCTCCGCCGCGCCCGCCACCAGCGCGTCATAGTCGAACGCGCCGTCCACGCGCAAAATCCTCTCGCGCACCCTGTCCTCGCTCGCGTCCGAAGAGTCCGCCACTAATGCCGCGACACTCTCTTCGTAGTCCGGATTCACTTCTGTTCTGTCTTTTGTGTCCAGGTGTTTAGATTCTGACTCCATAATCGGTTTGATTCTTTCCTTTTCCAATTTGTTTCTATCATCTTCATCTTCCAAATCTCTCTCTTTCGCTTTAGGGTCCAAGATGGTTATATCTTTGGAGAACGTATCTCTGTATTCATGATGATGTGATTTACGCTTGAAGTGTTTTCTACTTAAGTGTGCATCGTTTTCTATTTCGGGTTCGAGGTCAAACCTGTCTACTGGATCGGAGTCAAGGTCAGGCCTCCGTAGAGACGGCGAGGCCACAGCCAAAGAAGCCACAGTCAGGCACGCCAAATGCAGCAGCCAACGGCCCTCTCCGCGCATGCTGCCTCACGGAAACCTACTCATCTGATGCACAGCTTCTCACAGTCATACACTTGGCTTAGCACACTCATTTCTGAGTGCACAGATAATTCGTAAACTAGGTTTGGTTATAACAGAAAGGGATATTAGCGGAGATCATCTTAACGATGACCTAGGATCCCTTCACATGCACTCGAAGCACCTCTGGTTCCGAAATGTACCTGAAAACAAACAAATAGGTATTTTATTAAGCAGAAAAAAATGATGGAATGAAATAGGTTTCTCGTATGTTAAGATTCAAAGACAGAGTATTGAATCTTAGACGATTCTCAAGTCTTGCAACTACCAAATTTGACATTAATTCCATACACTTTATATCTTTTTATTTTTTATTTTTTTTATGTGACTGGACATGGATGGCTAATACCACAAGTTCTGTCATGGTATTAGCCCAACACACCACATGGGAACTAGGTGCCATGCCAGGACCTTCCTTATATTGCACGGCTACATTGAACTGGTTGGAAAACACGGACAATTTTCATTGCCGCTTCGACCATCGTTCATCCAATGCGATGGTACCAACCCGGGCGGGATAAACCCTACCACCTAGTAAGTGAGGAAGGGGACCTACAGCTTAACGTGGAATCCGAACCACGGCCAGCCTCTCTCACCGGTCGAATGGTCACCCATCCAAGACCAGACCGGACCCAGCGTTGCTTAACTTCGGAGAGCGATCGCCGAAGTGTCGCGCCACTGGGCCACTGAGGCTGACAAATATCTGAAGGCTTCAGAGTATTTTGAAGACCCAAGAACTATCTTTGAATCTCAGCATTAGAGCAGCAAAGAAAGAGTATTGTTTATCTGAAAAGAATAAAGATTCTCCGGTGCTATTTTGGTTGTGTTACTTCGAGTGAGTGTAAGAAGGCGCATTTTCTGATGTTTTAAGAATATCAAAGAAGAAAGGTTGCTTGTATTCCCCCTGCACTATGTAACGCCCTATTTGCCGCCTGGCGTGTCTGTCGAGCTTGATGGCCTGGGGCTCCTGGAGCCGTTCATTCATTATTCATGGGTGCATCCCTCGCGGGCCAGAAACAAAGGAATCGCTGCAGCTTACAATCCTAAATCTAATCCAATATCCCCCCGCCTCTCGCCTTACGCTCTACGCTCTGACCGCCAACAGGGCTCTAGCTTGGCAACGGTTTGATGGAATGATTTCCGAGTTGCTCGAATTTTTAAAAACTTACGTGAAGATTGTTCGCCGGAGTTACTAGATTAGAATGAATTGTTGTCCTTTTAGTGCTCTATGCAAAACTGTAAGCACTGATCAGATAGTCATAAGTATTGTTTTTTACGAACAACCGGTATGATTGGCTGAACGAGGGACCAATGGTGCTCAAAACAGCCAAATTCACCTCCACTCACGCAACCACGCTCAGCGAGGCATTGTACCAGCTGATTTGCAGACTGTCACAAATGATTTCTGGATTGTTAGCTCTACGCTTGAAAATCCCCAGGTATAAGGAAAGGCATAATAAACGAATTTGAGAAATGGTAGGCTATTAGAAGCGTAATGTATTTCCGTGAAACGAATATCCAAGATATTTCAAAATTCGACTATTCGTCACGCAAAAAAGTCCACTAAGGTTCAAACAAATGTTTGGGTCAAATTTGGGGCACTATAAACCAGATTTAGGTTAAGTTCAATATTCATAATTCAGAATCATAATTTTTGTTTTTTTTAATCTTTTGTTTTTTTATATTTATTTTTTACGTTTCTCCTTATGTTTTTCTTGCGAGCGGTGGCATTGATTAATCAACTACTTTTACTTAACTTGTTTTAAACTTATTTTGTCACTGGCAAAATATGTTTTCCAGTTCTTATATGAATGGAAATAGAGTATGCGACATTTATATTTTTGACATAGACCTAGCATAACGATTCTTGACATGTTTAAGTGTAGGTTACCTACCTATGAACGCAATAAAACAATACAATACAACAATTTAAGGCTAGCTCACGTAGCAAACTCCCTTGAGGTATTTCCCTTAGTCAGTTCTCTCCTGCTTCATGTGCTTCTGCTGCAACTCACGTTTCTTTCCCGATCGCTTCGACTCGAAGACAGGACAGGCTAAGGCCCGACGCTGCGGAGTTGTCAACCTGCGCTGTGTTATGAATGGAAACTGCTCTAGCCCCACCCCCGTGATATACGACGCCGTATTCTCCTCGCTCGAGCCTCTTCCAAGCGATCCTGACACGTCCTATCCCCTTTCATTGAGGCGAGACGCTCCAACGAAACGACAAAACGCCCTCGTCTCACAATACGACTGCACATCCATAACGGATACATATTCAGAGGTACTTATTGGAATGTCCCCCTACATTCCAATACGTCTTGCACGATGAGAGAAATTAAATGGAGCCCACTCAGGGGGCTGTCTTTGTTCCCTCTGAAAGGCCTTGCAATAAAACCTGCAAGTTGGCAGATCCTTTTAACGTTATTTAAGGACGAATCGCTGTAAATATTTTCTAATACAAACAACTTCGCAAGAAAAACAAATTGCAGTACTTCAAGTTTTGGTAATAAAATCTTTACTTTTTATCTGAAATATATTGCTAACGTTGCTGTATTGATTACATTAGCATTGTCCAATGGAACATAAAGCAATTCTAGGACATTTCTTTTAGGTGTGCATTTCTCTAATGCCGTTTCGAACCTATTTTATTGACACCGATCCATGCAATGAACTAGAACAGGCACAAAATTATGTTTATTTGTAATAAAAATATATTTGGAACCATCTGTTGTGGATTATACATTTACAAATAAGTAAGTAACTTTAAAAATGTAAAGCTGGAAGGTATTGAAAACCAATGTCAATGTTCAATATTCTGTCATTTCGTTGAAATTTGCTTACTTATTTTTTTAAATAAATCTATCATTTAACTTTGCAATTAAGTAATCTACATTTCCTACCCTAGATATAAGAAAAGTTTAAACAATTTTAAGGTATCTGAATAGTGGGAGCTCGTTGCAAGAAAAAAAATTAGGTAAAAGTAATGTTCATATTGATTTGAAAGATTTAGGTACTTATAAAAGGTTAATATTTCCCTTTCAATAACTAGATACGAATGGCTGTCACTGTTAGTTGGCAGAATCGACGTTGCTAGATTGAGCCTACCACTAGTATTTTTTTCAGTTTTCCACAATCAACTTTACTCATCTTACTGCCGTAAGCTTGCATTAAAAGAATAAAAATTAAATATTAAAAGGACTTTATTTAATCACGAGCAGTTTTAATATCTGTAAAATCGCAGCGAAAATTTGGTCGATTCCTGCCGCCCCAGAGAACCATCCCATTCAGCTTCACTTGAACTCTTCTCGGTCGCAGCTCAAAGTATAAGGCGTCGTCCTAATTGAACGCAAAAAAGCGACCATCGCAAGTCCGCGTCATTTTTAGGGTTCCGTACCCAAAGGGTAAAAACGGAACCCTATTACTAAGCCTCCGCTGTCCGTCCGTCCGTCCGTCCGTCCGTCTGTCCGTCTGTCACAGGGCTGTATCTCATGAACCGTAATAGATAGGCGGCTGAAATTTTCACAGAGTATATATTAATTTTGCCGCTATAACAACAAATAGGTAACATTAAAAAATAATAATAATTAAAGGGGGTCCCCATACAAAAAACCTGATTTTTTGTGTAAATCTTGTACGATAGTACGGAACCCTTCGTGTGCGACTCCAACTCGCACTTGGCCGGTTTTTTTACTCTCGCGAGATAGCGATCAAGCGTACTTATGTCGAAGCCACGTGCCAATCGAAGTTCGCGCGATGCAATCGCGAGACTTAAGGTGGCCCAACCCGGCGGGACTAACTCATACGCGGGCACGGTACAAAACCGTGCTGTTGCGCTCTGGGGCCTTCTCTGTTTCAAAGAATAAGACAGGCTCCGTGATAGGAAACATGCAACATGTCCACAAAAAAGATAATGTGCATAGTGTATGATTTGGTAAGATTTACGAAAATTTTGATTTTAAAACGACTTATAGCTAAAAGTAAACCACGACAGATGTAGTCAAAAATCTAACAAAAACCAAATAAATTATAAATATTGATTAAATAAGCTATATCTGATGACTAATCTTTTTAAGATTTTCATACTTTGTCATTGCGTAATAAACCACCGAAGTTATTGTATAAAACGCGCGAAAAATTCGAACTTTCGGACCTTATAACATAGAAACCAAACACAATTTTACAATGCCAATGGTGATCAGACATCTAGTTCGATCAAATAAAGCTCTTTTGAGCAAAATTTGGGATCTCTGATAAGAAATATGGAGTTGAGCGGGTTGGGCCACCTTAAGAGTTTGATATAAATTCGCGAGAACTCAATCAAACATATTGATGTCCCAATTGACATCCACGCGAGCGGGGGTCGTTTTATAACATTTAAAAAGTATTTTTCTATTTTACCCGTTTTCAAAAAAAAAGTGCGACCGGGAGCTAGCGTCCTCAATTATTAAGATAGAGGAATAAAAACGCTACTAAAATATGCGTTACTTAAAGGGCTAGAATACGGCCAAACAATGTTTATGTGTTTAAAATTTTCCGTTTCTTTAAAGTCTTTAAGTTCTCGATATATAAAAGAGATATCGAAAAAAGATAAAAATAGTCCTGGAGATACTGGTTTCGAAAGGATTATAATTGAGGGTAGATGTTCGAAAACTTCGTGAAAAGTGATTGCGTCGTTAATTCGCGCGATGATCGCGTATTCGCGTTCAATTAGGAGTACGCCTAATACGATTTCCAGAACGCCTCTGGCCGCTGCCGACCGCAGCCCCCGCTGGCGGCGAGCCAGCAGTCACCGCGCCGACGACGCGGCCGCAGACATCAAATAATCATCTCCGCTGTAATCGTAAAACTGAAAAGTTCTTTTACTTTAGAAAGCGTTTCGTTTGCTGTCAATGAAACTACTCGCCGCAGAATGGCGGTTGTCTGGTGGAATTAAAACTGGGACTCCGGTCTGGATCTTCGCCGAAATATTTTCGACCGATTTAAAAAAAGGAGGATGTTTTCAATTCGTCTGTATGTTTTTTTGTGTGTATGTTAATCGATGTTTCCGCAAATTGTCAACCGATTTGAATGCTTCTTTTTCTCATTAGTAGGGTCCTTTCACGCATTTTATGAAAGAATACCACTTTTAAGGTTGGGAAATATTAAAAATAATGAAGAAAGTCAGTTTTAAAAAACATTGAACCGGCTTCAAACACTAAGAGATATTAAATAATATTTTTATTCATTTGCACCCTTGATTAGAAGGCGGTACAAAAGCACACCTGAAAGTGTATAATGGACCACTTATGTGCTTCTGTACAGCCTATTTCTGAAGGGTGCGAATGAATAAAAAGATTATTTAATACCTTTTGAAGTCGGTTCAAATTTTTTTTGTGTCTTTATCGTTTTTAGGGCTCAGTACCCTAAAAGGAAAAACCTGAAAAACTGATACTTCCCGCTGAATATGAAAATCATCAAATTTAGCAAGAATCAAGAAAAAAACCTAAAATCCTATGTTTTTATCGCAACCATTTCGCACTAAAACTTGAAAACTGATCTGATCAAAAGTTTTCAGAGCAGGTGCATGCTGACTTGATCAATTTATTTCAACTGGAGCCCGCAGATGAGTAAGCCTGGAATTGTTATTTTTTTATTAGTTTTACATAAATTATTAAAACTAACTCGACTGTGTTGAAACGAGACTATTTTAAAATTTCATAAATTTTTTTAAGGTCGTAGTGATTTGTTCTGAGACGAAAACATGAACGATGAACATGACCAAATCTTTTTTTTTTATGTAACTGGACATGGATGGCTAATATCACACGTAACGTCAGATATTAGCCTAACACACCTCATGGGAACAAGGTGCATTTTCTAAAAATGTGTCATGGGATAAGAAAAAGTTGTTAATATTTTAATTTCGCTGTTGTTTTAAAAAAAAACTAAAACGTCTTCAAGTCACAGGTCACAGATATTCGTTGCCAAATATCAAGTATAATAGAGCAGATATTATCACTTTTTAACCGACTTCAAAATTTTGCTCAAAATTGCTTTATTTGATCGAACTAGATGTCTGATGACCATTGGCATTGTAAAATTGTGTTTGGTTTCTAAGATATAAGGTCCGAAAGTTCGACTTTTTTGCGCGTTTTATACGATAACTTTGGAGGTGCATTACGCTATGATAAAGTAAGAACATCTTAAAAAGATTAGTCATCAGACATAGCTTATTTAATCAAGATTTATAATCTATTTGGTTTCTGTTAGATTTTGGACTACAGCGGTCGTGGTTTACTTTTAGCTATAAGTCGTTTGGTAATTAAATTTTTCGTAAATCTTAGCAAATCATTCACTATGCACATTGTCTTTTTTGTGGACATTTAGCATCTTCCTCATCACGGAGCCTCTCTTTTTCTTTGAAACATAAAAGGTCCCAGAGCGCAACAGCACGGTTTTGTACCGTGCCCGCGAATGAGTTCTTCCCGCCGGGTTGGGCCACCTTAAGTATATGTGCGACAAATAGACGAATAACTCAATATAACGCCAACCGATTTCGATGATTCTTTTTTATTGGTAAGGACGTGTAAAAATTGTTAGTGTACTTCAGATTCTTTAAAAATAAACAAATAAAAAAAAATATCGACTTCAAAGAAAAAGCACTCAAAAGTCAAAAAATAATTGCCATTTTTGTAGTTACGATTATTGTTATTTTTTTAGTCGGTGTCAGCCAAGGTAGCCAAGGTTCTCTTGCCGACTCAAAAAGTAACAATAATCATAACTACAAAAATGGCAATGCCAAAAATGGTAGTGCTTTTTTAACCGACTTCAAAAAAGGAGGAGGTTATCAATTCGTCGGAATCTTTTTTTTTTTTTTTTTTTTTTTATGTATGTTCACCGATTACTCGAAGACCCCTGGACCGATTTGAAAAATTCTTTTTTTGTTCGAAAGGGTATACTTTCTAGTTGGTCCCATTTTTTTTTTATCAAAATCGGTTAAGTAGTTTGGTACTTAACTATACCAACATCGAATTTCTTAACCCCGCGAACCCAGAAATGTGATTTTTAACCGACTTCAAAAAAGGAGGAGGTTATTTAGTTACAGTAGCTTTCTTTTCGGGTGAGATTGCTCAGTATGAGAGGTTTTTTTTTACTTCAACTGTTGGGGGTATTCAAGGGGGTAAAAGAGGGCAAATTGTACACATTTCTATCTCTAGAGCCGCTGAACCCAGAAATGTCAGAGTATGTTTGTTTTAGATGGGAATGCTTAAGAAGAAAATATTTTTGGAAATTATACTATTAGGGGGGTAAAACAGGTCAAAATGAACACATTTAGGCGAAAACCACTCATGTTGAGATCTCTGAAACCAATTATCCTCGAAACTTAAAATTTTCAGTGACTTCTTGTTAAGACGAAAAGGCTCGCTCACAACGGATTTTACAAAATTCAACTGTTAAGGGGGGATAAACGAGGCCGATATGTACACATTTTCATACAACTTAAACTTACGCAAGAAACAGACTATCCGGAACGATGTAAGGATGAGAAATTCAGAAGCTCAGCGGTTCCGGTCATTCGTTGTTTTGTCTTTTTAGGGTTCCGTTCCCAAAGGACACCAACGGAACCTTATTACTAAGCTTCCGCTATCCGTCCGTCCGTCCGTCTGTCACAGCACTCTATCTCACGTGATCTCATCGTATCAATTATCGTACGTATCAACCGTGAACTCATGAATCCAGATAGTTACCGGTCTACCTTTCGTCAGAAATGAGATTTCTCAATGGTTTCATTTCTGCTAATGCTCGTTCATTGTATTGTATTGTATTGTATATGTATTTATATCTTCTTTCCACTTTGTATGTGAAGTTGAGCAGGAGGCCTCGCCCACCTTGAGTCAAAAGTTACGCCACCACTAAAAAGCAAAAAATAAAATATTTTTAAATAAAAAAAGGACCGCCTTCAAAAAAACCGGAACTAAAAAGCAAAAAATAATTGGTTACTTTTAATTAATGTACGAAAAGCTATTTTAATTCTAACTAATTATGTACAATTTCTTAATTTTTAATCATCTTTTGAAGTCGGTGCCTTGGGTAGACGTTCTTTAAGGGCTGCAAGTAGTTAGATTAATATCACCTATGGCTAAGAAAGAAATATAAGTAGGTAGCTACTTACATTTACCTACTTGAACAAAACACAAAAACAAAAATTAAATAAACAAACAGGTCGGAAAAACGTATGTAAGTAGGTATTTAGGCAAGTACTTTGTAATTTAAATATGCCTTATACTTAAACTAAATACCTAACACAGTAAAAACAAAATATTTACAAGAAAACCCTACGAACGAACCAATATAAAAACAACGACCACTTATATGATAAATATTTAGGTAGGTGTAGCTTGTACTTTTTATTGTACCTAAATACCTACACAACACAAAACAAAAAAAAAACAAATATAAAAAAGAACAGAAAACAATAGGTAGCGACTTTGAGGTGTCTGCTCTCAACTACGTGTCAAAACGAGTGTGCGGTTAGTACATATCTCACCAATTTCGGCAGAAATCGTCTCGTTCAGACAACGATGTTGCAGGGAAGTACCAATCAACACAGAGCAGCGAATTAACGTACTCCTTCACCAGTGCGCGCCTTTATAAAGCCGAAAGTACTAATAATCGTTGAAACCCAATTTCAGTACGCTGCGCTGTATCGATATCAGCTTGCACGTAAACCAACGCTAAGGGCATCTCCAGTTAGACGAACGGTTGCTTAAAATGCTCTGTGGAATACGATGTCTGTGGACCAATCATTGCTGACTCAGGTTGTTTACGCTCTCGTAGACTTCGGGTGTGTTCGGCTGAAATAGTGTCTGTTCGGTCAGCAGCGCGCGAAGCGAACTCTACCCAAGGCACCGACTTCAAAAGATGATTAAAAATTAAGAAATTGTACATAATTAGTTAGAATTAAAATAGCTTTTCGTACATTAATTAAAAGTAACCAATTATTTTTTGCTTTTTAGTTCCGGTTTTTTTGAAGGCGGTCCTTTTTTTATTTAAAAATATTTTTCTTTGAAGTCGGTTATTTATTTGTTAAAATTTTCGGCTTATACCATCGTAAAGCCTGGCGTCACTGTTCCGAGATAAAACGGTGGAATTAGAATTGTTTATTTGTAAGGCTGATAATATATAAACCGCACGCGAAATTTAATCTCAATTATTTTTACACGTCAATTGTATTCAGATCACGCGTTGCTCAAAATATACGCCGACGCATCGCAACAGGAGTTGAATGCATTCGCGAGAAATGCATTTTCTCCGCTGACAACGACCGGATCTTGAGTCACGAACGATGCACAATTTAGAATGCTTCGAATTATTTACAAAACGTCTGTGGTCACATTTCTGAGAAATAACAGCATAATCTGTAGTTTGTAGGGATAGATAGACAGCCAACACTTTTTAGGGTTCCGTACCCAAAGGGTGAAAACGGAACCCTATTACTAAGCCTCCGCTGTCCGTCCGACCATCCATCCGTCCGTCCTTGCGTCCGTCCGTCTGTCATAGGGCTGTATCTCTTGAACCGTAATAGGTAGGCAGCTGAATTTTCAGAGATTTTGTAGTTATTTTGACGCTATAAAAACAAATAAAAAAGAATATAAAAAAAAGGAGGGCTCCATACAAAAAACTTTTGTGTTAAATCTTGTACGATGGTACGGAGCCCTTCGTGCGCGAGTCCAACTCGCGCTTGGCTAGTTTTTTAGGGTTCCGTGCCCAAATGGTAAAAACGGATCCCTATTACTAAGCCTCCGCTGTCCGTCCGTCCGTCTGTCACAGGGCTGTATCTCATGAGCCGTAATAGGTAGGCAGCTGAAATGTTCACAGAGTGTGTATTTATTTTGCCGCTACAACAACGAATAGGTAAAATAAAAATTAAATATTTTTTTGTGTTAAATCTTGTACGAAGGTACGGAACTTTTCGTGTGCGAGTCCGACTCGCGCTTAGCCGGTTTTTTTACAGATGGCACGATCACAGCTTACCCCTGCAAATCGTTATTCCTGTGCTTCTGCAACATATTTTAAAATGCTCACAGATTTTTTGAAGTTTTATTAAATGTATAAAGCTATATTTGTAGTTTTAAGATCAGAAAATGACATGTCTTTTTCTCGGATCTTTGTGAACAGCTGAACAATATTTTTAAAATCCTGTTGTCAGTCCTGTTTCCGCACAGGACGCCCAACAGTTTGGAACCACACACGAGATCACACGCTTCACAGTTTTGAACAGAGATCCGGCTCGAAGGACCACCGCATTTAGACTACCCGCATTATGGATTTCAACGCGTCAAGTGTCAGCATTAGTAATGGCTCCCGTATTTTCGTCGCGATCATCGAGCGCTGATCGCGCGAACGCGAGCATTTACTCATGCAGACGGGGAATTCATGTCTTTCCGGCCGGGCGGGTAGTGTTTTGACAGCGGTTCTTAGCACATTATTGTAAATATTTCGGTGTGGTTTTCTTGCATGAAATTGCATTAGAACAACTTTTCCAGAATCATTTCTTTTCACTTAACTTAGCATTTACTTTTAAATAAGCATAAAATAATGATTCCAATTTACTTGTGTTTTGATGGTAAGGTTGTTCTGAAAGGTTTGTATAGAAAGTAACTAATGGGTACTAGTGAATTACAAGTTATTTTTTTTATTGGTTATAATGTTTTTACGTTTAGATAACGCTATTTAATTTAGCGTCATATATCCAGAATACTATTTTGAAAATTAAACTGAAGTTCTGAAAATTATTCGACCAAACCATTTAATTTATTATATATACATAATTTATTAGGACTTCAAACTTTATTTCCAACAAATTATATACGCATTGATTTTAGTTTTCTAAAAAATCAAATAATTCGTTAAGGTTATTTTTATTTCTTACTAAAATCAAAATAAGTGCAGTCAACAAGAAAAAAAATCGGATTTTAGCCGACAAAGGGGTTACATGTACAAAAATTGTGCATGGACCAGATCCGATCGAAACAAATCCTTACAAATTATTATTGTGGACACGAATACCGATTTCAAGTGTAGTGGAAATGCGGGTTACCATATGTTATCGATGGAGTTAATTGATTCCCTCCATTTTTAGTACGCACTTGAGCGTGTCAGTGGAGAGCGGGTACGGTAGTGTTGTGAAAGCACTCTGTCGATAAAATTAGACGGCGTCGTCGCCGGGGAATGCCCGCGATATGGCCCGTATTCTCGAAGAAGCGTCCGCTAGGTCTGTTTCACACTGCCCCCGGATAAAACGTTTTTTTCGGTCTATGTTATGGCTCAAAACGTGAAAAACCGTCGATTACAAAAAAATTTGGTGACTTACTGGTAAAATTAAAAAACCTGTAAAAATATATCAATGTCAAACTCCGATCAAAGAACTACGCATCCCGCTATATACTTTTTCTGTAACTATTTCAAAATAGTGTGAAAAAAGTTAAAGCGTCATTTATACATTACTTGAAAACATATTCAAAGGGGTTACATGTACAAAAATTGTGCATGGACCAGATCCGATTGAAACAAATCCTTACAAATTATTATTGTGGACACGAATACCGATTTCAAGTGTAGTGGAAATGCGGGTTACCATATGTTATCGATGGAGTTAATTGATTCCCTCCATTTTTAGTACGCACTTGAGCGTGACAGTGGAGAGCGGGTACGGTAGTGTTGTGAAAGCACTCTGTCGATAAAATTAGACGGCGTCGTCGCCGGGGAATGCCCGCGATATGGCCCGTATTCTCGAAGAAGCGTCCGCTAGGTCTGTTTCACACTGCCCCCGGATAAAACGTTTTTTTCGGTCTATGTTATGGCTCAAAACGTGAAAAACCGTCGATTACAAAAAAATTTGGTGACTTACTGGTAAAATTAAAAAACCTGTAAAAATATATCAATGTCAAACTCCGATCAAAGAACTACGCATCCCGCTATATGCATTTTCTGTAACAATTTCAAAATAGTGTGAAAAAAGTTAAAGCGTCATTTATACATTACTTGAAAACATATTTGTCCACTGTGTATTTTTCAGCGGAGAGAGGAAGGGTATCTTAAGATGGTTTGGACATTTAGCGCGAATGGGCAACGAATGAAACACGAAACAAATTTACTGAGCAGAATTGAGTGGAATTGTCGTAGAATGTGTATGAAAAGATGTATGTCTGCAGAGAAAGTTAAATATATTCCGTAATGATATAAGCCCAATACGCTGCATTGGATTTTATCTTCTCCCGAAAGTTGTGTACGCGGCCGTCGGCTGCACGACCTTTCTCATTACTGCCATTCGAAATTTTCAATGAAAACTTGGTTCCTATTCCGGATTTTTACGGATTTCGGGAAATCTTGAGAAGGTTTTTATGGAAATCGGGGAAGTTGTAATGGGCAACTCTGGATGACAATGTCACGTGAACATCACGGTTGTGCGACACCAACGTCATCTTGTATAGTCTATTTTAGACAGTGTAATAACGCCTTTAGCACTCATCCGGGGGACTAGACATCGCCGCTGAGTGACTTACATCGCGGAACTAGAAACTTGATGCGTGTTTAATCGTTTTGAGTGATGTTGCGCACAGCCCGTAGTATATTTATTTATTTCTTTTATAGGTATGACATTTTGTTACAGACATTCTTACCTTGGGGCCGTTTTTTTTAGACTCACCTACTCTGCACTTAGCTAGGCCCGTCTCGCATAGGGGTGAAATAATTCTGCAGTACAGTTGGTCACTATTTCCGGTGTATAGGTTTTAAAGTACGACTGTACGCTTATAGCGAAGTTTGAAATCAAATGGCGCTCAATAATACATTTACTTATTTTATAGCTTACTAACTAACTAACTGACAATTTCCAACACAAAGTAGGCATAGTGTGGCCCTCCCACGCGAACACGTGTTTGTGTGGCTTGAAAGCATTTCTTGGGTTCTGTAGTTAGATATAAACCCTTATAACATCGTTATGAATGTCCGTCCGTCCGTGTAGCAAAGGATTGAGGGCATTTGAAAATGATGCTCTTCAATTAAAGGTAGTTCGGAAATAATTTTGAAACCACTGTTAAAATGCACTTGAAAGTTTAAATTTAACATTAGTCACCTGTATATGCGTGTGTTTTACCTTCGATCACGTCGTACTCAGTTGGAATGTACCCCCGGTACTATGATTCTTATTCATGAAAGTTCCCGTCACTAAAACGTGCTGGGAGAATTGTTAAATCTTTGAAGTACAGAAGCGATGAGTGTTGTTAAAATATCGTAAGTATGTGGAGTATATGTATCAAATCAATACGGTTTTATTATATCCAAGTTTCTCATAACAATATTTTCAGACTTGATTCTTATTGCAGCAGAAAACAAAATAAAAACGTGTTATTCTGATGATGCTAAACGTAATTTAAAAAATCAAGTAAATCGACATTGAAATACCCCGTATATTATGCTTAAATAGGTTAAGTTAAATTCTGTACGTAACGTGTGAAAATAATAAGTTTCATGAGACGTAGTTGCAATATGTTTTTTACGAAGATTCAAAGTCTTAAATGGATGGCCAAATTACAATAATTATTCATCTCCGAAGACTTACATCAGACATGCCTAACTCTGAAAATATTTATATCTACTCTACACTATATTTCTTAGTTATTGTGTTTCACGGGAAGGATATCACTGAAGAGATTCTGCACATATAAGCATAGACAACCTCTCGAGATAAACAAAGTGAGCCAGTGGCAAAAAAAAAGAAAGCTATAGCTTTTATAGATTTAAATCTATTTGTAGTTGTTTGATCAGTCCCCGATATCAATTTTTTTAATACCGTTTGTCTCAACGAATAACTTAAACATTTATTTAAAGATCAACGGTCTTTTCTCGCTTTGAGCCCTATTAGCGCATTAAGCTCTCCATGAAACAGGCGATAAGGTGGCCCAACCCGCTCATTTCCCCATACAAAAGGGGAAAGAAGATCACGCCTATATTTCTTGTCAGAGATCCAAAATGTTGCTCAATATAGCTTTATTTGATTGAACTAGATGTCTGATGACCATTGGCATTGTAAAATTGTGTTTGGTTTCCAAGTTATAACGTCCGAAAGTTCGGATTTTTCGCGCGTTTTATACAATTACTTTGGAGGTGGATTACGCAATGATAAAGTAAGAACATCTTAAAAAGATTAGTCATCAGACATAGCTTGTTTAATCAAGATTTATAATCTATTTGGTTTTTGTTAGATTTTTGACTACAGCGGTCGTGGTTTACTTTTAGCTATAAGTCGTTTTGAAATTAAAATTTTCGTAAATCTTACCAAATCATACACTATGCACATTGTCTTTTTTGTGGACAGGTTGCATCTTCCTCATAACGGAGCCTGTCTTATTCTTAGAAACAGAGAAGGTCCCAGAGCGCAACAGCTCGGTTTTGTACCGTGCCCGCAAATGAGTTGAGGCCGCCGGGTTGGGCCACCTTAGGGGACGTTTGTATGTCCATTCGAACCCAAAGCCGAAGCTCAAACAATGTTTCTCAGCTATTTTACGATCATCATACTCGAGACGTATCGCAGTTTTTGGGACAATAATCCCGTTAAGTTCCCGCATTTAATGCGTGTATCCGCCACTATTTTGAGCGTTTATGAACGCATAAAAGTGTGTTTATCGCGCAGCAGATGCGAGAGGTGCGAGCGCGGGGACGACCACTTAGTGGCCGGAGGTCGCGGATTAAGGCACCCATAATTCCGTCATATCCACAGCGTCCTGATAGAATCTTATGCAGCCCTCTTAACCAGCTATGATTTACATATGTCGTCTGAGCCCGTAGTCCCAGTTGTCACCAAAGTTGGCGTTTACGCCAAGCCGATCGACTGGCGTTTTCAAATGTATGGAGAAATTGAGGAGCGCGCGCAGTGGGCGTTAAGCGAACTAAAATTTGCGTGTCCGAGTATGATTCGACAGCTTACTCACCGCCGGCGTAAATAGGTCGACGTTGCCGTTTACGCCGACTCCGCGTTTTCATACAAATCGGTAGTCCGAGTTTGACTTTGACAGCTTGAAGAAGGAAAACAACAGAATAAGTAGTAAGCATTTGTATGGGGGTTGACGTTTTTACGTAACTTCGAAGTTCCGCAAACGCCAATTTAGGTGAGAACTCAGACTGACCACTCTGATTCCGAACATAAAAGAACGTGCATCCAGCTCATTCTGAACGAAAGTTGCCAGCACCCAGTCTTATTTGTCTTTGCAGTAAATGCGGCGGTTTTGGTGTGTCAACTTCACGTTTCTCTGTCCAGACATTTGCGGCATCATTTTCCCTCTTCAAAACATAACCAACGCTTAAAATAAATAAAAAATCACTGTACATGTTGCTGTGATATCACTACTTTTTTACTAACACAATTGTCTAAAATTAGTCAGGAGGAAATTATTCCAAACGATAGAAATGAGCTTAAACGATACATTTTTGTACGAAATGTTGTTTTGGGGGACCACCGAAAGACGTGGTTGACGATGCCCATGGGCAATCGAAGTTACTTAACTTTCGGGCAAGAGGAGCTAGCAACCGTATTTCTGCTCGAATGTTCGCCTTCAGCCGTTCGGATTGTCCTGGCCTTATTAATGTACACCTCTTCTTTTAAATAACTCCAGAGAAAATAATCCGACGTTGTTAAATCCGGGTAACGACCGGGTTAATGAATGAAAATCTCGAGATTAAAATCTCGTCGAAAGTCTGATTTAGGATCGCCATTTGTTGGATGATGCTGAAATGATTCGTAATGAATGTCCAAAATGGGTTATTGAACATTTGTCATAAAAACTCACAAAAGAACCCTAAATATCATTGCGAATATGCGTATTTATTTTTTAATCCCCGTCGCGTCTTTTGCCCCACCCAGTACTATAGTTTGAATTGTCAGGTTGTAGCGATCACAATATAAGTCCAGATTACGCTTTCCCCCAACAAAAGCGAAGTAATCCGAGCGACTCTATTTACATTGGCAGTCGCCAGAAATATTTCAGCATACGTACCTCTACCTACCACCCGTCTGACTAATTACAGAGCAGATAGACGTGACACAGAGCAGTGTTTGTAGATCTAAGTGCGACCGACTCAATTAATTGCGGCCATATTTATAGACGCGCTAGATTCTTGTTATGTCGCTGCGCGCGATGTAGTCCACTGATCTGCTGAGAATAGCTATTCAGATGTTCCGACGGACAATTATTTAAAAAATGGGCGAAAGAGAACAATAATTAGATTATAATATTTATTAGAATCCACTAATTAGAGAAATAAAGTTGTAAAATAAGTACTATATCTGTCTTACTAATAAACATGTCTGCTAATCCACGATGCTTATTATAAGGAATAATCAAACCTTACGGTCACTAGTCTTCATGGAATATGGGCTCAAACATTCTGCGCGGGGGCTTGCCGTGTTAAATAAACTCGCCCGGTGAACAGGTGATTGGTGAATTTCAACTGACTTGGCCGTTACACACACGTCGTTTGACAGTTAGCATGGTAATAATTGCAACTAAACGTCAGATTTTGTCACTCACCTGCCTATTCCCCCGGCGAGTAAACATACCTTGGTAACCCCCCACAATCGGATCACTCGATTCAGCGATTGTCAAAACTACAAATCAGTAAATTCGTTTTTGTCGCCATTTTATTCAATTCCTCATGTATGCCGCCTTTATTAGTATATGTTTTTGACATCTAGAAATACTGGAGTAATAGCGATGGTATACATGTTTGTTAGTAAGGCGGTATTAGTTCGGTGCGAAGCTGTACTCCAATCAAGATTCGCAAAGCTGTACTCCACAAGGTTCGAGTCGAACATATATTTATTAAGTAGTATAGGCTCGTAGCCTAGTGGCGCGGGGACTGGCCTAGCGTACCAGAGGCCCGGGTTCAATACCAACTTGCACCACTGTCTCTCTCTTTCAGAGTTCGATAAGTGCATTTCGTCACGAATGCACTAGTTTCTCGGTATTGGTCCAAATCTCATATAGGAATCTATTATTACTTTATTGATAGGGCTGCTCTCAAACCATTATACTCTTAATTGTCTGTAGGATGTAGCATTTAAAGGGATATGTAACTATGTGATCAGCCGACAGTAGTAGTTTATGACAAAACTCATAGTATTAAAACCTAATGTGCAAGTGTTTCACAGTGTTGTGTTGCCACTGGAGCAGTGCATCGCTTAAAGGTCCTTGCTTACGGTGACGCTTGGCTCAGGTTATCTCTTTCCCTAAAATATGGTTGAAAGAGGTAATGGCTGTGCCCGGCGTGATGCTCGTGAACGGGTGCTGTTTGTGGGGACTGGCCTGCTCCAATTGGCAACATATTAGTTGGAGGGGATTGCCTTTGCAAATAAAATGATATTTGTCATGAACTGTTGCATACGGCATGGATTGTAAATTTTTGTGTATTCATGTGAATTTAGTGTTTTACCTATGTTTTTGTTAAAATAATTGACAAAACCTTTTGTAAACTTAGACTAAGTGGACGTTGAAAAAAAAAACAGCGGAGTTTCTTTCCAGTTCTTCTTCGCTGTGTTTTGTTTTGATGAACTGGCCAATGCTAAAATATGACAAATCCGAGTGCAGTGTACTGTCTATGGATGATGAATAAACAATACAATACAATACAATGCGAGCTGCTCCATGGTTCGGAATCCATGTAAAACTGTAGGTCCCCTTCCCCTACTAGGTGGTAGGGTTTAAGCCCGCCCGGGTTGGTACCATCGCATTGGATGAAAAGATGGTCGAAGCGGCAATGAAAAATTGTCCGTGTTTTCCATCCAGTTCAATGTAGCCGTGCTCATAAAGGGAAGGTCCTGGCATGGCACCTAATTCCTTCGGGAATGTGGTGTATTGGGCTAATATCATAACGGTAGTTGTGTGGTATTAGCCATCAATGTCAGGTCGCACAAAAAAAATTTTTTTACAGATTTCTTTTATAAAACAATGGGTCTTTGCTAGATTGATTCTGCACACATACATAATAATATTCGTTGAAAAATCGACATACTTCAAGCAAGTACGAAATAGTAAATATTGATTAACATAATTTAAATTAATATACCTATTTCTAACTAATTTTCGATTATTTCGTCCACTTTTCCTGCATGGGATATCTTCCTTGCATTGCAACTTACCAAAATATAGCGTAAATACTAATATTCCGGGAGGTCACAATATTTTTGGTCACGATAGGGTAAATGGCTGAATCTGGGTTTACATGTTAGAGACCAACCCTCTGATGCTAAATATGTCGGTCTGCCCGTGCCAAGTGGTTGTGGTATATAAAAAAGATGCTGGTATATAACTGCTGATGAATATACTGATTGTCTGGAAACATTGATACCTAATTATTATACAACAATAACCAGTCGGTTTTTTTATTAAATACTTAAATATACCTAAAGTTATATCTGTAACCCAAATTGCTTATAACTACGAAATGAAACCAAAGATTCGTTCAGTTTTTGCATTGCTAAGCAAGTACGTACTGATACTTTCATATTTCGTCATTTGCATCCATTTTTTTTGTCGCCATAACTACTTTTTCAGGCACCTTATCTACGCAACGCAACCACTTGGAACAGGCAGACTGACACATTTAGCATCAGACGGTTGGTCTTTATCCCGTGAACCCAGTTTCAGCCGTTTACGTTATCGTTACCATTTTTGTCGCGACCTCCTAGTCTATAAGCAACTAAGTCGATGTCGCTCTTTTCAACGAAAATGATACATCTATAGAACCCATGACCGAACCGTGAATCAAGGATTAGACTGTACCCAGCCTCGCAGTTGCCTATAAAGTGGTTCTTTTTCACAGCTTTCTTAAATGAATGTGTCCTTGCCTCGCGGTCGATTCAATATGACATTCTGAGAAAACCCCGGCGACACGTCGAGTCACGACTTGACCCCGATCTCACGCGCGACGCCGCGCCGGTGACGGACCTTCGAGAGTTCAACAGCATTCACGTATGTGACGATGAGCGAGCGTGGAAGGACGGGAGAGAAACCGAAACCCGTTTGTTTGGGGGCGGGGGAGCCACTTTTACATTCAAAACTGCAGCGCCGGCGATGGAGTTCGATGATTTTATTCAGCGATCGTTTAGTTTACACATTTTTGGGTTCCGTACCCAAAGCGTAAAAACTGAACCCTATTACTAAGGCTCCGCTGTCCGTCCGTCCTTCCGTCCGTCCGTCCTTCCGTCCGTCCGTCTGTCACAGGGCTGTATCTCATGAACTGTAATAGGTAGGCAGCTGAAATTTTCACAGAGTGTGTATTTATTTTGCCGCTATAACAACAAATAAATAAAATGAAAAAATATTAAAAAATAAAGTGGGGCCCCATACAAAAAAACTGATTTTTTTTACGATGGTGCGGAACCCTTCGTGTGCGAGTCCGACTCGCACTTGGCCGATTTTTTATCACTTCGCCAAATGGCATGCAGATAGGTATACAAATTACAAGCAACATTCAAATTAACCATGTCGTACAGCATCATATAAAACGTTTTAATTAGATTGGAGCAAACTTTGCTTTTAAATATAAATGTAAAAAAGATACAAATAAAATAAAGATAATTATAATGTTCAACAATGACTGATTTTAGGTAATGTTTATGGAAAATACTGAAGCACAATTCATATCTTTATAACTTACCTAAAGTATTACAGGCCGTAAAACTTTTTTTGAGCATTACATCAACTTTCATGCATGTTTTTTATTTTTTTCCCTTTTTATTTCGATAGGTAACTTATTATTGATATTGGCGGCTTGAAATTTAAGGCTTTGTTCGCTTACAAATTCGCTCACTACCAATTTTCTCGAATTCCAACGACACACAATATTACGACCATTCGATGCTAGTCCCGACTTCGTAATCGAACCAAAAACACCACTAACTTATGGCCACGCTGCCGTCATGCGAATGACTTTCGATCGCTACTCTCGTCCTTCCACGCTCGCTGGTAACGATGATCAGACGCGCGCAACCCTGGCTGATTGTGTGTGCCAACACACCCCTTGGTTTGCGTAACACATTTGTGAGTGCAAACATCCGTATCCTGTTTTTAGGGTTCCGCAGAATAAGTCGTCTTACAATATCTGTTCGTCTGTCTGTCACCAATTTAGCGGCACAGAATATATATAGGATTGAATCCATTAGCTCAAGTCCACTGTAGTATACACTGGAAAGAGAAATAATTCCTCAGTCTCTTTTACCCTAAGGTTTACGTCAATATGATAGAAAGAGATCTCGAATTGGTCTCATTTCCGGTGTATAGGTTTCAGTGTAAACGTTTGTACGCATAGCAACACACATCCCTAAGAAGAACAGTGGAGACAACCGGTCGCCTTCTTCGCATAGCACAATTGTGTGACGTGGCCGCAATTCTCGCCAATTTGTGAATGTGTATTGTGACCAGGGGGCCCACCGGCGCTACACACGCTCATGGGTGAGTGCGCGAAACGTGGGTGAAAGGCCGATGTGTGGAGAATTTCCACATTCGAACATGTTTTTAACATATTTTGTTTAAAAGAACAAATAAAATTTATATTCGTAGATGACTGTGCACAAAAATGTATGGGGAGGAATAGTTTTTTTTGTATTTAGCAAAAAAGTTGTACACCCATAGAGGTCCAGTTTCATATGCAGAGTTACCATTTTCGGTTCTGACTACCTGTCCCTGTAAGGTATTCTGAAGAAATTATTTTGTGTTTGTTATTACATTTTTGTGTCTAGTCACTTACGTACATAAGTATGATTGAAGTTTCGTGTTAATTTAGCGTATTAAATTTATATCGTTATTATATTATCATACAAGTCTAGTTGTTACATCATACGAAAGCAGCTAAAGCTATAAATAAAGCAAGCTTTCACCCTTAACAATAAACGCTTAGACCAGCTAAATGTAAAATTTACCTAACATAATCCATACTAATATCATCAATGCGAAAGTCGCGTTTTCACGCCTAAACCGCTTAACCAATCTTGATGAATTTCGGCTTAGAGATAGTCTGGTTCTTGAAGAAGGACATAGGCTACAACATTACTCTTTTCTCATTAATTTGAGGTTATACAACGAAATGTTAAAAGTAGAAGCATTGTAATCATAAATTTAGAAAAAAAACTTTTTGGTCCGGGCATTTGTCTGTAGCAGACATTTTTAGATTAGACCCATGTCAGGTCCATCTTATCGTCAACCAAAAAAAAATCTTCTTTCAAATCTGATTGCAATGTTTCAATCTGGATGTCGTTGTATACTCATATATTCACACTCAACCCGCCGGCGAACCCAGGGAATCATCACTCATTCGAAGATAAATAGGCAATAAATATCGGGGAAAACTACCGGAATATTTTGGGCGAGTTAAACTGGTAAACCTCTGCTAGGTTTTCATTGAGAGCGATTCTGGAATCGGTCCAGACGCATCATTGTTGCAATGAGAGCGCGTTATGACGATCTGCTTACGCGAAGTTGTCGTGGAAAATTCTCGCGTATAATGAATGAGAATGAGAAAATAGGGTCACGCCACCACATCGCACATTTAAAATTATCACGTAGAATTTTATTTGTCTATCCATGCCATTCCAGTAGGGTATGTATTTAATAATATTAAATAACTGAGGGCGGTTTGTACCTCAAGGCGTGGGTTGCTTCTCATGCCAGATGTCATGGGTTCGATTCCCACTCCGTTAATGCACCACTCTGTTTCTCTTTCGGGTTCGTTTTAGTGCATTTCATCACGATTTCGAACTGTTTGATGCTTCGGAACCCATGTAAAACTGTAGAGCCCTCTTCCCCACTATAGGTGGTAGGATTAGGCTCGCCCGGGTTGGTACAATCGCATTGTATGAAAAGATTATCGAAACGGCAATCATAGGGGTTTTTTCTATCAAGTTTAATATGGCCTATGCTCATAAAGAGAAGGTTCTGGCATATAAACGAATTCCTTCAAGAATACGACGTGTAGGGTTAATCTTACGACAGCATATGTGTTATTAGCCATGTATGTCTTCAGTTCTCTATTGAAGTTGTTTAATGGAACTGGACAATAAAACTGGACATAAATAGCTAATACAACCTTGTAAGCTGCAGTTGACCTGAGCCTCTATTACAAGTTACAAATCACTTATCGAAAAATTCCTAAGATTATCGATTCCGCAGGTTTACATCATTGCATAGAGCAGGCATTTTAAGGATACACTAAATCGGCCGTGCAAGGATTTTTATATTTGTGTAGAATTCCAAATTTAATATTATAAATGCAAAAGTAACTATGTCTGTCTGTTGCGTTTTCACTAATAAACCGCTAATCCATTTTTGATGAATTTCGGTAAATAGTTTGGTCCTTGGAGAAGGACATAGGCTACCCTTTGTGGTAAAAAATAAACTTGAAAGAGGTGAATTAGGGGATGTAATTGTGTATGAGGAATAATGCTAGCCAGCTAGTATGAAAAATTATAAATTGTTGAAAATGTCTATCTACGTACTTAGATGAAAAAGAATGCATACGGTACCTCCATACTGAAGATAGTTCAAAAGCGTTCCCATTTTTAAAAAAACTCACACACCTATACTTTTACATGCACACCAAACTCTAATACGTAAAGGGTAATAGAGCAGGACCAAGGTATAAGGAAATGCATCATGCGAAAAAGTGACCAATAGATTCATCTAATCGCGGAAGAATGAAATGTGACAACAATTTTCTTAAATTGAATTAGTTATAGCATGAGAAAAAGGGATGGTGATATTTGTGACGTCTGGTCGTAGATATAGTGCAAAATTCATCCTAATCCATCATGACACATCAACGATGCGTGCATGCTAAGCCCTTTGACCAGAATGGCGCGTCAAAACTAAATGAAAAATGAAAGTGAAAACGGCAGGGTTGCCAAATATGATCACAAAAATAAATAACAATATATTGTATTGTACATTAAAATATTAAGGTTCCTATTTAGTGATAGTGGTCAGAACAAGTAGTCAGATGATATTTAGCGACGAATTCGAGCTCACTCTTACCTGAATGCCCCCCAGTCAACGTCAACCACACGCTGGGCATGTCGTAGTACACCAACTGCCTAGCGAGGAAGGGCCGGGGTCGACTCTCCGAATTCAGGAGTGTTTCCGCCGAGCAAACCACTTTAACGGCAGTTGTGAAAGTGTCTTTCTCGACGGAAAGATTCCAAATTGTTCGATCTTGATGGATTGAATCATTTCGCCGATAAGTACGCTTTGACAACCGCTGTCAAAAATGTTTGCTCGACGGAAACTCTCCTGATTTCCGAGTACGGAGTTCCAAGAACCTTAAGAATGTCCACTGTTTGTTTTTTATGTCGACTTTAGGTTTTCGTGAATATATTTCATGAAGTTTTTCCACCTCCATTTAATTTTTATTATATATTTCAAATTCATACGTTCCAAAATGTAATTGAATATTTTTCCGAGCGTAACGAGGAGACATTTTTACAGAAGTTTAAGTATGAAGACATTTCTCTCTAAGTCTCCAGCATAAATCTTAAATCTCTCCTAATGACCAGTCAATTAATAAAAGTTCTTTCGGAATCTCGGGAACAGTTCCGCCCAGTACTAGATTAAGATTTAGATCAAACTAAATGTAGGACAGAGTGTCACAACATCCAGTTATGTAGAAGCTCTCAAATGAAGTGTCTCGGCTTTTAGAATGAAACGGTTATCATCTGGAATAGTTCCAAACGCACATCAGACACTTGAGGTGGGAAAAACTTTGCAGGGCGTAGCTTTTCGTAGATTACCTTTGGTCTAACCCGTAAAGCATATTAACTACATTCATATTCCTATTTCAATATTTTAAAAATTGCCCCTGTCTAAATTGTGTGTGTTGTTATTATAAACACACTGAAAGAAATAATCAGTGAATCTAACTGTAATTCCAATAATAACAACCGTCTTGCAACGTTAACAAGAGCCAACTAAGTAAATCGGTTACTCTGAGTGAAAACAGCCTTAAACATCAACTGTTACTGTATCTTTTAAAAGTTATTTAACTGTGTGCAATAACTGTATTCTCTTATTGTTGCCCTAACCGTGTGAAAACTGTTTCTAGTTTCTATTTTAAAATTTGAATACTTACGCATTATTTTTTATTTTAGAACAGTACATATGGTATATACTCACATTTAAGGTTACATTACAAACATTATAAAATAAAATACAATTTAACGGCCGTAACACCACGTAAAATCGTACCACCTAGTGGGGAAAGGCCTGTGTCAGTGCACTTAAGAACGGCCCGTAAGGTATGTCCCCCCTACAACCGTAGTTTACTAATTATTTGGAAACCGCTATTTCAATTAAGTTGATATTTAATATCTAATATCAGGTAACAACTGTGTCTGCAGGCTTTTGTTTTTTTTTTTTAAATTCAAACAGGATGAAATGAAAGCAAAAAGAAAATCTTCATACGAATTTAGTTTTCTCTGTGGTTCGACCCAAAATACATTTACTGAAAAACCAAAGACATGCAGACACAGATATTTGTAGTCTAATATTAGATACCAAATATCAAGTAAGTTGGAACAGTGGTTTTCAAATGATTAGTAAACTACGTTTGTATGGGAGGTGAAATTTTATGATGCTTACGGGCCGAGCTTTAGGCTCCAACTGAGTCCATCCTTCAGCAAACAAACGATAATGGCGACCTCTGGAAGCAGCGAGTTTGCGTTAGGGTTCATTGTTGTATGCGCGTCCAAATCGTTTTGAGGCGAGCGAAATTTATGTTTTTGGTCTGTGAAGGCTACTTGTTTATGTAAATTATTATATTTTTCACGCTTATTCACCAGAAAAATATGTTATTTAAAACCACGAAAAAATAAAATTGACGTAATCATTTTTAGTTTCCAAGCGCCGCCGCCGGCTTGAGAACCTTGTAAAACCCTAGTAAATATGTGTTTACAAACATATATTTTTTAAAGAATGTAAGCAACGAATTAAATCTGTTTTACGGTCATACACTAGATTATAGTGTAAACTTTGAGGTTTAGATTTTTCTACGGGTGTTAATTTTTAAACGACGCTGAGATAAATTTAAAATAAACCCAACATATTGCAGGTTAGCGTCATGTGGACCCTTAATTTTTTTTTAATTTTACTCCTAAATTGCTGTGACCAGCCGAAAATTAACAACTAATTTCTCCTCAACTTTGGCAGTGGCTCCGCACTGGCCAGATGCACCACAAAAACGAGACTGCGCGCAAAACTGGCTCGCATGTGAAGCAACACCGTTGCATCATAACTCCGTCGTTCGACTCTCGACAAAACTTAGCGGGCGCGCGTCAACCGATTTATACATATTTATGAACTGCAACCAAACGCACGGCGCGTTCCGATGCACCGCTGCTGGGCCCGTAGTCCCAGTTATCACCTAAATTGGCGTTTACGGCAAACCGATCGACTGGCGTTTTCAGTAAAAACGTCAAACTCCATAGAAGTTTTTACTAGATATTCTGTGGTTTTACTTCTTCAAGCTGTCAAAGCTGATTTGCATAAAAAACGCGGAGTCGGCGTAAACGGCAACGTCGACTTATTTACGGCCACGTCACTCAGACTGCCCACTCTGTAGTCCCAGTTCTCACCTAAATTGGCGTTTACGGCAAACCGATCGACTGGCTTTTTCAAATGTATGGAGAAATTGAAGAGCGCGCGCAGTGGGCGTTAATATTTTAGTTAACATTTGCGAGTCCGAGTTTGATTTTGATAGCTTACTCAACGTTGCCGTAAATACGTCGACGTAGCGGTTTACGCCCACTCCGCGTTTTCATACAAATCGGAAGTCCGAGTTTGACTTTGACACCTTGAAGAAGTAAAACTACAGAATATCTAGTAAAAACTTGTATGGAGTTTGACGTTTTTACGGAACTTCGAAGTAACGTAAACGCCGATTTAGGTGAGAACTGAGACTACCGGCTCAGGTATAGTCCGCTAATAGATAACTCCACTTTCGAGCGTTAACATTATGAGATAACACAAAATTTGGTACAATTTTCTGAGATTCCGGGTTTATCTCGCAAGACTATCACTCAAAAGTGGAGTTATCTATTAGCAGACTTAATACTAAATACTAGCTGACAAGGCTAAAATCGAAGAAACAAATGTCTGCTACCTACCTAGTGAGAAGGGAAAACGAAGACTTCAGTTATGCGAAAAAGGTGAGTGTGATTCACACCTTTCTGCATTACGTTTTATAAGGCTAGTAGTTATTTAATGTGCGGTTAATATTTCAATATAATTTTTATTTTTATTTTATTTCTTGCATGAAAGTTTTATTGTTTGATTTTTTTTTTCAATAAATAGTTCGGATTTTATTATACTAGGGTGGAAATCCTTGGTGAATATATACATAGTTGTTTAGTATGTAGTTGTCAAATGCTTATGTTTTCTAAACGGCCAGGCTGGCCTGGTCTTAACCAGTGCCATCGAATTATGCACCTAGCATTTTCGATGACCTATGCTGCGCCTGGATCCGATTTATCATAATACTTTATTATTTAGTTTTTTTTTATGCAACCTGACATAAATGGCTAATACCACACAACTACCGTTATGATATTAGCCCAATACACCACATTCCCGAAGGAATTAGGTGCCATGCCAGGCCCCTCCCTTTATGAGCACGGCTACATTGAACTGGATGGAAAACTCGGACAATTTTTCATTGCCGCTTCGACCATATCTTCATACAATGCGATGGTACGAACCAGGGCGGGCTTAAACCCTACCACCTAATAGGGGAAAGGGACCTACAGTTTTACATGGATTCCGAACCATAGAGCAGCTCGCATTCGTGACGAAATGCACTTATAGAACTCTCAGAAAGAGAAAGAAAGTGGTGCATGTCGGGGCGAGGAATTGAACCCAGACCTCTGGTACGCTAGGCCAGTCCCCGCGCCACTAGGCTACGAGCCGCATGTCCTGGCGTGGCGTGCACATTACAGACGGCGGCTGCGCTGCCGGGATGCGGCGAGGCTAACCTCGCGCGGAGGTCGCGGCGACGCGTGCGGGCGCGCGTCACGTACGGGCGCGGGTGCGAACGGCACTGCTCCCGACGCCCAAGGAGTAGCTGGATACGCCACCAGTGGGTCGTTGTCGTCGACTAGCCGTTTTCACCAGCCCTTTTGGTTAATATTTATCTAGCAGATCGTTGTCGTCGACTAGCCGTTTTCACCAGCCCTTTTGGTTAAGGCGCTAGGACTAGCCAACTACTCGCGCCATACAAATGCACTTTTTAACAAATGTAATAATATGTAGTGAAACGCTTCAGCAAATCCAAATAGAACTCCAGACTGATAATGGATTGTTAATATTTTTTTATTCCATCATTTATTTAAATAATAATAAAAATAAAAAAGTTGATTTTTCTCATTAGAAATCTGAAAGTAATTCGATTTCTAGATATAAGCAAAAACAGCATATATGCATAAACAAAAAATTCCATTTGCTTTTAGATATCTACATTTAGTCAAAAAAGTTCGGAAATGGACACCGTTTCCGCAATGTATTTTGTATAGAAAAAGGAAACATACATTAACGAAAATAATTCGATTCCTAGACAAGGAATCATATATTGTAAGGATGACACTTATAATCGTCAGACTTAGTTAGTTAACTTGGGGTGCCTCGTCTAAGTTTGCGATTTGGCTAGTACCAGGCCCTTAATATTTATCTAGCATATAACTCAGCCTGACATCAGTACAAAACGGCATTTAGCCGAGCGTAGCCGGGTACCTTAGCTATTAAGTAAATGATGCTGGCAGCCCATGAAAGCGACGCGACGTGGAGGACATGGGCGCTTGGCCACCGTTAGCCACGAATATAATATAGTGACAGCCGTAAAGTTCTTGAGCACTCTAGCTCTTTTTATATCACATGCATGTTGGCTAATACCCAATACCTTTTTAATATAGCTAACACCGCACATCTGCCATCATGATATAAGCTCAATACTTCACATTCCCACAGGAATTAGGTGCCATGCCGGAGCCTCCCTTTATGAGCACGACTGAACTTACTGTAGTTTTACTATCAAACGTTCGAAATTAACTAAACTAGCGGAAATGTCGTCATTGGTAATGGCGCCCCGTGCGCTCCTTAGTCCATGTTAGATACATATCGCCGTGCGGCGACATTGGACGTGACCCGCCGCTACCGGCTCCGCCGCGCCGCTCGCCGCCGCCGCGTGACGCCGATGTTGTATTAGATAGAAGAAAGGATAGGCCGAGGTGTCAAGTTATTTCATCCTCATCGCATTCCACTAGCCCGCAGCTGTAAGTAAAGCAACCTACACCTTTACATGGGTTCCTTGCTATAGTGACTCATATTCTACGAATGCACTTTTAAAACTGTTGGTAAAACTGTAGGTCCCGACCCATACTAGGTGGTAGGGTCGAGGCCGTCTGGGCTGGTACCACCGCATTTGATGAAACTATGGTTGAAGCGGCAATGAAAACTCGTCCGTGTTTTCGATCGAGTTCAATTTAGCCGTGCTCATAAAGGGAAGGTCCTGGCATGGCACCTAATTCCTTCAGGAATGTGGTGTATTGGGCTAATATCATAACGGTAGTTGTGTGGTATTAGCCATCCTTGTCAGGTTGCATAAAAAAAGGCTGTCGTAAATTCACAGGAAATCTAAGATTTGAACATGAAGAAGTGCATTATTTACCAAATTTTACACGATGGCTGCCATTAAACCAGCGAAATCGTCTTTGGGGTCTATGTCTCCCTACCCCTAAAAGTTGTCATAGTTTAATCATTTTTTTTTTCACTAGAGAAAGCTTTATTCTGTGTCCGTATTATTTTTATTCTCTCGTAAATATCTGTGTTTTTCAGTAAAAAAAAACGAAAATGAACGTAAAGAAGACACGTTTTTTTCACTGTTTTTAGCCCATATTCTCCAATCGAAATGGTATATCAAAAAAAATATAAGAAATACATAACAGACATATACAAAACATTAACAGTCGTATTCAAAGAGCACCTGTCAAAACTTAGTACGAGATTAGCACCGGACTAATCACAAAAACCGGTTTAGTCCGGCGAATTAAATTTAGTCCGCCCACCCTGAATACAGCTGTAAGAGCATATAGACAGTTATCACATCTCTTTAGCAGCTCGTAGTTCAATTCGAGGGGTCGCGAGTTCAAATAGACTCCAAGACACGACTGCGAGCTGCTCCTTGGTTCGGAATCCAAGTGAAACTGGATCCGGCGGTAGGGGGTAGTTGGTGCCACCCATCCGGCATTGTACTATCACATTGGATGGAAAATAGTCGGAGCGGTAATGTAAGCATTGTTGTCCATTCTGTCTATTGTAGCCGCGCTCATAAAGGCATGGAACCCAATTCCTGCGGGAATGCGGTGAATTGGCGAAGGTGTGGTATGTCCGTTTCATAAAATCAACGATTTTCAACAAGATACCCGATGCTCTAAAAAGTGAATTTGCAAAATATATGTTAATGACGTAACGTTTTAGATTTTTTTATTTTTTTATGCGGCCTAGAATACCAGAATAGAAGACAATCAAAAATATACGCACATCTCAGTAAATTAATATATTTAAAGAGCGTCTTAAATGTCATTTCCTTACTTCCTGATAGTTTCTTGTCACATTGTTCTCAAAAATCAAGAGTTTTTTTTACCGCTATTTATCAAATATTTATATGTATTTTTGTATGTGTAAATCTGTTTTTATGTTCTATAATAATATATGTGTATGTATATCTTATGTCTATTAATATGTTTAAGTGTATGTACTTATTTGTATGTAATTTATTTTAATATATAAATCTATATTTTTAGGTTAGTTAATATTTTCTCTAATTAATTGAGTTTTACGTTTTTTGTGCCCGCTTTACTACATCTCTAAGGTTGAATGGTAGAGAATGCCTTATGGCATTAATTTCCGCCTTTTTGTACCGTATGGCTGCAAATAAAGTATTTTTTTATTTCATTTCATTTCACTTCCGGTAAAATGTTAAAATAAATTTGAATAGGGTGTGAATTTGTAGTGGAATCAATACCGTTTTCATTCATATTGTATTTAAAGTCGCCTTAAACAATGTATCACAAAGACACACTGATACAAGATGTGTGCAACTGTTTACGGTTAGCACAGTTTAAATTCAATAATTTATGGTAAAGTATTTCTCTTCACTATATATGTATTACGGTAACTATAAATCAAATAATAATTATAATGACTGTTCATCTTTCCCTTCAACCGGTAATGTATACTGTGTTGCCTCCCACTGTACGACAAGCACATGACTTCTCGGGAGAAGTCTACATAAAAAAAATGTGCCATTATTTTACGGTAAGTCACTAAAGTCCATCGTAACAAGGCCGATTAACAGGCGGGAATAAAACACCTTAAAACAACCCAAAAAGGCGGGAAATGTGCGCGGCTCCAGATACAGGAATTCATATTCATGCTTTCGAAGATTGATGGTGATCCCCCGAATATGATAATGCCCCAGAGGAATAAAAAAGGGGCCAAGTGCGAGTCGGACTCGCACAAGAAGGCTTCCGTACCATCGTTCAAGATTTAATACAAAAAAAATCACGTTTGTTGTATGGGCCTTTAATTTGTAATATTTTTCAATTTTACCTACATTTTGTTATAGCGGCAAAATAAATACACACTCTGTGAAAATTTCAGCTGCCCTACCTATTACGGTTCATGAGATACAGCCCTGTGACAGACGGACGGACAGGCGAACGGGCGGACGGACGGACGGACGGACGGACGGACAGGACGGACGGGCGGACGGACGGACGGACGGTCAGCGGAGGCTTAGTAATAGGGTTCCGTTTTCACCCTGTGGGTACGGAACCCTAAAAATATTCGTTCATACGCGCTTGTGTTACGTTCGTTGGCATTATAACGGAGACATTGCGGTGGCTTGTTCTTGGTTGGCAAAACTGAGTGTTGGTGCCATTTCTGGCTCCCAAGAACCGAATAATCGACGATGGTCGCTACGTCATTTAGGTATTGCAAGATTCTAACACCACCCAAATTATAGGTGTCCCTGCGACCTTTTCCTTCACCGTAATATTCCGGCAGGTCACGACATTTTTGGTCACGATAAGCTAAATGGCTGAATCTGGGTTCACATGTTAGAGACCAACCCTCTGATGCTAAATATGTCGGTCTGCCTGCGCTAAGTGGTTGCGTTTTCTAGATTGGCTATATAAAATAGATGCTGGTATGTACCTGCTGATGAATATACTGATTACCTGGAAACATTGATACCTATTAATTATACAACAATAACCAGACGGTTACTTAATTAAATACTTAAATATACCTAAAGTTATATCTGTAACCTAAATCGCCTATAACTACTAAATTCAACCAACAATTTGTTCAGTTTTTGTATTGCTAGGCAAGTATGTATTGATACTTTCATGCTTCGTCATTTGCATCCATTTACCTTATCATATATATTTTTTGTCACCATAACTACTTTTTCAGGCGCCTTATCTACGTAACGCAACCACTTGGAACAGGCAGACTGACACATTTAGCTTCAGAGGTTTGTACTTTATCCCGTGAACCCAGTTTCAGCCATTTACGTTATCGTTACCATTTTTGTCGCGACCTCCTAGTCTATAAACATTCAGTCCTCTTATTTATATTTATTACCTGTTTTTTTATGTAACTGGACATGGATGGCTAATACCGAACTGCCCGTCAGATATTAACCTAACACAGCACATGGGAACTAGGAACTATATTGCACGGCTACATTGAACTGGATGGAAAACACGGCCAATTTTCGTTGCCGCTTCGACCATCGTTCGTTCAATGCGTGGGCACCAACCCGGGCGGGATTAACCCTACCACCTAGTAAGTAAGGAAGGGTATCTACAGTTTTACGTGGAATCCTAACCACGGACAGCCTGAACGGTTGAAAATGGTCACCCATCCAGAACCTAACCGCGCTCAGAGGTGCTTCCCCAGCTTATCGATTCGCAAGGTGTCGCACACTGAGCTACCGAGGCTGATCTACCAAACTCGGAGGGAAAGAGATAGATATTGAACCAAAGTTTCCGCCTGAGAAACCCAGTCAATATTAGGCCATAGTGAACATGAATAATTTGCTTGTATCTTTCGAAGATAAAAAAAAAATACAAAAAAACGTATTAATTTAATCGACCTAGAATGACCTCGATTTCTGTGTAGTATCAGAAAAAAGTTTAAGGGGCTCTTCCTTTAATTAATGTGTCCTCGCTTCACGGTCGATTATACCACATTCCTTGGAATAAGCGACGTACCTGCTCAGTACCAAAATTTATATTTACTTAATTTTGATTTATCAAAAAGTTTGCTCCTAAAAGATGTATACAAATTCTTCCACAAATTACAAATACAATTCTATACATTTTTTTTTTCTTGAATGAATTTTTTTTTTATGCGACCTGACATGGATGGCTAATACCACCAATACCGCTAATACCAAAATGGATACATATATAAGCAAACTGCATTCATTACCTTTATCACCTGAATCGATGGCATATAGGAGGTAGAGCTTTTAAGAACGGCCAGTAAGCTATGTTCCCCATACAAACGTAGTTTACCAATCATTTGAAAAACACTATTCCGATTTGCTTGATATTTGGTATCTAATATTATACAGGAAATATCTGTGTCTGCACGTTTTTGTTTTGCTGAAAAATCTGAAGCAAGTCAAATAACAGGCAAAAGAAAATCTTCATACAAATTTTCTTTTCTCTGTTGCGTGACACAGGATACATTTTTCGAAAAAACAAACACGTGCAGACATAGATATTTGTTGCCTGATATTAAGTCCCAAATATCAAGCAAATTGGAACAGTGGTTTTCAAATGATTAGTAAACGACGTTTGTATGGGGAGCGTAATTTTCTGATGCTTACGGGCCCACCTTTAGACATTCCTGTGAAAGGTGCGAGAGAAGTACGTTTATATTGTATTATTTGTAATTACCACCATTCGATAAGGTTGTCATTGGTAATCGTACCCAGCAAAGTCTTTTAAGGTGGCCCAACCCGCTCATCTCCCCATACAAAAGGGGAAAGAAGATCACGCCCATATTTCTTGTCAGAGATCCAAAATTTTGCTAAAAATAGCTTTATTTGATCGAACTAGATGTCTGATGACCGTTGGCATTGTAAAATTGTGTTTGGTTTCTAAGTTATAAGGTCCGAAAGTTCGAATTTTTCGCGCGTTTTATACAATAACTTTGGAGGTGGATTACGCAATGATAAAGTAAGAACATCGTAAAAAGATTAGTCATCAGACATAGCTTGTTTAATCGAGATTTATGATCTATTTGGTTTTTGTTAGATTTTTGACTACAGCGGTCGTGGTTTACTTTTAGCTATAAGTCGTTTTGTAATTTAATTTTTTCGTAAATCTCACCAAATCATACACTATGCACATTGTCTTTTTTGTGGACATGTTGCATCTTCCTCATCACGGAGCCTGTCTATTTCTTTGAAACATAGAAGGTCCCAGAGCGCAACAGTACGGTTTTGTACCGTGCCCGCGAATGAGTTGGGCCCGCCGGGTTGGGCCACCTTAAGGCGCTAGGACTAGCCAACACTCGCGCCATACAAATGCACTTTTTAACAAATGTAATAATATGTAGTGAAACGCTTCAGCAAATCCAAATATAACTCCAAACTGATAAAGGATTGTTAATATTTTTTGATTCCATCATTTATTTAAATAATAATAAAAATAAAAAAGTTGATTTTTCTCATTAGAAATCTGAAAGTAATTCAATTAATAGATATAAGCAAAAACAGCATATATGCATAAACAAAACATTCCATTTGCTATTAGATTTCTACATTTAGTCAAAAAAGTTCGGAAATGGACACCGTTTCCGCAATGTATTTTGTATAGAAAAAGGTAACATACATTAATGAAAATAGGTTGATTAATAGACAAGGAATCATATATTGTAAGAATGACACTTATAATCGTCAGACTTAGTTAGTTAACTTGGGGTGCCTCGTCTAACTTTGCGATTTGGCTAGCACCAAGGCCTTAATAGCAGGCTCCAACAATATGCCAGATATGCCAAAAGTGTTGAGAAAAAACAACGTTACGGGAATTGATTGGCTATTAAAACTATTAATTGATGATAAAATAAAGTATCTGAGGAACTATTTCATTACAAAAAATCTGGACTAATATTGAACACATTTACGGAGTACATACCTTTATGTGATCGATAGATAATGAGATAATTATCGAGAGATTTGCATTTTTTTATTAGTTAATTTGGTTTGTTATTGCATTGTTGAGTGTTCTTATAATATCTGTTCTTCAAATAAATATTTAGTTAAAACAAATTGTTTATATTTTTTATTATATATTTTTTTGTAGATACGTTTTTGTACTTCGTACTGAAGTCAGTGAAGTGAGGGGTTTACCAGTATGACATTCAAAATGGCGGTGATTCCATCCTATTCTTATTTGAATCACATTGTAGTAATTATAAAGCAGAGTAGCAGTATATAGTTCTACACTAAGTCAAGAGTTTAAAGCCCTGTAGTGTGCAGCCATAATATATGTAAGTCTAGACTTGATAAGAAAATAAATATTTCTGTAGCTTCTAGCCTTATTCTGATCATCATTAACAGAACCTAAGAATTTGATTGAATTTAATATCATAATTTGGATTATTCTTGTATTCCTACATGAAACAAATCAATACAAGAAACAATACAATCATACGATTCTAGGAAACGAGATTAGTAGTAAATACAGGCGCTATCTTTGAGGCAACACGATATTTAGGAGTTCCGAGCGGCCAAACAGAGATGTCTGTAATCCGAGCTAGTCCGTCTGAAACATTTAGCAAACACTTAACTTTGAAAGGGCGCTTACGTAATCATGAAAGTTCTAGACTCAAATTATTTTTGCTGAAAGGTAGTTCTGAACTGTTTTCGGGCTAGACCAACTTAATTAAAATATTTGTGTAACGAGTTTGAAACCGAATTTTATGGTAAGTGGACCAGAATTGTTAATATATCGTCTAATAGCTGGAGTACCCGGCTCCGCTCGGGAAAATTTCGTTTCGGACCGATGTCGTTATTGAGTATTTTTTTCGGATCTATACATCTAACCGTGACCGTTCGAGTCCATAATCAAAATCATAACATTAACCAGAGTTCACCATACTCCACCCTTCTTGTCCGGATCACATAACTCGCTCTAACCAGCGAGACGTCACCCCTCACAATGCAGGCAACTTCCCGCGCGTCGGACGCTTCCGACCGGAAGCGGATGTGAACCCGTCGACCGCCGCGCCAAAAAAGCTCTGGTTTCACGAACCATTTAACTCGCCGAGAGCTTTCCGCGCAGGCAGCTCCGCGGGCGCCGTGTCGTGGCAATGCAACGAGCGTTGCGGCGAAACCTCGAATAAAAATTAAAGGAGATCTTTTATTTCATTAATTTCAGTTTCAGCGACATCTAAATTTGAAAAGAAATTGAAAATGAGGGTTGCCGTTTCTATTGTTCTTTGTTGTTTGCCTTCATCTGTTCTACCAAGGAGTTGTTTGACAGTAGCATTTAGATCTAAGTGTTTATTTCATAATTTTGGATGGAAAAATATGTTATGTAAGCCCGTGAAGTTTCTTTGCGGGTTCTTCTTTACTGGGCCGATAGATTCCGCGGATCTTTGTGCCGTAACTTAGTGTAGTTTGACTACCAAAAAGTTTAAAATTGAAATGAAAAGTGAAATGAAGCATTGTAATAAGATTTTGAAAATAATCTGAAAAAGCATCGGTCTTGACATTCGTCGGAAGCAGGATTCGAACCTGCGACCTTTAGATTATATGTCCACTGCTCTAACCAACTGAGCTATCCCGACAATTATGTCAGCCTACGAATTTCTCGATTATATTCGAACCGACATAATGCTTCCCCTATCTTCTGCTAGATGGCGCTGATGTTTTTGCGTATTGATCCTACGCTAAGGCATTTTGACTGCAATGATTGAGATATTGAAAATCTAATTACAATGCTTCAAATGTAGGTGTCGCTGAAACTCAAATTAATGAGATAACGGTAATGTCGTATCCATTAAATACATAGAATTATCATCTTTTATTTCGTTTAATTTTATTTTAATCGTTTTAATATATCAGTTTGGTATCAGCCATCCATGTCCAGTTACATAATAAAACAATTATCAATATTCTTTACAATTACCCCTACTAGAGCTGCTTTATCTGCATATTATTGTCAACATTTTTATTATTATTACGATTATTTCATCTCACTATAGCTTTTTTGTTATTGCCTGCCTACAGGTGAACTTTTACCTATCGGAATTTATACCAACAGAGCACAAATTAAGCAAAGATCAAATAACGAGCAGACAAATTATTATTTCGAAGATTTTATTCGACTTCTTCGAGTGTACGAATTCCCGAACAGAGAGGACTCAATTATATTTCCTCTCTGGAGGTGTCGAAGCGACACTTTCTGAGCGAGGCGGCGAATGGAAATATTGTCGCTTCATGAAAATGCCGCGAAATCCGGGGACAGGGGCGGCCTTTGGGGGTCGCGAGCGGGGCAGCCGCCCGGGGCCTCGCCCTTGCAGGGGCCAAGTGCGAGTCGGACTCGCACACGAAGGGTTCCGTAGCGGCAAAATGAATATACATTCTGTGAAAACTTCAGCTGCCTGCCTTTTACGGTTCGTGAGATACAGCCCTGTGAGCGACGGACGGTCGGAAGGACGGACGGACGGACAGGCGGTCCGTTCGCGCGAACTATGACAATGTTTCAGGGCTGAAATATAAAAGAAAAGATTATTAACCGAAGTGTTCCCTACTATCGAAGTAGTCCGCAAACATCTGTTTCGAATCCCTGATTCTTCAACGTGAGCCACCTCATTCCCGGCGGGACGAACTCATTCACGGGCATGGTACAAACCCGTGCTATTGCGCTCTGGGACCTTCTCTGTTACAAAGAAAAAGACAGGCTCCGTGATGAGGATGATGCAACATGTCCACAAAGCAGACCATGCGCATTGGGATTGATTTGGTAAGATTTACGAAAAAAATCACAACCGCTATGTTAAAAATCTCCCAAAAACCAGATTTATTATAAATCTTCATGAAACAAGCTAGGTCCGATTACTATCCTTTTTAATATGTTTTTATTTTATTGTTGAGTAATTCACGTCCGAAGTTTTGGACCTTATAACTTAGAAACCAAACATTATTTACCAACGCCTAGACATCAGACATAATAAAGCTGTTTTGAGTATAATTTTGGATCTCTAACAAGAAATATGCGCATAATCTTCTTTCCACGTTTGCATGGGGAGTTGAGCGGGAATTAAAACTAGCATCATTAAAACTAGTTCCTAAAAGACGACCGCATCGCAAATATCTAGCAAGAATAGCGGCTCATAGCCCAGTGGCGCGGGGACTGGCCTAGCGTACCAGAGGTCTGGGTTCAATTCCTCGCCCCGACATGCACCACTTTCTTTCTCTTTCTGAGTTCGATAAGTGCATTTCGTCACGAACGCGAGCTGCTCCATTGTTCGGCATCCCCGGAATCGCCCGGGTTGGTACCATCGCATTGGATGAAAATATAGTCGAAGCGGCAATGAAAAATTGTCCGTGTTTTCCATCCAGTTCAATGTAGCCGTGCTCATAAAGGGAAGGTCCTGGTATGGCACCTAAATCCTTCGGGAATATGGTGTATTGGGCTTATATCAGTACAGACAGTAGTACAGTAGTAGTTTATGACAAAACTTATAGTATTAAAACCTAATGTGCAAGTGTTTCACAGTGTTGTGTTGCCACTGGAGCAGTGCATCGCTTTAAGGTCCTTGCTTACGGTGACGCTTGGCTCGGGTTATCTCTTTCCCTAAAATATGGTTGAAAGAGGTAATGGCTGTGCCCGGCGTGATTCTCGTGAACGGGTGCTGTTTGTGGGGACTGGCGTGCTCCAATTGGCAACATATTAGTTAGAGGGGATTGTCTTTGCAAATAAAATGATATTTGTCATGGACTGTTGCATACGGCATGGATTGTAAATTTTGTGTATTCATGTTAATTTAGTGTTTACCTATGTTTTTGTTAACATTATTGACAAACACTTTTGTAAACTTAGACTAAGTGGATGTTGAAAAAAAAACAGCGGAGTTTCTTTCCAGTTCTTCTTCGCTGTGTTTTGTTTTGCTGAACTGGCCAATGCTAAAATATGACAAATCCGAGTGCAGTGTACTGTCTATGGATGACGAAAAAACAATACAATATCGTAACGGTAGTTCTATGGTATTAGCCATCCATGTCAGGTAGCATAAAAAAATATCTACCCTCCAGGGACCTAAGGCCGCCCCTGACCGGGGACTGTCAGCGCGGCGACCTTGGCTCGTGCCCGCGGGCGCGATCCCCGGCATCAGAGCGCCGGCACGACCCGAGCAGTGCTTACGACTTTTAAGATGGGTGATGAGACGTTTTAATTAAGGTTTTTTTATTCTATGTGTCAGCCTCGGTAGCCCAGGGGCGCGACGCCTTGCGATTCGATAAGCTGGGTGAATCGAAGCACCTTTGAGCGCGGTTGGGTTCCGGATGGGTGACCATTTTCAACCGTTGAGGCTGGCCGTGGTTCGGTTCCTATGTAAAACTGTAGGCCCCCTTCCCCAACTAGGTGGTAGGGTTTAAGCCCGCCCGGGTTGGTACCTCCGCATTGGATGAAACTATTGTTGAAGCGGCAATAAAAAAAATCTTTGCTTTCCATCCAGATCAATGTAGCCGTGCTCATAAAGGGAAGGTCCTGGCATGGAACCTTGGATCTTTGGGATTGTGGTGTTTTGGGCTTTTATCGATGCAAGATTATTTAATAACTCGTGGTCTCACTAGCATGACAAATCGATGTGACAACGAGTCTGCCGCTAAATAAAGTATCAAAATCATGTTCACTAATTTTCATTTCAAGCATTTACACCGTTGTTTGGAGTAAGAACGACGCACGAAGACATTTCCCTAACCAAAGTGAAACTACATATTACATTTTCAGCGCGCATATAAAATTATATTTCTACGGCTCCCACTGAAACCGGATCCGACCGGAAATGAGGTCGGAACTTGCAGCCGACTGCCCTCATTGTTACGGAAAGAAGAGAAAAACTTTTTATAGCTCAACTCTGTGCACGTTGTTCAGAGATACTTAGCAACAAGACTTAATGGAAGACTGAGACAAGATGTGTGTAAAAATAATTTTAATTCATTGCTAAAATGTTTTTGGGTTCAATGTGTGGGTTACGAAACTTAAGGTAGCCCTAACCGGCGAGACTAAGCCCCGATTGCACGTAGAGAAGGCTGAGTTAATCAATGTACAAACACGTCACTTTTAGCGAACCGCATGGGCTTCCTTCCATAATGTCCATGCAAAGTGACGTGTTTAATCATACGTTGACGTTGATTTTGGTTTTTTGTCCTTTCGTGCACTCGGCCCTAACTTATTCGCGGGCACGATACAAGACCGTGCTATTGCGCTCTGGGACCTTCTCTGTTTCAAAGAAAAAGACAGGCTCTGTGATGAGGAAGATGCAACATGTTCACAATTACAAAACGGCTTATAGCTAAAAGTAATCACGACCGCTGTAGTCAAAAAATAATAATAATTGATCATAAATATTCATGAAACAAGCAAGGTCTGATGAATTGCAATGAAGGCTCACCTTATAACTTAGAAACCAAACACAATTTTACATTGCTAATGGTCATCAGACATCTAGTTCGATCAAATAAAGCTATTTTGAGTATAATTTTGGATCTCTGACAAGACATATGCACATGGGAACTAGGTGCCACGCCGGGACCTTCCTTATATTGCTCGGCCCAACCGGATGGAAAATACGGCCTATTTTTGTACACCCGAATTTTAGTTAATTATTATTTATTTCTCGGTATTGGTCAAAATCTCACGGGAATCTTATTCTTACTTTATTGATAAGGCTTCTCTCAAACCATTATACTCTTAATTTTCTGTAGGTGGTAGCATTTAAAGCTCACTGTAGTAATTAATGACAAAACTTATAGTACTAAAACCAAACTTGCAAGTGTTGCACAGTGTTGTGTTGCCACTGGAGCAGTGCATCGCTTTAAGGTCCTTGCTTTCGGTGACGCTTGGTTCGGGTTATCTCTTTCCCTAAAATATGGTCTAGAGAGGTAATGGCTGTGCCCGGCGTGATGCTCCCGTTCAGGTCCTGTTTATGGGGACTGGCCTGCTCCAATTGGCAACAGTTAGTTAGTGGGGATAGTCTTTGCAAATAAAATGATATTTGTCATGAACTGTTACATACCGCATGAATTGTAAATGCTGGTTAATTAATGTTAATTTAGTGTTTTACCCTTGTTTTTGTTAAAAAATTGACAAAATTTTTCGTAAATTTAGAAATCAGCGGACTTTATTTACAGTTCTTTTTCGCTGTGTTTTGTTTTGCTGAACTGGCCAATGATAAAATATGACAAATCCGAGTGCAGTGTACTGTCTATGGATGATGCAAAAACAATACAATATTATCTAATTGAATTGTATCGGTCCAAATACCACAAGAGGTGCAATTGTAGAAACTTCCATTAACATTGACACTACTACATTGAACTTCATTCAATCTGGTGACCCCAGCCCACAGGGCAGGCCGACAGAAAGGGACTGGAGGGCCCTGGGCGAGTCGAGTTTCGCCAAAGAAACGAAGATGTGACGTCGCTTCTTTCGTTAAGGTGGCCCAACCCGGCGGGCCTAACTCATTAGCGGGCACGGTACAAAACCGTGCTGTTGCGCTCTGGGACCTTCTCTGTTTCAAAGAATAAGACAGGCTCCGTGATGAGGAAGATGTAACATGTCCACAAAAAAGACAATGTGCATAGTGTATGATTTGGTAAGATTTACGAAAATTTTAATTTCAAAACGACTAAAGTAAACCACGACCGCTGTAGTCAAAAATCTAACAAAAACCAAATAGATTATAAATCTTGATTAAATAAGCTATGTCTGATGACTAATCTTTTTATGTTCTTGTGTTCTTACTTTATCATTGCGTAATCCACCTCCAAAGTTATTGTAAAAACGCGCAAAAAATTCAAACTTTCGGACCTTATAACTTAGAAACCAAACAAAATTTTACAATGCCAATGGTCATCAGACATCTAGTTCGATCAAATAAAGCTATTTTGAGCAAAATTTTGGATCTCTGACAAAAAATATGGGCGTGATCTTCTTTCCCCTTTTGTATGGGGAGATGAGCGGGATGGGCCACCTTAAGAAAGAAGCGACGTCACAGATTGGATAATAGGGCGAAGCTATCGAAACTTTGAACTTTTAAGGGTGTGAGGAACATGACTAAAGAAAACTCTGTCTGGCACATTTAAGGTCGCTTATCATCTTCTCAAACACCCAAAGGTCGGCTGGAATACATCTCTTTAAGGACTTAAAGGACCTGCCTTTCCGCCCAACTTATGTTGTTATTGCACTATACTTTCTTTTGTAAAATGTTTTTTTGTGGCGTATTAACGAATTTTCAATCAATCAATAAATCAATCATCCCACATTTAAAAATGTGAAACTGGCATTTAGTAAAAACGTAAAACTCAGACTAAAGCCTTCAGTTCATTTATTATTCGTTTTTTATATATAATTGGACATAAATGCATAACATTAATCCATCACACCGCATGTGCGTAGCAATAAGGTGCCATGCCAGGAAATTCCCCTTATGACCACGGCTACGTTGAACAAAATGGTAAACACGGACGGTTTTAATTGCCGCTTCGACTATCTTTTAATCTTAGGTGTAGGTACCAAGCCGGACGGATTTTTCATGGATTCCGACCCATGGAACTGCTCGCATTCGTGAAGAAATACACTTATCCGACTCAGAAAAAGAAAGCTGCATAAACTCGACAGGGATTGAACCAATGACTCTGGCATTGAAAGCAAGGTCCCAAGAGATTGGTGACATCATTTAAACATGTGCAACTATTTCGGTGCTTTGTGAACATCTAATAAGGACATCTAGTAAGGGACCTAGAGTTTCACAATGGTTCTGAACCATTTAGCGACCCGCACTACTGCCCGAAAGATTTAATGACTGACTTAGGCTGGAGTGCATATATAGTTAATATAAATCTTTCTTCTTTCTTCTTCAGGCGATAAATAAGGACGGATATATAATAAACTATAACTATAACATAACTCCACTCTCAGAAAACAAAAGTTTAAAAAACTGTAACCCGAATGCTAAAAGATAAGTAACAAGGTAGGTGCTGTTTAAGGCGCTAGGACTAGCCAACTACTCGCGCCATACAAATTCACTTTTTAACAAATGTAATAATATGTAGTGAAACGCTTCAGCAAATCCAAATAGAACTCTAGATTGATAATGTATTGTTAATATTTTTTTTAATTCCATCATTTATTTAAATAATAATAAAAATAGAAAAGTTGATTTTTCTCATTAGAAATCTGAAAGTTATTCGATTTCTAGATATAAGCAAAAACAGCATATATGCATAAACAAAAAAATCCATTTGCTTTTAGATTTCTACATGCAGTCAAAAAAGTTCGGAAATGGACACCGTTTCCGCAATGTATTTTGTATAGAAAAAGGAAACATACATTAACGAAAATAGGTTGATTCCTAGACAAGGAATCATATATTGTAAGAATGACACTTATAATCGTCAGACGTAGTTAGTTAACTTGGGGTGCCTCGTCTAACTTTGCGATTTGGCTAGTACCAGGGCCTTAACTTGTTTCTTACCTTTTAGCAGTCGGATTACAATTTGTTTAACTTTTTTTATATTTAATAACTAACCGATTGACACCTTTTTCATCAAAACCGGATGAATAGTAAATACAAACATACACACATAGACTGCCAAAATCATAACCCTTCCCTTTGGTTTCGCCGTAGTCGGGTAAAAAGGGGTACATGCCAGTGACAATCCAATGCAGAACTTCAGTGGGGTATGCTTTACCATGGTCCACGTTCGAAAGCGGAATAGTTTCGATTTGCAGATCCCTATTCCCCTTAATTCAAGTTCCATCGTCACACTGAATGCAAAAAGCTGAGAATTCCTTATCATTCAGCCGAGACCATCGCTCATCTCGAATCGCCAACTTGCAGGATGATAAGCTTTTGATGGAATCTTACAACGGCCCTGGAGGGGCCCCCATCCCACTACCCCGCCAGATAATGTGCTTTTAGCATGAGGGATTATTTTATCTCCCTGATTTGTGTCTCTCGCGGCGCGCTCAAGCTGCGTGAACAAGGAAAAAATGCGCCGCCGTTGGAATAATAACGATTGGGACAGCGCGAGGAATCGATGCGTTTGTGAGAAGTTATAAATATAGTTGAAAGAGGCGATGGCTAGACCCGGCGTGATGCTCGTGAACGGGTGCTGTCTGTGGGACTGGCCTGCTCCAATTTGGAAGAAAACTGCTTATTTATCACGACAGGTGGCGTCGAAGCGAGCTCACCTTAAAGATCTGTCAAAGCTGTCAGATACCATACAAAATAGAACAGAATATTTTGAAAACTGTATTTACTTAACCTACGCAACTAAAATTACTCGATTTGGTTCCAATGCATTCAAATGAAGTCGTAGGAAAGAAGTACATCTTCTATTTAAAAACTCGTAAATAAAACTTGACAGCTATGAAAGTTTTGACATTTCTAATAGACTAGGAGGTTGCGACAAAAATGGTAACGATATCGTAAATGGCTGAAACTGGGTTCACAGGATAAAGACTAACCTTTTGAAGCTAAATGTGTTAACCTGTCTGATCCAAGTGGTTGCGTTACGTAGATAAGGCGGCTGAAAAAGTAGTTATGGTGACAAAAAATATATATGATAAGATAAATGGATGCAAATGACGAAGCATGAAAGTATCAGTACATACTTGGTTAGCAATACAAAAACTGCACAAATTTTTGGTTGCATTTCGTAGTTATAGGCGATTTAGGTTAAATAAAAAAACCGACTGGTTATTGTTGCATAGTTAATAGGTATCAATGGTTCTAGACAATATATATATTAATCAGCAGATACATACCAACTTCTATTTTATATAGCCAATCTAGATAACGCAACCACTGGAAACAGGCAGACCGACCCAGATTCAGACATTTACCTTATCGTGACCAAAAATGTCGTGACCTCCCGGAATATAAGGTGACCTCACCTTCACCTCATCTACCTCACCTACAATAAGCTTTGAGTTTTCAGATGGCGGGTATATTCTTTGCAAAAATACTGATATTGCACACGGTATGAATTGTTGATTTTTGTGAATTCATATTAATTTACTGTTTCTTCCTGAATCATTGATGTTAATGTTAGGGTCTCTTCCACAAAGTACTGATAAGCTTAATCCTCACATTTAAGGGCCTTTCTTACCATCTCATGCACAATTTAATTGGAATGTTACCTTGTATATGTTTTTGATCTGACGTTTCTGTTTTGTGTGCCAAATCAATAAATAAAAAATAAAATAACTCGTAATCGATACCAGTAAAAGATAATCTGCACTTTAGTAGTAAATGCCCTTTAGTGTCAATTAAAATAAATCAGCACTTGGTGAAAACCAGGCTTAGGGCCTTTTTCACTTATTGCTGATGAGCTTAATTTAATTAGCGCCTTTCTTAGCAGCTTGCAATAAATACCAGTAATAGATAATCAGCACTTTCGTAATAAAGGCTTTTTAAGTATTGATTAAAATAAATCAACACGTGGTGGAAACCAGGCTTACTGTTACTAATAAACTAAATAAGTTGTTACCACAAAGAAGTAACGAAACTTGTATATGTAAGCAGTGGAAAACGCTTTGGTAAAAGAGGACGTTGAAAATTTTTCAGCGGAGTTTCTTGCCAGTTCTTCGCTGGGATTGCTGAACTGGCTAATGATAAAATATGACAAATCCTAGTGCAGTGTACTGCCTATGGAATATGAATAAACAATAAATAATTATTTCTCCGCCGGAGTGCTTCTTCAATAGAATTCATAAAGGTCGCTCTTTTCCTGAAAAGCTGGTCCTTTGATCGCATTGTAGGTAGTCCACATGTCTATCGCCAATATCTGCATCGCCACCATCTGCCGCGCCAATATCTCCATCGCCAGCGATGGAGCTGCGGCCGGACCGCAGATCCGTCGCCAACGACCGGAGACGTATATGCGTCGCCAAAAACTTAGAGTTTTTATTTGATGTTAGAGTGCTTGGTTGCAGATCGACAAAAATCCAAACCTAACATTCAAATATTTTTGACGTTCTGCAAGGGAGCTGAATTACATTTTATAATGTTTATTCAGAACGTAGAAAATCAGAAGGAAAAAATTCGACAATCTGATTTTTTGATGTTCTGCAATGGTAGTTCAAAAATAAACATTTTTGTCGTTCTGAATTTTTGACGTTCTGACGAGGCCTCTGGCGATGCATATGTTGGCGATGCACATATTGGCGATGAAGCTTGGCGACGGAGATATTGGCGATGTACACGCAGGGCACCCGCATTGTACAATTACTGGGAAAATAACAGCGGCGAACCATCCGTCTCCATTTCAATGGTAAAAGTATTATGTAGGAACTTGTCCAACGAGATTATTTTCTCGTTGTGTTGGTCTGTTCAATCGCGGCTTAACCTGTGAAAAGTTTCAGCCCTTTTCAAAGGAAATCGATCACGGACGACAGAATTATTAACTTCTGGGTAAGCAGTGAATTATAAAATTAATACATACACATATTTCGATGTATGTAAGTAGTATGTAAATAGATCGTAGCTTATTAGCGCGGGGACTTGCCTTGTCAACGAGAAGGTCTGAGTTCAAAGCCTGGCCCGTGCATGCACCCCTTGTTTTCTCTTTCTGTGGTGCATAAGCATTTCTTCTCGAATGCGAGCTGGTCCATGGTTGGGAATCCATGTAAGACTGTAGAGCGCCTTCCCCTACTAGGTGTAAGCGTTAAGCCCGCCCGGTTTGGTGCTTATGTGTAGTGTAAATTGTCTGTATTTTTAAGTAAAAAATGCATCACGGTCGATTTAACAGACATGTAAATCACGTTCCTTTCCATCACATTTACTTGAACCCCAGACGTTTGGAGTGCAAGACAAGTACCTGCGCCACTAGGCTACGAACCGCCTCACCATATATTTAATTAATTGATCTTCTAATTGATAAATATTCCAGTACTTTACAGGTCCTAGAAGCGTGCTGGCTTTATTTTTCTTATAAACCTTCTTGCAACCTTAATTTGCGAAGGGAATTAAACTTCACTGAAGAAAACTAATTTGGACTGCCTTAAATTTGGCGCCGTGATAAATTACGTGAATTTAAAAAGGCGGCGAGGCCAAAAATAACAATCTGCCTTAATAACGCTCCGGAAGAATGAACTCGCGTAACCTTCCGCTCGCAAGGAATAAGGCAGAGTTCGCGGGGTGATGCGGTGAGTGTGATGTGAGAAGATCACAAGTGTGAAATTATTGAACGACAAACTGTCATCTACATAAAAACCGGCCAAGTGCGAGTCGGACTCGCACACGAAGGGTTCCGTACTATCGTACAAGATTTAGCACAAAAAAAGACGTTTTTTTTGTTTTTAAATTTTTATTATTTTACAATTTTACCTATTTGTCGTTATAGCGGCTAAACAAATATGCATTCTGTGAAAATTTCAGCTGCCTTCCTGTTACGGTTCATGAGATGCAGCCCTGTGACGGACGGACGGACAGCGGAGGCTTAGTAGTAGGGTTCCGTTTTCACCCTTTGGGTACGGAACCGTAAAAATAGAGAAATGCAGCCTCGCGGACCGAGTATGTAGCGAGCTGTTCCATGTTTCGGAACCCTTGTAGAACTAGATACTTTTCCCCTACTAAGTGGTAAGGTTAACTTTCCAACGATAGTTTCATTCAAGGGTACCACCGCATTGGATGAAACTATATTGAAGAGGCAATGAATAAATGTCCGTGTTTCCATCCCGTTCAGTATATATATACTTACTGGCATGGAAACGAATTCCTACGGTCGAAAACAATCACAGTTTTGTTCTTTGGTAATATTAATGATTACTTATTTTTAGGTTAATACTCAAACTAACAAACCGAACCTACCGCCACTACCTACGAATATATACCTATTGAACTTCTCAAACACCCAAAGGTCGGCTGGAAGAAATCTCTTCGAGGGATAAGCCCGCCTTTGCGCCCCACTTATGTTGTTATTGCACTATACTTTCTTTTGTAAATTGTTTTTTTTTTTGTGGCGTAATAAATAATTTTCAATCAATCAATATTTTAGTTAATATGCAATGCAATAACTTCTCCAGGATTAGTCCCACCGTCTGGTATGTAACGACTCCATTTTAAAGGCTCAGGAGCGCGGGGACTTGCCCCCCATGCCAGAGCCCATGGTTTTGACACCTCCCCGTTCATACACCACTTTCTTGCTCTTTCCGAGTTGGATAAGTCATTTCGTCACGAATGCGAGCTACTCCATGGATCCGAATCCATTTTAAACTGTAGGTCCCCACTTCCCTTACTTTTAAACTGTAGGTACTTCCCTTATTAGGTAAAGATAGTACTGCCCGGGTCGGTACCATCGCATTGAATGGTAAGATGGTCGTAACGGCAATGAAACATTGTCCGTGTTTTGCATCCAGTTCAATGTAGCCGCGCTCATAAAGGGAAGGTTCTGGCATGGCACCTAATTCCTTCGGGAATGCCGTGCGTTTGGCTAATATCATGACGGTGGGTGCGGTATTGGCCGTTCATGTGCAATTACTTACATAACATAAAATATAAACGACTGTACTGCAGAATTGTTTAACCCTTCTGCGAGACGGGTCTAGCCCAGTGCAGAGTAGGTAAGCCTAAAAGAAAAAAAAACCGGCCAAGTGCGACTTGGACTCGCACACGAAGGGTTCCGTACCATCGCACAAGATTTACAAAATAAAACACGTTTTTTGTTTATTTTTATTTTTTATGTTACCTATTTGTTGTTATAGCGGCAAAATACATACATAATCTGTGAAAATTTCAGCTTCCTACCTGTTACGGTTCATGAGATACAGCCCTGTGACAGACGGACGGACGGACAGCGGAGGCTTAGTAATAGGGTTCCGTTTTCACCCTTTGGGTACGCAACCCTAAAAACACGGAAAAAAGGTTAATAGTATCCTAAGGTCATTACCACCGCATACAGCCGCAAGGCCAGTTTAGGAGGTATCGTTTGTCGCAAAAGAAGTAATCAGTGGTCTATCTTATTTGCGTGCATGTATTATTGATAGTATTTTAATTTTCTGTAAACTGTTCTATCTGCATATGTGTATTAGTTGTAAGTAACTTAAACTGAGGGTTGCTGTTTCTATTGTTCTTTGTTCTTTGCCGGAATTGTTTGGCAGTAGCATTCAGATCTAAGTATTTATTTCATAATTGTGGACGGAAAAATATGTTATGTAAACCCGTGAAGTTTCTTTGCGGGTTCTTCTTTACTGGGTTGATCGAATCCGCGGATCTTTGTGACGTAACTTGGTGTAGTTTGACTACCAAAAAGTTTAAATAAATGAAACGAAATGAAAAAATGAAATTAATAAAAAAAATCAATACAATTTATGAAAAAGGCGGATCTTTTGGAAATGTTTATATCACAAAATTGTTTTCAGAATTCTCGCTCGGAAGATGACTCATAATATTTTGTGTCAACCAAATTATTACTTCATTGACTACCCGAAAACTACGAGATAGAATACTCTCATAAAAATGTTGTGCTCATTGCACGAGAGAATGAAATATAATAAACATGGTATTTTAACCTAGATAAATACGTGAAGTATGTGCCATAAATTTCTCGTTAGCGCGCTGGCGTACCGGCGTTTGAAAGATTTTTTTTTCATTAGATAAGTAAATAAATCCGCATTCTTTACCCGCGTCCCGCTAATCTGACAGGCCGGCTATAACTTATTCGTGTCGACAGCCCTCCTAATTTATGTGTGCGCCTCGTCCATTGAGAAATATTTCGCACGATCATCTGCGAGTCCATTTTGGATTGTTACATGCGTATACGCTCCGGCTGAATCAAGTTTTCGCTTTTACATTTCGCTGGCGTTGTATTTCGTCTTCACGCGGTGTATTCGTAAAGTGTTCTACGAATTTCAAATGTACTAATTATAAAACTCATACATTTGATATAACATTTTATTTGTCATCAAAAAAATTATGTTCATGCATAATGTCCTTAAGGTGGCCGAACCCGGCGGGACTAACTAATTCGCGGGCACGGTACAAAACAGTGCTGTTGCGCTCTGGGACCTTCTCCGTTTCAAAGAATAAGACAGGCTCCGTGATGAGGAAGATGCAACATGTCCACAAAAAAGATAATGTGCATAGTGTATGATTTGGTAAGATTTACGAAAATTTTGATTTCAAAACGACTTATAGCTAAAAGTAAACCACGACCGCTGTAGTCAAAAATCTAACAAAAACCAAATAGATTATCTTGATTATTAGATTATTAATCTTGATTAAATAAGCTATGTCTGATGACTAATCCTTTTAAGATTTTCTTAATTTATCATTGCGTAATAAACCACCAAAGTTATTGTATAAAACGCGCGAAAAATTCGAACTTTCGGACCTTGTAACTTAGAAACCAAACACAATTTTGCAATGCTAACGGTCATCAGACATCTAGTTCGATCAAATAAAGCTCTTTTGAGCAAAATTCGGGATCTCTGATAAGAAATATGGGCGTGATCTTCTTTCCCCGTTTGTATGGGGAGATGAGCGGGTTGGGCCATAGCACGAGATTTTAATCAGTTCCATAAGGGCTTAAGTGAAAGCACATTTTATTATTTTTAAATATAGCACCTGAGTTAGAAATTTAAAAAAGATGAAAGATAAATTGATTGTTTAGCTGCATTTTAAACATATAAATATATATTTATATCTGAGGTTCACATTATTTGTTCAAACTTTTTTTATGAAATTTCTATACATATTTGCCCCGTTTGAGTAATCAACGCATCAAGGTTTTACAATTTTATCTTAAAATTATGGCTTGACCATCAATTCGTTGTAGTCATATTTAAATAAAAATAAATCTTGTTTTGTTTACGCCCTTATGGGACTGAATTCAAACAGGTGCTAACACCCCCTTACCTAACTGCTAACACAACTACACACCATACCGAGTCAGGTCGTGAGTTTTGACACATAATCAAAGCTTTTGAATTTAGAATGCTGGCCACAAAGATATTAATTGGAATCGAATTTCGAATCTCTTATGAAAATAAAAAAGTCCACTATTTCGGATTTCATTCATTTTAAAATATGGAGTGGATGCTTAAATAAGTCCGAGTGACGGTTATCGCGTTGCATCGGTGCGGTTTCGCACCAAATCAGATTTAAGAACTAACGAAAGATCTGAATGCAACCAAAACATTCATTTATCGCTCCATCGAACGATGTAATGAAGATTCAAGTGCAGACGATATAAAAATAATAGGTCGCCCTCGGATTGTTAGGACTCCAGTCGTTAAGGTGGCCCAACCCGCTCATCTCCCCATACAAAAGGGGAAAGAAGATCACGCCTATATTTCTTGGCAGAGATCCAACATTTTGCTCAAAATAGCTTTATTTGATTGAACTAGATGTCTGATGACCATTGGCATTGTAAAATTGTGTTTGGTTTCCAAGTTATAACGTCCGAAAGTTCGGATTTTTCGCGCGTTTTATACAATAACTTTGGAGGTGGATTACGCAATGATAAAGTAAGAACAACTTAAAAAGATTAGTCATCAGACATAGCTTATTTAAGCAAGATTTAGAATCTATTTGGTTTTTGTTAGATTTTTGACTACAGCGGTCGTGGTCTACTTTTAGCTATAAGTCGTTTTGAAATTAAAATTTTCGTAAATCTTACCAAATCATACACTATGCACATTGTCTTTTTTGTGGACATGTTGCATCTTCCTCATCAAGGAGCCTGTCTTATTCTTTGAAACAGAGAAGGTCCCAGAGCGCAACAGCACGGTTTTGTACCGTGCCCGCAAATGAGTTGAGGCCGCCGGGTTGGGCCACCTTAAAGCCCGAATCCAAAAAAAAATCAATCTCTCCTTAGCAGAAACTATTGGCCTTTCAGAGTGTTCAGTCTGAGTTCTCACCTAAATTGGCGTTTTCCGTAAAAACGTCAAACTCCATACAAGTTGAGTAGATATACTGCGGTTTTACTTCTTCAAGCTGTCAAAGTCAAGCCCGGACTTCCGATTTGTATGAAAACGCGGAGTTGGCGTAAATGGAAACGTCGACGTATTTACGGCAACGTTGAGTAAGCTGTCAAATCAAACTCGGACTCGCAAATGTTAGTTCGATTAACGCCCGCTGCGCGCGCTCTTCAATTTCTCCATACATTTGAAAACGCCAGTCGATCGGTTTGCCGTAAACGCCAATTTAGGTGGCAACTGAGACTACAGGCTCAGATAGGGTTAAGCAGAACCACAGTGCCAGAGTTAATGAAGACTTATGGCTTCGAGCATATCGAAGAAAAACAGTATATAGTTTTGATGCGCGTTGACCTGAGACTGAATATGTTCTTTTTTTTCCTGAGACTGAAGGTTCAAGTGATATTATACCCATACGCACCACATGGGAGCACAGTTACATTTAACTAACGGCAGCTAGCGACTCGTAGGGACTTGCTTTCCATGCCAGATGTCGTGGGTTCTATCCCCGCCCCGTTCATGCATCACTTTCTCGCCACGTAGTTCGGAATCCATGTAAAACTGTAGGAAACCTTTCCCTTCTAAGTGGTTGGTTTAAACCCACCCGGCTCACAGCGGCTCGTAGCCTAGTGGCGCGGGGACTTGGCTAGCATATCAGAGCTTGGGTTCAAATCCTCGCACCGTACATGCACCACTTTCTTTCTCATTCTGAGTTGTATAAGTGAATTTCGTCACGAATAAGTGAATTTCGTCACGAATGCGAGCTGCTCCATGGTTCGGAATCCATGTAAAATTGTAGGTCCTCTTCCCGTACTAGGTGGTAGGGTTTACCCCGCCCGGGTTGGTACCATCGAATTGGATAAAAATATGGTCGAAGCGCCAATGAAAAATCTGTGTGAAAATTGTTCTAGAAGGTCCTGACTCGTCACCTTATTCATTCGGGAATGTGGTATATTGGGCTAATATCATAACGGTAGTTGTGTGGTATTATGTACCCATCCATGTCAGGTTGCATAAAAGAACCACGGCATTGGATGAAAGAATTGTTTGGCTACTGTATTTAGATCGTTGGACTATTGCCTACCACTATCACATGACCACTATCTGGTCTTTGATGGGTTATGCCACATTTACTCCCATGCTATTAGCTCTAAAACCCACGTAGAAGCTTGGTGCCATGCCCTTTGCCACTTGTGTTCCGTGCATCTCACGGCTGCATGGATGGAACGATAAGGTTTACTAAAACGTATTTTAAATGCAACCCTTCATGGAGTAACTCTTATAAGAAAGAATTCATTCATATATTCAGTTTCTTCTTGCATGGATGTTTATTTTTTGTTCTTTTCCGTGAAATTTACCAACCATTATTTATATTTTTATATTTATATTATTTATATTTATATTATATATATTTATATACCAACCAACATTATATCATAAGCATTTAAGTCTTAGATTTCTTTAGGTATACCTACTTTTGTGAAAAGAAAACTAGAGAGTGCAATTTCTTTGGGGTTCTTCACTGAGTTCATTGATTTTGGTGACGTAACTCGACAATTCAACAAATGAAATGAAATGATTGCACGCAAAGTTTTAAATAAAATAACATGGCATAAATTAGTGTACAGAGCATTGATCCATTTGGTTTATCTGGCATAATCGAATTTTCTGGTAGATTTAGTGGTTTTCCAGTCGATCCTAAATTGAATTAAAACTTACTCTAAAACTTACTTTAAAATTAAAACTGAATTACATTTGTGTCAAATTTAATCTATTTTAAACATTATAATCCATTTCATTTGGTCTTATCAATAACTGATGTTTTTCATTTATTTAGTGCCGCTATAAGGCATTGATTTTAAGAAATACTTAATCTTACAAATACAACCTTATTAACATTTAAATAAGAAAAATAGACTTTAGATTATGTACGATACAAATTTACATCATCGAACGTTCAAATGAACTTTAATTGAAAAAAAAAGTGAGAATTCAATAGTTAAGACATGCAAACAAACAATTATGATACAAATACATTAAAAATGAGGAAATTTGCCAAAAAATGCTAATGATATGAGATGAGAAACCTGAGAAATTTCTATGTTTTAGTAAATTCGTCAATATATATTTCTCAATTTAAGAAAATTTATTCCCTATATGGTAACCACATGTTACGTCCGATTACTCTATCGATAAGTACAAAGCAACCACTCACCCCAAAATCCAACTAGCCAACAAATCCATCGGTAAGTTCTCAAATCGCACTCCACAGTCACCCCTAGCCCACTCGCGGCAAAGTTCGACGCGCGAAAGTTCCGCGCGGCAAGCTCGCGGCGGAGGCACGCCCGACGACGTTCGACGCTGGCGTACCGCGGGACACTGGCCGGCCGCGTCGCCGCGCCGCCGACGCGGCCTCGCGTCGCGCCGTCGCCTCGGAGGCTGTGCCGCTTCAGGTGGAGATGGTGCGGATTGCGACAACGATGCATATGCGTCGCACTTTCATTCATGCGTGTATTGTACTCGTTTCGTAAGCTTCCGTCGTTTAGTAGCTCCAGTATTCGTGCATGTTTCACGGTAGAGTAAAGACGAGCCACAAGCGCAAAGTATCCACGCTGTTAGAGATGATGCGGATTACGACGTCGCTACATATGCGTCGCACTTTCATTCATGAGTGTATTGTACTCGTTTCGTAATCTTCCGTCGTTTAGTAGCTCCAGTATTCGTGCATGTTTCACGGTAGAGTAAAGACGAGCCACAAGCGCAAAGTATCCACGCTGTTAGAGATGATGCGGATTACGACGTCGCTACATATGCGTCGCACTTTCATTCATGAGTGTATTGTACTCGTTTCGTAATCTTCCGTCGTTTAGTAGCTCCAGTATTCGTGCATGTTTCACGGTAGAGTAAAGACGAGCCACAAGCGCAAAGTATCCACGCTGTTAGAGATGATGCGGATTACGACGTCGCTACATATGCGTCGCACTTTCATTCATGAGTGTATTGTACTCGTTTCGTAATCTGCTGTCGTTTAGTGGCTGCAATATGCGTGCATGTTTCACGGTAGAGTAAAGACGAGCCACAAGCGCAAAGTATCCACGCTGCTAGAGATGATGCGGATTACGACGTCGCAGCATATGCGTCGCAACTTTCATTCATGAGTGTATCGTAATCGTTTCGCAATCTGCTGTCGTTTAGTGGCTGCAGTATTCGTGCATGTTTCACGGTAGAGTAAAGACGAGCCACAAGCGCAAAGTATCCACGCTGCCAGAGATGATGCGGATTACGACGTCGCTGCATACGCGTCGCACTTTCATTCAGGAGTGTATTGTACGCGTTCGCAATCTGCTGTCGTTTAGTAGCTGCAATATCTCGTTTCGTAATCTTCCGGCGTTTAGTAGCTGCAATATGCGTGCATGTTTCACGGTAGTGTAAAGACGAGCCACAAGCGCAAATTATCCATGCTGCTAGAGATGATGCGGATTACGACGTCGCAGCATATGCATCGCAACTTTCATTCATAAGTGTATTGCAATCGTTTTTCAATCTGCTGTCGTTTAGTGGCTGCAGAATACGTGCATGTTTCACAGAAGAGTAAAGACGAACCGTGACGGCGAAATCCCGATAGTGAATCAGGTAAAGAGATGGTGCGGATTACGACATCACAGCGAATGCATCGCACTTTCATAGGTGTATTGTACTCGTTTCGTAATCTGCTGTCGTTTAGTGGCTGCAGTATGCGTGCATGTTACACGGTAGAGTAAAGACGGGCCGCGACCACGAATTCTCGATGATGCCTCCGGCAGAGAAATGGTGCGGATTACGACTTCACAGCAAATGCATCGAACTTTCATGGGTGTATTATACTCGGTTCGTAATCTGCTGTCGTTTAGTGGCTGCAGTATTCGTGCATGTTTCACGGTAGAGTAAAGACGAGCCGCGACCGCGAAGTTTCGATGCTGCTTCAGGTGGAGATGTTGCGGATTAAGACATCACAGCAAATGCATCGCACTTTTATTCATGAGTGTGCTACACTTTTTTTGTAATCTGTGATTTATCGCCGTTTAGCGGTTGCATTACGCGTAATTTTTCACGGTAGAGCAAAGACGACCTGCGACCGCGAATTATCGATGCTGCTTCGGGTAGAGATGGTGCGCGTTACGACGTGATCACAGCATATACATATAAATATAAATGCACATATAAATATACCTTATCAGTGACTTGTAGAGTCCCAGTTTATTGATTCGGCTTTAAAAACGGACGCACCCTGTTGAGGATTTTTTTTGAAGACAGCTTTGCTTTATCCGAGATATGGTGTGGAAAATTTAGGTCATGCATCAATATGCAGTATTGTACCCTGGACGATGTCTCCGATTCGCACTAAATACTCGTGGCTGAGTCTTCTCGCGTTAAACTCGACGAGTTTCTGGAGACCCCATCTGAAAACTTTTCCCAGGATCTCTTCGAGTCTAACAACGAGGCGCTATATATCCTCCGCACTTCACCGCGGCCTGCGTTCGGCTGACTGGTGTACCTGGCTATCACCGTGATGTCACCTGCGTAACAATGTTGCCCAGATTCATTTGTAACAGCAATAGAACTTAGGACAGTACAGAGCTCTGCGGTAACCCAGCATTCACTCACATGGCTTTGGAGCAACTCCCATCAGAGTCATCGAAACTCCGGTTGGACATATCTCCTTTGCTTTGCAAAATTTCGGAAATATGTCCAACCTGTTGATTTTTTACAATGAAACGTACTGTAATTTTGAAAACAGTCTCCCCTTAATGAGAAACCTAAAAACCGAATATACCGGTAATGACACCTGTGATATTCCTACCTTTATATTTTATCACATAAGCGAGAACTATTTTACGATAGGAACATTTAAATGTTTCAACAGGATACTGCCCTGGAAATACCGTAGCATAAAGAAACAGTTCTGATGAATTTATGCTCTCTTCGGGGAGCTATAAAACTCCTGAGTTTTATGGTCATCGTGTTTCTAATTTAACACTTCCGCAGAACACGAGAGGGAGGAAGTCTACGATTAACGTTAAATTATTTGTAATATGATGATAATATGTCCTAATCCAACTCAGAAAGAGAAATAAAATGGCGCATGACCGGGGCAAGGATTTTAACCCATAACCTCTCGCATGAAAGGCAAGTCCTCTAGCCGCTAAACCACGAACTGTGCAGAACAAACCATTGATGTTTTCGTTAATTCTTTTGATGCTTGCCTTGCTGATTTTGTAATATTTCAATGTAGGTGGACGAACTCATTCGCGGGCACGGTACAAAACCGTGCTGTTGCGCTCTGGGACCTTCTCTGTTTAAACAAAAAGACAGGCTCCATGATGAGGAAGATGCAACATGTCCACTAAAAAGACAATGTGCATAGTGTATGATTTGATAAGATTTACGAAAATTTTAATTACAAAACGACTTATAGCTAAAAGTAAACCACGACCGCTGTAGTCAAAAATCTAACAAAAACCAAATAGATCATAAATTTTGAATTAATAAGCTTTGTCTGATGACTAATCTTTTTAAGATGTTCTTACTTTATCATTGAGTAATCCACCTCCAAAGTTATCGTATAAAACGCGCGAAAAATTCGAACTTTCGGACCTTATAACTTAGAAACAAAACACAATTTTACAATGCCAACGGTCATCAGACATCTAGTTTGATCAAATAAAGCTATTTCGAGCAAAACTTGGGATCTCTAAAAATAAATATGGGCGTGATCTTCTTTCCCCGTTTGTATGGGGAGATGAGAGCCACTTGCCATGATAACAATAGATAATGAACTTGGTATGCTTTAAATCTATCAAATGTATTTTTTTGACGATTCCTAGTGTTCCTTGCGTCCCAAAGGAGTAAATACAATACACAGTACAATATTCGCACTAAGTCGCTCTTCCATGATCTTTCATGGAGTCTTGGAGAGTTTATGTTGGTGGGAACTGACTAGGCGAAGGCATTTCTGGAGCATATTCGCGGTAATGGTTGGACTGTTTTCCACACGCCGCTCGACCGGCGTCGAATTATATGGACAATATGTCCATAAAGCGGCGGCGACATAACACTTATTGATTATCGAGAAAGTGGCCTTTATAAACATTAGTAATTAGTAGTTATATTATAGACATTACATGTACGTGGAGGAATAAGGAATTATTTTACATTATAAATAGAGAATTTCAGTTAAATTATCCGGTAGTAAATTGTCCCTAATACAATTATGGTATTACCATGTTAGTTGGTGTCGTATTTTTAGTACAGTTTCGGGGACGCGCTGCGCAGTCGGCAAACCCCACGAGATTTATGCCGGGCATACCATTCTAATTTAACTCTTCAGTGGCGCCATTTTGGAGATCAGCGACAAATGAAGACACGTGTTCCGGAGTGAATTCGAATTAAAGTTGAGCTGTTTCGCTCGCTAGGAATCTGCCACTATTTTTAAGATGAATATCTGAACGACACAGAAATGCTAATATATCGCCCTGATAGATAAATCGCGGCTGAGAAATTATTGAGAACTAAAAAAATATTTGGCGTGTTGATAAAATGAGATGAAGATTCCATTCTATTTATTTCAAGGGACGGATACGTTTCTGAGCCCGTAGTCCCAGCTGTCACCTAAATTGACGTTTACGCCAAACCGATCGACTGGCGTTTTTGAATGTATGGAGTAATTGAAGAGCGGCGCAGGGGCGTTAAGCGAACTGCCATTTGCGAGTCCTAGTTTGATTTGACAGCTTGAAGAATTAAAAACACAGAATATGTAGTAAAAACCGGCCAAGTGCGATTCGGACTCGCACACGAAGGGTTCCGTACCATTAACACCATAAAATCACGTTTGTTGTATGGGGACCCCCTTTAATGTTATTATTTTTTTATTTTACATATTTGTTGTCATAGCGGCAAAATAAATAAATACACACTTTGTGAACATTTCGGCTGCCTACCTATTACGGTTCATGAGATACAGCCCTGTGACAGACGTACGGACGGACGGACGGACGGACAGCGGAGGCTTAGTAATAGGGTTCCGTTTTCACCCTTTGGGTACGGAACCCTAAAAACTTGCATGGAGTTTGACGTTTTTGCGTCAGTTGGAAGTTCCGTAAACGCCAATTTAGGTAAGAACTCCGCTTGACCACTCTGAGCCTGTAGTCTCAGTTGTCACTTAAATTGGCGTTTACGGCAAACCGATCGACTGGCGTTTTCAAATGTATGGAGAAGTTTAAGAGCGCGCATTTTGACAGCTTACTCAACGTTGCCGTAAATACTTCGACGTTGCCGTTTACGCCGACTCCGCGTTTTCATACAAATCGGAAGTCCGAGTTTGACTTAGTAGTCTTGAAGAAGTAAAACCACAGAATATCTAGTAAAAACTTATAGGGAGTTTGGAGTTTTTACGGAAAACGCCAGTCGATCGGTTTGCCGTAAATGCCAATTAAGGTGACAACTGGGACTACAGGCTCTGGTATCTGTGAAGCATTAGTGTCAATCTTCCGGCCGTAATGCAAACGGAGCGCTCTTAAACAGTGCGCCTTCATTTCATTAAAGTAGGGGTCTAGCGCTAATCTCTTGTTTTACTTGACGACTGGCGCTTCCGAAATGTTATTCCGCTCCGTCCGACTTTGAAACAATCACTGCGAAAGCAACTTCGTTCCCACCGAGGGTCCCACGATACCTCTCGTAATTTTTAGTTTAATTAAAGTCTTCTTAATAATAAAAATCATGCAAGCTTTGTCTACATTTTTTTAAATACTTATTATTTCTGCCTACAGAATTAATATGACAAATAAATAAGGGAAACAGCTAATCATGAGTGGTCAGTCTGAGTTCTCACCTAAATTGGCGTTTACGGCAAACCGATCGACTGGCGTTTTCTCCAAACTCCATACAAGTTTTTACTAGATATTCTGTGGTTTTATTTCTTAAAGCTGTCAAAGTCAAACGCGGACTTCCGATTTGTATGAAAACGCGGAGTGGACGTAAACGGCAACGTTGACGTATTAACGGCGACGTTGAGTAAGCTGTCAAATCAAGCTCGGACTCGCAAATGTTAGTTCGCTTAACTCCCGCTGCGCGCGCTCTTCAATTTCTCCATACATTTGAAAACGCCAGTCGATCGGTTTGCCGTAACGCCAATTTAGGTGACAACTTAGCCCCGGTTGCACGAAGAGACGGCCGAGTTAATCAATGTTCAAACACGTCACTTTTAGTGATCCGCATGGACTTCCTTCCATAGTGTCCATAGAAAGTGACCTGTTTAATCATACGTTGACGTTGATTATGATTTTTTGTTCTTTCGTGCACTCGGCCCTTAGACTAACGGCTCTGGTTGTTTGTAGATGTACACCCCCTCTTGTGTCCCGCGCCGCCGGGTGGCGCCCCCCGATCTGTGCAGAGTGCATCCAATGATAATTTATCATATTCATTCTGTAGGCAGAAATAATAATAATAACAACGATTGTTGTTTTTGTGTTGATTGTATAGCGCGGATTTATTTGCGCGTCCACCCAGAGCGGCACGGATCGAGCAGTGGCTGAGAGGATAGCCCTACAGGCCTCACGGGATCTCACACTCATCTGTGGGCAATTCTCGTACTTCATCCGGGCTCGGCGGTGAGGCCAGGGGCTAGACGTGTAGCCCCGCGGGGACGGAGGGCACACGACCTAGCCGCATCTACGAGGCGGGTACTCATCTAAGGCGTATCGTGTAATGTAACTGATACAGTATCAAATTCGTAAACAGCAACAAAAGGTCCACTGGAGACAGCGAGGATAAAGGATGAGAGTAGAAAACGAAACTCGTTTGTGTGGAGGCGGCGGCGTAGCCACTTTTACATATACAATTAACTGTTTTTCTTGAGTTCCAACGGCACATAAGAGCTTCACAGGACGCCATTTAGTGCATCGAGCATTCGACGTTGCACGTCCCGAATTCGTAATCGAACTAACTATAGACTAGGAGGTCGCGACAAAAATGGTAACTATAACGTAAATGGCTGAAACTGGGTACACAGGATAAAGTACAACCCTCTGAAGCTAAATGTGTTAGTCTGCCTGTTCCAAGTGGTTGCGTTACGTAGATAAGGCGCCTGAAAAAGTAGTTATGGTGACAAAAAATACATATGATAAGGTAAATGGATGCAAATGACGAAGCATGAAAGTATCAATACATACTTGCTTAGCAATACAAAAACTGAACAAATCTTTGGTTGCATTTAGTAGTTATAGTCGATTTAGGTTACAGATAAATTTAGGTTTATTTAAGAATTTAATTAAGTAACCGTCTGGTTATTGTTGTATAATTAATAGGTATCAATGTTTCCAGATAATCAGTATATTCATCAGCAGGTACATACCAGCATCTATTTTATATAGCCAATCTAGAAAACGCAACCACTTGGGACGGGCAGAGCGACATATTTAGCATCAGAGGGTTGGTCTCTAACATGTAAACCCAGATTCAGCCATTTACCTTATCGTGACCAAAAATGTCGTGACCTCCCGGAATACTACTGTTAGACGTTTTGGACTAACTCATGGCTCTAAGTTCCGATTGCTCCTTCCGTCATGGTGTACAGAACACGTATGCTGTACACCACGTACGTTAGTAAAGCATTATTCGGTTGTAAGTGTTGGTCAGGATTTAATACAGGAATTGTATTCATACATTATTACAGATGTTGCCCTTTCAGTAGGTTGGCAAAGAAATGGTTAATATTACATAGTTTGTTTAGCTGTAAGAATGATAGGGTGTTTGTATTTTGACTCTTTGTTTAGAGGTCACTGTAGTAGTTCATGACAGAACAATAGGACTAAATCGTACAAAGGTTTTAAATTTTTTTCTTGTTGCCACTGGAGTAGTGCATCGCTTTAAAGTCCTTGCTTGCGGTGACGCTGGGTTCGGGTCTCCTCTTTCCCTAAAATATGGTTGAGAGAGGCGATGGCTGTGCCCGGCGGGATGTTTGTGAACGATTGCTGATTGTGGGGACTGGCTTGATCTAATTGGCAACATGTTAGATTGCGAGCATGGTCTTTACAAATAAACTGATATTTGTCATGAACTGTTGCATACGACACGTCAATTCAAATTATTATTGTGTTTTTACATTTGATTGTAAACAGTACTAAACATAGACTAAGTGGACGTTGAAAAAAAATCGTTGAACAATCGTTGAATTGTTGATTCTCGTCAATTCAAATTATTATTGTGTTTTTACATTTGATTGTAAACAGTACTAAACATAGACTAAGTGGACGTTGCAAAAAAATCCTGCAGAGTTTCTTGCCAGTTCTTCTTCGCTGGAATGGGCTAATGATAAAATATGACAAATTGAGTTCAGTGTATGATGAATAAATAATAAAAAACAATAAACAATATCAAACTGCGAACACCCTATCTACAAATGATCGCTTTGTTTCGGGTCGATGCAAGCAACGAGCATAGACGTTAAACCAGATATTTGTAATATCTGGCAGAACCGCAGATCAAAAAATTAAAGAGATGTGCCATCTAGAGCGCCTACAATCATCTCCATGACGATGTAAGTGAAGCTCGACCAGCGACTTCGGTTACAGCTTTCGGCCGAGTGCGTGTACTCTCTATGAATGATGAATAAACAATACAATACAATGCAATGCCGTCTGCGTCTTACCATTTTCCGTAAATTATGAGACGTCTGCCTACCCATCTGATGCTGAACCATGATACATTGCGCGACGCACCGTTGGTGAGTACCCGCAACCCACCGCTATGCCGTTTCTAAATGTGGCGGAAATTCATGTTATTAATGTCCCCTCGTCCGCGAGTATCGCGTGACCATCTGGACCCTTATATTGAAAGCATAAATCTGAAACAATAATAGGAAGACATGTACAGAATAGCGATTAAAGGAGGGTTAGAGAAAGAAAAGAAATAATCATAGTGAAATTGAGTATGTGCTGTGCATTTACGTTCCGCGAATAATACAAGTATGTAGAACTATACAAACTTGTTTTATTGTGTTATCCAATATTAAAACTAGATTTTTTTTTATTCAATCACTCTATTTATTTTTCTTATCATCATTCTCTTATGAGATAAGTAAACTTACAAAATATAAAAGATTTCATCCAGATTTAATATGGTGTTACAATAAAAACATTGGATCTTGAATCATTCATGAATCTGCTCCATGGTTCGGAATCCATGTAAAACTGTAGGGCCCCTTCCCACACTAGGTGGTAGGGTTTAACCCCGCCCGGGTTGGAACCATCGCATTTGATGAAAAGATGGTCGAAGCGGCAATGAATAATTGTCATTTTTTTCCATCCAGTTCAATGTAGCCGTGCTCATAAAGGGAAGGTCCTGCCATGGCGCCTAATTCCTTCGGTAATGTGGTGTATTGGGCTAAGCCATCCATGTCAGGTTGCATAGAAAAAAACCAAGACCAATACCTAAAAGTTACTTGTTAACTTGGTCATCATGAAATTAAGAATTACAGTGGGATTTCCAAGTGTCCCCAAATCCCACTGCAATTCTTCAACTGATGTCGTGAGAGGAGATCAAGTGATTTGGCGTTCATGGCTAGGTTACTGTAGGTCCCCTTTCTTACTTACTAGGTGGTAGGGTTAATCTTATAGGACGTGCCGCTTTGAGAGTCAAAGAGGCAATGAAAATTGTCCGTGTTTATAAGGTGTGCAATAGAAGGTAGATCTTAGCATGGCTCCTGATTCCTTTTGTGAATACGGTATGTTGGTTAGGTTAGATTCGGTTGGGCTAATATCATACGATGGGTGTGTTATTATTAAATCATAAACCTTCCCTTTTGTGAGCACGGAAAAATTGAACTAGATGGAAAACACGGAAAACGTCACTTTTTGCCGCTGCGACCATCTTTTCATCCAGTGCGTTTCAACCCTGGCTGGTGGATGTTGACATTTTTGACTTCCCCGACTAGGTTGAAGCACGTCCTGGTTGGTACCCATTGGATAAAACTATTGTTGAAGCGACAATGAAAATTTGTCCGTGTTTTCCCATCTAGTTTATTTATTTATTTATTTAATAGTTCGTTGACACCGCTTAGTATGAGAACATTTCAATCACAATTCAATTTCAAATAATACATTAAACAATAAAAAAACTCAACACCACACATGAATCATAAATACAATTCAACATTTCATAAAAAGCATACGGAAGTTAAAATCATCATAAGTATAGCTCAAATATTAGAAATTTTATTTTTAAATTTGTAAAAAATGAAAAAATACATAAAATTATTAACATTTCCATTTCAATTCGAATTGGAAACAATTTAAAATAAAATCGTTGTGACACACACATTCACACTAGTTCACTGTATATTAATTTATTTTTAAACTGTTGATATGTCGACTCATATCAACTTTTAAGGCTGACTCTACAATCTGATAAAATACGATGTAGATGTTTCAGTATTTTAAAATACATCATTTAGTTTTTAAGATCATTTAACTATCTTAGGAGGCAATGAAGGTCTTTTCTTGGGGGTCAGCCCTTCCAGAGCCCGTAGTCCCAGTCAATCGGTTTAGCGTAAACGATTGACTGGCGTTTTCAAATGTATGGAAAATTGAGGAGCGCGCGGCGAACTAACATTTGCGAGTCCGACTTTGATGTGACAGCTTACTCATCGTCGGCGTAAATACGTCGACGTTGCCGTTTACGCAGACTCCGCGTTTTCATACAAATCGTTGACTTTGACAGCTTGAAGAAGTAAAACCAAAGAATATATAGTAAAAACTTGTATGGAGTTTGACATTTTTACGGAACTTCGAAGTTACGGAAACGCCAATTTAGGTGAGATTCAGATTGAGATAACTCAGATTGACCCCTCAGAACTATAGATGAGAGCCGCAAAAGTAGGCTGCGGGGTATATTCCTGGCTGGTTCCAGTCCTGAACACGTAAACGTTTTAATTAAAACATACAACATAGGTACCACGTTATTTCTGCAGCTTTTCTATACCTGGCTGCATTCTCGATTAACTTCATCTTTGATTTCTGTATCCTGGCTTCAATTCATTTATTTAAAATGTTAGTAGAATTAGAATCTCGCTTCCAAGGATGAGAAAAGTTTACGATCTCGGCGTAAATATGCGGTGCGACTGGTGAGTTGGCCGAGTCAGCTGTGAACGGGCGCCGCTGCCGCCGCCGTGAGTCGTAAAGTAATTTGGTGACGGATCGCCACTGCTGCCCCATTTGTATTTGTTTATTGCGTCCATTCTTCCTTTAGGGACTCTCAAATGTACTAACACAGAACAAGTTAATAGACAGCTTATATTCCGGGAGGTCACGACATTTTTAGTCACGATAAGGTAAATGGCTGAATCTGTGTTCACATATTAGAAACCAACCCTCTGATGATAAATATGTCGGTCTGCCTGTGCCAAGTGCTTGCGTTATCTAGATTGGCTATATAAAATAGATGCCTGCTGATGAAAATACTGATTGTCTGGAAACATTGATAAATATTAATTATAAAACAATAATCTGTCGGTTTTTTAATTAAATAATCAAATATACCTAAAGTTATACCTGTAACCTAAATCGCTTATAACTACGAAATGAAACCAAAGATTTGTTCAGTTTTTACATTGCTAAGCAAGTATGTACTGATACTTTTATGTTTCTTCATTTTCATCCATTTACCTAATCATATAGTTGTTTTGTCACCATAACTACTTTTTCAGGCGCCTTATCAACGTAACGCATCCACTTGGAACAGGCAGACTGACATATTTAGCATCAGACGGTTGGCCTTTATCCTGTGAACCCAGTTTCAGCCGTTATCGTTACCATTTTTGTCGCGACCTCCTAGTCTATTACGCTCTGTACACAGTAGCCGCTCATGCGTATACTCAAGCGCTCGTTGCGTGTGAGCGTGCTTTACTACGGACGTCGAGGTGGGCCGCTGGCAATTATCCTAAAGAACGGAGTCAAGATGGTTATACTAGCCAATGCGAATAGTTTGATTGCGTTAAGTTCCTGATCTCTATGGAATGAGAACATGAAAAAAAACACGTATAATTCCAGCTAACGTTCTACCAAAACAGAAAGAAAAATGTTACAGAAATTGATATTTTATGCATGGAAAAAATGTTTGAAGTCAGGTCTACAATATATTATTTTTCAAGTTTACGGCTTATATTGATATTAACTAATATTTATTTTAATACCATTTCAAAGATCTTAACATTATCTACCCATTCAGCGAAGAACATGTTTAACTTTGTCCAATTTCCTTAACGAAACAATAAAAAAACCGCTTATACGCGTCACATTTAGACAGGATTAATTCGAGCTGCTCTAACTAAGCGACGTCGGGCGCTGGCTATCTCGTTTTAATCGCAAAAATTGGTCCAAAATGTTTAGGTATGAGGATACTCTTAAATAACCGCGCCACCTGAGCCCCTAGTCCCAGTTGTCACCTAAATTGGCGTTAACGCCAAACCGATCGACTGGCATTTTCAAATGTATAGAGAAATTGAAGAGCGCGAGTCCGAGTTTGATTTGACAGCTTACTCACCGTCGCACTTTGGAACGTAAATCGAGCTCCATAGTATTAGAACTTTTTGTTCACAAACTTAAAATTTACGTTCCAAACTGCGTCGCCGTAAATACGTTGACGTAGCCGTTTACGCCGACTTCGCGTTTTCATGCAAATCGGAAGTCCGAGTTTGACTTTGACAGCTTGAAGAAGTAAAACCACAGAATATCTAGTAAAAACATGTATGGAGTTTGATGTTTTTACGTAACTTCGAAGTTCCGTAAACGCCAATTTAGGTGAAAACTCGGACTGACCAGTCGGAGCATGAGGAGCGAAATAGTGAGCAAAGGTCTGCCTTTTTTATGTAACTGGACATGGCTGGTTTATACCACACTTGCTGTTAAACAGTGGCAGGACTTGTCTTTCATGCGAGAGGTTGAGGGCTCAAATTCTCACCCCAGTCGTGCACCACTTTCTTTCACTTTTTGATTGGGATAAGTGTATTTCGTAACGAGCTGGTATCCTTGGTAAGACTGTAGGTCCCCTTGCCCTACTAGGTGGCAGCGTAAAGGCCCCCCGAATTGAACCGCATTGGTTGAAACCATCGGAAACTATGGTCGTAAGCGGCAATGAAAATTTTTCCGTGTTTCCATCCAGGTGCGTGTCTAAACAGATATGTTTTTTTAGGGTTCCGTACCCAAAGGGTGAAAACGGAACCCTATTACTAAGACTCCGCTGTCCGTCCGTCCGTCCGTCCGTCTGTCACAGGGCTGTATCTCATGAACCGTAATAGGTAGGAAGCTGAAATTTTCAACATAACAACAAATAAGTAAAATTAAAATATAATAAAAATTAACTAATTTTTTTTTTGTATGGGGGCCCCATACAAAAAAAATTTTTTTTTGTGTTAAATAATTTACGATGGTACGGAACCCTTCGTGTGCGAGTCCGACTCGCACTCGGCCGGTTTTTCATTAGCATCAATAGACTATACTGCACTCGGATTTGTCATATTGTATCAGTATCCAACGCGATGGTACCAACCCGGACGGTATTAACCATGCAGCTAGTAACCAAGAACGGGGAACCTACAGGTTTACATGGGATTATAACCGCGAATGATGATTCCCTCGTCTTTTACACCATGCATGGAAATAAATTCAGTGGGCCCAATTTTATTACACATGAATTTCGAACTTATAAACATTTCAAGTATCTCCGTTCAGTGGTTCCGGAGATATCGTGATGGGTTAGTGCGTGGATTTCGCTTATACATATTAAGATTAGCTGAGGTACTCGGCTCCGCTCGGGTCAATGTCGTTTCGAACTGATGGCTGAACCTGTTATATTATTTTCCCATACAAACTTTCAACTCTCTTTTAATTTAAATAAAAAAATAATCAAAATTTAGTTTTTTTTTATTTCAGATTTATCAACAGTGATACATTTCAAAACATATTAATAGAAATGAAGCAAGAAAACAAGATGGAAATATTCACTTATTAAAGATAAACACAACATGATTATGTAATAACTTTCACATAGTTATTAAAGATAAGTTCAGTGCTTAGGCGTGAAAACATAACAGACAGACTTACGCAGAGTTACATACGCATTACGCACAGTAGTAGTTTATGACAAAACTTATAGTTTTAAATCCTAATGTGCAAGTGTTTCACAGTGTTGTGTTGCCACTGGAGCAGTGCATCGCTTAAAGGTCCTTGCTTACGGTGGCGCTTGGCTCGGGTTATCTCTTTCCCTAAAATATGGTTGAAAGAGGTAATGGCTGTGCCCGGCGTGATGCTCGTAAACGGGTGCTGTTTGTGGGGACTGGCCTGCTCCAATTGGCAACATATTAGTTGGAGGGGATTGTCTTTGCAAATAAAATGATATTTGTCATGAACTGTTGCATACGGCATGGATTGTAAATTTTGTGTATTCATGTGAATTTAGTGTTTTACCTGAGTCGTATTCACTACGTATAATATTCACAACGTATAATAGTATTTTTTTCCAAAAAATTAAAACCATGCATATCGTATAATATTCACAACGTATAATGTATACGTTGTGCATGAATAAAGTTTAAAAATAAAATCAACTCTTTGCATCATGCAGAACGTATAATAGTCACAACGTATAATATTCGAGTCTAACATGAATTCACAAAAAAAGAAAACCATGCAGAACGTATAATATGTCAAGAAGCACTGCATAAAGCGCCCTAATAACGATACATTTAAGGCTGAAATTGCTACGAATCCATATTTGCTACAATTTCGAGAGGCCACCTTGCGCTAATTGAGACGGTCGAAACGTCACGTGCGATTACGCTTTAAAAGTATATATACATAAGGGCGCTTATCGTATGAAAAGTTTTTGGATTATATGATATGCATGGTTTTCTTTTTTGTTAAATAAAGATCATAATATTATACGTTGTGACTATTATACGTTATGCATGGAGAAATAAGTAATTTTATTTTTTAAACTTCTTCATGCACTACGTATAAAATTATACGATCTGCCGATTATACGTTGTGCATGGTTTTAAAATTTTGTTAAAATATGACATTATACGATCTGCATATTAGACGTTCTGCCGTTCCCCCTTTTACCTATGTTTTTGTTAAAATAATTGACAAACACTTTTGTAAACTTAGACTAAGTCGACGTTGAAAGAAAAAAACAGCGGAGTTTCTTTCCAGTTCTTCTTCCCTGTGTTTTGTTTTGCTGAACTGGCCAATGCTTAAATATGACAAATCCGAGTGCAGTGTACTGTCTATGGATGATGAATAAACAATAAACAATAAACAATTTATAATATTAGTATGTATTTTAACGCGCCGAAACCCACCCAGCCTTCATGAAAATTCCGGTGATGCCAGGTCCCGGGCACATTTTCTCCGGCGAATTAGCCTCAAAATTCTAAGAAGTAACACCGCCACTATTTAAGGTACATCTGGAGTACCGGCTCTTTATTCTTATATTTTATCGTATTACCCCTTCATTCCCACAAGTTTATCATGAATGTAAGAAATAAATAAAAGCACGCATAAAGAACCCGTCAAATGCTGTTTTCCGGTCCACGAGACGTCTCAGTCCGGAGCGGAGCGCCGTTTCCGGACCGTAAACAGAGTGGGCAGTCTGAGTACTCACCGAAATTGGCGTTTACGGCAAACCGATCGACTGGCGTTTTCTCCAAACTCCATACAAGTTTTTACTAGATATTCTGTGGTTTTACTTCTTCAAGCTGTCAAAGTCAAACGCGGACTTCCGATTTGTATGAAAACGCGGAGTGGACGTAAACCGCAACGTCGACGTATTTACGGCAACGTTGAGTAAGCTGTCAAATCAAGCTCGGACTCGCAAATGTTAGTTCGCTTAACGCCCGCTGCGCGCGCTCTTCAATTTCTCCATACATTTGAAAACGCCAGTCGATCGGTTTGCCGTAACGCCAATTTAGGTGACAACTTAGACTACCGGCTCAGCTGAGAGAACTCCCGAACCAACTCGCTCCTGATCGAATCACCGGCAAGTGTGCAGTAAATTCCGCTAATCTGTGCATTAGCGGCGCGACGGCAGCGCTTCAGCGCTCGCTCGGGCCGCACCGTCTCGACACATGCAGCGGTTGCAGCGCTTAATGGGTTCGGGTTAAGGGCTTTGTTAGATTCTTTTATTTATTTACTAATATGTTCACATACAGATTAGTGCACAGGACACACTGAGATGGTGCCCACTCCACTGGTAATGAACACATGAACTTAATGAATTTATGCAACCTGGCATAGATAATGCCATGCCGTTATGATTTGAGACCAACACACCATATTCCCGAATGAATTAGGTACCATGCCAGATGCCATGAACTGGATGGAAAACACGGATTATTTTTACATTGCCGCTTCAACTATAGTTTCATCTAATGCGGTGGTATCGACCAGGGCGGGCTTAAACTAGTAGGAAAATGTTACCGTTAGGCTACCGTTTCATATTATAGACTTACGGCGTTCCGAATCATGGAACAACTCGCATTCGTAACGAAATGCCCTTATTCAACTCAGAAAGAGAAAGAAAGTGTTGGATGACCGGCAGTGCAATTACGAAGCACAAAATTGGGTGTAGGTTGCTGTACTTACAGCAATATGACAGCTTTTGCGATTACGAAATCGATGCATTCACAAATGGTGCGGCACTCAGCCTACCCGCAGCAATTAGGTCAACTCCATACATTTCGCGTCGAATCGGTATTACGAAACGGCAAAGAACTGTCCAATGCGGGGAGGTAAACGCCTATTTCTTCTGCTCGTCTAGTCAAGTACCTCAAAAGTTGACCTATTGTCGACATAGATTGGTCCGTGCTGGATCTAGGTGGATGAAAAACGGCTTCGTAATAGCGCTTTAGAAATGACGGGGGCGCACCTACACGTACCGCGGCACCATCCTCAAATTTTGCGTAATCGCACTGTGGCAGAGCGATTACGAAGCGCGGTATGAGGTGTAGGTGCCGCACCTACCCCAAATTGACAGCAAACTGACGACTTTCAGGTACAAAATATATCAGTTTGGGGTACTAACCGCACCTACACCTCATTTCGCGCTTCGTAATCGCTCTGCCGGTCATCCACCGCTTTCTTCTTCTCTACGGTTGCCGGTGCTTCCATTTCGTAATCGCAATAGCTGTCAGATACGACCAACCTCCTCCGTTTCGTGCTTCGTAATCGCACTGTGGGTTAGTGGCTTTGTTAAGGTCACACAGCTCATGGTGTGGGGTCTAGAAGACTTGCCTTACACGCGAGAGATTCAGATCCTCGCCCCGTCATGCACTACTTTCTGATCTCTCAGAGTTAGATAAGTGCCTATCGTTACGAATGAATGCGAGGTGAATAATTTTTCGGAACCCATATAAAACTGTAGGCCCTCTTTGTACCCCTTTCCCTACTAAGTGGTAGGGTTAAGCCCGCCCGGGTTGGTACCATCACATTGGATGAAACTATGATTGAAGCGGCAATTAAAAATTGTCCGTATTTTCCGTCCAGTCCATTTTAACCATGCTCATAAAGGGAAGGTCCTGGCAAGGCCCATTTCCATCCTTTCGGCTATACCCAAACTGTTTGAAAGACTCATTCATGACGAAATCTACCCTTTCCTCGCTCCGCAGATCATCTAACAGCAGCATGGTTTTATGAAGGGCAGGTCTACGAACAGCAACCTGTTACTGTTCACAAATTTTTTGTTTCGAAACATGGATCGTGGCCTCCAGGTAGATGCAATATACTGTGACCTAAAAAAAGCCTTCGATAAAGTGGACCATCTCATATTACTACGGAAAATGTCATTCAACGGGATCAAAGGAAACCTACTGAGATGGTTCTCTTCATACCTGAGCAAAAGACAGCAAGCAGTCACCCTCAAGGGTTACACATCTAACTGGGAAAATGTCACCTCTGGGGTTCCACAAGGCTCCATATTGGGTCCGTTACTGTTTCTTTTATTTATCAATGATGTAATTAAGTGTTTTAATGTATGTTCCTTTCTTATGTATGCCGATGATATAAAAATCTTCACAACTATTCGGACTGTTGATGACTGCTTACTAATTCAGAACGAGCTAGACTCTTTCGTAAGCTACTGCGCTACAAATAAAATGTTTCTGAGCTTATCTAAATGCAACTGCATATCTTTTACTAAAAATCGTAATTATGTCACTTTTAACTACCGCATTGGCGACCATTTCTTGGAACGTGTCAACAACATTAGAGATTTAGGTGTCCAATTAGATACAAAACTACATTTTGACATCCATATCCACAACATAGTCAATAAAGCTTACAGAATGCTTGGTTTTGTTCTTAGAGTCAGTAAATGTTTTAGAAAACCGTCGACGTATTTATTACTTTACTATACGCTCATTCGATCCCAACTGGAATACTGCACATCCGTTTGGTCGCCACATTATAGCATTTACATCGACCCAATTGAGAATATTCAAAAAAAGTTCTTGCGATCTTCAAGCTTTAGGATGAGTAGTCCACGCAGATTGTATGAAAAGCTTCTCTATGACTACGGAGTTCAAAAATTATATACTAGAAGGAAGGTGATTGATGTCATGAATTTGTTTAAAATTTGCAACAACAAGTTTGACAGTATTTCTCTATTAGATTTAGTGCCGCTCCGAATGCCGTCTCGTGCAACTCGCAGTACGGCATTGTTCCATGTTAACTTAACCCGAACTAAAGCTGGAATCAGGGATCCTATCCGTTGTATGTGTCAATTATACAACGAATCTGTATTTGACTGTGATATATTTTATGATAACGTGCAAAATTTCAAAAGGAAAGTTATTAGTGCTCTTGAACCTCAAGAAACTGTAACAATATGAACTCCTATGTAACATTTTTTGTATTTTAATATGTTAACTATTTACTGTTTGTGTTCCTGCGAGGAATAGGTAGGAAATAGGCGTTGTATTTTTTTTTATTTATGTTTCATTTGTGTTAATGCTGTCTATTTCTGTGTTTCCTCCTGCAAAAAAAAAAAAAAGGCACCCTACTCCTTCGGGAATGTGGTCTATTCGGCTAATATCAGAACGGTAGTTGTGTGGTATTAGTAATCCATGTCATGTTGCATAAAAAAGCATGGCAATTCTAGGCTAAATTAGTAGCGGCTTACTTGGGAAAGGCTTAGGCGCGAATTAAGGAGCTCGCCCTAAATCACCCTGAGCCCCTTGCAAACCAGAGGTGCAAATCCCCGCCCCGGTTATGCAACATTTTCTATTATTTAATAGTTGGATAAGTGGATTTCGCAACTAATGCAAGCTGTTCAATGGTTCGGAATCCATGTAAAGACTGGAAGCTTCCCCTTCTAGGTGGTAGGTTTAGGCCCGCCCGGGTTGGTACAATCGCATTGTTCCAACCCGGTGAAGATGGATTAATTAACGCAAACCTACTTTTTTGTAATGGATCTATTTCTTTTTTCTTGTGGTAAGTACCCACTTGGTTCGCACTGATTTGAAAAAGAGATAAACATTGAGAAGGTGCACTGGCACTGGAAGTCTTAAACGATCGGAAGTCATGTTTTAAGGTGGCCCAACCCGCTCAACTCTCCATACAAACAGGGAAAGAAGATCACGCCCATATTTCTCGTCAGGGATGCCAAATGTTGCTCAAAATAGCTTTATTTGATCGAACTAGATGTCTGATGACCGCATTGTAAGATTGCGTTTGGTTTTTAAGTTATATAGTCCGAAAGTTCGAATTTATCGCGCGTTTTATACAATAACTTGGAGGTGGATTACGCATTGATAAAGTAAGAACATCTTAGAAAGATTAGTCATCAGACATAGCTTATTTAATCAAGATTTATAATCCATTTGGATTTTGTCAGATTTTTACTACAGCGGTCGTGGTTTACTTTTAGCTATAAGTCGTTTTGTAATTAAAATTTTCGTAAATCTTACCAAATCATACACTATGCACATTGTCTTTTCTGTGGACATGTTGCATCTTCCTCATCACGGAGCCTGTCTTTTTCTTTGAAACAGAGAAGGTCCCAAAGCGCAACAGCACGGTTTTGTACCGTGCCCGCGAATGAGTTAGTCCCCCCGGGTTGGGCCACCTTAAGATGCCTAAGGGATCTGTCGTTCGTGGTTCGGAATCCACTGTAAACTGTAGGTCCTCTTATTTTCTTACCTGTGGTGTCATCGCACAATATTAACCATCTGCGTTTTCCATCCAGTTCACTGGAGACGTGAGGAAGGTCCTCGCATGGCACCTCCCAAATTGTGTTTTGGGCTAATATTACAACAGTAGATGTGGTGTCAGTAAATTCAGTCATTCGTCCAGAAAGTTCGGCAAGCAACACCTTAGTAAATATAATTTTAGTTTTCGCTGCCGTTTGGTTACTGGAATTTAATGAAAAGCTGGAGAAACGTGTAAAGCGTATAAGCGCTTGATCTGCTGAAGGCGTTAACAACTCAGAACAAACTACATATACTAAGGTGTGCATTGCGCTCGTATAAGACGGTAGATTCGCTTTCCTTTGTGTTTTGCTGAAAAAGTTATTCCGACAGTAAAATAGATTTCAATGAACAGGAAACCAACATTTCAGGTCCGGATGGAACCACTCAGAATTAAGGCAAAGAAAATAGGTCGCATGAGCAAAATATTTATTTATGTGATAATTTATAATTAAATAACTTACATCGTTTAATAACTTAGTTACCTACTACAATAAAACTATTTGTAATATGCTCAAATATTGAAAAATATTCCGTCATAAATATTGCTCACTACTTTAAACATGCATGGAAAACGGTGATTATGAAATACTGTTTGGAATTGACCACTATAGTGGATAAATAATTGATGGAATAAATTGTGTTTAAGCATGGTATTAATTTACCAACTACCTAACTCACTATTCGGATGATATAATATCAGCGAGTTTCCTAAGATTATCTATAATATACTGCTCTACATTCCTGTTTCTTTGATCTGTGAGATGTCTTGTCGCCAAAGCAGCACCAACAGCTTCCTGTATTTCTCCTGACCGGTTGTCATCTTCTTCCCAAATCGCCTCTCCGTTGACTGGTACTAAATATACATTACGCAATATGATAACATCCCGTTGGCTTGTCTTTTCTTTGATTGTCAGCTCGTTGACGATTTCCTTATCTGTGGCTTTCGTTTCATTAAGCCGTGTAATAACCCGCCCAGAACGAATCATTTTACCTTTTCGTTCGCTTGTCACTTTTGTTCTATTATTGGTAATAACATTGTCTGTTTTAATCTTTAAGTGCTTATTTGTAGAGTCTGTACGATTTTCTGGTAGCATTCCCCTCTCTATTTCATTACTTATTTCAAAATCTGCCGATATAAATTCGTTTGAATGTTGGTCCTCGGGGACATTAAAAGAGATTTGTGTATTGTTTATCTCTGTTAAATCGTCAAGGTCATCGACGATAAAATCATATTTTACACTTGTAATTGGTTCCATATCCAATAGTGTTGTATGTTCGATACTACTTATAGCCGAATCCTCTGTTTGCAAATCAATTACGTTGCTCAGTTCTGTAGGTCGAAGAAGATAAGTCTGATTTTGGTTTTCACGTCGATCGTCATTTGTTATGTTTTCATTATCATTAACTATATTTTCAGTGAAACTTTCGTTGGGTTGTAATTTATTTTCTATAACGGTTGATTCAGTGCTACTGTTTGGCTCCTTAGTATGTTGACTCATTGTTTTTGGTTTAGGCCAATCGTAGCTTATCAAAATGAATGAACCTTTATCAGGTATATAAACAGGCCGTGCTTCTAAGTTATGCCGCTTTATCTTTTTCCTGTAACGATAGGAAATTGCCATATTATTTTCATTTTACGTTTTTCGCACCAATTCATGCTCTTTCTTGCTTAGAAACCACTGTGCAGCGAATTATCTTTGATAGTTTGAATTTCTGGGCCTTCGTCCACGCCGTTCCTGTAAAATAAGAACATTCGTTTCTCTTGAATGATATGAGATAGGGGCATCGGGGATTAGGTTTATGCTTTTCTTGTTTGCGTGTATTTTTTTAAGTTTTCACGTATTATTTAGCGTTGAAATTTTTGTTTATATTATAATATATGGTATTATCCTAGTCTTCCTCTTTATCGAGTGTTACATCATTTTAGGAACCGTAAAGGCAAGCGAACACGCCAACCAAACAGCTGGGATTGCATTCGAAATAATATCTCCGGCGTTCCAGGCTGACATGGTCCCATTACACCACGGTGCTCATGACATAGTCGCTTGACAGGGGGTATTTCTCAGTGGCGTATGCTGTGAAGAGTTCCTCACCACTCGGTGATGATAGCGCCGGCGGCGCTGAAGAGCTGGTCCAGGAGGGAGGAGCCGACGGCGGAGACTAGCGGCTTCAGCGCGACGTCTGCCAGCGGCTGCAGCGCTCCGTCGGTCACCGCCGCCGCTGAAACATCGAAAGAACGAATTGAGAAGAGTTCGCGCACGGTGACGATGTTTCGACTGTGTGGCGTACGACGCGCCGCTGGATTCCCATACAACTATAAGGTCATTTTGACCATATAGACGCGATATCGAGCGCATTCCATTTTTTCTGTCACAGACTAATTAGGGATACTGCATAGTGTTGTTTTTCACCCACTTCAGTGTAGCCGTGCTCATAAAGGGAATGCTGGCGTGGCACTTAAGGTCGGCCCGTAAGCACCTGAAAATTTCACCTCCCATACAAACGTAGTTTACTAATGATTTGAAAACCACTGTTCCAACTTACTTGATATTTGGTATCTAATATTAGGCTACAAATATCTGTGTCTGCATGCCTTTGTTTTTTCGGTAAATGTATTCAGGGTCAAACCACAGAGAAAACAAAATTCGTATGAAGATTTTATTTTTGCATTCATTTCATTCGGTTTGGATTTTTCAAAAAAACAAAAGCATGCAGACACAGATATTTGTTACCTGATATTAGATATTAAATATTAATTTAATTGGAATAGCGGTTTCCAAATGATTAGTAAACTACGTTTGTATGGGGAGCATAGCTTCCGGGCCGTTCTTAAGGCGCCTATATACCATAGCTTAAAGTCAAGAATACGCGCAGCGGAATCTCCGCCCGCTCGGCAAGGTACGATTAGTCTGATTTTCTCAAAAAAATAAAAGAGAAGATTTTTTAACAGCAAGGGGATGTGTACCTCGGTATGGCTGAAAGGTATAAGATTTTTTTTATTTCATTCTTCTAAATAGAAAGATAACAGAAAAAATGCTTTGAAAGGTAAAAAAAGGTCCTTTTAGAAATATCGTTTTATTACCTTCGCAAACGTACGTTCTATAAGCTTACACTGTTTACAATGTTTAACAACCAAAGGCTGTACTCGACTTCAGAAAAACGTTCATATTTAGGTATTTATTTCCCGAATTTGGTGGTGTATTGGGCTAATATCATGACAGAGGTTGTGTGGTATTAGCCATCCATATCGGGTTCCATAAGCAAAAATACCACCCTCTGCGGCCTGTAAAACTCACCAACACCATAGATGATGTCCTCGAGGAGTCCATTCGGCGGGGCGGTGCTGTTGCCGTCGCTCTGTCCCGCTCGCTCCCGCTCGAGGGGTGCGGCGGGGGAGGGCGCGGCGGAGGCGCACGCGAGTGCCAGCAAGACGGCCGCGACGAAGAGTTTGGGGCAAGACTGGAATACGATCGGTTTTATATCATATTATATTGAATCAGGTCGAAAGAAACTATGTAGAAACGATGTAAGGTTCACTGGATTAGCATATCTATTTCCCCGTGACAACTAGGAAGGAACTCGGCGTAACGGGGCGGCGCGTAGCCATTTTCACATACAATCACATTTACATAAAAAAATGCGCTACCATACAAAAGGTGTTTATTAATCATTTGAAAACCACTGTTCCTATTCACTTGATATTTGGTAAGTAGTATCAGGCCAGAAATAACTGTGTCTGCGTTTTGGCTTTTTTGAAAAAATCTTAAAGGGAAACAAAATGTGTATGAAGATAAAAAAATCTGGCATTTTACGAATTTTTATGGCTTTATAACAAACAATGCGCAGAAACAGGTATTCCTTTCGTGTTATTAGACACCAGTGATACCAAATATCAAGTAAATTGCAACAGTAGTTTTCAAATTATTAGTAAACTACGTTTGTATGGGGAACAAAGCTTACGGGTCATTGTACGCAGAATGAGAACCAAGGAATAGCGTTATGCAGCACCAATAGGCATTGTCCTTGGTGCAGTCATAGTACAGTTGATAGAAGTGTAGATAGTAAGTTTTGTTATTGAGGTTTTAGAGTGTTGGGTGCTTTGAAGTTACCACAATTTAACCGACGAAGTTAGATTCTCGAAAAATATTTAATAAAATTTGTTTCCCTAAAAAAAGCTGCTTTGTATTTATTTATTTATTTCTTCTTCGAACATATTCTCTAGATTAAAAACTATGCGAGAACAAAGTATACATTTTAACATAATGATTTACATACTTATATCTAAATGTCTCTATAAATCTAAAATGACGTATCTTCGAAACATTTAATCTTGATTGTAATACTGCAAATAAAACTCCTGCCTACAAAAGAATAGATTCTGAGTAGTAGGCAGCAGATTCCGACATTTGTCTACTTTAAACAGTGTTGCACTGCGTCTAGGTAGTTATAGGCTGCAATAGTTTTTCAGAGGCCGCGCGTTATTTCGTGTAAGTTTCAGTCCTACAAAAGCAATGGTTTAAGAGGTAATTATTGTTAGATTAACGAAACAACATATGAAAGGAAACAACGTATGTGGAAACCACTCACCATTTTTCTCATTTCCGCTAAATCGCGACGATACCACTTGATGTGTCGACTTCTGGCATGTGACTGATCTGCTGAAACTACCTTAGACCATACAATGACATGCAATCAATTAAGTCAAATTACTAACTCATTATCAAATCGAAGAAAGTCTTCGGTGAAACTCATTAAGTAAATTTCCCTTGGATTGCGTGAATTGGAATCAATTATTACTCCCACAAACCGATTTTTCAATGATATTTACCGCTTTGCAACTTGTAAACCAAACAACATTTTATGGTGTTTATTCTTCGCTGAAAACTAGCTCCATGAAATTAAGCCGTGTTTAGTATTATTTTGAATATCCGACAAAAAATGTGCTTAGAGAGTAGCTTAGAAAAGTAACTAATCATGCGATTGTTATTATCTACGCACTAAATATAAAAGAGAATAAATATTCTTTACATATCAAAGAAAGAACCCACAAACTTAGCAAGAACTTAGCTTTTTAGGGATCCGTACCCAAAGGGTGAGAACGGAACCCTATTACTAAGCCTCCGCTATCCGTCCGTCCGTCCATCCGTCCGTCCGTCCGTCCGTCAGCCTGTCACAGGGCTGTATCTCATGAACCGTAACAGGTATGAAGCTGACATTTTCACATATTATGTATTTATATTGCCGCTAGAACAACAAATAAGTAAAATTATAAAATAATAAAAATTAAAGGGAAAACGGGAAAACAAAAAACGTGTTATTTTTGGGGTTAATCTTGTACGATGGTACGGAACCGTTCGTGTGTGAGTCCAACTCGCACTTGGCCGGTTTTTTTATATAGCTGAACATGTATGACTATCATATCACAGCCACACTGATGATATTAGTCGAACACATACATTTCTTTCGCGGATCTTCCCTTTATGAGAACGTCTGCATTCACATTCGTGACGAAATGCACTTGTCCAACTCAGAACGAGAAAGAAAGTGGTGCAAGAACGGGGCGAGATTTGAACCCAGACCTTTGGCATGCAAGGCTAGCCCCCGTACCACTAAGCCACCTTAGTTACATAGTTATAGATCTTGTAAAACCGCGAGCGTCCCACGGCTATAAACCAAATAGTTTATACTCGTAATTTATACACACTTTCAACCCAGGCGTTGAAGATAAAATAACCGAAATGGTTTCCTAGTGGAACTCCTACCCGTGTCATGTGAGAACATTTTTCCCTTGTTTTATAGCCAAAATCAGTGTGTCTCCAACAACGCTTGCCGTTCTAGCTACCTGTTTCTTGAACAATCGGAAGGTAGCAGATACGATTCTTGTACTAATAAATAAATCTTCCTGAACTAAAAAACTATCCGAAATAATTCATATTGAAATCAAATATTAAAATGTGTAGTGAATTCTTTATTTTCTCATTAATATAGGGTTTGGAAAACATGCATCACGTTGTTCACGAAGGAGAGGAAAGTGCACGTAATTTTTGCAGTAACATTTTGGCCTATGGCCTATGGCCAAAATGTTACTTTGTTATGTTGATGTTGGTAAACAATAAACCATTCACATCTCCACCTATTTTGTCTAGTAGTTAAAAAAACCAGCGTAAACACACGCCAACTTCAACAATAACTACCATTCACAATACAATCGTAAGTTGAGAAGTTGGGGATGAAATTCTTTTAAGCAGGGAATTGACTGGAGCCATGTCAAATCGGGTCGCATCGAATAAAAAAAGTCCACAATATGTTTACCATGAAACAGCGTCGATTTAAGACTTCAATTTCAGCGTCCGGATTTTTGCGGCGATACGTTTCGGCGCGCCTCAAGTCGACACCAGGCTTTAGAGTACCTCATCCCTAACTACTTACCATAGGGCTAAACGATCAGCCCAAAAACCTAGTAATCAATGGCTAGGACTCTAGACTTAATTATTATTATTTTTTTATGCGACCTGACATGGATGGCTAATACCACACAACTACCGTTATGATATTAGGCCAATACACAACATTCCCGAAGGAGTTAGGTGCCATGCCAGGACCTTCCCTTTATGAGCACGGCTACATTGAACTGGATGGAAAACACGGACAATATTTCATTGACGCTTCGACCATCTTTTCATCCAATGCGATGGTACCAACCCGGGCGGGCTTAAACCCTACCACCTAGTAGGGGAAGGGGACCTACAGTTTTACATGGATTCCGAACCATGGAGCAGCTCGCATTCGTGACGAAATTCACTTATCGAACTCTTAAAGAGAAAGACAGTGGTGCAAGTTGGTATTGAACCCGGGCCTCTGGTACGCTAGGCCAGTCCCCGCACCACTAGGCTAATGTGCCAATGGCGTCGATGTGGTGCTGCGAGCTGAGCGGCAGAGAGCGTCTTCTACTGTAATCCGAGGTCTACTTGGAGGAGTTTGGCTGCGCGTGCACACCTCCCAACTCTGCCGCCGGCGGCGACACCTCACTCCACCCCGAAGCTGCAACATATCACATGTTTTTCATGGCTAACGCCACACCCACTGCCATGATATAAGCCAAACGCACCGCAGTCCCGAAAGAACTAAAGATCGCTCGTAATTTCCTGGAACGTGAAAGGTGAGGCACGGGTGAGAGCGTAATAGACTAGGAGGTGGCGACAAAAATGGTAACGACAACGTAAATGGCTGAAACTGGGATCACAGGATAAAGACCAACCCTCTGAAGCTAAATGTGTTGGTCTGTCTGTGCCAAGTGGTTGCGTTACCTAGATAAGGCGCCTGAAAATGTAGTTATGGTGACTAAAAATATATATGATAAGGTAAATTGGTGCAAATAACGAAGCATGAAAGTATCAGTAAATACTTGCTTAGCAATACCAAAACTGAACAAATCTTTGACTGCATTTCGTAGTTATAGGCGATTTAGGTTACAGATATAACTTTAGGTATATTTAAGTATTTAATAAAAAAATCGACTTGTTATTGTTGTATAATTAATAGGTATCAATGTTTCTATACAATCAGTATATTCAACAGCAGGTACATACCAACAAATTATTTATATAGCCAATCTAGATAACGCAACCACTTGGCACAGGCCGACCGACATATTTAGCATCAGAGGATTGGTCTCTAACATGTGAACCCAGATTCAGCCATTTACATTATCGTGACCAAAAAGGTCGTGTCCTCCCGGAATAGAGGTCTTTTTCCGCTGTTAGATAACTCTGTTTCGAGCGTTGGCGTTATAGCATAACCCCGGAATCACACAAATTTTGGCAGTAGTTTGGTACGATTTTGTGTGATTCCAAGGTTAAATCATAACGCTAACGCTCGAAAGTGAAGTTATCTATTAGCGGATTTACGCTTCGGGTGGTCTTTGTTCAAACCCGACCACGAAATAAAACATTTTTAGATACCTAAATAATTCAATATCTTATGAATTTCGATACTTTCCGACTTTGAAACACTACACATTCCCTTCTCCGATTCCTGTCGGGGGCCACGGATGTATGCGGTGCCCTGCCAGAACCTCTCGTTATATTACACGGCTGCAAACAATGAACCACCTTCGACCATCTACGATGGAAGCAGCCCGTGATGAACACCAAGTATTTAGCAAGGAGGGACCTACGGTTTTACGTGGAATCTGAACTAAAAAATATTGGAGCGGTAGGTAACTCACACCGCGTCGGAACTCGTACCAGATAGAACCTGGGGACACGTCACTTTTGTCACTAAACACGCCCCTGCGCGGCCGGCACTATCAAATTGGGATTCGATTCGAGATTTTATGTCGCCAAGCACACGGCTTTGAATTGTGTATTGTGTTGTATTGTTTATTCATCATCTATAGACAGTACACTGTACTCGGACCCGTATCGGGAGAGAAAATATATCATTTGAGCAATGTACCGACAAGAGCGTTAGTTGTTCTGATACTAACAAAACCTGCTCCAGAGGCGGGAAAAAAATCCCGGTTCCTCGGTCGGCTGGAGCTGCTCCTGGCGCGCCTGGTCTGCGGCGGCGGCGGCGTCGGCGCGCGCGACGAGCGCAGCAAAGTCCTCCCCCGCGTACCCCGCGCCGGCCCGCTCCTCACCTCCCGCTGCGCCCCCGCTCGCCGCGCACACCAGCAGTAGTACAACGCAGCACCGCACCTGGCGTGCGATTAGGGTTGCCAGATAGTCGGGATTCGTCGGATTGCAAAGTATAAAATGTCTCGATCGAAAACAGAGTGGTCAGTCCGAGTTCTCACCTAAATTGGCGTTTACGGAACTTCGAAGTTACGTAAAAACTTCAAACTCCATACAAATGTTTACTTGTTGTTCTGTGGTTTTACTTCTTCAATCTGTCAAAGTCAAACTCGGACTTCCGATTTGTATGAAAACGCGGAGTCGGCGTAAACGGCAATGTCAACGTATTTACTGCGCGCGCTCTTAACTTTCTCCATACATTGAAAACTATTTTCGATCGGTTTGGCGTAAACGTCAATTTAGGTGACAAGTGGGTACTGAACATTCAAATCACCGTGCGGTCTCAAAAACACTTCACTTGTTCGTCCGCTGGAGCGTGTATCGTCTTTCGCTAGAAGAATCTAGGACGACTATTAGTCAAAGAACACTTGACTTTTAGGTAATTTTATTTATTGCGTTTAATCTGAATTGAGTACGTTACTATTCTGAGTTTAAAGCTTCTTATATTCTAAATTGATTCAAGTATGCGTCTCGACTGTAATCCGAAAATCCTGACTTTAAAATTTTGCTTAGATATTTCATGTAGTCTTCCCATCTGGCAGCCCTGGGTGCGACGCGCTTGTACAGTCGAACAAAGAGTTTAGGATACACATCCGGTTGAATGAAAAGATGAACAGTCGAAATACTTTGACTTTTGGATACAATTATAGTGTTGAGTATAGATTCAAACATAGTTGAGGATGTCTACTAGCTACTGAGTAAACAAAACCCTAACAAAATTTAATCAGAGGTTGTATTTAAACACCTTTATTTTTTACGTTTAACCGGAAGTGTATCATTTAACCTTTGGTTGACTGTACATTGCAGAACTCAACACCTGCCGCCTGATTTAGGGTCACAGAGGGGAGCCTCGCCAGGGCTAAAATAGCGATTTGTCTATAAAGTAAGTAGCGACCGAAACGCATCCGTTAGCGGAAGCTTTAGTGAAATACATACAAGTAAGCAATTCACAGGATGCTATTACAACACCAGAGCCTGTAGTCCCAGTTGTCACCTAAATCGGCGTTTACGGCAAACCGATCGACTAGCATTTTCAAATCTATGGAGAAATTGATGAACGCGCGCAGTGGGCGTTAAGCGAACTAACATTTGCGAGTCCGAGTTTGATTTGACGGCTTACTCAACGTTGCCGTAAATACGGCGACGTTGCCGTTTACGCCGACTCGGCGTTTTCATACAAATCGGAAGTCCGAGTTTGACTTTGATAGCTTGAAGAAGTAAAACAACAGAATATCTAGTAAAAACTTGTATGGCTTTGACGTGTTTACGGATAACGCCAGTCTATCGGTTTGCCGTAAACGCCAATTTAGGTGAGAACTCAGAGTGACCACTCAGATTACGATCAATTACAACTATGAGGGCGAAAGTGAAAGCACATTTTATTATTCTTTAATATTACTACCTGATTTTTAAATTACAAAAAGATTATTTAAATATAAATTGATTGTTTAGCTGTATTTTTATCACATAATTATATTTATGTAAGGCTCCCATTATTTGACTTTTTATGCATATTTGCCCCGTTTAAGTAATCAAAGCATCGAGGTCTTATAGTTTTGTCTTTAAATTATGGATTATGGTTTTGATTATCGAAAGTCGTTGTTTTACTAATTTTGCTTTTTACTTACGCCCTTAAAAAATACGAATATTATTTTGGAGTTCGCATTTTTTATAAAACTGAAACTGGGGGTCCATTCAGGGCAAGAGTGAGTTCGAATTCGCCACTAAATATCAACTCACTTTTTTAAGTGTTTCCACACTTCTTGAACATCGTTACAGTTAGGAAAAAATCTGGTCTGTCCCGTAAATACGTTGGAAGTATAAATAACGGTTCCGTTATTTAAATAATCATATATTTCCCAGCTATTTTTAGGTTAACTCACTCCCGAACTCGAACTCACTCTTGCCCTGAATGGACCCCCTATGCCCAGCAAACTGTGTACTGTGCACCTAAATGTGTACTACGATATGATGTTGTAAGTCGCGTGGCGTCATTTTTTGGGCGCTCGTTGCTTCGAAGTAGTTCCGCATACTTTCTTCACCTGCATGCACAGGTGCATGCAGGTGAAGAATGGGGATATTATCCCCATTCCTTTGGAAATTCGATGTTATGTTAATGTTGAATTTGGCTAATATGACAGTAGGTGTGGTATAAAATAATCGATGTCCAGTTCAATTATAATAAGCAGTGAGATTAAAAATATACGAATATATATCGAAAAATAAACCAGAACAGTAAGATTAATGTCTTACCATTTCTCCTCGTACTCTGTTAATTAGATGATTAATGATGATGATGAGTAACTATTCGATGACCAACTTTCAATGAGTCACCATGCACTAGGTTCCACTCCACCGTGTATCAAGTTTAAACTATGCGAACGTAAATTGTTTTAAAACCCGCTGCTGTATCGGCGGCCGCAACTAACACAAATTGTGTGAAATGGTTTGGATATGTTTGAAATGTAATCAAGACCAGCCATTTCGCAAAGGGAGACCTTGCTCATTAACAAAACTAATTGCCCGGTGAACAACGATGTGCGTGGGGAACAATACAAAATACTACAATCCAATACTACAATAACAATACATCCATGCGCTTCAGAATCCCAGTGGACAATGGTCGTTCCTGATTCATGTCGTGTTTCAGAATCTGCCTCCCACCCTCTCTACTCACCAGGAGAGGCATTCACGGACCTTTCCGCCTATTCCTGGAAATCCGTAACCCGGAATAAGGAATCCTGAGTCTAGAAAACCGATTTTATAGTGGTTTTCAAATCGATTATCTCGACGAAAATATTCTGGAGCATCGCATTTCAATTTGATCAAGGTTTTCCGTTGAAAAAATCGCTTTGAAAATCGCTATAAAACCGGTTTTCTAGACTCAGGATCCATGATACCTGATTTGGGATTTTTTTTTTGTTTGGTCTACAAACAGAGTGATATGTTACACATGATACATTTAAAAATCCCTTAAAAATAGTCAAACATATACTCCTAAGCAGTGAACACGACATGCATTATAATAATATACAGAAAGTACACATCTAAAAGGTTTAAACAAACTTACAATTAACTAAGAACAAAAACAAAATGAAAAAGAAAAAAAGTATGTATGTTACAGTTAGAAGTAAATTCTTAAATAAATGTTGACAGTAGTCAATTACGAAAAGTCTAAAGAAAAATAAATATTCATAACATATTCATTCAGGTGACTTTAATATGTTTAATTTGGAACAGGGTGTCGGCGAAAATGTCACATCTGTCTCTCCATTCGTTGCAAATAGAACACATTCCGGGAATAGGCCTGCAGCTGCAAATGCTATTCACAAACGTTGGCGCAAGTTGGCGCAGAGGTATTCACAACTGACATATGACAGATCTAGGGCCGAGTGCACGAAAGGACAAAAATCTAAATCAACGTCAAAGTATGATCAAACACGTCACTATGTGTGGACAGTATGGAAGGAACTCTATGCGGATCACTAAAAGTGACGTGTTTGAAAATTGATTAACTCAGCCGTCTCTTCGTGCAACCGGGGCCTAGTGTGCGTCTACCGACGCTCACAGCCATCCGGATTGATAAATTTGTAGAATACCATTTGGTAGCGGAAAATACCCTGCAAAAGTCCGTAAATGTCTCACCAGAATTCGCTTTGAGCAGCTTCACAGCGAAGCCAGTCAGACCAAGTGACCTGCCATGACGACCATGGTAACCTTTTTGGTTGCCGAGTGTCGAATGACGATTACAAGTTTCAGAAAATTGCGCTCCCATACAAATACAAACGCAGTTTACTAATAACTGATAAGCCACTTTTTTTTTATGTGACTGGACATGGATGGCTAATACCACACCTTCTGTCATGGTATTAGCCCAACACACCACATGGGAACTAGGTGCCATGCCAGGACCTTCAGTATATAGCACGGCTACATTGAACTGGATGGAAAACACGGACAATTTTCATTGTCGCTTCGACCATCGTTCATCTAATGCGATGGTACCAACCCGGGCGGGATAGACCCTACCACCTAGTAAGTAAGGAAGGGGACCTACAGTTTAACGTGGAATCCGAACCACGGCCAGCCTCTCTCAACGATCGAATGGTCACCCATCCAAGACCAGACCGGACCCAGCGTTGCTTAGCTTCGGAGAGCGATCGCCGAAGTGTCGCGCCACTGGGCCATTGAGGCTGACAGTTCCAGGGTTCAGGACCACTGTTTCAGTCATCTGATATTTGGTTTCTAATATTTTGGAAATTTTGGAGAAGTGGCATGTGGCAGTTATCGCAACTCCGCCAGGGTAATGGAAGACATATAATCGGAAGCCGACCGGAAGCCACAAGTCCAAACGTCGCCACCGTTCCCAAAAATGTGTTCGCCAAGTCAGTTTCCACCTCCAACAACCCTCCAATACGTCTGCGACTATGTTTGCGTGTGTCATGTACTTTTAAACGGGCTTGGTTCTAGAAAATTGAAGACGTCGGGTCTCGTAGTAGGCGCTAATAAAATATATCTTCTTCCTTTTTGATCTGGGGTTTTAACAGATTTTTCTAAATCGCGACCTCGCTTCGCTCTCTCGACAATCCCATGTCGTGTACACTTTGTCCTTGACTTTCAGACCGGAACTTGGTCACAATCTATTGTCTGTTGGCAGATGAAGCGATGCAACCATAGCTATTGTAACATATTAACATAACATAACGATTTCAATTACTAAAACTTAGCATTCAATGGTGCAGGGATAACTATGTTTTTCTACGGAGGAACGGTCACCAAACCAGAATGCGGCCGTGCCCAGGGTTGCTTAACTTTTATTATTAAACTCTTCGAATGCAATTTCTGAGTACACAAAATCATAGATTACATACGTGTAAAATCATAAACACGCAGCCTACAGTGTTGCGTGTTTTTTTTAGGGTTCCGTACCTCAAACGGAAAACGGAACCGGTTAACTCTTTTCAATCCCCGGTGTAGATAACCACGAGCGCAATATCGAGATGTGCTGCTGTTTCTTTTATAGCTGACATTTTTATTGAGAATGTTCGGAACCCATATAAAGCTAAATTTGTCGTCTTTTTAGGGACCGTAGTCCTCGTTTGACGTAGTATACGTAATATACAAGGTTCAATTAAAGGGAAGTTCCTGGCACGGCACCTCGTTCCTTCTGGAATGTGGTGTGATGGGCTAATATCACGTCAGTGTGATATTAAGTAAATATACTTTTTCGTAACGTCGCTTATTCCAAGGAATGTGATATGCATGTATGTATAATACTAAGCAGGTACGTCGCTTATTCCAAATAATTTGATATGCATGTATGTATAATCGACCGTGAAGCAAGGACACATTGATAATCATTGCAGTCAATGTCCGCCACGCAGGTAAAGCGTTAAATCAATGTATGTAGGTATAATCTTAAACAGTGTGTGAGTAGGAGGCATTGATTACGGGAGGAGGGACTGTAGGAGAATTCCAAATTATGGGTATACAGTGGGTGGCGAAATCTGTAGACGCAATGCCCTCGAATGGTATGTTTTGCTGGTTCGGGTCCAGCCTTGCAGTATATTTGTCAAGTTGTTCTTTTTACAGGGCCATTTCTATAACGAATGTGTCCTTGCTTGAGGGTCGATTATACATTGTTACATATCACATTCCTTGGGCCTTTCTTTTCCTGTGCTAATGTCTTTTTTAATATGCATTACGTTCCGATGAGTCAATGTGGAGAGTGCCAGTACAGTGAATAGCGTGTATCATTATTACTAAATACCTACTTACAACCAAATATTACCGCTAAGTACTAACGTACATACAACGCCGTATGAAATCATGTGATGTTTAGGGTTCCGTACCTAAAGGGTGCCAACGGAACCCTATTACTAATCGTCCGCTTTCCGTACGTCCGTCTGTCACAGGGCTGTATCTCATGAAGTGGAAAAATGGGTAGGCAGCTGCCATTTTCACGGAGTGTGTATTTATTTTGCCGCTATAACAACAAATACGTAAAATACAAAAATCATAAAAAATAAACCCATACAAATAACGTGATTTTTGTGATAAATCTTGTACGGTAACCTTCGTGTGCTGTCCTTTATTTTTTATTGAATCTATTTTTCTTCTATTTGTTGTTATAGCGGCAAAATAAATACACATTCTGTAAAAGTTTCAACTGCCTACCTATTACGATTCATGAGATACAGCCCTGTGACAGACGGACGGACGGACGGACGGACGGACAGCGGAGGCTTAGTAATAGGGTTCCGTTGGCACCCATTGAGTACGGAGCCCTAAAAAGTATATTTACCTGTAAATAGTTAGTTCTCTTACGAATTCGGGGCGCGCAATATCGAATATTCGTTGCACTAAATAGCTATGAAGTTCTTACGTGTTCTCGTTGGAACTCGAGGAAATCAGTCGTAGGCGAGTTCGTAAGCGAACTCTAGCGCCGGCGCTGCGGCCATTGTATGTACGATGTATGTCTACATAAACGATAAATGTCTACGCTGACCTCATGCAAACTTATTTCAAATTCAAAGTTTAGTTAGTTACAGTATAAACTGAAAGCGTCATTTCGGTTGCTACTCCCGTCCTTTCATATTCCGGGAGGTCACGACATTTTTGGTCACGATAAGGTAAATGGCTGAATCTGGGTTCACATGTTAGAGACCAACCCTCTGATGCTAAATATGTCGGTCTAAGTGGTTGCGTTATCTACCTGCGTTATCTACTCTAGAATGGCTATATAAAATAGATGCTGGTATGTACCTGCTGATGAATATACTGATTGTCTGGAAACATTAATACCTATTAATTATAAAACAATAACCATTCGATTTTTTTATTAAATACTTAAAAATCCCATAAGTTATATCCGTAACCTAAATCGACTATAACTAAGAAATGCAACCAAAGATTTGTTCAGTTTTTGTATTGCTAAGCAAGTATGTACTAATGCTTTCATGCTTCATCATTTGCACCCATTTACATTATCATGTATATTTTTTGCCACCATAACTACTTTTTCAGTCGCCTTATCTACGTAACGCAACCACTTGGAACAGGCAGATTGACACATTTAGATTCAGAGAGTTGGTCTTTATCCCGTGAACCCAGTTTTAGCCATTTACGTTATCGTTACCATTTTGGTCGCGACCTCCTGGTCTATCATGGCGTAATTGATTTCGGACAGCTCGCATGCGTACCTGGAAATGTGTTGAGGGTAAGCCTTAGGGTTTTTTTATTCATTGTTAAATATTAACTAATGAGCTGTGAGCAGTATAAACTGTAATGAGTTTGAGACGTACCGATTAGTTCAGTGCTGGCCGTTGTAGAAGCAGGCGTCGTCATGCGAACCTTGCAGGTAAATACACATTTTGCAATTTCTTTAATTCATTGTGTTGTCACCATAGAAATCATGCTAGGTTTATGGTTATCACCATTCATCGTATATTGTTTGTGTTTGAGGACGACAAGCTGGCCACCACATATCAGGGGCTTACGTAGTGTGATAAAATAAAGGTGTGAGTTAAATTCTGCACAGCGGCGGTTACTTTGGTAAATGAATTTGCAGAGTGAAGAGGCAAGCGTGTGATTAAATATGATGTTTTTGTTGCATTTCCTACCATGCTAACCGATACATTTCAATTCACAATTCACAACGAAATGCAACCAAGCGGCAGATGTAATCACTAATTAAATCGCCCGGTGATGTCGGTTCTCTTGGTAACCGTTCAACATAGCCGTGCAATATGGGTGCAGAATTGATCGAATTCCCTCCCTTCTTAGGGTTCCGTACCCAAAGGGTGCCAACGGAGCCCTATTACTAAGCCTCCGCTGTCCGTCCGTCCGTCCGTCCGTCCGTCCGTCTGTCACAGGGCTGTTTTTCAGTAACCGTAACAGATAGAGAGCTGAAAGTCTCACAGATTGTGTATTTATTTTGCAGCTATAACCACAAATAGGTAAGATTAAAAAATAATTAAAATTAAAGGGGCCCGTTTAATTTTATTTTATTTCATACAAAAAACGTCATTTTATTGTATTAATTATTTTACGATGGTACGGAACCCTTCGTGTACGAGTCCGACTCGCACTTGGCCAGTTTTTTTATCATATTTGGCGCCGGCGTGTCCCTAGTCTTGGACTCGATGCCCAGCCCAATCTGCGGCTATTACTTTCTTCGATGCGTTTCGCTTCGTGGTACGGAAACCATATAAAACTGTAGGTCAATCAATTTCATTTTGAACGGGTTGTAGCTCAGGAGTGCGGGGACTTGCTTCTCATGCCAGAGATTCAATCCCGCTCCGGGCCCCGCCCCCCGCCCTTTCTTTCTCTTTCTGAGTTGGATAAGTATCATCGCCAAGATAGTCCTGGCGATTAAAATATATTTGTTAAAAAGTTATTTTTCATATAGTTATAGAGTGAACTGCTCGCTAATTAATTACTCGCGACACCTTAAAACAATTTTTTTTTGTTTTCTTCACAAGGACTTTTTCATTAATTTCTTATTATTTACTTCTTTAATTTATTTATTATTTTCTTCTTTGAATAAAATTAAGTCAAGAGATCCAGGAGTTTAATTTCAAACGCCAGAGCCCTGCCCCCAAGCTTTAGGATATTTCGTCACGAAAGCAAGCTGTTCCACGGTTCGGAATCCATGTAAAACCGTAGGTCCCCTTACCCTCCTGGGTGGGAAGGTAAAGCTCATCCTGTTTTCCATCATCGACCTACCATCATCTACTATCAATTTGAATGTAATGAGGCTCGAAACGGCAATTTAAAATTGTCCGTTTTCCATCCAGTTCAATGCATTCCTACTCCGTAGGGAAAGTCCTGGCATGGCACCTACAATTCCTTTGAGAAGGCGGTGGTTTGGGCTTATGTGACAGCAAGTGCGATATTATACATCCATGTGATTTCCTTAAAAATAAAAATCTTCTAAGGACATATTTAAATCTTAGGTTTAGCTTTATTCGAGACGATTCGGATTTCATGTTCAGATTGAAATGTACTTATTTAATATTGCAGTTCAGCGTCCTGCTATGCGCAGCCATCGCAGCGAGATGCGCCCCCCTGGACCCTCACACGAGCGAAGCCTCCCCGCGGGCGGGACCAACGAGCTCGGAAGCCGAACTCACCGATGACCAGATCCGGCTGAAACTGGCCTCCGCGCCCGCCGACACCACAGGTGAACTTCAGAAGCTCGCATCTGCCATTGCCCAAAAGCAAACCGACCCTCAAGTCGACGACGAAGATGAAGCCAAGTCGAACGAGGTCTTAAATGGAGGGCTCCAAGCAGATCTATCGAACGACGACATCAGCAGTCGCTTCTGGTATTGGAACAAGAAGCAAAAGAAAAAACCATCTCACCACCAAGTTGTTCACGGCGCAGAAGCGCTAGGCCACAAACCTCATGAAGACATATTGGATACATCACATGTTCACGATCATGTAGAGGAAACGCCAGGCTTTATTAAACCCATAGTAGACAAGATCAAAAAACCAATTGTTGATATTTTAAACAAACCCGCTGAAATTGTTTCCCATCTGTTGAACAAACCCCACGATGTACTTCACGACAAACCAAGCATTGATGATATTAAGAAACCAATAGAAGCTATCATTCAAAAGCCAGCGGAGATCATAGGTGATCTATTAAACAAACCTTATGGCTCGATTCAAGATATACCCATCATTGATGACCATGCAGACAAACCTGATCATTTTGACTCTACTCCTGGATCGGAAGGCTTGCTACACGATAAACCGGGCTTTATAGACCACATCAAAAAGCCCATCGAAGCGTTCATCAACAAACCAGGACTGGGGCATGACAAACCAGGAATAATCGATAACATTAAGAAACCCATTGAAGATTTGCTTCACAAACCAGCAGAAATCGCATCACAAGTATTCAACAAACCTCATCCTGTAATCACAGAAGGATCTCCGCAACATTTCTCTGGCAAGCCTAGCATCATAGATCACATAAAAAAACCGATTGAAGCTGTTTTCCATAAACCGGTTTCTTCTATTAAACCGGAACACTTTGATTCAATCATTCATTTTCCAGCCAATTTCGAAGACCATCAAACCCATAAACCTACCGAAACTGATAAGCTTAAGCCAGCAGTCTTCAACAAACCAATCATTGATGAGCCCTACGAGATGTTTGGAGCACTAGCTGACATTTTCCCCCCCGAAGCTGCATTGACAGCTTCCTTCGGTGGCATTCACAAATTTAAACCAAGCACGGGCTTTGTGAACGTACCATCCTGGGTGGATAACGGTAACCACCGGCCACACATTGCAGGGAACGTAAAACCGCCAATCGTCGAAGATCAGAACGCGTACTGGCGTCCGACATGGGACATTCCTTACTACGTTCCGCAGTGGCCACACCGGAACGCTTGGTCCAGCAAGCCGTGGCAGGGAGGTTTGCCCCACAGTGCTAACTACGGCATCCCGAGCGGGTCGTATGTCCGTGGACTGGAGACCGATTTGTCTGAGTATGCTTACGCTCCGGCCTATCCGTACGGCGCGGGACAAGATTTTATTTTCATCTGATTTGGTGGGATGGCACCTTTGCCTTTCCCTGTTAAAATATTTCAAAGGGCGAAAATAGAAAATTAAGGCAAATTATTGTGATCAGTTAATTTCACAATAACTTTCACTACTATGTAAATAATAATTTATTTTAATTAAGAATTTGTTATAAAAATAGGTCAATATAAAAGTGAATTAATTATATGTACATAACCCATATTTTGTGTGCAATTATTTATTACTGTTTTGTGAAATTAATAGTTAGAGGTTATAAATAAAAACTATCACTTATTTGTTACATTTTTATTTGACCGTTACATTAAATCATATATGAGAAGCAGCAAATCTTCAGCACAGCTCACACCACAACTATGTCATGAAATTATAAATACTTCATAATACATTTCTATACAATCTCTTTAGCATTTGCAGCTATTATAAAATACTCTTTAGTATAAATTCGAGTTACAACAATTACGGTGATGACAACAATTAGTGACAACACAGATTATTGGTATTCACCGAGTTGACTACTGACTCCTAATAAGCACACATACATGCTTAGTTCACGCATACTGTCTTACTAATAAACATTTCTTATTCCACTGCATCCTCGAAACATATCCGACATAAAGATGCTGTAGGATTCGTTACTAATAATCTCAGATAGATTAGAAGGAATAATTAAACCTATAGACTAGCAGGTCACGACAGAAATGGTAACAATAATGTAAATGATTGAAACTGGGTTCACAGGATATAGACAAACTATCTGAAGCTAAATGTCTCAGTCTGCCTGTGCCAAGTGGTTGCGTTACCTCGACAAGGCGCCTTAAAAAGGATAAATATATATGATTAGGTAAATGGCTGCAAATAACGAAGCATGAGGTCTCAGTGCATACTTGCTTAGTAATACCAACAAAGAACAAATCTTTAGCTGCATTACGTAGTTATAGGCGATTTAGTTTACAGATATAACTTTAGGTATATTTAAGTATTTAATAATAAAAGCAACTGGTTATAGTTGTATAATTAATACATATAAACATGTCCAGACAATCAGTATATTCATCAGCAGGTACATAACAACATCTATTTTGTATAGCCAATCTAGATAACACAATCACTTGGCGCAGGCAGACATATTTAGCATCAGAGGGTTGGTCTCTAGTCTATGAACCCAGATTCAGCCCTTTACCTTATCGTGACCAAAAATGTCGTGACCGCCTGGAACACTACGAAATGGACTCTAATCACCACCCCCTTATATCCCAGGCTATGTAGCCCCTAACACAAACATACTTCAAAGAATACTCCATGGTGGGCCACTCGATTCAATGATTGTCAAAACTACAAATCAGCTGATGCGTTTTTGGCGCCATTTTGTTCAATTCCTCATTTACTCGAGTAACGTTACATTGACTTTACTTGTAGACATTTTTGACAGCTAAAAACACCGGGGTAATAGTGATGGTATAAATGTTTATTAGTAAGGCCGATTTGCCGTTATGATAAATGCAATAAAATTTAACTCATATGATGTTTATTTGCAAAATGTAAACTAAAAAAACAACACTTTTATCGACGTGTTAACAGACATTACCGACCAACCAAAATTTCCAATTGAGAAAAACCACTGTGTTGCCATTGTTGTAAAAACATAAATCTCCGATCTGGTCCATTGCGAATTTATAATGGTGTGGTTTAAATAAGATTAGGAGTCTTACCTTACTGTGTATAGTTAATAGGGTTAAGTAATAAATACCTAAGTTATCTTTTTAGCTCCATTTTATCCTATTTCTATCTTTCCAATAGACCTTAACATTGACACTTACAAAATACTCTGCAAAAATGTGTGCTAACTTCAAGCAGATCCGATACGCCAAAGTTAAAATGTATTTACAAAAAGTACAAATGTTATAGTATAAGTATGATCCCTCAACATCGAAATCGTTGCGGATAAAAAATCGACATGGGAAAAGATTTAAGTAGTAGTTCTCAAAAACCCTCATACAGACAGAGGAAATATTCACTATTAGAAGAAAAAAAAAAATTATGACACCAATCGAAATTACAAATGCATAACTCCAACGAAAAAAAAAGGAAATTTCGATTGGAGTCATGAGATTTTTTTTCTCATAATGAGTACACATTATTCCGGAATTTCCAAAATATCCATTTCTAATTGTCTACAAAACAACTAGACTATATTTGACTGAACTGAAGCAGCAGAGCAGCAGAACTGACTGAAGACTGAAATAGAAGTACAGCGTATTTTAATTTTCTTGATTGTTCCACAACAAATCATTTCATTTATAATTTCTTCCGGAAGTTCACAGTGAACTTATGATCTTGTGTTAAAGTTAGCAAAGACATGTCGTTCCAATCTTCTGACATTATCACAATGACAGCCAGCTTGCCAACAAGTTACGGTAGTCTTTCAGTGCAGCTTGATTACAGATAATATAAACTTTTTAAAAAAAAATTTAAACCTGTTAACAGTAAATATCCGCCGCTCGTATTTTGAGTTCAAACTTTTTTTTTTTAAACTTACAGTTTTATCTTTAAATTATAGCTAGATCATCAATCTACATATTTACTTTTTTCATTTTCAAAACTCGTGATTATACTTAAATATAATTAAATGCTGTTTTACTAAGTTCCTTATCAAACTGAACACGATCGTTATCCATCACGCCCTTAATATTTTATTTTTCCAATGCATTTGAGTAAGAAATGAAATATGTTTAAACATAAATACACTTCCTATATATCTACAGCGGCGCGATCTGTCCGATGCCTGCGGCGGTCCGTCGACGCCGCCCTTTCCGCAAGCAGTGCCACCTAGCGCGCGTCACACGAAGTAGGCGGCGAGCTGCGCCATCTTGTCCTTGGGCGGCTTGTTCTTGTGGCGCGCGCTGCGGGCGCGGCCGCCGCGCGCGCCGCCTCCGCGCGCGCCTCCCCCGCGCGCCGCTACCGCGCGGTGCTTTTCCACCTGCCGCCGTATAAAACGTATAAATTTGACGAGCACTAACAGGTTTGTTAGTAATGTTTATCTTTTTTTTTACCATTGCATTGGATAAAAAGATCCCCGAAGCGGCAATGAAAAATTGTCCGCGTTTCAATCCAGTTTAGCGTGAATAAGAGGCACAAGAACGAAAGCCGGATTTGAAGACGGTGCTGCTATCTTTCGCATCAGAACCCACAAGCAAGAGCTTGGCTGAAACTGCGTCACCTGATACTTTTCTACGACTTATTCATATTGCGACAACTTGTATATGCAAAGACTTAAAATTGTGTGTACACATTGACACAATAAATAAAAATTTGACACGCCGTTAACTCATTTTCCCGCCAAAACAGTTCATGATCAGGCAGACATCATGTCAGCAAATCTCTCATCCTATTTCTAATATAAGAGTTAAAAAAAACTTAGAACCAAAAAAATACCAGTTCAATGCAGCCATGCTCATAAAGGGAATGTGTTTATGGGATGGCTGTATGGAGATAGGTCCTTGGCTTCCCCGCCAACTCTCCAGTTGGCGGGGACCTAATTCCTTCGGGAATGTGGTGTGTTTTGACTAATATCACGACTGTGGGTTTGGTATTGCCCATTCATGTCCAGTTACACAAAAAAAAAATCCCACCAGAAAATTATTTTGGATGAAAAGATGGTCGAAGCGGCAATGAAAAATTATCTGTGTTTTCCATTCAGTTCAATGTAGCCGTTAAAGGAAAGGTGCTGGCATGGCACCTAATTCCTTCGGGAATGTGGTGTATTGGGCTTATATCATAACGGTAGTTGTGTGGTATAAGCCATCTATGTCAGGTCGCATAAAAAAAAAGAACAGGGGTGTTGCCATGGTAGATAACAAACCAAGTGAATAGCAGGTGAACAGGCAAAAGATGGATTAAATCCGACGTTTAGTTGCATTACCTAACATGCCAACTGGTACATTTCAGTTCACTTCATCTGCTATTCACCCAGCGAGTTAACCTACCGCGGTAAACACCCAGAGGCTCACTCACCAGCGCGCTGAAGCTCGGGTTGCAGAAGAGGCATGCTGTCATCTCGGTGATGGCGCCGGGCAGCCGCGTGCGCTCCGGCCGGTACTCCGCCGTGACGAGCTGCGCGCCGCAGTCCGCGCACGCCGTCTCCGACACCACCACGCGGCACGCGTCCTCGAATATGTTGATGATCACGTCGCATCTGCCGTCGGTGAAATTATTGAATAGGGCATAAAACACAAAGCTTGTTGTGGGTGTCGCATGAGCGACCTCACCTTAGAAACGTCAAAACTGTCATTCCTGTCAAGTTTTATTTAAACGTTTTTAGACAAAAGATGTACTCCATGATGCGGTTAGAATAAGGTTTGGAGGAAAATAAGAGCTGTTGTTTGTCTTTAAACAAATTTTAATGTAATAGACGAGCACAAAGTTTGAAACCAAATATTATAGGTTATGTCTTTGTGATGTTTTCTTTTCCATAACATTGTGGCCGTCTGACACACTGTCATCCGACACCTCTATTGCGAGCGGTGGGAATGTCCTCGCCCCGCGCGCACGCCCCCTTTCCGGGCCGCACTGCCACGGTACTCCAGTCTTCCTGAAACATCGACCTAGACGGTGCGCATGCACCTAAGTCATGAGCTGTCGTTGCGACCTCCTGTCTGTGACTCCACTTGTTTTATATATTAACACGTGTGTGTGACGTAGAACCAATGTAAATTTAAGTGTAATTAAATATAACTTAACTTAACATAAACATTAATTAAATAAATAATTATTCTTATGGACTACTTTAATTTTCACTACACGCAATATAATAAATTACAGTTTGACGAGAACTATAAGCGTTAAAACTTCATTTGATTAGCATAATTTGGAATAATTTATTATTAATATTATTTGTTTATGAACGAGCAGCCGAAGCTGGTATGTACATTTTGTTAGTTTAGATTTCAACAGACGGTGTGTTTTGTTTAACATGTTGATAAGCTTCAATATTCTCTAGTTTTCTTTAATTATGTTTTGATAAAATTTTGTTAGTTTTATTTTTCCAGTCTATTTTTTTTTTAAATATCTATCCAGGTTGTTTTCAAATGAGTTTATTGATGGGGATTGCATCAACATCTTCTGACAGTTAGTTCCAAAGGTCCACCACTCTGTTCGATAGGAAGTGCTTTCTGGGGTTTGTAGTTGTTTGCGTTTTGTTAATCTTCAGGCATTTATTTACGAAATAACATCTAAGAAATTAAGTCATTTCAATTACATAGATTGAGTAAACTTAATTTTTTAAATCTATTTTGTTTTATATTGTATGGTCTCGGACAGCTTTGACAGTCTTTTACGGTGGGTCACCTAGATGCCACCCGTTGCGATAAATAAGCAGTTTCTTCCCTATTTAACTTTTTAATGGACATTTCAGTGGGGTTTAGAAGAATAACATACATAGGATTACATTCAGTAGCTCAACTCCATTCAAAGTCCCGATTTCGTGCACCTGTACAGGCACACTTCGCTTGCATGGGCTCTAAGCTAGTTTCGCGGTGCTGAACTGTCGCGAATGGTCCTTCGAGGTTGTGCTTCTCGTTGACGACCCCGAGGTATCCCTAAATTTGGAGACCCTCCAACTCAGAAGAGATGTAGGGTCTCTCTCTGTCTTCTATCGTCTTTACCATGGAGAATGCTCGTCGGAGCTACATAACGCTGTTCCTCCGTCCCCTTTCTACCTTTGGTCAACGCGTAACAGGGAGAAAATGCATAAATTCACAGTCGACATTCCAAAAATAGGAACTCACCAATCCTCTAGATCCTTTATCTATAGGGTCGGTAAACAATGGAATGAACTCCCTTCCGAGGTATTTCCCCCAAATTACGACCTGGGGTCCTTCAAACGTGGTGTGAAGAAGCACCTGGCCGGCCGGAATGGTTTTCGCAGCCCCCCTGAATGTTCAAAAACCCATGGGCGTCGTCGGGCACCTTTAGGTTCTGGCGTACGCCATATGCCGCGCTTAACATAAAAAAAATATCTTATTAAAAATAACAGAACCAGCAGTGCTCCGCCAATATTTGAGTGACGACACCGACACTCGATGGAGGGAAGGTATTTATCTCAAAAGCTACCGCTGTGGGGGTCGCACGGCTACATAACTACTGCGCCCTAGACCACGAGCCGTACAACTCGCCAAGGGCGGATCATGAGGGCTCACCGGTTGCAGCCGAGCTTCCACTTGGGCGCGCTGGGGTCGAGCACCAGCACGCCGTTCTCGCACTCGACGCAGCCCGACACGCCCGTCGCGTTCACGCCGTACGCGCACGTCGGGTGCGAGCACGAGTTGCAGCCGAAACCCTTCCTCATATCCCTGCCGGGGAGAGCACACGAGTTGCATTCAATCAAATATTATGCCATAGATGACTGAAGACCTAGATGCTTCACCCATAGGGGACATTTCACGTGAAGCGGACAGGGAAAAAAAAGTGAGGTTCTGAAAATCGACCACATTGGGCCCATTTGTACTTCTAGTAGGTATGAATGTGTACGCAAAATATTTTTTTTGTGTAGTGTATATTTACCAAGTTATAGGTTTCAAAAGAATTGTCGTTGATTGGTACTACAATTTTTCGAAAGTAATTTTTCGAATATAACAAATCTACTATAAAATATTTTACATAGCGATACATATTAAAAATATACTGTTCTTTTTGACAGTAAAAAAAAATTAAAAAATTACAAAAAAATTAATGGCCAAAACCGGAAGTAAACTTTTCAAACCAGAATTACAGTCACTTCGACCAATTTTTTTTAATTTTTTTTTCTTTCAAAATATAGCTTAAATGATAATGAAAGTACACTAGAAAATTTAAAATGGGATCTCTATTAGTTTAGGAGATACGTTGAATAATATACACCCGCGTCGCAAGGGGCATCATATGTAGCGCTTGCAAGGTTGAGCAGTTTGCGCGATATTGCAACTTTATTAATATTTTATATCGTTTTAGCGTATATTTAACCTCATTTAATGATATGAAATAATTTTTATTAATATAATATAATATAAATATAACTACATAGTACAAATATAAGTTAATAATATATTATAAAGAAAAAACGTTTTTGGAGCAGTAGAAAAGTTTTATTATTTGCGAAACGTGACTAATAGCGCCATCTGTTAGTAACGTGTAGTACTTTTTTGTCTCAGATAGAGTCAAACCTATCTACAAGAAAGAGATAGAAGTATGACGCCTAGCGGTTTCGTAACTTAAACTTTAGTGTTGCTTTAACCGCTCAGCGACTTGTGCACGTTTTAATCTGTGACAGTTGTTATTATTAAGGTGGCCCAACCCGCTCAGCTCCCCATACAAAAGGGGAAAGAAGATCACTCCTATATTTCTTGTCAGAGATCCAAAACATTGCTCAAAATAGCTCTATTTGATTGAACTAGATGTCTGATGACCATTGGCATTGTAAAATTGTGTTTGGTTTCCAAGTTATAACGTCCGAAAGTTCGGATTTTTCGCGCGTTTTATACAATAACTTTGGAGGTGGATTACGCAATGATAAAGTGAAAACATCTTAATAAGATTAGTCATCAGACATAGCTTATTTAATCAAGATTTATAATCTATTTGGTTTTTGTTAGATTTTTGACTACAGCGGTCGTGGTTTACTTTTAGCTATAAGTCGTTTTGAAATTAAAATTTTCGTAAATCTTACCAAATCATACACTATGAACATTGTCTTTTTTGTGGACATGTTGCATCTTCCTCATCACGGAGCCTGTCTTATTCTTGGAAACAGAGAAGGTCCCAGAGCGCAACAGCACGGTTTTGTACCGTGCCTGCAAATGAGTTGAGGCCGCCGGGTTGGGCCACCTTAATGGCGCCGTACGGTGATCGATGTTTTAACCCATTTCACGGAGGAGATTCAGTCAAAAGTCGTTTCCTGCAGGAGGTATATACGTAAAGATCTTGTAAAAAACTCCACTTTTGAGCTAAACATTAAGATATTTTCCTTAAATTTTTAAATTTTCGATGAAGTACCAAGTGAAATGGGTTAAAACATCGATCACCGTACGGCGCCATTAAAAATAACAACTGTCACAGATTAAAACGTGCACAAGTCGCTGAGCGGTTAAAGCAACACTAAAGTTTAAGTTACGAAACCGCTAGGCGTCATACTTCTATCTCTTTCTTGTAGATAGGTTTGACTCTATCTGAGACAAAAAAGTACTACACGTTACTAACAGATGGCGCTATTAGTCACGTTTCGCAAATAATAAAACTTTTCTACTGCTCCAAAAACGTTTTTTCTTTATAATATATTATTAACTTATATTTGTACTATGTAGTTATATTTATATTATATTATATTAATAAAAATTATTTCATATCATTAAATGAGGTTAAATATACGCTAAAACGATATAAAATATTAATAAAGTTGCAATATCGCGCAAACTGCTCAACCTTGCAAGCGCTACATATGATGCCCCTTGCGACGCGGGTGTATATTATTCAACGTATCTCCTAAACTAATAGAGATCCCATTTTAAATTTTCTAGTGTACTTTCATTATCATTTAAGCTATATTTTGAAAGAAAAAAAAATTAAAAAAAATTGGTCGAAGTGACTGTAATTCTGGTTTGAAAAGTTTACTTCCGGTTTTGGCCATTAATTTTTTTGTAATTTTTTAATTTTTTTTTACTGTCAAAAAGAACAGTATATTTTTAATATGTATCGCTATGTAAAATATTTTATAGTAGATTTGTTATATTCGAAAAATTACTTTCGAAAAATTGTAGTACCAATCAACGACAATTCTTTTGAAACCTATAACTTGGTAAATATACACTATACAAAAAAAATATTTTGCGTACACATTCATACCTACTAGAAGTACAAATGGGCCGAATGTGGTCGATTTTCAGAACCTCACTTTTTTTTCCCTGTCCGCTTCACGTGAAATGTCCCATAGGTCAATGCCACGGGCTGGGGCAAATTGTATGGATACATGTTTACAGCTGTGAAAATAGGATGGCGCCACTTTCGTACCAAGAACTTGCGAAACAGCCAATAGATAGCGCTGTAAAATATAGGATTCATTCATAGATGAATAATACAATTTTGTTTCAAAGTTGGAAAATTTACAATTTTGAATTGACACAAAAATCTTTTGACCACCCATAAAATCAAACAATTTTTTTTTATTTCAGTGAGCCTGATAGCTGCCCCATCTCTTGGTGAAAACACTCCTTTTGTTGTGATCGTTAACATTTTAGTTATACATTTATTGCAGTAGAGGGCCGGCTTGCTTAACACATATTGTACGAAACTTCCGTCACTATGACGGTGGGCCATCTACTTGCGCCAGTAAGTAATTTTAATCTATGACTGTGTGTTAAAATGGAATTAAGTGATATAAAAGCAAAGGCGACAATTCTGACAATCTCGAACAAGACTAATTTTACAGGAACTCAAAGAAACTGACTGAAACTGAACTTTATTTCAGATGCTTCGTTGTTGTTATAAAAACGTCATAGTTTTTTTTTTTGTATGTGACTGGACATGGATGGCTAATACCACACCTTCTGTCATGGTATTAGCCCAACACACCACATGGGAACTAGGTGCCATGCCAGGACCTTCCTTATATTGCACGGCTACATTGAACTGGATGGAAAACACGGACAATTTTCATTGCCGCTTCGACCATCGTTCATCCAATGCGGTGGTACCAACCCGGGCGGGATTAACCCTACCACCTAGTAAGTAAGGAGGGGACCTACAGTTTAACGTGGAATCCGAACCACGGCCAGCCTCTCTCAACGGTCGAATGGTCACCCATCCAAGACCAGACCGGACCCAGCGTTGCTTAACTTCGGAGAGGGATCGCCGAAGTGTCGCGCCACTGGGCCACTGAGGCTGTGGGTTGTGTGTTGAGTGTTGTAAACATAATAACGTGAACGCACGACTGTATCTACCTGAAGGGCGGGTGGTTGTAACAGTAGGGACAGAGCGGGAAGCTCCGGCCCTTGTTGCCGGCGGACCAGCTCAGCAGCTCGAAGTCGTCGAGCGGACACTTGAGCTCGCGGTAGATACGAACGGTGCCGTTGAGGGGCAGAGTGTAGGTGTCGTCGCAGTGTGAGCAGTGTAGGCGGGCCGGTTTCGCCTGTAACAAACATTCATGTCATTTCATAAACATAGGAAATAAAAATGGTTGGATGTTTAAAATCCTAGTTTTTCTCCCGTAATCATTTGATGTGGATATTTCTACTGAAATGTCTGAAGAAAATTGGGATAAGATTTTTAGGGATCCGTACCCAAAGGGTGAAAACGGAACCCTATTACTAAGCCTCCGCTGTCCGTCCGTCCGTCCGTCCGTCCGTCCGTCCGTCTGTCACAGGGCTGTATCTCGTGAACCGTAACAGGTAGACAGCTGAAATATTCACAGAGTGTGTATTTATTTTGCCGCTATAACAACAAATAGGTAAGATTAAAAAAATATTAAAATTAAAGGGGGCTCCCATGCAAAAAACGTGGTTTTTTTTTTACGATGTTACGGAACCCTTCGTGTGCGAGTCCGACTCGCACTTGGCCGGTTTTTTTTTCAGTGCATATGTAATTTTAGTATTAGGGATCTAGGGCGAACCTTGCCAGTATATATGGCAGACTGTCGGTGATGAAATGAAAAGTATGTCTCCATAAAATAGCTGACCTGTATGTACCGCATGTAGCGACGACACTTGCCGCACCGAGACAGCGCCTTGCCCGAAGCTTTCAGCGAGGAGAAACTGACCTGAAATTATCATTAACTTATTGCAAACCATCAAACATTGCTACCTAAGATTTTTATTCAATTTTATAATCTGTTTGCTTACATCTCAAAGGGACGCATTTTAAGCGAGTTACGAGCGTGGCATCTGCGAAGGCAATGCGCAACAAAATAAGCTTTTGCCTGCGGACCGACCTTGGTCAACAGATGGCGCCACAAGCCTACGTCCATGGCCGGCGAATTATACAATGTTGTCCTTTGATATACTCGTATATCTCGGTCTGCTCAAATTAGAACAGAAACTGAAACCACTGAATCTGGAACATTCAGGCGATTTTCGAAGGAGCTGAATCTCGGGAACATTCAGGTGATTTTCGAAAATTATTCCAAAGTCGAGTATGAGTGAACGTTAGTTCCTTTAGGGCTGATTTTTCAATCCTTAGATAGTACTTATCGGACTAATAGCACAAATTCATGTTTGTCAAAAGACGGATTGTCATTGCCGGAGATTTATATCTTCTATCACAATTATCTGAATATAATTTTACTAATAAACATATGGACTTGCTATATCGGATGGATAAGCGGAAGCGTAAATAATTCTGTTTAATAGTTATCTGGCTGTTTATCAGAATATTGAAAAATCAGCCCATAATTGTAAATTGTTTGAATATAATGATTTGTTTTTTACTTTTGGTGTTTTCGCCTCTAACAACACCCCACCGGCGTGTCAATAGAATAAAACAGCTCACTGTTGAAGTGGGTGACTCATCTTTAATGACTACGTGAAGGTTCAAGGGTGCACTGCGGCGTACCTCGAACAGCTGCTCCATGGCGTCGATGGAGCGCACGAAGTACTGGAACTTGCGTCGGAATATCTCGACGGTGTGCGCGAGCACCGCGTGGAAGTCGGCGCGGCCCTGCGCGATCAGCACCAGCTGCTGCTCCACTGCCGTGCGCATCGTCGGCAGCACCAGCTCGGGGTCAATCTGCAATCGCGTCACGATAATACGGTCAGGTATATTATTTGAGCGGCTCGTAGCCTAGTGGCGCGGGGACTGGCCTAGCGTACCAGAGGCCTGGGTTCAATTCCGACTTGCACCACTGTCTTTCTCTTTCAGAGTTCGATAAGTGCATTTCGTCGCGAGTTCGATAAGTGCATTTCGTCACGAGCTGCTCCATGGTTCGGAATCCATGTAAAACTGTGGGTCCCCTTCCCCTACTAGGTGGTAGGGTTTAAGCCCGCCCGGGTTGGTACCATCGCATTGGATGAAAAGATAGTCGAAGCGGTAATGAAAAATTGTCCGTGTTTTCCATCCAGTTCAATGTAGCTGGGCTCGTAAAGGGAAGGTCCTGGTATGGCACCTAATTCCTTCGGGAATGTGGTGAATTGGGCTAATATCATAACGGCAGTTGTGTGGTATAAGCCATCCATGTCAGGTCGCATAAAAAAAAAACAAAAATTGTCAGAAAAAAAAATACTACATAAATAACTTTCCAAACAAAATGTAATCAATTTAAACGAATGAAAAACACGATTACGAAACAGCTTAAGCTGCCTGTATAGAATAGATAGATAGAGGTCGCATCTCGTACGATAACAAGTCAGGGTACAAATGTACATGTTGCATGATAAGGCCTGGGTTTTTTATCTAACTGGACTCTGATGGAATTAGGTGCCATGCCAAGTGCCGCTACATGCCATAAGTGCCGCTACATTAAACTGGATGGAAAAAAAGGATCTAGTTTCAATGTGTCTCGTATGAAAATAATCCCGGATCCTTTAGTATTAACAACCTAACAATCTTCACTTTTTTTACAAAAAACCGGTATGGCGTGTCTGTGCTGAGATCAAAGGTGCTCAGAACGGCCAAATCCACACCACCTCGTAAACCACCCTGAGCGCGGCACCGTACAGCGGATTTGCGGACTATCGCTGAGCTATCGAGCTTGTTCGAGTTACGTTTGAAGACTTTATAGGTTTGAAGAAAGGCACCCGCCGGAAAACAATTCCATATCCTGGAGGTGCTGCAGATTTTTTTTTTAAAAACCACACACACACGGGGGTGATCTGTTTTCTGCGCCGCGTGCTCCGGATATTAATGGGGTGCACGGCGCAAAGCTTTACCACCAGATCGCGCAACATAAAACTATGCCAAGCTATCACATAGAGGTTATGTTTACTCGCGAATCACAGGCAATCACATTGTCCGTGTTTTACATCCATTTCAAGGTAGCTAATCATATTAACTCAGTTCAATTGGTCAACAACCTATAACCTTGAAATTAAACCGTGGCATAGTTTTATGTGGCGCCATCCGGTGGTAAAGTTTGGCAGCCGTCCTCCCCATTGGATGGGGAGGAATAAGGGATGCAACTTAGCGAACGCCTAAGAGCGAGCAGAGAAGGCGGCGATACCTTCTGGTAGCCGTGCACCAGCACTATGCCCAGGTTGGTGGGCACGAGGCGCCGCCCGCTGCCGACCGCCACGTAGTTCCGCTGGCAGACGTTGTTGATGTGCACCGGGATGGACGCGTCCGTGCCGATGCCGTGCTTCTCCATCAGGGTGATCACCTGCGGGAAGCGCGCTCGCGTTATCCAAGGACTCCAGGGCCCTTAGGCCGACTTGTCAACTAAATTGTGTATCCTATTTGAATAAGTGTCCGCTTGAATTTTAAATGTTTTTAGCTATTACTTAGCCTCCGCTGTCCGTCCGTCCGTCCGTTTGTCACAGAGCTGTATCTCATGAAGAGTAATAGGTAGGCAGCTGAATTTTTCAAAGAGTGTGTATTTATTTTGCCGCTATAATGACAAATAGGTAAAAAAAATGACAACACAAAAAGAAATGTTTTGTGTTAAATCTTGTACGATGGTACGGAACCCTTCGTGTGCAAGTCCGTCTCGCACTTGGCCGGTTTTTAATATAGATTACTTCTTCTCTGTGGCTGTGTGATGGTGGGGAACTTTTTTGGATTTCCTCATGTATTATGTATACTACTCAAGATTGATTATATTTTACCTGTTCTACCTGTTTATTATTATTTTTTTTAGCTTCAATGTTTTTGTTCAACTAGATCAGAGTACTGCCATTTCAGTTATTTGTAGTTTTAGTTCATTTCTAGTTTTCTCTTGGGTTGAAAGAACATGGTGCTGGATACGTTTAATGATTACTTTTTCGTATTCTTTAGTTTAGTTAAAATTCGTATCTGTTTGTGTACCCTTATCAAATAAATAAAATAAAAATAATTGGCGTTTACGCCCAAACAATCGTCTCGCATTTTCAAATGAATGGAGAATTGAAGATCGCACGCAGTGGGCGTTAAGCGAACTATCGTTTGCGAGTCTGAGTTTGATTTGAGTGCTTACTAATTTTGTTGAGCAGGTTCCATAATTATATGGATTTTTTTATCGAGCCAGCTTTTCTAAATGTTTCGAAATTTCCCAATTTTGTTCTAGAACTGGTCAACAAAGTCAAAATCAAAGTCAGCCAATTCCACCTACCTCAGATTCGGTGAGGTAGTCGGGCGGTGAGGTGGTGCACTCCACGAGGCGGTGGTCGTGCGCTCGCAACTCGTCGCCCTCGTTCAGCAGCGGAACAAATTCGTCCTTACCGAAGGCCTGCAAACACAAACGCCATATTTATTATATTCATTCGATCTAGGCCGAACAATGCGATTCAAATAAGAATAGGATAGGATCACCGCCATTTTGAATGTCAAACTGATAAAACCCTCACTTCAAAAACAATTTCTGGATGAATGGAAAAAAGCGTTAGGCTTCCTTGGATATTGAAGCAAATGTTTTCCGTATAAACCCGTGCGGTCGTGCTGACCCTACTTTCCCGCGCGAATTCGAGTGAAGTTAGTCACGAGCCCCGTCCTGTCCTTATTTAAATCGCATTGTGCACATCAAAATACACAATAACACGAAATATCTACACTATTTTATTTTTTGTATTCTGTGGCTTTGAATTACTGGTCAAAATATTTACTGAACCTTTTGGGAGAAGCGTGTCAATTTGCTAGTGCTGTTTTTATAGCAGCACAGGCGGCTGGCCATGGTTCGGCTGTAAGTCTTCTTCCTTACTTACTAGGTGGTAGGGTTAATCCTGCCAAGGTTGGTACACAAGCCATAGAATAATAATAATAAAATTCTTTATTGTACACTTTTTAACAATGTTTACAATGGCCAGGCTTAATGCCGAAGGGCATTCTCTACCTACCAACCTTTCGGATGTAGAGAGAAGTATATGGCGGCAGACAGAAATAATTTAGAGCATTTTAAAGATAACACATTAAACACTGTTATTATAAATATTAGTATTTTTTATCTAACATATAAACATACATATAAATATTTACATACATAAGAATAATATAATATAGATAAACGAGATACACCTAATATTTTTTTATGTAAGTGTCTGTGTAGGTTCCATGCCAAGACCTTCCTTATATTGCTCGGCTACATTGAACTGGATGGAAAACACGGACAATTTTCATTGCCATTTCGACTAATTAAGGTGGCCCATCCCGCTCATCTCCCCATACAAAAGGGGAAAGAAGATCACGCCCATATTTGTTGTCAGAGATCCAAAATTTTGCTCAAAATAGCTTTATTTGATCGAACTAGATGTCTGATGACCATTGGCTATGTAAAATTGTGTTTGGTGTCTAAGTTAAGGTCCGAAAGTTCGAATTTTTCGCGCGTTTTATACAACAACTTTGGAGGTGGATTATGCAATGATAAAGTAAGAACATCTTAAAAAGATTAGTCATTAGACATAGCTTATTTAATCAAGATTTACAATCTATTTGGTTTTCGTTAGATTTTTGACCACAGCGGTCGTGGTTTACTTTTAGCTATAAGTCGTTTTGAAATTAAAATTTTCGTAAATCTTACCAAATCATACGCTACGCACATTGTCTTTTTTGTCGACATGTAGCATCTTCCTCATCACGAAGCCTGTCTTATTCTTTGAAACAGAGAAGGTCCCAGAGCGCAACAGCACGGTTTTGTACCGTGCCGGCGAATGAGTTAGGCCCGCCGGGTTGGGCCACCTTAAGGAAGTACACCTAGTAAGGAAGGGGACCTAAAGTTTTACGTGAAATCGGAACCACGGCCAGCCTCAACGGGGTTGAAAATGGTCACCCATCCAGAACCTAACAGCGCTCAGAGGTGCTTCCCCAGCTTATCGATTCGCAAGGCGTCACACACTGAGCTACCGAGGTTGACAATACAAATATATATATATATATACTACATACAATAATTTATATACAAATTGACAGAGAATGAAGGTCTAGTTCCCATGTGGTGTGTTAAGTTAATATCATGGCAGTTGGTATTAGCTATTATTAATTCCTTAGCTATTCCATAAATAAAAATCATCGTCAGCCTCGGTAGCTCAGTGTGTGACGCCTTGCGATACAAGCTCGGACTGATCATGAATACACCCACAAGCTTCTAAAAAACTGGCCAAGTGCGAGTCGGACTCGCTCTCGAAAGGTTCCGTACCATCGTACAAGTTTTAACACAAAAAAATCACGTTTTTTGTATGAGACCCCCTTTAATTTTTAAATTTTTTTTATTTTACCTATTTGTTGTTATAGCGGCAAAATAATTACACTCGATGAAAATTTCAGCTGCCTACCTATTACGGTTCAAGATATACAGCCCTGTGACGGACGGACTGACGGACGGACAGCGGAGGCTTAGTAATAGGGTTCCGTTTCCACCCTTTGGGTACGGAACCCTAAAAAATGTCGTTACATAAAAACATTTAAAAAAAAACATACATAAATCGGTACCGACGAAGAAGGTAAGCGTAGAAATTTTGCAACAGCCGGCGGAAGAAGTAAACGTGCGACACAAGATGGCGGCCGACCTGCCAGTGCATGATCTCGGTGTAGCCGGCGGCGAGCAGCGTGTTGCCGGTGTACGTGAAGGTCTCGCTGCCGATGCTGAAGGTGAGCGTGGTGCTGAGGTAGCGGCAGTCCGCCGAGAGCGTCGCGATGAAGTGCCGCGTGATGTAGTCGTAGAGGCGCCAAGCGTCGCCCTCTAGCTCGCTCTCGGCTAGAGAGAAAAGATTTAAATGAACAACAGGAATTAGGAACAGATTTGGAGACCCTTCAAACGGTCTGAGAGGTCCAGAGGGTCTCTCTCTGTGTTGTATGGTTTTTAAAATGGAGAATGCTCCTCGCAGCTGCAAAACACTGTCCCTCCGTCCCCTCTCTGCCTTCGCTCAATGTGGAACAAGGAGAAAATGCACAAATTCACAATTGGCATTCCAGAAATAAGAACCCACCGATCCTCTAGACCCTTTATCTACATGGTCGGAAAACAATAGAATACCTCAGAAGGGACTTTACCTTCTGAGGTATTTTCCCCAAAGTACTACCTGGGGACCTTCAAAGATGGTGTGAAGAAGCACCTGGACGGCTGGCATGGTTTACGCAGCCCACCTGTAAGTTCGAAATCCCATGGGCGTCATCGGGCACCTTACCTGGCGTACGCCATGTGCCGCGCTTAACATAAAAAAAGCTAACCCACATAAACTAGCACCGCTATTCTCTCTCCAGGAATCCGATGTGATGATGCTTTTGAAAGATGAATATCTCACTATCGTGTTAGGAATTAGCTTGAATCTTGCGCCCATATCAACAGAAAATAATTTTGTCATGTAATGACATTTCAGTGTACATGCGCTCATAAAGGGAAGGTCTTGGCATGGCACTTAATTCTTTCGTGAATGTGGAGTGTAGGACTATAGCATAGTATACCAGTTTTAATCGCTATCCATGTAGGGTTCCATAAAAAAAATGTAGCCGCGCTCACAAAGGGAGATCCTGTCGGGGCGCAGGGTCGCCTTCATAAAGTCCAAAAAGCATAAGGTCCAAAACCCAGAACGTCCAAAAGTATGTATTTTTCGTATGGATTATAAAATGCATATAATCTAACCTAAAATAACCTAACCCAATTAAAAATATCCGTATTCGTAAGTATTTTGGACGCCATGGGTTTTGGACCTTGTGCTTTTTGGACTTTATGATGCGTCCCCGTGGCACGTAATTCCTTCGGGACTGCGGTGTGTCGCGATCATGACGGTGGCTGTGTTATTAGCCATCCATGTCCAGTCACATAAAACAATAGTAAGAAAGGGTGCGTCACTGACATGCGGCTCGCATGGGCGTGATGGGCGGATGGTCCCCTGCGTCGTGCCCCTTCTTGGGCTTCTGGATGCCGGCGGCGAGGATCGCGCGCACCTCCGCGCCCCACTTCGGCGAGTGCTGCTGCACCTTCATGGCGCCCCTGCACATTAACACCTAATTTATGACATCATTTATATAATTAATTTGAGTTTTAGCAACATCTACTTTTTAAGCATTGCAATCAGATTTTGAAAATAATCCGAAAAAGTATTGGTCGTGACATTCGTAGGAAGCAGGATTCGAACCTGCGACCTTTGGATTACATGTCCACTGCTCTAACCAACTGAGCTATCCCGACAACAACGTCAGCCAACGATTTCTCGATTATATTCGAATCGACACAATACTTCCCTTATCTTCTGCTAGATGGCGCTGATGATGTTTTTGCATATTGATAAACACGTCGTCACGACCAATACTTTTTCAGATTATTTTCAAAATCTGTTTACAATGTTTAAAATGTAGATGTCGCTGAAACTCAAATTAATGAGATAACGGTAATGTTGTATCCATTAAATACATAAAATTATCATTTATATACTCTGTTATCATAACATCATTTTCAACGTTTTTCGGATTCCACGTAAAACTATAGACTCTACTCTACCCCTTTCCCTACTAGGTAAGGTTAAGTTTGGCCGGGCCGGTACCATCGCATTGGATGAAAATATGGTCGAAGCAACAAGGAAAAATTGTCTGTGCTTTCCATCCAGTTCAATGTAGCCTTGCTCATAAAGGAAACGTATTGGCATGAAACCTAATTCCTTCAGGAATGCAGTCTGTTAGGGCAACATGTCCAGTCCCATAAAAAAACTTCATTGAATATTCTATCGGTGTCGGTACCATAGACCTAACATAGCGCGCTGTGCTTACAAGATGAACAAAGTGTGGGAGTGAGACGTTAACTCAAGTAACACTACCACAAGTTAGGAGATGGAGCATATCTGCCCGATGAGACAACTTCTCAAATGGTTATCAGTACATTGGAGTCGCACTCATAGAATTTGAAATGTTTTATTTTTGAAATATTTATGATTTCTTTAGCTTTCCATAAAGAGAGGATGGTGATCTGCGCATTTATAGATTGTTAAGTAAGGTAGAAGTTAAAAAACACGGAGAAAAACCCTTTTTTATGGTAAATAAGGGGTGATTCACTGATTCTTTGTCGATCTTTCATAACTTTTCCTCAATACTTCAAAGTAAAACTTAAAACATAACCATAGATCATTATTTCGAAGCGACATAGCGATTTAGATATGGATACAGGAGAATGGCCAAATCCAGGCCCCTTAGAAATCATTTGTATCTTTTATTGATAATTAACATATTTGATAATTTAATATTTATCATTTAACCCCTTGGCTGTGTCCGGCACATACGTCGTGCCACCTACGAAAATTCCCTTGACTGTGTCTGGCACGACATATGTGCCGGCTACCTATCCTTCGAGTTTTAATTATGGACGCGTTCTGTGGAGATTTTCTGTGCGTGCTGTCGCATTTTATATGGCTATACTGAACAGACCTACACTCTGGAAACATCAGATTGACTTCCCCCATAGACTTTTTACGATTGCAAGCCATTACATTGCAAGTTGCATTGAGCGCGCGCCATTTGTTTTGTCGTGTGGTGAAAATACAAGTTTTTTAGTGCAAGATGGAACGAAAGCGGCAAGTGTTATATACCATTAGAAGCGCGTTCTCAGCGTGAATTCGATTGTGGTGTTTGTTTGATAAGCATCATACATTTTTTTGGGAAAAAACTCGTCTGATTTGCTTACCCACGCCTGACGCCATTTTAGACAGATGAATGTACACGCATCCTAGATAGTTTTATTGTAGAACGTCATCTAATCTTATTTTTGATCATTGCTGAACGATTTACCACGAATTTCACAAGTTTTTCAACAAAATAAGAAAGCCAAATTTCGGTAACTAAAATTTGTTGAGCCAATTTGAACTCTATTGTGTTTGGAGGCCTTATGTCATAAAGCTTATATTCGATTGTGAAATGAAATCGGATGTCGTGTCAAATCGCTGTACTGAGTGGAAAAAAAGGAAGAGACGTAAAACATTGCGAATATTGATTTTTTGTCTTTTGTTTTAGACGACTTTGAAAGTGTTTGGGCTTTGTTTTATAGGTTTTCGGGGTTATGGATTTCAAATATGATGTCTGTTTTGAAATCAAACGTCACATTTCAAAAACAAGAAAGTTGTTTAGTTGCATCGTCATGGTACTCGTTTCATAGGTATTCGGGGGTGTCTTTCAAATATTATATCTGTTTTGAGATCAAATGTCACATTTCAAAAACAAAATGGCCGACATACCTATGTTGAGTTGCATCGTCATGGTACTCGTGTTATATGTTTTCAGGGGTGTTGATTTCAAATATGATGTCTGTTTTGAGAGATTTCAAAAACAAAATGGCCGCCACACCTAACTTCAGTTGCATCGTCATGGTACTCGTGTTATAGGTTTTCGAGGATGTCGATTTCAAATGTGATGTCTGTTTTGAGATCAAACGTGACATTTAAAAAACAAAATGGCCACCACGCAAAACTTCAGTTGCATCGTCATGGTACTTGTTTTTTTAGGTTTTTGGGGGTGTCGATTGCAAATATAATGTTTTTTTAGATCAATCGTGACATTTCAAAAACTAAATGGCCGCCACACCTAAGTCCAATTGCATCGTGATGGTACTCGTGTTATAGGTTTTCGGGGGTATCTATTTCAAATATGATATCTGTTATGAGATTAAATGTCACATTTCAAACACAAAATAGCCGCCACACCTATGTTTAGTTGCATCGTCATGGTACTCAAGTTATATGTTTTTGGGGGGTGTCCATTTCAAACATGATGTCTGTTTTGAGATAAAGCGTGACATTTCAAAAACTAAATGGCCGCCACACCTAAGTCCAATTGCATCGTGATGGTACTCGTGTAATAGGTTTTCGGGGGTCTCTATTTCAAATATGATATCTGTTATGAGATCAAATGTCACATTTCAAACACAAAATAGCCGCCACACCTATGTTTAGTTGCATCGTCATGGTACTCAAGTTATATGTTTTTGGGGGGTGTCCATTTCAAACATGATGTCTGTTTTGAGATAAAACGTGACATTTCAAAAACAAAATGGCCGCCACACCTAAGTTTAGTGACATCATGATGGTACTCGTGTTATAGGTTTTCAGGGGTGTCGATTTCAAATGTGATGTCTGTTTTGAGGTAAAACGTGAGATTTCAAAAACAAAATGGCCGTCACACCTAAGTTCAGTTGCATCGTCATGGTACTCGTGTTATAGGTGTTCGGGGGTGTCTGTTTCAAATATGATATCTGTTATGAGATCAAATGTCACATTTCAAACACAAAATGGCCGCCACACCTATGTTTAGTTGTATCGTCATGGTACTCAAGTTATATGTTTTCGGGGGTGTCCATTTCAGATATGATGTCTTTTTTGAGATTAAACGTGATATTTCAAAAACAAAATGGCCGCCACACCTAAGTTCAGTGACATCATGATGGTACTCGTGTTATAGGATTTCAGGGGTCTCGATTTCAAATGTGATGTCTGTTTTAAGGTAAAACGAGACATTTTAATAACAAAATTGCGGCCACACCTTAGTTCAGTTGCTACGTCGTGGTACTCGTGTTATAGTTTTTCGGAGGTGTCGATTTCGAATATTATGTCAGGGCGGTTCCCTGAGGCCGAATCTGGATAATCTGCCCCTCTTCAGGAACACGCCTGGGGTTTATGTGCGGCTACTCCAAGATGAGACGATGAATCGAATTACGTAAGTTTTATTGCATGTCACACATCCTATTCCCTGTGCATTGTGCTACCGACATTTCTGCAAGGAGTTCAAGATCAAGCTTGAGGAGTTAATCAGTTCAAGTAACTTCTTCGCCATTTTGGCTAAAGCTACTATTGTAATTCATATAACCTGTTCATGTAATTTTTTTGACAATTTTAACTAAATGCTACTATTGTAACATTCAGTAGCATTCTTTCATAAGTTATATTGTAATAAGTTTAGATTAAGAATAAAAAAACTCCACTCAGCGCAGTTTCTTTGTAGCTTTTCATTTGTATGGTATATTAGAAGCTACGGATTTTGATAGATTGATGAAGAACATTCCTGGTCATCATAAACACCCTGAATGTTCGGCATGAGGTTAATGCCAATCCAGTTTCAGCTTACCACCCAAACCCGAAGCATGTAGCTAGCGCCGTTGCTGAGTACCAGCAAGAACATTCCTGGTCATCATCAGACCCTGAATATTTGGCATGAGGTCAATGCAAATCAGGTTTCAGCTTATTACCTAAACCCGAAGCTCGTAGCTAGCGCCGTTGCCGAGTGCCAGCAAGAACATTCCTGGTCATCATCAGACCCTGAATATTTTGCATGAGGTCAATGCCAATCAAGTTTCAGCTTGTAACCCAAACCCGAAGCTCGTAGCTAGCGCCGTTGTTGAGGGCGAGCGAGAACATTCCTGGTCATCATTAGACCCTGAATGTTGAGCATAAGGTTAATGCCAATCAGGTTTCAGCTTACAAACCAAACCCGAAGCTTGTAGCTAGCGCCGTTACTAAGTACCAGCAAGAACATTCCTGGTCATCATCAGACCCTCGGGGATGGATGGATGGTGTGTTGGGCTAATATCATGACAATAGGTGAGGTATTAGGAATTCATGTTGTTACAAGAAAAAAAATTTTTTTTTCTACTTACTGTTTGTGCCGACAGTACTTTCTGTGAAGGCGCACGGATGCCTGTTTTGGTCACTCTGAGTGCCTGTGTGTTTTTTCAAATAACTCTATAATTATACTACCTACCCTAAATGTGAATATAAAAAATGAAAGAGGAATGATGTGTTCATGTACTTAGCGAGTTTGAATGAAGTTTATACCTACAGTGGAAGTGCATTAGCTTTGATTACATTTTATAAGCCAATTTTTTGTCGAATTTTCTGTTTTAACTTTGTACTTTTGGTTATATATAACGATTTTATCAAAAATGTTTTTACACCAATGGATACTACATTTAGCGCGCTTTATATTGGCATTTAAATTGTTACGATATTTTAAAAAAAATCATCTAAACTCTTGTGTTTTCTAAACCCTTCGCGGCCGCGCGAAAACAACATAAATACGCTGCACCCGTAGCGCCCGTTTTTCCCGCGCCCTTACACAGAGGACGGGTTAAACATATTTTAAACTAACTATGTGAATCCCCATTTTTCACAGCCGGTTACTCGTTAAATAATGAAAAGGAATCATTTACAATTACAACATTTCCTACTAAAACTATGAATGAGACAAAGACAGAACATCGCATAGTACTTCCGTTGTCACAAGACGTGTTCGGGTAGCCTGCTCCATCCTGTAAGGGAGAAAAAGGCATTTTGCTCTACACTGAGCTCTTTGGTGTCTCTAAAACATTCATAACCTCAAAACCGCGTTTGGTCCACACACTTTTAAATGGCAATGAAATTGGTCTTCAAAATTCATAACTCGAAAAGTTATATTATTTACTAAATTATAACAATGGTTTGGAAGATAGACACTTCAATTTTGAGGGGCCCAAAATGTATTTAACGATTTCGGTCACATCCATCAGTTGACTCTGTACAGTCGAACAAACAGTTTAGGATACACATCCGGTTGAATGAAAAGATGAACAGTCGAAATACTTTGACTTTTGGATACAATTATAGTGTGGAGTATAGATTCAAACATAGATGAGGATGTCTAGTATCTACTGAGTAAACCCTAACAAAATTGAATCGGAGGTTGTATTTAAACACCATTCATTTTTACGTCAAACCGGAAGTGTATCCTTTAACCTTTGGTTGACTGTACGTCTCAACATTCTAAGCCTACGGTCAGTGCGCTCACACAAGGTCGAAGTTCTCCGGGTAGGAGGTAGTCTCGGTGCGCGGGTATGAGATGTAGCCCTGCGTGTAGAGGCGCTCGGCGATCTGCATGGCGTGGTGCGGGCCCATGCCGAGCCCGGCGCTCGCCACGCGCATCAGCTCCACCGTGTTGAGCGCGCTCGGCCGCGGCTTCACCTTCTCCTTGGCCTCCACCTTCAACACGCTGCGAACGAGGGAGATGGGGTGAGAATGACACTGAGAATAAGGGGGATTCGTCGGGGGTGACAAAGCTAACCGCTGCGCTGGAATCCCGGGAACCGAAAATTCAGTTTCTCCTTGAGAACCCTAGACGTTTAGCTGCTCTCGTCTAGCCGTGATTTGGATGTACCTTAAGAGGATAATGGGGTGTTCGAGTTCCGTACAATGGCTCGTGCCTGATTCCTCACTCAAATTAATAAATATTTAGAGATATAGATATATTTAGATAAGAATTATAGGACTCGATCACCTCATTTATTTATTTATTTAGAAATATTACGTAATGAAATTGTACAGCATTTCAGTGGGTTCTGAAAACAATGGTATAAGACTTGTGGTTGCGCTGTAAGCTTTTATGTCCATTTATAGCTCCTAGACAATGCTTCTGCCCGTTTTCCATTAACATTAACGTCTAACTGTCTTCGATAGTGCGATGTAGACTGCTTGTGTTTTGACATTCAACGGTTCAGCGCCATCTATTGATGACGACACTCTGAGTAGCATTGCATCTTTGTGTTCCAAGAAAATTTTTTTTGGCATGTTCAAATCGGCAGCTCTATGTAGACAGCGTTTTATGGTCGCTACGAGAATATTCAATATTTTTTGTAAGCATTCTCATACAATGTCATGCTAGGCTTGACAGCATGCATCACCTGATGATGTTAATTAATATAGGCCGACATGAAAAATGTATTCAAAAGATCTGCACAATCGCTCATAAATATGTCCATATTTTGGAAAAAATATCGACAGACTTTAAAGCTGTGAAAAATGTTTGAGTAAATTTTCAGAATACACACGCATAAAATGGGAATTATGGTGTGTATATTTTCGGCCAGAGCTTTTGTATCTGAGTATACCGAGTAATCAGGATATAGGATATCGGATTATATGCCTGATACTCTAACCAACTGAGTTACCCAGAGGACCATGTTACTGAATGGGTAATGCCTATTTATCACGAAAGATGGCGTCTGGGCAATCTACCCTAAAAGCCTGTCAAAGCTGTCAGAGAAATATAAAAAAATTGAACAGATTTGAAAATTTTATTTACTCAATCCATATAACTGAAATTACTAAATTTCCTCGATGTTATTCCGAAAATAAATAATTCCAAAATATGCTAATTAAATTAAGTCACAGGAAAGAAAATATCACAATAACATAACCTATAATATTTCATTTCAAACTTTAGGCTGGTCAATTACATAAAAATTAGTTTCAAGACAGACGAAAGCTCTTATTTTTCTCCAAAACTTATTCTAATGGCATCATGGAGTACATATTTCATCTAAAAACTCCAAAATAAAACTTGACAGGAATTACAGTTCTTTTCAAGGTGAGTTCGCTTATGGCAAAGCCTCAATACGCTTGGTGTTTATAACCGAATTTGAAAAAAAATGAGGTGGTCCTCAATTGGTTGGAATCCTTTTTTTTCTTTCTATAACCTTTCTATAAATCGTTTCTTTTTATAACCGAATACAATGGCTCCTCTCTCCACTAGATGGCACTGATTCGGCGTAGGGTTCCTCTCTCCACTAGATGGCTCTGATTTCGCTTATGTGAATTCTATGCAAAGTCCTGCTCGTAACGAACGTCTTGTTCTTAAATAAAGACATCTCCGTCCAACGTCAATTAAGTCTACTCACGTGGCGACCTCTAATGTCAATTACAACGTGTACTCACGTGGCGACCTTGAGCTCCTTGATGCCCTGCAGGAACATGTTGGCGACGTCCTTCTCGAAGCTGCGCACGCGCCGCCACTCGAGCGGCAGCTCGCGGCCCTCCGCCGTGCTCGCCGACACGCGCAGCACCCAGTACGTCTCCGGCTTGAACGTCTGGATCTCGTCGTGCCGCTGCACGCAGAAGCCGAGCGTCGGCGTCTGGCATGGCCCATACGAGACCAGCGACGCGTCCAGGTCGCCGTAGCGGCCTGTGCGATTTTATTTATTTTAATTTTTGCCCATGGCTGCAATACGCTAGTTTAGTATGTGTTTTACATTATATTAAGTACTCTTTTGTCTGCCTCCTTGTTGCACATCCTTTCATACAAACGCAGAAACCTAATTGCAGCATAGTTATGAAAGATCCAAACTGAAAAAATAGCTTAATTATATCGTTGGGTCTGTTGTGGAATAAAAATAGTAATATATTGTTTCAAATAAAATTTAAGAGACTTTTAAAAGTTTTCATACCAAGCAAAAACTTCCTATCTGTAATAAATAAGAACTATAATGTTTGTTTACACGGACATCAAAATGTATGAAACTAATATATTGAGTATCATTTCAATCTGCAACGTGAAGTTTTACGAGCAATCTTCTTTCTTCGTTTGTATGGGTGAGTCAATTGTCATTACTGGGAAAAGCGTATGGTTTTGGCAGCCCCCCTGAAAGTTCGAAATCCCATGGGCTTCGTCGAACATCCTAAAAGGACCTGGCGAACGCCATGTGCCGCGCTTAACATAAAAAAACTCCATGTTTAACATTAAAAACACCATTCTTAAATCCGATAAAATTGCTAGAACATAATCTAAAAGACCACTTCATTCCTGCACCGCACTATACGCAGATAGATAGTCTGAAAGCGGGATCACCTTGGAAGTACTTGGTCTGGAAGCGCGTGAACGCGCAGCCGACGCGCAGGTCGAGCTCCTGCCGCGCGTCCACCGAGCGCGCCTCATTCTCGTTGGGCCGACCCAGCGTCGCCATCGCCGCCTTGATGTCCTTGTCGGTGATCGCGGAGAACTTGGCGCGGTACGTCACCGCCGGCGACTGCACGTCGCCCTTCATGTACGGCGCCACCGCGGACATCACCTGCCGTCACCAATTACACCGTGAGCCACGTCCGTCTACAACGACTATCCCTCTGAACGCCCGTTCAAACCACCACGGATCTCTTTCAAGGCGCCTATATACCATAGTCTAAAGTCAAGAATACGCGCGGCGGAATCTAGCCAGTGCCATCATGTCAGCGGGAGGGTACGCACATTTCGCGGGCTCCATCCCCGCTCGGCAAGGTACGACTAGTCTGATTTTGTCAATTTTTTTTAAAAAGAAGATGTTTAACAGCAAGGGGGATGTGTACCTCGTTATGGCTGAAAGGTATAAGATTTTTTTAATTCCATTCTTCTAAATAGAAAGATAACAGAAAAAATGGCTTTGAAAGGTAAAACAGGTCCTTTTAGAAAAAAAAAATATTTTGATGATAATACAAGTGTTTGTGCACAAAATGGGGATGTGTACCTTCGCAAACGTACGTTCTATAAGCTCAGTATTTTTTAAATGTTTAACAACCAAAGGTTTAACTGTAATAGACTTCAGAAAAATTCATATTAACGGGATGTGTACCTTCGCAAACGTACGTTCTATAAGCTCAGTATTTTTTTAATGTTTAACAACCAAAGGTTTTACTGTAATAGACTTCAGAAAAATTCATATTAACGTTCGTATTTATTCCCCTTACACAGGACAATTCTAATATTACATACAAAACGAAAATATTATCATAATTAATCGGTATACTGGTAAAACCCGCTAATTGCAATTTTTTAGTAAAATTACTTAATAATGCAGTTCTACTTAATTTTTTATATTACATACAAAACGATAACATTATAATAATTCGTCGGGATACTGGTAAAACCCACTATTTGTAATTTTTTGGTAAAATAAGTTAATGCAGTTCTACTTAATTTTCTAAACTTTTTTATGTAAGAACCCATATATTGCTATGACGATTAGCTTTAAAGTTAGGTTGTGTAAACACATGGACAATTGTACCAACCATTATAAGCTATTAAACTTTCAAGTGCATTTATCTCGAAACTATCATTTCTTCACTTAAGGCGGCCCAACCCGGCGGGCCTAACTCATTCGCGGGCACGGTACAAAACCGTGCTGTTGCGCTCTGGGACCTTCTCGGTTTTAAAGAATAAGACAGGCTCCGTGATGAGGAAGATGCAACATGTCCACAAAAAATACAATGTGCATAGTGTATGATTTGGTAAGATTTACGAAAATTTTAATTTCAAAACGACTTATAGCTAAGAGTAAACCACGACCGCTGTAGTCAAAAATCTAACAAAAACCAAATAGATCATATATCTTCATTAAATAAGCTATGTCTGATGACTAATCTTTTTACGATGTTCTTACTTTATCATTGCGTAATCCACCTCCAAAGTTATCGTATAAAACGCGCGAAAAATTCTAACTTTCGGACCTTATAACTTAGAAACCAAACACAATTTTACAAAGCCAATGGTCATCAGACATCTAGTTCGATCAAGTAAAGCTATTTTAAGCAAAATTTTGGATCTCTGACAAGAAATATGGGCATGATCTTCTTTCCCCTTTTGTATGGGGAGATGAGCGGGTTGGGCCACCTTAAAGGGGTTTATCAGTATAGTGACGATATGCAAAGATCTCATATAAACATGTATATACTAACTCTTATACTAACTTATACTAACTCTATGATGTGGCATGATCTCAAACTGATGTACACAATAAATACCAATGATCACCTTTTTTTTATGTAATTGGACAAGGTTGACTAATACTGACCGTCCAATATTAGCCAACAAACGCACCACATGGGAACTAGGTGCCACGCCAGGACCGTCCTTATATTGCTCGGCTACATTGAACTGTGAGGAAAACACGGGCAATTTTCATTGCCGCTTCGACCATCGGTCATTCAATGCGATGATACCACCCGAGGCATGATTAACCTACCACCTAGTTTACTAACTAGTTTGTAGGTTAACTAACTAGTTTTTTAATTGGTTTATCTAAATAAATACATTTTTAAAATAAGTAAGTAAGTGAACTGTAACCGATTAAGTGAAAAAAAATATATGTTAATATATCAATGAACTATGTACTCGATTTCGACACATCAGCCTAGGCTGCCTGTTTAATATAAAATAAATAAATATTATTTGCTTCGAAAATCACAATTCACAGGGACAACCATCTTTAGGACTGGAATAAAAGTGCAGCAAATGCACCTCAAAGCAGATGTTTTCGCCTTCCTTGTCACAGTCGAGCCACAGCACGAGGTAGTCGCAGCCGCGAGCCTCCTGCGCCAGGAAGTACGGTATCCTCAGCCGCGGCACCGCCTCCTTCTTCTCCGTGGGGCAGCTGAACAGCTCCACCGGGTCCACCTGCGGCGCAAACCTCACCATTATAACTCGATTGTTTTAAGCCGAGGTCATGTACACATCGTCACCCACGACATTGTGTACATGTATCTCACGGACTTAAGAACGAATGTGATACAATGTGGCAACCCCATCGCTCATAGGTGATCGGCCTTAGACCAACAAATACAAATAATAGGTTGTTTTTCCAACAATATTTTTGTCATTACGTACAAAATTAAAAGATTTTTGTTACTTAAATTGAGCGTTTGGAATTGTTGATATTCTAGTATTAAATTTCTCCATGGTGTAACGGAATCTGTTTGGATCCAAGTGCAAGATCCAAACGCAACGGAGCAATAATCTAGTTGGCCCATTCGCTTGCGCCCAGGGCCCCACTACGAACGCTATCAAGGAAGCAAGAAGGCGATATCAGCTGTCAAAAATATTGTATGCGTTTGACAGATGGTATCGACAGTGCCTTTGATACCAACTATCAAACGCATACACATTTTTATGACAGGTGATATCGCCTTCTCGATAGCGCTTGCTCAATAGCGTTCGTAGTAGGGAGCCTGTTTATGTGAGCGACGGTTCCGTGGACCAGAGACCGCCATCTTACTCATTGCTAAGATTAATTTTGTACCAGTATGGCGGCAACGACAACATCTACTATCACACTCGCTTCAATGTAGCCATTTTTTTCAAAAGCATACCGTATTTGAGAAATGCATTTGTGTGCATGCCGTGATCGCCTCAACTTAAATTAATCGAACTCCAACTCAATGACCTGCAATCGACATGAGAGCCCTATTATATAGACAGATAATAAACTTTTTATGCTTTCATTTTATGAAGTGTAAATGTAATGTAATTTAAAATGTTGACGACTGTCCTAAAGGAGGATGAATAAATACAATACAATCAGCATGAAAATGACCTAGACACAGAAATTAACAGATCAACTTTGTATTTGAAAGGAAAAATCGAGAATTTTTTTTTCTTGGCAAGTTCATCTTAGCAGAGTTCACGAAATCCCAGATCAGTTTGTTACGTGACGTAACTTAGTGTAAGTAATGACTACTAGAACTTGCATGACAAGTTTAATGAAATGTGAGTGTGGTGGTACCTTATCCCAGTTGTTGTACTTCCCGGAGAAATCGAGGCTCATCACGTGCCCGCACACCGATGTCATTTTGAAATGCACCGGACCCCCCTGGAACGTGCCGCTCCACTCGTGCACGGCATTGCCAGCACTGGACGCTGGAAGATACCAACCAAATAGGTAAGGTATTTTTTTGTATTATTATTACATCCAAAATTATGAGTACGTTAATTATGTAAATTATGTAGTCAATTATGAGCGGATCTATCAATTTGTGACTTAACTTAGTAAAGTTTGACTACTAAAAAGTTTAAATAAATGAAATTGAATTTGAAAAAGTAGGTACTAACTTGAACAAGATGGGATTTATCTTTTCCATGAGTGCTGTCCACCATATCACATATATGTAGTGTCCCAACTTCCCTATTACACTTAAAAAGTGGCGTTGGCATACATCATTGATAGGTTTAATAGAAAATTGCAGGTACACTTTTCTTATAGCTAAGGATGTTAGAAGAATTTTAATAGAGTTTGATCGCCATGTAGCTATTTGAAAGAGCATAAATAAAAATTATACTTACATAAACAATAACAAAGTTAAAGTCCCTAAATGGTTGTGAAAGCGACATTCGAGCCACGACAAAGACCCGTAAGCTTAAGTTAGCCTGCCCGATGTTCCGATTTGTTCCGAGTCTACAAACGCATAGAGTACATATGCTGCAGATTGATATCTCTGCTCACAGCCACATATGTAACTACTCCTACGATACCCAAAAGGGAATAAATGTGAGCATGTGATATACATGTGACAGCAAGCCTCGATAGTGATACAGAATGTATATTCTATAATTGGACTAAAAAACGCTAGAAATGTACAAATAATATCTTTGAACAAAAATCTTTCACTGGTGATTTCCTATAAAGTCAAACTTATATCCTATCCAACCAGCGAGATGCTAGGTATGCGTGGCTTATGGAGACCCAAACCGCACCTAGTGTTCATGGAAGAAGCATATCAAATTAAAATTGCCAAACGAACATAGTGACACCTACTTTGTTTGGCAACTTGCAACCGAGTCTGGTAACATGCCAGCTTTGTAAAATGTATAGAAAAAAGCCGGATCAAGATACTGACTTGATTATTGCTCCAATAAAGATAACTAGATCTTATCAAACAAACGGTCCACCCGCTTCAAGAATACTGAAGTTTTTATAAAATATTTTTAAATAAAAAAAGGACCGCCTTCAAAAAAACCGGAACTAAAAAGCAAAAAATAATTGATTACTTATAATTAATGTACGACAAGCTATTTTAATACTAACTAATTATGTACAATTTCTTAATTTTTAATCATCTTTTGAAGTCGGTGCCTTGGGTAGAGTTCACTCCGCACGCCGTTGACCGAACAGACACAATTTCAGGCGAACACACCCGAAGTCTACGAGAGCGTAAACAACCTGAGTCAGCAATGATTGGTCCACAAAGCATTCTACCTGGAGATGCCTTAGCGTTGGTTTACGTGCAAGCTGATGTCGATACAGCAGCGCAGCGTACTGAAATTGGGTTTTAAAGATTATTAGTACTTTCGGCTTTATAAAGGCGCGCACTGGTGAAGGAGTAGGTACGTTAATTCGCTGCTCTGTGGATTGGTGCTTCCTACGACATCGTTGTCTGAACGAAACGATTTCTGCCGAAATTGGTGAGATATGTACCTGCTAACTGCACGTTTTGACACGTAGTTAGGAGCAGACACCCCAAAGTCGCTACCAATAGTTTTCTGTTCTTTTTTATATTTTTAATTTTTTTTTGTTTTATTTAGGTATTTAGGCAGAATAAAAAGTACAAGCTACACCTACCTAAATATTTACCATATACATAAGTGGTCGTTGTTTTTATATTGGTTTGTTTGTTTAGTTTGTAGGGTTTTCTTGTAAATATTTAGTTTTTACTGTGTTAGGTATTTAGTTTAAGTTATAAGGAATATTTAAATTACAAAGTACTTGCCTAAATACCTACTTATATACGTTTTTCCGACCTTTTTGTTTATTTAATTTTTGATTTTGTGTTTTTTCTTTAAGTAGGTTAATGTAAGTAGCTACCTACTTATATTTCTTTCTTAGCCATTGGTAATATTAATCTAACTACTTACAGCCCTTATAGAACGTCTACCCAAGGCACCGACTTCAAAAGATGATTAAAAATTAAGAAATTGTACATAATTAGTTAGTATTAAAATAGCTTGTCGTACATTAATTATAAGTAATCAATTATTTTTTGCTTTTTAGTTCCGGTTTTTTTGAAGGCGGTCCTTTTTTTATTTAAAAATATTTTATTTTTTGCTTTTTAGTGGTGGCGTAACTTTTTGACTCAAGGTGTGCGAGCCTTCCTGCTCAACTTCACATACAAAGTGGAAAGAAGATTATGCGCAACTCACTATCTCATGCGAACCCTCTAAACTGTTACTAAGCCCTACAATGAACGAGCATTATGAGATATGAAACCGTTGAGAAATCTCATTTCTGACGAAAGGTAGACCGGTACCTGTCTGGATTCATGAGTTCACGGTTCATGAGATAGAGCGCTGAGACAGACGGACGGACGGACGGACAGCGGAAGCTTAGTAATATAGTATCCGTTGGTACCCTTTGGGTACGGAACCCTAACAAGGCAAAACAACGAATGTCCAGAACCGCTGAGCTTCTGAATTTCTCATCCTTCCATTGTTCCGGAGAATCCCCTTAACAGTTGAATTTTGTAAAATCACAAGCGAGCCTTTTCGTCGTAAAAAGAAGTCACTGAAAATTTTAAGTTTCTAGAATAATTGGTTTCGGAGATCTCAACATGAGTGGTTTTCGTCTAAATGTGTTCATTTTGACCTGTTTTACCCCCCCCCCCCCCCCCAATAGTAGAATTTTCAAAAATATTCTCTTCGTAAACATTCCCATCTCAAACAAAACCTACTCTGACATTTCTGGGTTCAGCGGCTCTAGAGATAGAAATGTGTACAATTTGCCCTCTTTTACCCCCTTCAATACCCCCAACAGTTGAATTAAAAAAAAACCTCTCATACTGAGCAATCTCACCCTTAAAGAAAGCTTCTGTAACTAAAAAATCACATTTCTGGGTTCGCGGGCTTAAGAAATTCGATGTTTGTTATATTTAAGTACCAAACTACTGAACTGATTTTAATAAAAAAAAAATGGGACCAACTAGAAAGGATACCCTTTCGAACAAAAAAAGAATTTTTCAAATCGGTTCAGGGGTCTTCGAGTAATCGGTGAACATACATAAAAAAAAAAAAAAAAAAAAGATTCCGACGAATTGAGAACCTCCTCCTTTTTTTCGAAGTCGGTTAAAAACGGGCGCTGACCGCAAAGGGAACCTTAACCTAACCTATAAATTTAGGATGCACTTACATTTATTAGTGGTATTACTACCATTACTGAGGATATTTGCAAGCGACGCCGCCAGTGAAGGCTTTTCAGCCACCATTAGCGCCGCCTTCATCTTGCAACGTTCTTTTGCATGCGATTAGAGCTCACCAACCAAAACTCCAATAAATAAAAACCCCACAGCGTGCGCACAGAATACTGATCATAGAAAATAAAATTCACGTAATTATATTATGCTGGTACCACAGAATACAATAAAATTATATGAATTTGTGCTGGTAAAATGTTTATACAGTATTATTCACCTAATTAGCACCGGACTAACCATGCAAAACCGGTTTAGTCCGGCGGTTTAAAATAAGTCTGTCCTATCTGAAAACAGCTGTATGATAGTGAAATTTCACTTCGTTCGGTGATTCCCTTGCGAGCTGTCATCCGCGTTTTTTCTACAAGGAGTTTGAAAGCTGCGAGAAACTATCATATTGTTTTCAATATGGAGTATGACAGCTATTCGCAGCAAGAACTTCTCGTGTCCGCTCCGTGCGTCCATACACGGAGTAGACCACTATGTTCTACTACTACATGACATCTCGTAAGAGACGTACCGACGTCGCGTCGGTGAGATTCAAGAGTGCATATAGTGGGGGTCTACTAATGAAATCGAAGGCGAGAAGTTCTCGTGTTTGCTTGTGTCAAACTCTATGTAGAAAAAATAGAGGTGACTTTTTCTACGCAGATTTTGACAGCAGCGAACACGAGAACTTGTCGCTTACGCTTTTCTGAGTAGATGTGCTGTGTATGCACTCATGAAGCGAACACGACTTTAATTCAGAGACAGCATATCTACTCAGGAAAGCGAAAACGAGTTAGTCACAGATAAAAGTGAAACGCTTTCATCTTACGTCATCAATTTTTATGTTTGTGTCATCGCACTCTAATCAGAATAATTATAAAGGGACAACACTAGGGTGACTCGTGGCTGTCATTTCATGAGTACGAAAGGGTTGTGACTCACCGGATTCTGTTGAGTAGACCCCCAGAAGTGAAACGTTTATGCTAAGCTTTAGTTGCATTCCAATCAGGAATCATCATTTCATCAAACTCATGCAGGAATATTATTCATACTATAGTGTTAAGGTTGCATCTTGTTCATCTTGATAAATCGAACCGTCTATAAAAATTAAGAATCCAAGACTGTATTTACTATTGACACCTACAGGAACAACACCTAGCTACTAGCTAGTCATGCCATATATTTAACGAGTAAGAAAGTTTTGTGACTTACTGGTTAGTCGCCGGTGAGTCACAGTTAAGTGTTGAGTCACTGGTGACTCATCCGTCTTTGAATCGCAGGCGAATGTGAATCTCATGAGCAGAACACGTTGTTTTTTAGGAGCCAAAATTATTATTATTATGTTATTTATATCACGAGCAGCTTGAAGCTGATGCATGAATTTATTTTTTCCCGGAGTGCACTTGTTTATATGTAAAAAATTTAAAAAGTGGGATTGCTAATATTTCTTAACATTCACATTAGATATTTATTTTGATTTTATTTATTGATTGTTTATTATTATTATTATTATTAAATTTTATAAACACTAGCAGCTACAAGCTGATGTGTTATTACTTTACTTACTTATTACGCGTTATTACTTGTTATTTTTCAGAGATTTCATTGGCGCTCGTTTTTTGGGTCACCTAAAAATCACGTAACATTATAGTAAAAATATACTCTCGCATGCATACATAGGGATTTTTTGAGAAAACGATTTCAAACATTTTCAGCTTTGTTGCTCTGTTTGTGTATTTTCAAATGATTTAAACCATTATGGGTCAAAATTATCAAATAACAGATATCTGAGAATAAATTTTATGTAATTGTTTTTAGACAGTTGACCCTATTTACATATATTTTACATATTTGTGCAGAAATTTATGATTTCTGAACTTTCGAGGGACAGCGAAAGTTGGGCGTTTGTTGCCAGTCAAGAGTTTATTGTTTTTTATTTTGTATATCTGATAGATTTGACGGATCCTGAAAAAACCCAAATCAAATCCCTGTTAATCCCTGCAAAATAATGTGCCATCCCAGGACCTTCCCTTTATGAGCACGGCTACATTCAACTGAATGGAAAAATTGACAATTGATTATTGCCGCTTCGACTATCTTTTCAACCCGGCTATCTATTGGAGTCAAGTACACACTTCTGGCAAGAGGATAAGATGAATAGTCGTTAATCCAATAATTTGTTCAAGACGACTACACTTACAATATAATCTTTCAAATAATACAAAGAAAAAAAACAATTATGAAGATTTTATTTATGGTATCATTTGACTCGGACTTCGGATCAAAGAAAGAAAAAAATTCAGACACAGATATTAGTTTCCTGATATTAGATTTATTTTTATTTATATTTAGATTTATTAAAAATCAATTGAATTGGAAAAGTGGCTTTAAAGTAATGTAACATGTCATCAACATTGATGCTTCCAACGTCAATGGCATTGTATATTTTTCCTTCCAACCAGAATTGTATACTTTCTCGCACTGTACCATGTGTAATATGTGTAATATGTGCAATCAGTGGTTTTAGTAATAAAACACTGCCTAGATATGAATTACTTTTATATTACAAACACATTTTATAACTTATATGTATAATCAGCAGTACAGGTAGGTAGGTATTACAGGTAGGTACCTAAAATTAAAAAAATCGGCAACATATTTAAGTACCTACGTGCCAAATTGAAACAAGAGTCCAAATCACTCGCACTTAAATTTGGCACAATGTATTTAAGACACACACAGGGCTCTCGCTTTAATTAATGTGTCCTTGCTTAACAGTCGATTATATATACATACATATCATATTCCTTGCATATAAGGAATTAATTTTAAGTAATTTCAAGTATTGCAACCAATCATAACAATATTAATAGTACTTAAATTACAATTTCAATCGTGTCCTATTCGAGGGGTCACTCACTCAAGGAATCTGGTGTACAATCGTTTGGGAATCTCAAGAATCTTAGGTGGGAGTCCGAGGAATCTGGTGGGAGTCCGGAGAATCTCGGAAATCTTATGTAATCCCGAGTAATCCTAAAGAATCTGGAAATCCCAAGGAAATCATTGGGAATCCTATCAAATTCATGGAAATCTCGGGTAATCTTAGGCGGAGTCCGAGGAATCCGATGGGAGTCCGAGGAATCTGGAAATCTTATGTAATCCCGAGTAATCCTAAGGAATCTGAGAATACCAAGGAAATCATTGGGAATCCTTTCAAATTAATGGAAATCTCGAGTAATCCTGGGCGGGAGTCCGAGGAATAGGAAAATCTTGGGTAGTCTCGAGTACTCCCAGGGAGTGTAGGAATCCTAAGCGAATCATTGGCAATCCGATCAAAGTCTTTGTAATCTCAGATAATCTTGTCGGGGTCGGACTAAACCGGTTGTATGCTTAGGCCGGTGCAATTCTAGTACAGTACGTAAGTTTTGACAGGTTAGTTCTGAATAAGACTGTAGAGGTTTTTAAAATAAGAGTTCCTTATCTCGAGTACGTGAAATATTTACTAGGTTTTTAAATATAGACTTTTATAACGGCCCAGGCAAAGAAATAATCAACTTTGACCTAATGATGGTTGAGATACTAAGGGATTTCGAAAGATCGGAGTACCTCATCGTGAAGTTGAGTATGTCAAATATGTATTATGGCTTCAAAAATGGTATTGCATAATGCATCAGGCAAAAAAAAAACAGGGCTGACCTAATGATCGCTGAGATAATACGGGATCTAATCTAACAATGATAGCGCGGCCGTGGGCGCGGCCGCCAGTTTGCGAAGAAATCACGCACACGTGTGCGCACGAGTGTGCGCAGCGCGCACCCCGCGTGTGCCCGACGACACAATTCCAAAACATATTCAGCCGTATTCAGAGTAAACCTGTCAAAATTTAGTACGGGATAAGCACCGGATTAACCAAACAAAAACCGGTTTAGTCCGACCTTAATACGCGTACTAAGCGAATAGAAGGTTATCATGCGTATACTACTTTTTAGGGTTCCGTACCGAAAGGGTGAAAACGGAACCCTATTACTAAGCCTCAGCTGTCCGTCCGTCCGTCCGTCTGTCACAGAGCTGTTACTCATGAACCGTAATAAGTACGTAGCTGAAATTTTCACAGAGTGAGTATTTAATTTGCCGCTATAACAACAAATAAGTAAAATTTAAAGATAATAAAAAAATACAAATAATATGATTTTTTGGTGTTAAATCATTTACGATGGTACGGAACCCTTTGTGTGCGAGTCCGACTCGCACTTGGCCGGTTTGTTTACTGTGTTTATTGTATGTATTTTGATTAAATAATTAGATGATTGTAGGTATGTTGTGAACCGAGCTCGGGGCGGACTAACTTTACTACGCGTATTAAGGTCGAAGTAAACCGGTTTTTGTATGGTTAGTCCGGTGCTAATCTCGTACCAAGTTTTTACAGGTTCACAGTGAATACGACTGCAAGGGATTTCGAAAAAGAAGAGTACCTACCTAATCGCGAAGTTTTCTACGTGAAATATTTGCTAAGGTTTCAAATATAGCCTTTTATAATGACCCAGGCAAAAAAAAAATCAACCCTGACCTAATGATGGCTGAGATTCTAAGAGATTTCGAAAGAGCGGAGTACCTCATCTTGAAATTTAGTATGTGAAATATGTACTGTGGATTCAAAAATGGTATCGTATAATGCCTCAGGGAAAGAAAAAATCAGCGCTGATCTAAAGATCGCTGAGATAATATGGGATCTAATTTAACCGGATTCCGCCTGGGTAAATATGTCCAAAACGAATATCGCACGGCCACGGCGCGGGGGCTCCCCGCCCGCCGCGCCGTTGCCGTCTCCTGCGGGCGCCGCTCGCCCCCGCCGCCCGTGCCCGCGCTGTTGCCGCCTCGCGCGGACGCCGCGCCCGTGCCGACCCTCGCCGCCGGCCGCGCCGCCCGCCTGTCTGCGATGACGTCACGGACACGTGCTGCGCGCAACGCGCAATTATAAGTCTCTATGAATCGTTGGTGGTCACTAAGAATCTTTAGAAATCCCGAAATCATTGGAATGTACCAAAAATGTGTTGATAGTCCTTAAAAATCCAGGTAATCTTTGGTAGTCTCTAGGAATCTTTGGTAGTCCTCAGAAATCTTACGAAATCCCAGTATATTTGAAATCTCCAAGAATCTTTGGTAGTCTTTGGAAATCTTTAGGAATCTCCAGGAATCTTTGGAAATCTTTAGGAATCTCTAAGAATCTTTGGTAGTCTTTGGAAATCTTTAGGAATCTCCAGGAATCTTTGGAAATCTTTAGGAATCTCTAAGAATCTTTGGTAGTCTTTGGAAATCTTTAGGAATCTAGAAATCCCAAGGAAATCTTGACTACTGGGAATCTGGTGTACACTTTTTGCTCGAGTGACTAACCCCTCGGTCCTATTGTAGAATGTCTAATGTAGAATTTCTATTTATTAAAAAATCGTCGTCAATAACTTATTCTTGATCAAATTTAATACAGTCACTGAATGAACAGTTAAGAGCAGACTTTTAAATATAGCGTGAATATGGTTGGATTTCTAAGTTTGCGCCGAGTTCCCTTCGATACTACAGTGCTGTCTACATAAGTAAGCAAAAGAGAAAAAAATGATAGCTACCTTCACAGATTCTTCACTCGTTCTATGATCTCCAACTCTCAAATGATTTGTAAGTATTTATTTATTCTTTGACATCTATAAGTATTAAAACATTTCGAATACAATATTATATACAAGTCATAAAGCCGGCTAAATATCTAACACCACTTTAGTAAAACCACAACATAACATTGACAATGTAATACACAATGTAATGTAATAATCTTAAGCCGCAAATTACTCTTGAAAAATTTGATCATACTGACAATCATGTAGGAAGGCCTGAATTCGGCCAAGCCTATCATGTTGTCATGCGTTATAAGTGATTTGCAAACTACATTTGGATAACTTACACGCACATCTTAAGCGTGCTCAAATTTAAGTATGTATAAATGTGGCTTTAAATTTAAAAATAATATTGTTAAAAAGAGCACCTATCAGATAGCATTTTTGTAATGAAACCCAAAATGAATTATTTAATAGAAATCGTATTTTGGTTTAAACTAGATATCTGATGACTGTTGGCATTGTAAAATTGTGTTTGGTTTCTAAGTTATAATGTCCAAAAGTTCTAATTTTTCGCACATTTTACACAATACATTTTAAAGTGGATCACTCCACGATAAAATAAAAAGATTATTCATCAGACATAGCTTGTTGCAGGAAGATTTATAATTGATTTTCTTTTTGTTAGATTTTTTACTACGGCGGTCGTTGTTTACTTTTAGCTATAAGTCGTTTTGTAATAAAAATTTTCGTAAATGTTACCAAATCAACCACTATGCGCATTGTCTGTTTTGAGGACATGTTGCATCCCCCTCATCACGGAGCCTGTCTTTTTCTTTGAAACAGTGAAGGTTCCAGAGTGCAATTGCATGGTTTTGTACTATGCCCGCGAATGAGTAAGTCCCGCCGGGAAGGGCCAGCTTCAGTTTATCGGTTCAATTGCATAATGCTACAACTGCAGATTTGTGAAGTTAGCTTTCAAGATGTAGTAAAACCTGAGTCAATTTTTTTTGAGTCATCACATCCGGATGCGATTATTCTTCAGCCTTCTATCCCGCCTTAACATAAGCACCATTTACGCTTTTTACGTTTCTCGTACGCGTTACCACCTCAGTTACCACCTAAAATAAAATATAGCCCTCTTCTTAATTTATATTATTTTTTGATCCTACCCCCCCCCCCCCCCCCCCTGTGAACACAACTTGCACAGACTAGTGTGGGCGGCAACCCCGATCGCTGTAGGAGGGAGGAGCATCACTTGTTGATGATATTTACCGTTATTGCATAGGTTAGAGAAACATAAGGAATAGAATAAAAAAAAATCTTACACAAATCTGGACTATGAAGTTTTTTTTAAGTAATGTGATCAATTTGTATGTGGATGAAGAAGAAAAACATCCGAACTCTCTCAAACCCATAGATAAATGATAGTAGAGTATTGCTAATGTCGCACAAGTGTTGAATAGGGATAACAAAAGTCAACAGATGGCGCTGCAATTCACATTTCAGAAGACTAAACAATGAATATCAATGATATTTTTAATTACTTAATTTATAGTTAATGTTTAACCCTTTCCCCGCCAGGAACGTATATATCCGTCAGAGCAAGGCATTCTGCAGGCGCCATCGTCGGATATATCCGACAGAAAACTACTCCACTTCAAACATTAATAAAACGTTACTGATTACGAAATAATGTGTTTTATTTACATAATTGCACAGTACATACTAGTCGTGGGCGTTTCCACAAGTCTTCGAAAACGTTAGTAACGGTTACTGCTGATGCTGATAGCTGTTTGCGGAAACTGTTGCAAAAAGAAACGCCAAAAAACCTTTTTTTTTTTATTAAAAAAGGTTTTTTTTTTAAAATAAAAAAAACATTTTTTTAAACCCACACCTTGGAAATACTTCCACACGTCACTAACTTTTTTTCGTTTTTCCGCTATCGCCAATGTGCGTGTAACACTTGCTAAAATATCCTAGAAAAAATACACGCAGCCTTGAAAAAACGGAATGGATAGGGTATTATTACTTAAATCCATTAGATATACCTATTTGTATCAATATGAATAATAAAATGTACAGTCTTTAGCACCTTGATTATGATTCAAACCAAGAAAGAAACTAATTATAAGGGGAACATGTTTTGAGATGAACAAAAGCCTCTGACTGTAAATAAACATACCTACATATTTTAAAGAGCTTAAATGTATCATGTATCGCATTATATGATATCGTATCCATTTCCTTTTTATCTAAACGCATAGCTGTCGCTATAATACATTCTAATCTCGCGAAATAACGAACTTACTGGAAGTCCACACGAACGCGCCGCGGCCATTCGGAGAAACGCGGGAGAGGCTCGACTACCTACCTAACCTATCGACTACATTGCGCACTGCGCGCGCGCATTACAGTTTCGGCGGTAACCCCAGTTGCGGCTACAAGCCTCGACCGAGCCTGTAACCTGTAACCTGTAACCGAGCCATTGCGCAAGCGAGACAGTAGCGGCTGGCGGGTCGTTGCGTCTAGACGTTTCGCAACCTTACGGGCTTTCGTTGGCGCGCCGCGTGCGCGATCCAGTGCGCTACAAGAAATGTGTAGCGGCCATACTGCTCGGCGTAAAATGAATACTTCGTTTTTACACTAGTGACAGTTATACGAACCCATTTCTCATTTCTCGTCCCACGACTAGTACATACTAGCGTTCATTAGATTTCTACTGTTTCAACAGTGGAAACACACTATTTGCAACAAAACAAACAACAATTCATGACTGCATATTATCGAAATAATTGTAGCGTGGCGTATTGAGAAGGATTATGCCAAAAAACCTTGGCGGTGAAAGGGTTAATCGAATGACAAAGATGACAGCACAATTTTGATTTTGGTAAAAATGAATTTATCTATGTGGAATGTGGGCAGCTCTTTCAGTGTCAATCCATTTGAATTGGATGGTTCCGAACGCGACCTAATGGTCAGTCTGCTTTTCCCGCACATTGTGCGAGCACATGTCTACTCGCAACGCTCCGCCGCGCGTGTACCATGAACATTTTACGATCCCTGCCATATTTAGAAGAAGAAACAAGCACAAACACGATCAGCTCTTTTCTGGGAAGTGAACTGGTACCAATGGAGTTCTCCACATCGACGCAGCACTAAGTTCGTTCCGTCGGGCGAGGGTCTGGTGGCGTCCTGCTGGGAGCGCTAGATTTCTGAAGGTGCGGCTGGAGAGAGCTGGTGAGTCTGCCCACATCTATACAGTCCACTATTTCCGCTACAGTTAAAATATTACGTTTTCATCATACCCAGGCAACATTTAAGAATTACGCTTAGTTTAATGACGGTGTCACTAGTTCTGGCAGTGACTGGAGATGGCGCTGGTTAGAAATGTCATAGTAGTTAGTACCAGCGAAAATAAGCAGTCTTCAGCAAGTTTTGTGAGTTGTATGACGTTAGCAGTATATCCCTAACCATCCTTTGTCTATGCTCTAACCTATCCCGAAGTGTCCGCTCGCTCTGCGCTGGGCGCTCACAGCTCCGGCTCGCGCGTCCCGCCGGCCGGCGAGTGCAGGGGGTACACGTAGTTGCGGCAGATCGCCCAGAACTGCTGCAGCTTGAACGATCTCTTCGCCGCCGTGAACCTGACGCAAACGCACATTACTTATATTTAATCTACACGTAAATATTGAAAGTATCACATCCGCCTAGGCTGCTTGTCTAATATAAAATAAATAAATTCCGGTGTGTGTGTTTTTGAAACAAATCCTAAGCAGATTGACCGATTTTGATGACACAATTTTACTGATAGATCTGAATGGCTCTTCGCTATAGTTTGACCTGATAGGTGAAGCTATCACCAGGCACCGCTCGGGTGAATGTCTAAAACAAAATCGACCCGAGAATCTCCTATACCAACTCAGGGATCACAGCTAGAAAATTTATAAAAATGTTAGTGTTTGAAAAATGTTGACTATAATGTAGAGCATATAAACACCGCTTGTGTTATACTATAGGATAATAATTTACAAGCTTTCCAATACTACCGTTCAGGATTATGTTATTAAAAAATAAAACATTTTAAAAGAGGCCTCATAATCTGATATTATCGTTGGCGCCACATACTTCCATCCGATGTGCGCGTGGCAGTGGCGACAGACCACGATGCTCCACAGGTAGCCGGGGAACCACGAGAACTCGGCGGACGGCCGGCCCGTGGTCTGCACGTTGGAGACGCGCGACACCGTCATTATGTCATGAACGTAGCCGCCTGCGGATGTAACGTTTACCAATAAAAAAACATTAAAAACAAGCATACATGTGTATAACATATAATAGCTTTCGGTTTTTTCACACATCATTTACTACAGCCGGGAACAATCTTGAGAAAAGATTAGCTTTGTTAAGTCCGACGTTTCGAATGGAGTTGCTTTTAACTGTGGTGTCACAGGAGAAACATCTAAATCTTTCTCCTAAATTGTCTACGTAAACTCCAATTAAGGTGGCCCAGCCCGCTCAACTCCCCATACAAACGGGGAAAGAAGATCACGCCCATTTTTCTTGTCAGAGATCCCAAATTTTTCTCAAAATAGCTTTATTTGATCGAACTAGATGTCTGATGACCATTGGCATTGGAAAATTGTGTTTGGTTTCTAAGTTATAAGGTACGAAAGTTCGCATTTTTCGCGCGTTTTATACCATAACTTTGGAGGTAGATTACGCAATGATAAATTAAGAACATCTTAAAAAGATTAGTCATCAGACATAGCTTATTTAATCAAGATTTCTAATCTATTTGGTTTTTGTTCGATTGTTGACTACAGCGGTCGTGGTTTACTTTTAGCTATAAGTCGTTTTGTAATTAAAATTTTCGTAAATCTTATCAAATCATACACTATGCACGGTTTTGTACCGTGGCCGCGAATGAGTTTGTCCCGCCGGGTTGGGTTAGGTTAGGTTAGGTTAGGTTAGGTAAAGGTAGGTAGGTTAAGTAAATAATTATTTCAAACTAGATTTATTCAATTATGTTTTATAGTTTTACACTCATGAATCTATGCATCAAGCCCGCCCGGGTTAGCAGCATTCCATTCAATGAAAAGACGATCGAAACTGCAATTAAAAGTTGTCAGTTTTTTTCCATCTACTTCAATGCAGCTATGCTCATAAAGGAAAGGATGTGGCATGGCACCTAATTCCTTCGAGAATGCGGTTTGTTGTTTGGGCAAATATCATAACGGTATGTGTGGTTTTAGCCAACCCATAAAATAAATATGTGGACAGATGACAGTTGCGTCATGACATCTTAATATTTACATGCAGCCGAACCGCTGTGGCGGTGGGGGGCCTATAGGCTTTTCGGTTAGGTAACGTAAAGGAAAACGGCGTGGGACACCTATACACTTGCTATGTCTCCAGCATAGTGTTTGTATGTTAGCTGGCCTGCCAGAGGATTCGGTTGTTGACGAAGTCTTTGGTGGTGTTGATCATTTTGATTTCCTCGCTGATTGATAGTATCCAGGTCAACATGGCTGTGCAATATGAGGAAGGTCCTGGCATGGCCTCTATCAAAAAACCCAGACCACTACCCTAAAAAAACGCACCTAAGTTGCAGTAGTTGGACTTCATGCCCTCGCTGGACATGGCGAAGATGTCCTCCCGCCGCGCGATCTCAGTCGCATGCTCGCCGCAGCTCTCACAGCACAGCACGTAGTACTGGAATGTGTTTAAATATATACTTATTATTCGACACGACCAAATGGTTTTATATTAGATACCGAGCGGCTAAGCTCAAATGGCAGTGGGCCGGTCACCTCAGCCGAAGAGACGACGACCGTTGGAGTAACCGTGTCCTGCACTGGCCGCTGGACTTTTCGTGATTAAGGAACAATTTCCAATGTGCTTATCACATCCTCCGGTACCAACCTGGAGCAGTGTGTATAACAGCACTCTGCATCACGTCAAAAATATCAATTATTATGATACTTTCTAGATTACCGCTTAGAAACTTACGGCTTTTCACGCGGCGGGCGAATGCTAGAATGTCTCCTCTCGCTGCGAGAAAATCCGTTAGTTTTTAAAAAAATATAAATTATTTCCAGCGACAAACAGATCTGATGCTATAAAAACTGGCCAATTGCGAGTCGGACTCGCACACTAAGGACTCCATACCATAGTACAAGATTTAACACAAAAAAACACGTTTTTTGTATGGGGCCCCCTTTTCGTTCTTATAATTTTTTTATTTCACATATTTGTTGTCATAGCGGCAACATAAATACACACTCTGTGAAAATTTCAGCTGCCTACCTATTACGGTTCATGAAATACAACCCTGTGATAGACGGACGAACGGAGGGATGGACGGATGGATGGACGGACGGATGGACGGACGGACAGCGGAGGCTTAGTAATAGGGTTCCGTTTTCACCCTTTGGGTACGGAACCCTAAACATCGATAGGTCATTCACCTCCTCTATAAAGTTGACCATGATGCGTAGCCGCTGCAGAGCGCTGTCCACCTTGAAAAGCGCGAGCCGGTCCTCGTACGAGAGCGGCAGGTTGGACGCCGTCCAGAAGGACAGCGAGACCATGTCCGTGGGCAGCGACTCTGCACACGGGGTCGCCAGGTCACATATCAGCGGTACGCGCAAGGAGACTTTCGCGAAAATGTTTCACTTGTGACAGCAAAAGGTTCTTTCGTGTATCGTGTTCATAGGCTTGGAATGTAAAGACACACAGAGTAAACTCACGGATGAGACCAATGTTTCATACAAAATGTACTGAAATTTCTTTTTTATTAAAAAAAACTGAATCACTAATGTTTTATTGTGATGATTTCAGTTTTACTTTGAAATAAAGAGTACAGCAAATGTTACATCTCTTAACATGCATACCTTTTAAACGCTAGCCGTTCGGTTTGGCGTAAACGCCAATTTAGTTGAGAAGTCGGCCTAAGGGCTCTGGTTGTATTTGTCACACGGAATTTACCTATTTACTAATGCACACCAAAAAACGCTAACAAACAACATAATTATTTATTAATAAATTTATTTATTTATTTAAATACACTAGCAGCTTAAAGCTGATGCGTGTATGTCATTGGTTGAATGCACTATTTAATTATTAAACATCTGTTTTTTTAAATTTAAAATAACTGTCCAATTGGTTTTTGAACCCGTTCACTGTTATTGCACTGATCACTTCTTGTGGCAGTTTGTTCTAAGAGTCCACCACTCGGTTAGATATGAAACGTTTTTTGAGTTAGAGTTGAAGTCTGATATCTATGTAGTTATATTTATGTACAGTTATATAGGTTATATATTTAGGTTTAAGTATAGTGTGTATTTGTTGTATATTGTGTAGGAATTATGTTTCCTCTAAAGCTATTTCTCCATAGTTACTACTCGCACTACTGCTCACGATACCCAAAGGTAGACTGGTAGAAAATGCCTCCGGCATTAAGTTGTACCTTTTGCCCGAGTTTTTTTTTTGAGTGCAATAAACTTATATAAATAAATAAATAAGTTACTTTGGTTTAGTTTTAAAGAATGTGTTTCATTAGTATTCATGGTAAATATGGTTTGAAGGTTGGGTGCATCGTAGTCTATTTAAAATTTTAAAAGTTTCGATCATGCAGTTCAATTTGGCCTTTCTGAGGCGTTTCAACAATATACGTATTTTTTATTTTATTTTTATTTTAGTTCGGCAGTCATATGGTAGTAAACTACACTTGAAATTGGCATTTACAATATTCATGGTTAAAATACATTGCACTAACAACACAAAGAATGAGCAGTAAACCGAGGTTTAGAGCGTAATAAATTAATAAATGCATTTGTACGAAGTTAAATTTGTGTAGCGCTAACGTTGACTTGCCCTAGCGCCTTAACAAGAAACTCCAAAAATGCCTCGATGTTTGGGTGAACACTGAAAAATATATTACATACTGTACTTGAGCGATGAGAAGTACGAATCGATGGCCTTCACTATTTTCTTGAAGTCGCAGCTCTCGTACACGAACAGGGGCCAGTTCATAACGACCGCGTCCATTCGCCTCACCCTGAGGAACTTTCTGCAAAAGAGTCGCCACTATAGTAGCACAAGTGTAAGGGCGACCCTTCTAAGTACGACAGGGGAGCAAAGGGGAGTGTTTGTCGTGAAACACAATAGATGGTATTGAAAAAGGGGCCGCATCGTAAAGTCCATAAAGCACAAAGTCTAAAACCCATACCGTCCAAAATACTTATGAATACAATATTTTCAATTAGGATAGGTTAGATTATTTGCATTTTGAAATACACACGAAAAATACTGTTTCGTACCAACTTCACTTTGTTGCAGTTTAATTATAAATAAGCACGCCAATGTTTGATGATTAGCCTGTAGGAAACGTTACGCTATTGGCCCAACGATGTGATTGGCTCCGCGGCTTTCCTGCCCGCAAAGGTGCATATTATTTGTCTGTTCGTTCGTTGTTCCTGTGAAATACACACGTGAGTTGCAAATACGTCCATCTTTTATTCAACAAAATTTATAATATAGTCCACTCCAAAGCTATCGAAATAACCATACTACGCATGAGAAGTATAGCCGCTCTCTATAATCTACAAATACATACTTTCGGATGTTCTGGGTTTTGGACCTTATGCTTTTTAGACTTTATGAAGGCGACCCTTGAAAATTATTTAAGGATATGAGATAGGGAATTGTTCATATAATTTTACAAATTCATTTAAAATTCACGCAACATAAAACCCAAATCGAATTGAATAGAAATTAATTAAAATTTATATTTATAAACAATATTACGTTATGAGGCGTACTCACTCCCGGTCGATGGTGGTGCGAAGTGCGTCGAGGCTGGGGAGACGCGAGTTGTAGAGCGGGTCTGACAGTGCCACCTCGGGCAGTACGCATATATCCACCATCTTCACTCTGCAAGCATCGTCTCATTTACTTTAGGAGGGATATATGGGGTGTACACACAGTGTATGTTTTTTTTTCAGAAAAAAATAGGAACAATTATCCAAATCCATTATTATTTTTAAAATAAAATTCACCTTTTCCACTTAATTTTAAGGGCCACTACCTTTGAGTTCAACGACTAGGACTGTGTCTCTCTCTGTATTCCACAACTACCACAGTCCCCATTGGGAATTGACAACAAGCTACAGCTGACTTGTCGACTGTCGTTTCTTTTAGTTTTCAATTGTTGCATGTTTTAATCTTAAGTTAAAGTGTACTTTACATATTTACCTACCTAAATGATGTTGTTAAATCTAATGGGGGGCCAGGAAGAGATTGCCTCAAGTCATTATGGTGGCCCATTAGGTGAAACTAACATTCGTACAATTATATTAAGTCTACCCTAAGAATGTGTGTATAAGTTTCAACTAATAAACAGTTTATTATTATACGGTATATATTTTTATTTATTTATTTATTTTATTTATTTATTTGATGAACGAGCAGCCTAAGCTGATGTGTTCATGTCTGGGCTCACTGGTGCTTTGTTATTACGGTTACTTTAGTTTAGTGTTTTTAGGTGTTTGTCAAGCCTGTTTTTAAAAGAATTGGTGGTGGGTGCTTCAACGACATCTTCTGGCAACTTGTTCCACATTTCAACTGCTCTATTCGACAGGAAGTGTTGTCTCGGGTTTGTTGAGCTGACAGTGGCATTGAGCTTTAGGCTATGACCACGGAGATGACTATTTGTGTTTCTAGTGAAGAGGTTCTGCAGTTCTGGACAGTCGTAATAGTCATTGAGAATCTTGTATGTTTCTATGAGGTCGCCCCTTTCTCTTCGTTGTTCCAAGGTTGTCAGCTTGAGCACTTTTAGTCTTTCCTCGTATGGTTTCTTCTTCAGTACTTTTGGTATCTTGGTCGCTCTTCTCTGAACTCGTTCTAGGAGAGTAATATCTTTGACGAAGTAGGGATTCCATATTTGGAATCCATATTCCAGGAGTGGTCTAATGTGAGATTTGTATATTTTGATTAATGTCTCTATGGTCAGGTTCTGAAATGATTTCCGTATGACGTAGAGTAGGGCATTTGCTCGTTTAACTATAGTCTCTATATGATTTGCCCATTTTAGGTCTTCTGAGATAGTTATTCCAAGATCCTTCTGAGCCTGTGTAGGGACTATTATGTCTGTTCCGATTTTGTACTGGAGTCTTGGGTTGTTCTTCCCTATATGTAGCACTGTGCATTTCGAAGGATTGTTTCGTATAAGCCAATGACGGGTCCATTCCAATATTCTGTCCAGGTCGTCTCTGAGTTTCCCACTGCTCACAATGGGGTTGGCGATGAGTTTGGCGTCGTCGGCGAATAGGCTTGACATGGCTTGGGTAATAGCACAGATATCGGAGATGTAGAGACTGAAAAGAGTCGGTGCCAGAACTGATCCTTGGGGAACGCCGCTTAAGACGTCTTTCACTCCCGAAAGGCAATCACCCACTCTCACTTGGTATGTTCTGCCGACCAAGTAGTTCTCTATCCATGTTAGAAGCCTTCCTCGTATTCCAAGATGTTCTAATTTAACCAGTAGTCGTCTATGAGGAACTTTGTCAAATGCTCGTTCAAAATATAGGTAAATCACATCGACTGGGTTTTTACAATCATACTCTTGGGTCCAGTGGTCTAGACACACAAGTAGATTCGTGATCGTAGAGCGCCTGGGGACAAATCCATGCTGGTGAGTAGATATTATGTGCTCAGAACCGAGAAAATTTTGCAAGCTATTCACTATTAGTCTTTCCATGCACTTTGAACATTTTTTAAAATTAACTTAAAATTAACATAAAAATAACATTACCGTGTGTACTCGTTTGTGGGCTGCCGCCGCGGCGTCCGCTGCATGCGGAACCGCTGCCGCGCGCGCGCCTTGAACGCGAGCGAGTGGCGGAAGAACTCGGACGGCGAGCCCGACTCGGGCCGCGTCGCCTCGAACACCTCGCAGAGCACGCCGTAGCCGGAGACCAGCTCCTCGCCGGCGGACCGGCTGCCATCCACGTCGTTATACGGGCGGCTCGCGCAGTAACTACGTCGCGGAGGTGATGCGAGGGGCAAAAATAAACTGTTTCCTTTTCTCCATTTTTTTTTTATTTAACCTGACATAGATCGCTAATACCACACAACTATCGTTATGATATTAGCCCGATTAGTTCCATGCCGGGACCTTCCCTTTTATGAGCACGGGTACATTGAACTAGATGGAAAACATGGACAATTTTTCATTGCAGCTTCGACCATCTTTTTATCCAATGGGATGGTATTAACCCGAGCAGTCTTAAGCCCTACCACCTAGTAGGTAAGGGGACCAAGTTTTACATGGATTCCGAACCATGGAGCAGCTCGAATTCGTGACGATATGAACTTTTCCAAATCAGAAAGTAAAAGATGTGCATGAACGGGGCAAGGATTTGAACCTAGACCTCTGATAGTCAAGTCCACGCGCCACTCTAGGCCACCGCTCAATTATTACCGACCTAATAATACATTTTGTACACTACAATGTTATCCATGGAGATGAAGTAATTTTTTATGAGATTTCGTAATTTAAACAGAGGCCTATGCATGCCCTTAGAATCACCTGCCACAATAGACGTAGTTACTGAAATAAAAACTGGTATATTGCACAGATTATTAGTTTACTGTCACCGTATTGCGCAATGTTTTCTTGTAGATGGTGCCACAGTCGTTCGGCACTATTTGTGCTATGACTCCCCAAAAATAGGAAGTTACAACTGGATTGTCAAGAATTTATAACAAAGACTAACATTTGTGAGATAATTTCAAGGCATAGTGCAGCACTTAGAGATTAATGCCTCCCTGAGGACCGAGTCAAAGCTAAGCCTATTAATAAAATGAGACCTGAAATTACAATAACTTATTTTCAGAATACGGTTGAAATGTAGAGATCACCAAAATGTTTTGTCACCTTTGTGATTAAAAAAAGCTTGCATTCTGAACTTTAACTAGCTCTACAACTTATTTGTAAGCAGTACTCTTGGTATCCACGTAAGATGGTATTTAGTGAGTTACCCAGCTTGCTAAGGAAGTTGCATGCAAACAAAAATTGTCATAATGCAGCGCAGATAGCATAAATAATATAAGCAGTTTTTTAAACACGGTTAAAAGCGCCAAACTTAAATGCGACTTGTGCATACAAAAAACGATCTCGAAACAAGGATATAGAGTACACGCGCGAGCTTTGGAGGCACATTTAACTTCGGCGCGAACTGCATAGATAGAGCTCCAAGCGAAAAAGTCTGTTATACTCATAATTAACTCCGTACTAACTCCGCAAACAAGAGTCCGAAGCAGCGGTCCGTCTGTATGGCGCGGTTGATGATGCTGCTGTCGCGCGGGTGCGACATCATCATGGGCACCGTCTCGCCGGGGTACAGCACCGAGTGGTGCGCGACGCACGGCACCGCGCCGCGCCAGCCCGCCTCCAGCACGGAGCGGCCGCACACCGCCACCAGCCCGCCCGACAGGTACTGCGCAACGGCACGGCAAAGATTAATAATTACTCGCGTAAGTAGATGGCCCACCCCCATAGTGACGGAAGTTTTATATTATTATTGATAGGCTAGCAGCTTTAAGCTGATGCGCCTCTATCACAATACTTATTTATTTATTTATTATCTTTTTTTTTTATATGATTGTCCAGTTTATTTTTGAAGGTATTTACGGAGACAGCGTTTACAACTTCACTGGGAAGACTTATCCAAGATTCTACTACTCTGTTGGCAAGAAAGTGTCGTCGAGGGTTCTGCTTCGACCGATTGTGATACAGCTCTTTTGAGTGTCCTCTCAGGTTTTTAGTATTAGCAAGGGTGAACATATCTTGTAGATTGGTAGAGTTGTAAGAAGAGTTGAGAATTTTAAATATTTCAATAAGATCTCCCCGTTCTCTTCGTTCTTGTAGAGTGGTGAGGCCAAGCTTGTCCAGCCGGGTTCAATAACTTTTATTTTTCAGTGCAGTTGGCATTTTTGTTGCTCTACGTTGTACTCGTTCCAGCAGGTCAATATCTTTCTTGAAATAGGGACTCCAGATCTGGTATTCGTACAATATGTGTTAAACAAGCTGGCCCTCGCCATTCCTGACTGTCATTCAAGGAAACGACACGGCTCTAGATCTCTCCTATATTTGTCAATACCATCCAGTCTACATCTAATAAATATTACGTCCACTAAACGGTGTATCAATCTACGAATAACGTAACAGTTTCTAAATTATAAGGTCCGAAGATTTGCATTTTTCGCGCGTTTTAAACAATAAGTTTGAGTGTAGATCATTCCATGATAAAACTACAAAAATCTTAGTCATCAAGACTATCTTGTTCCATGAATATTTAATATTTGTTGAGTTTTTGTTTGATTTTTGACTACAGCGTGCGTGATTAACTTTTGGCTATAAGTGTTTTTATAACCTTGCAAGCCAAATTAAACACGTGGCTTTGTGGACGTGGTGCATCCTCATCACGAACAGTGTCTTTTTACGTAGAATCCGAACCACGGATACCCTCAACAACTGATAGTGGTCACCCATCCAGAACCCAACCGCACCCAGAGGCGCTTCACCAAGCTTATCGAATCGTAAGGCGTCACGCCACTGGGCAACCGAGGCTGACGATTGTAGTGATATTACGCCTGTAGTGATATTACGTCTGTTGTGATATTATGACACATGGATGGTTAATACCACACCTGCTGTTGTGATATAGACACATCGATGGCTCATAATACACCTGCTGCTATGATATAGACACATAGATGGCTTATACCACACCTGCTTTTGTGATATAGACACATAGATGGCCAATACCACACCTGCTGTTGTGATATAGACACATAGATGGCTAATACCACACCTGCTGTTGTGATATATACACATAGATGGCCAATACCCCACCTGCTGTTGTGATATATCTAGGTATCATGCCAAGACCTTCCTCATTACGGTCAGCCGAATTGAACTGGATGGAAAACACGGAGAAACACGTGGGCTCACTTTCTACCATATCTTTCATGTGTATTCTATATTCTTTACTTCACAGACCTTTACTTCTATTGAGGTAAATAGTTGAGGTTTTAATTTATCTATACAAACATAATGAAGCTGAAGAGTTCTTTTTTGTTTGAACGTGCTAATCTCTGGAACTACCCATCTGATTTTAAATTTTATATATTTTATATATAGCATTTGATATCCTAATTCTTAAGGCAGGTTATAGACTATTTAACATTATGCTATGCCCCTTAGAAGCCAAGCAAAACAAAAAAAAGCAGAAAGAACGCTAAGCGAAATCAAAGTAATAAAGGAGCCAGGGGCGCAATTTATCAGGCTCCAATCGGGTGATTGTCCAAAGGGAACTTGACCCGAGCGGAGCCAGGAACCTCAGCTAGTGTACCATAAGGTTTACACAAAAATTTAACAAAAAAAATAACCGACTTCAATGAAAAAGCACTAAAAAGTAAAAAAGTAAAAAATAATTTCCATTTTTGTAGTTACGATTTCTGTTATTTTTTGAGTCGGTGTCAGCCGGGCACGCGCTGCGCCAATCAAGAGAACCTAACCTAACCTAACCTAACCTAACCTAACCTAACATAACCTAACCTTGGCTGACACTGACTCAAAAAATAACAGAAATGGAAATTATTTTTTACTTTTTAGTGCTTTTTCATTGCAGTCGGTTATTTTTTTTGTTAAGTTTTTTTTTATTTGTATATTTTTAGTGAATCTAGGTACACTTACTAATTTGTACACGTCCTTTCCAATAAATCACCGAAATCGGTTGGCGTTATATTGAGTTATTCGTCCATTTGTCGCGCACATCTTAATACAAATTTAAGACGTTTATGATTTTCTAATGGATATCATTGTCAGAACTTAACCAAATTAAAATAAGACCACTTGGGAAGCACTAGCTATCATTTGAAAAAATAATCATCAAAATCGGTTCACCCAGGCAAAAGTTATGAGGTAACAAACATAAAAAAAAAAACAAAAAAAAAACATACAGACGAATTGATAACCTCCTCCTTTTATTGAAGTTGGTTAAAAATTGGTTAACAGGTACTCACAGAATGTGTCGCCGGCAAGGAAATGTCGAACTGCTCGTCTGTTTCCTCCACTTCTGGCGTAGGACCTGAAGGCAGTAAGAGGAAAAAATATGTATTCACCATCCTTTATGATAAGACTGATATAGGTCTCAAAAATATTGTATTTTTTTATGCAACCTGACATGGATGGCTAATACCACACAACTACCGTTATGATATTAGCTCAATACACCACATACCCAAACGAATTAGGTGCTAGGACCTTCCCTTTATGAGCACGGCTACATTGAACTGGATGGAAAACACGGACAATTTTTCATTGCTGCTTCGACCATCTTTTCATCCAATGCGATGGTACCAACCCGGGCAGGCTTAAACCCTACCACCTAGTAGCGGAAGGGGACCTAGAGTTTTACATGGATTCTGAACCATGGAGCAGCTCGCATTCGTGACGAAATGCACTCATCGAACTCAGAATGAGAATGAAAGTGGTGCATGTCAGGGCGAGGAATTAAACCCAGACGTCTGGTAAGCTAGGCCAATCCCCGCCTCGCTAGGCTACGAGCCGCTCCTAAATTAATAACACCTTGACCCTGATTTAGCTAATACCGGTTAAAAACGGCTGGGTTTAGTTATTACACGGATTCTGTGTGATATCTAAACCCAAGATCGAGGTGTTTTGGTGTTTCGGTGCATCCATGCAAAACAGAAACTTCTTCAACTCCAACCCAAGAATCCATATTGTAGAAGATGTTCGGTAAACTCACTCCAGAGTTCTACGGAGTTAACTAACGGAGTTCTACGTAGTTAACTAACGGAGTTCTACGGAGTTAACTAACGGAGTTCTACGTAGTTAACTAACGGAGTTCTACGGAGTTAACTAACAGAGTTCTAGGTAGTTAACTAACGGAGTTCTACGGAGTTAACTAACAGAGTTCTAGGTAGTTAACTAACGGAGTTCCACGGAGTTAACTAACGGAGTTCTATGGAGTAAACTAACGGAGTTCATTGTGCCGTTTAGCCGATTACTAGGACTTACTATTCTTTCAATGTTCTTGTCACACTTTCCATCATGGGAAAACATGCTTTCTACAACTTCTACAACTTACACAATGTGACTAACGATTCCCTGAGTAACAATGATCGCGTTTTTAATATGCTTTCATTATTTCATATACAAATTGTAACAATATACAAGTTAAATACTGTCCCTGCTACTAATAATCCCAGATCATCGTCTGAATAGTTATACAATGTTTTGTCCCTTTCTATCGAATTAGAAACTGCCTGTCAAAACAAAGGACAAAACATTGTACAACTATTCAGCTGATGATCTAGGTTTATTAGTAACAGGGTTTATATATAATAACTATACCTGCTTGTAGCTCATCTGCAAATTCCGAGTCTGTGTCATCCTGTCCCTGAGATCTTGCGTCTGAAATAATAAAAGTAAAATAAAGTGAATGCTGATGGGCAATTTACGTAAGTATTGAAAACATGTTAGTCAGCTGAAATATTTATGCTGCTATTTAAATGTGACCATTGCCCACAAGTTCATTATGAAATATCGCAGAGTTAGCACCTAGCATAATTGCAATTTGAAAGCTTGCAGCTATGGTGCAATTACTGGGTAGGTAATTGAAACTTTAGTGAAATTGAAAACTGAAATTTCACTATTTTATGAACACGTTGCTGTTATATATTTATATACAGGATGTCCCAAAACTCAACGTCATGCGGCCACTGGTTGAGAGGCCATCCAGTACTTGTGAAAAAAACATGATTCAAACAAACATGATTCAAATAAATCAACGACGTCCATGGTTAATTTAGTGACTGCAATGGAATAGCATATTTATTTGCCACTAAACAAAGATAGAATGATTTTATTAACATTTTTTACAAGAACTAGAATAAGATGGCGTTTCACCCAGTAGCCGCACGACGTTGAGTTTTGGGACACTCTGTATGAGTTCCTAAAATCAATAAAAAAAATATATGTGACAGAATTATGCATTGTTGATGGATTTTGTTGAATTACTTACCAGTACTAGCATCGCCATCGCCAATCATTTCCAGCTCTCGTGACTCCATTTGGTCTCCATCTCCAGCTGCGTCCCCTCCTATAAGATGATTTCCCATTAGCAAAAGGTCATAAAACTAAAGCATTACATCACAAAATATTAAAAAACAGGTATATTTTTTCCCAAGTGGCAGTTTGTCACGTAAATGCGTTTATTTATTTATTTATTTATTTATAAGTTTTAGACAGGCAGCATATGCTGATGCGTCTAAATCCAGTGTTTAACTTGATAAATTTATAAATTTAGTTGCTAAGTGGTTTTTAATAAAAAAAAAAAATTGTTTTTTTTTTTTACATTCGATTTTGTTTGACATGGTTATCCAGTCTATTTTTGAATTGGTTGGTGTTCGTAGCTTTAATCACGTCTTCTGGGAGTTTATTCCATGCCTCTACTACTCGGTTGGTTATGTAGTTTTTGCGAGTATTCGTTCTAGAGGCCGTGACTTGCAGTTTCATGTTGTGCCCTCGAAGATGAACATTCTGGTTGCGTGCAAATATTTCAATGAGTTCTGGGCAGTCGTACTTAAAGGTGAGAATTTTGTAAATTTCGATTAGGTCCCCTCTTTGACGGCGTGACTCCAGAGTAGGCAGGTTTAGAGCTTCAAGTCTCTCTTCGTAGCTCAGGATACGTAGCTCAAGGGGGATCTTGGTGAATCTTCGTTGTACTCGTTCCAACTGCTGGATGTCTTTGGCAAAGTAGGGTTGCCAGATCTGGAAACCATATTCCAGAAGCGGCCGTACAAAGGTTTTATAGATTTTGAGCATAACTTCTGGGGTCAGCATATGAAACGCTTTTTTAATTAGGTATATAAGAGAGTTGGTTTTTTTTACAATTTGGGTGATATGAGGTTCCCACTTCAAATCAAAGTTGATCGTGATCCCAAGATCCTTTTGAGATGTAACTGGTTGCAACTGCGTGTTGTCCAGATAGTATGGTAGCTTGGGGTTCTTCTTTCCAAGATGGAGTACTGTGCATTTTTGAGCATTTAGCTTAATGAGCCAATCCGTAGACCAGTGGTGGATGTTGATTAGATCACCTTGTAGTTGAGTGTGACCAGTCGTTGGATTATCAAAGTACTTTGAATCATCTGCGAAGAATTTAAAGTTGGATTTGATGATAGCATGCAGATCAGTAATGTAAATGTTGTAGAGGGTTGTAGCTATCACCGAACCTTGAGGAACTCCGCTCCAGACAGGCCTTGGACCAGATAGAGTCTCTCCTATACGTACTTGTAATTGTCTGTTGTTTAAGTAGGCTTCTATCCAGTTTAACAACTTTCCTCTAATGCCAAAATGATCAAGTTTGGCCACCAGACGTCGAAGTGGGACACGATCGAAGGCCTTCTCGTCATCCAGGTAGATGACATCGATTGGGGAACCTATGTCCAATGCTGAGGTCCACACATTCAAACATTCTAGCAGATTTGTCGTTGTCGAGCGTTTTGACATAAATCCGTGTTGCTCATTAACTATGATGTGGTTGTTTGCCAGAAAGTCTTTAATATTGCGGTTGATTATCTTCTCCATACACTTAGTGACAATACAAGTAAGACTGATCGGCCTATAGTTAATAGGATCTAATTTGCTGCCTTTCTTGTAGATAGGTGTGATCAGGGCTCTTCTCCAATCATCTGGCAATTCAGCAGTTTCGAAAGAACTATTCATAATTTGACACAGTGGCTTGGACAGAATCTCACATTTTTTCAGAATCACTGCAGGTATGCCGTCGGGTCCCATAGCTGTGTCCTCGCGTAGATTTTGCAGGCAACTTAGTTTGGAATGTTTGGAAACATTTTAACCCTTAAGAATACTTAGGTATGATTATGGTTAAGGTATGGACTATATTACTGAAATTTTCAATTACTTGTTAGTGGAACATAAGATGTTTTGGGTATCTCGCAGAATCACAAAACTTCGGCCTCCAATTTTCATTAAATGCAATAAAATTTGCTTTCTAAAAAACAAAAAAATTGCCCACTCGAAATCGATCTTCACTATAAAGTACTACAATGTTTAAAGTGTTTCGCGTTACGTATGATCAAGATGGATAGAATCAGTTTTTTTCTTCGTTGAACAACTTAGTTTCATGTCGATTCTCGTCCAAACTCAACTGGCTAGAAATAAAGTTTTTCATACAAGTTCGAATATTGGAAGTTGCAAGAGACACTTGGCTATTGTAACATGTGTGCTTTCAATGTCTGTTAGCAGCGGACCCAGCTTAACTTGTATGCCCCTGCGCCCTCTCATATTTCAGCTGACATTAAAAAATCTTCTAGGACAAATCATATGCACTGACAGTCGTATTCAGTGTGGGCGGAATAACTTTAATACGGGATTATCGTCGGACTAAATAGCACTTTTGTATGGTTAGTCCGGGGCTAATCTCGCAGTAACTTTTGACAGGTTCTCTCCGAATACGACTGTAATAGGTTTTTGAGAAACCTTCTTTAGACTTTAAACATTTCTCCGGGTTGATTACGTACTAATTGACTGGTTAGTTACTTTTTTTAATGAATGGGGGAAATGAATTAACTTTACAAAACCTGAATCAGAATCGGTGTCCATTTCACTGCACTGAAACAAGTTTAGCACACAAGCAGTCCGACAAGTTTAGGATATTCCACGAATATTCGGTAACGATAAAATTTATGAGCGTGATAGATGAGAAATATTTAAGTTGTATATGATCTGAAAATTCGCGTATCAAGATCCAATCCCAGCCAATTATCTTTTTATTTGTGGACGACAAAAACACACAGACTAAAAAGTGAAAACAACGTCAAAAACAATAACAACACAGAAAATATAAATGTTACCAAATCGAATGTTTCAATTTAACCACAATCATTGCTTTAAAAATCCCCAAATATAGAACTCGGCAATCTCACTCATAATTCTTGTCGAATGTTAATTGATTTTTTTAGACATCGAAAAATCACATTTTCGACAAAAAGAAAATGAGATTATGTAACTTCAAAGATTTGTCTTTGTGCGATAAGCAAATTCTTTTGGCCAGTTATTGTCATTATTCGAAATATATTTTTAGTCACCATTTTGTTCTTCGTTATTTATCGTTACGAAGCCTCGTTATAGTTGGGAATTCCCCGATTATAATGAAATCAATTATGCTGAATAAACAGTATTTTCATTTATACATGTGTAGGCTTCCCCATACAGAAAAAGTTTCGGGCTTAGTACATTATAGGTACTCGAATACCTAATAATTTCGCGTTATGAATTTTCCACATATTGACAATGCTTGATGAAAAAAAAATTTAGCCTCTCTGTGCCATTGCTAAAATGCATCATTCATTCTGTGATTTACCGTTGACTCACAGGCCAGAAGGTCATGAGTAGACCCCAGCATATCTCCGTGACATATCACAACTTCAAACCACAGCACAGACCACAGAATATGAACTCATAAGGCGAACACGAACACAATTGTCATACTCCATATTGAAAAATGTAAATGACCGCTTAGTGTCTTTTCATTAAAGCCAATGCGAAAAGATCTCGTGTTCGCTTTTGCCAAAGTCTACAGAGAAGAAAACTAGACATCTTAATAAGCGTACTAAAGTTAGTCCGCCCTCTCTAAATACGCAGTTAGAGTCTGTCAAATCCTCTAATAATGTGAGGACCCTACCACCTAGTAAGGAAGGGAGCGGACCTACAGTTCATTGTGGAGTCCAAATCATAAACGACGGATTCCTTAATCGGCTCTAATGAAACGCACGGGAAGAAATGCAGTGGACCCAACTATGTAATTTTTACGCGCCGGGAACCCAAATTTAAGATTATGAGTGTGATTGATGCAAGAATATTGGCAAACAGCTGTTCAAACTATAATGGCCGCCGTTAATACGGGCTTAGTCCTCTGTTAAACCAACTCTGAGGTGGTTTAACCGATATTCGAATAATAGTCCCGTATTAACGCGCGGACTAACCTTAAAGCGTCTCTCTAAATACGACTTTTTCATAAAATTTATATTTCTGATTTCGTCCACGTTTTAAGCTATGACAGCTCTCTCTGAATACGACTGACAGTTGCAAAATGGCCGCTAGTACGGGGTTAGTCCGGCGGTAAGTCAACCGCCATTACGAAGACTAACACTAATTCCGCTCTCTGAATAGAGTTTTCATTAATTCGGCAAAAGTCCCGGCTTAACCCGCGTACTAAAGTAAGTTAGCCAACTTTGAATAGGGCTATAAGAGTTCAGAAAACTTGCTGATATTCGAGGCGGACTAACATTAATACGCCGGCCTAAATCGATTGTTGTATAGTTAGTCCGGTGCTAATTCCGAACTAAGTTTTGACAGGTTCACTCTGAATACGACTTTATATTTGGTTTACATATACGACTTTTTTGTTGACTTTTTGGGCGCTTATGCTGCTGAACTTCGATCGGGCAGTTCACTTGTTTTTTTTAACTGTATGATATATTATGTTATTCCTCGACGCCAATAGATGGTTGTTTTGTAATGTCTTCAATGTTGCCATCGAAATAAAAAAATATTGACGTCTCTAGTCTTGGGCGGGTTGACATGCGACGGAATTCGTATCAATTTATTTTCGCGTAATAGAAAGAAATCGAAGAATTCAACATACGTTCGTGTTAGCTAATTTTGCAATCGTTTTTGCAGAAAGCATCGTGTTATCTCCAAATCTGAGCAGCCGGTACTATCATGGTACGTACTGAATCCATAGATCCGTTCAGACCCTCAGAACATACACATACCTCGAATGGCCATGTTTGTTTATTTTATCAAATCGCGGATATAGTTCACACATGTTAGTAATGTTGCTTCTATCAAGCTTGCTGTGAATTTTATTAGCGGATCTGATAGATTCTATAAATGCCTAGGGCCCATACAGGTTGAAAAATAATGTAAATAAATAAAGTATTGGTTTAATCATACACATGGTTCGTGGTTTACAAGACACTTAATTGAGAAAATAAAAGAAACATAGTGAGTTCAGTGATAAATTTGCTCAACATTCTAGTAATTAATAAAGTTGTTTATGTTAAATTCTGTTTCTTTATTATTAAGGTGGCCCAACCCGGCGGGCTTACTCATTCGCGGGCACGGTACAAAACCGTGCTGTTGCGCTCTGGGACCTTCTCTGGTTCTGTGTGTAGGCTCCGTAATGAGGAAGCTTCAACATGTCCACAAAAAAGACAATGTGCATAGTGTATGATTTGGTAAGATTTACGAAAATTTTAATTTCAAAACGACTTATAGCTAAAAGTAAACCACGACCGCTGCAGTCAGAAATCTAACAAAAACCAAATAGATCATAAATCTTGATTAAATAAGCTATTTCTAATGACTAATCTTTTTACGATGTTCTTACTTTATCATTGGGTAATCCACCTCCAAAGTTATTGTATAAAACAAGCGAAAAATTCGAACTTTCGGACCTTATAACTTAGAAACAAAACATAATTTTACAATGCCAATGGTCATCAGACATCTAGTTCGATCAAATAAAGCTATTTTATTTGGTAAAATTTTGGATCTCTGACAAGAAATATAGGCGTGATCTTCTTTCCCCTTTTGTATGGGGAGATGAGCGGGATGGGCCATTTTAACATGAAAGATAAAGCAATTCCCTAACCATGTATGTAATGATAATTTTATGTATTTAATGGATACGACATTACAGTTATCTCAGTAAATCTTGCTTTCGATGAATGTCACAGCCAAAAACTTTTCAGATATTTTTCAAGATCTGATGACAATGCTTCAAATGTAGATGTCGCTGAAACTCAAATTTATGCATGTTTTTTTCTCTATAGAGTGCAGATAGGTATTAAAAAATATTTGACATTGTATAATGATAAACAAAGTTCTGTCATCATTTAATTAATATTTTTGATGTTAGTCCCCACGGTAGCTACACTTAACAGCCGTATTCAGAGTAGGCAGACTAACTTCACTACGCCGGACTAAAAGTTTTTTTGTATGGTAAGTCCGGTGCTAATCTCATACTTAGTTTTGACAAGTGCTCTCTGAATACGACTGTCAATGTTTTAATTGCACGGGTATTTATTTATTTAGTAAAATTAAACTTAAACTTATACTTTGCCAAGACCTAAAACAACCACAACTTGTAAATAATAACCTTTTTTATTCTCTGTAATGTAACATTCAAAATTGATGTAGTAGTTAAGTGTATATTTTTATCAAAAAATAATTGTCTCTAAGTAACCTTTGCTCTTAATTATCAGACTGTGCACTTCAACAAAATTTTCACAGAAATGACTTCTGGATCTTAACTTGGACTTTAAGTCGTATTCAGAGAGACCTTGTCAAAACTTAGTACGAAATTAGCACCGGACTAACCATACAAAAATCGTTTTAGTCCGGCGGATTAAAGTTAGTCCGCCCACTCTGAATACGGCTGTCAAAGTTGATTTAATTGAAGAGAAAAATTGGTCTTAATGCAGCGCAGAAAGTAGGCAATACACCACAGTTGCAGGTTATTATGTAATACGTATTCACCCTGGTGTGTATTGTCCTGGCAGAGCCATCCCAGTGAGGATGTGCCGAGGGACACGCCGCATCTAACGGTAATCCTGCCGCCCGTGCATGACTCCATGCACCGGCCGGAAACTGACATGGCGCCGCCGTACTCACACCTGGGTAAGGAACCACTCAGCCTGCGCTATCTGTTTACTGTGCTGACCATGACCAGCCATAAATCAATTTAAACAAAATAAACTAATGATTGACACGAAATATATCAATACCTGTTGTAGTTACATACATTTGACAAAGTAAAATATTTTTACACTTGTGATACACTTAAAGTACGGTCGTTTCCTCTCAATTGTATACACTGGAAAGAGAAATAATTCCTAAGTCCCTTTTCGTTGACTTCACCATGACAGAAAGAGATCTTAAATTTGTCTCTATTTCCGGTGTATAGATCTCAGACAAAATGACCATACTCAATCAAATGGTTAGTTGGATCTTAATTGGTTTCGAGCCACCCTGTTCACCTCTGTTCAACTGAAATTCAGGTGTACAGAACCATCTTCATTATTTATATGAAATTGCAGCTTACTGTCCCCGACTGCTTACGACGGCTCTTCAAGCGTAACATACTGGGCCTGGATGGCGTGAACAACGCCACTGAAGCATGAGAAGTTCCCAACGAAGAACTAACTCTACTCGACCAAACCGCACGCAACACATCGGCTAACAGTCTAGAGATTGATTACATGATACATACCTAGAGAACAAAACTTTAAAGGTTACCCGGCATTCCCGTTCTGTGACAGACGCGGAGCGAGACAGCATCCCGCCGCCGAAGGCCGACTTCTCGGCGCCGCCGCCGTACGATGTGGCAGCCAACAGCAAGCTGCCGAGCTACGAGGAGGTGCAGCGCGAGAAGCAGCGGCAGGGCGAGCACATGCCGGAGGTACGCACCGGACCTTGGGTACGCACCGATTGGGTTCCGGCCCGCGCTAGCGTATTTCATTATTGTGGACGGCAAAAATATGTGAACCAGTGGAGTTCCTTTGCGGGTTCTTTACTGAATTTTGTTTATGACGTAACTTAGTGTCGTCCGACTACCCAAAGTTTAAATAAATGAAATGAAATGAAAGTCGGAACCGAAAGTCCACAGACATAGAAGTTGATTATTATAGGACGCTTTTTGTCCATGAAACTTCCCTCCCAAAGCATATACACAGTGCTAATTATTAAAATTTAAAAAAACTAGTTTTGAAATGGTTGAACTCATTTTCAAAATGAGGTATGCACTTATTTTTAACACATTAGTTACTCTTGATTGAAATTCTCATTACATCAATGTATGCAAATACAGTAACTACTGTTGGTAGTTTAAGTGCCACCAAGAATGTCATGCATTCCAATCTTGCATTATTAATGCCAAATAAGCATATGGATACTAACTCTATGAACCTTGAAATAAAACCAGGCCATAGACATTAATCTGAGCCTTCTAATGCTATAAATGTGATCAAATGAGTGGCGATTGTTAGTGGTATAGTAATTTATCCAAAGAGCAATCAGATAAATCTTATATTTGTACACCAAAAAGTTTACAAACGTCCGAAATTCTCTGACCTCTAAAATGTAGAAAAGATCCAATGTCAATGCCCTCAGATCAGAAAAGGAAGGAGATGTGCCATCTAGCGTGCGTGCATCGTCTTCAATTTTCTAATACTGTATATGTATTTATTCATCATCCATGCTGCACTTGGAATCGTCATATATCGACATTTAACTTTCTACGTCATTACCTCGTCAATTAGCCTCGGTGGCCCAGTGGATCAGCCTCGGTGGCCCAGTGGCGCGACACTTCGGCGATCGCTCTCCGAAGTTAAGCAACGCTGGGTCCGGTCTGGTCTTGGATGGGTGACCATTCGACCGTTGAGAGAGGCTGGCCGTGGTTCGGATTCCACGTTAAGCTGTAGGTCCCCTTCCTTACTTACTAGGTGGTAGGGTTTATCCCGCCCAGTTTGGTACCATCGCATTGGATGAACGATGGTCGAAGCGGCAATGAAAATTGTCCGTGTTTTCCATCCAGTTCAATGTAGCCGTGCAATATAAGGAAGGTCCTGGCATGGCACCTAGTTCCCATGTGGTGTGTTGGGCTAATACCATGACAGAACTTGTGGTATTAGCCATCCATGTCCAGTCACATAAAAAAAAAAAAAATTTGTTCTGAGAACCATCGTCAATTTTAAATGACGGTCATCGTCTACCAACCAAACTTATGCGTATTTGCCACACGCGGACATAGTCGCAGATGTTATTGAGGGTTCGTGTGGGTGGAAACTGACTTGGCGAACGCATCTCGGAGGCACATTATCTCTGTGATCTTTGTGACGTAACTTGGTGTAGTTTGACTACCAAAAAGTTTAAATAAATGAAATGAAATGAAATTCAAGCGTGTCGGCGATTTTTTGACTGTGTGATATATGATGCGGGGGCTTTATGCACAATTGGTCCATGCAACGGTGTCGCTAGTTATTATTATTATTATTATTAAATTTTATATACACTAGCAGCTACAAGCTGATGCATGTATTTTAATGATTGAGTGCACTGTATTAATATTTTTGCCAGTAAAGTTTTTTTTTAAGTTTAGTTTTTATTTCTTGCTTCTCGTTTTTTAATATTTGGCGTGATAGTGACGGAAGTACGAAGAAATGAAGAAATGACACTTCTTCATTTTCATTTCTGTGAATTAACCTGAGTTTTATGACTGAAACATTGAATAATTCATAAATTGTAATTTTATTATTTATTCAATGTAAAATTTTAATACACTAAAAATGTAAACAATTTCATGCAATCACATCAATAGGTATTGTTTGCTTAAAATTTGGCTCTTCAACCTCTCAGATCATGGGGTCCAAGATTACCTGATTACTTTGAGAATGGGCGGATGAATGACGATGCAAATTTTCAGGGCGTCGTGGGTCCGCCGCCCCCTACGTTTGCAGCGCTCGTGACGGTGGAGACAGACGCGGCGGAGCTAGACCATGAGAATGGCATGCTCGGCACTGACTTTATGTTCTTCACAGCATTCTTTGGTGAGTACGCTTTTTGATACTTCCATCTGAAGGAAAGATATGGTAGTGATGTGATAGAGACTGGGAGTTGGTTCACAGAAAAACAATATACCAATTTTAATGTTCTACTGTCTGTATCATTATCAAGCTGGGATGAACCGACTATGCTGTCCAACATCATGTTATTTCTTCAGGTGAGCTGAATCTTAACAGATCAGATGCAAAATGCAACTATATGTCAGATTTTATTTCTCATTTGCCTATTCACCCGGCGAGTAAATTTACCATGGTGAGGACTCTGCTGAATGTAACCCTTCAAAAATGTTTTTTGCGGTTACACTTCAAAAATGCATTACTTACCAGAGTCATTTTTAGGGTTCCGTACCCAAAGGGTGAAAACCCAAAAAAAAAAAACAAATAGGTAACATTTTAAAATAATAAGAATTAAAGGGGGTCCCCATACAAAAAACGTGATTTTTCGTGTTAAATCTTGTTCGATGGTACGGAACCCTTCGTGTGCGAGCCCGACTCGCACTTGGCCGGTTTTGCTGTCTGGTACTTCTAGATGATACAAATGTTTATTAGTAAGTATGATTGTGTTCTGAGAAACAGCAAGGGCTAACAAATAAAATTTACAATATACGAGTTACAAAACTCCTGGATATCTCCTTTTGATTGAATTAAGAGTAATGAACGACTCGTAGCTTAGCGTAGGGGCTTCCATGCCAGAGGTCATGGGTTCAATCCCCACCTCTTTGTACTACTTTCATTCTTTCTGATTTGATAAATTCATTTCCTCATCAATGAAAGCTGTCCCAGGAATGGGAATCCATGTAAAACTGTAGGTGGTAGGGTTGAACCCGCTCGAGATATTAACCATTGTATTGGATGAAAAGATGGTCGAAGCGGCAAAGAAAAAATGTCATGGCATGGCACCTAAATCCTTCCGGAATCCTGTGTGTTGGGCTAATATGATACTGTATGTATGTGACCAGTAAATCCAATAAACCAAAAATAATGCCCATGCTTGTGTTCATAAAAGTGATGGATAACTGATTGCGTACAGTGGCCTTCCTGTTCAACTGGATCGGCTTCCTGTTGCTGATGTGCTTCTGCCACACAATCGCGAGCCGCTACGGCGCCCTCGCCGGCTTCGGCCTCTCGCTCGCCAAGTGGACTCTCATCGTGAAGCACTCTACGGAGCTGGCATCACACGACAACTCCTGGCTCTGGTGGCTCATCATGGCGTTTGGTGAGTGTGCACTTATTATAGTGGGGGTGGCATTCCTGTTAAACTGGATCGGCTTCCTGTTGCTGATGTGCTTCTGCCACACAATCGCGAGCCGCTACGGCGCCCTCGCCGGCTTCGGCCTCTCGCTCGCCAAGTGGACTCTCATCGTGAAGCACTCTACGGAGCTGGCATCGCACGACAACTCCTGGCTCTGGTGGCTCATCATGGCGTTTGGTGAGTGTGCACTTATTATAGTGGGGGTGCCATTCCTGTTAAACTGGATCGGCTTCCTGTTGCTGATGTGCTTCTGCCACACAATCGCGAGCCGCTACGGCGCCCTCGCCGGCTTCGGCCTCTCGCTCGCCAAGTGGACTCTCATCGTGAAGCACTCTACGGAGCTGGCATCGCACGACAACTCCTGGCTCTGGTGGCTCATCATGGCGTTTGGTGAGTGTGCACTTATTATAGTGGGGGTGGCATTCCTGTTAAACTGGATCGGCTTCCTGTTGCTGATGTGCTTCTGCCACACAATCGCGAGCCGCTACGGCGCCCTCGCCGGCTTCGGCCTCTCGCTCGCCAAGTGGACTCTCATCGTGAAGCACTCTACGGAGCTGGCATCGCACGACAACTCCTGGCTCTGGTGGCTCATCATGGCGTTTGGTGAGTGTGCACTTATTATAGTGGGGGTGCCATTCCTGTTAAACTGGATCGGCTTCCTGTTGCTGATGTGCTTCTGCCACACAATCGCGAGCCGCTACGGCGCCCTCGCCGGCTTCGGCCTCTCGCTCGCCAAGTGGACTCTCATCGTGAAGCACTCTACGGAGCTGGCATCGCACGACAACTCCTGGCTCTGGTGGCTCATCATGGCGTTTGGTGAGTGTGCACTTATTATAGTGGGGGTGGCATTCCTGTTAAACTGGATCGGCTTCCTGTTGCTGATGTGCTTCTGCCACACAATCGCGAGCCACTACGGCGCCCTCGCCGGCTTCGGCCTCTCGCTCGCCAAGTGGACTCTCATCGTGAAGCACCCTAAAGAGCTCGCATCGCACGACAACTCCTGGCTCTGGTGGCTCATCATGGCGTTTGGTGAGTGTGCGCTTATTATAGTGGGGGTGGCATTCCTGTTAAACTGGATCGGCTTCCTGTTGCTGATGTGCTTCTGCCACACAATCGCGAGCCGCTACGGCGCCCTCGCCGGCTTCGGCCTCTCGCTCGCCAAGTGGACTCTCATCGTGAAGCACTCTACGGAGCTGGCATCGCACGACAACTCCTGGCTCTGGTGGCTCATCATGGCGTTTGGTGAGTGTGCACTTATTATAGTGGGGGTGGCATTCCTGTTAAACTGGATCGGCTTCCTGTTGCTGATGTGCTTCTGCCACACAATCGCGAGCCGCTACGGCGCCCTCGCCGGCTTCGGCCTCTCGCTCGCCAAGTGGACTCTCATCGTGAAGCACTCTACGGAGCTGGCATCGCACGACAACTCCTGGCTCTGGTGGCTCATCATGGCGTTTGGTGAGTGTGTACTTATTATAGTGGGGGTGGCATTCCTGTTAAACTGGATCGGCTTCCTGTTGCTGATGTGCTTCTGCCACACAATCGCGAGCCGCTACGGCGCCCTCGCCGGCTTCGGCCTCTCGCTCGCCAAGTGGACTCTCATCGTGAAGCACCCTAAAGAGCTCGCATCGCACGACAACTCCTGGCTCTGGTGGCTCATCATGGCGTTTGGTGAGTGTGCGCTTATTATAGTGGGGGTGGCATTCTTGGGGGGACATTCGCGGACTTTTCGCAAACTTCCGAACGCTACGCAATCATGCGTCATTCACGCTGGCAGCGTATTTTCCGCTATCAAATGGTATTCTATAAACCGCGCCAGCGTTTGCGTTAGCATCCGTTTTTACTCACGCAAAGAGTCCGTAAATGCCTCTCCTGTCAAACTGGATTGGCTTTCTGATGCTGATATACTTCTTCCACGCGCCCGCGATCCTCAATGGCACCCTCCCTTAGTGGCTTAGTGGACGCTGGTATAAAGCTGTGGTTTGCCGATCATACTCAAGCATTGGAATGTGTACTGCATCCTTTTGTATTAAAAAAAAGCGTCAGTTACGTCGAACCCATCATCGAAGAGCGTGTATAAAGATGTCTGTAGGATAATTGCAAGAAGTTTACTATGATCATTACGTATGGCGCTCGAGGGGAGAGCGCTGCTCAAGGGTTTAGGTTATCTGCAGGTACCTGTAGGTACATAATATGTTTGCATGTGATAAGCAGATGTGTCATTATCACACAAGACAGTCGTTGCTCATCGAGGCTTCTTTAATCATATCTTGTGTTTACCTCTTACCGTTTGGAGAGCAATGTTTGTTAAGGCCCAATTATGTCACTTTCGGCTTCCGACATTCTTTTAGCATGGAGGCATTTATATTAATGAAATATAAGCAGCGTGGTTAGCCTACATTTTGCCGTATTTTGCCGTGGCCATAGCCGTGAGATCTATCATTTCTTTACATTTATTTTGGACCTAGCTAAAATTTCATTAAATGCATATTATCTATGTAGAATTTTATGTATACTTATATATGTATATGTATTAGTTTATTACTTTAAAGATATTAATATATGTATTAAGGTGTAAATTATTGTTTATGTATGTGTATGAATATATATATTGGTTTCTGTCACCCTTTACGCATTACGTATTACCTACATTTTCTTTTTCAATTCTTATCCTCATCACCCCCAAAGGTTGACTGGAAGAAATCACTTTTAGTGATAAGTCTGCCTTTGTGCAGTTTCGCTCTGTTAGATTTAATTGTTCTGTAAATAGTTTTTAATGTAATTTGCACAATAAAGAATTTCTTTCTTTCTTTCTTTGTTTGGCGGTTGCCTTGGAAGGTTAATTCAGACTTAGGAATGGTAGAGATTTTATCATCACTAACATGGGCTACAGTTCGCGCCAAACTTAAATGTGCCGCGCGCGTGTTCTGTGTGCCCTTGTCTGTGTAGCGTTTTTGCAAGCCAGCATGCCTGGCGCGTACTATACACTGCTGCTATACAGATGTGTTTCGGTTGCAATTTCGTCCTTACCAACTCTACATCGGGCAAGTGTCCATGCGTTTGGTGAAACCGTACCATTCATACCTGAGATTTCATCTAAATGTGTTGGTAGACTCTGTAGTCAATATTTACAAACTTACATATATGTATTCCCAATGACTATGCTTTATAGTTATCTAGTTGTCGTCTAGTTAATGTGTTTGCTTTTGGCCAAGATAATATGTATTGTGTCTGGCCTGTGTCCATGGGAGTAGTTTAATGAACTCCTGTGGTAGAGATAAGAGTTCTCTTTATATATTATCAATTTGCGGAAATACTAATGAGATTGTAATTAATTTTTATGTAAACAAACATAACATCCTTACAGGTGCCATTTACTGAGCATCGATATTCCATATAAAGGTACCCAGCTATCTATTGTTTCTCCTAGGCATTGAGCAGCTCGTAGCCTAGTGGCGCGGCTTGCCTTGCATACCAGAGGTCTGGTTTCAAATCATCGCCCCGTTCATGTACCACTTGCTTTCTCTTTCCGAACTGGATAAGTGCATTTTGTCACGAATGCGACCTGCTCCATGGTTCAGAATCCATATAAAACTGTAGGTCCCCTTCCCCTACTAGATGGTGGGCTTAAGCCCGACCGGGTTGGTACCATGGCATTGGATAAAAAGATAGTCAAAGCGGAAGTGTTTTTTTTTTTTCGTATTTTTCATTCAATTCACTCAGTAGCCATGCTCATAAATGGAAGGTTCTATCGTGGCACCTGACTCCTTCGGGAATTTGGTGTATTGGGCTAATATCTGAACGGTGGTTGTGTGGTATTAGCCATCTATGTTAGGTTGCATAAAAAAACTTATGTTAAATATGTACATATTACATATACTTTATATAAAAGTTATATGGGTGCCCAAATTAATCAATGGGTCAAACGTATGGATATTTTTTCATAGATGGAGTACATGTAGTACAACAATATACGCCCATGTCACGTGTTCCCGGAGGAACAAGGTCCCATGCCAGGCCTTTATCCTTATGACTTTTGTGATACCACTTAATTTTTATTACGTTAACTCAATGAGAACGATGGGGTCATGACCTGTTGGGTAAATGTGTTGGCAGCTTTTCTTTCTACTGGATACTAAAACAGGATTAGGACGGTAGACTGTAAAATGAACTTTCCATACCATAACAGTCCCTTGTATATCACTATATTAAAACTCGTAATTGTTTATCTTCAAATCATGTCGTAATTTTGTGGCTGCCTTATCAGTTTAGTTTGTTCGCTAAGCAGCGGCGCACCGACAATCTGCTCAAATATTGAAAATATTTTTTTGTGGTAGTAATCGCAAGTAATACTGTATTAATTGGTGATTGATTGCATTTATTCCTATGAACAGAGACAGAACAGAACTATCAACAGAGTCATTTCTTTGTGACCTTTGTACCGGCTAATGTTATTTTTTTGATAGTTTTAATAACCTTACGTAATGTTTGGGCACCTCCAATGTGTAGGCTTGGCGTGCGCCATATGCCGCGCTTAACATAAAAAAGCATTTGATAATCCATCTGAATATGGGAAAGAAGTATTCACACACATATAATCACGCCATTGATTTCATCTTTACATTTTCTTATGTACAAACGGCATCACCCTATACGCCACACCTTGGACTTTCACCCACACGCATTGTGGCGCCGTGGGTGATGAGCTTTGTACATAGATGTTCTATGTAGATAGTAGGCATTTTCCTACATAACAGCAGATCTTTTCCTTAAACTATATAAGACTTACATTCGCTCACTGCTAGAATACGCCTTCAAAATCTAGAAGTCATACTTCAGAAAAGACTCTCCTCGAGTGAGTCCAATGAAGAACAACTTCAGATGACTTATGAACGCCGAGTTGAAGCACTTGGACTCAGCACTCTTTGAACTTCAGAAAAGACTCTCCTCGAGTGAGTCCAATGAAGAACAACTTCAGATGACTTATGAACGCCGACTTGAAGCACTTGGACTCAGCACTCTTTGTACTACAGAAAAGACTCTCCTAGAGCGAGTCCAATGAAGAACCACCTCAGATGACTTACGAACGCCGACTTGAAGCAGTTGGACTCGGCACTCTTTGTACTTCAGAAAGGACTCTCCTCGAGCGAGTACAATGAAGAACAACCTCAGATGACTTACGAACGCCGACTTGAAGCGCTTGGACACAGCACTCTTTGTACTTCAGAAAAGACTCTCCTCGAGCGAGTCCAAAAAAGATCAACAAAAATGGTTTGGAGGTGGGGACCTCAGATGACTTACGAACGCCGACTTAAAGCACTTGGACTCAGCACTCTTTGTACTTCATAAAAGACTCACCTCGAGCGAGTCCAAAGAAGAACAACAAAAATGGTTTGGAGGTGGGGACCTCAGATGACTTACGAACGCCGACTTGAAGCACTTGGACTCAGCAAAGGCAGCGTGGCTAACTCATAAAAACCTACAAAATTCTAAGTGACTACTATGGCACACAACATTTACTAAGAACACTAACACGCATCTTCGAGGACACAGTAAATTGTTTTACTGAATAATGTGGGAGGTGGCACCTAAAATTCAGTAGTTTTCTGGAAAAAAGCTCCACCGATATACGTATAAGGTGCTCGAATGGGGTCGCCTTCATAAAGTCCAAAACCCAGAACGTCCAAAAGGATGTATTTTTCGTGGGTATTATAACATGCATATAATCTAACCTCACCTAACCTAACCTTATTGAAAATATTCGTATTCATAAGTGTTTTGAACGGTATGAGTTTTGGACTTTGTGCTTTTTGGACTTTATGATGCGTCCCCCTCGAATGCTGGGTTCGGACAGTGATTTTTTTGATGTAAAACAAGCGATACTAATACCACTCAAACGACACCAGAGAAAGAAAAATTACTGTTTCGTTGTTAACGCTTGTTCACGAACCCCATACGATTTTTTTAAGCACATGGCGAATAGTGACGTCTCCATTTATGTTTCGTAAAATTTATTTTAACTTTAAAAATTCATACAAAAACAAGTACTACGGATATGAACATACTCTTAACGGTTATTAAAGTGATTTTATTTTTTATGGCTTAGACGATTAGGATTTAATTTCTTAAGCAACTCAGTGCCTAGTTTCTCTGATATAAAATATGCATACAGAATAGCACAGTTGAACAGAAATTGACAATCAGGAAAGCTATCATGCAGTATCCCTCCTCTTGGACATTTCTATGACGGATATCGAAAATAATATGTCCGGTCATCAGGTTTGTGACATGACTTAGTGTAGTTGTTGTACTACAAAAAATTTCAAGAAATTAAAACCCGTTACATTTGTATGTATGTATGTATGAATGTAAACACGTATGTAATGCCTCAACTGATCCGATTAAAAAGAAATACAAATAAAACAACTAAATGTCCTTGATATCAAACTACAGTCTGCTTGGTGCCTTGGCAGCCTTAACAGAATTTGTTTTGTTGCAGGGATGTTGATCTGCGTACGGGCCATCATCCAATATCTGAACATCAAGCGCGGCTGGCGTCTGCTCTCGGGGAACGCTCAGGAGAGACTGCTCTTCTTCTACTAGGGTCGCGCGCGTGCGAGAGAGACGGCACCAATAAGCTCAATCGTGTCCACCTTGTTCGAGTGAGATGACACGCTCTGCTGGGGAATTGTTTAAGAGATAAAATGATTCGAGTGCAGGATACGCATAAATTATGTTGGTAAATCTGGTAGTGAATGATTATAGTTATCGAATCCTCATTTTGCCATATGCATTACCATTTATTTTGATTACAGAGTTTGGAGAGAGTTTTACTGACAGATTACAGAGAGAAAACAGTGATTCCCAAAGAAAGCATTGATTCATGTGATCTAGTTCACACACCCGAAAGCTAGCTCAGAAACAGCCCGAGAAATTGCATTGGCAGTCGCAACACTATTTTGTCAAGTCAGTGTTGAGTCAGGCATTTTATCTCTCGAACAACTAATGGTTACGTGAATCATCCAGCATGATTGAATACTAAGGTTTTCAATCATGCTGGGTGAATGTTAACAGGTATGTTTCCCAGTCATCTTTCCATACGAACGTAGAAATGTATGATTATTCACACATTACTTGTCAAGATCCAAAACAATTCTGAAAACAACTTTATTTCATTGAGTTAGATGCTGTGGTGGAATTAGAACAATAACATATTTGGTTAAAAAGCGATTTTTTCATACAATCTTAAAAAGTGTCGTAACTTTTACACAAAACAAAATACAACATTTTTGTTTCCACACCATCAAAATTGATGACACAAAGACTGCATTTATTATGACTTTAGATCTACAAAAATAAATGCATGAGCGGTCATACTTCTACGATTGGGGAAGTGTTGAGAAGGGCATTCTTAAGCTGAGAGTAGAGCGATCGATACTGATCGCAGGAAAAGGTATAACTGCATCATATACCTTCTGTCCACACGCGTAGGTTGTATAAGAAAAGTACTGTGTAAGAGTAATAATACTTAGTACTTTAATCTTTCACCTTGTATCTAGAATTTCTAGCACTATTTATTCTTCTATGGGGCTGTGCATGCGAGGATATAGATTTTTAAAGTAAGGCACAGGGACTCTACCCCCTCGAGGAACATTCACCCTTCTCGTAAAAAGGTTACAAGCATGTCTGAAGTAATCATTTGGCCTCGCTCAGGTATCTTATCTAGTGAACAATTTTATGGCCGGGTTGTTGAAATAAGTGTATTATGTTGTATAAAATGAGAGTAATGAATCAGTGGCTTTGATACATTTAAAAAAAATTACAATTTTAAGTAAATGGTGTGTACCAAATAATCTCTTTTGTGGGTCACCTAGTCTGGACAAAGTATGCGTTCATCACGTTAATAAAACGACTTGATCAACCGACAAGATCAAGTTTGTCTTAAAATGCAGCTGTTTTTTAAATGAACCCTTCAGGATCACTTTGTCCGTCTGTCAGTTTGTCAAGACCCTTCTTCTCAGGAACGTGTGGAGGTATCAAGTGAAACGAATATCAAATTCTTAGGTCAAAAAAATCGAGCTTATAAGTCAACACGATAAAAAAATACGGTCATTTATATTTACCTACAGGGTACTTCCCGTCGATCTACAAATGAATCGATCGATGAGTCGATCATGAAATTTGGCCAGAAGCAAAGAACTCACAGCACAAGTGAAGTTAAAAATCCAAAAATCGTTTATTTTTTATTTTATTCACATAAATAAAATCCCCTGATGGACGAACTGTCTGCGTACAAATTTCTACAGAACCCTCAGTGCGCAAGTCTGACTCGCACTTGTCCAGTTTAGAATTTTTTCTTGCAGATATGCCCACATTATCTGTTGCTGGACCAGAACTGGTGACTGGCAGATTCAATTTCTACTACTTGGTGATAATCTCGAATCAGCTAATCAGATTTGTTGTTTATTTCACATGTACTACATACGCAGGCAGGGGCGGATTTCCCTATACTGCCTCGGTGGCCCAGTGGCGCGACACTTCGGCGATCGCTCTCCGAAGTTAAGCAACGCTGGGTCCGGTCTGGTCTTGGATGGGTGACCATTCGACCGTTGAGAGAGGCTGGCCGTGGTTCGGATTCCATGTTAAGCTGTAGGTCCCCTTCCTTACTTACTAGGTGGTAGGGTTTATCCCGCCCGGGTTGGTACCATCGCATTGGATGAACGATGGTCAAAGCGGCAATGAAAATTGTCCGTGTTTTCCATCCAGTTCAATGTAGCCGTGCAATATAAGGAAGGTCCTGGCATGGCACCTAGTTCCCATGTGGTGTGTTGGGCTAATACCATGACAGAACTTGTGGTATTAGCCATCCATGTCCAGTCACATAAAAAAAAAAAAAAATACTGCCCTCCTTATTAAAAAGGCGGTAAAAACATATGAGGCCCATATGTAGTTACACTTTTTTAATAAGGAGGGCAGTAAAGACAGAGTAAGGCCAGTCCTAGGGTGGCAAAACTTGATATTTTTGTTAGTCGAGGTCGAAAGTTCGATTTGACTCGATTTTCCAATTCGTACTGTTTATTTCTCACTACGTAAAGATGTTTTCTTGCTTCAATGAAGATTCGCCAATCTTCGGTAGGCTTAGGGCAGCAATTGTATCAAATCCGCCACTGAGGGCAGGGCAGCGAGGAAGTTCAATAGACAGAACAGTAGTGCTAGATGTTGTCACGAGACAGAATAGTATGTTAAATTTATTGAAAAGTGTGTATAGCTGCAGAAGAACTGAAAGAAGCATGCTATGATCGTAACAAGTGTGTTATACTCGTATACACATGTTACAATCAAAGCTTGTAATAATAATACATCCACAATGTTTTTGCCGATGCTCCATTGTTTTCTTTTGTTTCGTGAGACCCCGCACTGTCAGACAGCTGTCTGAAGTGTAAACGCCTACTGTTCTGTCCACTGCTCTGAAATGCGCACTATATAATCTTCCTTAGTTAAAAAAATCAGTTGGGTCAAAATCGAGTCAAGCCTTAGTTTGCAGAAATGTTTAATCATATTTCCTGCCTCCCATAATTGCTAATGTTGATTTCCGATATTTCGGTACACACGTACCTAATTTGATTCTAAACCCCTCCAATGATTTTTTTATAAAATGCATTATTCAGTTTCTGACTTCGATATGTAGGTAAGTATATTTATATCGAAATAATGATTAGAAAAGCATATAGTAAAAGTGTGTGATGAAACCGTCAACCTGTCTAGTTCGTTGCTGTGATTGCAAGCAAATTGTTAGTCTTTCAAATAATATATTTTCACAATGAATACTTTTCATTCAATATTTTTCTAACAAAAAAGTTGGTTAAAATCCACATCACAATAGATAGTATAGTGTGCACACAATTTGGTTAAATAAGTAACCGATAGGCACTGGCTGAGAGAAGTTACCTGCCCTTGGATTCATGTTGAGTGAATGATTTAGAAATTAGATTGTGTAAGCTTTAGGTGTTAGGATGTGTTATTTCTGGAAATGTTCTACAATGTTTTTGAGGGCATACAAAATTGTTGCTTATTACCGAGTACAGGATACCGGGGCCCCTTATCACTGAAACATAAAATCACCTTTCCTCTTAACCGATATTCTTAAATTGGGATTAAACTTTTTTTATGTTAAGCACGGCGTATGGTGCACGCCAGGACCTCACGAAAGGGGCGCCCGACGACGCCCATGGGTTTGGAAACTGTCACGGGGGCTCCGAAATCCCTGCCGGCCGGCCAGCTGCTTTTTCACACCATGTTTGAAGGACCCCCAGTTGTACTTGGAGGGAAAAGCTCAGTAGGGAGTCGATTCCATAGTTAAGGATGTTCCGACCCATATAAAGTTGTTCGCATACACAACGCAAAAAGTATTGCACTTTAAGCCACGAAATAATAATAAAAGTTTAATATAGCCATATTACTTGCAGCGAAAACAATTTCACAATTTCAGGATTATTGGAATTACAATTTATTTAAATACGATTTTTATTTAACAGCGCCATCTAACGGTGTAAAACTTCTAATCGGCAATTACAACGAAACCATCAAACCTGAAATTGTGAATATGTTTTTGCTGCAACTACTATGGCTATATTGAATATTTTTGACGAATTCGTGCCTTAAAGTGCAATACTTTTTGCGTTCTGTGTAAAAAAACATTGTATGGGTCGGAACATCCTTAACCGACCCTATAGATAAACAATCTAGATGATCGGTGGGTTCTTATTTTGGGAATGTCGACAGTGAATGGATGTATTCCCTGTCTGTTCCGCATTGTGTGGTGGTAGAAAGGGGACGGAGATACAGCTTCATGCAGCTCCGAAGAGCATTCTTCATGTTAAAGATGGTAGAATACAGTGAGAGACCCTACATCCCTTCTGAGTTGAAGGTTCTCTAAATTCAGGGATGCCACGGTCTGAACTATGTAGGTCGTGGATGTACAACACGGGCGAATTATCATCACACAAGTTTGGAATTCTATCTTCTTCCCGTTGCCTTTGCGTTTTAAAGTTTACGAATTATTCTCTTCCGAGATTCTTTTGTCAAGACATCTGAGCCAGGTGTCATGTTAATTCGCCCGTGTTGTAGTTATATTTACAGCAGAGGGTTCTGCTCTGTCAAAACTTATTTTGATGGATAAACTGTCATTTTCACCACATTGCATGATTTTAGAATATACGAAAAAGGATGGAAAACTTGTTTTTTAAATTTTGATTCGCAATAGCCTATTTAAAATAAGACTCTTTTCAAGTGAATATTGAAATTTTTCAATAGCATGGAAAAACACAATGTCCCGAAATCACAGATAAAATCAAACACTCTGCACCATAAACAGCAGAAATAAGCAGGTTAATGAGGGCCCACAAATGTTTTTGTGTGAGAGAAAATGTGTTAATTTGCATCATGTGCTCAATGGCTAAAAGGTTATTACTGTAAGATGGACAGGTAGTTCATGATCAAGTGTATGATTAAGTTATACAAATAAATTTATATTATTCACATAATTTTATCCACATTCCCGCAATGTGTTAGTGTATCAGTTTGGGAAATGTAGTCACCCCTTTACCATAGGATTATTAATTTTAAAAGTGATTTTGTTTATATAAAATTTTATCAGTTCTTTGTGCATTGCCTGGATGTATAAAATATGACAGGTTTTAATTTTATAAAATTGTTAATTCTAATGCAATTATCTGTACATAAATAAACACTATTTGGAAAAATATAATTTCTCTATCAATTGTTTATAATAAATGTATAGTTCAAAAAATCACCAACGAAACTATTTCACATTTATTTCACTTTCACAAATCTCGATTCAAGTTCATAGATTCCAACTGATGTGTTATTTTTGTCGTCATATTCCACCCACTCCTTCTCACTCAGATCTACATCTTCAAACTTTCTGCCTGAAAGAAGAAATTATATTATTAATGCATGAGAGATGGTGAACGATCCAAGCCAATGGTTATTGGGCTTGTGTAGGGTTGCCATCTCTGAAATTTGGCAACCAGGACAAGACGTGAAAATACGCGTGAAAACCCCGGATTTTAGAGCCCACAACCCGGACATGTCAACAGGTTTTTTTTAAACAGTCAGTGTAATAAAGTGCGTGTGTCGCGGGCGGCCCAACACTTTAAATTTGTAAACCCGGACTACACATGACGGTCCCCGGATGCCCTGTAAACTTGGACAAATCCGGGGAAAGCCGGACGGATGGCAACCCTAGGCTTGTGGCTCTTCTTTACCATACATCAGGTAAAGAACCATCGTTAGCTGATATGCGTATTTTATCACAACAGACTTTCACATTTTGCTTTGAATGATTCTTCTCCCAAATGTTATACCATGGACAAGAAAATGGAAATATGAAGATGACAGCTAGGTAAACTCAAAGGACTAATGGCTATGAGTAGCAGAGCAGGACATCCAGAAGTAAAGTGTGGAACCCAGCTTTCAATGGCTTTACCAAATAAATCCAGGCTCTTTGGCAGGAGAAGAGGTCAGAGCCTGTAGTCCCAGCTGTCACCTAAATTGGCGTTAACGGCAAACCGATCGATTTGTATTTTCAAATGTATTTCAAATTGAAGAGCGCGCAGAGTTAAAAAAACTAACATTTGCGAGTCCCGAGTTTGATTTGACAGCTTACTCAACGTTGCCGTTAATACGTCGCAACGTCGCCTACTCCGCGTTTTCATGCAGATCGGAAGTCCAAGTTTGACTTTGACAGCTTGAGGAAGTAAAACCACAGAATATCTAGTAAAAACTTGTATGGAGTTTGATGTTTTTACAGAACTTCAAAGTTCCGTAAACCAGTTTAGGTGACAACTGGGAATAGCAGCTCAAGACCAAAATTAGTGGCCACTCGTCTAGCTCCATAGTGCTTACGATTCAGCTCGCATCAAGCCTTATCAGCTAGTCTGCGGAGACTAGGCTTTGCAGACTAAACAGACCCGCTCTCGACTTTTCGTTTTTATATGGAACCTGACATGGATGGCACATAACTATTGTCTCTATATTAGCCTAATACACCACTTTCCCGAAGGAATTAGGTGCCATGCCAGGACCTTCCCTTTACGAGCACGGCTACACTGGATGGAAAACACGGACAATTTTTCATTGCCGCTTCCACCATAGTTTCATTCAATACCAACCCGGCCGGGTTTAACCCTAACACTTAGCAGGGGAAGGGGATCTACAGATTTACATGAGTTCCGAACCATGTATCAGCTAGCGTTTGGAATGGAAATGTACTTATCCTCAGGATTTGAACCGATAACCTCTCGCATGAAAGGCAAGTCATCTAGTCCCTAGACCACGAGCTGTATTTAGCAAAGTTTTCCTTCTGAAAGCCACGACTGGCTTTTACCTACCTAGTCCTTGCAATGGATTGGCTGAATGAGGACAGCCTAACATCTTACCATTCTCTGAACTTTCCACAATCCATCCTGAACTGGGTACAAATTCCGTTGGTTCCACTCCCCGGCAGTCTAATATGACCATCGTCTTAAACTTTCCAGAATCGTCCCCTGTGTACACTCCTGAAACATAAAGAGGCTACACGTTAGACATGCGGAATTTAGTGATTCTATTAACCAGCAATATAATTATTAAACGAGCCTATAAGTAATGCAATAGGCACCTTAAACTTGGTGGAAAGAGAAATTTTTGATGAGATCATAAGACAGTATTTAAAATTTTCCATTTTTTTAAACGTAATGGGCCGTGGGAATAAATGACTTTCAGTGACTATTAACCTTTTTCTTTCTGAGTTTCATGTCTTGTCACAAATTGTCAATTTAACAAACTGTGATTGTTATCATACAAATGCTAGCGGTTTTTAAAAATTGTTTCATGACATTAAATACACAACAACTTAGTGTGCACAACAATACATTTATTGTTTTAGGGAGTTACAGCAGAAATACCGATGAACGACTGGCTACATCTACGCACACAAAACAATGAAGCCTCATATTATATACGAATGCATTAACATTAAATTAGACCTGGTTGCACGTACGGTCGTACACGTCAACATCACCGTCAACGTATGATTAAACACGTCACTTTGTATGGACAGTATGGAAGCAACTCCATGCGGTTCACTAAAAGTGACGTGTTTGAACATTGATTAACTCAGCCGTCTCTTCGTGCAATCGGGGCTTAGTCAATTGACGTTAGGACGATTCCAACTGAATTGCAGAAGTGAATGTCATCTTAACCTCACCATTGCTGCCTTCTACTATGTCAATAGTGTTCTCCTTCGAGCAAAGCTTGCACTTGACGAGTAGATGAGTGGTGGAGCGGTTGTGCCGTAGTGGGACGACTTCGCTCTCGGTGATAGTGCAGGCCTTCTCGGCGGGTTCGTTGCAGGCCCCGCAGCGAAGGCGCAGCACCCATCCGTAGTCCGGGTGGCAGGTGTACAGCTTATCCACGCACTCCAGTGTTGTCTTCACTTGAAGAGCTAGCTTCACCATTTCGAATGAAAAGACCAGATTTTAAAAAACTGTGATTAATTAATTTTCTTCATCAATCTGTCAAGTGTCAGCTGTCACGCACAGAAGATGAAAAACTCGCTTTTGCAAATACGAATTCTATTGATCGGGTCTACTCACTCAAGGATCGAAAACGAGAAGTTCTAGCCCCGGTTGCACGAAGAAATGGATGAGTTAATCAATGTTCAAACACGTAATTTTTAGTGATCGGCATAGAGATCCTTCCATACTGTCCACACAAAGAGACGCGTTTGATCATACTTTGACGTTGATTTTGATGTTTTGTCCTTTCGTGCACTCGGCCCCTAGCGTTTGCTTCGGTCAAATTCTAAATTAAAAAGAGTAGGCATATTTTTTTACCCTGAGTAACTCATTTCATTTCAATCCATTTGTATTCATCTTATTGGTACATTGCATACACTCAGATACGTCAGATAATTATGACAAGTAAGATACCAAATATGTATAAACATCTCAGACCATATGAAAATTTCTATTCTATTCTATTCTTCTACATTATATAACAAAAAAAATAACCGACTTCAAATAAAAAGAACGAAAAAGTAAAAAAATAATTGCCATTTGTGTAGTTACGATTACTGAGATTTTTTGAGTCGGTATCAGCCGGGCACGCGCTGCGCCAGTCAAGAGAACCTTGGTTACCTTGGCTGACACCGACTCAAAAAATAACAATTATCGTAACTACACAAATTGCAATTATTTTTTTTAGTTTTTAGTGCTTTTTCTTTGAAGTCAGTTATTTTTGTTGTTAAATGATTTTTTTAGTGAATCTGAAGTACACTAACTAACTTGTAAACGTAATTTCCAATAAAAAAAGATACATCGATATCGGTTGGCGTTATATCGAGTTATTCGTGCATTTGTCGCGCACGTACTTAATACAAATGTAAGACTTATATGATTTTGTCATGGGAAGCACCCACATTCATTTAAAAAAATAATCACCAAAATCGGTTCACCCAGAAGAAAGTTATGAGGTAAAAAACATAAAAAACATACAGACGAATTGATAACATGAGTACGAAAGCTTCGTGTTTCACTGGTGAGTCAATGGTGACACACAGGTGAGAATTCATGAGTAGACCCCTTGAGGTCTGACATTATTTCTGTGGCTTGACTTTTTCTGTGGTTTAGTAGAATTTTGCGATTTGCGTCCCGGGGCGTGCGGTCTCCGGTGCGTGCGTGCGGTCGAGTCGACGGAAGAGGCGACAAGTGGATGCGTGAAGTTGAAGGCAGTGATTTTGTCTTTCACCATGTGAAATACCCCCTTCCCAATTGTTGCGTGTGAGAAGAGACAACAGGATTTCAGTGAAACAAAGTGGACTGCATTATGACTGGTCTTCATAGAAAAGATGTGATGAACGGACATTCCATTTCAACTACACAATGCGCTGTTCGGCGCTTTCTTGGAGAACCTTCGGCCGATGTTGGATTCTACACTATTTAATTCACTGTTAAAGGCGCCCTTACAAAACTATCAAGGTATCTCTCTCTCTTTATTTCACCATAAGTTTTCGACTGCTGTTCGGCATTTTGGAAGTTCTAAAAATATCGGTAGATCGTAGGGGGTTAATTTTAATGAATTTTCCATAATAACTGTCCGTAGGCATGGGTTAGCTCTGAAGGCTTGCTTGCATTCAGTTTTTTTTCACTAGCTCATTGGTTTCAAAGTCAACATGATGATGCTCACACTGCAGATTATAGAAGTTTTGGAACTCGGCATTCAGTGGCTTGCCCGAACAAATACGGGTCCAATGGCAGTTTAGCAGGGTTTTAATAGGGGTAGTCACCATCTCAGCAAGGGTTTCGGCTCACGTCGAGCCTCATCAGCTAGCCTACAGACAGCAGGACACGGGGAATTCGGGCAGAACGACCTCTGTATCTCTGCCCTAATTCTGCAGGATGCCTTCAGTAATGATTTTGCAGCTCTCTCCATATCTACATGAGTTTAGTGTCGATATTGGCATGTCTACATTTTTAATGAAACTGTAGAGCGAGACGCTGATAGTCGTCATACTCTGAGTTGCAAATAATTCAGTCTGGAACCCATTTCCCAGTGTTCGACCTAAGAAATTGCAATAGGTGCTTGGTTCGAGACGGCCTTCGGCACTGTGATAGAGTAAGTCCAGGAATTTTGTTACTTGGGCCAAGTGATTAAATACGGACGAGACTCACTCACAAAAGAAATTGGCAGGCATATCTAGCGTGCTTGGGCCGCCTTTAGAAAGATGTCTTCCATTCCAAGATGCCCAGAGTCTCTCAAGACCAGACTGTTTGACCAATGTGTGCTGCCAGTATTGACCTACATCTGCGAGACATGGACGCTCACAGTTGGTACTGCACACAAGCTGAAAGTAACCCAAAGGGCAATGGAAAGATCCATGCTAGGTATCTCACTGCGTGACCGAATGCCAAATTTGCTGATACGCCAAAGCACCAAGGTCACTGACGCTATGCATAGGGTTGCTAAACTCAAGTGGCAGTGGGCAGGCCAGTATTTCGCAGAGATGACCACATATGGACCACTGAAGTTTTGATGTGGATGTTTGTACCCTACAGTCACGGAAATAATCGCGTGATATGAGGAGTAAAGCAACAGTTGGCTAGCAAATACTAGTTTTGTAGAATTTGCCTTTTCTCCACCTTTTTCTTTTGCTTTTTAGGGTTCCGTACACAAAGGGTGCCAACAGAACCCTATTACTAAGCCTCCGCTGTCCGTCCGACCGTCCGTCCGTCCGTCTGTCACGGGGCTGTATCTCATGAACCGTAATAGGTAGTCAGCTGATTTTTTTACGGAGTGTGTATTTATTTTGCCGCTATAACAGGAAATATAAATATAAAAAAAAAAAAAAAAAATTAAAGGGGTGCGGATCCCTTCGTGGCCGAGTGCGACTCGCACTTGGGCGGTTTTTCGGTCAGAGGCATGTGCCAATACCAGATAAGCTGAAGTTGCCATTACTTCAGTCGGTGTCAAAAGTTGCAAGGTGTGAATTTTGGTGTCATTGGTGTGTATGTATAATCGACCTTGAAGCAGGGACACAATAAATTAAAGAAAGAGCCCTTTAAAAAGATAACTGAGTAGTCCTTTAGTTGGCATAAGTAAATATACTTCTTCGTGCTAAACAAGTACGTTGCTTTTACTAAGGAATGTGATATGTGTGTATGTAAAATCAACCTTTAAGCAGGGACACACTAAATTAAAGAAAGAGCCCTGTAAAAAGTTAAGTTAGTAGTCCTTTAGTTGGCATAAGTAAATATACTTCTTTGTACTACGAAGTACATTGCTTTTACCAAGGAATGTGATATGTGTGTATGTATAATCAACCTTTAAGCAGGGACACCCTAAATTAAAGAAAGAGCCCTGTAAAAAGTTAAGTTAGTAGTCCTTTAGTTGGCATAAGTAAATATACTTCTTTGTACTACGAAGTACATTGCTTTTACCAAGGAATGTGATATGTGTGTATGTATAATCAACCTTAAGCAGGGACACCCTAAATTAAAGAAAGAGCCATGTAAAAAGTTTTATTAATTAGTATCCTTTTTACAGGGCTCTTTCTTTAATTAATGTATCCTAGCTTCAAAGCTTCAAAACTTCATGGGAACTAGGTGCCATGCCGGGACCTTTCTTTTATTGCACAGCCGTATTGAACTGGATGGAAAACATGTACAATTGTCATTGCTGCTTTTCTATTGAGGCATCATGTAGACCACTTCTCGTTTCACGTTACACAAGTTCTTCTATTCTGTTGTCACCACAGAAGTCAATACTTTCAAAAACGTTTCATCGGCTATGGCCTTATTTTCCATATCCATTGTGTACATTTAAATAAGGTTGGTTTTGTAATGATGAAGCTTTGATTGTTTGGGGTGTGGCGATAGCAAACCGGGGGATATCACACAGAATACCGCCTGATTTTCGGTGACATGGCTCTTCTGTGTGACATGGTTCATACACAGACATACTATACATAAAGACATAAAATTCTGAGTCCGGTACCGCCCCGGACCACTCCCACCCTGGGTTCTGTTTGGCGCTCGCTTATAGACCTTTTTGCTCTTGCAGATGGATGAGGTCCTCCTGAACGAGCTGCTCGAGTGCTCGGTGTGCCTGGAGCGGCTCGACACGTCCTCGCGGGTGCTGCCCTGCCAGCACACCTTCTGCCTCAAGTGCCTGAAGGTGAGATCAATTTGACAATTTTATGTATTTAATGGATATACGACATTACCGTTATCTCATTAATTTAAGTTTCAGCGACATCCAGATCAGAGAATCAGATTTTGAAAATATTAATATAATATATAATATAAATATAATAATACTTTTAGTCGTGACATTTGTTGTAAGTAGGATTCGAACTGCTGCGTCACTGCTGGACATGGAAACTCGCCCTCGCCTGATGAATATTTTGCAATTTCAAACAAAATGAGAGCTTCTAAAATCTAGCTTTGTATGTAAAAGTATGACGTATTGAGCTATCTGCATTTATAAGTGATTGGTTAGTGATTTTTTTCAGAATTTTCACACCACCATTAATAAGAGAATAATTAGGGACAAAATGCGTGGGACTGACACCTCAGCCAGACCATACAAAACCTGCAGACACAAATATTCTGGCCTGATATTACATACCACATATTATGCAAATTGGAAGGGTGATTTCAAAATCATTAGAAAACTATGGGGGACACACAGACTTACAGAGCCGGTAGTCTCAGTTGTCACCTAAATTGGTGTTACGGCAAACCGATCGACTGGCATTTTCAAATGTATGGAGAAATTGAAGAGCGCGCGCAGCGGGCGTTAAGTGAACTAACATTTGCGAGTCCGAGCTTGATTTGACAGCTTACTCAACGTTGCCCTAAATAAGTCGACGTTGCCGTTTACGTCCACTCCGCGTTTTCATACAAATCGGAAGTCCGCGTTTGACTTTGACAGCTTGAAGAAGTAAAGCCACAGAATATCTAGTAAAAACTTGTATGGAGCTTGCCGTAAACGCCAATTTAGGTGAGAACTCAGACTGACCACTCTGGCCATTCTTAAGAACGGCCCGTAAGCTAGGTTCCCCATACAAACGTGGTTTACTAATCATTTGGAAAATACTGTTCTAATTTTCATAATATTTGGTATCTAATATTCGATAATAAATATCTGTGTCTGCACGTTTTTGATTTACTGAGAAATCTAAAGCAAGTCAAATAACAGGCAAAATAAAATCTTCATACAAATTTTATTTTCTCTGTTGTGTGACACAGGATACATTTTTCGAAAAAACAAACACGTGCAGACATAGATATTTGTTGCTTGATATTAAATCCCAAACATCAAGTAAATTGGAACAGTGGTTTTCAAATGATTACTAAACTACGTTTGTATGGGGACCGTAATTTTCCGATGCTTACGGGCCCACCTTAAAAGACTTTTCTTGTTGTAGGTTTTTTTTTTATGTGACTGGACATGGATGGCTAATACCACACCTTCTGTCATGGTATTAGCCCAACACACCACATGGGAACTAGGTGCCATGCCAGGACCTTCCTTATATTGCACGGCTACATTAAACTGGATTGAAAACACGGACAATTTTAATTGCCTGTAAGGTAAGCATTTGCCACGAACAACTTTCTTAAGTTTGCTTTAAAAAGTTACGAAAATAGAAGCCGAGTCATAAACATAAAGCCCAAAATCCTTAAGGGTAAGTCAGTCGACTGTTTACAAATCCAAAAATAGACCACGGAGTTAATCCGCTGGATGCTAACAAAGTGCATCCTCATTCCGCTGGGACAACTGTGTCGAAAGTGTAGAGTGTAAATTTAACTTCTTACGCCTTGGCCTATTTCTGTCAGAAGTAATGAAACGTGTACTTGTCTATTTAGTACACCCACTCAATGCAATGTCCATACATTAAACGGATACATGTAGATACATACACCCTGTGTGTCTGCATCGGGATTCAAATATACATCAAAATAAAGCCTTTTTCATTTTAATGATGCACTGTTGCAATTCTGGTAGAGACAGCAAAATTATATAATTTTCGAAAAAAGATGATTTTCGAAAAAGATGATGATATCAGTGTCATATTATCAAAACCGTAATTTCCTATTTTCACTTGTGATATTACAAAATCCTGGATTATTGTCAATAGTCGTTATTACAACACAGAGTTATTTCAGTGATATTCTAATTTCAGGAGACACACTCGAGGCCATATGATTGGTCACTTATAAACATCAATGCAAAAAAAAAACCTCTACTTTATTTTTTTATAATAATTTGACCTATGCAACTCCTTCCAATTTGTTCAATCACTTGTCAATCTAACTAGGTTTGTTATATCACTGAAAGAAATATGTAAGATCTGAAAAAGACAATATTCAGTAAAATTCACAATATCACGGTCATGCAGCTGAAAGCTGATGTTGTAAATAGTTTGAAGAGTTTAGTGTGTTTTAATACTGTCCCCATACTGTTAATAGTTACAGTATGGTCGGTCTGAGTTCTCGCCTAAATTACAGTCTACAGACTTCGAAGTTACATAAAAACGTCAAACCCATACAAGTTTTACTACTTATTCTGTGGTTTTACGTCTTGAACCTGTCAAAGTCAAACTCGAACTATTGCGTAAGCCAAATCAAATTCAGACTCGAAAATTTTGCGTGCTCTTCGATTTTTCATGCAATTGAAAACGCTCGTCGATCTAATTGGCGTAAACTAGGTATTAGGGTTAATCCCGCCCGGGTTGGTACCATCGCATTAGTTAGTTCATAGTTCATTTATTTGATATAATTTTCTACATGTCACAATTAGTTACTTTCATTTACAATTCAACAAGCAACAGTAGGTAGGTTAAAGTATTTAAACTAGGTACAGTACATGTTACAAATAAATAACAATGAGAATTCAGTCATAGTGCAGTTAGGATTGATGGAGTTGCATGGGATCGTCTTCCAGTGCTTCCTCTACATTGTAGTAGGCCTTATTAACCAGATGCGCTTTCAGAGGCCTAGCGAATTTTGCGAAGATTCACGAATTGCATTGTCTATCCTTGAATCAGCTACATGTGGGAATCTGTCAGAGCGGGCCAGCCGATGCTCCACAGGCTGGTTCCTGTGCATCATGTTGTAGCCGTGACCTGTCTCCATTGTGCTCATAGTGGACAAGGTTCATTCTTACAAATTTGGCCACTTCTAGGATGTGGCCTGATTGAATGAACGATGGTCGTAGTGGCAATGAAAATTGTCCTTGTTTTCCATCCAGTTCAATGTAGCCGAGCAATATAAGGAAGGTCCTGGCATGGCACCTAGTTCCCAGTGGTGTGTTAGGCTAACATCGGACGGTCAGTTAGGCGTTAGCCATCCTTGTTCTGTTAGGTACATAGAAAAATAAAAATTAAATAAACACCAAAATTAGGTTTAGTATACTATACAGTAGAGCGCCAATTATATGAACTTATTGGCGGCCATGGGCGTTAGCAAAATCGTTTTTTTTTTTCGTATAATTGCCCTCTATACATCTATGAAGAAACATTTTTACGTACGCTATGAGTGGAGCAACGGTGATAGCGTAGCTCGGTCACTAGTATCATTGCCGATTAGACAATGAGAACATTTCCATTGATGGACATAATTTTGTTCTAGTTTTGTTGTGCCTTGGCAAATGAACAAAGAATACATTACTTAACAAATTGAAATCTTCGATCTCCGCTGCCTTCCCGAAGGCCTTAATACTTAATTCTAAATTTGCGAGTGCACTGCCCTTGTTTAATGTCTTTGTTTATCAATGAAATAATTATGGAGTCTGTTTTTTTAAATTATTACCACCTATCACATGTTGAAATCCTAACTATGTTAGATTGCAAGCTTATGTACAACATTTGTCTCGTCGATGAGGTAAATTTGGAGACCCTCTAACTCAGAAGGGATGTAGGGTCCCTCTCTGTATTCTATCGTCTTTACCATGGAGAATGCTTGTCGGAGCTACATAACGCTGTTCCTCCGTCCCCTTTCTACTTCGGTTAACGCGGAACAGGGATTAAATGCAGAAATTCAGTCGAAATTCCAAAAATAAGAACCCACAGATCCTCTAGATCCTTTATCTATAGGGCCGGTAAACAATTGAATGAACTCCCTTCCGAGGTATATCCCCCATATAAAACCTGGGGTCCTTCAAACGTGTGAAGAAGCACCTGGCCGGCCGGAATGGTTTTCGCAGCCCCTCTGAATGTTCGAAAACCCATGGGCGTCGTCGGGCACCTTTAGGTCCTGGCGTACGCCATTAAAGCGCTTAACATAAAAAAAATGCAAAAGGAATCTATAAAAGCTGTTGCTTGTGACCCTCCAAAAATAATTCATTCAATGTTATTCATAGTACCTATCAAACGATCTCTATTCAAAAGCAAAATTATATTTGTTTAAAACAAAGCTTTGCAAGGTGAGGTTGGAGCTCTTCCGAGGCACTGACTGATGGTTGTCATTGATAAGTGTTGGGATATCCGCTTTGAATGCGTTAACAACTGCACTGTGTTCGTTTGTTTAGTATTTCCCAGGCCTTTTGTATGGATAACTTTAAATTTGAAATAAAGGAACAAAACTAGAAATATAATAATAAAGAAATAACTTAAAATATGAACACAATATTGTAATGGGCATCTTGAATGTTTTGAATTATTATTTTATTAATTAATTAAATTAATGACATGAAGATTCTAACCGGCGCTCTGCATGTTAAGGTGGTTTAAATTGACGAAGAGAATTTGTTCTAAACTGGATGACATTCAGGATTTGGGATACATAAAATTAAAAACATGTTGCACATACATATATGTGCAACATTTTTTAAATGTTGGTTTTCAATATGTTTAAATCAATTTACATCTAAAACATCAGGTTTGAAACATGTTTTGAACATATTAATTAAAATTTCTAAGAATAAAAGATTTCTAAGAACCACGATAGATTTTCATAAATATTTTTTTCAACTCTGCCGACAAGGACGTTTGAAGTTAAATAAAAGCAAAAAATGGGTGTTTGAATTAGCGCGCTAATCTTCCGACACAATGTTATGCTCAGTAAAGAAGTGTGTGAAAATATGTCTTATCGCGCCGATATCAGCTGCCGATAACAAGCCCCGAGTTATCTGCCGTCACCACCGTCATGCCCTACGATAACCGTGACGCGACGTTGACAAATGGTAAACCCCACCTTCCGAAACATTAAAAGGACCAACCGCTGCTCGTTCCGGTTCAATTTTATTTAAATTTATTTGTCATTTTGTCACAATCTGATTGGCGAATTAAATAACAATGCGCAGAAGTTGCTGGTCACTGGTCGTTATTTTTGTCTACATCAATAATTTTATATACAATACCGTCTGTCTACACTCTACTGTCTGTCCTACACTGGCGGCCGTGGACGGGAAAACGGAGTGTGGGAAGACCACCCGCCAGGTGGGACGACGACATTAAGTGTGTCGGCGGTAAGCAGTGGTTCCGTAGCGCTGAGGGCCGGGAGGACTAGCGGAAAATGACTGTCTGTCTTATAAATTGAGAACCACTTAACTGATTTTGTTGTTTATATATACATATGTTGATTGATTGATGATTCTTCTCGACCTACTAGTATATTTCCATCAAATCTACGCAACTGAACATCATGCTAAAGGAGTGTGGACAAAATTGTATGAAGCCTGGGCTCACCCACACAGAGATGAGATCACTCTGAATATCTAATATCTAATAACTATTATAAAGAGGAAAGTTTGTAATAATGGATGGATGGATGGATGGATGGATGTTTGTTACTCTTTCACGTAAAAACTACTGAATGGATTCTAATGAAACTTTACATTAATATAGCTTATACATCAGAATAACACATAGGCTACAATTTATGTGCCCATGGGCTTTAGAACTTTCACGGGGCTGCGAAAACGATGCCGGTAGCGATACTTCACACTAGTGGGAGAGGAGCCGGGGGCGGTGGCGGGGAGCGGCGGCGGGGGGAGGGCAGACGTCGTGACTGTTTGGTGTCCGTTTGGCGAATGTTCAAGGCACTAGCGATTTGTAAAACTTAGTACATGTACATTTAACTACCCGGGAATTAGGATTGGCTAAATAGAATTCAGTTCCGCTTACGCTAAGATGGGGCTGTCATACAAACTGCAATGCTATGCACGGCTCGGCTTTGCGGCGGCAGCGCTTACTTTTACTGAAGTACGGCTTGGTATTTCCTGCAACTTTAGGACTACTTGGCATCACGCTAAATCGCCGGAGGAGCGACCAACAGAATAAAATCCTTGAGAACCAATTATGTACTCGATTTAGATGTGCATTGTATCTACGTCTAGCCTGATTCTACTAAAAACTTATAGATTACATAATATAACGCTTCATTACCAGAAGGGTAAGTAGTGAGTCTTAAAGTCTTATAACATGCGAACCACTTACCTGATTTATATGCGTATTTTATCAATGTATAGCATCTCTGGGAGCAGTCAGGTTCGAGATGGGTTACTGTTTTCGATGTTGAGGCTGGCTGTGGGTTGGAGTCCACGCAAAACTTACCTACGTTACACGTTACTTACTAGGTAAGCAATGTAGCAGTGAAAGTGCAGAAAGGTTCTCGCGGCAAATGTTTTTTTTTAAATAGCCACCAAACGTCAACGAAGCTCTAAATGGGAATTATTGGATGTTTCTCATTAAATCATGCTATTTCGGCTCGAACGATCTTGATGAAATTTGGTAGACGGATACATTGTCCTGGACCAGTTTGACCCTATTTTGGACCAGTCATGTCGGATACTTTTTATCCATGAGATAATTTAGCCGACACTAACCCGAGCGGAGCCGGGTACCGCAGCTAGTATTTACATACTTTTACTTCAATAAATATGAAGATAAAAACAATTTTTTGTAAAGAGTCCATGGGGCTATTTTGCTACATATTTTTTTCTTATAAATTGCTACGAATCTTTTTCTCATAAATTGCGCCGCGCGCCTCTCATACATTTTGTATGCTAGCGGCCTTTGCATATTACGCGCATCGATGCAAGGCACGGTTGTTGCGTTTAGTTATTTTCCGATCTGTTGCCATTATTTTGCAGTGTACATTAAATATTACAGTGAAACGAATTGTCATGATGGCTGATGGTTTTTTTTGACTAATTCACAATACTATATCTATAAAATATAAATCTCGTGTCACAGTGTTTGCGGTCGCTCTGCTCGGAAACGGCTCGACCAATTTTTATTAATTTTTTTCGGTATATTTAATAGGTATGAAAATAGGTCGTAAAGTATATTTTATACCACTAGGTGATTAGGTTATCCCTATCGAGAAAAAAATCCTAACCAAAACTACATTGACCCTAGCGGCACCGGGTACCTAGTTATATTATAGTTATTTTAAAGTATGAATTTTTAGTTACACTAATAGTTTCATGACTATCTACCAATTGTAATGTTTTATGAAACCTATTTAAATGCATATCTTTTTTCTGCAATCGACTTGAAGCTGGTGCCTATAGTAACAATTTCGGTACGAACAGAATTCTTTATAATGGCATAAACCATTACTCTGTTGGACACTGAGACCACTTTGTCGTATGGTCCTTTCTGAGTGGTGAGGAGTCAGGGTTACATTGAAGAGAAGTCAGGGAGAAACTGGCAATATTTTTTCAGACTTTAAAATGGGAATCAACTACTTAAAAGTAATGCCATACTACTGTAATTAAATATATTTTATTTGCTACAATTATGAACAAAAATAAGCAAGCTTTATTATATTATTTTCAACCTGTACAAATTTTGATCTAAAACAAAATTAAAAACATATCTTAAGATTACTTTGAAGCTATTAAAAATCATCCTGACTTATTTTTTTTCTGTGAAATTCTTGTACTTGCCATCCTTCTAGGAGCTAAGTCTGTACTGGAAACTAACCATTATCTTTGAAAAAATATTTAATAAAAAAAAACATGCAAGGAAATAGATTTATTAATTGAACTCTATTTAAATGTACACTATTACATGTATGTCCAATTTCCACTGAATTACATCATAATGAAATGAGGCTGCAACCTTGGCTTATTTTGTGTAAAACTGAGTCGATGATAACTCTGCATTTGATTAGATAAATAACCATTGTGTGGCAATATCATTGTTCTACATAGGCAGGCAATTAGTGCATTCTCTTATTCAAACACATGACCAATTGTGATAAATAGAAATAAAATATCATAAGATGGGCAAGGCCGTCTTAAACCAGGCTGGTGCCCTTGGGCACACAAGAATTTGGGGCCCTTTTGGAAAGTAAAAAAGCGACATGACAGACAATGCTTCAGAAATATTTATTTTACCATTAATAGCATCGGCGCGTGCAGACCATCTTGTTTCCGAAAGAGACTTCAGGACTCTATTTGCACCTAAATGCTCTGTCAAAATTTTCCATCGTTTTGTCGAAGTTGAGAAATAAATTGAACAATTTTTGTACAAATTGAAAGAATGCTACTGCTTCAGTAACACACTCAACAGCCTGAACACCCACAAAATTTAGCGAATGTGCCGCGAAAAAAGGGTAATGTGCCCGACAAAAATGTTTTAAGAATAAATGTTTGAAAGAAATTGTCGGTCCTTCGGGGCCCCCTGAGAATGGGGGCCCTGGGCACGGGCCCCGTGTGCCCTTATGGTAAAGACGGTATTGAAGATGGGGGAAAAACGCGAGCAAGTCACAGGCGTACGTATTTAGTATTGAGGGGTCGTCTTCATAAAGTCCAAAAAGCATAATGATCCTAAACCCAGAATGTCCAAAAGTATGTATTTTTCGTGTGTATTATAACATGCATATAATCTAACCTAACCTAACCTAGCCTAACCTAATTGAAAATATTCGTATTAATAAGTGTTTTGGACGGTATGGGTTTTGGACTTTATGATGCGTCCCCGTATTGAGGACCACATCGGTATTCTTGGTGCCGACCTGACGCATGACCTGAACTTCGGACACCATATCGAGGATAAGGCCAAGTTGACCTCAACAAATTTGGAGTCTTCAACTGGGTGCATGATTATTTTACGCGACACCAAAAATTACAGCTTTTCAACATAGTTTTTTTTCATGCAATCTGACATGGATGGGTCACACAATTACCGTTATGATATTAGCCCAATACACCACATTCCCGAAGGAATGAGGTGCCATGCCAGGGCCTTCCCTTTTACGAGCATGGCTACATTGAACTGGATGGAAAACACGGAAATTTTTTCATTGCCGCTTCGACCATCTTTTCATCCAATGCGATGGTACCAACCCGGGCGGGCTTAAACCCTACCACCTAGTAGGGAAAGGGGACATACAGTTTTACATGGATTCCGAACCATGGAGCAGCTCGTATTCGTGACGAAATGCACTTATCGAACTCAGAAAGAGAAAGAAAGTGTTGTATATCGGGGCGAGGAATTGAACCCAGACCTCTGGTACGCTAGGCCAGTCCCCGCGCCACTAGGCTACGAGCCGCGCCAGTTAAATAAGGTCTTGTATCGTTCGCATCTGCAGGACGGTTTAGTTAAATCGATTAACGACTCTGTGGCTAAGTACCTGAGCCGGTAGTCTCAGTTGTCACCTAAATTGGCGTTACGGCAAACCGATCGACTGACGTTTTCAAATGTATGGAGAAATTGAAGAGCGCGCGCAGCGGGCGTTAAGCGAACTAACATTTGCGAGTCCGACCTTGATTTGACAGCTTACTCAACGTTGCCGTAAATACGTCGACGTGGTGGTTTACGTCCACTCCGCGTTTTCATACAAATCGGAAGTCCGCGTTTGACTTTGACAGCATGAAGAAGTAAAACCACAGAATATCTAGTAAAAACTTGTATGGAGTTTGGAGAAAACGCCAGTCGATCGGTTTGCCGTAAACGCCAATTTAGGTGAGAACTCAGACTGCCCACTCTGTTAGGCTCCTGGCACTCTATACAGCACCGTGCCATGCGTCTCGTCGACGACACCGGGGTATCCCAGAATTTAGAGACCCTCCAGCTCCGAAGTGATGTAGGATATCACTGTGTTCCATCGTCTCTACCATGGATAAAAGAATTTTTATGTTCTCAGATAAAATTTCTTCTACGCCAAGAGACTGTCGAGAAGTGGCAACACCGCTATGGGAATTCAGATAGTGCAGGTGTCACAAAAAGCTTTTTTCCGGTAGTCAAGATAGCATATAAAACACTAACTGATACTAAAATTACCAATGCACGTACTCAAATATGGACTGGACACGGAGCCTTTGGAGCTTACCTGCATAAATTAAATCTTTGAAGCTCAGCCTCCTGTTTCTGCGATCCTCAACTTCGCCAGAATGTAGAACACGTCATAGATCATTGCCCAATTTTCCACGCAACAAGGACTCGCTTGGAAGCAAACACTGGACTCATAATAAAAAGAAGTCACTGGCAAGCTTACATGGAGGATAAAGAGCTGCGTGAATTATTCATGAAATTCGCTGAACAGTTGCTACTGCGAATTATGATGGAAAATGGTAGCATTGTGCCGCATGGCTTAAGTGCAGATAAATAAATAGATAAATGATAATTATAAAAAACACAAATTCAAAATCAACAATTACAAAACAACTATATTATATTAACAACACAATCTTTGTAAATAATAGAAGCAGAAAAAAATGACTGCCAAAGTCTCCGGAAAATAAATACCGGAGGGGAAAGGGAGGGTCAAAAAAAAAAAAAACCATGGATGATGCTCTTCGGAGCTGCATAACGCCATCCCTCCATCCCATCTATCACTCAACGGGGAACACGCAGGGAACGCACCCATTCACTGTCGAAAGTCCCAACCGATCCTCTAGATCCTTTAGGGTCGGTAAACTATGGAATGCACTCCTTGCCGTGATTTTACCCAAAGTGCAACCTGGGGTCCTTCAAGCGTGGTGTGAATAAGCCCCTGGCGGCCGGCATGCTTATGCTGCCCTCGTGTAAGTTCGTCAGGATCTCCTATGTGAAGATCTGAAGTACGCCTACTGGCCCCTAAACATAGATTACATATCTATGTTTAGGGGCTACAGTTGATGGCTTTACCGAGTTTTAACTCATTCTGAAATTATTATTGTAGTCAGGCATAAACAAATAAGTTGTTTATTTAAAAAGGGCAATGATCCGGGCCCCTTGCATTTAGGGCGGAAAATGGGAATAATCCCCATATCAGACTGTTAGTGGGACCTGGGAGTAGTGCAAAATCGTCTCTGATAAGTTATTCCGGGAGGTCACGACATATTTGGTCACGATAAGGTAAATGGCTGAATTTGTGTTCACATATTAGAGACCAACCCTCTGATGCTAAATATGTCGGTCTGCCTGGGCCAAGTGGTTGCGTTATCTTGATTGGCTATATAAAATAGATGTTGGTATGTACCTGCTGGTTAATATACTGATTGTCTAGAAACATTGATACCTATTAATTATGGAACAATAACCGGTCGATTTTTTAATTAAATACTTAAATATACCTAAAGTTATATCTGTAACCTAAATCGCTTATAACTACGAAATGCAAGCAAACATTTGCTCAGTTTTTCTATTGCTAACCAAGTATGTACTGATACTTTCATGCCTCGTCATTTGCATCCATTTACTTTATCATATATATTTTTTGTCACCATAACTAATTTTTAAGGCACCTTATATACGTAACGCAACCACTTGGAACAGGCAGACTGACACATTTAGCTTCATAGGGTTGGTCTTTATCCTTTGAACCCAGTTTCAGCCATTTACGTTATCATTCCCATTTTTGTCGCGACCTCCTAGTCTAAGTGGGCGCCGCATTTGTTGCCTAACTAACCATTCACGATCGATCATGTGTACCGTCGCTCCTGATCCTTTAGAAAAGGACAAAATCTGGTGATTCACCACTTAGTATTGGTCTTCCAAAGGTGCTTATCTATTTGCAAAACTGGACTGACCACATTCCAGGCCGCTTGCTCTGAGATTAAGTTCTACATAAAAAGCTGAGCGTGTGAAATGTGTAATAGGCGCCGGATTTGCCACGCCTATCAATTGTCATTGTTCAAAACTACCAGAAATTAGTATAATCCGTTTTCTATCATCTATTACATGCATACCTTCTGATATGATGTTAACTCATCTCACCGCATTGCCGAGGATAAGGTTCATTGCCAGGGCTTCTGGACTGGACGGAAAACATGGCCAATTTGTCATTGCCACTTTTACCTTCTTGATTAAATTGGTATATTTACACCTGTTGGTCTTTCTTGGACTACTCAATATGATACATTTACGATGTAGTCTTCGAGTAAGTGAGGTTCAATCCGAAGCTAAATACATATTGCAACAAATGAAATGAAGGCCTTCTCCATGAGAATGTTCATTCTCAGGTTGTTAAATAAAGAGACGGATTGCCCGGAAATATCAAAGAAATGAGGTTCGAGCGAAGTTATGGTGTGAGGTTTTTGGGTCTCCTGTTGTTCATTCCAGGCACATCTAATTTTAACTTTGTCTATATTCATTCAGTGATGAATACATAGGACTTTAAGCTTATTTAATGTAAACCTACTCCCTATATTTTACTATGTAAACATTTTTCCTTCTAATTTAATTCTGTATTAATAAATGTGTTCATTCATTATTCTTTAATTTATTCAGCTATTAAAGTAGGACTGTTTGTCTGTTTACTTGTCTTGATGACGGTTGTAGAATGTATGAGAATTTACCATTATGGGTGGCGGAATTGGGAGACTCATTGACCGATTACCCATTATTGATCAAGCCAGCAAAGTTCTCCGAATCTACTCAAACAGTCTGGCATTTGTATGTTGTTATTGTATGTACATATGTATAAATGTTTGTCCGATGATAACTCGAGTATCATTGATCGAAATGTCCTGAAATTTTGTAGGCGAGTAAATGAGACTAAAATATTTTTTAAGTTCGAACATGAGCCAAATAGGTAAGGGGGTTGCCGAGATATGGGGTTGTAAGACGTGATCGAAAAATCTTATATTGAAATTATGCCCGAGTGTAGTGCCTACTAGAAAAAATGATACGCCTTACTTTTACTTACTTGGAAGTGCACTCAGTAGTTCTAAAACCTGATACATACCTGATGCATACGCAGTCGCTGTCCTCTTTTAAAATATCTCTGAAATCCCATCTTTTAAGTCAGCAATAGGCCAATTATACTAATATATTTGTTAAACATTTTAGTTACATTGATATTCAATCCATTTTATTATTATTCCATTCAATCTCTCCCTCCCACATTGCATGCACACATAACCTCACACAAACACCCTTGTTACAACTCTAATATACGTATATAAATGACACACCTCACATTCTAAATCTCTCTCACACACTTACACACAAAAACACACATTTTTTGTTTTACAAACACACACTGTTAAACTTTTTTTATAAAATTAAGCTAATTTTATTTTCACTTCATTTTATGCTGGCAAACACGAAGCAGCGTCACCTAAACTGCAATGTTTAAAGATAGTTATAGTAGGGATTCGTCTGAAAACCAGCTTCGTAGTTTTCTGCGAGACAGCTGAGATTGATCCCATTTGTCACAAATTAAAGATACCTACAAGAGAATGCAATGTTTAAGTGTTTTTAATTTAGTTTAATTGGTTTTATGTTCATTACTCTATTGTACTTATGTGTTGTGGCAAATAAAATGTCTTATGTCTTATATGCCCGCATCAGCTTATAGTCGCTAGTGCTATAAACCAAATAATAATAATAATTGCCTAATAATAATAATAAAAAAAGAAAACTAGATGCCATTGCCTCTATTCTACATCTCCCTATCGGGCGAATTAACAATTAAGTTAGATCTGAACATTTGTTTGGGAGAAAGGGGTACCAAAATAGAAATTCAATGTGAATGTCATCCCAGCAATAGTACTAATTGTTCCGGGCGGACAAAGACCTTTATGTCATCAATGTAACTGTAAAGCCATCACAGCCAGAATGAGAACAAAGAGTCTCCCTTCCTGTCTGGACGTAAGAGTCAGAGGCAGGGAATGTATTCTCGGACTGAGGAGTGATTCATTCAATTAAATAGTAAGAGCGAGGTAATTGCTGACCAGGGAAGGAATGGAAAGAATAGGAGGGTGACTAACTGAATATGAAATTTCCATGATGAACTCAAACAATGGTACACACTATAATAATATAATAATAATTCTTTATTTCAGACAAGAAGTCCATAGACATAGAATATTACATTCGCAATAGAAGAAAGAAAATACAATACAATATCATTATTTACAATAGACATAGAAATATTATTAAAATTTAAACATATACCTCAGCCTCAGTGGCCCAGTGGCGCGACACTTCGGCGATCGCTCTCCGAAGTTAAGCAACGCTGGGTCCGGTCTGGTCTTGGATGGGTGACCATTCGACCGTTGAGAGAGGCTGGCCGTGGTTCGGATTCCACGTTAAGCTGTAGGTCCCCTTCCTTACTTACTAGGTGGTAGGGTTTATCCCGCCCGGGTTGGTACCATCGCATTGGATGAACGATGGTCGAAGCGGCAATGAAAATTGTCCGTGTTTTCCATCCAGTTCAATGTAGCCGTGCAATATAAGGAAGGTCCTGGCATGGCACCTAGTTCTCATGTGGTGTGTTGGGCTAATACCATGACAGAACTTGTGGTATTAGCCATCCATATCCAGTCACATAAAAAAAAATATATACAAGGGCAGCAAGTACATAGCAAAACGTCAAGTTACATTTCGGCTTGAATATTTGAATTTTACATTAAGAGAGTCGTTAACCCGTCAATTCCTCATACTACTGTCGATTACTGTTTACATGCTCTTTATGTTTTAGTAGGTTTTTTTTAAATTTTGTATTCAAAAAATTATTGTCGAAATCTACGTCTGTATTTTATTTTAAATAAAATATACCTTTTAGATTGGAATATATTGGCTTATAATGGCTTATATTGGAATTTAAAGCTTATTATTGGAAACATTTTCTATTTTTTTTTTACTGAAAAATAATGACCTCAATTATCTTGGCCAATGGACAAAGAGTACATTTCTTAAATTTGTCACATATTCGTTTTCCTGTGAATTTTGGTATATTTAATCGATCTAGACGCTCGATGACCATTGGTGTTGTAAAATAGTTTCTGCTTTCAAGTTATTAGGTTGGAAAGTTTAATTTTTTGCACGCATTATTATGCAATAACTGCGGACGATAAAAAACCTGTAAAAAATCGTAGTAAATGAATTTAGTTTTTGTTTAATTTTTGACTGCAGCGTTCGTGATTTTCTTTTAGCTATAACCTCATTTCCTGCTTTGTTGCATCCTTCTCATCGAGCTGTACAAGTAATAAAACCGGCCAAGTGCGAGTTGGACTCGCACACGAAGGGTTCCGTACCATCGCACAAGATTTACAAAATAAAACACTTTTTTTGTATGGGGCCCCCCTTTAATTATTATTATTTTATAATGTTACCTATTTGTTGTTATAGCGGCAAAATACATACATAATCTGTGAAAATTTTAGCTTCCTACCTGTTACGGTTCATGAGATACAGCCCTGTGACAGACGAACAGACGGACGGACGGACGGACGGACAGCGGAGGCTTAGTAATAGGGTTCCGTTTTCACCCTTTGGGTACGGAACCCTAAAAAGCATCAGCCAAATTTTTCTAAACGTATCATGAGTATTCTACAGTTTTAATCGAAACCGTATTTCTCCCGCAGGAGATCGTGCAGTCGCACAAGGAGCTGCGGTGCCCCGAGTGCCGCGTGCCGGTCGACTGCCGGCTGGAGGAGCTGCCGCCGAACGTGCTGCTCATGCGCATCCTGGAGGGCATGAAGACGGCGGTGCCGCGCCGCCAGCCGCCTGCCCGCGACCCGCGCGCCGCGCAGGTCGGCATCGCTCGATTATTGATTAGAGATTAACCAACCTCAATTATTGACTAGAGCTTACCCAAGCTCAATTATTCAATTATTGATTAGAGATTATCGAAGTTCGATTATTGATTAGAGATTATCCAAGCTCATTGATTGATTAGAGCTTATCCAAGCTCAATTATTGATTAGAGCTTATCCAAGCTCAATTATTGATCAGAGCTTATCCAAGCTCAATTATTGATCAGAGCTTTTTCAAGCTCAATTATTGATTAGAGCTTATACAAGCCCAATTATTATATTATTATTGATAGTGTACACTAGCACCTTTAAGCTGATGCGTTTACTTTAAATTTTGATATTTTGATTGCACTTCTAATAATACTATTAAGGTGTTTGTCTAACTGGTTTTTAAAACCCTTTACTGTGACTATTCATTAGAGATTATCGAAGCTCGATTATAGATTAGAGATTATACAAGCTCAATGATGAATTAGAGCTTATCCAAGCTCAACTATTGATTAGAGCTTATCCAAGCTGAATTTTGATCAGAGCTTGTCCAAGCTCAATTATTGATTACGAGATTATCCAAGATCAATTATTGATTAGAGCTTATCCAAGCTCAATTATTGATTAGAGCTTTTCCAAGCTCAATTATTGATTACAGCATATCCGAGTCAGTCAGTCAGTCAGGGTCGCAAAGACACGAATCTTCCCAAACGATTCTTCAGTCGTTTAGTAGCAGTGACCTCTTTTTTATCTGTTCGTTTGCGAACGACGCAACGCTAATATGAATGTCGCAGTTCTGAATGAATCCTGATTTATCATCCCTATGAATTTCCAGACCAAATCATCGTTTGCTCATTTTCAAATTCAAAAATGCTTTAATTTTGTTTTATTCAATCTTATTAATAGACTAGCAGCTTTAAGCTGATGCACTTATATCACAACACTTTTTTATGTTTTATATGATTGTCATGTTTATTTTTTAAAGTATTTACGGAAAGAGCATTCACAACTTCACTGGATGGTCTGTTCCAAGATTATATTACCCTGTTGGCAAGACAGCATCGTCGAGGGTTTTTAATTTTAAATATTTCAATGAGATCTCATTTTTGTTGAGTTCTCAGGTCAAGCTATCCACCCGGGCTTCGTACTTTCTAACATCATGTAATGTCATATAACATTCATGTTTTCTAACCTCAGGCTGAGATAAATAGTCGTAACAGAAACTAATACTAACGGAAAGTAGTACTTTGTGACGTCAATTTGCAATATTTTGAGATTTCGTCCATACAAAATGTGTCAAAGTGACGTCACAAAGTACTACTTTTCGTTAGTCCTAGTTTCTGTTGCGACTATTTATCTCAGCCTCAGACAATAGGAAACGATAATCTTATAACCTATAAATATACAAATATGTCAACGTGACGTTTATCCCCTGCAGGCTCCGCAGCACGCGGGGGCGGCGCGGCACGGCGGCGGCGCGGCGGAGCTGAAGCAAGCGCCGCGCGCGCACGCCCTCTATGACTACATCTCCAAAGAACAGGGGTAAGGCACGAGGTTGATAGATACAGGATGTAAACGAACCCCATTTAGTTTATAGGTTGTGGGGGAAATAGCTGGTCAGGTCGTCTACTCATGAGATTCTCCGGTGACTCACCTGTAAGTCACAAAAGTTTCTTACTCATAAAATGACAGCCACCCTAATGTTGTTTGCATAACATTTATATTAAAAATGTACAATATTAGATTTGTTTTTCTTCCAGCGACCTGTCATTCAAGCGCGGCGACGTAATCTTCCTGCACAAGCGAGTGGACGCGTGCTGGTACCGGGGCGAAAGCGCCGGCCGCGTTGGCATCTTTCCCGTCGCCTACACCCACGTGAGTCCGTGACGCAAATTAATCTGTCGATTCAGCTTTTGCTTGGTTCGTGGGGGATTCAACTCCACATTTTTATTTTGAAAAAACTTTCAGGCTTACTTGTTACTTGTAGTGGGACTCGGTTTCCACACTTAAGGTGGCCCATCCCGCTCATCTGCCCATACAAAAGGAGAAAGAAGACCACGCCCATATTTCTTGTCAGAGATCCAAAATTTTGCTCAAAATAGCTTTATTTGATCGAACTACATGTCTGATGACCGTTGGCATTGTAAAATTGTGTTTGGTTTCTAAGTTATAAGGTCCGAAAGTTCGAATTTTTCGCGCGTTTTATACAATAACTTTGGAGGTGGATTACGCAATGATAAAGCAAGAACATCTTAAAAAGATTAGTCATCAGGCATAGCTTATTTAATCAAGATTCTTCTTTTGCATCTTCCTCTTCAGGGAGCCTGTCTTATTCTTTGAAACAGAGAAGGTCCCAGAGCGCAACAGCATGGTTTTGTACCGTGCCCGCGAATGAGTTGGGCCCGCCGGGTTGGGCCACCTTAAGCCATTGTGGCGTATTTTGTGTCGAAAGTTCGTTCAGCTCATCCAGCCCAGCTCAGCCCAGAAGCGCAGTAGACTCAATAGGTGTGCGCAGGCATCTTGGAGCGACATCGGTGATTTGAGGATTGCTGTCCGTTGGGTCGCTACTCCGGTGCAGTGAAGCACGACGTGAGCAGCTGATTCTTCGTCCCCTAGCACTGCACAAGGGACTGTTGGTTACACCTAGAACATACAGGTGTTTGTTTATCTGACAGCTTTCAGGCTTGTAGACAATTCTCAGGCTTATAGCTCGTCTTTACCGTTCTTGGGGTATTTGATCTCCGCTTTTACGTTTTGTAATTTTTTTTATTGTTTGTTAGTCAGCTTTTAGTAATTACTTGGCCCTTTTTGCGAAGTTTTTTGGGGGTATTGGACAGTCGGTTAGGATTCCGATCACACCTTTTTGTTCATATAATTCTGTGGCTTTTGGTTCCTATTTCTGTTTTTGGCCAGTCCGTAGGGACATTTGTCAATCCTTTTGGTTTTGGTAAATTTTTGGGGATTTTATAAGGCATTCAGTCTGTCCGCTAGGCAATACCATTATTCTGAACCACCTGTACTATTTTTCTCTTGTTGCTTTTAAAGATACTTAATTTTACCAAAAAAAACAAAAAGGAAAAATTAAAGAGACACATGCTTTGACTAAACTATAAGGGTTATGGTTACGGAACTCAAATTGAACCTAAAACGATGTGTGCGTGTTCACAGATCGCGGTGCCTCTGCCCGGGCCGGCCGCGCTCTGCAAGGCGCTCTATGATTTTCGCATGTCGGCGCCAGACGAGGAGGGATGCCTCGCTTTTGACAAAGGTGACAATCACACTATTGACTAGCTAATGTTGTTTGTGCCAATATAGCTAATCTATAGTATACTGATCATTTTGTGGTATTTAAAAATGAAATCTAAAATACTAAAAAAAATTGCAGATTTCATCCAAACTTTAACCTCAGCGACAATATCCCTTTGGAATGGCGCGACGCCGCCAATTTTATTGCGTCGATCCGAATGTAAATTTTCACATTTATTTTAAAAAATGTTCTACTTCTTTTAATGCAGTGCGATTCCTATTACGAAATACTATGTTTTTCTACTAGTATTAGAAATCGAAAATTCTGAAACAAAAGGTCACAAAAAAAAAACCTACTTTTTCGGCATCAGTGACCCAAAATAATCCCCTTTCGGGAATGTCGCCTACTTGTGTTAACACCATGTATATAAAATTCCAATGTACGTGTGCTCATAATTCTCCTAAACTGATTGACTAATTTTGTTGACATGTTTATTGCACTTGTGGATTCACCTGGATGGTTCTTTGCTATAGTTTTACCCGGAAAAGGAGCACTGTTTTTTGGATCCAGCAATGGATTTAACACGCCCGCGAAGGTTTTTGATAACATTTTACCAGGCTCCGCTCGGTTGAATGTCCAAAACTAAATTGATACGAACGGAACCAGGGACCTAAGCTAGTTACAAACACATTAAATTGTCACAATCATTTTTAAATGAGCGTAAGTAAATATTTTTTCTTTATCTTTTATTATGATTCAATTAGCCAGCTGCGTCAAAACTGAATGAATAATGATCCAAATTGTTTGTAATATTTTTATCTTTGATGTCGAGATACGAATTTTGCTTGTCATAGTGTTTTGCTTGCTAGGATGAAATACAGCTATTAAATTGACGAATTTACATCAGACCAATATATCATGATATTGTAACGGCACTATCCGCCGCTCGGTACTTTTATTTAGCCAACAACTAATATCACTATTCCCTTATCCCTAACCTACTATTTATATATATACATACTGTACTATATATACTATTCCTTATTTACTAAGACACAAGATTTTTTTAAATTTCTTAGTCAGGACTGTTAAGACCCGCCAGAACGATATAAAGTACTGACCTGTTGAGAGCGCTATTACATTGGCACCCGAACAAAACAAAAATGCCAAAAATAGCAGCGCTTGGTACTCTTATTTATCCAATAACTAGCTGAGGTACCCGGCTCCGCTCGGTTTTATTGTCGTTTTTGACTGATTTCAGGCTGGTCAAGTTCAGCCTGCGTTTGCAATGTAAGAGGAAAAACTGAATTATTTACGACATTACATTAGAAACCTCAAAAATAACAGTATTTCTCCACTATTTAATGGATGTTGTTATACATATAAACCTTCCTCTTCAATCACTCTATCTATTAAAAAAACCGCATCAAAATCCGTTGCGTAGTTTTAAAGATTTAAGCATACACAGGGATATAGGGACAGAGAAAGAGACTTTGATTTATACTATGTAGTGATTTATATCTCTATTCCCTATCTATACTCATCTATCTACCCTATCTATCCTTACTTACTAAAACACAAGGAAATATTTTATTACTTAGTCGGGACAGTTAGAGGCGCTTGACCTATACAGGGTGTCGTAACGGCCAGTACATTAATTTCGCCAGCGTAATCCTCATGTCTTTCCGAGACAAAAAAGTAAAAAAAAATCTCTACAGTGTCTAGTTACCGAGATATAAATTTTTGAAATTTATGTTTTTGTCTAGTGTAATTTGATAAGGAATGTTTAGTTTAGCTGAGGAAGGTCTTGGCATGGAACCTAGATCCCACGTTGCGTATCAGGCTAATGTCATGACAGCATGTGTCATATTAGTTATCCATGTCCAAGTACACACAACACTCCCACGTTCTTACAGACCATTAGATTCTTTTTACACTAAATTATTGAATTACTTTGCATGGAAAGTCTAATTTTTTATTTAGAAGATATTAAGCAAAAAGTTAATAAAGTTTTTTGTTTGCTTCAATCCCAATAATCATTTCCCAAATTTTAGGAACTGGCAGTTACGACACCCTGTATAAAGTTCGGACCGGTGGAAGGAGCCGTTACATTGGCGCCCGAACGAAAAGAAATATGCCAAAAATCTCAGATATTCACACTGAAGATTCCCCTGATTCCCTTTTACTCAAAAATATAGCACGGTGTTACCCCTAGTGTATGGCTCATTTCCAATCGGTTCCAACTGTTCATCGGCCATGGACTGTATGCACTCGCAGGCGCCATCATCTCGGTGCTGCGGCGCGTCGACGAGAACTGGGCGGAGGGCCGGCTGGAGGAGCGCGTGGGGATCTTCCCCATCGCCTTCGTGGAGCTCAACCACGCCGCGCGGGACCTCATACACACGCACAGGTACCGCACCGCAGGAGCGGCTCGTAGCCCAGTGGCGCGGGGACCGGCCTAGCGTACCAGAGGTCTGGGTTCAATTCCTCGCCCCGACATTTATTTATTTATATACACTAGCAGCTTAAAGCTGATGCGTGTATGTCATTGGTTGAGTGCACTATTTGTTTATTAAACGTCTGTTTTTTTTATTTAAAATTACTGTCCAATTCATTTTTGATTTTGTTGTTGCAGTTTGTTTCAAAAGTCCACCACTCGGTTAGATATGGTGCATGCACCACTTTCTTTCTCTTTCTGAGTTCGATAAGTGCATTCTCGTCACGAATGCGAGCTGCTCCATGCTTTGGAATCCATGTAAAACTGTAGGTCCCTTTTCCCTACTAGGTCCCCAGTATTTAAGCCCGCCTGTGTTGGTACCATCGCATTGGACTAAAATATGGTCGAAGCGGCAATTAAATAATAGTCCGTTTTTTCCATCCAGTTCAATGTAGCCGTGCTTATAAAGGGAAGATCCTGGCATGGCACCTAAATCCTTCGGGAATATGGTGTATGTACCTGTGTGGTATTAGCCATTCATGTCAGGTTGCATAAAAAAAACGCACACTCACACACACCCTAACTATATCTTGGCCGCGGTATTGATTTTGTCAGCCTCGGTAGCGCAGTGGCACGACACCTTTGGATTCGATAAGCTGGGCAAGCACCGCTGAGCGTGATTAGGCTCTGGGTGACCATTTTCAACCTTTGAAGCGGGCCATGGTTGGAAAATTTGTATAAAATATCCCTTGAGTACTCTTGAAAAAAAAATTATTTGCAAGCCAATATGATTGCGAAAAGGCGGAAATTAATGCCATAAGGCATTCTCTTGAGGTGCACTAAGAAGGTTTTCTCTGAATGGGTAATACAGAGTGTCAAAGTTTGAACCATTCATCCGATTGCGATGAACTTAATGAGTTGTTCAGTTCAGAAAATTTCTGACCACATTTTCCTGGTATCCGCTTGGGCGAATGTACAATACCAAATTAATCTCACCGATACAAGAAACCTCAGCTAGTTTTTTTAAGTAAACAGGATTTTCACTAAGGTTTCGAATGAATCTCAGAGTTCAGGAAACACTAGCGTGGTATGTATAAATCTCGTTTAATGTTGCAGCCCCCTGGTGGTGGGACGCGTGGTTCCGCCCGTACCGGACCGGCAGGCCTCCCCCCGCGCCACGCAACTCGACCACCGCTCCCACACGCACCAGGTACCATATACCACCCTCAAACCCTCACCCAGCAAAGGCTGCTGCTCCATAAAAATATGAAAAAGGTTTGATCAACTGACCTGGCTAAGAACAGTAGGTTTGCGAAAATCTTCAGCCAAAAAAATAAAAGCTGTATTAATAGATACTTGACATAAAGATGGTTTTACCTGTTGACAAATCTCTTGCATTCATTTTATATAGTAGACAAGCAGCACAGCACTGTAGTTTCTTTGAGAAAATAAAGAGATTCTGTAATTAAAATTGCGACGCCGACTGTACTATGTCCACATTTGACATTACTTTGTACCAGATAAAGAATTGAGGAAGAAAAAATCTCCTTAGAAAATAAATAGCAACTAAGCATTGTAACCAGATTTTGAATGCAGCAGAAAAATCCGATTACAATGCTCCCATGAAGAATTGGATTTTTTATTATTTTTTCAAAGTCCTATGTTAAGTTGTGACCATTAAAATATTCTAAATGCTTGGTAGAAGTTCTCTAAAAGTGCACCTCCTATACCTAAGAATATTATATGAATTCATTTATTCCTCTTGAAAACAGTTTTACAAACGGTATCAAACATAATAAAAAATAAGTACTGCATGATGCAAACCATGCGGAAATCTACAGTGTGCGCCAAACTTAAATGCGCCTCAAGCGTACAAAAAATGCTTTCGAGACAAGGGCATAGAGTGAACGCCTGAGCTGTAGAGGCACATTTAAGGGGATGTGTGCGTCAAAGTACATGGCGCCACAGTAGTTCGTCGCTATTTCTGCTATAACTCCCCAAAAATAGGAAGTTTCTAGCCATAACTGTAGTGGCGAGCACACTATGCGTTGTATGTATTTAATCTCATACAACACTTTGTAAAAAAATCTCCTTAAAAAAGAAATATCCTTTTAATGGTGTGTCTCGCATGATTCCAGCAGCAGCCGTTCCGCTACCAGCAGATGGCGCTGTCCGCGCCGGCGCCCACCTCGCACACCTACCAGCACGTCGCCGCGATGTCCCTCTCGCACCCGGCGCACCAGCAGCCGCCGGCGGCGCCGCTCGCCGCGCGCGCTCGCCAGCCCGGCGCCGACCTCATCCAGCTGCACGCCGGCCACACCTGGAGCGGCCACGTCAAGTACGACGCCTACTGCGCGCCCGTCCCCAACAACACGCACCAGAACGTGGGGAGCGAACTCTTGATCTCAGCGGCGTTCAACGCGAACGGCACCGACTCGAGCTCCACCGTTACGACGCCTTCGGTCAGCGTGAGCACGTCCGCGCCCAACACCACCTCGAACAGCTCCTCGGACAGCACGGAGCCGAGCTCCCCGTGCTCGCCGGACAACAGGGAGAACGCGAACGGCCCGGCGAGTCACACCAACGTCGGCAGAGAGAGCGCCGAGATGACCGCAGAGATAGACTCGTCGTTGAACACATCTGGAGTATCACGACTCAACGAAAGCGCCTGTTCGACGAACACCTCGCTGAACGTATCGCTGCCGCCTCTCCTGGACAGTCCGAAAAATGTCAACGTAAGCGGCACGAGCAGTTCATCGGGCGGCTCTCAGAAGCCGACGCCCGGTTCGATGCCCGGAAACCCCGAGACACCCGCGACAAAGACGGAGAACGAGAATCACGACGCGGCGACGTCTTCGAAGTCGTACCGTCCGACTACGGAGAACCCGCTGAGCCAGCCCAGTTCGATGTCGCCTTCGCATGGAGCGGAGTCCGCGGGCGGGTTCCTCGTGTCGAGAGTGCACCGCGACCACCACCGGGACCGGGACAAGAGGAACAGCCTCACGCCCGGTACTCACCTGCAAGCGCACACACAACACGCTAATCAAAATCGGTGAGCTTTTTTTTTGTACTGGACATGGATGTTACTTTTCTTATACCAAACCGACCATGAGATATTATTCTAACGCACCACATGCGAACTAGGTGCCAGGCCAGGACCTTTCTTATATTGCTCGGCTACATTGAACTGGATGTAAAACACAGACAATTTTCATTGCCGCTTAATTTACTAACCTAGGGACCCTACAGTTTTACCAGAAATCTGAACCATGGTCAGCCTCAACTGTTGAAAATGGTCACCCATCCAGAATCCAACCGCGCTCAGAGGTGCTTTAACAAGCTTATCGAATCACATAGCGTTTTGCGCCACTGGGCTACCGAAACAATCTCTCAAACTCAGACGGACAGACGGACGGACGGACAGCGGAGCCTTAGTTAGTTAGTTAGTTGGGCAAAATGTTTTCTGCGCTAAGCCTACTTCACAGAGAGGCCATTGTGCGTAACAAAGGTGACCATGTAAGCCGGGGTGTAGTAGGCGGGTGTGTAGTAATAGGGTTCCGTTGGCACCCTTTGGGTACGGAACCTTAAAAAAAGAAAATATGCACTCAATCAGTGAAGTAATAATACAATAATAATGTCCAGTTACATAAAAAATATTATGTGTGTGTTATTTTTAAACAATTTTGTACGTGTCAACTTGCAGGCACTCGGCGGAGATCCCGGCGACGGGCCCGCTCGAGCGGGCGTCGCACGAGCGCGACAGGGCGCGCCGGCGGCGCTCGCGCAGCGGCGACCGGCCCCTGCCCGCGCCCTACGTCGCGCTCTACCCGTACAGGCCGCACAAGCCCGACGAGCTGGAGCTCAAGAAGGGAGGTCCGTATCAATCGATCGCAGTAAACTAGTTTGTAAGAATCAATGGAAAAAGAAATAATACAATGTGGAGGTTATTAGGTTGTTGTTGTTGTTGTTGTTGTTGTTGTTGTTGTTGTTGTTGTTGTTGCTGCTGTTGCTGTTGTTGTTGTTGTTGTTGTTGGTGTTGTTGTTGTTGTTGTTTATGTCGTTGGCGAGTAGCTGCCGACGCTTGAACGCACTTGACACGAGGCCGTTGTGCTCAGTTACCCGACTTTTGGCTCATTTCAGCCAGCCGAGCTCTTAATACAATGTTTAGCAGCCCTTTAGGGTCTTTCCACACTTGCGGGTCGCTCCTTTCGGAGCTAAAGACCCCCCTACAAGGTTATTAGGTTAAATAATTTATAAATTTAGAATTTTCACATTGTGGGTTGTTGTTTCCTATTAGTTCTTAGTTCTTTGCCTAAGACCGTTCTACCAATGTAAGTTTGGCAGTAGCATTTAAGTATGAAATCATAATTGTGTTATATCATTAATTTGGACGAAAAAAAGACAAAAAAAACATTATTTATAGACCAGTGAAGTTTCTTTGTGGGTTCTTCTTCACTGGTTGATCGAATCCGCGGATCAATCAAATTGTGACATGACTTAGTGTAGTTTGACTACCAGAAGTTGAATAAATAAATGAAATTGTTAATATGAATGCAGCCTCGTAGAAATTTGCACTTCCGGTTTAGCGTCGCCCTCTGTTGGCATTATATAGTTAGTCTCTTGTCACTGACTTTACCGTGTGCTGCGTGATTTGTGTAGCTCTTCAATAAAACGATTACCCAAGTACAATCTTTTATTGGCCTTCACAATTTAACAGAAATGAAATGACCAACCTGACGAAGTTTCTTGTCGGCTCTTCTTCGCCAGAAGTATTAGAACCGACAGGAAAAAAAAAACCGGCTAAGTGTGAGTCGGACTCGCACACGAAGGGTTCCGTACCATTGTACAAGATTTAACACATAAAATCACGTTTCCTATTTGTTATAGTGGCAAAATAAATACACACTCTGTGAAAATTTCAGCTGCCTACCTATTACGGTTCATGAAATACATCCCTGTGACAGACGGACGGACAGCGGGCCTCGGTGGCCCAGTACCGCGACACTTCGGCGATCGCTCTCCGAAGTTAAGCAACGCTGGGTCCGGTCTGGTCTTGGATGGGTGACCATTCGACCGTTGAGAGAGGCTGGCCGTGGTTCGGATTCCACGTTAAGCTGTAGGTCCCCTTCCTTACTTACTAGGTGGTAGGGTTTATCCCGCCCGGGTTGGTACCATCGCATTGGATGAACGATGGTCGAAGCGGCAATGAAAATTGTCCGTGTTTTCCATCCAGTTCAATGTAGCCGTGCAATATAAGGAAGGTCCTGGCATGGCACCTAGTTCCCATGTGGTGTGTTGGGCTAATACCATGACAGAACTTGTGGTATTAGCCATCCATGTCCAGTCACAAAAAAAAAAAAAATATGGTTCCGTTTTCACCCTTTGGGTACGGAACCCTAAAAATGACGAATCCGAGTGTGTAATACACATCTAATGGAGGAAATAAAGAAACTGAAACAGTATGCCGGCGGGTGGGCGGGCTTACTCCTTTCCCTTTCGTACGCCAACGACTGCAGAGACAAAACTGTGTCGGTTTTGGTCACTGCACACCGCTGGCACTTCCATTTGAAAGGAGTCGCCTCGCGTAGTCTGTAATCACCTAGCATAGAGCGCTGTGTTTACAAGACGAACAGAGACGAAGAGTGAGATGTACTTAAGTACCACTACCGCAAGTTAAAGAGAGATGGAACATACGTACCCGATGAGACAACTTTTCAGTCTGTTATCAGTGCATAGGAGTTGCGCTTATGCAATGTGAAATATTGTTTTGTGAAATCTTTATGATTTCTCTAGTTTTCATTAATAGTGACCTGTGCCAATATAATTCGTATGACCGACGTTCCAATAATCGACTCTACTGTAGTGTGTATCATAGTGCTTCCCAAGGAATACGTTTTTCGTGACCGATGGTTTAAATGTGCGGTGATGGCGATCGGTGTTGCAGTCATCTACACGGTGACGGAGCGCTGCCAGGACGGCTGGTACAAGGGCTGCTCGACGCGCACGCAGCGCTGCGGTGTCTTCCCCGGCAATTACGTCACTCCGGCCCGCAATCATGACAAGGTAACGGGCAAAAATATCACGCAACCTCCATAATTAAACATAAAACCGTGATGTCAAACACATGACCTTGACGCGGGAACACGACCTTGACAAAGGAACACACGATCAAAGTATGAAAACAGTAAATACACTAAATTAATAACTGCATGCATCAATATTTACGTTGTCTTTAGACGTGCTAAAATACACAAAAGAAACAACAGAGTAACACGCAATCACAACGGGAATACACAAACTTGATAAGGTAACACGCAACCATGTCGTAACAAGCAAACACTCCATAAAACGCAACTTGATAAGGAAATATTTTTCAAGGGTAATACCAATAATGGCATAACCCATAACCTCTACAATGGCATAACCTCTACAAGGTAACATGTAGGCACAGCGTAAGAACGCAAACGTACCAATGTTACTTTTGAGATTACCGCGGTCGTTAAATATGTTTGAAAAATGTTACGGATTTTCACGCGGCGGGAGGAGACATTCTCCGACGTTTCGAGCTGATCGTTAAGCCCGTTGTCAAGGAGGCACCCGCAACGTTCGTACGCAGCAGACCACTGGCGTCTGGGCTCGTACACTCGTACGCAGACGAATGCTGCGTACGAATGTGGCGGATGCCTCTTTGACAACGGGCTGAACGATCAGCTCGAAACGTCGGAGAATGTCTCCTCCCGCCGCGTGAAAAGCCGTAACATTTTTCAAACATGCAAACGTACCAAGGTAACACGAAACCACATTGTAATAATTCCAGATGATAGCGGTCTCACTGTGCCATAAGTTACTTATTGATTCTGCGCAGGTGGTGGTACCAGCGGCTGCGCAGCAGAGGCCGGCCCCGCAGGTCGCCCCCACCACCCCCGCCACACCGCTCGCGCCGCCCCGCTCCGCCAGCCCCACACCCACCAACGGTCAGTGTTTTCTTTTATGTAACTGGTATTGGATGGCTTCAATGTTATGTTACCAACCCTACAACGTAGTAGGGAAAGGAACTTACAGTTTTACATGGATTCCGAACCATGGAGCAGCTCGCATTCGTGACAAAATACACTTATCGAACTCAGAAAGAGAAAGAAAGTGGTTCATGTCGGGGCGAGGAATTGAACCCAAAACTCTGGTACGCAAGGCCAGTCCCAGCGCCACTAGGCTACGAACCGCTCAGCTTGCAACAGTGTTAATAATGAGAGAAATCCGACTGTTTTCATCGGACCTAAGATTGTTTGGAGCAGCTGGCTAGTTATTCATAAAACAATTTTTTTTTTATAGAATCGTTTACTGCTAGAGCACTTTTCTCTTCCTGTTCTCCACTCTGTTAAATAAAAAAGTATTTTCTTCTAAATTATGGGTATACAGCCGGTCGCGAAATTTGTAGACGCAATACCCGCGAATGGTATGTTTTGCTGGTTCGGGTCCAGCCTTGCAGTATATTTGTAAAGTAGTTCTTTTTACTGGGCTCTTTCTTCAATTAATGTGTCCCTGCTTCACGGTCGATTATACATACATAAAAATCACATTCCTTGGAATAAGCGATGTACCTGTTTAGTACGAAAAAGTTTATTTACTTAAGTCTTTTTTTTATTGCATTGTAGATATTTGGGTTATTAATAAATTTTTAATAATTAGAGTAAACAAATTATTGCACTAAACCAGTTATTGTATGTGTCATATTTTAACTGAGTATACATAAACTGATTTTTAGGGTTCCGTACCCAAATGGTGAAAACGGAACCCTATTACTAAGCCTCCGCTGTCCGTCCGTCCGTCCGTCCGTCCGTCTGTCACAGGGCTGTATCTCAGTAACCGTGACAGGTAGACAGCTGAAATTTTCACAGAGTGTGTATATATTTTGCCGCTATAACAACAAATAGGTAAGGTATTTTATTTTTTACGATGGTACGGAGCCCTTCGTGTGCGAGTCCGACTCGCACTTGGCCGGTTTTTTTAAAGCTGTCTAATTAAGGTCGGCCCGTAAGCACCTGAAAATTTCGCCTCCCATACAAACGTAGTTTACTAATCATTTAAAAACCAATGTTCCAACTTACTTGATATTTGGTATCTAATATTAGGCTACAAATATCTGTGTCTGCATGCCTTTGTTTTTTCGGTAAATGTATTCTGGGTCAAACCACAGAGAAAACAAAATTCGTATGATGATTTTCTTTTTGCTTTCATTTCATTCGGTTTAGATTTTTCAAAAAAACAAAAGCATGCAGACACAGATATTTGTTACCTGATATTATATATTAAATATCAATTTAATTGGAATAGCGGTTTCCAAATTATTAGTAAACTACGTTTGTATGGGGAGCATAGCTTACGGGCCGTTCTTAAGTGATCAAATATCTCTTGTTTATCTTAATTATAGATTTGTGTAAGTAAAGTCTTCCAACACAGAAACCGAATGCACTGCAATGTGAATAATACTGAATTGAGTGCCCGTAGGCACAGGGCTTTTTTAACACCTCGAAAAGGAACATGAGATTATAACGAGTATTTGGATGTACCACTATCGAATGTATTTTTAGTTGAACCAATAAGTAGTGAATACATGACCATCATCTTATTCTAGGAGCGGTTCAGCCTTTTGCGTGGCCTAGTGGAGCACCGGGACAGCAAAAACCTACAGAAAAGGTAAATATTTATTTATTTATTTATATAATTGCACTAAGAAATATGGGCAAAAGGCACAACTTAATGCCGGAGGCATTCTCTACCAGTCTTCCTTTGGGTATCATGAGCAGTAGCATGTATTTTTACAGTTACAAATTTACATCATTAAAGTTGCTATTATAAATTATATTGTGTATTACGAAAAGTAGTACTTTGTGACGTACTTTACTTTACTTTACTTTTTCGATAGTCTTAGTTTCTGTTACGACTATTTATCTCAGCCCTACATTTTTTCACAACCACTTATCTCAAGTAACCTGTCGTCGCTTCCATTTCCTGAAATGTGATAATCAGCCATGTATTTCTGGTAAATAAAAAAATATCCCGGCTGGTTCCAGTGCAAAGAGAAGTCCACCAAGCAGGAGCGCTCCGGCGTGAGCCTGATGAGGCGTCTCGCCGCGATGAAGAAGTGCAAGTCGCCGCCGCCGGCCGGCTTCTCGTGCGACAACCCCGTGTTCGAAGACTGCGCGGGCGCGAGCCGCGAGCCCCCCGCGCCCGCATCCGCCTCCCACCCGCACCGACCCGTGCACGTCAGGTGAGCACTCGACGAGGGCACTGGCTGCCATTTTGGTTTGTCATATTTGCAACATTATTTTTTTGTAATGGCGACCATTTTATTTTCTCAAATTTGCAACCATTTTGTTAAAATGGCAGCCATTTTGTTTTGTCAATTTTACAACCGTTCTGTTGTAATGGTGGCCATTTTGCGTTCTCAAATATGCAAACATTTTGTTAAAATGACAGCTTTCTTGTTTTGAGAATTTTTCCACTGTTCTGTTGTAATGGTGGCCATTATGTTTGGTCAAATTGGCAACAATACTGTAATTATTTATTAAGTTAAAGTGACTTTTTGTAACCACGGTGGCTATTTTATGATGATGGCAATTTTCAAGATGTCCACCATTTTATCGCATTAAGATGGCTGCCATTTTGATTCATGGTCTCAGTTTTTGTTTTTCTTAAAGAAACAATGAGAAAAAGATAATATACATTCATGGTATGTGGCTATTTTATAAGATGGCTGTCATTTTGAGGTGCGCTAATCAATAACATGCATGCTGCCAGCGTTAAAGCTCAGAAATTGCTTGCTTCTTTGTTTGTGAATTTGTTGCTTGTGTTAAAAATGCTCACTTGAATTTCATACCAGCACTCTACACTCATACAACCATTATATGGGAGGGTAGAAATAACATAATTTCGCACATCCACGAAAAGCCCGTGCAACTTTTTTTTTGATCGAGTTTTACAGCCCCTGTGCCAAGTCCTTCTCCTCCCAAGCGCCAGCGGCTGCGCAGAAACAACACTATCGGATTTGGTTGCTGCACACTGCTGGCGCTTGGTAGGGGCAGGACTCAGCATTTTCACTAATATACATAATTTTGTTTTGTGAGCATTCTTATTGCTACCAAGTTAAAAGCAACTAATAACTTAAGATGCAAGGTTTTTCTTAAGGTGGCCCAACCCGGCGGCCTCAACTCATTTGCGGGCACGGTACAAAACCGTGCTGTTGCGCTCTGGGACCTTCTCTGTTTCTAAGAATAAGACAGGCTCCGTTATGAGGAAGATGCAACCTGTCCACAAAAAAGACAATGTGCATAGTGTATGATTTGGTAAGATTTACGAAAATTTTAATTTCAAAACGACTTATAGCTAAAAGTAAACCACGACCGCTGTAGTCAAAAATCTAACAAAAACCAAATAGATTATAAATCTTGATTAAACAAGCTATGTCTGATGACTAATCTTTTTAACATGTTCTTACTTTATCATTGCGTAATCCACCTCCAAAGTAATTGTATAAAACGCGCGAAAAATCCGAACTTTCGGACGTTATAACTTGGAAACCAAACACAATTTTACAATGCCAATGGTCATCAGACATCTAGTTCAATCAAATAAAGCTATATTGAGCAAAATTTTGGATCTCTGACAAGAAATATAGGCGTGATCTTCTTTCCCCTTTTGTATGGGGAAATGAGCGGGTTGGGCCACCTTAAAACTCCTAATCCATGAAATCAAGCCAAAAGAGAATCGACTGGATTATCTGTTGCCTATTGCTTGTCATGCGAAAATTTGGCAGGCCTCATTTTTTATTCCGATTTTGCACAATGCCGTTCATTGCATTAAATTTAGTCTATAGTAATTCTCTGAAAGTATTTTTTTGTAATATGATCAAGTGTGCAGATGTTGAATGCAAGAGAACCCCACATGTTTTTATTTTTTACTACAAATTTAATCAAAAAATTCGGAAATATGTCTGTTTTGGATTCGTTAGTTTGTTATGTAAAGTTTAGTTTGACGAGATTCACACAAGAGAGAAATAAATTTAAAATTTAAATGTGACAGTCTTGCATTTTAATAATCATTTTATGCATACAAAAAGGGGTATTGCACAAAAAATTTATAACAAATAACTCTTTTATAGACGAAGAATCCAGTTTCCCACAATGTTTTTTTACTTTTAAGCAAATAACATTTCCTAACGAAGAAACTGTTCAATTCTTTTGCATTCATCATTACACATTTACTCTGTCATATTACAAAAGAGTTTGCGATGGGAGAACAGCGAGAAAGAAAGGACGGGAGTCGCAATCTAAACGTATGGTGGCAGTGTAGCCACGTATTATTGATAATGCACATATGGTAGTAAATTTGCTTGCGAATTCGGAACGCGTAATATCGAAAGTTCGTTGCAACACATAGTGTCCTGCGAAGTTCTTACGTGTCGTTGGAACTCGAGAAAATCAGTAGTGAGCGATTTCGTAAGCACCCTGATTGGCCGCCGCTACTGTCATTGTATTTCCACTAAAAAGTGTGTAAGCTGCCGCTATACGGAGTTTCGGTCGCTGTCCGTCTTAAACTCTGTCAGAGAATTACCGTGGATCTCCACACAAATCGAATGTGTATTTACTGCTGTAATAATTAACAAATATAGTGTCAACCCTGCTGCATTGTCGCACGTGTGTGTGTGTGTGTGTGTGCGTGTGCGTGTCCGCTAACGTCCCCCCTCCCCGCGGCGCGGCGCGCAGGTCGGGCTCGTGCCCGTCGCAGCTGCTGCAGCCGGGCGCGGTGATGGCGGCGGCGGTGGAGGCGCTCGCCAGCGGCAGCGTGAGCTCGGCGGTCGGGCAGCGGCTGCTCGGGGCGGCGCGCCAGCGGCCGAGCGTGCTGCACGCGCGCCACGCCAGGTGAGACCCGCGAGGCGTCGCGGGTGCCGCAACAGGCTCTCGATAATGGACGTTCGGTCGCGAGGAATCACCAAATGGCGTTTGAGTACATAAAATGGACGAGGAAATAGCTTGTTGTCGTTTGATTGCATTCAGTGCCATAAGGGAAACCACATTTTATTGTTTTTAAATCTAACTTCAACTGATTTTACAATTTCAAAAAGATGAAAGATAAAATTTATTGTTTAGCTGTGTTTGCATATCTGAGGCTCACATTCTTTGTTCAAGTTTTTTTTAATGAATTTTATGCACATTGAGCAATAAAGAATCACTCTCTTTCGTACACTATGAAGATAACAGAAATAGAAGCATTCCGGTACTTCAGGTTTTCCTAACCAAATGCCGGAAACGTCACTTCAAAACAATCAAGCACAAATATGTTTGAGTTAATTGTTTTCACCAATATAGACTAGGAGGTCGCGACAAAAATGGTAACGATAACGTAAATGGCTGAAACTGGGTTCACGGGATAAAGACCAACCCTCTGAAGCTAAATGTGTCAGTCTGTCCGTGCCAAGTGGTTGCGTTACGTAACTAAGGCATCTGAAAAAATAGTTATGGTGACAAAACAAATATATGACAATGTTAATGGTTGCAAATAACACTGCATGAAAGTATCAGTACATACTTGCTTAGCAATACCAAAAATTAACAAATCTTTGGTTGCATTTGGTAGTTATATGCGATTTATGTTACAGATATAACTTTAAGTATATTTAAGTATTTAATTAAAATACCGACTGGTTATTGTTGCATAATTAATAGGTATCAATGTTTCTAGACAGTTAGTACATGCATCAGTAGGTACATACCAACATTTATTTTAAATAGCCAATCTAGATAACGCAACCAATTGGCGCAGGTAGACCGACATATTTAGCATCAGAGGGTTGGTATATAACGTATGAACCCTGATTCAGCCATTTACCTTATCGTGACCAAAAATGTCGTGACTTCCCGGAATAATAGGGATAGGCAAAGGACTATTATAGTTTTTTTTTTAAATATATTTTTTCACATTTGGAGACTAGTTTTAAAAAATCATATCTCTAATTTCCCACTTTAATTTTGCTTTTAAGAAATGTCGTAACAATTGTTTAAACATATTAAACAAAACTGCATTTGTTTCATTTCATTACATGTAAGTCGGCACCGCTTTTCGTGCCCATTTAAGAATGGTCATTGTCCTTTTGACTGCTTCATTTTATAAAAGTAGGTAAAATTTTACTAAGATGGTAGCTACTGTAAAGCTTTGCCATCCAGCAAGGCAATTATGATTGTTTCGATTCAAAGATGTGGGGTTTACTATGGTAAATTACCTCACCCGGTGAATTGAAGTTAATTAAATTTGATGTTTAGTTGCATTTAATGCTAACTGTCAAACGACATGTTATTTGGCTATATGAACTAAATTTACTAGTTAGCATGGTACGAAATGCAACTGAATTTAAGCTTTAATTACTCACTTGCCAGTTCACCCGGGGAGTAAACTTTCCATGGTAACCCCCCTGGTGCTTTAGACTCATTACAATTGCTATGGTATTTAAAATACGCAACTAAGTACAAATAATTAAGCTATTCTAGCTATCATTTTAATTGTAGTAAAAAAATTATGATTTTTCTAACCATAACGAGTGATATTTATTTTTAGAGTTATGATCCGAGGCATAATGTTCGGGTAATTTGTTTATTTGATTAAGTGCACGTTTTTGTTTTTGCTGTTTGCTTTGTGTTGGTTTGCAATTCAAGCTTCTTTTGATTTTAGTTAATCATTTTTAATTATGAATTTAATCCATATATTTCTTTCGTCATGTCCTTCCACCACACATCATTGAAATTGTAAAGAGAGCAAATTCACTTCTCTATATGGTTAGGAAGTCATTTTCACACATCACAGCGGAAGTATTTGTTAAACTCTACAAAGCATATGTACGTCCTCTCCTAGAGTACGCATACCAAGTCTGGAACCCATACTTCAAGAAGGATGTTGAATTGCTAGAAAGAGTACAGAGAAGAGCCACTAAGATGGTGTTGCCTCTCAGGAATAAGCAATACGAGATTCGATTAGAGGCCCTGGGCCTTGCTTCACTAGAGGAGCGAAGAAAGCGAGGCGACTTAATTGAAACCTTCAAAATATTAAATGGACATTATGACGTACCTAACCTAAAAGCTATGTATTCCCTGAACATTGACCAAAGACTTCGTGGACATTCTCTGAAACTCAATCATAATAGCTTCAATTCCAACCCGAGGAAACACTTTCTGTCAAACCGTGTTGTGGAAGACTGGAACAAGCTGTCGGAGGAAGTCATAAGTGCTAGCTCAGTGAACAGTTTCAAAAACAATTTGGACAATCATGTAAAAAATATAAAAAAACCATTCGTATTATGAACACTTGAAATAAAAATAAAATAATAAAATAAAAACAATGTGCACTCAATCAGTGAAGTACACGCATCAGCTTGCAGCTGCTAGTGTATATAATAATAATAATGAGTTGGGATGTTTTTTATTGCGATGCCTCTATGTTATTTAAAGTATTACTGGTCGCATTCAAATGACTATTTAGAACCTGTCTTATGGTCACCTCTTGCTTACCAGAGTTAGGTACGTTGCTTCAATTGTCAAGGTACAAGGGTTTACTCACAGCAACACTAAACTCATCATTGACAATTGCAAATCAAAATTGTCCCTAATATTTGACCAAGAAGATTGTTGCCAATTGATCATTATGTCTCAACACAGTTCTTTTCATATTTTTTTATGTTTTCTAATAATAATAATTATTATTAATTTGAGTTTCAGTGACATCTACTTTTGAAACATTGTAATCAGATGTTAAGAATAAACTGAAAAAGTTTTTTTGTCTCGACAGATTTTCAAAATCTGATTACAATGCTTTAAATGTAGATGTCACTGAAACTCAAATTAATGAGATAATGTTAATGTCGTATCCATTCAATACATAAAAGAATATCAAGTTAAATCCGGGCTGACTCTTATTGTCCGAAACCAAAATCGACTTTGGTGGCGACAGCAATAAGACTGACTTAATTGTTGGGATAGCTCAGTTGGTTAGAGCAGTGGGCATGTAAACCAAAGGTCGCAGGTTCGAATCCTGCTTCCGACGAATGTCACGACCAAAAACGTTTTCAGATTATCTCAAAAATGGCCAGAGTTGAGCTACTGCTGTGACCCCGGTCGAACAGCTATATATCTACTGTGCTATGGGTGCGCTACACACAATGGCAAAGAAAACTGCTTATTTATGACGACTCGAAGCGAGCTAACCTAAAAGATCTGTCGAAGCTGTCAGATACCATAGAAAATCAAACAGAATCTCTTGATCTTGAGAATCTGTGTAATTGAAATGACTAAATGTTCTCCATGATATTCCAAAAATAAATTGTTCTTCACTATGTTAATCAAAAGAAGTTTTTGAAAAGTAAATATCACGAAAACATAACCTATAATATTTCGTTTCATACTTTATGCTGGTCAATGACATTAAAATCAGCTTGAAGACAGAAAAAAGCTCTTTTCCTCTAAACCTTATTCTAACTGCATCGTGGAGTATATCTTTCATCTAAAAAATCGCAAATAAAACTTGTCAGGAATGGCAGTTTTGACGTTTTTAAGGTGAGGTCGCTCATGCGACATCTACAATCAGCTTTGAGTTTTCTCCCCCGTTGGCGTACACCGTAGACGTGTCTGTCGTGATGTGGCAGGATGAGCGGCGAGGGTGTGTGGGCGCCGCAGCACCAGCACCGCAAGACGCAGTCGCTGGACGCGGGCGCGGGGGCGGGGGCGGCGCGCGACCACCGCAAGGAGCGCCACAACGAGCCGCCGCTCAACGAGAGGTACCACAATCGGCCCGGTGACCACATCTCTCCCCCGAATTTTAATTTCATACCATGCTAACTGTGAAACTGCGTGTTAATCGCATTAATGGCTGGACCCGGCGTGATGCTCGTGAACGGGTGCTGTTTGTGGGGATTGGCCTGCTCCAATTGGCAACATGTTAAATGACGGACATGAATAGGGTTCCGTTTTCACCCTTTGTGTACGGAGCCCTAAAAACGTATTATTTTTCATTAACTGAACCAGACTTGGGCCTTCAGTCTAGTCGGTTGTATTCTGTGTGTCTTGAGTAGCAATAATTCTGTGCTTGCCCTGCCAGCCTTTGTGCAAACCTGTGGCTGCAACATCTGCAAGCACTTAAGAACTGCCCGTAAGCTATGCTCCCCATACAATCGTAGTTTAGAGACGGTTTGGAGACCGCTATTCCAATTAAATTGATATTTAATATCTAATATCAGGTAACAAATATCTGTGTCTGCATGCTTTTGTTTTATTTAAATCCAAACCGAATGAAATGAAAGCAAAAAGAAAATCTTCATACAAATTTTGTTTTCTCTGTGGTTTAACCCAAAATACATTTACCGAAAATACAAAGACATGCAGACACAGATATTTTTAGCCTAATATTAGATACCAAATACCAAATAAGTTGGAACAGTGGTTTTCAAATTATTAGTTAACTACGTTTGTATAGGAGGTGAAATTTTCTGATGCGGCCCGTAACGACCTTAAGTCACATACTCGCGCACCTCCGCCGGCAGGTTCCGCTGCGTGGTGCCGTACCCGCCCAACTCGGCGTACGAGCTCGAGCTGCGGCTCGACGACGTGGTGGTGGTGCACCGCAAGCGCGGCGACGGCTGGTACCGGGGCACGCTCGAGCGCACCGGCCGCACGGGCCTCTTCCCCGCCTCCTTTGTGCAGAGCTGCGGCGCCGACTGACGCCGCCGCGACCCGTCCACTCTACCGTTGTTCGGACGCGCATCAGCGGGGGACCGGTAGTGCGCGGAACTGAGTACTCTAACGTGATGTTAGTTGATGCCATCGTGATGTTAGTTGATGCCATCGTGATGTTAGTTGATGCCATCATGATGTTAATTGATGCCATCGTGATGTTAGTTGATGCCATCGTGATGTTAGTTGATGCCATCGTGATGTTAGTTGATGCCGGCGAGCAAGGAAGAACTGGAGTGGTGATCGAAAGTCATTCGTATGGTGGCGGAGTAGCTGCGATTTAGTGGAAAACCTTCTCTAACTGTAGTAAATTCTGTTCCGAATTCTGAACACGCAACCATAGATTAAAGAGGAATGTATAGCTAGTTAACTTCATACAACGTATAAAACTAAGACCGGTAGTGCGCGGAACTGAATACTCTATCGTGATGTTAGTTTATGCCATTGTAATGTTAGTTGATGCCATCGTAATGTTAGTTGATGCCATCGTGATGTTAGTTGATGCCATCATAATGTTAGTGGATGCCATCGTGATGTTAGTTGATGCCGGCGAACATGGGTGAAGTTGAGTGGCGATCGAAAGTCATTTGTACGGCAAAGTATGATTTGGTAGAGCGGCTCGTAGCTTAGTGGCGCGGGGACTTGCCTAGCGTACCAGAAGTTTTGTGTTCGAAACCTCGCCCCGTTCATTCACCAGTTTCTTTCTCTTTCTGAGTTGGATAAGTACATTTCGTCACGTATGTGAGCTGCTCCATGGTTCGGAATTCATGTAAAACTGTAGGTCCTTCCCCTTCTAGGTGGTAGGGTTTAAGCCCGCCTGGGTCTTTCACTCCTTTTAGTTTTTCCTACCCTTGGGGGTGGTATTCTTTCAAAAAAGTTATGAAGACCACCCCCCGAGATATACACTACTAATGAGAAAAAGAATTTATCAAATTGGTTGACAATTTGCGGAGATATCGAGTAACGTACACACAACAAAAAGAATTGAGATCCTCCTCCTTTTTTGAAGTTGGTTGAAAATATCATTGATTTATATTTAGCGAATTCTGAAATGTGAATTGCAACGCCAGGACTGTATCATCCCTATTCATCATTGATATGACGTTGACAGTCTACCCCTCCTCTTAAGTCTATGGCGCAAAATAGAATGTTCGTTGCACTAAACGGCGTCCTGGGAAGTTCTTACGTGTTTAAACTTGGGAATATCAGTAGTGAGCGAATTCGTAAGCGCACTCGATCGCCGGTGCTACCGCCATTGTATGTTCTGTTGCCGCTGCCGTTCTTCCGTTCTTTGTCGATGCATATAACTGATACAATCTATTAGTAAATTTGTGAATAGGAAAGTTGTACAGTCACCACATTTAAGAACCAACTGGTAGTTTTTTACAGCATATGATTCTAAAATGTTTATTTTCCCAAAGTCTTACTATTTATTGTAACTCTTTTTTGTGTAAATTTTCTGAGACTAGCCATGTCACTAGGATTTAAATGTATTTAGCTATATATATGACTATAATTTTTATGTCACTAGCATCCATTAGTAATCTTTAAATTAATTTATAAAAAAATCTTAACTGTCCGCAGTCATCCGATGATCTGTTGCGTCAATTTCTTCCAGAATTCTTCCCCTATTTATCTTTACACGAAGTCTGTACAATCTTCTATAAGTTTTGTAATGCATTATGTACTTGTTGGCGCAATTCCTAGTCCATTTTATGTAACTCATTGTTTAGGGTAAGTTTTTTAATCCCAGTATTTGCATCTTCGATATATATGCCTCTACGCTTCATCCCCAGTATTTGTACCTCCCATATCTGTATCGCCGATATACCTTTTTAGGTGCTTTCAGCGACCAGCTCCCCATAGGTTTATATGGTCGATATGACCATACGGCGGCGACATGGGTAATGCCCACATAACACTTCTTCCTTTTGTCTTCTGGGGGACTACCTAACTTTTGACCTAAAAGTCTTTGTTGTTTTATATAATTTGTCATTTTAAAAGATCTCTGGTGCATCTATGTACACTCTTCCTATCCACCAACTGCCTTCTGTCGTCAATCTTTCAGTCCAATTTCTGTATGAGAAGTCGGAGTTCTCACCTAAATTGGCGTTTACGGAACTTCGAAGTTTAAAACGTCAAACCCATACAACTTTTACAACTTATTCTGTGGTTTTACTTTCTTCAACCTGTCAAAATATAACTCGGAATGCCGATTTGTACCGTAACGTATTTATGTCGACAAAACGTAAGCTGTCAAACCAAACGACTCGCAAATGTTAGTTCGCGTGCTCTTCAATTCTTGCTAGTCCATCGGTTTGGCGTAAACGTGAGAAATCGGACTACGGGCCTTACCTAACTGAAGTTGATAGAATGTAAATTATTTCAAAGGCAGCTCTCTATACTATCATGACCTACGATACCAAACCAGTATAATACATCTAATGGAGATGTACATATGTTCATGTCTATTCTGAACGCTATTGCAATTTTTATTGGATTGCCATTATTCCGATTGCAATTTTTGACAGATATCTGTTCTGAATGCACCGCACTTGAATTCCCGATAGCTATATTGAAGAAATCGATTGCCATTATAAACAATGCTATAGGACCTTTCGATTTCCATCTGTTGGCATTTGGTGCATCGAAATATCGAAGAAAATCTTTATTGGTGCAAGGACACACTGCTTTCGGTTTAAAAGAATATTTGGAGTATTTTGTACTCATAAATGAGTGTTCCTAATCTGCCTATTATTAAACTTCATATAATTAAATAGCCCATATGTTGGAAACCATTCCAGGAGACGCACCTTCTGCTCTTGCGTCATTCTATGACCAGCACGAAACATTTAAGACGACCATATAATTGGAACATTTTCATTTATTATTGCAAAAAACTGTACGCGCTATGAGATTGTCGAAAAGTATGATTTGACTGCTTATCTGTGATGGGTAGTCCTTGTGTCTTTCTCTCCATTAAAGAAAATAGAGGAAGGCCTATCGCGTGTCCGACAGCAATAAAGTTAGCACGATTGCTGTCGACACTAGAAACCATAGACTAGGCAATCGTGATATCGTAATGGTATATTGCTACTCCATTCGATGGATTCATGCTTTGAATTGATTTAAGTAATCTTTGGAATTTATTCCAATGCAATAGGATAAGATTGTTCAGAATAGCCATGAATCAATTTTAATAAAGCTCACCTGCCAGTCTTGCTTACAATTCCATGTCAAAACCTTAGATCGTTCAGAATAGCCATGAATGTATTTTTATTTAGCTCACCTGCCAGTCTTGCGTACAATTCCATGTCAAAACCTTAACATTTTTTCCTGGAAAGGAGAATGACCAAATCCAGGCTCCTTAGAAATAATTTGTGTCTTTTATTGACACATTTGCGATAATTTGTTTATAATATTTAAAAATTTTTTAAACAATCTGAATCCCCATTTTTCACGGCCGATTGCTCGTTAAAAAATTAAAAGGAATCATTCACAATTACTTCTTTTCCTACTAACAATATGAATAAGATAAAGATAGAACATCGCATAGTACTTCCGTTGTCACAAGACCGTCCGGTAAGGGAGAAACAAAGGCGTATATACCTATGTAAAATTATCCCTAGGACCAGTGTGAAGGATTGTTGCTTATGAAATATCAAAGAGACATTAAACTCTGTCAATTTTTATTGCGTTTGGACTGGAGCATTTTGCTCTGAGCTTTTTGGTGTCACTAAAATAATCACAACCTCAAAACCGCATTTTGTCAATAACTTTAAAATGGCAATGAATTTGGTCTTCAAAATTCGTAACTCGAAACGTTAAATAATTTTCTAAATAATAACACTAGTTTGGAAGATAGACACCAAATTTTTGAGGGGCCCAAAACGTATGGGGCAACGGGCATTCTCCTTTCATCTATGGCAATTTATTTAAGGTAACGATATTTGTTTTTAAAAATAAGGAATCGTAATCGATAAATGAAAGGGTACGAGTGGATCTCCCTCCTATGTTCATTATTATTATTAGAATAAATCAGGTTGCGATTGAATAGTTCTGAGACGGTGGTTACTCTTCCTTACTTGAGTTTAATTTATATGTTTTATTCTTTATTGTTTATCTTTGTTTGAACATTTGTGAATCTTGTAATGGTTTTCATTTTGTGATCCTATTGTATTGTGAGAATATTAATTTAAAGGTGGAAATCGTGTTTTCATAGATTTTTATCTTGTGAAAATAAATTTAAAGTTTAATTTTATTGTTAGGATATTATACGCTTATTAAATTAATACTTTATATTAATTTGCAGATATTCAACTATAGGAAACACTGCCATTCGTATGCTATTAGGTCTCTTTTTGTACCAATAATACTTATAGTTATATTCTGTATGTATGTCTGTATGTATGACTGTAATTTTATAATAAGAGGTCCATTTATTTTTTAACGGAAGCTCAAGATCGTGTAAATAGAAAATTGATTTTTAAATATATATAAGGATTGTCAAACTAATAAATAGTTAATGTAGCATAATGTACAAAATATTTTTAATGTATATTAGAAGTTCTCCGATAGGAATTTTGTAATTTATATTTCGTTTTTTTTTATTCTCTCTTCATAATACTCTACCAACATATTGAATTCAGATAGTATTTTTTAGATTTTTTTATACAATCAAATATTCAACTTAAAAAATCCAAAAACATATTCTGATTTTTTTGAGTATGGAATGTCGGAATATTTAATATTTAATTAGCTATGAACAATGTAATCTATTAGTATAGACTGAAATTTTCCTACATAGATGAAAATGTAATCAAAAAGTAAATATATGATGTGTCCCAATTTTTTGTAGGTATATTTATATTGACCATGATCAAGGGCCAATCAAACCTCATTCTCGGTTAAATCAGCGTTACTGTATACATTTTTATTGGTATTTATCAACGATTTTTGTTCGGTTATTTATTTTTTTGCCGCTATCGGGGCTATTATTTTTTATTGTTATTTTCCACTCCTAATGCCCACATAGACGACCCCAAATTCCCATATCTTTACCTAAAATATTAATTTTAAATTCAGTCCACAACTTTTTGAATTTTTAGTGACAATTGTATATGTACGCGTCTCGCTCATTGGGACATTTAGAAAAAGATGTTTTATTCAATCATATTTTATGCAAAAAAATATATTTAAAAGCAAATATGACCATGTTTTGCTCACTAAGACGATGTATTGTTAGATAATGGATACTATTTGAAATGTTTTGTTTAAACTGAAATTGAGACTGTACCCTTACGTATAAAGGTAGAACTTTAGTAAAGGTTTACGTTTAGTTAAAGTGGCCATGTGGCGTGTACAAAGAAGTCATCTAGCCTTGTGTAGTATAATAGTGTTTATATCGAATATTAATTTGGTGGGTGCGTTCGGATCGGGCAGTGATTAATTTTTTTTTTTATGTGACTGGACGTGGATGGCTAATACCACAAGTTCTGTCATGGTATTAGCCCAACACATCACATGGGAACTAGGTGCCATGCCAGGACCTTCCTTATATTGCACGGCTACATTGAACTGGATGGAAAACACGGACAATTTTCATTGCCGCTTCGACCATCGTTCATCCAATGCGATGGTACCAACCCGGGCGGGATAAACCCTACCACCTAGTAAGTAAGGAAGGGGACCTACAGCTTAACGTGGAATCCGAACCACGGCCAGCCTCTCTCAACGGTCGAATGGTCACCCATCCAATACCTGACCGGACCCAGCGTTGCTTAACTTCGGAGAGCGATCGCCGAAGTGTCGCGCCACTGGGCCACTGAGGCTGACAATGTCATGAACATGTCAAGAGAAACTAAAATCATTGTCGATCCTGTCCTGAAAAATGAATTCAACACTTTTTTAATTAAAATCAGCCAACGAAAACAACTAATTGCGATTGATTGTATCGTCACTGTTAAATTTTAACCTTCACCGTAATTGCGACCAATGAAAAAGAGGCAACATTTTTTTGATTATTTATTCATAAACAGCATGTGCGTAAGTCCAGTTGTTATCATGCTGTATTGATGATTTTTTTTATAGAAAATTGTATTTTTTGCTTTCAAAAATAGACCATATGCATGCCTTGGCATCTAAGTTAACTTGTTTTACATGGATTAAAACATTCCATTAACTTAAGGTCTGTTTCACCATCTGCTGATTAGCCTATTTGGCACATATGTATTGACTAATGGGCCTTTCTTGCGATCTTGCAGTCAATACTTGCACACGATAATCAATACTTTAGTAATAAAGGCTCTTTAAGTGTTGATTAAAGTAAATCAGCACTTCGTGAAAATCAGGCTAACGGCCTCCTCCACCAAGTTATGATTTGCTTAATCCTCACATCAAAGGGCCTTTCTTACCATCTCGCAATCGATACCAGGACAAAATAATCAGCACTTTAGTAATAAAGGCTTTTTAAGTGTCCATTATAATTTTTTTGGTAAGGTCCAACAATTTTTTTTGGCACCAATTTGTGAGCCTTATTGGACAGTCTATAGACTAGTTTAAGGGACACAGTCTCGCTCGGCCATAGTCAAAACAAACCATAAATTTAATGTTATTAATTTTTAGATGAACATGTATGAACACACTATGTGTGAACCATTTTATACAATAAACTTTTATTTAATTTTATAAAATCAGCACTTGGTGAAAACCAGGCTAAGCCTTATACAAAAAAATATAATTTCACAGTGTCATTGTATTTCCATTGTATGGGGAATCACCTACCGAAATAAAAGCACCTACCAAATGAACTCATTGTATGATAACTTTATCGTGCAGTATTTAACAGTCGTCTATAAGTTCGATATGATAACGTAAGTAGTAAATTTTTCGAAAACAAATGAATTGGCAGCTTAAAATCTCCAATTTTGCTCCCATCAAATCGACAATCCATTTTTTTTTTATAAACAATACAGTTTCAATAATGTATTACTAACATTTAAAAGTGCATATATAAGATGTTTTCTACACTTTTGCAGCTGTTTAGAACAAAGATTTGATTGCGTCGCAGTTCAGAACATATACTGGCAACTGTAAATGTATTCTGAGTGATCAGTCCGAGTTCTCACCTATATTGGCGTTCACGGAACTTCGATGTTACGTAAAAACGTCAAACTCCATAACAGTTTTTACTGGATATTCTGTGGTTTTACTTCTTCAAGCTCTCAAAGGACTTCCGATTTGTCGATCGCCAGCCGATCGGTTTGCCGTAAACGCAAATTTAGGTCACGACTGAGACTAGGGCCTCTGCGAGGCGGGCGTATGAGGATTTTAGTCTCTTATCATTTCAATCTAAAGTATATTTAAAGTGAAATGATAACAAACACTCAATGAGGAAGAAAATTGCTTATATATCACGACAGACCTAGACTTGACAGAACCTAAAAGACCTGTCAAAGCTGTCGGATTCCATACAAAAACAAACAGAATAGATTTGAAAATTGTATTTACTCAATCTAGACTAGAAGATCTACAGTAACTATTAGCATTTAATGCAGTCTAAAAAAGTTGTAACAGAACCCACATCGATACCATTTTCAATGTGTTTATTGGAGATTTTAGCTCATATACCATGTTATCAATGTCTTAGTAAATGTAAAAAAAACTGTAAATGTTTGCGTTCTTCTATATATGAGTATTTACATTTAACAATTACTGTGTTCAGGCAGGTGTTATGGAGGTTAGATAGTGTAGTTTAAGTGAATCATATCGTCATGTTTAATTAAACAGATGTTTGGTTGAGAAAATAAAGATTTCGTCTACACAATCGTTTTATTATCTTTGAGGTTATATGATGCATGCCCAATAAAAACACGAATCGAGAAGAGAGGTTATGTAAAGAATGACATAAATAAAATCATCACACGGGTCACGGGAATTAGGGTGGTGCAAATTTTGCTGTAAGGTAAGGTCTTGCCAATTTACAAAATTCGTACCATGCACATGCTGTCTATACTTCAGGTAAGAGTAAAAGAGTACAGATTACATACATGACATATTGATGCCCCACGCCAGTACTAAGTCAGAACCATGTTTATTTTCATGCTCGCACCGCCATCTTGTTTTAAATTCCAGCAACATCCCTTTGGTACGAAATAGATCATATCATTATCATAGCGGAGAAAAATCTACTCAAAACGTTAGATGGCTCTGTGCATGAAATGTTGTGAATAAAATATAAAAAGTAAACAGCGTGAATGAGTAATAAATCCGACCTCGCCTAATACTATTCTACTCTGTGGGGCGGCAGCGAAGGTGGGGGCACAGAGTACAGAAATGTGGAGGCGCGACCCTTTGTAGATTTGTTTGCGTTTATTGCTGATAAATCTTTATTTGGCTCATTCTAAGTGCATGCATAGCAATGCAAAGAGTTGAATAGATAAATTGTGCTAAAATTTGTCGGAATTAAATTATTAGGAAAAACGATTGCAACGTTAACTGGATTTGATAGGGCGCAACTGGACGGAAAACGGACATATGGGTGGGGTATCTATATGTAATTCATGTAATCTGTGGTAAGAGTTCGAGCAAAAACATATATTATGCCTTCGATAATAGAAAAATGCACATTCAACAGGTGACGGAAATACGGGCATAGTTGGACGGGGTGCATCTGTATCGAAAACCAAATACCGAAATAGAAAAAAAAACAAATGTCACCAAACGAATTCATCACTAGACTGAGCAGGATGGTAAGGAATGCAAAGGTCGGGGAATTGGCCAATCCGCGGGGAATTCAGTTTTCTGGCTGCATGACCTTTTTTTTTGCTCATTCGAAAAATATTACGAACAATGCAGCATTCGGGACAACTTTGGATTACATCTTCTCCCGAAAGTCATTTTTAGACGGCTGTCGGCTGCACGGCCTTTTCTTTTCTCATTCAAAATTTTCAATGAAAACTTGGTTTCTATTCCGGATTTCGGGGAAACCTTAGATGGTTTTTGGAGAATTGGGGGAGTGGTAATCAGCAACGCTGGTAAACTGCGTAACGCGCGTTCACAGTCGGCGGCTGACAGTCCCGTTGGTTTGAACGCGGCCTACAAGCAAAAGTTATTGCTCTACCATGGAGCTATCCAGTTAGTTACGTCAATTTCACGGTTGATTTCACATACATATCACATTCGAGGAAGCATCAGTGTTTTAATCGTTTGATAGCATCTTCAAAAATAGCTCTACCGTTTCCACGTGGGTGTATTGATTAATCTCCACGCTCGGCAATCAGTGGCATGTGATGCCAGCAGATATGTACTTAATCCGTTTCTTCGAAACTTCAGTAATCTGGACTTAATCCACGGCAGATACAACACGAACTGATAAGGATTACAAAATAATCGTAATTTCTAAAAATAGCCATCTGCTTCAGATGTGTTGTTTGAATGAAACAATTAATTTGTAATCAGTTGTGTGTAAATAATCAGGTACCTACCTAGGTGTGGATGCATCGCAGGTTTATGCCATAATCAGTCTTTCTACACACAGCCTAGGCATGTGCAATAATACCGGAAAATTTATTGGAAAAAACCTGAACCAGCTATCGAAAAAACCTGAATATTTATTTATTTGATTTATTACATACAGTAAACCAAAATATTACAAAACAAATTAGACCTAGAGTTCCTATTTATAATAACTATATCATAATATAAATACGAGCATAGCTATTGGAAACACCACATGAAAGTAGGTTGTTAGATACTTACTTCTGCATCGCTCTAAGGTCCACAAGGCACCCGTGGAACAAAACATGTTTGATTGTACCGACTCATTTTACGATCTATATGAGGACATATGCATCGGTACCATGATTTCGCTCGAGCTTCCAACGTCTTCGGTAGTATAGTGGTCAGTATCCCCGCCTGTCACGCGGGAGACCGGGGTTCGATTCCCCGCCGGAGAGAGTATTTTTTCTTATTTGCACTTATAAATAACACTGGTTATCATTCATTCATGGTTATATCAATAGACTGTCATTTTGAATAGATATGTGAGGCATTTTTGTTTCTAACAAGTTTTATCAAAATCAGTTAATTTCTTCGTCATGATTGCATTACAAACACCCAATGTTTCCGATCCTTTTTTAGGGTTCCTTACCCAAAGGGTAAAAACGGAACCCTATTACTAAGCCTCCGCTGTCCGTCCGTCCGTTTGTTCGTCCGTCTGTCACTGGGCTGTATCTCATGAACCGTAACAGGTAGGAAGCTGAAAATTTCACAGATTATGTATTTATTTTGCCGCTATAACAACAAATAGGCCAAATTATAAAATAATGAAAATTAAAGGGGGGCCCCATACAAAAAACGTGTTATTTTTGGGGTAAGTCTTGTACGATGCTACGGAACCCTTTGTGTGAGAGTCCGACTCGCACTTGGCCGGTATTTTTAATATCATAGAGTAGGGATAAATTGCTAACGTCATACCAGTGTTGAATAGGGATAATAACTATCCACAGATGGCGTTGCAATTCACATAGCAGGCCTATTTGGAACAAAAAAGGTAGATACTATTTTCTTGTACGGCTTAAAAAATATTCATCCTTTTCATACATTTTGTGTGTAAGTATTTATAAAAATGTATGGGGAGGTGATTTTTTTGCTCCAAATAGCTCCAAATAGTCCTAGGAATACGTGGTTACCATACCTCCGCTAACACCCTGCATACAAACAAATGAATAATAATAATAAATCTTGATTTCACTGATTAAGCTAATTAAAAACGTGTACAGGAATATAGCATGAACAACGCAACAAACACATTTTCGCATTTATAATAAGAGTAGGGATATAGTAACATGGTACCCGGCTCCACTCGGGAAAATGTCGAGCTAAAAATGAGTAAACTGTACGACCACTTTATAGAATAACCATTGTATGGCGAGGAACAGCGTTCGTGCCCTTTCGCTACCCAGGATTTATTTTTCTCAACATTTTACAAAATAAACAACGTTCATATCCACACATTATCCAACAGATAATATTGGGGTCATTTTAAAATAGAACAAACCTTCACGCACTAGATAAACGACAACTTCAAACGAGTTACGAGACATACGTTTACATGTGACAAGTGAAACAAGCTCGTAGATTTTTTAAAACGACTTCACCGCTATTCAGAAAATAATTAATTATTTAGATGCGTACAGAAATATTTTTCATTCTTGTTTTCAATCGAAATTCGCTCCAAAACTGAATCAAAGTTGGGATACAATCTTTTATTAACGTGTCGAGACCTTTTTAGGGTTCCGTACCCAAAGCGTGCCAACGGAACCCTATTACTAAGCCTCCGTTGTTTATCCGTCCGTCACAGGGCTGTATCTCATGAACCGTAATAGATAGGCAGCTGAAATTTTCACAAAGTGAGTATTTATTTTGCCGCTATACCAACAAATAGGTAAAATAAAAACCGGCCAAGTGCGAGTCGGACTCGCACACGAAGGGTTCCGTACCAAAGTACAAGATTTAACATAAAAAAATCAAGTTTTTTGGGGGGGGCCCTTTGATTTTTAATATTTTCTAATTTCCGTTTTCACCATTTGGGTAAGGAACCCTAAAAATGGAAGTATATACCAAAAACGTGATTTTTGAGTTAAATCTTGTACGATGGTACGGAACCCTTCGTGTGCGAGTCCGACTCGCACTTGGCCGGCTTTTTGACTTATTGCGACGGGACTCTAAGCAATTGAAGTACCTTGAAATCTATTGACTACTGTGTTGCTAAGCGCAAAACTCGATAATGGCTGGACCAATACTAGTAATTATCGCATTCATTAATTTGAATAAAAAGAAAGTTTCGTGCCATCGTACAATATTTACTTACAAAAAATCACTTTATTTTTTATTATTATTTATTTTACTTATTTGTTGTTATAACGGCAAAATAATTACACACTCTGTGATAATTTCAGCTGCCTACCTATTAAGGTTCATGAGATACAGCCCTGTGCCGTGACGGACGGACAGCGGAGGCTTGGTAATACGTTTCCGTTGGTACCCTCTGGGTACGGAACCCTAAAAAGCAAAGCACTAACATACGCAACGGAGAGACGGGATCAATTCGAAGTGAATGTCTCGCTACGTTTCCCGCTCACAACACCGACCGCGATACGCCGCCGCGCGGATTTACGTGACAAAATTCAGCGAACCTGAAACGCTAAAAAATGTGCCGAGCAAAAATAACAGTTATTGGGGTCACTCACACTGGGGGAAGCGACACGGGGCGCGGGATTCCGGGAAAAGCGGCACTGAACGGTCAAGGGTGGACAGAGGCTGTCGGGAGGCATCCGCCTTCAGTGGGGTTCACGGCGCAAAGCTTTACCACCAGATGGCGCCACATAAACTATGCCACGGTTTCATTTCAAGGTTATCGGTTGTTGACCAATATGTTAGTTAGTATGAATAGCTACCTTAAAATGGATGTAAAACACGGGTATTGTGATTGCCTGTGATTCGCGAGTAAACATAACCTCTACGTGATAGCTTGGCATAGTTTTATGTGGCGCCATCTGAAGCCCGATTCTGCTATTTGTCCAATTTCAAACCATTTCGTATAAGTTATGTTTCCGTCAAACATAACACGCTAAGTTTCGAGTGCGGTTTCCAAAAATCGGTATTCAGCTAATTCACACACGCGTTTTGTTATTGTCTATGGAGTGGTTTGTCTTGCGCGCCGCCAACAGGGTAAAATAACCTGTCACGACTTTGACAGTTATTTTCTCACTCAAATATGACATACGAAAAGAAAGAGACAGCGATATGCCAACTCTCAACTCTCAAGATATGCCAACGTAATGTAGAAAAGTGATATTCGAAGATCGGCGATGCGATGCTCCGAATTTGACAAATAGAATTCTCAAAACCGCAAGTATCGGCAAAACACACGGCCCACGAGAACATGAGCGCGCGTTACGAGTTTGCGCATGCGTTTTGCAAACTGCGCTAGTAGAATACCATTTCGCGCGACACATGCGGTTTTGAGAAAACCCAAACATAACGCGCGCAGTTATCAATTAGCAGAATAAGGCTTCTGGTGGTAAAGCTTTGCGCCGTACACCCCATTGGGAAGAAAACTCAAAGCTTACTGTAGATGTCGCATGAGCGAGCGCACCTTGAAAACGTCAAAACTGTCATTCCTGTCAAGTTTTATTTACGAGTATTTAGATGAAAGATGTACTCCATGATGCAGTTAGAATAAGGTTCAGAGGACAAGAAGAGCTTTTATTTGTCTTCAAACAAATTTAAATGGACCAGCACAAAGTATGAAACTAAATATTATAGGTTATTTTTTTGTGATATTCTCTTTCCCACGACTTGTTTTGATTAGCATGATTAAGAACAATTAATTTTCGGAATAACTTGGACAAAATACAGTCATTTCAATGGCATAGATTGAGTAAACAAAATGTTCAAATCTATTCTGTTTCATTTTGTATGGTATCTGTTTCATTTGTAGGCCATCAGCTTTGACACATCTTTTGGGTGAGTTCGCTTAAACGCCACCTGTCGTGATAAATGAGCAGTTTTCTTCCTCATTCAAACCTTAACTTAAACTGTGACAAAACTCAGTCTTTCTGGTTGTTCTCATCTGTTAGATCGTATTTTTACCAACTATTTTATCTGCTTCGGCAACCCAATGGAGTGACGCGTTGCAGTTCGACAATCCAGGTGAAGTAGCCCTGGGAGCAGTCGGGTTTTGGATGGGTGATCATTTTCGACCATTGAGGCTGGCCGTGGTTAGGATTCCATGTTAAAGTATAGGCACCCTTCCTTACTTACTGGAAGTCAGGGTTGATCCCGCAAATCGCATTGAATAAAAGATAATCGAAGCTGTAGTGAACGTTTTCCTCGTTTTCTATCAAGTTTAATGAAGGAAGGTGGTATGTTGGGATATGTTAATGGCAGCTGTTATGGTATTAGCTATTCATGACATTTATATACAAAACAAAACGCATTTTAATCTAGACAAAACTTACGATCCATGAAGACGTGTTCTTCTATTATAGTAAAATAAATTTGTATGTTAACTTAATATGTTATATATTTTTTATTTATTTAATTAATTAATTTATTTATTCATCATCAAACAAACAGAAATTTACCAATTTCGGTACATTTAGATAAATAAAGTTTGGTACCATTAAACAATTTTCCTGAAACAAAGAAAGACAAAGAAAGGAAGAAATTCTTTATTATAAAATAATTTAATTCTGTACATGGAATTTAAATTGATTGTCTTACATTTCCAACCTTAATGGTAAAGTCCTGCAGTAGTATTCAAAATGGTCGGACTAACTTTAATACGCGGATTATCGCCGGACTAAATAGCATTTAGTATGATATTGTGTGAGATTGGCTTACCACAGTTATTTTCCTCGGTCCTTTTGGCCGTCGTTTCGAACTGTCCCGTGCAGTTCATTTTCAAGGCGAGTGCGTGCGTGCGGCTGGGCGCACGATTGACAGACCACTGTCTGTCACACGCGAACGGCTGCGAAGATTGTACGAGTGGCTGTGGGTAGGCAGAAAATAACTGGAAAGCTAATCTCAGACAATAGTTTAAACACTCACAGAACACTCAAATCAGTTATAGCATTTAGTATGGTTAGTCCGGTGCTAGTCCGCGTACACATTTTTTTTCAGTTCACTTAAATACGAATGTTAATCTTTTCCACTGACCCCACAGTCGTATTCAGAGTAAACTGTCAAAATTTTACGCGCATCATTTCCGGACTTACCATACAAAATGCAATTAGTCCGGAGATAGTCGGCGTATTCAAGGAATCACACCCACTCTGAATACTACTTTAATTTTCTGAACGCGCATGGCTCGTTTATAGTAAAAAAACAATAAAAACACAAACAACAAAAAAACCGGCCAAATGCGAGTCGGACTCGCACAAGAAGGGTTCCATACCATCTTGAGCGGCTCGTAGCCTAGTGGCGCGGGGACTTGCCTAGCGTACCAGAGGCCCGGGTTCGATACCAACTTGCACCACTGTCTTTCTCTTTCAGAGTTCGATAAGTGCATTTCGTCACGAATGCGAGCTGCTCCATGGTTCGGAATCCATGTAAAACTGTAGGTCCCCTTCCCCTACTAGGTGGTAGGGTTTAAGCCCGCCCGGGTTGGTACCATCGCATTGGATGAAAAGATGGTCGAAGCGGCAATGAAAAATTGTCCGTGTTTTCCATCCAGTTCAATGTAGCCGTGCCTCATAAAGGGAAGGTCCTGGCATGGCACCTAATTCCTTCGGGAATATGGTGTATTGGGCTAATATCATAACGGTAGTTGTGTGGTATTAGCCATCCATGTCAGGTCGCATAAAAAAAAAAAAAAAATCGTAAATAATTTAACACAAAACAATCTCATTAAATTTTCCCCTTTAATTTTGATTATTATTTTATTTGACCTATTTGCTGTCGTAGAGGGCAAAATAAATACACACAATGTAAAAAATTCAGCTGCCGCCTACATGGACGGACGGACAGCTGAGGCTTAGTAATAGGGTTCCGTTGGCACCCTTTGGGTACGGAACCCTAAAAATACGACCATCCGACGGCAGCCTTGATAAACAGGGCAGACAGACGAACAGACCTGAAGACCGACTTATTCATGAAAACAACTTCTGCGAAACGACGATATTAAAGCCGCTGTAAATATTGCCGAGTCCGAGATAAATGGACCACACACCCAATAAATCTAATCTAATAAATATTATAAAGGGGAATGTTTGTAATAATGGATGGATGGATGGATGGATGGATGGATGGATGGATGGATGTTTGTTACTCTTTCACGTAAAAACTACTGAATGGATTTTAATGAAACTTTACAATAATATAGCGTATACATCAGAATAGGACATAGGCTACAATTTATAAAGATATTGTGCCCATGGGCTTTAGAACTTTCACGGGGCTGCGAAAACGATGCCGGTAGCGCTATTTCACACCAGGGGGAGCGGGGCCGGGGGCGGAGGCGGGAGCGGGGCCGGGGGCGGGGTGGGCGGTCCGACGGGGGCGGGTACGGCTTGGTATTTCCCGCAACTTTAGGACTACTTGGTAAAATCCTCGAGAACCAATTACTCGATTTAGATGCGGATGGTATCTACGTCTAGCCTGATTCTACTCAAAACTTCTAGGCTACATAATATAACGCTTCACTACCTGAAGGGTGAGTAGAGAGTGTTAAATTCTTATAACTTGCGAACCACTAACCCGATTTATGTGCGTATTTTATCAATGTATAGGATCTCTGGGAGCTGTCAGGTTCGAGATGGGTTACTGTTTTCGATGTTGAGGCTGGCTGTGGGTTGGAGTCCACGCAAAACTTACCTACATTACACGTTACTTACTTACTAGGTAAACAATGTTGCAGTGCAAGTGCAGAAAGGTTCTGGCGGCAAATGCTTTTTTTTTTAAATAGCCACCAAATGTCAACGAAGCTCTAAATGGGAATTATTGGATGTTTCTCATTAAATCATGCTATTTCATCTCGAACGATCTTGATTAAATTTGGTAGATGGATACATTGTCCTGGACCAGTTTGACCCTATTTTGGATCAGTCATGTCGGATACTTTTTATCCATGAAATAATTTTGCCGACGCTAACCCGAGCGGAGCCGGGTACCGCAGCTAGTAAATAATATAAAGGGGAAAGTTTGTAATAATGGATGGATGGATGGATGGATGGATGGATGGATGGATGGATGTTTGTTACTCTTTCACGTAAAAACTACTGAATGGATTCTAATGAAACTTTACAATAATATAGCTTATACATCAGAATAACACATAGGCTACAATTTATGTGCCCATGGGCTTTAGAACTTTCACGGGGCTGCGAAAACGATGCCGGTAGCGATACTTCACACTAGGGGGAGAGGAACCGGGGGCGGCGGCGGGGGGAGGGCAGACGTCGTGACTGTTTGGTGTCCGTTTGGCGAATTTTCAAGGCACTAGCGATTTGTAAAACTTAGTACATGTACATTTAACTACCCGGGAATTAGGATTGGCTAAATAGAATTCAGTTCCGCTTACGCTAAGATGGGGCTGTCATACAAACTGCAATGCTATGCACGGCTCGGCTTTGCGGCGGCAGCGCTTACTTTTACTGAAGTACGGCTTGGTATTTCCTGCAACTTTAGGACTACTTGGCATCACGCTAAATCGCCGGAGGAGCGACCAACAGAATAAAATCCTTGAGAACCAATTACTCGATTTAGATGTACATTGTATCTACGTCTAGCCTGATTCTACTAAAAACTTATAGATTACGTAATATAGCGCTTCATTACCAGAAGGGTAAGTAGTGAGTCTTAAAGTCTTATAACATGCGAACCACTAACCTGATTTATATGCGTATTTTATCAATGTATAGCATCTCTGGGAGCAGTCAGGTTCGAGATGGGTTACTGTTTTCGATGTTGAGGCTGGCTGTGGGTTGGAGTCCACGCAAAACTTACCTACGTTACACGTTACTTACTAGGTAAGCAATGTAGCAGTGGAAGTGCAGAAAGGTTCTCGCGGCAAATGTTTTTTTTTTAAATAGCCACCAAACGTCAACGAAGCTCTAAATGGGAATTATTCGATGTTTCTCATTAAATCATGCTATTTCGGCTCGAACGATCTTGATTAAATATGGTACATGGATACATTGTCCTGGACCAGTTTGACCCTATTTTGGACCAGTCATGTGGGCTACTTTTTATCCATGAGATAATTTAGCCGACACTAACCCGAGCGGAGCCGGGTACCGCAGCTAGTTTATCATAAATCACGGCTGCGACTCCACCGCTGGGCGGGGACATGTATAAAAAACATGTTTTTTATGTAATTGTAAGAATGAGGACGGCCCCAGTGTATTACGGGCAGACAGTTTGGCGACGGAGGTAATAGCCGGCGTTGCCGATAACCACTCCCGCAATTCTCGAAAAACGTTCTTAGGATTCCGCGAATTCCGTAAAAATCTGGAAGAGGAACCAAGTTTTCATTGAAAATTTCCAATGAGCAAAAAAAAGGTAGTGCAGCTGACGGCGGCCTTCTGAACAACTCTCGGGAGAAGATGAAATCCAAAGTTGTCCCAAAGCTCAAAGCTGTGATGTTCGTAATATTTTTCGAATGAGCAAATAAATCGGCCAAGTGCGAGTCTTACTCGCATACAAACGGTTCCGTACCATCGTACAAGACTAACACAAAAAAAAACACTTTTTCATCATTTTTATTATTTTTTATTTTTTATCAATTGGTTGTTATAGCGGCAAAATAAATACATATTCTGTGAAAATGTCAGCTGCCTGCCTATTACATGAGATGCAGAGATACAGCCCTGTGACAGACGAACGGACATCCGAGGCTTAGTAATAGGGTTCCGTTGACACCCTTTGGGTACGGAACCCTAAAAAGAAGGTCGTGCAGCTAGAAAACGGAATTCTATAGAAAACGAAAATTGTATCGATATATCGCTCTTGCTATATGCCGATAGATGGAGCGCAATTTATTTTCTTAGTACGGTAAGAAATGTTGATCTCATGATGATGCAAATTTTTATGACATTTTTAATTTTTTTTTTTTGTGCATAACACAATTTAATCGAAAACAATATTTCATAACAAAAATTAAAAAAAAATATAACTAAACTAAATTAAAATATTCTTCTGCAACGTCTTTTTTTAATGTTCCTTTCCGCGCTGAATAGCCAGACAAATTTTTTGGTAAAAGTAGGCCCCCGATTGTGGGACCCCGGTTTCCTCCCTCAATTTGACACAAAGTCTCTCCGAGAAAGCCTTTGCGTCTGCGCTCCACGGCCCGAACGTTTCTACCGCAAACGCGACAAATTCAAAGTCCTTTAAAAGGTCTTTGTATTTGCCGCGCTTAAGGTTCTTCGCTCCGGCCGCGGCGGCACCAGCTGTTCTCGAAGAAGCTAGTACATGACTCTGTGCCAAAGTGTCGACGCAAGTCGCGTCCCACAACAGAGACCTACCTTTAATCCAGGGCACAAGACTCATTCCGTCTGGGCATTTGCCATCCTGGCGGGAAACGCCGTTAGGCTCTAGAACAGATGGAACATGGACGGTGTTTAATCCAGACTTTATGATGGCGTTGAGTGCGCTATGTCTAGAAAATCTTCCTGCACTTTTACAACATGAAAGGCCATGGTGACCATTTCTTTCCACTTGGGTACCACATACACATAAGTGTGGTTCACAGATATTTGAACCTAAACGTAGTGCCACTGCAATTCTGGTTGTATTTGCATCGAGCAATTTTTAAATTAAAATTATTTGAATCCGCGCGAAGGTATACATTTAATTTTCGAAGGTTTTTTATAGAAAAAACTAACAATAAATTCAAAAGGCGCCATCTAGTTGTAGTCTTGTAACCACTAAGAATAGCTCTCGGAATAGCTGCTACCAGAATACCGGTTCCGCCGGTAGATGGATTTAGCACAAAAGGCGGAGCATGAACCCCCACCATAAAATGTTTTTCCCCCCGCTACCCCGCGCAGTGGCACGCTGCGTTCCTTAGTAATATGAGCTAGTCACACCTCCTCTCTACCTCACTCCTCCGTGGTATAAGCCCCTCGAAATAGATTTTTTGTAAATTTCCTAAGGTCACAGGGCACCCCACTTGTGTTCTATAATTTCATTTCATTTATTTAAACTTTTTGGTAGTAAACCAAGTTACGTCCACAAAGATCCGCGGATTCGATCAACCCAGTAAAGAAGAACCCGCAAAGAAACTTCACGGGTTTACATAACATATTTTTCCGCCCACAATTATGAAATACATACTTAGATCTAAATGCTACTGCCAAACAATTCCTTGGTAGAACAGATGAAGGCAAAGAACAAAGAACAATAGAAACAGCAACCCTCAGTATAAGTTACTTACAACTAATAAAGTTACTAATGCAATTATATAAATTAATTAGTTGAGATGGAGATAGAGATACATAAAATAACACTTCTTAGTCTCTTTTTTCTACCCACCCTTTTTGATTCTAAATACTGTAATGTAGATAATGGTGTAATGCATTGATTTATAGTTTCGTCCCTCAAAAGGAAAAAGTAACCCTTATGAAATCACTTCGTGATTACAAAACTTACACTTGCAGTTGAACTTGTACGGAACTCCTTGTGCGAGAGTCAGACTCGCACTTGTTAGGTTTATTTAACTATTGAACATGTTAGTGCTATAAACGATCAATAATTGGTATGTATAACTTTATTTTCACGTATACTTACAAGATTAGTGTCTACTGATTAAGAAAACGCAATTTCTTGTTATGTTTGCGTTTGGTACTCTACGGCATGGGTAGCCGAATACAACTATACGCCTGTTTTCTCACTTTCAGTAGGTTTTCGGATTACCACATTTACACATGCTCAGGACTATAATTTTGACTTTGTCATACCTACTCAAAAACCGGACTCGTGATCACGTCACATCTACGTTGATTGTCCTGAGTCGGCCCATTACACCACGTTCCGCTAAAGAAACGTTGCCATGCCAAAACCTTACCTTTATTTCCGCAAGGTTACATTGAGCTGAGCTATATTTATCCCAAGATTCGTGCCACACGTCACGGTTAACGTTTTCCTTTATATCGAATTAATGTAAATGTATTCGGCAATATTTACATTACTAAAGTAACATTTGCAAGCGCATCAACAGGCCGGTTCATGCGTCACAGCGGCTCCGGCGTTGTGTTGTTAACCTGAATGGAAATTTTCTTTGCGCGCGAATCCAATCGATTTGTTAGTTTTGAAAACTCCATCCGCAGATTTGTTGTCGTCTTACCTTTCATCTTTTTAGCCTTCCGTTACATACGTACGTATTTCAGATAGGCACATTGAACTAAGATCATCCATAATAACAAAACACAGTTCTTAACTTTTAGCTACTTCGTTATATGCGTGCTGCGTGCCTCACCGCACCTCTCCTACTTCTCTGAGGTTGAATGTTAGAGAATGCCTCATGGCCTTAATTCCGCCTTTTTTGTAAACCATTTTGGCTTGGAAATTTATATTTTTTCATTTCATTTTATATCTATATCCTATCATGCGACATGTGTAAAGTTTGTCAAATCTACCGCTACATTAATTCCTCTAGTGCAGTTCGCATGCTTTTCCCATATGAAAAGGGGAAAAACTTTTTGACTAAAGGGACCATTCTGAAAATATGAATTAGACATAATTAATGTTTTGATGATTTCGTCTAGTTACCGATAAAACTAGCGTGTTCTCAAAGTAGATTATTTGTAAACTAAAATAATGGGTCGGCATCAAGAAGGGGAATGCTGCCAGCGTTTTTGGAACCATGCGCAGGATAAGTTAAAATCATATTTGTATACGTAGAGTTTTTCATCATTTATCTGTGGGATTATTTTTAAGCAAAGTTTGATAGGTCTTGATACAAACTGTTGTTGTTTTATGCAAATTGTTGCCATATACATAGGTGCAGCGACTTATTTAGATATTTCTAATCCTATTCCAACACCTCGTCTCGACGTCACTGTAAGCGTTTAGCTGTAAGCAACTTTTCCGAGAAGCTTTTCCGAGTAGGTCGAGACGTCGGCGGCGTGGCACATGCAACTGACACATTTTTAATGAGTGCGCTTTGTTTGTTAGTGTGTGTGCATCAAACTAGATGGCGTCACGGTCGTTCGTAGTTATTTCGGCTATAACGCCATAAGATTATTAAACTAGCTAATGCGTATGATTTTAATACGCTTATGGAATGTAAATGTAATATTTCAGCTAGCCTTCCGCCAAAAATATATAGTTTAGTTAAAAAAAATATTTCCACATGATGATTTTTTGCATGGAAAAAAAAAGCTGAAGTCAGGTCTCAAACATATTGCAGTATTGACAGTAACTGATGTTGATTTAAATATCATTTTAAAGAGCGTAACATTATCTACCAACTTAGTTGAGGTTATGTTTTAACTTTTTGAAATTTCTTCAATGAAACAATTAAAAAACCGGTTTCACGCGTTATGCGGGTTGCTCACATTTCGAAAGATTTATTCGGAGCTGCTCTAATTAAGCGACGTCGGGCTCTGGCTATCTCGTTTCAAACGCAAAAATTGGTCGAAAATGTTTAGGTATACGAATGCTCTTAAAAATAGGTAGTTAAAGTCTATAACTGCATTGCCGAGCATATACAGTTGTTTATTTAACGTCATAAAACATGAGATATTTATTAAAAAGGGCAGAGTTTGCAAGATAACTATGGGGCATAACAGAAGAGTTTTTAACTCAAAATAAAAATTCGCACATTCAAGCCATTTTTGGATTTTATTTAATTCAATACATAGGTGTGCAACTACGTATGTAATGTGCTCGCCAATACAGTTATATTTTGTAACTATCTATTTTGGTGAGTTATGGCAAAAAAGCTGACAGTTGCTTTCATAAGGACCAGAAAAAACCTTTTTTTTTAAGTATTTTTTTTTATGTGACTGGAAATGGATGGCTAATACCACACTTTCTGTCATGGTATTAGCCCAACACACCTCATGGGAACTAGGTGCCATGCCAGGACCTTCCTTATATTGTACGGCTACATTGAACTGGATGGAAAACACGGACAATTTTCATTGCCGCTTCGACCATCGTTCATCCAATGCGATGGTACCAACCCGGGCGGGATTAACCCTACCACCTAGTAAGTAAGGAAGGGACCTACAGTTTAACGTGGAATCCGAACCACGGCCAGCCTCTCTCAACGGTCGAATGGTCACCCATCCAAGACCAGACCGGACCCATTCGTTGCTTAACTTCGGAGAGCGATCGCCGAAGTGTCGCGCCACTGGGCCACTGAGGCCGACAAGTTAACTGAAGCTAAGTTTTGTTTTCGAAGTAAATGTGTGTTACCTATAATAATCATTTAAATATAAAAAAATTGTGATTATCCATCGTTAGTTATAAAAGCCTTTTTTGTTGTATTCATTGACTCAATGACAACAGCCTTGCTTTCTTCCAGATTTTTTTTTATGTGACTGGATATGATTCGCTATGATCAAACCAACCGTCATGATATTAGTGTAACACACCATATGGGAACTAGGTACCATGCCAGGATCTTTATTATATTGCTGAAAATATTGATAACTTTCTTTGCCGTTTCGACCATTGTTCATTCAATGCGATGGTACCAACCCGGGAAGGATTAACCCCATCACCTAGTAAGTAAGAAAGGGGACCTACAATTTTACGTGGAATCCGAACCACGCCAAACCTCAACGGTTAAAAACGGTCACCCATCTCGAACTCAACCACGCTCAAGGAGATAATGTTATATATTGTTTTAGCTATGAGAATAAAAATCTATTTTTATTTTGACTCCCGGCGAAGTTTATTTTGTCACCCATTCACTCTACATTTATTAATAATATTTAAAAATATGGCATTAACTTGATTTGAAGACCTGCAAGGAAAAAAGACACATTGAAAGACAGGTGTCGCTTCCCGGCGCGGGACTAACTCATTCGCGGGCACGGTACAAAACCGTGCTATCGAGCTCGGGGACCTTCTCTGTTTCAAAGAAAAAGACAGGCTCCGTGATGAGGCGGATGCAACATGTCCACAAATCAGACAATGCGCATAGTTTTTGATTTGGTAAGATTTACGAAAATTTTAATTACAAAATGACTTCTTGCTAAAAGTAAACAACGACCGCTATAGTCAAAAATATAACAAAAACTAAATTGATAATAAATTTTCACGAAACAAGCTATGTCTAATTGACTAATATTTTTAAGATGTATAGATTTTATCGTTGAGTAATACACCTCCAAAGTTATTGTATTAAACACGCGAAAAATTCGAACTTTCAGATCTTATAACTTAGAAACAAAACACAATTGTACAGTTCCAACGGTCATCAGACATCTAGTTCGATCAAATAAAGCTCTTTTGAGCAAAATTAGGGATCTCTGATAAGAAATATGGGCGTGATCTTCTTTCCCCATTTGTACGGGGAGTTGAGCGGGATGGCCCACCTTAAAGTGACTATTTCTTGGGATGCTAAAGAATTTTCTTTCAGATCAGAAGGCACACACCACCAAATGTACCTATAGACAGTCTGTAGAAGCATATACGATCTCTAATAAATTAAGACGAAAAATATTATTCCTTCTCCGACAACGTTGAACTTTATGCTAATATTGTGATGAACTTCCCAGAAGTCCAGACCGCGGCTGACGTCGGCGTTGCCAGAAAATACGAACGTAAAAATCGTAATTATTTGAAAGCATTTTTCCTCGTCTCTTTTTCTGGCAACGCGTTCGTGTTACACAGAACCATGTCAAGGTGAGATTATTGGCTTTTGCCGTCGAACTTTTAGTGTATTTGTTAGTAAACTTTAAATTGTTTACACTAAATGTTTGACTAATGGCAATGAAAATGAATTTTGTAGAACTGGCCAGTTAGATTCTTGTTTTATTTAATTATTTTAGACAGGCAGCCTAGGCTGATATGTATAGATCTTATTTTTCATTAGTTTAAGTTGATCGTGTTTTGTTTGCATGTGGAAAGTTATTTAGGTAGTATTTGGTAACAAATTAATTTATTTGTTTTTTAGGGTTCCGTACCCAAAGGGTGAAAACGGAACCCTATTACTAAGCCTCCGCTGTCCGTCCGTCCGTCCGGTTGCCGTCCGTCCGTCCGTCCGTCCGTCCGTCCGTCCGTCTGTCCGTCTGTCACAGGGCTGTATCTCATGAACCGTAATAGGTAGAGAGCTGAAATTTTCACACAGTGTGTATTTATTTTGCCGCTACAACAACAAATAGGTAAAATTAAAAAATCATAATAATTAAAAGGGGGCCCCATACAAAAAACGTGATTTTTTTTAGTTAAATCTTGTACGATGGTACGGAACCCTTCGTGTGCGAGTCCGGCTCGCACTTGGCCGGTTTTTATTTTTTAGTCAATTGCCATTTTAATATGGATTAACTGGTTCTTTGTTTTATTTTCTTTTAAAATGAGTGTCCAAACGATTTTTGAATTGATTGGTTGAGTTAGCATTAATTACGTCTTCGGAGATCTTGTTCCGTATCTCTACAACTCTATTTGTTAAGAAATGTTTGCGGGTGTTGGTGTTATGTTCCGTGCAGTTGAGTTTGCAAGCTGTGTCCTCTCAAGTGAGTGTTTTTATTTAAGGTGATCTTATTCGCAAGATTTGCGCAATCATAATTACCGGTCATTATCTTGTATGCCTCTATGAGTTCACCCCTCCGACGGCGGTTTTCTAGAAAGGGAAGAATTAGAATTGTAAGTCTTTCATCATATGTTAAGCTGGAGAGCTGTTGAGGAATTTTGGTGAATCTTCAACGGACTTTTTCCTGCTTGATGACTGTTTGATTTTTTAAAATTTGTAATTGGAACATCTCGCTTCGAAACTCTCCTGCAAGTTCTGTCATTCGCTTCATCGTTTTGGTGGGAATTTATGCACTGCATGTAAAGCTATCCATTTACGTAGATGGCGCCACGGTCGTTCGTAGCCAAGGAACTTGTATCTATGTAACTGGAATGTGCATTTCCGACTCAAACCCCGTCTAAAAACCCGAAAAATGGTCCGTGTTTCCCATTCAGTTCAATGTTCCTATATGAGGGGAAAGTGCTGGCATGCCACCTAATTCCTTCGGGAAAGTGGTGTATTGAGTTAATATCATAACGGTAGTTGGGTGGTATTAGCATTGGTCATCCATTTCAGGTTGCATGAAAAAAAAAGATTGTTATCGTTATTTAAATAACAATTGTGGTTTCTGTGTTCGTCGTAGAGGCAAGACCCTGGTTATAGTGTAGTAAGATGGCACACCAGAACATGAACCCGTCGGTCGCACGTTTGAGAACCTTTTTTATCTGTCAGACCGAACGTATTTTGCTCATTTTTAAAATTATATAACATAGTTAACAACTTCTAAGATAGATGTCGCCGTTCAATATAAAAATAGTGTTAATAAAACCAAAACTACTAGAATTTCCTTTCGTATAGAATACTATTAGAAGTCGTTTTTTTAAATTACTTAGGGAATTCGAATCTAAACATCGGCGCCGAATTGAAGATTTTTTTAATTATACGTATTTTTAAATAAAAAAATACTACAATGAATGGCCTAGGCTTTCAGTCAAGTGTACCACTTAGCGCCGAAAAAGACACGACCCGTGATGAGAGATAAAACACGGTTGTATAAATACCAGAGAGATGCAATGTAATTGTGGAATCAAATCTCGCAGATCACACTGGCAACGTAGAAAATACAGTAACGTCATGTAATCTATCCAGATGGATCAGACGGAAAATTACCAACGGCAATAATTAATAGTAGTAAACAATTGGAAAACCCGCGATAATTCTCTTCACCTCGTAGACACAACTAGGAAGAGGGAGATTAGCTCGCTATCAGAAACGACATAAATAAAACGCTGATTGGTATTATCTAAGTGATTGCTACTTTATTGTATGCGCGTTATTTTCCTTAAACGATTCAAGTCCTTCTTCAGCAATACAATTGTGTTAATGTAAATGGAATATTTCATAAAATAAAAATGTTGGTGCATAGCATGTTTGTTTTATATCCAGTTGAACGGAGGCTTCAAATACAGTGAAGGTCTCGGCATGACGCCTAGTTCCTTCGGGAATGTTCTAGAATTTGCTAATATTATGACAATACATTTGATATTAGCTATCAGTGTCCAGCTATATACTAATGTACTAGGGTGTTGTCTCTCCAAAAAACACAAAAAACTACAATTGCAGTTAGTAAACATTAATCTCTGTGAATGTACAGGACCTGAGGAAGCGACCAAATCTACAATGCGTATCTTTTGGTTGTAGACGGGATGGTCTCCTTTGGTGTTTGACAAATGAATCCGCTAGGAAACGGGAAACGGGAAACTGACTTAGGAATGACGGGCTGTGTAAGAAGATCTTGAACACATACCTACAATTAAAATAGAGAAAGCGGTAAATTTCGGGATTTGCCGTTTTCAAGCTTGAAGCACTAAGTTAGGTAAATCGTAAAATATCGCTTGGGACCTCATATGCTGCATGACGTCGTCGGTAGCCGGAAAAAACAAAAAAATTAGTTACTCTAACTGTAAATCTGATATTAACCATCTTGGAACGTTAGAATAGAGCCGAGCCAACTACCTAAGTAAATTATTGGTGCCTCTAACTGAGTGAAAACATTTAGCCTTAAACATTAAATATGACTGTTAGTTTTAATATTTTTTTAACTGAGTGCCATAACAGTTTTCTCTTACTGTTTTCCTAACTGTAGGAAAAAATCAGCTGTAGTATTTTTTAATGTGACTTACTTGTTAGGCTTCCGTACCTAAAGGGTGCCAACGCAGCCTCCGCTGTCCGTCCGCCCGTCCGTCCGTCTGTCACAGGGCTGTATCTCATTAGCCGTAATAGGTGGCAGCTGAAATTTTCACAGAATGTGTATTGATTTTGCCGCTATAACAACAAATAAGTAAAATTTAAAAATAATAAAAAATGAAGGGGTCACCCATACAAACAACGTGATTTCTTGTGTTAAATATTGTACGATGGTACGGAACCCGTCGTGTGCGAATCTGACTCGCACTTGGCCGGTTTTTATATTCAGTGACTTTTGCACGCCTGATTTGTAGCCGGACGTTTAGTTCAATCAGTAAGGATAACGGTTTCAAAATCATCTGATCTGCCACACGAGCTATTTTCACCAAGGTTAACAGTTTGGGCTCACTTATAGATACTAACCTTAAACGTTAATAGGAAACAGAAATGCTATAGCACAGATGACTGAATTTGAACTGTGCTAAAACAAAGAAGAGTTAGAAATCTTTTATTAGGGTTCCGTACCCAAAGGGTGAAAACGGAACCCTATTACTAAGCCTCCGCTGTCCGTCCGTCCGTCCTTCCGTCTGTCACAGGGCTGTATCTCATGAACCGTAATAGGTAGGCAGTAGACATATTCACAGAATGTGTATTTATTTGGCCGCTATAACAACAAATAGGAAATATAAAAAAATAATACAAATGTAAGGGAAAAATTAGAAAAATAATAAAAAATAAAAACTTGTTTTTTTTTTGTATTAAATCTTGTACGATGGTACGGAACCCTTCGTGCGCGAGTCCGACTCGCACTTGGCGGGTTTTTTTTCAGTGCAAGTCGGGTACCCCGAGGAGCAAGGCCGCAGCCCTGAGCCGCCGACACGGCTAGGCTAATCTTAGTCGGCTGTCACGAGCTGCATCCTGCCTCCGACACGGAGTGCACGTCAGGTGTGGAGCTGCGCGGGACTCGGGACGGGAGACCTGACATTTAACGAGGACACGTGTTGTATTGTTGTCACATTAAACTGTGATGGCTGCACACGACTGCATTAGAATTAATTTGAAGTTATGCAACGACATTGCAGCAATACGACAATTCGATTTATTCGAAATATTATTACAATAGCACTCATTCACTGCCAGAATTCCTCCTATGATAAAAAACCGATCCTGTGGATTTTATCTTTAGCGTCGATTAACCAAGGGAACTCTATAACGCTGCAGAAGGTTCTTATCACAGGTACAACTACTTCTTCGCAAATCACAGATAAGGCCGGTGATAGAATACTGTAGCCACATTTGGGAAGGTAGTCCCCAGTACCTGCTGGCGTCCTTAGCCGCGGTTGCACGAAGAGATGGCCGAGTTAATCAATGTTCAAACACGTCACTTTTAGTGATCCGCATAGAGTTCCTTCCATACTGTCCACACAAAGTGACGTGTTTGATCATACTGTGACGTTGATTTTGATTTTTTGTCCTTTCGTGCACTCGGCCCTTAGACTCGATACAGCGCCGAGCGGTGCGTCTTGTTGGTGACTCTTTTTGTTAATAATTATAGGTAGTCACTGTTTTAACTGTAAGAAAGGAACATAAAATGAAAATTGTTTTATTTTATATTATATCGAACAGAATATTCAATTATTTGTTTGTTAGTCAGTTAGTTAGTTCGTAAGCTATAAAATAAGTAAATGTGTTATTGAGCGCAATTTAATTTAATTTTACGCATCGTTATAAGTGTACAGTCGTTTCCTTTGAAACCTAAACACTGGAAATCACAGAACAATTAGGAGGTAAGAATTGTGAACTGGGCGGAACTCGCGCGCCGGTCTTTAGCGGGGACCCGCGCACTTCATACGCGCATGATTCACTCCTCTGCGGCGTTCCTGTGCATTAACTTATCCGTGATACAATCTAAAATTGAAAAGGAGTAATGCCGTACTGTGCCATAATAACGTGTAAACGCGACAGCCGGGTGCACAACCTTCATAATGGCGGAGTTTCATATCACCGGTTAGTTTCATTTACATGTATAGCGATAAAACTTACAACAAAAACACTACGAAACAATATGGCGTCGCGGCGTCGCTTTGCTTGCCGGGTCATGTCTCGCTACTCTGTTAGTGACTGCGTGCGTGTGAGGCGCTCGGCCGTGTTCGAAAGTGACGTAACATTTGATTGCAAACATTATTGGAATTCCAACATAGATCCATTACGTTAAGGTTCATATTAACTGAACAAATGTGGATTTGTTGTTTGGTTATTAATTAAGAAGGGATAGCCAATTGCGACGGTAATACATGCGCGAAGCTTTTTGGTCTTAAGTAAAACAGTAACAGCGGTCCTGGAACAAATTTACAAACGTTTCACTTCCTGCCTCCTCAATATTCCGTGCTGGAAATAGAGACAAATTCGAGATCTCGCCAAGCATAGAGTAAAGGGGACATTAGAAAATGTTTCTCCCCTTAGTGTATACAATTGAAAGTAAAAGACTGTACTGCAGAATTGTTTCACCCCTCTGCGAAGGGGGCCGAACCCAGTACAGAGTAGGTGAGCCTACAAAAACACGCTCCTACGTTACGAATGTCTGGGTCACACCTATCAAATAAGCCTCTGTCAGCCTCAGTGGCCCAGTGGCGCGACACTTCGGCGATCGCTCTCCGAAGTTAAGCAACGCTGGGTCCGGTCTGGTCTTGGATGGGTGACCATTCGACCGTTGAGAGAGGCTGGCCGTGGTTCGGATTCCACGATAAGCTGTAGGTCCCCTTCCTTACTTTCTACATAGGTGGTAGGGTTTATCCCGCCCGGGTTGGTACCATCGCATTGGATGAACGATGGTCGAAGCGGCAATGAAAATTGTCCGTGTTTTCTATCCAGTTCAATGTAGCCGTGCAATATAAGGAAGGTCCTGGCATGGCACCTAGTTCCCATGTGGTTTGTTGGGCTAATACCATGACCGAACTTGTGGTATTAGCCATCCATGTCCAGTCACATACAAATAATAATAATAATAAATACATTTATCTGCCGCAACTCCAGGATATGGAACTGTCTGCCGGCGGGTGTGTTTCCTCAAACGTTTCCTGTACGTTTTTTTAACTATCCTATATACTTATCCGTGATATGCGCCTCTAAAAATGAGAAATAAATATAATAAATAAATATACAAATACAAAAAGGCGTACATCATGGAAACAAGTTAAGTTATAAAAAAAAAAAACGAAAACTTTCAGACATAGCTCTCATTGGATTCTTTTAACGTGGAAAAAAAAAAAAGTTTAATTTGACTGAAGAAATAGGCTCGGGCATAGCCTGCTGTATTGTTTTGCGTTTGTGTGTGTGTTACAAGACGTGAAGTAGAAATTCGGTACGTCGAGTCGTAGGCCTACACGCAGGTAGCTCCGACATTGTACCGGCCCGCCTTTCAGTATGCTTAGTGCCGCCAGCTATGAAGTGCGCTTGATTCGTTCGTTCGTGATTTGACTCAAATGTGTTGATTTGGTTGTTATTATGTAAATAAGTGGTGTTTCTACAAGCAGTGAACCTTTAAAAATCATACACAAGAAAGTTAGTGAAGTGTGTGCGCCAAAATATGTGTGACAGTGACTGGATTTAAATGTTTCCTAGTACTTATAGTCCCATTCTGTTAAATAAAAGAGCTAGTTTATTTATATATAATTTAGGAGGTTTTATTTTGTTTAAGAATTATTTTGTTTCACACTATATGCATTATTTGATTAAATAAGATTAGATTTATATAATAAAGAAAAATTCTTAATGTAGAATCCTATATATAATGTCGATATCTATTCTGAAAGTTCAATGTAGCAGCATATTTAAGTGAAAACGTATTTAGACATGGCAACAGATTAAACGATAAAGATATGTATTTTAAAATGACTCCTTCCTGAAGCTTCATATACCTACGTACATATTAAACATATTGAACTAGACATATTACATTATCATTAGTCAAGCTCAACACAGCAAATAGTATTTAGGAGCTATTCCAGGGCCTGCTTTAATCGCGGAAAATTGTCATTGATAAATATGTAGTAGATATGAATTTCCTTGTGTTTGAGGGAGGTTCTATTACATAAAGAAATTATGCCATTTTTGTAGATATATCTAGCAAATATGATGTCCTCTATATTTTTCTACTAAATAATGTTTACTAATGAAAACATTAATTCAAGTGATGACATGTACAGTTGTATATGTTTGCAGATTATATGTAGTAAATATTATATTTTTTGTGTCTTAGGTAGTTGCGTCAATAATTGAAAATGAATGTTTGAATATCTATCTATGTTTGGAGATATTTGTGCTTACAAAATAAGAACCAATAAACTAAATATAAATAATACATATATTTTATTTTAGCTCCACTCTCAAAGTAATGCACATTTTTCACAGTAACAAATTAATTATAACGTATTAATAAAATGATTAATTTGTTACATTAATTCCAATCACGAAATAGCAAACAATTTATGATCATTCACTCATAAACACTATTGCTAAAAGATACAGTTACATTAATTAAGTAAGAAAAGGCTAATTAATACCTAGAACAAGGCTAGAATCAGCGTCTTTCGATAATATTTTGACCTCAGCTCGATAAGATAGAAAGAGCCTTCATACAAAGCTAAGATATCGGTAGGCCTACCACTACCTGAAAATGGGACGCTGCTAATCCTACTTCACGGCTTGTAACACACACACAAACACAAAACAATACAGCAGGCTATGGCTCGGGTCATTGTTTAAAACTTGGTCAACTCATTATCCTTCCCAGAAACCCCAAATTCCCAGAAACGCTTGCAGTAAATACGGCAAGCCGAAACATGGATTGCGGGCTATAACTATATGGCCTGATATAACCATATTTAAAAGGTTATAAAATGGTATTGCCCACGCGCATGCGCCGTGGACAAGATGCCGTTACCACACCTCTGCGTCACATGGTCACGGTATCGTTGGCACCGTCTGACGAATTATCTCACGTCTCAACTCGCACTCATCTGAGCCGGTAGTCTAAGTTGTCACCTAAATTGGCGTTACGGCAAACCATAGCCTGCTGTATTGTTTTGCGTTTGTGTGTGTGTTACAAGCCGTGAAGTAGAAATTCGGTACGTTGAGTCGTAGGCCTACACGCAGGTAGCTCCGACATTGTACCGGCCCGCCTTTCAGTATGCTTAGTGCCGCCAGCTATGAAGTGCGCTTGATTCGTCGTTCGTGATTTGACTCAAATGTGTTGATTTGGTTGTTATTATGTAAATAAGTGGTGTTTCTACAAGCAGTGAACCTCTAAAAATCATACACAAGAAAGTTAGTGAAGTGTGTGCGCCAAAATATGTGTGACAGTGACTGGATTTAAATGTTTCCGGGTACTTATAGTCCCATTCTGTCAAATAAAAGAGCTAGTTTAGTTATATATAATTTAGGTGGTTTTATTTTGTTTAAGAATTATTTTGTTTCACACTATATGCATTATTTGATTAAATAAGATTAGATTTATATAATAAAGAAGAATTTTTAATGTAGAAATCTATACATAATGTCGATATCTATTCTGAAAGTCCAATTTAGCAGCATATTTAAGTGATAACGTATTTAGACATGGCAACAGTTTAAACGATAAAAATATGTATTTTAAAATGACTCCTTCCTGAAGCTTCATATACCTACGTACATATTAAATATATTGAACTAGACATATTACATTATCATTAGTCAAGCTCAACACAGCAAATAGTATTTAGGAGCTATCCCAGGGCCTGCCTTAATCGCGGAAAATTGTCATTGATAAATATGTAGTAGATATGAATTTCCTTGTGTTTGAGGCAGGTTCTATTACATAAAGAAATTAAGCCATTTTTGTAGATATATCTAGCAAATATGATGTCCTCTATATTTTTCTACTAAATAATGTTTACTAATGAAAACATTAATTCAAGTCAAGTGATGACATGTACAGTTGTATATGTTTGCAGATTATATGTAGTAAATATTATATTTTTTGTGTCTTAGGTAGTTGCGTCAATAATTGAAAATGAATGTTTGAATATGTATCTATGTTTGGAGATATTTGTGCTAAGAAAATAAGAACCAATAAACTAAACATAAATAATACATATATTTTATTTTAGTTCCACTCTCAAAGTAATGCACATTTTTCACAGTAACAAATTAATTATAACGTATTAATAAAATGATTAATTTGTTACATTAATTCCAATCACGAAATAGCGAACAAATTATGATCATTCACTCATAAAAACTGTTGCTAAAAGATACAGTTACATTAATTAAGTAAGAAAAGGCTAATTAATACCTAGAACAAGGCTAGAATCAGCGTTTTTCGATAATATTTTGACCTCAGCTCGATAAGATAGAAAGAGCCTTCATACAAAGCTAAGATATCGGTCGGCCTACCACTACCTGAAAATGGGACGCTGCTTATCCTACTTCACGGCTTGTAACACACACACAAACACAAAACAATACAGCAGGCTATGGGCAAACCGATCGACTGGCGTTTTCAATTGTATGGAGAAATTGAAGAGCGCGCGCAGCGGGCGTTAAGCGAACTAACATTTGCGAGTCCGAGCTTGATTTGACAGCTTACTCAACGTTGCCGTAAATACGTCGACGTTGCCGTTTACGTCCACTCCGCGTTTTCATACAAATCGGAAGTCCACGTTTGACTTTGACAGCTTGAAGAAGTAAAACCACAGAATATCTAGTAAAAACTTGTATGGAGTTTGGAGAAAACGCCAGTCGATCGGTTTGCCGTAAACGCCAATTTCGGTGAGAACTCAGACTGCCCACTCTGACCTTTGCATACGAGTTCACACGAGGACAATACAGAAGACACGACAACATTGTCCTGTCCCATCTCCGAGAACAGGCTCGATTGCGCAAGACGGAACAATGGAACAGACTATGTTTTCTTTATATCGATGGACATACCTCAGTTCAAACGCGGATCGCTACAAAAATGGATGCATCATACGAGCGAGTTCAAGATAAATATCATTGCTGTTATACCAAGATGTATTAGAATTGTTGGAGGCGGAACTCAACACGTACATAATAAACAGAAAAAATCGCAGGTAATACATTTTATGTAGAGAGTTCATCATAAATGTTTAACTGTTTTGATATTTTTCCGGGTTCCATTTACGTGACATTTACGAGGAGTCTGACTGTATGTAAGTATTTACTTCAAAAACCGACTGGTTATTGTTGTATAATTAATAGGTATCAATGTTTCTAGACAATCAGTATATTCATCAGCAGCTACATACTAACATCTATTTTATATAGCCAATCTAGATAACGCAACCACTTGGCGCAGGCAGACCGACATATTTAGCATCAGAGGGTTGGTCTCTAACGTGTGAACCCAGATTCAGCCATTTACCTTATCGTAACCAAAAAGGTCGTGACCTCCCGGAATATGAGGACAATGTCTTGGTGGCGCGAGACCTTGAAAAAAAAAATTTTTAGGACCATTACAAACATGATTTCCTGGATATTATGAGTTTCATCCATATCATCAACATTTCATCCCCTTTGAGTTGAATTGTGTACATGTAGAGAGTTTATTACTTGGAAAATACTTTTTATTCCGAAAAGAATTAGGTTTCGTCCAAAATCGGTCCTAAACTACATTGAGCGGATCTGAGGACCTCGACTAGTTATCCATATACCGTAGGTAGGAACACAGCACTCAGATTTATGATATTTTTACACAGAGACAGCAACAGTTGTGTCCTTGGTGTATTATTCCAACATGGAATATGACATTTGTGAGAAATGTACCATATACGCAAATACGAGGTATCTATCTCATTGTTTTCACAAGCAGTGGACGCTATCTGTATTATTACTGTGTAGGCACGTAACATAGACAATGGAAGTCGATGGCTGGCTGTAACCTTGGCTGAGTACACGATATGTACCGCGAGGGATCCAAGGTCATTACAGGCCAAGTTTTCATTACGATGTCAATTAGATCAGAAATAAAAAAACCGGCCAAGTGCGAGTCGGGTTCGCACACAAAGGGTTCCGTACCATCGTACAAGATTTAACACCAAAAAATCACGTTTTTTGTTTTGGGGTCCCCCTTTATTTTCGTTTTTTTTTTATGTTACCAATTTGTTTTTATAGCGGCAAAATAAATACATATTCTGTGAAAATTTCAGCTGCATATATATTACAGTTCATGAGATACAGCTCTGTGACAGACGGACGGACGGACCGACGGCGGAGGCTTAGTAATAGGGTTGGCACCCTTTGGGTACGGAACCCTAAAAAACTGCTGTGTCTTGACACAGCAATTTAAATCATCTCATAAAGAGAACTTTTATCTTCCGCCGATGTTCCGTGCTTGCCTGAGCCACCGGGTCTCTTCCGGGACGACGGTAAACGACCTGATGGCATGACCCTATTACCTTGGCGGAAAGGAAAAGCACTAGTATGGGAGGCAACTTGTGCAGATACCTTTGCACCGGCCCACCTTAAGGCGGCCCAACCCGGCGGGACTAACTCATTCGCGGGCATTGCACAAAACCGTGCTGTTGCGCTCTGGGACCTTCTCTGTTTCAAAGAAAAAGACAGGCTCCGTGATGAGGAAGATGCAACATGTCCACAAAAAAGACAATGTGCATAGTGCATGATTTGGTAAGATTTACGAAAATTTTGATTTCAAAACGACTTATAGCTAAAAGTAAACCACGACCGCTGTAGCCAAAAATCTAACAAAATTCAAATAGATAATACATCTTGATTTAATAAGCTATATCTGATGACTAATCTTTTTAAGATTTTCTTACTTTATTATTGCGTAATAAACCACCAAAGTTATTGTATAAAACGCGCGAAAACTTCGAACTTTCGGACCTTATAACTTAGAAAACAAACACAATTTTGCAATGCCAACAGTCATCAGACATCTAGTTCGATCAAATAAAGCTCTTTTGAGCAAAATTTGGGATCTCTGATTAGAACTATGGGCGTGATCTTCTTTCCCCATTTGTATGGGGAGTTGAGCGGGTTGGGCCACCTTAAGAACACCTCCACCACGGCTGGCTCCGCCGCGCTCAGTGCTCAAAACAACAAGCACAGAAAATACACTGACCTGGCGGACCTCTTTGAATTTCGAGCCTTTCCCGTAGAGTCGCTTGGTGTCTGGTCACCCGATGCCAAAGACATGGCTAACACAATTGGCAAAATCATTATTGAAAAATCGGGCGATCAGCGCGCCAAGTCTTTCTTCGTACAGTGTGTTGGGCTCGAAATGCAGCCAGCGTATTAGGGACTGTGGCGGAATCAGCCGGTCGGTAATAGTTATTAAATGTGTAGAAAAATTTAAATATAAACTTATAAAAAAACTAAACATTAAATTCAATCATAAAAAAACTAATTCACATAAAATACATAACATATTAATAAAAATGGGAGGAATCATGTACGTATGTGTTCATATGTTTTTAAAGCTTCGAGGTTTTACGGTGTTCCTTATTCATTCAAATACAACTTCTGTCTTATGTTTCACAGATTAAGGTTAATTCCCAGGTGGATTTACTGTAGAAATGTACGGGAAAAGGTGCAGGTGAATATCTTACTGGAAGTTAAATGACCTCAACGCCTGTCAGACTACAATAGTCCGCAAATCCGCTGGTATGGCCTCGCTGAGCATAGATTTGCTAGGTGAGGCGGATTCCTATTGGCGTCCTTGGCCTCAATTCAGAGCCAGACGGTCCGTCTTGTTGGGTTAACATTAGGCTTTTGAGAACGAACCGTTTCCCAAATTCATTTCTCTGCTGCACCGCCAGGATCTGGAACTATTTGTCAGCCTTTCCTCATAGATATAACCTGGGAGTCTTCAACCGTAATTTAAACAAGCTCGATAGCTCAGCGATAGTCCGCAAATCCGCTGGTATGGTGCGTCGCTGAGCGTGGTTTCACGAGGCGAGGTGTTCATAACCGGTTTTTCATAAAAAAATATTGTCTTTTCTGAGCATCTTGTTCGGTTGGCACGGCCACCAATACCAATTTTTCTCACGAGTTCTCGCTGCGCTTGTCTGCGTATCGTCACGTGCTTCGGGGACGGGGGTTGCCCTTCTGCAAATTGTATCCATCTATCCGATCCATGCCTAAACAAGAATGTCAAAGTGGGCCTGTACGCATTTAAAATTACGCTTCCCATTCATAGGCTTTTTTGTCAGCCTCAGTGGCCCAGTGACGCGACACTTCGGCGATCGCTCTCCGAAGTTAAGCAACGCTGGGTCCGGTCTGGTCTTGGATGGGTGACCATTCGACCGTTGAGAGAGGCTGGCCGTGGTTCGAATTCCACGTTAAACTGTAGGTCCCCTTCCTTACTTACTACGTGGTAGGGTTAATCCCGCCCGGGTTGGTACCATCGCATTGGATGAACGATGGTCGAAGCGGCAATGAAAATTGTCCGTGTTTTCCATCCAGTTCAATGTAGCCGTGAAATATAAGGAAGGTCCTGGCATGGCACCTAGTTCCCATGTGGTGTGTTGGGCTAATACCATGACAGAAGGTGTGGTATTAGCCATCCATTTCCAGTCACATAAAAAAAAGGTAGTTTACTCATAAATTCCATAATTAACTTGCAATAAGTAACTAAAAATTTACTCAATAATTGTTCTGTAATATCAGGCATATATGTGTGAAAATACAGAAAAAAGTAAGTGATCAAAACTATCTTTATGTATGTATGTTTTTTTCAAAAAACAAAAACATGTATAATAATTTCCTGTTGCATTGCATTCCATTTCAGTTATAAAGTGAATTGGAAAAGTGATTTTCCAACGATGCGTTAACTGTTGCTTGGGATACATATGTAGTTTACGGGTTATTCTTAACATGCAACACATAACGTCACTTCAAGCCAGGAGAGATGTTACTTACATATAAATACACGAAAGTATTCAAATTTTCCTCCAATCCACGCATCAAATACTCCGTTTTCCGCAATCCCTAGCTATCGGTAGAATCTACCCGATACGCGACTTTTGTTATGACTACTACGTAGAATAATTATATTATCGCCAGTCGCACAGATATTGATTGACCAGCTGTGCAATCTGTTTGTTACGTATTTTACAAACACATTTTATCTCTTGAAAAACAAACCAGCTATTATCTCATTAATTCTGTTGTTGGCTTCATTACGGAAAGCGAGATAGAGCACGTTTTATCGACGTAGCATTGAATCATTGACTTGTGCTTTTGTGTCCAGTCGCATCAAAATATGTTTGTTCAATGATTATTTCGTTAGAGGGTATATGCAAATCAGCCGAAAGTTGACTGCACTGTTCAATTGTTTTTTTAACATTTGTGTAACCTAACCTAACCTAAGCTAACCTAACCTAACCTTACCTAACATAGCCACGTATTCCAAGACATATTTGGAGCAAAAAAAGTAGAAGACATTTTGTTGTCCAACTTAAAAAAAATTGTCATCCCCATATATTTTTGTAAATACCTATACAAAAAATGTATGGGGAGGACGATTTTTTTTCAGTCGTACAAAAAAAATTTACCTTTTAAGCTCCAAATATGCCAAGGAACACGTGGTGGACCATACCTCCGCTAACAACCTGTATACAGGCACAACATTTTATGCATGGGTGAACTGATGCAAGTTTCTTCAATAACTTTTATTTAGGAAATTAATTTTGATTCGATTTTAATTAAAATAAACATCTCTTTATCCCAATTTGATCGTGCTTCAATCTTATGCGCGGTAAAAAGGCATATTTTATGATCAATCACAAAAAGAAGAGGGCGGCAAATTTGCGATCCGCACCGGGTGCTAGTGACCTATGCTACGCACTGCGGCAACAACATACCGACGTATCAACGAAAATCCTCTGATGGTGGTTAACTCCCTTACGAATTCGGGACACGCAACTTCGAATGTTCGTTGCCCTACATAGCCTCCTGTGAAGTTGTTACGTCTCGTTAGAACTGAAGAACCGTACAGAGTGGTCAGTCTGAGTTCTCAACTAAATTGGCGTTTACGGCAAACCGATCGACTGGCGTTTTCTCAAAACTCCATACAAGTTTTTACTAGATATTCTGTGGTTTTACTTCTTCAAGCTGTCAAAGTCAAACGCGGACTTCCGATTTGAATGAAAACGCGGAGTGGACGTAAAAGGCAACGTCGACGTATTTACGGCAACGTTGAGTAAGCTGTAAAATCAAGCCCGGACTCGCAAATGTTAGTTCGCTTAACGCCCGCTGCGCGCGCTCTTCAATTTCTCCATACATTTGAAAACGCCAGTCGATCGGTTTGCCGTAACGCCAATTTAGGTGACAACTTAGACTACCGGCTCTGTACTTTTAACTACAAAGTGGCTACGCTGCCGTTACGAATGAGTTTCTGTCGCCATCCCCGTATAACTGGGTGCTAGTATCCGCATGCCCCTGCATATCTACATCCTTGTTTGTATCCTTGCACGGGACGTTATCGTCCTTGCACAGGGGTCGATCGATCACTCGTCCCACTCGACGCCACGGGAGCCATGTTCTCTGTATCTTATCGGTCCTGTCAGCTACTCTTGCGGGAGATATTGGATCACGCCGTGTTTTGATGGCAACTGATAAAACGCATGCACTTTTTGGGTTGATTCACGTATGTAGAGCATGGCGAAGTGGCAGTCTCTGGCCCAGCGGTCAATCAATCAAATTGCGACATCACTTTGGGTAGTTTGACTTCCAGAAGTGTAAATAAATGTAAATGGAAAAGGGCACAACCCTATCACCCTATCTACAGTTTTTTTTATATAACTGGACATGGTATACAATCCCGCCTGGGTTGGTACCACCGCTCGCATCCAGTTCTATGTAGCCTCGCAATAATAGAAAGCAAATTAGCAAAGTTGGGCAAAGGCAAGTGAGTGATTAAAACGGACTTGTGTGTTCGCCCGGCGAGTTGATTTATTATGGTACCCCGCTCTATAAAAACTGTTTTTCAATATAAACCTCAACATCTGCGTACGTGTATGTAAAGCCCTAGCGATATTATTAGAAGCGCATTGTTCCACTTTAATCTATTAAAATATGTTTGCAGCCGGATTCCCTGCATTGTTCTATTAACAATTTTATAGGTAAATATCCGTATTTACCGCATACATGCTTTGTATTAATGGCATTACTGTATTTATTGGACGCAATTGCTGTAATATTCATGCTAGAACATAGTTCCATGCATTGTTTTTTACATTCCTCGTCGTCACTGGCAGGAGTCCGTTGGTTCAATTCCAAGCTTGGAATGTTTGCAGTCATATCGATGGTTTGCAGAATCTTGGGCACATCTTTGCATATACGGGTGTATGTCTTTGAAATCGTAAACTGCTGGACCGATTTTGATGAATATTATTATTATGAATGTTATGCGACCTGACATGGATGGCTTATATCACACAACTACAGTTACGATATTAGCCCAATACACCACATTACCGAGGGAATTAGGTGCCATGCCAAGACCTTCCCTTTATGAGCACGGCTACATTGAACTGGATGCAAAACACGGACAATTTTCCATTGCCACTTCGATCATCATTTCATCCAATGCGATGGTGCCAACCCGGGCAGGCTTAAACCCTACCACCTAGTAAGGGAAGGTGGACCCGGTAGGTGGCGCCGTCGTCGAGATGTTGACCTGAGGCGGAGCTATATTTTGGGATTAGCTCGAGCGGCTCGTAGCCTAGTGGCGCGGGGACTGGCCTAGCGTACCAGAGGCCTGGGTTCAATACCGACATGCACCACTATCTTTCTCTTTCCGAGTTCGATAAGTGCATTTCTACACGAATGCGAGCTGCTCCATGGTTCGGAATCCATGTAAAACTGTAGGTCCCCTTCCTCTACTAGGTGGTAGGGTTTAAGCCCGCCCGGGTTGGTACTATCGCGCTGAATGAAAAGATGGTCGAAGTGGCAATGAAAAATTGTCCGTGTTTTCCATCCAGTTCAATGTAGCCGCACTCATAAAAAAAAGGGAAGGTCCTGGCATGGCACCTAATTCCTTAGGGAATCAGGTGTATTGGGCTAATATCACAACGGTAGTTGTGTGGTATTAGCCATCTATGTCAGGTCGCATAAAAAAAAACAATTGAAACTTTTTTTGAAACTTTACGAAAGGAAAAAGATAAGTTGGCATTTTTGATGTGATGTTTATATGACCACTCAATTATTAAATTTGAATCTAACCTTTGGAGGTTATGATACAATTTGAATTGATAAAAAAATGTATAAACGAAAAATAATAAAATGTTTAATAGAAATATCAGTGAATTTGATTGTGATTCGAAATAACCAAAAAAATAATCCGAATGAATAAAGCGGCTCAGGTGTAAAAATGCCACAATATGTATTTTTGTTGGTTTTGTTAAGTTGCGTTACATATAGAGAAAATAAATGGAAAGACAGGGGTATGTATGTAAGCGTTACCCGGGTCCTTCCCTTTTTGATCTCAGGATGGAGTGTAAGTTTAAGTAAATATAATTTTTCTTACTAAGCATGCACGTCGCTTATTCCAAGGAATGTGACATTGTATGTATGTATAATTGATCGTAAAGCAAGGGCACATTAATTAAAGAAAGATCCCTGTAAAAAGAACTACTTTACGAATATACTGCAAGGCTGGACCCGAAACAGCAAAACATAACATTCGCGGGTATTGCGTCTGACCAATTTCACCACCTGTTGTCCCTCTTCCTGTAATCAATGCCTCCTACTAACACAGTATTTAAGATTATACCTACATACATTTATTTTAAGCTATACCTGCGTTACGGAGCTTGAGTGCATAGACTGAACATTCAAAATATAAGTTCTTTATGAAGGGATCTTTATTTAATTAATGTGTCCTTACTTCATGGTCGATTATACATACATGTCACATTCCTAGGAGTGTAAATTTATTAATTAATTCCTTATTTACAGAAAGGGGCGCAGGAAGATAACACACGCTTCACGCCTACATCTATTAATACACTTGCAAACAGCACGTAGACACTTATTGGAAACGCTTCGGCGCATGTCAAAACATCCGCGTCGCGCCAAGCCATCTCGCAAACAGCTCAACTTAAACACTAGCGAGATCGCTGAGCTACTTTCCGCGCGGCGTGTGTACGGAACCCTAAAAATAGATACCGCGTGTCGACACTATCGGACTGCCGTGTTTACCAAACATAAACAGACATAGAGGAAATAGGTGAGAACTTTAAGGATGTTGCTTCCTATGTACATGGCTCGTATGCGGTACGAGCTCGTGGCTCGGGGGCGGGTGCCTTCCATCCCAGAGGTCTGGGTTCAAATCCCAGCCCACTTTCACAATTTTCTTTTTCTGGGTTGCAATGAAATGCACTTAACATTTTATTATGAATGCGAGCTGTTCCATGGTTCGGAATCCAGTTAAAACTGTAGGTTCCCTTGCCCTTCTAGGTGGTAGGGTTCCGCCCGGATTCATACCTTCGCATCGGATGAAAAGATGGACGAAGCGGCAATGAAAAAATGGTCCGTGCTTTCCATCCAGTTCAATGTATCCGTACTCATAAAGGGAATATCCTGACATTGTGAGTACTTATAATCCCGAGACAAAACTCTCGAATTCCATGTATAGAACTATATACATGTATGTCAGCTCAGTGAATGACGCAGCTGAGAAGCTCCCAGCCAACGACTAGACGAACGGGGCGAGTCTAGACGTCTCATTGTTGTCTCGTTGCTATGGAACTGCGTTATCCACGCAGTTGCTTTGATTTGAGTCAATGAGTGACATTACAAACTGTCAATGGGGTCGCATATTCCTCTTACTTCTGGCTTTGAGCGGCCCCTAGCTCATATTATTCGCCTGTTTCTTGGCAAAGGCCATAGGCGCCATGGGTTCTATACCGAGGGTGTCCAATACCTAAAGGTCGTGCTTACGTAGGGTTGCCATATCTAAAATTTGGCAACCAGGACAAGATGTGAAAATACGCGTGAGAACCCCGGATTTTAGAGCCCAGAACCCGGACATGTCAAAAGGTTTTTCTAAGCAGTCAGTGTATTAGAAAAATAGTTGAATATATCAGCCTCGGTGGCCCAGTGGCGCGACACTTCGGCGATCGCTCTCCGAAGTTAAGCAACGCTGGGTCCGGTCTGGTCTTGGATGGGTGACCATTCGACCGTTCGGAGAGGCTGGCCGTGGTTCGGATTCCACGTTAAGCTGTAGGTCCCCTTCCTTACTTACTAGGTGGTAGGGTTTATCCCGCCCGGGTTGGTACCATCGCATTGGATGAACGATGGTCGAAGCGGCAATGAAAATTGTCCGTGTTTTCAATTCAGTTCAATGTAGCCGTGCAATATAAGGAAGGTCCTGGCATGGCACCTAGTTCCCATGTGGTGTGTTGGGCTAATACCATGACAGAACTTGTGGTATTAGCCATCCATGTCCAGTCACATAAAAAAAAATCATTAATCACCTTTTTATTTATTTTCAGACCTTACAATTAAATTTAGTGATCTTTTATCATCCTTTGAAAATGTACTTACCTAATAAAACAGAATATTATTACAGTATGTTACAAATCAGTTAGATACTGATAGTAAAGACTTTAAACCCGAACTACAAATGAAGCCCCGCCCGGACGCTTCCCGGATGCCCTCTAAACTAGGACAAATCCGGGGAAACCTGGACGGATGGCAACCCTGCTTACGCAATAAGGGACGGCCCTGGCATGGAACCTAGTTCCTTCGGCAATGCGCTGTGACGGGCTGTGAAATCGTGGCAAGTTCAAAAGCCTGACCAGATAGGTCATGCGCTTTGGAAACATCAAATTCGTAGCATCCGTAATACGAAAAGCGTGCATGCAGGCATGTATGCCTGTTTAAGAAGCGGAAAGTATGGTGTGATCGTACCGCATGGTGCTCTGCCTACCCCTCCTAGTGAACTTTTTAATTGATCGATAATCTGATTGACTTGACTTGGGTATTAAAAATAACGTTTACTTTTTCACACCTGAGACTTGTTGAACCTTTGTTGAACGATTAACATACGGGTATAATCGCCCCTCCTGGATCGCTTAACCCACGAGGCAACTGCGTTTCGTTATCTCTAAAACAATAGTGCGACACATGGGTAGTCAACAAGTTAGCGGTGCGTCGATACCGCCTATTATTGGAGCACGCTGCCGCCTAGTGAGTGCGGACAAGCGAATCGTATAAATACCACCTCTCCGCGGCCGTCCAGTCAGTCCCTCCGCCACGCTCGTCCGGAACGCACGCCCCGCGACAAAGCCGACCGTGACCGAGCGCGACAGTGACCCAAACAAGCCCAACATGCCAGTCGAACTCGCCGCCCCGTCCACCTTCCGCCCGGAGGGCCTCGCCCGGCCGGGCGGCCGCGCCGAGGAGAAGTTCGGCGAGCTCGACCTGCTCAGCCCGACCGGCGTCCGCCAGGGCGTGCAGGTGAAGGTCTACCGCACGAGCTCGGAGCACTTCGCCGTGATCTACCCGCAGGCGAAGCACTGCCGGCCGCTCGGCGTGCTCAACCTCAGGAACACGAGCTGCCAGCGGCTTAGCGAGCGGAGCCGCTGCGGCGTCGTCCTCCGGCAGCGCGGCTCCGACAGCACGGCGGCCGTCACGTTCCTGAGCGACTACCCGACGGAGCTGGAGTCGTGGGCGGCGGCGTTCACGTGGCGGGCGCAGCAGCCGGTGCGCCAGTGCTCGATGCCCGTGCTCGAGGAGGACGAGGAGTGCTGAAGGAAGCCGGCCCGCACCCGAGGGATGGCCTGACCGGAATTCTCGTCGCGGGCTCCTCGAGAGCGCGCGAGGCTGAAACTTCGTCCCGGAAGGGGCAGGAGCGATGGAGGAAGCGACCGCCAGCCGACCTGCGGTGATCAGGTGATCAGCGTTAGAGCTTCGTGGAGGCATCAGCCGTGGAATCGGTGAAGTGATGTGAGATGTAGCTGCAAAGACTTCGGTGTAACATAAGCAGAACTCAAAACTCCGATCTGATACGTATATTTAGTACGAGTATTGGTCTCAGTATTCAAGATTATCTGGTTGGTCGACGTGTTTTGGCTGACCTTTTGTGAATCGGCATAACTGCGTTAACATAGTTCCGAATTCCAAATTGTACAATTTATGGTTTTCTAGGTGTAAATAGTTCTTTAAAGTTGCGAGTATATCTTTAAAAGCCTTATGATTTTAAATTAGTAACTACCTATAACGGTTATTTTTGTGATACAGCACTGAATTTGAACAAATATTGAGTATTCATAGCTTTATTTAGGCTTTATGAAAGTAAATTGTATTGTAATGTGATGTCCTAATCATTTAAATGAGAACTGGTTCTCATCCCAACAATGTTCCGTTGCAAGTTATATGAGATAAGTGCGTCACTTGTTATTGAAAATATGTTTTGTATAAATTATTAAAAAGACGATTAATAAGAAAAATAAAACGTTTTATGAATGTGTTTGTTTCCTTTGATTACTAGGTTGCTGGTGTAATTTTGCATGCAAGACATGAACAATATTTTTGGCGTTGCAAAATGAGGTCCTGCGTCAGCAATACGGTTATGTCCGTCCGTCTGTTTCTGTGTCGGCCCACTAACCAAAGCTTCGTCCGATTTGGGAAGGCACATTCGAAGAGTACCGTATTGAGTAACTCATATATTTCGTTAAAATAGGACCACACTCCCGCAAGTATGTACATATATGAATAAAGTACTGCGACAAACAACCTAATATTGATTATGTAAATGGTAAACGGGTCAATGTTTCTTTCAAGGCGGATGCTAATCAAGAACTTTAAATGTGTTGATACAGAATAGCCCCGAACTGTATCTGTAAACATTTATAATGTTTAGATTTGACCACTGATTTAAGAAGGTGATATTGATCTGAATATTCGCTGAATAATCCAAATTCAATTTGGATAGATTCGACGATGCATGCACATTAAAGCATAGAATAAGTAATAGTACGAAAGTAAGGATTCGATTCCGGTTAATATTAAAAGGATTTATTTAATTTTTTATCATTCGATAAAGGTTTTTGTCATCAAGCAGAGCGGTTATCAGTCTTTTAATCTTAAAATCTTTATGTAAATGGAATGTTTTTATTAAAGCTAAAGACAGAAGTAACATAACCGTTGCAGTATAGTTTAGATGTCATTTGCTTCATAGGCAGCTTTACTTGATGATCACCGAAATATCTATCATTGGGAGAAATTCAATCTAAAGCATACACTTAACGAACCATTTTACCGAATTGGTAAAATCTGGTATTTATTTTGTGCATCCAGGCCATTGCAACCATGGAACCCCTAACCAAGGAATAGCTCGCATTGTGACGAATTGCACATATCTCAAGTAAATATACTTTTTCGTACTAAGCATGGACGTCGATTATTCCAAGGAATGTGACATGTATGTATGTATTATCGACCGTGAAGCAAGGACACATTAATTAAAGAAATAACCCTGTAAAAAACAACTTTTAAAAATCGTTATCCTTGCTTCGCGGTCGATTATACATACATACATGTCACATTCCTAGCATATATCTCACTCAAAAAGAGAAATAAAGTGGTGCATGAACAGGGCGGGGATTAAGTCCCTCACATGAGAGCGCCCCTGAGTTTGAAAATTTAAAACCGTTGTCCATAATTTGCAACAGTGGATAAAGTACATGAATTCCCACCCAAGCATACGTTCAGAAATGGCGGTGTGCCAAACGTCAATTCAGGTTAGAATTGTATTTCCAGTAACTCTAAAACAGTTTACGCTAATATCACGGCGAACTGGGAAACCCAAGGCGAGCATTTAGGTGTTCGTGGAATTTGAGAAATCTAATAAACCAAGCATCGGAATATGGTAATATATCCAGAAGCAGGGAATCAAGAAAAGGGGAAAGTCCTGGTTTCGCAAAACTAGTGCCATGAGCTTATAGAGACGTAACATTAATGTTGATATTACTTCTTTTTAGTTTACAGCAGTCATCACACATGTTTGAAAAAACTCACGCCGTGTGAAAAGCCGTGCGTTTTTTCAAACATTGATGTTAGCTTTTCGTGCCTATCAATGCAGGTATTAGCAGCTACATTTGTGTGTCACAATTCGTGGACTTTACTTTTTTGGTTTTTTTCTTAATTCTTTGCTTTCTTTGCTCGGTTTGCTTATACTTTCAAGTGTATACATATTTGTTTTGTTTCTGAATTAGTTTTGGGCATGCTGTTTGGTGTTATGATGTTCGATACATGTATGTTCTGAGGTAAGTAATACAGCAGTTCTCAATATTCAATTCGGCATACTTTTCTTATTTCTCTAACATGAGCCTCGTTAGAGAGCGCTTTCCTACTCACTTCATTCAGAGGGCTCTATACACCCGAATTTTATTTTATTTTAGTTAAGCATTATTATTTTTTCCGTATTGGTCAAAATCTCATATAGGAATCTATTATTACTTTATTGATAGGGCTGCTCTCAAACCATTATACTCTTAATGTTCTGTAGGTGGTAGCATTTAAAGGGATATGTAACTATGTGATCAGCTGACAGTAGTAGTTTATGACAAAACTTATAGTATTAAAACCTAATGTGCAAGTGTTTCACAGTGTTGTGTTGCCACTGGAGCAGTGCATCGCTTAAAGGTCCTTGCTTACGGTGACGCTTGGCTCGGGTTATCTCTTTCCCTAAAATATGGTTGAAACAGGTAATGGACAGCCCGGCGTGATGCTCGTGAACGGGTGCTTTTTGTGGGAACTGGCCTGCTCCAATTGGCAACATATTAGTTGGAGGGGATTGTCTTTGCAAATAAAATGATATTTGTCATGAACTGTTGCATACGGCATGGATTGTACATTTTGTGTATTCATGTGAATTTAGTGTTTTACCTATGTTTTTGTTAAAATAATTGACAAACACTTTTGTAAACTTAGACTAAGTGGACGTTGAAAAAAAAACAGCGGAGTTTCTTTCCAGTTCTTCTTCGCTGTGTTTTGTTTTGCTGAACTGGTCAATGCTAAAATATGACAAATCCGAGTGCAGTGTACTGTCTATGGATGATGAATAAACAATACAATACAATACAATTAGGGGCGCTATTTCTGGTTCCAGCAAACAGAACATTAGGGTTCTCAGTGTTCCCAGCAGTTGACTAATGTAGACCTAGACATAGCGAGCCCATAGCTATTTCGCCTACCCGTATCTAGTCCACTATTTTATTGTTTTCCATAGAATTCAAAACGCAAACGCGCTTTAAAGTAAGAACCTCACGATGCTTTCGCTAGTGTAATCTTTGAAAAGTTTCAAAGATCGATATTAAGTTATCTTTAATTTCTTTATTAACAAGCCGTGTCGTTGTCTCGTGACATCACAACACACCATGTCGTCTGATATTACGAAAGTCAAACAATACATCTTATCGTGTCACGCAGAGAATTATCAGCAAATTCATTATCTTGCTTTCGTGGCGCCAACTCATTCGTAATGTTTTACTTATTCGCATAATAAGTAGCTTCGCCTTGATTCACGGTAAATTTGATGACTTTGCAATCGCATAGTTATTTATTATGAAAGGAGAAACGCGCTTTCGCTGAATATAATTAATTTTTTGATTACTTTATTACCTTATTTTTGGACCTTAATACAGGACAATACATATGAGTGATGCATCAAGAGCAGGGCGAGCAATATATCCGAAGACTTTTTGAGAAAGGTTAAAGGGAAATTTCTCATCACGCTACGAACGGGGGCCTATGGCACATTTTACCCGGGTCCGCCCGGGTGATTGCCCAAAACGAAATTGACCTGAGCGGAGCTGGGAACCAGCACCCATCAAAACGAACCGACAATTCGCCCGATGTGGCAAGTCGAAAGCGGCGAGAAAACAATTGTGAAATTCAGCGCACTGTACATTTTCAAGTGAAACGAATTATCAATATGACGAGCCGTGCGACGGAATTAAACAGTCTATTGTCACTGACTCACGTGATGATTTCATTGTACCGGGTAAGCTTGGAGATAGTACCAGCATAGGTACGGAGAACCGCTTCCGTCCGCACCGCTCCGCCAGTCGGCAGTGTTTATTGTGGTCAATTGATATGGCGTTTTGGTATCGGAGGAACGAACCGATACCAAAGATAATTCGTTGTTATGCCTATTTCGTGGTCGAATTGGACATTGAAGCATAGGATTTATGAAAGGCCATCGAGTATGAAAGGACGACCGAAAATAATCCGCGTAGAGGCAGCGTCAAGTCCTTTATCATTCATAAAGTCCAAAAAAACCGTCCAAGTGCGAGTCGGACTCGCACACGAAGGGTTCCGTACCATCGTACAATATTTAACACAAAAAAATCACGTTTTTTGTATGTGACCCCCTTTAAACACTCTGTGAAAATTTCAGCTGCCTAGCTATTACGGTTCATGAGATACAGCCCTGTGACAGACAGACGGACGGACGGAGGACGAGGCGGAGGCTTAGTAATAGGGTTCCATTTTCACCCTTTGGGTATGGAACCCTAAAAAGTATAAGGGTCAAAACCCAAAACATGCAAAAGTATGAATTTTTCGTGTGTACTATAAAATCCATATAATCTAACCAGGATAGGTTAGCCTAGTTGAAAATATCCGTATTCATAAGGTTTGTTTGCTGTATGGGTTTTGGAGCTTGTACTTTTTGGCTTGTGTTTGGATTCCGTTATAGTGAGAATACACTGACGGTAGCGTCGGCCAGTCAGTTCGCTTGTTAGTTGCACTAAATGGAGTCCCCCGTGCAGTGTCTTTGGTGCCCGAGAACATCAGGGGTGAATTCGTTAGCGACATGACAGAGCGCTACTATCTGTGTATGTAGCGGTATGTATGTGTTTTGAGTGTAACTGTAACTTGTTGTAACTAAGCCTACCTACACAAACTTTCGCATTTTATACTACTTATATTCATCTACTGTAACGGTAAATAGAGGAAATTTGTAATTGGCTTTAATTTAAAGTAATTTTAATTTTAAAAAATGTACTAGATATGTAAGCTGTTGATTTCCCAAATAAAATAAAATAAAATGTATAGGGTTCATCAAAAGGAACGGTAAACAATGGAATCGACTCCCTGCCGATGTGATCTGCCGTGAAGATCGGAAGCCCATGGGCATCGTAGGCAGCTCTTATGCGTGGTCTTGGAAAATGGCGAATATGTACGGTTGCGAAAGCCATCAGTCTGGTCTTTCATCGCACCACGCTGTACTATGAGGGAAACACCTCGGCAGGTAGTCGATTCCATAGTTTACCGCGCTATAGATCAAGGATCTAGACTAGAGGATCGATTGGTTCTTATTTTCGGAATGTCGACATTTAATATGTACATTCCCTGTGAAAGGGGACGGAGCATGCAGCTCCCGATGAGCATTCTCCATTTTAGAGACGATACAGAACGGAGAGGGGCCCTACATTCCTTTGCAGTTGGAGGGTCCAACAATTTTAAGTTGATTGGATCCTGAAATAAATCGTTTAACTTCAATTGTTCTAACCGGTTATTAACTTTGAAGGAGACGTTTTATATTGCTCGGCTAAATTGAACTGAATGGAAAACATCGAAACAACCACAACTTTCATTGACGCTTCGACCATCGTTCATTCAATGCTATGGTACTAACCGGAATTAACCCTACCACCTAAGTAAGCAAGCAGAGGGACCTACAGTTGTACCTGGAATCCGAACCACTGCCAGTCTCAACGGTTGAAAATGCTCACTCATCCGGAACCCAACCGCGCTCAGAGGTTATCGAATGGGCTACCGAGGCTGACAAATGGGCATTGTCCTGATTGGATCCTGAAATAAATCGCTAAACTTCCATTGTTCAGTCAGTAATTTAGAAGGGGACATTTTGAGGAACGTGCCCGCTCGGTGCGAGTGTTCGGAGGCGACGCCGACGTCACGCGGCGTGGGCGGGCGCCGCGTGACCGGCCGCGTAGGAGGAAATCGGGAAACGCATTGGAATGGACAATTTGATCGGCCCACTCTCGCTTGATGCGAGTAAAAATAGACATGTCAGCGATCACCTCGCGCTGCGCTGATTAAAATAAATTTGTCGGATCGATGGTTGGTTTGCAAAACACCGGCCAAGTGCGAGTCGGACTCGCTCACGAAGGGTTCCGTACCATCAATATCAAAAAATTACGTTTTTTGTACGGGCCTCCCTTTAATTTTTATTATTGTTTGATTTTACCTATGAGTTGTTATAGCGGCAAAATAAATACACACCCTGTGAAAATTTCAGCTTCCTACCTATTACGGTTCGTGAGATACAGCCCTGTTACAGACGGACGGACGGACGGACGGACGGATCGTGGGACGGACGGACGGACGGACGCACGAACGGACGGATGGACGGACGGACGGACTAGTTCCGTTTTCACCCTTTGGGTACGGAACCCCACAAAATCACGTTCCGCTGTTATAGCGGCATTAGAAATAAGCACGCTGCATGTTTCAAGCGTCAACCACTTCTCCTTTATTTCTCTTCAGTGGTTCCATCCCACCCACGCAAACCCTTCAATATGTTTCATTTCTTTTCATACATTTAAACTTTTTGGTAGTCAAACTACATACACTAAGTTACGTGACAAGTCAGTCAGTTAGCGCGTTTGCGCTAATCCTCCCGGCCCTCAGCCTCAGCGGCACGGTACGTCACAAAAATCTGCGGATTCAATCAGCCCAGTAAAGAAGAACCCGCAAAGAAACTTCACGGATTTACATAACATATTTTTCCGTCCACAATAATGAAATACACACTTAGATCTAAATGCTACTGCCAAACAATTCCTTGATAGAACAGATTAAGGTAAAGAACAAAGAACAGCAATCCTCAGTTTAAATTAATTACAACTAACAAAGTAACTAATGCAATAATATAAATTAAGGTGGCCCAACCCGGCGGGACTAACTCATTCCCGGGCACGGTACAAAACCGTGCTGTTGCGCTCTGGGACCTTCTCTGTTTCAAAGAAAAAGACAGGCTCCGTGATGAGGAAGATGCAACATGTCTACAAAAAAGACAATGTCCATAGTGTATGATTTGGAAAGATTTACGAAAATTTTAATTACAAAACGACTTATAGCTAAAAGTAAACCACGACCGCTGTAGTCAAAAATCTAACAAAAACCAAATAGGTTATAAATCTTGATTAAACACGCTATGTCTGATGACTAATATTTTTAAGATGTTCTTACTTTATCATTGCGTAATCCACCTCCAAAGTTATTGTATAAAACGCACGAAAAATTCGAACTTTCGGACCTTATAACTGAAACCAAACACAATTTTACAATGCCAACGGTCATCAGACATCTAGCTCGATCAAATAAAGCTATTTTGAGCAAAATTTGGGATCTCTGACAAGAAATATGGGCGTGATCTTTTTTCCCCGTTTGTTTGGGGAGTTGAGCGGGATGGCCCACCTTAATGTAATTTATAGCATTACAATTTTATACTCTCTATAACAATAAACTGGAGGGATGCACGGTGCATCGCGCTTATCTGAAATCGACTATAGTGTAAAATGACTGCGACTATGTTTGCGTGTGTTTTCGCAAATTGTATGCAGCGGGCCAATACAGAAGGCGCAATAGATGGCACGCCACATCTTACTTTCTTGATCTGAGGTTAACACCAACCTTGTGCTGCTTCCGATTGAAGTATGTGCTGATAGCGCTGACATCATGTTATTAGTATGCGTCGGGTTTAAACATGTCTACACTATTCGTTACGAGTTAGGACTGACCGAATTACTGTCGACATTCCCAAAATAAGAACCCACCGATCCTGTAGATCTTTTATCTATAGGGTCGGTAAACTATGGAATCGACTCCCTGCCGAAGTTTTTCCCTCAAAATACAACCTGGCCGGCCGGCATGGTTTTCGCAGCCCCTGTGGAATTCCGAAAGCCCATATGCCGCACCTAACATAAAACTCATGGGCTGGTCGACTTGCCTTCCATCCCAGAGATATGGGTTCAAATCCCCTCCCCGTTCACGCACCACTTTCACTCTTGAGTCGGATAAGTGCATTTCGTTCCGAATGCGAGCTGTTACATCGTTGGGAATCCACGTAAAACTGTAGGTCTATGCCAGAGTGGTAGAATTCATCTTGCCCCTCACCATTACATTAGATGTAAGATGGTCGAAGCGGCAATGAAATGAAATGTAGCCGTGCTCATAAAGGGAAGGTCCTGGCATGGCACCTAATTCCTTCGGGAATGTGGTGTATTAGGCTAATATCATAACGTTACTTGTGTGGTATTAGCCATCTATTTCAGGTTGCATAAAAAAAAAACCTTGGTAGATCGGGCCGCAATGCTACTAAAACTTTAGAAACTCCTTTTGTAAGAGTTAATGTAGAGTTGATGCCATGTTCATACGCCATATTTTCCCAGATTTCTGTTCGATTGTTGTTCCTCATATTGTTTATGAAAAACCGGCATGGGTCGCTGTGCTGAGAGAACAAACGTACTTAGAGGAGCCAAATCCACCTAACCTCGCGAAACCACGCTGACTGAGGAACCATGCCAGCGGATTGGCGGACTATCACTAGCTATCGAGCTTGTTCAAATTACGTTTGAAGACTCCCAGGTTATATTTGAGGAAAGACACACACAGGTTCCATATCCTGGCGGTGTGGCAGAGAAATGAGTTTCAGAAATGGTTCGTTCTCAAAGGCCTAATGTCAACCACAAGGGGGTGCTCTGATTCTCTGCGGCGTGTGCTCCGGATATGGGTAGGATGGGGAGGAATATGGGATACAAGTTCCGCAGAGCAACGTCCATGGTAGTACCTGTAGAACAGACTGAGCGAATTAAAGGTAAAGTTAGATGAATTCGACTGACGAATGGAAGAAAAAAACTACTAAAAAGAGTAGGCTGAATACTCAAAATCGCGTAATAAAGTTGCGAACAATACTTCGAAAAGCATAAGGCGAAATGTGCTTTCTATTTCATTTTCGTTTCAGACAAACTCTTTTACTTTCGTTCTCATATCACCGCTAGTCTCGAAATATTAGTTTAATAAAATCGTGACTTAGCCACGAATAGGAGGAGCAATAGACTTTAGGGTCTTTTTCACGTACTGCTGATTAGCTTAATCGCCACAGCTTCCAAGCAATATCAGTAAAACATAATCAGCACTTTAGTAATAAAGGTCGAAGTGTCGATTAAAATCAATCAGCACTTGTTAAAATCAGGCTCAGCTCCTATTGGCTCTATCTAAGTTAATATTAAAATTAATTATTCCTTCCTTAACATTCCACATCAATAACACCTAAGCTATCTACAAAAATAAATTTGGTCTATTCGATAAGCTTGGTTATCATCCTATGTTTAAAACTCAATATCTAAATTAGTATCATACGTTAGAATTCTGTAAATCTAATTAATTGGAGAATGTTGAACAGATATTTCAGAATTCACGATGTGAACACGATTATTTTCACATTCCCGATCAGGGGTCTATTTCTTGTATTTCTTGCTAAGGGGTCAGGACTTTTTCCGTCGTGAAAAAAGAAACTGAAAACCGAAACTTACAATAAACCTTTTTCGATTTAATCACTAAGTTCCTATCCTCATTTTCAATCTGCGTCAGTCAATGAATATAATTTTCGCTTTTCCGTAAATATTTTCGTCGATTAAATTTTTTCATAAAAGGTTTTTATTTTTTCATTATTTTATCTACAATATACTACTACAGGACTAACTTGGTAGAAAAAGCTTGGTAGAACATGTTAACAGGGAAAATTAAAACGGTGGTGGTAGTAACAGTATTTTCCTGCTCTTAGGTTAGGATTTTTTCACATTTAAGTGAAACTGACTCCGAGGTATCCCCATCCAACAAAGGAACCTAAAAATTAAATTCTAGGAAAATGTCTCAAAAGTATTGGAAGAAGAATCCATTATTGATAACAGTGCTAACAAGAGCAAAGACCCTGTCAATCAAATAATTCTGTGTTACTTAGTGCGATATCGAAGAGTTGTTGGCAAGCGTTAACAGTGCGCAGTGATAAGATACAACATGATGTATTTCTTTTGTTTAAGGTGGCCCAACCCGGCGGGCCTAACTCATTCGCGGGCACGGTACAAAACCGTGCTGTTGCGATCTGGGACCTTCTCTGTTTCAAAGAATAAGACAGGCTCCGTGATGAGGAAGATGCAACATGTCCACAAAAAAGACAATGTGCATAGTGTATGATTTGGAAAGATTTACGAAAATTTTAATTACAAAACGACTTATAGCTAAAAGTAAACCACGACCGCTGTAGCCAAAAATCTAACAAAAACCAAACAGATCATAAATCTGGAAAAAAGAAGCTATGTCTGATGACTAATTTTTTTACGATGTTCTTACTTTATCATTGCGTAAACCACCTCCAAAGTTATTGTATAAAACGCGCGAAAAATTCGAACTTTCGGACCTTATAACTTTATACAATTAAACAAAATTATACAATTCCAATGGTCATCAGACATCTAGTTCGATCAAATAAAGCTATTTTGAGCAAAATTTTGGATCTCTGACAAGAAACATGGGCGTGATCTTCTTTCCCCTTTTGTATGGGGAGATGAGCGGGTTGGGACACCTTAACCGCCCTTTAAGGATTCGATACTTTGCTGAGGAATAGATTACGAGGCCGCTCGTTTGCCGGCAAGTCGATCATTTGATTGTCTCACAAATTGCTGTGCACTCTCAGAAATATATGTTACTGCCAGAGTCCTCTGTCCTCTCAACTTGTTTTCTGTGGCATGATGACCGAGGGCATTGTTACTGCATTTTTTTGTTTGCATTGTAGGCGAAATCTGCCCACATATTTTGCCACTGTTTACAAACTGGAATACTTAGCGACTGGGAGTGAATATATGCAATGCCTTCTCTAGACAGCTTAAATTTCGGTCGTTTAAGATTGTTTAAAGATAATACAATTACGGAACGACAGATAAACAAAGGATTGAATTTTCAGTGTTTTTTTTAAATTTTGTAATTCTGTTTTTATGAACGAATTAATGAAGACCACATTACAAAAATATGTTTCTATTTACAATCACGGTCGCCTCAAAATCATTAATTACTGTCAAGTTTGGCGAAATTATATAAATCATGACACTTAAATCTAAACATGTGACTAACAAGCCTTTTGTCAGCCTCAGTGGCCCAGTGGCGCGACACTTCGGCGATCGCTCTCCGAAGTTAAGCAACGCTGGGTCCGGTCTGGTCTTGGATGGGTGACCATTCGACCGTTGAGAGAGGCTGGCCTTGGTTCGGATTCCACGTTAAGCTGTAGGCCCCCTTCCTTACTTACTAGGTGGTAGGGTTTATCCCGCCCGGGTTGGTACCATCGCATTGGATGAACGATGGTCGAAGCGGCAATGAAAATTGTCCGTGTTTTCCAACCAGTTCAATGTAGCCGTGCAATATAAGGAAGGTCCTGGCATGGCACCTAGTTCCCATGTGGTGTGTTGGGCTAATACCATGACAGAACTTGTGGTATTAGCCATCCATGTCCAGTCACATAAAAAAAAAACAAAAGTCATGTATATGTAAAAACGTGTTTTAAAAAACTAACGAACGAAAAATATCAAATATCGCTACTGTTTCAAAACAATCATTGCAGTTCATTGGTTTCTATTTAATCTATCAATTTCCCATACTACAAGCAATAACTGTTTACATGCTCTAAATGTTTTACTGGGTTTCTTTAAATTTTTAATTCACGATATATTGTCTGTATGTTATGTTTTTTTATTTGCCTTTTAGATCGGAAAATATTGGTTAATAAACATTGAAAAAATTGTGGATTTTTAAAAAGTGCATTTTTTTTTCTAATTTCAAATTTCAGAGCCCCTTTGACTTCACGACAGTCTTAATGTATTCTGAAATGTGAATTGTAACGCCATATGTGGACTTTTATTACCCCTATTCAACATTTATGACAACGTTTAGCAATATATCAGGGGGCCCATTCCGGTAAGAGTGAGTTCGAATTCGGGAGTGAGTTAACCTAAAAATAGCTGGGAAATATATTATTATTTAAATAACGGAACCGTTATTTATACTTCCGACGTATTTACGGGACGGACCAGATTTTTATCTAACTGTAATGATGTTCAAGAAGTGTGGAAACATTACTATTTAAAAAAGTGAGTTGATATTTAGTGACGAATTCGAACTCACTCTTTCCCTGAATGGACCCCCTGTTGACACTACTGAACTCTTCAAACTTCTTATTAGCAAGCATGGCTCACTAGTGTTCTATACAGAGGTTTTGTGTTTCCAGAATTGGTGCGATTGAAGAGATCCGTGCAGCGTGCAGGACGACTTATATAATTACAAATGCATGTCCAAACTTACGGTTATGTAAGTTGTTTATTAATTAATGTTATTAGGATGATCCTCACATATAGCTAAAATTAGCTCCACACTTTTAAACAATTTCTTGCAATATCGAATAGAAATCCACCCAGCGAGGCCGTCCCATGGCCAAACGTGAAATTCCTTGAAGAAAGGTTACATGCCTGCCTTGCTTCGTTTTGGAATTTGTTTATGATTTTGGCGGGAAAGCAACTGTACACAATATAAGTAATTACATACACATTCTGTAATGTAACCTCGTCCGTGTTTGTTTGGCCTAGTAACGTAGGAATAAGACCAAACATTTCTAATGGTTCGGCAAATATTTGGAAAATAGTTTCAACACCTTCCGATAGGCGCTTTCATATACAAGAGGTTCAATTAACATTTATTGCCGTTCTCATAGAACATCGCTTTTAATAGAGATTTATTACAGATGGGCACATCGCGAAGAAAGTGCACGGATAAACTTGCCTTGGACCCTTAAATAATAAGAAAATTTTGCTGGATTTTTCGATAGCAAAAATGTTTGGGCAGTTATTTGATTTCATACTAAAATCCAATTGAATACTACTCATTATATGCATTTAAGTGTACCAGAATAACGAAATAGGCACAGATTTTGATAAATTGATAATCGCCAGAATTTTGAACCCCTTCGAATAGTGATTTGCACACGGGCATTGATGGCTATGATATGACACAGACAATTGTTCGTTGCCGCTTCGACCATTTTCCATCCAATGCGATGCTGCACATTTCAATCTCTACCGACTTTAATAACTTTAAGGGTTCCGTACCAAAAGGGTGCCAACGGAACCCTATTACTAAGCCCCCGCTGTCCGTCCGTCCATCCGTCCGTTAGTCCGTCTGTCCGTCCGTCTGTCACGGGGCTGTATCTCATGAACCGTAATAGTTGGACGGCTGAATTTTTCACAGTGTGTGTATTTATTTTGCCGCTGTAACAAGAAATTGGTAAAATTTAACAATATTAAAAATTAAGGGGTTTTTATTTAAATCTTGTACGATGATCCGAATCGTAGTTGGCCGGTTTTTATAATAAAAACAAGAGAGCACTGAAAATTTAATAATTCAAGGATATGGAAACCTAATTGAAACTTTTGATAATAAAAAAAAGAAGCGCCCCCGGGTGGGCTCGAACCACCAACCTTTCGGTTAACAGCCGAACGCGCTAGCCAATTGCGCCACGGAGGCTCTGTCCGCCGTCGCGAAATGTCCCCTCGCACGCCTGATCCACTCTTATCTGTCCTCGCAAGCAGGGAGCCACGTGCCACCTGAAGCAACAGGGAAACACTCATGTTGAAATGCAAAGAAAACGCTTTCGTTTCAACGGTGCCCCGTATTGAGCCGAACGTTTACGAACCAGCCGACAACATGGCGGTGAAAAATGTCACCTCCATGGCCGACAATCATCTGTGCGAACATTTTCAATTCATACATACCTTCACGCCGCTTCCCGGAGGGGTAGGCAGAGATGATAGAGCGCCATTCAGTACGATCACAGTACACCTTTTTCCGAGGCGTCAGTCACTCGAGCAAAAAGTTTATATCAAGATTGCCGCTGCAAAACATTGTCGAATGAGCCAAAATAAGGCCATGAAATACGGTACTCGTTTTTCGGATTTTCAAATTATTTCAGGAATACTCGCCATATAGCGCCATATAATACTCGCAATAAGATTGACAATAATTTTCGCCTGACTCCCCCACCATATTCGCCGGACTCCCAACTGAGATTACGGATACCAAACAATTATGCACCAGATTCCCTGAGTGACTGACCCCTCGCCTCTTTCGCTTCATCTACAGACATACAACTTTTCATAGATGCTCTACGATTACGGGTGACCTTTACGAAGTATCACATCGACTCGTTCGCGGTTCGTTTGACGTTTTGAATTCGTAAAACTTTAAGTCCCCTTCCTTACTTTATAGAAGGTAGGGTTAATCCGGCTTGGTTGGTAACATCGCATTGAATTAACGATGGTCAATGAAAATGATGAATCTGCTCTGGGATCCGAAGCGAGGCGGTGGGCTGCCATCGCAACATAAGATTGATTGTCGGACGGAAGATGTCCATAGGTGTCATGTAAATGAAAACATTGTAAAGTAACACATGTTACCTGTGTGTTTAGGTGAAAAAGAGAGTTCATGGTTGAGGCTTATATCATAAATAAACGTCAGCACGGATGCCGTTTCAGTCTCACGGTTTCCAGCGTTTGACAACTCGGAAACCTTTAAATATATTCGCGGTTTACACTTAAATGGTGAATATCACCAGGGGGGTTACCGTGGTAAGTTAACTCGCCGGGTGAATAGCAGGTGAACAGGCAAGAGAGCGATAAATCTAAGGTTTAGTTGCATTTTGCACGAGGTTAACTGAACTGTCAAACGACGTGTTATTCGTTCAAGCGAACTGAAATTTACCAGTTAGCATGGTACGAAATACATCAGATTTAATCACGCTTTTGCCTATTCATTTGCTATTCACCTGGCGAGTTATTTACCACAGTAACCTCCCAGGAGTGCGTTCGGCAACATGGCAGCCATAAATGTTAAGATGTGCAGACTTCAAAAAACGACATGGCGTAGAATTTAACTCAACTTTAGTACAGTATGAATAACACAATATAACAATATGATCGTGTAATGTAAAGGACGAGGTCGCAAGAGATTACGCAAGGGATTGCACAACGGACCGAGCTCCAGCGAGTGCCAGCAGGCCGAAGGCAACGCATCACGGCGCCGCGGCGTGCGACGGCCTACGCGCCGCCTTGTGGCCGAGGTATTACTTATTACGAGGTATTACTATTACTTATTCTGTGGCCGAGGAGAGAGAATGCGCATCCACTCGTCGTACGATACGAAGGTTGTTGATGGACCGTGCCTTTAAACCCTTTGGGTTCCTTAGGTATGTTTCCCGCATGCCTTTCCAATAAGCGAAACGAGGCGATTTTCGCACCAAAATCTCTTTCACTTTGCTTCTGCCTTAGCAATGGGCTGTATTAGGCGCGAATGACTCAGTCGATACTGCTCGAACGGAAGGCAACGAGTAAGAAAACAAAGTGCACTGACAAAATACAGAAAATTTGCTGATTTGGGCCCCAAAGATATCCCCGTCGGGGATCTGTTTGAAAGCGTTCTTCCGTCCCCGTCTTTCAACAGACATGACTATACTTCCGTTGAAACAGACGGTTATTAAACGAAGAAAAGCACAGCAGTGTATGGATGCTTCCTGGACCTCAGTCTCGCTTTTGACATAATAAACTATAACATTGTGGAAGAAGCTACAAGCGGCTGGGGTCCCGGATGACATTACAGTTCTGTTGAGATACTGGTACGGAGGCCAGACGAACGCTGTGCGCTGGTGCGATGCGATGTCGGACGAGTATCGGCTGACTTGCGGCATGCGGCAGGGTGGATTGACGTCTCCGGACCTGTTCAACCTATACGTGAACCAACTACTAGAGGAGCTCACAAGTGCCAACGTCGGATGCCATTTAAGCGATGAGTGCATCAATAACATCAGCTTAGCAGATGACATGGCGCTGTTGAACCCCTCGGTCAAAGGGTTACGAACACTAACAGGCATCTGTGAGAGATATGCATCTAAGCACGGCATGACATATACTACCAAGAAAAAAAGAAGTGATTGTCTTTAAACAATGAGGTGGGCCACTTTACAACCTGGCGATAACCTTGAACGGATCTCCTTTGAGAACCGTACCAAGGCTGCGGTACTTTGGCCATATTCTCACGGATAACATGAAGGACGACGAGGACCTCTAGAGGCAGCGTCGTGTGCTGGCAATGAAGAGCAACATGCTGGCTAGACGATTACAGTTTTGTTCTGTCCAAGTGAAACTGACGATGTTCCGTGCCTAGTGTCAGGCGCTTCACACCAACCAGCTGTGGTCCCAGCACACGTAGCGAGCTTATAACTCTCTGCGTGTACAGGATAACAATGCACTACGATGGATATTGGGACTGCCTTGGAGGTATAGCGCGTCTGGTATGTTCGCCGAATACCGACTTGACGACATTATGCGGAGAGCAGGGTTTATGGAGCGTATTAGTAAATCCGACAATGAAATTATAGTTGAAAATACTCGTTGGCTGTATTATATTAATGAAGTGATATTTTTTAATTAGATATTTTTTTTATTTTATTTATTGATTTTTACTTTGTTTTTACATTTCACTACTTTTAAATATTATTGAATTGTAATTTAATTTGTTTTATTGTTGTATTGCTCGAATGTTCATGTTCTTTTTATAACTGTTTACTTAAGTAAACTCTGTGACCATAGGGGTGTAAATAAATGCCTGACATAAATATTTTCTTTTAATTTATTTTATTTCAACGACAGTCAAAATTCAACGACGGAATCGGCCGTTTCACCACATCAAAGACGTGCATCTCACGCGAGCGGAGTCGGCGTTTACCGCAAGCTATTTTAATATGTATCTGCATCGCGGCCTGCCCGAAGTAGAGCAGCCCCAATCATTGCTTACCCAGATGTTTTGCTTTTGCACTTTCTTTTAAACAGGCCTGTCGAATCGCATTCATCTAATGAGAAGATCTAAGGGGGCCGATGAATTGAGATCTGTTTCATTTGTGAGCATGTGTATTTCATTGAAGAAACGTGCTGCTTTATTTATACCATAGATATGTTGGAGACCAGTTTTAATTCGATCGTTATCTTTCGGTTTGTTGCTATGGGATACATTGAATATCAATAATTGCTTAAAACATCGCGCCACAGCACGTCATCTCGATAAGATTGTTTTTATTTTTTTATTCATGATGGGTGCTGCGTACCTGACCTTTACGAAGTTCATCGCTCCGGTCATGGTGTATTCTTCCAGAATTCTTGCGCGGTTTCCTTCCATGCTTTCATTGGTCCGATCACCGTCCTGTTCATGTACCACTTTCTTTGTCTTTTTTCCTAACACAGTTTCAGTTTCTTTATTTCCTCTATTTCGTAAATTTTTTTCAACGTCCACTTAGTCTAAGTTTTATTGTGAATGTAAATTCTTTTAATTCCTCGTAACATTATCCGCAAGTATGATAGAAGAAAACACAGGTAAATGTAGGTTCTTGTATAAATCACTATCCGAGCTGTTGGCATAAGCGCCAGACTTTTCATAACATAATTCATCGTGCACCATTCACTCTGTTCCCAGCGCTCACTTTTCTTTCAATATCATTTTACACTTTCCAATATAGGAAAAACATATTCCCAGACACTCTAACTTACATATTCACATCATTATTTACGGCCTAACATTTGCGTGAAAGATACTCATATTCCTACCGTCATGAAAGTGTTCTCTAAATAATCAGAGAGGCCTTCAGTCAATCATCCATTGTACGAACTAGGAAAGGTCAAACCATTAGACTTTGCTAAACATAGAGCTAATGGGCTGTCCAAAGGGCTGATCAAACCTTTATCAATATTAGGGGCAAAACATTTTGTTGATGGATATTCGTTGGTGTGAATTAAAAGTTCCATGGGAAACTTACATAAAGCAATACTGCAATTTAATAATAGTGAGAAATGGGTTCAAGGCGGAATGATTTGCTTTTGATCGCGAAGCAAGGTGACAGGTCTGCCAAGTTCGACGCTAAGCTCATATATGAATAGAGCATCATTATATAGAATCTGGAAGCATTCTACAGTATATGGATACATAGCGGGTTAGCGTAGTCAAAAACGGGTATTTCTAATTCGCAGGTTACCTGAAGAAGCGAAATGCTAATGCTAGCACTAAAGTGGGTGGCCGGTCGAGGCTACTTCCGATCTCAATTGAAACCCTGTTCTGCAGCCACTTAAATCTCAGTTTTAACACCTTCTACATACACCCAATCACTGCATCGTCTCGCTAGAATCTGTCTAGATAACGTCATCGGCACGCAGAAAGCATCTGATGAGTACCTAACCTAATCGTTGTCTTTTAATTTGACAGATATATATCTGTACATGAACAGATTGGTGAAAAGGATAAATTACACATATTTGTGTCCAACCCCTAGAGATAGTGGTTGATCAATGACTGAACCATTTATCTTCACGCAGGTACTAATCCACATTGGGAGCAGAGTGCTTGCACGTAGTGGGTTCATACCGTTAGAGCCTATACTTAATTTCTACAAGGCTTCTTGTTAGGTCACGGATTGTCTGTAGAGTAAGCGAATTAAGTATACCGTCATCGTACTGTGTGACGCTCCGTATGTCTACCCTTCAGGGAAGGCGGCGCGATGGTATGTCTGTATAGGTACCTATGCGTAGAAATAGCGGCTAATATCACTTATATCAAGGTATTGGCCCATCGCATTGCAGAAATTCTGTGCGTGTTCCGGCACGTAAACTGAATAGAAGTAGGACCACTGAATTTATTTCCATGCTAAGAAGTGGTTGAGTAATTCGTCGTTCATGGAGCGGATTGCACATTCATCTTGATGAATGCCCATACTTACTAGGATTGCTACATCGCCTCGAATGAAGAATATTCGAAGCGGCAATGCTAACGTTTTCTATCCAGTTCAATGTCCCCTGACAAAGAGGACCTGGCAAAGCACATATTTCCCATGTTGTGTTTGGGGTTGATTTAACCTAGCTCATCAGGGAATTTTAGCGTCGCGTTCACTGGGAAACGCAGCCTTAGGAAACAGTCTTTCATTTAAGATCGGTTTGTATGATTCTTGAAAGTTGCTCTTGTAGGATTCTTCGCGTTTCGAATCTATAGAATGAATGATTGTTGACCTACAGATTTACATATGTAGATTTGGAACGATGCAGTGACGCCTATTCTCATTGATTCTGTGTTGACCGCATGACACAAACATGCGATTCTGCCCATTGTAGAGTTCGCGCATGGGCGACCGCCACGCAAATTGTTGGCCTACACACGTCATTTCACCGATCGGACACGAGCGCTATTTTCGGCCTTATTTCAATTCACACTCGCTCCATGACAAACGTCGGTGTATAAACCTAACGGAGTTATTTTTCATGCTACGACACGCAACGAATCCAAGCGGCGGAGTGACGCATGTGCCCTGGTTTGCATGCGAATCTACAATCAATTGCCGTTCTACCTGCGTAATAAATTCTAAAGATGTGAACGTGTTAGCGATAATCTTGCCATTGTGCAATTGGTTTACCGCAAGGACTTGGTTGTTCATGTTATTCATAAAACAAACAACAAGGTTTATAATTTTTAGGATTCCGTACCCAAAGGGTGCCAACAGAAACCTATTACTAAGCCTCCGCTGTCCGTCCGTCTGACCGTCCGTCTGTCCGTCAGTCCGTCCGTCCGTCCGTCCGTCCGTCCGTCCGTCCGTCCGTCTGTCTATCACAGGGCTGTATCTCATGAACCGTAATAGGTAGGCAGCTGAAATGTTCACAGAGTGTATATTTATTTTGCCGCTATCACAACAAATAAAATTTTCAAAATAATAAAAATTAAAGGCCCTCCCCCCCATACAAAAAATGCGATTATTTCGTGTTAAATCTTGTACGATGGTATCCCTTCGTATGCGAGTCCGACTCGCACTTGGCCGGCTTTTTTGCATTCGTTTTAAAGAAAAGTGCCACCGGAAGATAGCGGATAGTAATGGTATCAAAAGATGCGTTAGGGAAAGGGTTGCAATACTTTTTTATGTACATATATTTTATATTTATTATATTTTTTAAATACATACGCTATGAAAAAACGAAAAAAAAAACAGTTCATTTCGCTGGCACTGTTTTCAAATAGCTCATTTCTAGGGTTCCGTACCCGAAGGGTGCCAACGGAAAGCTATTCCTAAGCCTCTACTCTCCGTCCATCCGTCCATCTGCCACAGGGCTTTATCTCATGAATCGTAATAGGTAGGCAGCTGAAATATTCAAAGTGTGTGTATTTATATTGCCGCTATAAGAAAAAATAGGTAAAATAAAAAAATATAAGAAACATAAGAAGATGGGGGCCCCATAAAAAACGTGATTTTTTGTGTTAAATCTTGTACGTTGATACGGAACCCTTCGCGTGCGAGTCCGACTCGCACTTGACCGGCTTTTCTTTTTTTTTATTAGATCTATGTGGTTAGTCACTAAAGTTCATTCCGTTCAAAATCAACAGCCTTTGTATCTTTTTTTATGTAACTGGACATGGATGGCTAATACCGAACTGACCGCGAGATATTAGCTTAACACACAACGTGGGATCCTTGAACTGGATGGAAAACACGGACAATGTTCATTGCCGCTTCGACCATCGTGCATTCAATGCGATGGTACCAACCCGGGCGGTATTAACCCTACCACTTGGTAAGTAAGGAAGGAGACCTACGGTTTTACGGGGAATCCGAACCGCGGCCAGCCTCCACGGTTGAAAATGGTCACCCATCCAGAACGCAACCGCGCTCAGAGGCGCATCACCCAGCCTATCGAATCGCAAGGCCACTGGGCTGCCGAGGCTGACAAATGTAATCGGACGGGACGACAGCACCTCTGTGCTCACGTATGTACGATCTGACTATCGTGTGTCGAACCGACCACTTACAGCATTGATACTCCGGGAGGTCACGACATTTTTGGTCACGATAATGTAAATGGCTGAATCTGGGTTCACAGGTTAGAGACAAAACCTCTGATGCTAAAAAGGTCGGTCTACCTGCTCCAAGTGGTTGCGTTAGGCGATTGGCTATACAAAATAGATGTAGGTATTTACCTGCTGATAAATATACTGATTGTCTGGAAATATTGATTATCATTATGCAAAAATAACTGGTCGGTTTTTAATTAATTACTTAAATATACATACAGTTATATCTGTAACATAAATCGCCCATAACTACGAAATGCACCCAAATATTTATTCAGTTTTGCTATTACTAAGTATGTACAGATTGCTGCGTTATTTGCAGCAATTTTTGTGATCGTATATTTTTCTTGTAACGATAACTACTTTTTCAAGCGCCTTATCTACGTAACGCAACCACTTGGCGCAGGCGGCCCGACACATTTAGCTTCAGAGGGTTGGTCTGTGAACCCAGTTTCAGCCATTTATCGTTACCATTTTTGTCGCGACCTCCTAGACTGTGAGTTCTGTGCACGCGTGCAGTGCGCCGCGGACCCCGCAACAACAATGGCCGACCTTCATTGTAAGCGATTTGCAACGCGGAGCCGGCGTGCGTATCTCCGCGCCGCCGACGCGCGGTCGCGACCAACAATGACGACATTCACCCGCTCACAATACTGCTCACAATGCCTCTTCCTTTCTATTTCTTGGCGATTTAGAGCGGCATTATCTTCGTGTATGAGCCGCTAGTCCCAGTTGTCACCTAAACTGGCGTTTACGGAACTTAGAAGTTCCGTAAAAAGGGCAAACTCCATACATTTTTTACTAGATATTCTGTGGTTTTACTTCTTCAAGCTGTCAAAGTCCAACTCGGACTTCCGATATGTATGAAAACGCGGAGTCGGCGTAAACGGCAACGTCGACGTATTTGCGGCAACGTTGAGTTAGCTGTCAAATCAAAGTCGGACTCGCAAATGTTAGTTCGCTTAACGCCCACTGCGCGCGCTCATCAATTTCTCCATACATTTGAAAACGCCAGTCGATCGGTTTGCTGGAAACGCCAATTTAGGTGACAACTGGAAATACGGGCTCTGTACCCGAAGTCTCAGTTGTGACTACCATTTGCGAGTCCGAGTTTCATTTGACAGCTTACTCAACGTTGCCGTAAATACGTCGACGTTGCCGTTTAAGTCGACTCCGCGTTTTCATACAAATCGGAAGTCCGAGTTTGACTTTGCAAACTTGTATGGAGTTAGACGTTTTTACGGAACTTCGAAGTTACGTAAACGCCAATTTACGTGCGAACTGAGACTACCGGCTCTATGATTATACGACGACGGGGTTCTAGAGCGAATTTGTACTGTCAATCGTTCCGACTTGAAGTAGAGACAGCCCGAGATCTTTAAATTTACCTAACTTTGAAAAAATACTTTTTCGTACTAAGCAAGTTACGTTTCTTTTTCAAAGTATGCTTTATTGACCAAGCGAGCGCGAAGATCGGGCGTCTCCGTTTGAGCTTGGGAGAAAATGCTTTCGTATATCAATCCGGCTGTTCTCCTGACAGATCGCATTTCTCAAGTTTTGTGAGCAGGTTCTATAATTATATAGATTTTTTTGTCGAGCCAGTTGTGAGGGCCAAAAATGACTGAGAGAAATACAAGAAAAATAAAAGGATTTAGTTTTAAGGTGCGCGGTGATAAGTATTCAGATTTAAGCTATGCAAAGACAGACTCGCGAGGTCTTCAGCTCAGAGAGCCACTAGTGTATATAAAATCGACCGTGAATCGCGCAAGGACACATTAATTAAAGAATGCAAGAGGAACTGCTGGACTTGAACTAGGAAGCATATCTTTTGCGGGCATTGCATCTACAAATTCCTCTACCCGCTCTATACCCATTAATTGGACTTCTACGGTTCCTCGTCCTGCCTTCTACTAGCAGAGTGTGAAACATTATACATGCATTGTATGTGCGTTGCGGACATTGCCTGCAAATATTGAATATTCAAAAGTAATGCTGGATGGTTCAGATTCAGCCTTGCAGTATATTCATAAAGTAGTTTTTTTAACAGCTTCCTTGGGTTTATTTTAGCTAATTTGTAAGCAGATTTCTAAAAAACTGATATTTTAATTGTACAGCATTCACGTCTACGTTATCTATCACATGGTAAAATGCTCATTAAGTATGACTAGTCATTTTCCTTCGAAGGAGATATTCACTCTGAAAATCAACCGTCTACCTATTAGAATTCATGTGAAACAGCCCGCTGACAGACGGACAGACGGACAGCGGAGGCTTAGTAATAGGGTTCCGTTGGCACCCTTTGGGTACGGAACCCTAAAAAGCGTATCCAGCGGCGTCGATGCCAATGACGCCGACATAGATCAGGCCGTTTGGCAGCGGAGACGGGACATGTCCGCCAACCAGCTCATTGTTATTGCAATGACACCCCACACGAAACGGCGACATGATACCTAGATGGGCGCACACTTATTGTATTGCAACGTGGTCTTCCGAATGCACAAGCGCTTCATAATGGCAACCGAGCGCACGGCACGGCTCACACCGAATCCAGAAAGAAAATTCAATGTGATGATAAAATTAAAAATAATAGATTTCAGCCTTTTTCTATGCAACCTTACATGGATGGCTAATACCACACAACTAACGTTATGATTAGCCCAATACATCACATTCCCTAACGAATTCAAATATTTTATTGCAAGACACTTTTCATGCATTCTACACGTACAGTATGAACACATGGTACAATGACTAACACCGTTTTAAAAAATGCTACCTAAACATAGGTATGGCAATGTTTGAAATGATGTTTTTTGCAAAAAGCACTTATTAACATCAAAACACATAAAACAAAAAAATAAAATATTTTATATAAAAAAAATATACAGACAAATATAGTACCCTAAATTATCCCTTATATTCTTTTAAAAAAAATCCTCTAAGCTGTACTATGTTTTTGAAAAAAGCCATTCTTTTAGATTTTGTTTAAATGTTTTTATATTTGCAGTTTTTTTAGATTGTCTTAAAGTCTATTATATAATAACATAGCTGACTGGGTAGTGCATTTTGAAACTAATGTTGTGCGCATAGGCAATTTGTATAAATTTCCGGCTATATTATGTCGTGTTTTATAAGCGGTTATATCTGAAACCACATTAAAATAATAGGAGGTCAATGTTAATATTCGACTCTCTTTAAAAATACTCCGACAGCTATCCAAATTTTTTATAATAAATATTGTTCGTAAACACCTTTTTGTAAAATAAATATTTTCTCCGGAATTAGGTGCCATGCCAGGACCTTCCCTTTATGAGCACGGTTACACACTGAACTGGATGGAAAATCCATCCAGATTCATGTAGACTTGCTTAAGAATTTAATGTCCTTGCTTGGCACCATGAATTCTTCCGAAATGTATCTAGAGCGTTGGGCTAATATTATGACAGTAGGTGTGGTTTCATCCATGCCATGTGCAAGGGAAACAACAAATAATTTATTCATTCTGGGAACATCATAAATAACACAAAGCAATGACCGTTACATTTGTCTCCACTTCCGAATTCTCAGTCACTATCATAACAGTAGGTTTTTTATATAACTGGACATAGATAACTAATACCGAATCGACCGTCAGATATTAGCCTAATACACCACATGGGAACTAGGTGCCATACAAGAAACTTCTTTATATTGCTCGACGACATTGAACTGGATGGAAAACAAATTCAATTTTCATTGCCGCTGCGACCATCGTTAATTCAATGCGAATAGCCCTGCCACCTAGTAAGTATTGAATGTGACCTACAGTTTTCCTGGAATCTGAACCACGGCCGGCTTCAACGGTGACCCATCTTAAACCCAACCGCGCTCAGAGTTGCTGTGTAGCTGAATTAGCTTATCTGCGCCACTGTTACCAGTATTAGCCATCTGTCTTACTTAAAAAAATAACCAACCGATTCCTTGGTGTGTCTGTCCGTTTCTCTCTGCTGCCTTGTCCAGTGGGACGTAAATGCAAGCGATAGCCGTTGTAATGACGTCAACACTATAGACTACCTTATCGCTCATTCTAAATAGGGTCAAGAGAAGGTTATATTTTATATTAAAAAGAAAGCGATAATAATAATTTCTGGTTCAACAAACTTGGTTCATCGCAGGGCTCTCCTAAATATATAATTCACACAAAATCAATCTGGATATCGTCCTAGTCCCGCGCCGCGACCGAACTATTAAATACGAGCGCAGCCGTCTCCCCGCAGTTCACTTGAAGAGTTAGCGGTCCGTGCGCGTCGCCTACACCGTCTCGGTTCGGAACTCTCTTATAACATATACAGTTGCGGAATCGTTAACAGAATATATCGCTTCATTTGCACACCGGAAAACTGCAACACATCAATTGGACCTTGAACTACGCGAGAACTGTCTAACAAAGTCGAGAGCGAGTAACCCTTCAACTGTGACAACATCCATTGCGTCAAGGTTGAACCTTAAAGTGGCACTATCGAGGCAAATCACCGGAAGAGAAAGTGTCACCATACGACGAAACTTTGGAAATCAAACATCGTTCTGCTATCGAGCAGCGGATAACCCGTCCAAAATGCCGACTGACGTGATGGCATCGTCTTTCTGGGAGCGCTTTGGGGCGGAACCGAACGCTTGCGACCTGGAAGCGAAGGCCGGCTCCCTGACGCTCGTCGCCCCGTCGGGTCTCCACCAGGCTGTGCGAGTGGTGGTGTACCGAACCACTCTGGAGCACTTCGCCGTCGTGTACCACCGGAAGAAACTCGGCAAGCCCCTAGCCGTCGTCAACCTGAGGAACGCCGCTCCTGAGCGGAGCGGGAACGGGTTCATCGTTCGGCAGAAGGGATTCGACAGTACGAGCACCGTGCGGTTCATATGCGGCGAACGTGAACTGGATTCGTGGATCGTCGCGTTCGAGTCTCCGACGGCTAGCTCCGCCAACTCCCTTCCTGTCTTGCTGGAGGCCGAGGAGTGCTAGGCGATTGAGAGAAGACAGTGAAATCTGTGTGAATACTTTGGTTTTGAATGCACGCATAAGAGTCGCTGATGGCTCAGTGCGCTTTGTGAGGAAGTTTTGTCGCTTTGCGAGGACGTACTTGCGAAGCTCATCGCTGTGACGATGGACGAAGAGAAGGTAGCATATAGCCGTTCTTGAAAAATTAGACAGGCTTAATCTTGCAGAATGTTCTAGTGTAGTGCCCAAATTACCTACGCGTAAAACGAAACAAGAATTCGATAGGTCGTGAATGTATGAGGTTTCATTAACATTCGTTTTGTAATGTAAGAAACGTCCTGACATGGCACCTTGTTACCGTCTGATGTGTTTTGATGATATCATGACACTAGGTGTGATATTAGTCATAAATGTTCAGTTCCACAAAACAAACCGATCGAAATTACGGGTTTTAGTTTACAGTTATTACAAAATAGGGTTTCGATATCAAATGTCATGGAAGTAACCTAATTATATCCACAAATGGATTCGTCTTCGTTTTGAATTCTGCTCGTGTAGCATTGAAATCGTCTTATACAGCCCGCACCTCTGCTCAAGTCGTTTGTGTTCGTCGCTCGCCGAATTTGATAGCGGGTTCGCGAAGTGCAGCACGAAATTGGGGTTATGTTTGTTTTGTAACGAGAAGCGAGTGAAAGCTGTGAAAGTAACCGGTTCGCGGTTACGTGCCCGAGGCTAGACATTTGACACAGATAGATGTAATATGATGTTACCGACACATGCTAATTAGTAAACATCTCTGATTGATACTTGCTGGGAAGTAGTGTTCGCGGACAAACACAGCGTTTGCTGTCGCCTTGTAAAGAGTTTGATGTTTACACTTTGCCGTGAGATAATAATATTCGACTCCCACGTTCGATCAATGGAAAGTGCTGTGAAATTGTGCCTCATCCGGCAAATCTTGTAAAGAAAGTATCGTTTGAGCTGTTTTGTTTCCTGAGCTTAAAAGTTTAGTTAAAGCAATGGCACAGAAATTAGAGGTTAGGCCACGAAGTCACACCAGGGTTGGTCGGAATTAATGTTGAATCTTATTGTTTAAAAAGGCTCTATATAATGATATTTCTATTACGTTTGTGTAACTGGAAAATTATTTACAGTGTAATTAAATGTTCCTATTTAGTTTTGTTTTTGTGTGACTGCCTAACCCATTTGTTACCGACAAACAATCTTATCTCAAAGTCCAATGTAGACACATTGGTATTTGTTAATCGGGATATCATTTTGTTTAAATATACATATAGCTTCATATATAAATTAGTCTGACAATTTTCTGTTAGCATGAATCGTGATTCCAACTATTCAACACTATTCCAAAATTTATGAGATAAAGTTTGAAATTATTTTCAAGTATAGTTTTGCTCCTGTACAATCCTGGATATTCCCCTAGCTCTCAGATCTGCAGCCTAGGAGGCTGCCAGCATAGACACATTGTAGGATTTGTACGCTTATTTTAAAGGTGCCATGGTCGCCGCTTTGCTATTACCTCCCTAATTCCAACCGACATCCATCTGTGGTAGAATAACATGTGTTGAGAACTTGGGATTATCTCTGGAGATTCTCCAGGAATATTCTGTTATACTGCCACATTGTGGAGCGGACTGTCGGCGCATGTGTCTTCACCATTATAGTATAAACTTTGTGTCTTCTAAAGGTCACTACCGATACAATTGCTCACCTTGAAGTGGGCATGGCACTTTGTTCGCAAGATGAAATTTCCAGCTTCTAACTATAGACGTTGCCATCAATGCAGTTTAACATGAAAGTAAGCTTTCTTCACAACAACTTCTATCCATACCTGTTTACATAATTTGAGTTTCAGCGACACGTCTACATTTAAAGCATTGTAATTATATTTTGAAAATAATCTGAAAAAGGTTTTTGGTCATGACATTTGTCGAAAGCATTCGAATATAATCCCTCACGGGAAGATATACCTGCGGGAGTCAATGATATCCATTAATAATGATCGAATTAACAACGTATTACTACAAGGGTGCAACCCCCGCCCCGTTCATGCTCCCCTTATTTTCTCTTTCAGAGAACCATCGAAAACACATCGCCCTCCTTAAAAAAAAAATTCATTATAAAAATAAAATATTTCAAAACTTATTATTTAAAAAAACAGTTTAAAAACATTTATGAAACAAACTTGAGCAGCGAATGTTCATATTTATTAGTAATGGACCTAATGCTTTCAATATCAGTACAGGAGTGGTCAGAGTAATTCGGAAGACATTTTGCCATTTTAAACTCATTTGTTACTGTATCGAATGCTTTGTCAGGGTCATGCTTGAAGCGGCCGCGTAAGTCAGAAGTCTGAGGGCTGAATGAGGGCTCACAAGGTTCGGAATCCATATCAAATGGTTTCCCAATAGTAGGGTTGAGCCTGCCCGGGTTGGTACCTTCACATTGAATGAAAGATACCCGAAGCGGCAATGAAAACGTTCCGTGTTTTTCATCCAGTCCAATGTAGCTGTGCAATAAAATTAAGATTCTGGCACGGCACCTAGCTCCCATGAGGTGTGTGGGCTTTTAAAAATCAAATTACGTACGGGACGAGGTACTGTAGATGTCTCTGATTAGTTAAACGTACAACGGCTTGATAAAGTTAATAAAAAGCATTTCAATTTAACGCTTCGTACCTGCTTAGTACGAAAAAGTATATTTACTTAAGTCAACCTAGGACTGGCTCTAGCGTCTGATGCCAAATACGATTTTGGTGATGACGGCAATATCTTTGAATGTTCAATCTTTGCAGTCAATGTCCGCAACGCTGATGAAGCGATGTAGGTATAATCTTAAACACTGTGTTAGTAGGAGGCATTCATTACGGGAAGAGGGACTGTAGGAGAATTGAATTGAGAATTGGTAGACGCAACACCCTCGAATGGTATGTTTTGCTGGTTCGGGTCCAGCCTTGCAGTATATACGTAAAGTAGTTCTTTTTACTGGTCTTTTTCTTCAATTAATGTGTCCTTGCTTCACGGTCCATTATATATACATAAATGTCACATTCCTTGGAATAAGCGACGTACCTGGTTAGTACGAAAAAGTATATTTACTTAAAAAGCATTTCGTTTTTATAATTATTTTATCTGCCGATTATACATACATATCGCATTCTTTGAAAAAAGTAACGCATGTATATTTTACTTTAAAAACATATTATTGTACAAAATGAAAGTTTAATTTTATCTAGAAAGCCTTACACTCCACTTATAAGTGAGTACATTTAATGGTCTTGCAGGTTGCTGCGCACTGTGACGTTGCTCTCGCCTTATCGGAGAGTAATTACTCTAATAACTGCAGGATGCGAACTGTGTTTACAGTGATGGAATTAAACAAATATATTTTATTCTTAGGAGAAAGCATGCATATTTTCCTATTTAAAAGGAAGTACAAAATACAGATGTAGATTTAGACAGTATATAGGTATCCCTCTGATTTACCTTTTCAAGAATTGCAATTGCTTGACGTGCGGCAATTGTATATAAGAACGATTACACTGGAACTAATCAAAGAAAAGGAAGCTGAGTCCAATTCAACTACCGCCGCCACCTCCAACCCTCCGTAAATTACATCAACTCGTTTTGCGCAAAGATTTTACTCTTTTATGGCTCCAAAAATGTATAACCACATTCTAAAGTCCATTCCTCATCGAACTTCAAAGAAATCCTTGGCACGCAAAAAACTTTTAAGTTCTTGGATTATAGCCAAAGGAAGACCAGAATGTGAGCAAGCTCTGAGCTTTGATACTTTTAACTCGTAACTAAGTTGTAACTTAAGTATATAAAACACTGTTTTCTTGTTTATTTCATTACGATTATTTAAATGTTCGTTAGGTTTTGTTTATTGTATGTACACTAAATAAGTTCATTGTCCTATTGTTGTAACCCTTCCACCACGGGCCTTATGGTCTACAGGAATGGTTTAATCCAAACTGTTTAAGATACATTGTTTTGTACATAACGTATGTGTGTTATATTAGATAAATAAATTTTAAAAAAATCCAAAATTTCAAAAACCTAGTAAAACATTAAGAGCATGTAAACAGTTATAGCCCGTAGTATGAGGAATTGATAGGGTTAACGACTCTCTGAGGGGGCCGTATAAGTAAAGAATATTTAAGTTACTATCAGAAAATACTCAAAATCATACTACAGTTATTTTAACATAAAAAACCCCTTGACATGAATGATACTTTTGAGATTTCTGCGGTCGTTAGACATGCTTGAAAAATGTTACGGCTTTTCACGCGGCAGGAAGAGACATTCTCCGACGTTTCGAGCTAATCATTCAGCCCGTTGTCAATGAGGCATCCGCCGCGCTCGTGCGCAGCAGACGACTGAGGTCGAGGCACGAGCGCGGCGGATGCCTCCTTGACAACGGGCTGAATGATTGGCTCGAAACGTCGGAGAATGTCTCTTCCTGCCGCGTGAAAAGCAGTAACATTTTTCTAACATCCCTTGACGTGAAGTTTATCGCACTTATTTTCTAAAGCATAACTGAAATATGAAAATGAAATATTTATTTATTAGATGCAACATATATATATACACAAATTATGCGATCTCTCTCCCCTAAACTAGCTTTACAGCTGTAACATAAAGGAGAGTTACAAAGTAAATTTAATTAATTAGTTTAGGCATGCGATTATTTCCAATTAATCTATTACATTTCTGTTTTTAGGACTATGGTCTGTTCTGTTTTATATGGGTTTGATGTGATGTGATGTGATGTGATGTGATGTGATGTGATGTGATGTGATGTGATGTGCTGTGATGTGATGTGATGTGATGTGATGTGATGTGATGTGATGTGATGTGATGTGATGTGATGTAGTGTGAAGTGAAGTATTTTGTGGTGGTGTCGTGTGATGTGACGTATCATGATGTGGTGTGTGTCTGGTTTTATGTAATTGGCTCACCCACAAAGGAAGTTAAAAAAAAAAAAAAGTAATTGGCTCAAACCAAAACCGAGAGTTTGAGTTCAGTATCTTCATAATCCATTTTCATAAGCCAATTAAACACTTGTGTTTTGCAGTTATAACGAGTCATTTTACTTTTGTCTAAATCTTTATCAGCTCTTATACATGTGCGGTCCCAAATACCATGTAAAGCGCTGTGCAAATCTAGTTCTTGCACACGAACTGTGTTTACTGTCCCCTTACATTGACTTGATTGTTCCTTTATGGCTATGCGGAAACTGATGCCAGTGTAACCACAGCCGTTAATCGTTAAAGTTGCTGTTTTAGGCAACCCAATTAACTTTCAAGCTACCTGCCAACATGTTACCTGATTCACCATATTCGAAATGTCTCGTAAACACTGCTCGCTCGCGGTTTTTGTTTTAACCAGTACCTTGGGTTTTCATCTGGTGTCACTGCACCGAATGATGACGAAAGAAGAGCAAATGAAAAAAATCAGACAATTATCTGAACAAGCAGAGCCTTTGAGGTAACACTGATCATTGCAGTGTTCAAGGCGGTCATTTCAGAAGTAACCTTCCCAATGACCAACCGACCTACTACGTTTACCAGTTTAAGCCCGCCCGGGTTGGTACCTTCGCATTGGATGAAAAGATGGTCGAATCAGCAATGATAAATTGTTCGTGTTTTCCATCAAGGCACCTAAATTCCTTCGGGAATATGGTATATTGGACTAATATCATAACAGTAATTGTGTGGTATTAGCCATCCATGTCAGGTTGCATTAAATAATAAACTCTGAAATCGGCCTGAAATTAATTTATTGTCAAATCACAATTTTCACAAATCAAAATCAAATTATGCTCAAAACACTTTTGTTCGACGTAGTTTGAGCAACTATAACAAACATTTATTTGAAGTAGATTTATTTTGTAACTCATTATTACCATTTAGGAAGAAAACCATGAAAATTATATTAGATACTTGTTGATTTATGTTCTATCTTTAATATGTCTTTCTTTTATTTTCCTCACTTGTATATTCACTATCTTATCTTATCACATCACAACTACATCAAAATATGCTCTCAATAAGTAATTATACATGTAAAAATAGGGAACTATAGGTCTATGTGATATTCTTATTATAAATGTAATTTTTTGTATGACTGTTTGTTTTCAAAATAAAAAAAAAAAAAAAAAAAAAAAATCACGGTACACTTCAGGCGCAACCTGACGGAGTGCGCGCGGCAGGTGCGCGACGAGCACGCCGACGTCGACAACTTCCTGAGCAACCGGCCGCAGGAGACGCCGGCGGGCCGCTGCCTCGTCGCCTGCCTGCTGCGACGGAACGGCATCATCCTCAACAACAAGATCAACAAGGTAGCGTGTGCTCGTGTAGTGTGCAACCGTGTCGCATCGCGGTGTACCTCGGGCGGAACCTGACGGAGTGGGCGCCTAGCACGCCGACGTCGACAACTTCCTGAGCAACCGGCCGCAGGAGACGCCGGCGGGCCGCTGCCTCGTCGCCTGCCTGCTGCGACGGAACGGCATCATCCTCAACAACAAGATCAACAAGGTAGCGTGTGCTCGTGTAGTGTGCAACCGTGTCGCATCGCGGTGTACCTCGGGCGGAACCTGACGGAGTGGGCGCCTAGCACGCCGACGTCGACAACTTCCTGAGCAACCGGCCGCAGGAGACGCCGGCGGGCCGCTGCCTCGTCGCCTGCCTGCTGCGACGGAACGGCATCATCCTCAACAACAAGATCAACAAGGTAGCGTGTGCTCGTGTAGTGTGCAACCGTGTCGCATCGCGGTGTACCTCGGGCGGAACCTGACGGAGTGGGCGCCGAGCACGCCGACGTCGACAACTTCCTGAGCAACCGGCCGCAGGAGACGCCGGCGGGCCGCTGCCTCGTCGCCTGCCTGCTGCGACGGAACGGCATCATCCTCAACAACAAGATCAACAAGGTAGCGTGTGCTCGTGTAGTGTGCAACCGTGTCGCATCGCGGTGTACCTCGGGCGGAACCTGACGGAGTGCGCGCCGAGCACGCCGACGTCGACAACTTCCTGAGCAACCGGCCGCAGGAGACGCCGGCGGGCCGCTGCCTCGTCGCCTGCCTGCTGCGACGGAACGGCATCATCCTCAACAACAAGATCAACAAGGTAGCGTGTGCTCGTGTAGTGTGCAACCGTGTCGCATCGCGGTGTACCTCGGGCGGAACCTGACGGAGTGCGCGCCGAGCACGCCGACGTCGACAACTTCCTGAGCAACCGGCCGCAGGAGACGCCGGCGGGCCGCTGCCTCGTCGCCTGCCTGCTGCGACGGAACGGCATCATCCTCAACAACAAGATCAACAAGGTAGCGTGTGCTCGTGTAGTGTGCAACCGTGTCGCATCGCGGTGTACCTCGGGCGGAACCCGACGGAGTGCGCGCCGAGCACGCCGACGTCGACAACTTCCTGAGCAACCGGCCGCAGGAGACGCCGGCGGGCCGCTGCCTCGTCGCCTGCCTGCTGCGACGGAACGGCATCATCCTCAACAACAAGATCAACAAGGTAGCGTGTGCTCGTGTAGTGTGCAACCGTGTCGCATCGCGGTGTACCTCGGGCGGAACCTGACGGAGTGGGCGCCTAGCACGCCGACGTCGACAACTTCCTGAGCAACCGGCCGCAGGAGACGCCGGCGGGCCGCTGCCTCGTCGCATGCCTGCTGCGACGGAACGGCATCATCCTCAACAACAAGATCAACAAGGTAGCGTGTGCTCGTGTAGTGTGCAACCGTGTCGCATCGCGGTGTACCTCGGGCGGAACCTGACGGAGTGCGCGCCGAGCACGCCGACGTCGACAACTTCCTGAGCAACCGGCCGCAGGAGACGCCGGCGGGCCGCTGCCTCGTCGCCTGCCTGCTGCGACGGAACGGCATCATCCTCAACAACAAGATCAACAAGGTAGCGTGTGCTCGTGTAGTGTGCAACCGTGTCGCATCGCGGTGTACCTCGGGCGGAACCTGACGGAGTGCGCGCCGAGCACGCCGACGTCGACAACTTCCTGAGCAACCGGCCGCAGGAGACGCCGGCGGGCCGCTGCCTCGTCGCCTGCCTGCTGCGACGGAACGGCATCATCCTCAACAACAAGATCAACAAGGTAGCGTGTGCTCGTGTAGTGTGCAACCGTGTCGCATCGCGGTGTACCTCGGGCGGAACCTGACGGAGTGCGCGCCGAGCACGCCGACGTCGACAACTTCCTGAGCAACCGGCCGCAGGAGACGCCGGCGGGCCGCTGCCTCTTCGCCTGCCTGCTGCGACGGAACGGCATCATCCACAACAACAAGACCAACAAGGTTTACTGCCCTGCCCGGGACTTCCCCTTCAAAGTATCAGCGGCTACGTAGAATGCAAATCCGATATAGTTTTGTTTCTATATATACATATGTTATAATTTTAGCCCCCATACAAAAACGTGCTTATTTGGTGTTAAATATTGTACGATCCCTTCGTGTGCCAGTCCGACTCGCACTTGGCCAGTTTTTGTTCTGTATTTCGTAAATCAATTCTATGTTTTTATTATAATTTTGTATTTGCAAAACAAACAGTCTTATCCTAAACAATAGTGAACAAACATAATAAATTACTCTTAGACCAATAAAATTTTGACATATAGTCATTCAATTACAATGTGATAAATACAATAGACACACAACCAAAACTAAAATTTAAAGTAAAATACGAATAAAAACGAAAATGTAATGCATACCACCTTTAAGACTTGCTAAAGAAGAACTGAATGCATCTACATTAGCACAAACCTTATTAGTAGTTATTAATAGCACAACTTCGTCTTATAAATTCATTGCCCAGATATTTTGCTTTGGTTTTGCTAATGAAAAATGAGTAAGATGAGTAAATGTAATGAGTAAATGTATCAGTCGACCTGGTGTTTTTTGTTGGACACTATACTTTATCAATTAACGAACGCCTCCAGGAGCTACTCCTGGAGACGAACACGGCGCTGTACGGAGTCGAGGCGGTCCAGCGCATGGCGAGAGCGGTCAGCGAGTGCGCCCGGGCCGCCGAGCGCGTGTTCGAGATATGCGAGCTCGCGGCCATCTTCAACGACTGCATGAGCTCGCGGCTCGAGGTGCTGCTGGGTGCGGTGCCCGAGGGAAGCGGCGGCGAAGCCGAATGGCTGGAAGACGAACTGCAGCTATTTAAAGACGAACTGTAAGTAAACTGTATTGTTTCACAAAAAAAATAAAGCCTTTTACTGACCGTTCATTGCGTTTGTCTGCTCCTTGTTAGAAAAAAACGATGTGCTGTGTGGGTCCTGGCACGAAATATGTAGAATACAACTGGGCCTATTGCATTTCTTCCCATGTGATACGACTAAGGATCCCCTTCCTTTGAGACTAGGTAGGTCTAATCCAGCGCTGGTTTACTAAATTGAATCAGCGAGTAACTGATTGTCTTGAGTTCCAACGACACGTTAGAAAACTTCACAGGACACTATTGCAACCAACATTCCATGTAACTTACTATTACGAGCAGCGCTACCTATGATCGAATAGGTCCAAGAAATGGTTTCGAGCAATGCTATCTACGGGTAAATAAGAGCATTCGAAATTTAGTTGTTCTCAACAGATGGCGCAACTAGACATTTCTATCGCGTATAGGATGAAGATAGCATTTTTAGGATATTTAGGAAGCATAACGCAAAAAGTTGCTAATTGTAAATTCCAACTTTTTGCACAAATCCTCACAATAATGAGATGATTAAATGAGACTGCAGGAATACGCAACACAACGATCGTGTTTCGATTTGAACCATCGCTACCAAAAGCGCGTTCATAACTGGTCCGATTCGCGCTTACAACCCTCAAAATGTCGTTCCGTGAACGATATGACATCGCTGCGTCACGCAATGCCGTACGCAGTGCTCACGCTTTGGAGGTAGGGCACTATGTGTGCAACTGTTAATGCCACTTTTTGACGTTTCTAAATGGTAATCTATCGGCTTTCCACCGTGTTTTTTCACAAACAGTTGAATGTCCCTAAGTTATAAATTCAAGTTCAGGTTAATGCGATTAAAATTTGAGGTGTGTATAATGAATAAATGTATTTTTTTCCATGTGTGTTGTTTTGTTTCCGCAAGCGCGTACAAAACGGTCCGAATTGTTTGTAATGCTTACAGCTTTGAGCCTGAAATCTGATTCGGGACGCTTGTATACGCTTTGAGCAGTGTAATCGTTTACAGTTCAAATAAAACGCGCAATGATTCGGGACGCTTGTACACGCTTTAAGCAGTGTAATCGTTTACAGCTCAAAAACTTTGGGTCAAGATAATGGTTCAGTTGTTTGTAACGTCATATTTTAGCGAGTTATAAGAACGAAAGACCGCGGCGCAATATATTTTTACACCCTCGCGTAAAGCGCGCAGTGGACGTTAAGCGAACTAACATTTGCGAGTTAGAGATTAATTTGAAAGCTTATTCTTCGCCGCTATAAATACGTTGACGTTGCCCTTTACGCCGACACTCCGCGTTTTCACACAAATCGAAAGTAGTAGGGGGTAGGCGGTATCCGGGTCGCACGACGACTAGAAATTCGGAAAGGAGAAGTGACTCCGTTCACGCTAAGTATGGCAATACTTTCGGGCCAATATTGAGTGGCGGCCGCACGGCGCGGAGTGCGTGCTGTGCGGTGGCCCACTAGCACCAACGCACTAAACAGTACGACTGTTTAGTGCGTTGATGCTAGTGAGCCTTCAGAGTGGCTGACCTAACTTAAATACCAAATAGCACTTTTGAATGTTTAGTCCGGTGCTAGTCCGCGTACTAAAATTTGACATTTCACTCTGAATACGACTGCATGTTTGGAAAAGAGAAGTGACTCCGTTCAATCGCAATATGATAATACGTTTGGGTAAGCTTATTTGCGGATGAATATTTCCAGTTGTATTCAGAGTGGTCGGACTAACTTTATATAATGCGTGGATTATCGCCTGACTAAATAGCATTTTGTATGGTAAGTCCGGTGCTAGAAGTCCGTTCAGCTACGTAATTTGCACCGGACTAATCATACAAAATATATCGGTTTAGTCCGGGCATAATCCCCGTATTAAAGTTAGTCCGCCCACTCTGAATACGGCTGTTAAATGTTCTTATGGAATAACTGGAAATAGCGTGAAAGGTCGGCGTTATGTCATCAGAAAGCGCAATAAAAATAATCATCTACCAAACACGATAAGTTCTCACACGAGGAGCTCTCTATACATAATTGCACCTAAGAAGTACTTTTTATACTTTTCTCGTTCCTATGTCCTAATAGCCAGTGTTTTGTTTAAGGTCGCGGTCCGAATTGCGCTCAAGCTCTCAAAGCGTGAATACAGTTGGATCAAATCGCACTGACATTACTTAAAGCCTCTATTACGCGTTAATTACGGGTTTCTTTAAGTGTCTGTAATGAAAGCAAAACGTGTCTCAATTTGTGCGCAGTTTACATCCCACCTTCCATCGGATCGGACTATATCGATCATCTTACTAATAATATTATGTGATTACAAAACAACAAAGTTCTAATAGCTATACTTTATTAATTGGAGATTTTAATTTTCCCCTTATACGTTGGGAAGGTAAAGTCAATCAAAAATACCTACTACCTCAAAGTACTAATTGCACCACTGAAAACTATTTTATAGATTTTTTAGCTTTCAATGATTTATACCAGTCCTGTAGCGTTAGGAATCAGTTAAATAGAATACTCGACTTAGTCTTATCGAATTTTCCGGCTAGGGTCCAGGTATCAGAAAATGTTAATCCTTTAACCAAAATTGATCACCATCACCCCGCTTTGAATATAGAAGTACACTTAAGTTTGGCTAAGAAGTTAATTATAAAATCGGCCCATAAACTTAACTTTTTTAGGGCAAATTACGAAGAGATAAATAACGCCCTGACTAATACAGACTGGGATATCGTATGGAGAAAGGAGGAAAGTGTCGATTTAATGATCGAACATTTTTACAATATTTTGTATGACATAGTACGATCTCACACGCCACAGAAAAGGACCAACAGTCACAAATATCCAATTTGGTATTCGAAATCAGTGATTAAGTCTCTTAGGGAGAAAGCAAAATATCACAATAAGTACAAAATGTTTGGAAATCCAAGAGACAAACTGGCTTTCGATTTGCTTCGTGAACGTTGTGCGCGTAGAATAAAAGAATGTTATGCTAAATATAAGGTAAATACTGAAAATCAAATTCATAAAAATCCAAAATATTTCTGGAGTTTTATAAAAAACACCAAGAAAAATAGTGGTGACCTACCTAATGAGATGACGAATGGTTCTACCATTGCTCAAGATGGTCGATCTATTTGTAATTTATTTGCTGCACATTTTAAATCCGTTTATCGTGATCCACAACATATTTGCGCTATGAACAATTTTATTACGGACTTTTGAAACGACACACTTGCCAGACATACAATTAGTGAAACGGATATCATTAAAGCATGCTTAGCCTTGGATGGCAACAAAGGAGCTGGACCTGATCGTATCCCCCCTATATTGGTCAAAAGATGCGCAAATTCCCTCGCTGCGCCATTGGCACGATTGTTTAACAAATCTTTAAATTTGGGTGTTTTTCCAGAAACATGGAAAATTGCTTATGTCTCTCCCATCCCAAAAAAAGGCTACTCAAATTATGTACAAAATTATAGACCAGTTTCATTGCTATCTGTTATGGGAAAAGTATTTGAATCTCTAGTACAGAAAAGGATGCAATCCCACTTAAAAAAATACATTATCCCCCAACAACACGGCTTTTTGCCTAAAAAATCTACTTCCACATGTATGACGCTTTTTTGCACGGAAATAATGGAATTTATCGATGATAACCATGAGGTTCACGTAATTTACACTGACTTCAGCAAAGCATTCGACCGGGTGAACCATAACATTTTAATATCAAAATTGCATTCTCTGGGTATTCACGGTTCTTTGCTGCGTTGGTGTGAATCATATCTGAAGAATAGATCTCAACTCATTGTTACTCATGGTTACTCCTCTGATAGGTATACGGTTCTCTCTGGTGTGCCTCAGGGGTCACATCTTGGCCCTCTGTTATTCTTGATTTATATAAATGACATCGCTACATCTATAAAAAACTCTAAATTCATTATGTATGCTGATGATTTAAAACTGTATAAGGTCATAAAAAATGTAAATGATTGCTGTTCACTACAAAAAGACCTTGATGAAATTAAAGCCTGGTGCCTTGTGAACGACATGCCACTTAATGTTCAGAAATGAAGTCACATAAATTTTACTAGAAAACTTAAATCATTTAAGTATAACTACACTATTGGGAATGATATTTTAGTTGAAGTTGATCATATCCGAGACCTTGGTATCATTTTGGATAAAGCTATGCGGTTTCATCTACAAATAGAGCATATTGCCAAAAAGGCTTCTAAAATGTTAGGTTTTGTATCACGAAAAGCCAAAGTATTTAAAAAGCCCAACACACTAATTTTATTATTTAACTCACTGGTACGAAGTATCCTGGAGTACTGCAGCACTGCATGGTGTCCAGTCTACAGCATTCATATTGATAGAATAGAGCGCGTACAGAAACGCTTTTTGTATCATTTGGCATATGCAAACAATCTGTCTCGTACCCTACCTACCTATGAACAACGACTCGATCACTTCTGTTTGGAACCCCTGGCAGTGCGCCGTTCTCGGGCTGATATAGTGTTTCTACACAAAATTTTGGCTGATGTTATTGACTGCCCAGATCTTTTGGTAAAAATTAATATTAGAGTTCCCCGGATACAGAATAGAAGAAAACATATGTATCCATTCCAGGTCAGACACTTCAGGACAAATATCGGTCAACATTCGCCAATTGCTAGGATGTGTTCGCGTGCATTCGAATGGCGGGATAGTTGCGATATATTCGCAGGACCGTTAACATCTCTAAAGAAAATTAACTCGCTAAAATAGTATTTCACTTTATTCTTTTCTTTTTAACTTTAACTTTTTCTTTTTAATTTAATTTAATTTTTGTAAAAGTTTTTTTTGTGTTTGAAATGTAAATTTTTCAGAAACCTCTGAATTTAAATGTAAATGTTATGTAACAGATTTATAACCTATTTGTTCTATGTTTTGTTTGTTTTTATGCATGTTGTGTTCACTACCAGTGGAGTGTGCACATTTTTTAAAATGCCGCTTGTGATTCTCAGTGTATCCTGTGTACTACTCTGTTTGTGAACCTATAAATAAATAAATAAAAAAAAAAAAAAAATTACAAATGACTTATCGATATTTCGCTGAACTCTTCTAGTTTTACACTTTACGCAGGTTTACACCATTGAACAGTGCTGGCGAAACGTCCATGGCCAAACGAAGAGCTCAGCAAAAGGAGAATGGCAAAACCCGTTTCCAATGTTCCATATAAAGACTAACTCAGTATTTTAGAAATTATTGTATATCTTCAGATTATCCAATAATAGCCGGGGAAAGAATCTACCCATATATATTCACTAAATGTACGGGCGCTCGTCTTAGCACGCGTGATCTGAGGCGGGGGAAACACTTATTGTTTATTGTTTATTGTTTATTCATTATCCACAGGCAGCACACTGCACTCGGATTTGTCATATTTTATCATTAGCCAGTTTAGCATTCACGGCGAAGAAGAACTGGCAAGAAACTTTGCTGATTTTTTTCAACGTCCACTTAGTCTAAGTTTACAAATTTGTTTGCCACTGCTTACAGAAATACGGGTTATTGGTACCCGTTTATGTCAATACATTAAATTAATATTAGTTCACAAAAATCTACTATTCACGCCGTATGCAACAGTTCATGACAAATATCGGTTTATTCTGCAAAGTCATGTCCGTCATCTAACATGTTGCCAATTGGAGCAGGCCAGTCCCCACAAGCAGCACCCGTTCACGAGCATCACGCCGGGTCCAGCCTTCGCCTCTCTCAACCATATTTTAGGGGAAGAGGTGACCCGAACCAAGCGTCACCACTAGCAAGGACCTTGAAGCGATTATACGCATCTATGTGCGGTATGCTTATGAAGCATGCCGGCACACATTAAATGGCGTCTTTTGAAGTTTTTACATATTATTACGTGTTATTAGAGCTCGAGAAATTCAGTATTAAGCTAATTCATAGGCGAACTCACTTGCTGCGCCGGATCCGTTCTTCTATGTAAAAGTGGCTACGCCGCCGCCGCGCCCATACAAACGAGTTTCTGTTGCTACTTCCATCCTTCCAGGCTCTCTGTGAGGTCCTGGCGTACGCCACATGCCGCAATTTTAAAAAAACATACAATACTCTGAATTAGTTGAACCCAAAGTGAGTCCGTCTTTTAGGCAATTGGGGTTCATAAACGATTACAGATGCTACCAACCTACGGAAGAAACATTATTGACAAATTATTATTGTCCAATAGATTATTTTAGTGAAATTTAATAATTAAAACCAAAAAAATAATTAAATTCAAAAAAATGGTTGATATATTTATGGATCTTGAGAAATACCTATGTGTTTAAATATTTTATAACCTCAAAAGCGGAGTTTTGGTGAGCTGTAGAGACTTCTTCCCGAGAATTAGTTCGACAAAAGTTATGGCATTCGAAAGTAGACACCAAAAACTATATAATGAACCAGCAACTATGGAGACACAATTAAAAAAAATGGAAACCGTGGTCCATAGTGATCTTGCCATTCTCCTTTAGATAAGTGATTCGTAACTCATAATAAAGGCTCTGAGCACTTTCAGCGCGATCAGGACAAACTATATTCACACTGTCAGCGTCTGGGGGTCTACTCATGAGGTTCTCACCTGTGAGTCACAATGCTTTCGTACTCATGAAATGACAACCACGAGTTGCAACAACCACCCTATTGTCGTGATTTTCTAATTATTCTAATAAGCGTGCGATGACAGTAACATAGCATTTTATGTTTGATAACATAGGACGAAAGCGTCTCACTTTCATCTGTGACTAATTCGCTTTCGCTTTCCTGAGTAGATAGGCTGAGCGCAATTCGGACCGCGGCCTAAATATGCCTTTTAACCATAGACTAATAGAAGAAGGCATTTTAGTCTATGGTTGCGATTCTTTTGCATTGCAATTTTTTCAGCGTTGTCGCCGCCATTGGTTTTTTCATTATTTGTGCGTTTAGTAAGTGTGGAGCGTTGCATTACTTGCTGTTTCGACCGTCCCGTTTGTCTGAACTGTCAGAGCATCGGTCATGAGTTGATCCAGGTAAGCTCCATAAGTTTTTGCGAAAAAAAAATATCGGCTTGTTTTTCTCGCTTCACGCTGGTTGGTAAATCCTTTCATAGTTTCATAAAACCACTGATGAGACCGGACGCAGCACATTCACTTGTTTTTGCTCAGCATGAAGTAATTAAATGAAATTTAAAGTTTGGTCAGCTCACAAGTCCAGCGGTCTACTCAGGGAAGCGAACACGAGAAAATCTCGTGTTCGCTCGTGTAGAAAAACAAATATATTTCCAAAACATTAGAGGAGAATCAGGTTTGGACATTTTAGCGTGAGTGACGATAAAATACAATGACGGAAGAACATACAAAAAAAAAGGTTCCGACGAATTGATAACCTCCTCCTTTTTTGAAGTCGGTTAAAAAGAGTGTGAAACGGTTGTGCCACGACAGCCCAGATCATGCTATGCAGGCCATCGCCCCGAGCAAGCGAAACGTCGCACCGATTTTGAGTGATTGAAGCCCCTGGATTAGTTTTTTCTACGGAAATGCTATATAGCCGGTCAAATGTTTGTAAATTCAAATCGATTTTTTACTTGGTCGCTCTAAAAAATTTGACGGAACGTAAAACTCAAAATGAATCAGCTTTAAGTATCTTCGCTTGCATTCTGTGCATCGCAAATAGAGCTTGCAACGAACTGAACTGGTTTGAACATTCTTTGCGCAGAAGGCAAAGGAGGATGCCCATTGCCCCATACATTATGGGCCTCTCAAAATGTTAGTGTCTATCTTCCAAAAAAGGAAACATACATTAAAGAAAATTCCTAGACATGGAATCATATATTGTAAGAATGACACTTCTAATCGTCAGATTTAGTTAGTTTAATTCGAGTGCCTCATCTAACTTTGCGAGTTGGCTAGTTTCAGGGCCTTAATATCATGACATTAGTTGTGGTATTAGCCATGTCACAAAAAAATTCACAAAAACTGGAAATAAACAATACAGCGGCATCCAATACTGTGACGGTTCTCTTTCCGCACTTAGAGCCGAGTGCACGAACGGACAAAAAAATCTAAATCAACGTCAACGTACGATTAAACACGTCACTTCGTATGTACAGTATGGAAGGAACTCCATGCGGTTCACTAAAAGTGACGTGTTTGAACATTGATTAACTCGGCCGTCTCTTCGTGCAATCGGGGCTTAGTCTTTATTGAAGTGATTGGGAAACTTGGATGATTTTTCACTGCTGTTTTACCATGTTTACTGATTTGTGTGTGTGTACTTTGAAAGTATTTTTTTATAAACGCATCCTTGCTGCATGTTCGATTTACTTCATATTCGTTATTTTACCTATTCCCGCATTCTGTTTCAGGTCCTGTCAGAAGGCCAGATGAAACTGGGCTTGATAGCTTGCCAGCAGATACGTCTTCCTGTGGTTACAAGGTAGGTTGCTTCGAACAAAGACTTAGCCCCGGTTGCATGAAGAAACGGCTAAGTTAATCAATGTTCAAACACGTCACTTTTAGTGAACCGCATAGAGTTCCTTCCATGCTGCCCAAACAAAGTGATGTGTTTGATCATACTTTGACGTTGATTTTGATTTTCTTGCTCTTTCATGTGCTCGGCCCTTAGAATTTAGAGTGAACTGACTAAGACCAAATTTTTTTCGTTCAATGTGAAACTGAAATTTCTTATTTATCTCAAAAAATCGCCATGTAGCTTCAAAATAAATAAATTCAGTAATTTTTCTAGTTTTACTTCGAAAAATTTAAGTAAAGATAATAAATATGGTCGACAAAGAATAAATAGGTAACATTTTATTTACCAGAAACAACAGATGGACATGGAGAAACTATAAGGGAACTATGGAACCCTAAAAAGTGTCTTTGTCTGGGTTATTATACCCATTCACCTGGCAATCCACAAATGCACAGGTCACCATGCTTTTAATTCTTGCTTTCTCTAAGGAAAATTCGAGAAATATTGGCGTTTCTCATATAATGAGCCGCGGCACTGTATACCTATAGCAATTCAAAAGGTTATCTCATCGGGTAGTCATGTTCCATCACTCTTTAACTCTCGGTAGTTATGATATAGTTAACTTCTGACTCCCACTCTCTGTTCATCTTGTAAGCGCGCGACGAGAATGCTGACTTTACTGCTATTTCATCATACAAATTACTTTCATTTAATTTATGTAAACATCTGGTAGAACCCACACTAACTACAGTCATGATATCAACCCAATACACCACTTTTCGAAGGAATTAGGTGCCATGCCCGGCTCTTCCCTTTATGAGCAGGGCTACACTGAACTGAATGGAAAACACGGACAATTTTTCTTTGCCGCTTCAACCAACGCTCTGGTACCAACTCTAGCGGGATAACCCCGCCACCTAGTAGGGGAAGGGATCCTACACTTTTACAAAGGGTTCAGACCATACAGCTTACATTGGTTATAAAATGCACTTATTCAACTCATAAATAGAAAAATACTGGCGCATGACCGGGACGAGGATTTGTACCCATAACTTCTCGCATGAAAGGCAAGTCCTCGAGCCTCTATACCACGAGCTGTACAAATTGATACCAACCTTTATATTACAATATGTCACATATTTGGATATTCAGTAATAGTTTTGTGCAATTTCAGTGTTGGCTTTCTAGGATGGCATGTCTTCTCTCATCATCACTTATTGTCAGTTCCTCATGCACATTTATTGCTCTCTGTTTCAGGTTGGGGTCTGCGTAGTCAAAGTTGTGAATATTCACCGCAATCGGCCAAGCCCCATGCTCAAAAGCTATAGCGAGCTCAACACCAACATGAGAAGGCATACGAGGAATGTGTTTAAAAAAAATCTACAAATTAATGAACAATGCCGTATTCGGCAAGACAATGAGGAACAAAATTAATTACAAAGTGGGATTATTGTTAGTTCAGTAAAGGCTGATTTTTCAATAGTCTGATAAACAGCCAGATAACTATTCGATGGATTTATTTATGCCTATCCATCCGATTAAGTAAGTCCATATGTTTATTAGTAAAATTATAGTCTGATAATTGTAATAGAAGATATAATTCTCCGGCAATGTCTGTCTGTCTTTTGACAATCGTGAATTTGTACTATTTGTCCGATAAATACTATCTGAGGATTCAAAAAGCGGGCCTTAGTTCTATTTCTAATCCATTTACACTGAGGGTGGCTGTTTCTTTTGTTCTTTGCCTTAAACTGTTCTACCAAAAGTTGTTTGGCAGTAGCATTTACATCTAAGTATGAATTTCATTACTGTGAACGGAAAATTCGTAAAGCTTCGTTGTGGATTCTTTACAGAGTTGATCGAATCCGCGGATCATTCCGTTTTTGACGTAACTTAGTGTAGTTTCACTACCAAAAAAGTTTAAATAAATCAAATTAAATGAAATATGTTAGACTAGCGGTATCAGATCTTTCAATGACATATGTGTATGACTTTCATTATGTTTGCATACCGAGGGAGTTTCAAGGATACGCTATGCTGCTCTACACAGACTGCTCTCTCATGTGAGAGTGAGACATCCAGTGCCTTATAACCTCCGATCATCACACCGGCAATGTCTTCGGCATGCCGCAATTAAACAAAAAGTTTTCGGTCTCATGAAGTACGAATGCAATGGTTGCATAATGACTGAATGTTCCGGCCTTCGCAGCAAAATTTTTAGTGTGCGCGTCGATATAATTATGAATTATATATGAACATAATTAGAGTAAGAAAATATTTAGTGCTGTTTTAAGGTTTTTAAAGCTAATAATTTTCGCCTTATAAAACAGTAGAGCGTTGTAGCTCAAAAATAACACCGTTAAACGTGGAGTGCTATAACATGCAGAGCAAGTTTATTTTTTCCATTGTGAGTACACTTCTCGCAATCTCACCTCTCCTCTCATCCCTGAAAAATGTGTGGCGCACTATGCGCAGTGGCACCAGTGGCGCAGTATTAAGCGGCCGTCATTGAAGCTCATAATTTTCATTTAAAAAAAAGTAGAGCATCGTAGCTCAAGAAAAGTGCCATTAAATGTGGAGTGCTATATCTGATATTTATTTCAGTATGCATGTCGAGCAAGCATGTCGTTTATTTTTTCTATTGTGTCAACTGTTTTAATATTTTGTCAGATTATAACAGTTTGTCGCAACCTTGCAATCTGTTAGATCAAACAGATCACAGCTCTCAGATAGCATACCGATTCTGAACTATTGAAAAAATTGTCCTAATATATTATGCATGATTTAGTCTCAATAGTTTTGGATAACGCCAATAAAGCTTTTTCGCTGAGTTGCATGGCGAGACTCCTTTTCACGAAAAAGTTTCTGGTCCTCCATACACCATGTTGATGTTAGGCCTGATCCTCTGACTCGTCTGAACATTTTAAACCCCCACTTTAGTGGTATTTTTGCTCTGTTTTCGCCTTTCGACCCTTTGTATGGGACAGCAAACGCATCTATGCTGAATTTATCCGCAGACAATCCAATCTGACCTTTTCTAGTAAGAGACGAATCTTGTAGTAGCGATCAGAATATTGTTTGGTGTTATCGTTGAAATGAATATTTCACCATTTGTTAATATCTTTTTAGTGTCATTAAATTCACTACTTGAGTTTACTCCAATAATCAGTAAGAGGTGCCATTACAACAATACCAATAATCTCATTTTATGTATTTAATGGGTACGACAACTACATTATTCTGCTTCCCTTTTCCAAAATTAGTTTGATTTCTCAATCATTGCAGTCAAAGTGCCTTAGCATAGGATCAATATGCGAAGTTAGCGCCATCTAGTTGTAGGCAGAGGAAGCATTGTATCGATTTTAATATAATCGAGAAATTAGTTCGAAAATTGATGTCAGGGCATGATAATACTACGTGTGGCAGTGGGGCTCGGAAAAAATCTTGTATTAAAGGTGTGAACTGAATATCGCCTTCTTCTATAAAAGCTAAGCCAATAAAATTAATTCAGTCTTTGAAATGAAGAAAAATAATAAATCCATATATATTAAATAAGTAAATAAATCCAACGTTGGAGCAGAGCTGGGTAAACGTGGGGCGAACTTGTTTTTTTCATCTGTAGATTCTTCACTTACGTCCGGAGAAAGCCAGACGCGAGGAACTAAATTCAAAATATGCGCTGTGGTGGTCTGCCGACAAAAAAAAAATAAACATACTCATCCGGTATTTGGCAGTGTTGCTTGTTATATAAATATCACCTGAACACTTCTCTGTCCATATGGCAATGTAGATTACAGATAGATATTTATTGTTAGTCTGCATGTCAAGCAGACGTACATGTACTTATTGTTTTCAGTTGTGAGTACTTTTCGCGATCCTTCTGTCATCCCTGAAAATGTGTGGCGCTGCAGCCTTTCTATTGTAAAATATGTTTATATTTAGTGGGCCTTTGTGTCTTATGATTGGAATTCCTGCTGTAGTGAAGCCAAGTAATAAGTCGCGAGGGATAAGTTATAACGGTCGGGCCGTTGTATTCAGCAACAGATAAATAAAAGGAAATAGTATTCCAGTCTCTTGCTGTCCTTTAAGCACGGAGCTACATCGGAATAAAACTATGTTCGATTTTCGTGACCGTTCCGACCATTTTAAAGTTACATGGTAAAACTATTTTTAATTATGACTGATTGCATTCTAATAAGAAAATTATTTATTAAAGAGCAATCTCTTTTGAGATCATTGAAAAATATTAGAGCATTGTAGCTCAAAAATAGCTCCGTTAAATGATTATAATTATTATAATTCCACCTTCAGGTTAAAGAATATTTTATTTCCCAAAAGAACATTACATTCACTTATATGAGAAACATTAAATTTAGTATTAGTATGTTGCGTTGCGGTTACAATACAATTAATTAATAGTTAGAACCTTAATATAAATATAAGGTATAAGAAAGTTAATCTAAGTTATTAGCAAAATATTTGTTAACAGCTAGCTGTCTTGAAAATGTCATCGGACTCTAGGTTTTTTATTTCATTTGGAAGCTTATTAAATATTTGTACACCATCATATGGCAAAGTTCTTTTACCGTAAAGTGTGCGAGGAGTGGGGACGCGTAGGTTCCGGGCGTTGTCTTGTTCACCTTAACATACGTTACATCCGAAAATCTAAATTGTACTTAAAATGTGAGCCCTTAAGAAGAAGGAAGACAGATCTATGATAACCATAACTATAACACTAATCTGAGATCGTACACTGCAGCCTAAATTGCGGGAGTCAATATCAGTCAGCAGCAGTATTAAACAGGTTGCCTAGCTAGGCGAATTGTTGAGTGTGCCGGTGGTAAAGGAAGTTTGGGATGGGTGGGCCGAGGGTTCGTCGCTCGTTTGCTGAGCTGGCGGTCCCTGTCTTTCTTTATCATGGGTATACCTAGTCGTGTGCTGGGCAGCTGCGGGTTGTACTGCCTTGATCTGTTGTAATGATTGCCCGAGCGTTGCAGGCCCTGAATATCACCTTGCTCCGCATGTTGTTGGAGCATGTCTCGTTGAAGTCCCAGTCCAGCATTTCGTACAGCATCTCGTCGGGAGTGCTGCGTGAGAAATTGCCGGCCGTCTTGATAGCCGCTTTGTGTTGTCGGTCGAGTTTGAGCATGTTGGCCTGGCTGAAGCGCGGTAGCAGTTGAACCACGCCCTAATCGAGCACCGGCAGCAAGCAGGCAGGCCTGGATGATGAGCAGCTTTACTTGTAGGGAGACATGGAGTACCATCCGATGATAGTAAGCCTACCGCGGACCCGCTTACTCTTGTTTACCAGGCAGGCCATGTCTGGCTCGTGGTGAGCGTTGCAATCGAATATTACACCGAGATACTTGATTTTGTTCTTGCAGGGGATCCGCTCTCCCTTGAGCCAGATGCATTGTTGGTGTGCGAGGAGACGACGAACGCGATCGCCTCCGTCTTGCCGACGTTGCGCTTGAGTCCCCAAGGTTGATAGTAGCGGGTTACCGCGCCGGTCGCCCAGCTCTTTCGATTTTCTGCTTGCTCGACTGAGATGCCCCGGCCCAGAACACACAGTGAAACACAGTGAAAACATGATTTGGCCAGATTATACGGTCGGTGAATCTCCTCGAGGTCCGCCACATACAGGTTGAATATCACCGGCCCGAGGATCTATCCCTGTGGCACGCCGTGCATAAGTCGTTGCTTGGTTCCGAGGTGGTCCGGAAGCGACCCATCACTTGGCGATAGTTCTGAACGATCTTTATTTCATTGTTGGGTACGTTGGCACATTGTATTTTATAGATGAGGGCGCAGTGATTACCATTCGAAGGCCTTGCTGAGGTCTGTTGAGAGCATCACCATATTTTTTTTTCGCTCTGCCCTCCGTCGGGTTCATCGAGTCTGTGATGAAGTTGGCAGCGGCAGAAATCCGTGCCGAAAATCCTACATGAGCAAAGGATTTTTTTTTTGGGAAATATATAATAATATGTAGCAGCGGGCAGGTGAGCTGCAGGTAGATATGGTGGGGTGTGCCCACCTTCACCTTCCATTATGAGAAAGGTTTCTCGGGACTAAATTATGTAGCACCACTGATAACACAATTAATAGTCCTTTATTGGAAAACATGATAGCTAATGATTACATAGTCTATGAAAAAACTATAGGTAGGTAAGAGTACTCTGGTTCCAGGCCCAGCCAACATGTTGCTTTTCATCGCCAGTACTCTACGCTGTCTCTCCTGTTCATCGGTTCTCTCAATCTTTCTGTCAGGATATGTCCTAGATACTTGAACCTTGTAACGACACTCAAAGGAGAGCTGCACAAGGTTGCGGTAGGGTTAAACGAGGGTCCACACCCATGTTTGAACACAATGACCTCAATTTTCCTGACATTATACGTTAGTCCGTGTTTACGTGCGTATCGCTCACATATCTCCAGTAAACTCCGCAGCCCCTTCAGCGAGGGGCTTAGCAGCGCCATTTTATCTGCGTAGCTTATGTTGTTGACGCAGATGCTTTCCAGGTGGCACCCGACTTTGGCTCTGCTTAGCTCCTCTATGAGTTGGTTCACATACAGGTCAAACAGGTCCGGGGAGGTCAGCCGCCCTGTCTCACTCCGCAGGTTAACCGATACTCGTCCGATATTGCGTCGCCCCAGCGCACGGCGTTCACCTGGTTCCCGGACCAGTATCTCAACAGGCCTGTGATGTCCTCCGGGACCTCAGCCTCTCTCATTTTCTGCCACAAAATATCATAATTGATTGTAGGTATCGAAAGCTCGGCTGAGGTCCAGAAAACATCCATATACGGCAGTGCGTTTACGAATATAAAGGTTTACGATATGTTTCTATATTCTAATGGGGTCTGGGGTCGGCTTCTACAGCAATACCGCTTTCGACTTCCATAGCAGCAGTTAGCTCTTCGCTGTCCATTTCAGCGGTACTTAGTCTCAATCGGACCTTTCAATTCACATTACGTCTTTCGGTCTCCAGCACAAAGTGCATTTAATTAGTTTCACTTTCATTTAAAAGTAGGTTATTGGCTTCAAACCTTAATTTAAATAAGTTCATATCTTGCATAAAGGACTCCTGAAGGACTGGTATATTTAGATTTTTAAAAATTAATGATATGTAAATTAAATCACCTCGATATCTGTTGCGATGCAGCTTGAAATATCATTTATGTAAATAAAAAAGAACAACGGTCCTAGAACTGAGCCCTGCGGTACGCCCATAGTGGTTGATTCTACATCAGACTTAGTGCCGTTTACTTTACAAACTTGTTTTCTATTCAATAAATATGATTTACAAATACCTAATTCCTTTTCCCTTAGACCATATTGTTCTAGTTTCCCTATAAATATTTCGTGAACTACACAGTCAAATGCTTTTGATGGTAAGAAAGAAAGAAAATACATAAAGTACAGATACAAAATTAACAGAAATAAAAAGTAAGATATTGAATTTAAATTAATTGTTGAAAAGGATTTCACACAGCACGATGTAATAGAACATAGCCGTTCTATCGCAGCTGGTTTTAACCCCTTACTGCATGAATTATCAGATGATTATGAAAAAATTATATGTTAATGATTTGGTCTTATGGAACCTATAAAAAACATTAAAAAAAATAAAAATAATAACTAGTTATTATTTAAGGTTAAAAATAACTGTGTATCATATATGATACAGTGGGCACTAAAGGCAAGAAACTTGTGTCTTTCATATATGTAACAGTATGAGTGAAAACGCCTAACGGTATTTTTAACAAAAAATAAACAAAAAAATATTATCCTTTTTCTTAAGAACACATTTATTAAACTTATTTAATAGTAGATCAACCTTATGTTACATTTAGTGAAGCGTGAAATTCAAGAAAACAATTTCTGTCTTTATTAATGCATAGGTGCATTTTGCACTTAAGGCACCATATAAAAGTTAGCATCCCGCAACCATTGCGACATCGTTGCCTGCTCTTAGTCCAGTCAGGAAAGTGATGAAAACCATCTTCAGCCACTTCTCTAGGGGGCAAATCAATTTTGCGTCTCGATTTTTTATTGCTCATCATTGCTATCTCGAGCTATTGGCCTGCCTCGTGTACGTGGCGTAAAAATTTGTGAATCTTTTTTGGTTAATAATTCGGCAATCGCTAGCTTGAAATCAAGTAACGGCATGTAGACTTCATTTTCTTTGTTGGATCTTCTCCATTACAGCCAGGAATTGACGCATATGAGGTCAAGCATGTGGAAGAACACTCTCATGAGAATCATACTCTGCGTCATCGTAATCTAAAACGTCGCCGAGGTCTTCCGGTCGCTCTTCGTGATGCACTTGCGGCAGACGCTCCACATGGTGCGCGTCCACCGCCTGCCGCAGGTGTTGCGCACCCTCAGCAAGCTGCGGGTGCTGCTCGTTCCCAATTTCGCGAGGTTCATATTTTAAATCTTCCTCCGTCAGGCCGTTATTGAAATATATGTATACAACTTTTTTGGCGAGGGGGGATTTCGCCTTATTCGTTTTGTACACTGTCCTAAGGTAACGGTAAAGTTCTGCATCTGCATCATTAAAATGATTTTTGTGGTGACCAATAAGCGCCCCCTTTTTACGCAGATCACATTTTTTTTACCTACAGAGTTTTGACACTCATAATTGCCGAGGTAAATAAGCTTAAAACGCATCAGAATTATACTCTGCGTCATCGTAATCTAAAACGTCGCCGAGGTCTTCCGGTCGCTCTTCGTGATGCACTTGCGGCAGACGCTCTCCATGGTGCTCGTACATCGCCTGTTCCACCGCCTGCCGCAGGTGTTGCGCACCCTCAGCAAGCTGCGGGTGCTCGTTCCCAATTTCGCGAGGTTCATATTTTAAATCTTCCTCCGTCAGGTCGTTATTGAAATTTATGTATACAACTTTTTTGGCAAGGGGGGATTTCGCCTTATTCGGTTTGTACACTGTCCTAAGGTAACGATAAAGTTCTGCATCATTAAAATTATTTTTGTGGTGACGAAAAAGCGCCCCTTTAACACAGATCACTGATTATTTTACCCACAGAGCTTTGACAACCATAATTGCCGAGGTAAATAAGTGTTGGGCACCTTCCATTTGTGACATTAGAAGTGCACCACGCTTACTTTGTAGGTAATGGTACTGTTGCAGGTCTTTCTCTCTTTCATGTCGGGCCCTCGAAATCTGCATTTTTCGTAGAGGGATATTTTTTTTTCATTTCATCTTTTCGGTACTGAAGCCAGGCATTGCTTAACGCCATATCAGACATGTTGGATGACTTCTTGGTTCGAGTTCTCGCAGGGCATAGTGCTAACATTCGATCGGCATGGTCAACGTCTCCCATAGTTTTGTTGTATAACTTCACAACTTCTAGTAATTTAACTGAAACAAAACTTTTGGATTATCTGCCCTATTTGGATTGTACACCGTCCTCATGTAACGGTGAAGTTCCGCATCGTTGAAATGATTTTTGTGGTGACGAATAAGTGCCTTTTTAACACAAATCACTGAATTTTTGACCCACAGAGCTTTGACACCCATAATTGAGGAGCTAAATAAGCTTAAAACTGAAGTACACGGAAGCTGAAGTCGAAGTAAGTGTGAATAACAATGGCTATATTCCTTTTATAATGGTACTTGCGATCGTAGCTCAACGTACACTGTAAGTACCTGTATACCTGTACCTTGTACCTGGCTGTAAGATTCTGACATGTTCAGTTTGACTGCCCGCGCCACGGAAGTGTGTAGCACCCAGGTAATCTCTTGATCTCTCGAAGGCTCAAAACATTGAAAACACCGCGCCAGAACTTTGTATGAATTTTTAAATTGATTGCTTACTACATATCATAAACTCAAAACTATAATTCCCATAATAAATTATCCACTGTTTTATTGTATTTACTTATCTCGAAATAAAAATCACAAACCAATGATTTTTAGAAACAAAGAAAATCTATTACATTCCATACTATACATGTGTTTCCGTAAGGTAAAAATACTAAGTAAAAGCTAAGGCAAAGGGGTAGGTATAGCGGCCATTCCGGGAACATAGCAGGCGTAGGTACAGTGGGTTTGTTTGGAGTTCCTCGATCTCCGACAACGCTTCCGAAGCTCCTATTAGCAGCAAATATAGCCAGATATAGGCATTAGTTCCGCCAAGTCTTTGAGAGAGTGTGGTAAAAGACCCTATCGACTCTTTCGCAACAACTATCTCCGACGTCAACCTGCTTTCTTTGCATAACTTACTTGTTGCTTAGGCACTTGGTAGAAAGCTGCGTGGGCTCGTTCTGGCGACCTCCACGGTGCAGACACTGCCGGGGGTGGAGTCGCCACATCAGACGGACAAACTGGTGGTTAAGAAGAAGTAAACAAGAGTATAGAAAGGAAGTCCCTAGTATGATCCCTAAAATAAAATCCCCTAAATACGTCCCTAAAAAGGTCCCTAAAGACGACCGGAACTTTCACCGGAAGCAGGAATTAATTGTGCCACAGAATATAGAGAGAGATGTTTTTTCAGTGATGTTTCTTATGAGGAAAGGCAAGGGTTTTCGCCCAACAGCCGTCCGGATCATGTGTACATATCAACATATAAAGCTAATAACAATATGCTTATACAATAGTGTAAATTATTATTAAACCTTATTAAGAAAACCTGTAAAAATGAAAAAAAAATCTCTCTGTACTGTTTAATGTTTTCTCCTGCATAGGCTCCTGCGGCTAGAGAAAGCCTTACAATGTCATCCCTTTAGAATTTTATTAATTGTTTTCCAACAATTGAATATCGCTTATTTACAAGACAATTTAACTAAATCGTGCATAATTTCAGATCTGTTTTCCTGACATGTCAATCCTAGCATGTTAAAACTGTAATTAGCATTGATTATTTTGGCACCGGGCCGATGAGCTCTTCGTTCGAGATAATTTTTAGTTTCTTTTACAATTGAACCAAAACCTTTAATCACATGCTCAAAAACGTCAATTAATTTCATCGTGTTTCGCATATTGTCGTATTCTCCATGTGATACACATTGGCGCACGTCCGATACTTGACTGACCGTTAAATCCTTAATGCGCAATTCACAGTTACGTTGTGACAATTTTTTTTAAGCCAGCAGTGCAGGCCCTGGAATGAACCGTTAATCGTTCACGCCGTGTCTCATTTTAAGTCAAAGTTTGATCGAACTGATCAAGTTCTCGTAAAGTTGACGATTGTTAAATAAACTCACCACTGCCTTTGCCACTGCCAAGCCCCTTAAATAAAGACCCAATCTTTAAAACAATATTGGAGGTATGCCACTGCCAACCCCCTTAAATAAAGACCCAATCTTTAAAACAATATTGGAGGTATGCCACTGCCAAGCCCCTTAAATACAGACCCAATCTTTAAAACAATATTGGAGGTATGCCACTGCCAAGCCCCTTAAATAAAGACCCAATCTTTAAAACAATATTGGAGGTACGCCACTGCCAAGCCCCTTAAATAAAGACCCAATCTTTAAAACAATATTGGAGGTATGCCACTGCCAAGCCCCTTAAATAAAGACCCAATCTTTAAAACAATATTGGAGGTATGCCACTGCCAAGCCCCTTAAAGAAAGACCCAATCTTTAAAACAATATTGGAGGTATGCCACTGCCAAGCCCCTTAAATAAAGACCCAATCTTTAAAACAATATTGGAGGTATGCCACTGCCAAGCCCCTTAAATAAAGACCCAATCTTTAAAACAATATTGGAGGTACGCCACTGCCAAGCCCCTTAAATAAAGACCCAATCTTTAAAACAATATTGGAGGTATGCCACTGCCAAGCCCCTTAAATAAAGACCCAATCTTTAAAACAATATTGGAGGTATGCCACTGCCAAGCCCCTTAAAGAAAGACCCAATCTTTAAAACAATATTGGAGGTATGCCACTGCCAAGCCCCTTAAATAAAGACCCAATCTTTAAAACAATATTGGAGGTATGCCACTGCCAAGCCCCTTAAATAAAGACCCAATCTTTAAAACAATATTGGAGGTATGCCACTGCCAAGCCCCTTAAATAAAGACCCAATCTTTAAAACAATATTGGAGGTATCTTCTTCGCAGTCATAAGAACTCGAATGAAATTTCATGATTCTCGTAATCAACAACGATTTAAACGTGTCAGTGAATGTGTGCAATCTGAGTTAATACATACTCTCTAATTTGCCTCATATTTTAATATATTTTTCTACGAAAAATTCCCACAGTCTCAGGGATGTTTTTAATGTTGTTATTCTTTTTTTTGCTGCGAACTACTTTTTCTTTTTCATTCTTAACATATTGAAATGTCTCGAGTTTATTAATGGAATTGTTGCAAAATGCGTGGTGCGTCGACGAAGTAGTTACTGCTGATCGGGGTATTTTGGATAAATTTTTAGCTTCATAATGGAGTTGTTGCAAAATGCGTGGTGCGTCGACGAAGCAGTTACTGCTGATCGGAGTATTTTGGATTTATTTTTAGCTTATTAATGGCATTGTTGCAAAATGCGTGGTGCTTCGACGACGCAGTTACTGCTGAACGGAGTATTTTGGATTTATTTTTAGCTTATTAATGGCATTGTTGCAAAATGCGTGGTGCTTCGACGAAGCAGTTACTGCTGATTGGGGTATTTTGGATTTATTTTTAGCTTAATAATGGAGTTGTTGCAAAATGTGTGGTGCGTCGGCGAAGCAGTTACTGCTGATCGGAGTATTTTGGATTTATTTTTAGCTTATTAATGGCATTGTTGCAAAATGCGTGGTGCGTCGACGAAGCAGTTACTGCTGATCGGAGTATTTTGGATTAATTTTTAGCTTATTAATGGCATTGTTGCAAAATGCGTGGTGCTTCGACGACGCAGTTACTGCTGAACGGAGTATTTTGGATTTATTTTTAGCTTATTAATGGCATTGTTGCAAAATGCGTGGTGCTTCGACGAAGCAGTTACTGCTGATTGGGGTATTTTGGATTTATTTTTAGCTTAATAATGGAGTTGTTGCAAAATGTGTGGTGCGTCGGCGAAGCAGTTACTGCTGATCGGAGTATTTTGGATTTATTTTTAGCTTATTAATGGCATTGTTGCAAAATGCGTGGTGCTTCGACGAAGCAGTTACTGCTGATCGGAGTATTTTGGATTTATTTTTAGCTTATTAATGGCATTGTTGCAAAATGCGTGGTGCGTCGACGAAGCAGTTACTGCTGAACGGAGTCTTTTGGATTTATTTTTAGCTTATTCATGGAATTATTGCAAAATGCGTTGTGCGTCGTGGAAGCATGTATTGCTGATCTGAGTATTTTGGACTTATTTGTATTACTGAGAAGGCACTGGAACTGATACCTTTATAATATACCCATATAAGAGCGACTCGTAGCTCAGCGGGGTGCGGACTTGTCTTCCATGCCAGGGGTCATGGGTTCAAATCCCCGCCCCGTTTATACACCAATTTCTATCTCTTTTGAGTTGGATACATGTATTTAGTTACGAATGCGAGCAGTTTCATGGTTTGGAATACAAAATAATCTGTCGGTTCCATTCTCATACTAGGTGGTAGGGTTCAGCCCGTCCGGGTTGGTCGCAGCGGCATTTAAAATTTACCGTGTTTTCAATACAGTTATTAGCCGTGCTCATAAAGGGAAGGTCCTAGCGTGGCACCACATTCTTTCCGGTGTGTTAGGACGAATATCATAACGATGGGTGTGACATTAGCCATCCATGTCTAGGTGCATAAAAAAACCTCTACAGAATATTAATGCAAGTGCGATCTAATTTTATAAGTATGTTTTGTAAATATACCTGAAGAAGGCTGAATTTCATGAATTAAAATGCCTTCGACATTGAAGGTACTGGATCTGAAAAGTGGCAAACGGTACTATTAAATACCATGTACCTGTATTACGTTACTTGAGGAAAGTATGCGGAGTTAATCTAACGGACAAATTCCGAAATGACGGGTAGAGAACAGTGCCAATTGTAAAATGATATAGTGACGAGAATCGAAAAGGGAGTGCTAAGATTGTTTGGATATTTGTTTATTATTTTGTATTAGCGTAACGGTCATTCACAAATTCATATAAACAAAAAAGAAAAGAAAACTTAGACCAACACAGTTTTCACAAAAAAGTTTAACATAATTAACACAATAAAACCGGCCAAGTGCGAGTCTGACTCGCACACGAAGGGTTCCGTACCATCGTACTAGGTTTAACACAAGAAAATCACGTTTCTTGTATGGGACCACCTTTATTTTTTCATTATTTTTTATTTTACCTATTTGTTGTTATAGCGGCAAAATAAATACACACGCTGTGAAAATTTCAGCTGCCTACCTATTACGGTTCATGAGATACAGCCCTGTGACAGACGGACGGACGGACGGACACCGGAGGCTTAGTAAAAAGCGAGAAGAGCAAACAAAGTACAAAATAAAAAATATATAAAAAGGCATGTTATTTTTTTGTAATTTTCGTTACACACACTGAATATGACGAATTAAATATGATGGGATTTTAAGGTGGCCCAACTCATTCGCGGGCACGGTACAAAACCGTGCTGTTGCGCTCTGGGACCTTCTCTGTTTCAAAGAATAAGACAGGCTCCGTGATGAGGAAGATGCAACATGTCCACAAAAAAGACAATGTGCATAGTGTATGATTTGGTAAGATTTACGAAAATTTTAATTTCAAGACGACTTATAGTTAAAAGTAAACCACGACCGCTGTAGTCAAAAATCTAACAAAAACCAAATAGATCATAAATCTTGATTAAATAAGCTATGTCTGATGACTAATCTTTTAACGATGTTCTAACATTATCATTGCGTAATCCACCTCCAAAGTTATTGTATAAAACGCGCAAAAAATTCGAACTTTCGGACCTTATAACTTAGAAACTAAATACAATTTTACAATGCCAATGGTCATCAGACATCTAGATCGATCAAATAAAGCTATTTTTAGCAAAATTTTGGATCTCTGACAAGAAATATGGGCGTGATCTTCTTTCCCCTTTTGTATGGGGAGATGAGCGGGTTGGGCCACCTTAAATATTTTTTTAAATTTCTTAATAGAAACGATGAAAATGTCGATTTCTAAATAAAACTTATTGCAAGTATCGCATCGCAGCTTCTTCTGATAAATGTGTCATGACAGTAAATGGTCCACATCAACTTGACGACCCTCTTCCATTGCATGGTATCAACAAATTCATAGAGATTCATTTCAGTGACAAATCCGTGTTGATTTGAAATGATGTAGGGACGTATATGTGGAAAACATATATTAAACACCGATTTCTCGAAAAGTTTTCCCATAATGGATTTCTTCTCATAAGGATATTCTCCATTCGAGAGGGAAATTACCAGTCGAAAGTGACAAATTAAAAATAAGGAAAAATGGATAGCTTAAAACATCGGCACATCTTTTTTAAAATACTGGATGTATGCAATCAGGACCGCAACCTTTAGTAGGGCCTTATTAGGGTTCCGTACCCAAAGGGTGAAAACGGAACCCTATTACTAAGCCTCCGCTGTCCGTCCGTCCGTCCGTCTGTCACAGGGCTGTATCTCATGAACCGTAACAGGTAGGAAGCTGAAATTTTCACAGATTATGTATTTATTTTGCCGCTATAGCAACAAATTGGTAAAATTATAAAATAATAAAATTTAAAGGGGGGGCGCAATACAAAAAACGTGTTATTTTTGGGGTAAATCTTGTTCGATGGTACGGAACCCTTCGTGAGCGAGTCCGACTCGCACTTGACCGGTTTTTAGATATTTTTGAATTACAACTAAGCCAAGATTAATTTTACTGATATTAAGCTCTGAGGAATTGGGATCAATGTGAAGAGACCAACTAGGGCGAGAATAACCCTAGCTCCTCGTAAATAAAACACTAAAGTTTTAAGTGCGCGTTTGAGCGGCTCGTAGCCTAGTGGCGCGGGGACTGGCCTAGCGTACCAGAGGCCTGGGTACAATTCCGACATGCACCACTGTCTTTCTCTTTCCGAGTTTGATAAGTGCATTTAGTCACGAATGCGAGCTGCTCCATCGTTCGGAATCCATGTAAAACTGTAGGTCCCCTTCCCCTATAGGGGGTAGGGTTTAGGCCCGCCCGGCTGGTACTATCGCATTGGATGAAAAGATGGTCGAAGCGGCAATTAAAAATTGTCTGTGTTTTCCATCCAGTTCAATGTAGCCGTGCTCATAACGGGAAGGTCCTGGCACGGCACCTAATTCTTTCGGGAATGTGGTGTATTGGGCTAATATTATAACGGTAGTTAGTGGTATTAGCATTCCATGTCAGGTCGCATTAAAAAAAGAGTGGAATCCAACAGTCATCCATCCAAAACATCAATGCACCTAGTGTAGCTTAACCTGGATGATCGGACGCCAAGGCGAGGGTGCGTGCATATGTCCACACAATGTTATATTAAAGGATATAAATATGAAGAGGGTTTTACATATTGTATGAATATACCTGACGACGGCGTGGTCTGATGAAATCCAACGTGACGATCTGACTGAGGTCATTTGACGTGAAGTAGCACATAATTATTATAAAATAACATCTACAGAAATACTTTTATACATGCTCAAAATAATTTTGCAAATAACAATTCTACCCGGAAGACATTTCAGACAGCTAAAAATATATTTTCATGAAAGATACTTTAAAAAAACGTATAGTGCACTAACCTGTGAGACTAAGTTTTCTTATTTGAAGGGGTCAGGGAAAAAACAGCTTTTGTCACCTAATGAACAAACTGAGATATCACCAATTAAAAGTTAAGATCTTAATAAAATAGTGTTATTTATACCCAAATAAATAAGAAAAGCTTTTATAATTAAAAGTATGTTTATTGTTAATGTAATTGTTATTATTTTTTATTTTGACTTCATATTAGCTAAGAGTTATAATAAAAAATTGTGACTAAGTCAGAATAATCAGGTGAAAATCATCCTATGTCCACCAACATCAGGGGAAAAACAATTTGATGTCCAAGAAATAGACAAAGAAATTTGTAAAGCATGAGTACAATGCATGTCACAATCTAATTATTGTATTTAAGGTTGGAAAAAAACTTTTTTGCTGTCGGTCCACAAAATTTTGATAGAGACTGTACATCCAGGAATTTTGCTTTACTGATCGGTAAAATGTCCTTGTAAGCTTGTTCAGGGAGAGCAAATTCTCCGGAATTAGGGATGTCTTCACAGGAAGATAAGTTTACTCGTCTTCTCTTTGCATCCAGCATGTCAGAGGAAGTCCAGTGTCCATTATAAGAATCTCTGTAGAAAATGAGACGGGGATGTGTAATCTCAACTCTGATCTCACGTATAGGTCTAGAAAGAAATGGGCATGTCTTTTTATACTTTGGTGCCAAAAACGAGGTCCAAGATCGGACTAAAGGCTGATCAACATCAATAACTTGAAATGGTGTAGGCTTTAGCCTTGACTCGGACACTACTTTTCTCCAATCATCTGGTGTTTCACATGGAGCCTTCTGATTGATAAGTGCCATGTTTTTGTCGCATTCTAGGTACGAATGACCTCGAATCGGAAATACTATTTTTATTACATCCAAACGTTTGGCTGTGTGAACCACATAGTGTATAAATCTGAACATGCAGTAATTTTTATTTTGCCCACCACATGAGTCGCAGAATATTACCAACTCTCTGATATTCGCTTTGAGTTTTGTGAAGATATAATCATGTAGGAAAGAACAAACTTCATCTGCTCCTTTTTTAGCTATGGTCTCATCGTAGCAGTAAAAATAGGAATCTGAAGAAGCCAGAGCGTGAATGTTGAATGTATTGAAGGTGAGCTGTCTCTTATAGTAGGTTTCGTTAGTGGTTATGTTAGGCATGCTTAAATTTTTTTGATAATCCATGGCGATAGCCTCTCTTTTCAAAGAAGATTGGCAGTGAATCCTGCTTTCTCTTTTATTACGATAAAATGTCTCTGCTTTTATCTTGTGTACTTTATTTTCAGTTTCTAAATATTTTATCTTCTTCTCAATACCAGGCTTTTCTTCACTGTTAGATACATTCTTCAAGTCTACTTCTAAGCCCTTCAGTTTAGCCTTAAATTCGTCGCAATGTCCGCATGTATCTGACCTCGGATATCCAAAACCAATATTGAAGTTATTAACAAAAATAGTTCTGTACGACTCATAGGACAATAAATCTTTGTATTGAAACAAATTGTACATTTTTTTTATATTTAATTCTTCAGGAAGATATATTTTTGAGGATTCGTGAAGGCTGTAATGGCTTTTACGGCCACGAAAGGACCTGTGCTCCATTACTTTATTTTTCAAATCTTCTGTGAGCTTCCTTGGCCTGTTGTTGTGCTTGCCTCGCATGTCTAATGGCGCATTTCCAGTCTCTTGCAAAGACTTCTTCAGAGTTTTTAACCTTTGTTGAGAAATGCCATGTATAGCCATGAATGCTTTAAAACAAACTGGAACATCTTTCGTTTGAGTGTCATCAGTGATTCTTACCCGGTATACATAGGTTGCTGAATGCAAATTAGCATCGTCTTCGGCTTTCCTTGGACGTCTTCTTTGTACCTCATAAACTGTGATGAGACCACTTAAATATAAATTTTGGCCATCACGGGTCTGCATGAGATTAAAATCTCTTAGAATTTTGTTTCTTTGTTCTTGATTGACCACATCAAAACACTTGTACCGCTTACAATTACAGTTTTCTCCCATCTCATGACTTTGCACTTTTATCTTCTTGTTAACTTCTGATATTCGACCGAATTTTTTTCTCTTTTTACTAGACTTTTCACACCTCAAAACATTACACTCTTCGTCAGACATTTTGCGTAAAAACTCACAATTTCAACAATTTCGAGCGCTCCTGGAAACGAAAGAAAATATAACCTTAAAATCTTAAGTCACTGTCAAAGTCGACCATGGACAATGGTTGTTTTTTTCCTGAACGCTTCTGACATTGGTTGTTTTTCCCCTGTACCGATATTTTGTAAGCTTGAAAACGCAGTGACTATGAATGTTATTGCCCTGTTGTTTTTCACAGAACATAGTGACAGGTATAATCATTCAGACTGCATTGCCAGTTGAAAAAATATAAAAATGTGACAAAAGCTGTTTTTTCCCTGACCCCTTCATTTGTGTTCCTTGCAATAAGTGCGGCGTTATATATTTTTCTGGAATAATTGCGCTTGCTCACTGCAACAATTTTTTTTTTAAATATTTCATACATGGGACAGGACCAAATTCTTTGCATCGTCGCACAAAGGAAATCACAATGGAAAGTGTTACACTGGAAAAAAACGTTTCACACTGGAATTTATAAAGGTGTAGGCACATGTGAGCGTAAAAAAGGGTCACCTATCTAAAAAATTAAAATTCTACCTAATCTTATTTTAACCAACTTCACACATTTTATCACATATTTGCTCTTGTTAAAATAATTAAGGACACCAAGGAAAAAACGATAAATATCTTGTTTTTATCCAGATAGACCAAAAAAATAAATTATTTCATCTCGGGAAAGTGTATGTTATTCTTCATTCATTAGATGAGACATTTAACAATAGTTATTCATAGCATGTCCTGAAATATTCTTTTTTTCTCAATAGAAGCCAATTTTTTTCAGAATACTTCATTATTAAAATCTCCGTTTATCTCTGAATTCTCGTGTTCTTCCCTAGTACGTTTTGCCATAAAATTATATTGCCAAAACCAACACTTCTATGTTAACTATGTCTAACTATATTAAGGTGGCCCTACCCGCTCATTTCCCCATACAAAAGGGGAAAGAAGATCACGCCTATATTTCTTGTCAGAGATCCAAAATTTTGCTCAATATAGCTTTATTTGATTGAACTAGATGTCTAATGACCATTGGCATTGTAAAATTGTGTTTGGTTTCCAAGTTATAACGTCCGAAAGTTCGGATTTTTCGCGCGTTTTATACAATTACTTTGGAGGATTACGCAATGATAAAGTAAGAACATCTTAAAAAGATTAGTCATCAGACATAGCTTGTTTAATCAAGATTTATAATCTATTTGGTTTTTGTTAGATTTTTGACTACAGCGGTCGTGGTTTACTTTTAGTTATAAGTCGTTTTGAAATAAAAATTTTCGTAAATCTTACCAAATCATACACTATGCACATTGTCTTTTTTGTGGACAGGTTGCATCTTCCTCATAACGGAGCCTGTCTTATTCTTAGAAACAGAGAAGGTCCCAGAACGCAACAGCACGGTTTTGTACCGTGCCTGCAAATGAGTTGAGGCCGCCGGGTTGGGCCACCTTAAAATAAAAAGACAAAAAGCGACCTTCGTCGTTGTTCCCCCTGGAGTCCTCAATTATTTTTAGAATGAGGTATAAATGAAAAAACTCATAGTCAAACACTTATTTTTAATCATAAATCCTAATATGTATCTTCAATTCAACAAAAACACCTTAAAAATAAAATTCGTCAGACAGAAGCATTGTCACTTACGTAATATTTGTTTAAATGCTGGTAGACTTGTACTTTTTTTGAGAATAGAGAATCTAGTTTACAAGTAATATATAATGCCGATGAGTTACAACATTGTATGCTTTCGTTGGTGGTAACGAACAAGTGCGTTGTCCTTTACTAAAATATATCTAAACTTGCATCCTACTTTTAATCTTAAACCTATCTATAATTAAACAAAAAAATACTAAAAATAAATTTCGTTACAAGCATTGCCACTTAAGTAAAATTCGTGTAAATGCTGGTAGACTTGTATTTTTTTGGGAGCATCTAGTTACAATATCGACATCTACTTTTTTTGGAACATTACATTTCAGTACAGGTTTCTGTATAGTTTTTGAAATGAGATTATATAAAATGTTTCACTATTTTAAGTTACAATGTTGTATGCTTTCGTTGGCGGTAATGAACAAGTACGTTGTCATTTACCAAAACAATATTTAAACTTTCATTCTAGCTTAAATCTTAAATTTATCTAAAATTAAACAAAAAAACCTTAAAAATAAATTTCGTCACAAGCATTGTCACTTAAGTAATATTCGTTTAAATGCTGGTAGACTTGTATTTTTTTTAGAATCGAGCATCTAGTTACAATATCGACATCTACTTTTTTTGGAATTTTAAATTTCAGTACAGGTTTCTTTATAGTTTTAAGAAATGAGATTGTATAAAATGTTTCACTATTTTTAGTTTCAATATTTTTAATGAATCCTACGAAATATTTCCAATGCTTTCGTTGGTAGTAACGAACCAGTACGCTGTCATTTGCTAAAAAAAGATCTAAATTTTCATCTGATGCTGACCCAACCACATTCTTATTGACACCGTCCTCGAGTTTATTGTAGCATGTTTTCGAAACGCTTTTATTAATGTACAATCTCCCTAGAATTATGACACGTCGGTTCAACATTGCAACACAGATCTCCCGCGCAATTCGTAGCGAGCCAGCATTCCCTTTCTCCCTCGCACGCGACCCCAACGTATGGCGCCTTCGGCGGGCCAATCACAGGCTCAGGATAGCACCGCACGCGACTTCAACGTATGGCGCCTTCGGCGGACCAATCACAGGCGCAGGATAGCACCGCATTGACACCACGCGCGGTACCGTCGTTGCAAAACGCGCGCCATGGTTTCTATAACTAGACTGAGCAAGCCGCGCGGCGCGATTCCAGTTTGGGCGCTGAGTACCGACGAACGTGTGCGAGTGTCTTCAACGCGCGAAAGGCGGTTGGAACCTAGGCGACGCCGATGTTGAGTGTGGAGCACCGTGAGGAGGCCAGGTGACGCGGCCGGGCGCTTCGGGGGGCCGAGTGAAGCTGCCGGGTTCCTGCGGAGCTTCAGGTCCGGGCCGAGGAACGCCGAGAGGCGGCCGGGTGCGGCCTCGAGCACCGGCGTAGCGGCGGAGCGTAGCTTCCGGAGGCGTCACCAGCCAAGGCGAGCTCCCGCGGCGCACGTCCATCGCCTGCGCATCTTCGGCGAGACCTTCTTGTGATCGGTACCCCCCACACCTCTATCCTGGAACTATATGCCCAAGACCAGTGAGATAGGACCCCACTAAAGTCGCTCAGGGAAGCGCGGCAAAATACATCCTTGGACTTCTGGTGATCACCTCCGTTGTGTCTGTTAGACATAAGTTCTTTGTTAATTCAAATTGTGTAAATATGTAGATATTAATCTCTTTGAAAGGCGAAGCCAGAGCCCATCTTACCCTTATATGCATAGCGTCTAGTTTTCTATATCTCACCTTGCTCTAGTCTGGATTTGGTACTGTGTTTATGTCTCATGTAATATAGACTGAACATGATGTTAAATTTGGTGCACATTAATAACTCCTCCCTGGGTTAGGCCTCCTTTCCCTACCGCTATCCTACACACAACTACTCGGCGGAGGCGTTACAAGGTACATACACGACACCTTCCCTTCCCGATGTAGGTGGTAGGACAGCAACATAGCAGTCAGCAAATTCACCACCATGTAGCTGAATGGAAGTTTAACTTACCACCGGAAGAACCACACCCTGGGTTCCCTTTGCTCTACCGCTACTAGCCGAGGCTTCTCCTGTAATTCTGCTTATCATTATTTTTTATATAAATTCTTGGACTTAACCGGCAGTGTTCCTACACTCGCCTGGAACCTCATACATAATAAAATAAACTCTTAAATTTATACAGCTACATACTGGCGCACGACAGTGGTAATAATATCTGTGGTGAATCTTGCGTAGTAATTTTCTTCTGTTATTAATTGCAATATGATTTTTTCTTTTATATGTGGTCATTTTCAGCGCCGAAGGTAAGTCAATGTGCCCTAATTTAACATACTTTACTGTTTATTGCTTATAAAAAGGTGCATTCGCTTAAATTACATATCGTACGGACATCATTGCTATAGTACCGCGCATATGCGTAACAAATTGCTACAACGCTTCTTTGTAAATACCTACCTATAGTCGTCGCACTGCAGCCCGCCGCGTGCCACGATCGAGTTGCGTCCGGTCAATCTTGACGCGCCGCTGTGTTTGAAAATAGCAGCGTAAGGCGCAGGCCAGACAGAAGAGACGTAAGACGAGGACGCGTCGCGGACAGGGCGGAGACGAGACACGGACGCGACTTTTGAAGTTATATAGAAGAGACGGGGCGCGGACGCGACGCAGTCGCGCAGTCAGGACTATTTTCGGCATTCAACAGTCTGATTTTGTCACGTCGACATGTCTTCTTCTGAAGATGAAGATGTACTAGCACTGGTAAATCTCGCTAATATACAGAGGGTTAGACGTTACTGGGTACATCCGGTATGGCTAAGCAATGAAGACAATCGATTTTTTAAAATAATGGAGGACCTACACAATTACCCAGATCGTTTTGTCACAGTGTATAAAATGACTCCACAGTGTTTTAATATTATCATGTCCAAAGTGAGAAATGCTTTACAGAGAAAGCACACAAATTGGAGAGTATCTATTAGTGCTGAAGAAAGATTACTTATAACGTTAAGGTAAGTGAAATACATTATCTTTTTTAATTACTTTAATACTAACAGAAAATTGTGTTACATAATAAGGTTTAATTAACTTTTGAAATATGTGCACGCTCAAACCGATGTTGATGTGTATAATTTTTCTACACTAAAGTAATCCGATGGATTACTTTGGTGTAGAAAAATTGTACGTGTAGTTCAGAGGTAATTTTTCATTCAAAAAAGATGTATTGGTGACGTGTGCAGCCGAAACTGAACTAATTGTTGAATAGGGTGATAGAGTGAAAAACGTTGGGGTATTCTCATCCTGCACAGATATTGATGGAGATGCAACATTCTGATTTTGCTCTATTGTTGATGGAGGTGCAACATTTTGATTTTGCTCTATTGTCGATGGAGGTGCAACATTATGAAACGGCTGTTGTATAGAAGACACCGTGGCTATGTTGTTTTGAGAAATGCGGGTAGAATATGCTGGTTCTGATGTCGATGCTGCCTCGTTTCCATCTAAGATTTGCGCCGCCAACTGCATTACTCCCATCTTGAACCTTCGTTTTTGAACAAGATTCATGGCCTTCATATCAGACAACATGCTTTGAAGGAAGGCAAGATCTGTATCAAGAGGTTGCATTTGTTTCTCGCTATTTTGTCGTTTTCTGTTAAAGTAATCAAAAGCAGATTGATTGACGTCTTTCAAAGTAGGCATTTTACTTTTTTTACTCGAGTCCGATGATAACGGCGAAGGATGATTTTGAGCCTGTGGAGAGGGTGAATGGGACGGAGGCCGAAACGGCGACATTGACTCCTCCTCATCAAGTTCACTTTCGTCCGTATGAGTATCTGACCTGCATTGTGGTTCTAGATTAGATTTGGAAGGTCTTGATTTCAAATATTTATCCAAAAAATGCAAGTGCTGGGCAAGGTAATATTCTTTTACCTTCTTGGCTGCAGAGCCAGATGGAAGTGATAGAAGTTTTTTGTATTTTGCATATCTGTTCCTTATGTTTTTCCAACGATCTTTGCAAGCTTGTACTGAAACAATCAAATCATCGAATAAATATAATGAAGTGAATTACTTATTGTGAGTTTTTATTCGCAGAGACTATAGAGCCTATATCAGTAATACGAGTACCTACTTATGTAAAGAATTAAGAATGTTACTTTCTGGCACAATAGCCTCCGCGAATAAAAAATCACGGTGCACAGTATAGTAATATGTATACCTAATTTATATTTGTATATTTATTTACAGGTATTTCGCAGATGGGTGTTCATTTAAATCACTGTCAGTTTACTTTCTACGAGGAAAATCTACAATTCGAGAAATAGTACATAATACCTGTCAAGTTCTATGGCAAACATTACAACCCGAATATATGCCTACACCCAATGTAGAAAAATGGCTAGAGATAGCTGCGCGTTTCCATACTCTTTGGAATTTACCGAATTGTGTGGGAAGTCTGGATGGCAAACATATTAGAATAAAAGCTCCATCTAACACGGGATCAGCGTACATAAATTACAAAGGATACTTTTCGATTGTGTTATTAGCATTGGTAGACGCTGACGGGTTATTCGTAACGATAGATGTTGGGGAATACGGGAGAAATAGTGACGGGCGTGCATTTCAAGCCAGTGCTCTCGGACAAGCAATGCAGCGTGAAGACCTTAATTTACCGGACCATAGTCCATTGCCCGGAGAAGTACAACCTATGCCATATTATTTTGTGGCAGATGAAGCTTTCTCTCTGAAAAAAAACGTAATGAAACCTTATTCGCGGAATCAATTGACAAATGATAGAAGAATATTCAATAACAGACTAAGCAGAGGACGGAAATCAGTAGAATGTGCCTTTGGAATGGCAAGGACTAAATTTCAAGGACTGAGCATGCCCATGTGCTGTGAACCTGCTAAAGCTGATGTAATTATACAAGCAATGTGTATATTGCACAATGTTATTCGAAGATGCGATGGAAAATTTACAGCGCCATACATCCAAAATACGTTGGTTGGAACAAGAATTGATTCACTATACAGAGAAACTGCAGATGGTGTCAGGGAATACCTCACCAACTATTTTGTAAATCGGGCACCTATTCCGTACCAAAATAGGCACAATGTATAAACACACACACACACCATCACACACACACACACACACACGCGCGCGCACGCACGCACGCCGCACCCTCGCACACACACACACTCACACAACGCATACACACAACACGCAGAGGAATTAAGAAAATATCACATTAATATTACATTAAAATATTTCTGTTTTACCATTAAAACAAAGAGTACACATTTTTTTATTTCTAATGTACTACGTAAAGAACAGATGTAGGTACGCACGAGGATATGTTGATGTTTTTTAAATAAAGAATAGGTACTACTTACCGTTTTCGTTTATTGTCCTGGCAATCGATTCCCAAGCTTGGTCTTGAACATTTCTGTTACAATAGTCAGACCTATTGTAATCATAAATAACAGAATGATTCTCAATTAATTCACAAAACTGAATATTAAAAGCTAGGTCGTCACGCATTTTTATGAAAAAAATTATAACAACTCAAAACATGACGCAACCATTCAACGTCAAGACGGTACACGTGACTGTGCGACGCGAGCGAGCCCCTCCCGGCGGGCATGCCACCCCGCGCCCCGTCTTCGCCCCCGCCGCGTCCGTGCCCCGTCTCTCCTGTGTGTTTTGAACAAAAGGCGCAGACGTAAAAGCGTTGCGCCCGCGCCCCGTCTATTCTGTATGTTTTGCGTCACGACGCTTCTATACATTTTATATGAAAGGGACGTGGAAGAGACAAATGTCCGCGCCCCGTCTGCGTCTTACGTCTTTTCTGTGTGTCCAGCGCCTAAGTCACGCGCCGCGATCACGGCAACCTACCTATGTCTCTGGAAAAAAAAAAAATATCTGGTCACACGATGAATAGTTGATCGCATTGTAGTTTCTGTGCTCTAGATACCTACCTCCTGGGTGGCAAGTCATATACGCTCGTCGATAATGGACTTCAGTTTTTTTATATATTTTTATCATCTCAGTTTTTACTGCATAAAGTAGCCTATTTACAATTCGCTGTTCTACACTTGTCAATTACATTCGTCAATCGAAAGTTAAAGTATATTTTGTCTTGTTGAATCTTTTCACAAAATACCTACGTAGCCTCGACGCGCATAGCTACTGCGCGCGGTGGCAAATTCCTGGAAACTCGTCTGTAGGCATTGGGCGCGCGCTGCTACGCCCCGCCCGCTCCCGCGCGTCAACTAACCGCCAAGCCGACTTAACTTTGGTTCAGGCTCATAGTTAGGGCTGGATTGCACCATGTAATCTTTTATTCATAAAAAATTCTTCTGTTGTTTGTTATTTTGTATGTGTCTCTTATTTGCTTTTGTCTTTTGTATATGGTGTCTCAAATCTAAATAACTTAAAAAAAAAAAAACAAACAATAATTTCAAAAATGGCTTCGCCAAATGACTCTGTGTATATTAATATGCCTGAAAATCAAATAACGTTATACGGCGACCAAGACCATGAGCCTCAAACCAATCTAAGTGTTGTGACACGAAGTGGTTCCGACTATGGTCCATCTTTTTTTACACTCGACAATGGAACTGACCAGGCGTCAGGAAGCAGGCAGGAAGCGGAAGCAGGTTCCCCTGTGGTTAAACACGAACCATCTAGTAACCTCGAAACTTGTGTGGTCAATAAACACTATTACAACCTATCGTCTTGGAACTTAAAATACAGTGGGGATTCCGATGTCCGTGAATTTATTGATCGCATCGAGGAATTAACTTATGCCCGAAATTCAAATTATGACATAGTGTTACGTTGCTTCATCGACTTACTTAATGGTACAGCGTTGAAATGGTTCCGCACAGTTCGTGATAAAATTTCAAACTGGGACCAACTAAAGCTAGCTTTATTGACGGAGTATGATAATGTGGATTATGTGTTCGACATAGAATCTCGGATACGTTCTCTAAAACAAAAACCAAACCAGAAATTGTCAGACTTCATCACTGATATAAAAGATTTGTCAAACAAAATCAAGGGTCATTTATCTGATAATACCATCTTCGAGATTATTAAACGTAACATGTTGCCCATGTACAATCAGTGTTTAATATTCGGCACGATAAAAAATACGAACGACCTCCTTGCCTGTGGAAAAAATATTGAACGTCTTAACAATGACATGTCACTCACCCCTACCGGTAAACCCAAACACGAGGTTTCTAAAATTAATACTCACACATCCAAGTCTGAGTCAGTATCTAACTCAAACACAAACACTTGTCTTAAGTGCAAGAACCCGGGCCATTCCTTCAGATCATGCCCAAATATTTTAATACCCATTTGCTTCGACTGTGGTAAACTAAATGTGACATCCAAAAGTTGCCCTAATTGCGCTCTGAAAAATAATTCCGCACCACACACACACAATACGTATCATAACAATAACACACATTTTAATGCACCAAAACATTTCCAACCATATCGCCCGCGTTTTGGACAGGAAAACTTGTTGCGGGCTCCAATTTATTTTTATAACAACAACAATAATAATCAGACGCGCTTTAGGCCAACCCACCCTGGCCAACATAACACTCAATACCAATTTAATGGCCATGAACAAAAACCCTTTTCGAATATCACTCGTTTCCCGAACAATTATTCTCCTACTGGGCGTTACTCGGTTTCTACGCAAGAGGTGCCAAGAGATAATAATATTCGTGCAATCGAGGCACCCCCCCCTAGTCCCGACTCATCTACTTCTCATCCAAAAAACGCGTAAATGCACCGGTCTATACTACAGCCGAAGAATGGTCATCCTGGTTGAAGTTTGTGTATGACTTTTCTACAAATAATAAAGTTAGTCCGGTGCTTACTAGCCAACATGGTGACAAACGCCCGTATGTACAGTTCACTTTAAATAACAAACATTGCACAGCTTTATTGGATAGCGGAGCTGAAATTAATGTGCTGGGTAACAATTCACATCAGGAAATATTGAATATGGGTTTTGAACTAAAAAATTCAAATATTTACTCAGCCATTACTGCTGACGGTACCAGACAATTAAGCCTTGGTTCCATTTATTGTCCTATTGTGGTGGATAACATCGAAATTCCGCTTACTTTAGAAGTCATCCCCGAAATAAAGTCTGACTGCATTTTGGGCATAGAATTCTGGGAAAAATCTGGATTGTCAAAAAATATAACTGGGTATATCAACAAAAACATTGTGTTCCCTAAACCATTGGAATCTCAAATCTCAGCATTAATTAAGGATCAGAGTCCTCTACGAAAAATTCAAAATATTAACAGCAAAACAGAGGCCCTTAAATTTAAAATTAATAACTTCAACAGCCCACGCGGGAGCAAACAATATAAACTACTTGACGAATCCCTTACTAAATTATTATTAGAATTGGATGGCATCCCTTCAAATAACAACCCTGATATTAAATCTGCCCGCAAAGCCGCAGTATCAGCAGTTCAGGATTTGCTCAACACTTTAGATACCAAGGCGTCAAAACCTAAGTCGCCAAACCCCCCTCTTCTCGAATATGTTCCCCTTGCTTCAGTAGAGGCCAAGGTGGCCTCGAACCCACAGTCTTCTTCCCTTCTACACTCTGATATTAAAACCAATAGTTGTAAACTTTCAAATGAAGAACAATTGATACTAAACAAAATATTACACAAATTTGAATCAATTTCGTTCGAAAAACGTGGTCTAGGTCGTACCCACCTCCTCGAATACGAAATTGAAACTGAAGGCCCTCCAATCAAACAGAGATTCTATCGCATGTCTCCCTATAAACAAAAGTTGGTAGACCAATTAATTGACGAAATGATTGAGCTGGATGTTTTGGAGCCTTCCTCATCTCCTTGGGCTAGTCCTGTTCTAGTAGTGCCAAAAAAGGACAACACTTACCGCCTTTGTATGGACTCCCGTAAATTAAACGCAGTTACTAAAAAATGTAGCTACCCTCTACCTCGTATTGACAACATTTTGGATAATTTAAAAGACACGAAATATATTTCTTCGATTGACCTTTCTAAAGCATTCCTCCAGCTCCCACTCGCGGAATCCGCTAAGGAGAAAACAGCTATTATCTCGCAAGGCCGAGGCCTACTTCAATTTAAAGTGGTTCAGTTCGGACTGGCGAACGCTCCTCAAAATCTACAGCGTTTAGTGGATACTCTTTTTGGTCCTGAATTTGATAACCATGTGTTTGGATATTTAGACGATCTGATAATAGTTTCCAATAATTTCACTGACCACATTACATACCTGGATAAGGTCTTTGAACGACTTCAATACGCTAACCTTACAGTAAATCTTAAAAAATGTGAATTTTTAAAATCAGAATTAAAATACCTTGGTTACATTATTAACGAGTTTGGCTTAAAAACAGACCCAGCTAAAGTGGAGGCGGTCGAGAGCTTTCCTACTCCAAAATGCGTCAAGGACGTACGCAGTTTTTTAGGCCTAGCCTCGTATTACCGTCGGTTCATCAAAAATTTTTCAACCATTGCGGCTCCTCTGTCTAAACTCACTAGCTCAAATTCAGAAAAATTCTCAAAATTTACGTGGACTCCAGAGGCAGATGCAGCCTTTACCAAATTAAAATCTGCACTAACTTCGGCCCCTGTTTTAAGTGTTCCTAATTTCGAAGCTCCATTTTTTCTCCATTGTGACGCCAGCCTAACCGGAATTGGCTCTGCGGTCGTGCAGAAGGACGCTAAAAATCAGGAGCACCCCGTAGCTTATTTTTCAAGATCGTTAACTAAACAGGAACAAGGTTTCTCTACCACAGAGAGAGAACTTCTAAGTATTGTGGAAGCCACCACCCATTTCAGACATTATCTTGAGGGTACTCATTTCACCATAGTCACTGATCACGAAAGCCTCAAATGGTTATACAAACTCGAAAATCCTACAGGCAGACTCGCTCGTTGGTCAACTAGGCTTTCTCAATTCTCATTTGATATCATTCACAAAAAAGGCAAACTCCACATGGTCCCAGACGCTTTGTCGCGTATTAAAATCGAAAGTTTGGCATCTTCTAACCTAAACACGCCCGTAACTGATGAGTGGTATTTGAAAATAAAAAATACAATACAAAAATCACCTGCTAGTTACCCAAACTTTAGATGGGAAGATGACAAACTTTTTCGTTATTGCAAACCCAAATTTAACTTGCTTCATTCCTTTTCTTGGAAAGAGGTGATCCCCTCTGATCACATTAAACAATTAGTAACATCAACACATGTAAACCCTCTTTCAGCACACCTTGGGCCCTTTAAATGTTTTAAAAAATTACAACTTAATTACTATTGGCCCAATATGTATCAATCTATCAAGTTAATCTTAAGCTCCTGTGAAGTTTGTTTAGCCTTCAAATCTAACAACAAATCTCCTCAGGGTAAAATGTTATATCAAAAAAAGGTCTTCGCTCCTATGCAAGTCCTTAGTATGGATTTGGTTGGCCCGCTTCCTAGGTCCTATTCGGGTCACGCATATTTGCTTACGGTTGTAGACATTTTCTCTAAGTATGTTTGGTTATGCCCACTTAAAAAAGCGAACAGTGCGTCAATCATTAAATTTATAGAAAATAACATTTTCCTAGTCCATGGTACGCCTTTTTGTATAATAACAGATAATGGGAGTCAATTCGTTTCAAAAGAATTTCAGGCACTTTTAAACAGATACCATGTTCCAAAAACCTTCCGTAATTGTGTTTACTTCCCGCAAAACAATACAGTGGAACGGCACAATCGTACAATTGAACTCGCAATTGCTTCATATGTTGAGGCTGATCAAAGAAATTGGACCAAGAACCTTTCTAAAATCCGTGCTGCTTTGAACAGCCATGTCAGTATCGCTCATGGTTTCTCCCCTAATTTTGTAATGACTGGTAGAGAACTTATTTTGGATGGTCGCTTTCACAAATTTGCTGATTTCACTAAACTGGACGAATTAACCATTGATGGTCGCGACGAATGGGCCACCAATTTAAAATCTTTGGCTAATATCTTCCATCAGATTCAGTCACATCTAACCCAGGCATATCAAAATAATGCCAAGCGTTATAACCTTCGTCGTACGGTTGTAAATTTCAATGTGGGAGACACCGTCTGGCGACGATCTCATGTGCAGTCGGATGCGGCTAAGTTCTTTTCAAACAAGTTAGCTCCCAGGTTCATTAAATCGGTGGTTCTAGAAAAGAAATCGGAAAATACTTACGTCTTGGGTAACACGGATGGTTCTAAAGCAGGGCTATTCCATGTTAGTGATATTATTAAATATTAATTATTTAATTCCCCAACTTTTAAGTTCATTTTGACTTATAATTCTTCTCTAATTTTTGTCCATGAACCTTTTAGATGTGTTTGTATCGTTATTGGTCAATAATAATTACTATTTAGTAATGCCTAGTTTCTTATATCTTAAACTCTAGTTTTGGAAATAAGTACATTATAATTGTCCCTCCCTTGCCCGCCCCTCTTTCCACGTAGTCGTGCGCGGTTGTTTTTTTGGAATATTTTTCGAACGCACGTAAATATCTAAAGCCTTATTGAAAAAATATCCCGTGAACGGTATTGGCAAGGGAATTCACGTTAATAAATAAGCCCTACCTTTGCTCGCAGGACGGTTTCGTGATAATCCTGCGTTAACAAATTTAAGCCTCATATCACACTCTCTGGCATAGAGTCTTCTTATAAAAATTTAATTGTATACTTTAAAATAAAATAAAAATAAGATTTATTCATAAATCTCGTAACTGGTCTTGTAACCTTGTAAACGGTCTTGTAAAATAAAATATAAACTTTGGGAAAAACCTTTTAAATGTTCTTGTCAAACAAATTTAGAAACTTTTGGTAAATCTTGTCAATGGTAAGTGTTATTATGAACATTGAAAAATCTTGCTATCGGTCCTTGTTATAAAAAAATTAAGACATATATTTTTTTATTTGTTTTCATATATGTGCCAATAAATACTTTAAACATCTTTTGACACGCCTAAAAAGGCCACGTGTCATGGGATATACGGAAGACGGATAATTGGGGAATCTTCTATTAGAAAAATAAGCCATACCCCACAAAACATAAAAATTGGTACCAGGTTAGGCTCCTTGCTTACCCTGGACCCCCTCAGACGAATCCGGAGCTAACTTAGCCTCGCGTTCGTCGCCAATCCCCTCTACCTTCATACCCTTCCCTACGTCCTCATCCCTAGCAAGCTTGCGCCTTCCCCTTACCTTACCCTAATCACCTCTTCCCATCCCAGTTTGTCAGTTATTCTAAAAGAAAGGATACGTAAGGTCGTTTGAATGTATATGGATGTATGTGTTTCCTTCCCTATTCCTATAAATTGTCACTTGTCACCAGTAGTTTGGTCTCACCTGAGCCAGCTACGTTGACAAGACAACTAGCGCTTCCGCGCATTTCTCACGGCACCAGTGACCGGGTGACAACCATATCACATCTCCGGTCACAATTTTGCCTACGCACATTCGTGTTTTAATTAATGGACACGCCCCCTGGGGGGGGGCAGACATTAACGGATACCCCATTTATGGCCAACCCTCACGTAGCGCTTCTCGACATGGCGACACACTCGGTGTCTACCTAGGGCCCTGATCTGAGTTACCCCAATCAATCCGTGCTCAGGTCTAAAGAGGTTTTGCGAGTCCTTATTCGAAGGCTCATTCACCACCAATTTTTTTTTTATCAACACTGCAGCATTATCTAAAATATATATATACAAAAACTCCACACCTCTGTAAATAGTTGTAAATAAACTTTAGCTATAAATACTACTAAATAAGGATAGAATATTTTAATGTTAAAAAAAAAAAAAAAAAAATATTAAATAAGTATTGCCTAAAAATAGATCTTAAATATTGTTACGTTTGGTTCGACCTCTATCACAAACCAAACAAAATATGCTCGTCACGAACCCTATAGTCTCGGATTTTCTTGTCATAACTTGTGCATTGTAAATTGCACAACGAAGTACGTAATTTATTCAATAAACATTCCTTATTACCTTAATATTAGGCTCAATATGTCATCTCGCTTATTTATGTTAATAAATAAGCTTAGTTAATAATATCTAGTCGTAGGCATTTATACATTTAAGAATAAAAATCTCTGTGTATTAACCTTGTTAACATAAATACGTTCCTGTACTTACTCAAAATCTACAGCGAACAAATCTTTCAAGGCTATTTTTCTCGTTTCAATCGTGACTACGCCTTAGTAGCTGCCATGACACATAATTATGGTATAAAAATAATGTACATATGGTAATAAAAAGCTCGTTATATTGCAAATACGATTAATTTTGTAATATAAAGTTTTAAATAAAATAAAAAAATAGAAACAATTCTACGTCTTTCGGTCACTTTATAAAAATGTATCGAGATACACGGTTACTTTATTTACGTTTCATGCTATCGGAACTAACTTGTTGCTCGTCGTCTTCTCGTGTCTGTTTAGTTAACCGCTCAAGCGAACGCACCTTTTCAACAAATTTTCAAATGTCGCATTTCGTTTTCGAACCTTTTAACACATAATGTTGAATAACAATTTAAGTTGTATATTTTTAATTTAAAAAAAATTACTAAGTTTATGGGCTCTGGTTTCTTGTTTGTGTTAGTTATAAGGTGTTACTGCTTTAAGATTTCAATAGTATCTATGTAATGTTTTTTGGTTAAAATTATCTATAATTTGATATTATTCTGTAGTAATTTAAAATTATTTATATAAGTTAGTACTCCTCTGGGCCTGGCTTCTGATCTTCTGTAAATCTTCTCGTGTTCATAAACTTTGAACGTCTCGTGGTTATTTTGTATAATTGTCACTGTACTAACTAGCTTTATTTAGGTTTCTCTTTTCAAAACTCATGTTACTGTCACACTGATAGTTTATGTTAAAGTCTTAATGACATCTTGGTCATTTCAATTAATGTCCATTGTACTTCAATTCTTTTTTCTTTTTTTCTTTTTTCTTTTTGGTTAGTTAATTTAGGATGTGTTGTAGCATGTTTTCGAAACGCTTTTATTAATGTACAATCTCCCTAGAATTATGACACGTCGGTTCAACATTGCAACACAGATCTCCCGCGCAATTCGTAGCGAGCCAGCATTCCCTTTCTCCCTCGCACGCGACCCCAACGTATGGCGCCTTCGGCGGGCCAATCACAGGCTCAGGATAGCACCGCACGCGACTTCAACGTATGGCGCCTTCGGCGGACCAATCACAGGCGCAGGATAGCACCGCATTGACACCACGCGCGGTACCGTCGTTGCAAAACGCGCGCCATGGTTTCTATAACTAGACTGAGCAAGCCGCGCGGCGCGATTCCAGTTTGGGCGCTGAGTACCGACGAACGTGTGCGAGTGTCTTCAACGCGCGAAAGGCGGTTGGAACCTAGGCGACGCCGATGTTGAGTGTGGAGCACCGTGAGGAGGCCAGGTGACGCGGCCGGGCGCTTCGGGGGGCCGAGTGAAGCTGCCGGGTTCCTGCGGAGCTTCAGGTCCGGGCCGAGGAACGCCGAGAGGCGGCCGGGTGCGGCCTCGAGCACCGGCGTAGCGGCGGAGCGTAGCTTCCGGAGGCGTCACCAGCCAAGGCGAGCTCCCGCGGCGCACGTCCATCGCCTGCGCATCTTCGGCGAGACCTTCTTGTGATCGGTACCCCCCACACCTCTATCCTGGAACTATATGCCCAAGACCAGTGAGATAGGACCCCACTAAAGTCGCTCAGGGAAGCGCGGCAAAATACATCCTTGGACTTCTGGTGATCACCTCCGTTGTGTCTGTTAGACATAAGTTCTTTGTTAATTCAAATTGTGTAAATATGTAGATATTAATCTCTTTGAAAGGCGAAGCCAGAGCCCATCTTACCCTTATATGCATAGCGTCTAGTTTTCTATATCTCACCTTGCTCTAGTCTGGATTTGGTACTGTGTTTATGTCTCATGTAATATAGACTGAACATGATGTTAAATTTGGTGCACATTAATAACTCCTCCCTGGGTTAGGCCTCCTTTCCCTACCGCTATCCTACACACAACTACTCGGCGGAGGCGTTACAAGGTACATACACGACACCTTCCCTTCCCGATGTAGGTGGTAGGACAGCAACATAGCAGTCAGCAAATTCACCACCATGTAGCTGAATGGAAGTTTAACTTACCACCGGAAGAACCACACCCTGGGTTCCCTTTGCTCTACCGCTACTAGCCGAGGCTTCTCCTGTAATTCTGCTTATCATTATTTTTTATATAAATTCTTGGACTTAACCGGCAGTGTTCCTACACTCGCCTGGAACCTCATACATAATAAAATAAACTCTTAAATTTATACAGCTACATTATCACCTATTTCTCCCTCTCTTTTCCTTTCTAATTCTTCTTTCTCCGTTCCTGTATGTTTTTTTAAACAGTCCTTAACATCTACACCTGTTTCTTTCTCTCCTGTTGTCCTTTCCTGTTCCTCCTTCTCTCTCATAACATATTTATCTGTTAATAACTTTAGTTTATCAACATCAAAATCGTCCTTTAAGTTTACATCTATTCCTCTTCCTCCTGTTGTCGTTTTCTGTTCTTCTATCTCTCTTTCCGTTTTCTCATCCGGTAATGACCCTAGTTCTACACCTTTTTCTTTCTCTCCATTAGAATTTTCCTGTTGCTCTTTCTCCCTCATAATATATTTATCTGGTAATAGCTTTAATTTATCAATATCATAATCGTCCTTTAAGTTTACATCTATTCCTCTTCCTCCTGTTATCGTTTTGTGTTCTTCTGTGTCTCTTTCCGTGCGCTCATGCGGTAATGACCCTAGTTCTACACCTTTTTCTTTCTCTCCTGTAGTATTTTCCTGTTTTTCTGTTTGATTTATTTTTTTAATATAATCTCTGCACGTTTCGATTCGCCCTTCCGTGTACTCATTCTCATTATCATTACTATTAATGTTCGCTTTTTTATCATGTAGATTCAGTGTCTCCGACATTGTCAGGGTGGGAATTCTGGAAGTCGAAGGAACGGGGTTTGCATAAATATCGTTAGTTTTCTTCTCCGATTTCTTTAAACATATAACAGAATCCATGCCTATAGATTTTATTGAAGTTAACAGAATTTCTTTCAAATTGAAATGATGGAGATTGGTCGGCGTGTTTCGAATTTCTGATATAATTTTCACTCCTTCATGTTTTTTTGTACATTAACTATATTGCATGTTTTGTTTATTTTCTCTGTCTCATTCGCTGTACGTTGTTCATTTTCTTTTTCCTCATCCGTACTCACAAAGCTTTCACCTTCATTCCAATCAACATCATTATCAATTTCGGCATACATAACCTCGGTATCAGTATTCTCCGAGTCAGAAGATGATTCAATTTTTTTTAGTTCTTTTTCTTGTTATCTTTTGTTCTTTATTTGACTTTTTTCCTTTAATTTTTTTCTGTTTTGTTGTTTTAAGTACATGTGATTTGATAGAAAAACAATCACAGTTTCCTCGTGCATAGAAACAGCTTAATGATCTGTATTTTATTATGTTTTTATCCTTAGTTGTGATTATCTGATGGAGTTTCATGGTCGAGGGGATTACTTGATTTTTTTCAGGACTAGAAATTTTTATGGCGTCGATATTCTGTTCGTTCACATAGAAAGTTTTAACTGCTGTCAACAACACACTGGACTGCATTCTTAGGCAGCAGTGGATTTGCATACAATGATGCTAAGAAAAGTGGCAATGAATTACTATACTCTACTGATTTTGTTAATGTTAATTCAGAGCTACATGAAGGTAGAACCGGAATTTCCTTTGATGGATTGCATGTACTGACTGAGTCAGAAACTAAATTTGAACGACTGCAAGAACCTGGACTACCATGTTGAACATTCAAGTGTTTACGAAATGTGTTTTTCAAGTGAAATGACCTATCACATCCATCTTCAATGCAACGATACACAGAAAAAGTATGCGTGTTGTGAAAAAAAGAAAAATGTTTAAATAAAGCAGATACATAAACTGTCACTTTGGAACAAATAAAACAGGTCGGCATTTTAAAATGATGAACAAGGCAACATTAATCTCGAAATGCAATTATTGCTGAAAGTTTAGTACTCGGAAATGCCCAAGTCAGACATTAAAGAATGCACAGAGGTGTACACCTTGTCATATTTTGTCTTTATCTTGTATAGTCCCTTCTGAATGAAAAACCAAATGTTTGCACTCTCTGAGGGGTACTCGGCATTTAACGCAAACAGAATTTTAAAGCACGTATCAACGGCATGCATTATTGATGTGGAATTATAGTGTATGTAAGAATTAGGCGAGTATTTAACGTCATTTACAATGATGTACCTCGTGTGGATTTCGGCGATAGAAGCACCAATTATTATGGTGTAAGGCTGAACGCTGTACCCTAAACTTTTCATCTTTTCTCTGCGAGATGTGATGGAAGCTTCCAGATCCGCCGGTGATTTAATATGGGTTATAAACCCTTGAAGGCACTCCAACTTGGACGGTCGCCACTGTTGTTTGACTTTCGCCTTCCGGATTGTGCTCGTGCTCATTAAAAAGGCCAGCGACATAAATGCAGCAGTGTTGATGGCGTCATTGTCCACATCTGTAATTGAATGAACTACATGTTACTTCAATGAAGTTTAGAATGCATAAAGCTAGAAAACACTGAAATTTAAGACGGATTGCCTCTAGAGAGAAATTTGGCACACATCGGCTGGAATCGAACCAGCGAACCTATCACAGGTAGAGCTTATACCACTATGCCTATATATCACCTATTGGTCTTTGCATACGAAATTCACATTGCATATTTTTTTTACAGTTTTCATGAAAACTGGGTAAGTACTACATTTCAGGTATTGTCGGAATTACATTTGTTCATGTATAAATAGTAATGCTTACCGCTGCCAAGGCACGACAGGATGTCTTTGAGCGCAGGATCGCTTCGTTTCTTCGCTGCCTCGAATAACTTGTCCCGAAGAAGCGGCCAGTTCTCAAACAGTTTTTCGCTGTTTTCCATAAATTGTTGAAGTCATGTAGTAACTGTGGAAGAAAAAACAATAAATAAATTTAATTATAAAAAAAATATAAAAAAAACTATAGACCCACTTCAAACAATAAAAATGTGAAAATAACTCATTTTTGGGGTCGCTGCCGGTGGATTTGACCATTTTACTATTCTTGATTTTTAGTGTTTGAAGTCGGTTTTTTATTTTTATTTATAGGACTTTTTTAGATGGTCCCATTAATGAAGAGAAGAGACCAACATCAACAAATGCATGAGTCACTATAAACATCAAATTAAGGTTTTTATAGTTTTCTCATGTATTCCATTGTCAGAATAATACCGAATTGGGATCACACGAGAAGCAGCAGCTTTCAAATAAAAAAAGAATTATCAAAATATGTTTACCCCGTCGAAAGTTATGAGGTAACAAACATAAAAAAAACAGTGAAATTGAGAAACTTCTCCTTTTTTTTAAGTTGGTTGCAAATTAACTTGAATGGTACCTATCATACATATACTAATAGGCACATATTTGGGATGATATGGTTACACTTATGAATAAATAACAAAAAAGTGATTTTATTAGAAAAATATGCATGTTCACATGAAAAGAGGAAAGATGTAATTTTATTTTAAAATAATTATTTTAAAATAAATCGAAAAGGTAAAAAATACCACTCTTTCCGTCCAGTTACATGTAGCCGTACACTAAAGACGTCTTGACATGGCTCCCAGATTCCATTTTATATAATGGGTAAGGTGTATGGGCTTATTTCAATAAGTTTCAGTTTCAGTGCCACAATGTGGCGTTTATTTCATGAACACACATTTTACATTTTTTTCATAGTATATTGTACGCGCGAAACCCGAAGGTTTGTCTGCGCGTGACAACCTGTTTTCGTGTGCTAGCATTTAAAACTTTTAGCATTTGAGACATTTTTTTTATACACACCAATAAATTCACATACATGAACACAATAATATATATATATGTATTCACCCTTAATCAGTATTACAAAATTTCAGTTACATTAAAATATTACAATCCATTTATCAACAATTCTTTTATTTCCATTTTTAATTTTGATATTGACAAATCTTTTTTTTTTCAAGCCTGGGTTCAAAGAGTTAAATAATCTAGGAACTACATAATTGAGAGTTCTTTTGCCGAAGTAGTTTAAAGTGGTCGGAATTTGGAGCTGAAGGTCAAGTTTGAGTCTTGTCGGGTAGTCATGTGAAATAGGTATCTTACGAGATTCATCAGCATAATTGCACAATATAATTTTTTGGGCACACATTGTTAATAACATTTGTATGGCTCGTAGATTCTATGCATAAAATTGGCCACCTTGCTGTCTCCCCAACTGAGATTTCCAATGGATGCATAGAAAACAAGAATCGATCACGACACGAGAGATCATTGCATTTTTGATTTGCGGTTGTTCGAGTTAGGTTTTTTAAAACAAGTGTTTTATTCGGTATAAATAAATGAAAACTTTGTTCTCGTCATCAATAGCTGGAGAATGTATTCCACTACAAATGTCTTCAGCAAAGAAGAGAGTTGGATAGGCATATCACAGAAGGCGAATTCGGATTTACAAATCTTGCCTCCATAGATCGAAGGCAGTGGAATGCAGTATCATACGAGTTGCCTAACTTGCTCAACTTCTCAGGCACGAGTGGTAAGTCGACTTGGTACCTACCATCACTATTCCGAGTAACAGTCTCGGAGTATATTTTTTCACAGACTTCATCATATTTCTTTATGTTAGTTGATGAACTTTCCACATTTTCTATGTCATAAAACTTTGACATGATTTGTGCTAACCCATCAGTATCATTCTCAACGGCAGTGACACAACAACAGTTGACAGCTTTCAGAGACGTTCTGTCTCCCACAATCCCACCGATTAACCAACCAAGTGATGAATTCAACATCGTGGGTTTGTCCACAGCTAGATAAATTTTTCCCTTTTTCAATAACTTGAAGAAATAGTGCGAACTAAGGAGGGATGTCTATTCCCACATGGGAACTAGCCACATTGAAATTAGGGTCCGCTAACTTGACGAACCTAGGCCACTTAAAGTAACTTTTATCAAATGTCGCGCGCGGTCATCGTACTGTTTGAGTAGGGCATCCCATGCAAGCTTGTAATTTACGTCAGAGCAATCAATATTTTGTATGACGGCCGCTGCGTTATCGGTCAGGGAAGTTTTCAAATCGTACATTCGTTGTACATCATTTAGATTAGGGTTCTTATTCACTAAATTCAGAAACAGGCCTTTATTTTGGTCGGTATTTTGACCTTGGGAAGAGATACATTGTTGGACTCGCCGCGAAACTGCTCGTGACGAATAGGCGAAAGCGTCATCTCAGCTCGCTCATTTTCGAGTTCATCTGTTCTCGCCCGCAGCTTACGTTCAAGCAATAAATATTTGGACTCGATTACCGCTCCTTCTGCACTGAATGCACCACTGCCCTGCACATCCAGTCCTTCTAGCTCCATTTGGAGATCTTCTGTCTTTTTAAACACCTCATGTAGGCGAATTGCAATCCAATCCAATTGCGATTTTAGAGTAGAAATGGACCGCGTTTCGTTGACATTTCCAACATCATTCTCAACATTAGTTAAACGCCCCTTTAGGTACTTACGTTTGTTGATAAGCCCCTGTATGTGCCCCTCGATCCCGTCGTCCGACCGCCCGGTTATACTCTCACCGTGCTCGGACATCCTGTAAGATGATACACACACCTACACACAAGGATAGGCAACATGAGAGGAGACAAGCCAGAACGCTTCAAACTAAACCAGCTGCATAACTAAATCTTACACTTGCATGCCTATAGTTACACTATACCTACAGTTGAATATAAACGAATGTTTTTTAACACACTCATTTGACGTTTCACCTTTGCATCTTTTCATGCGTATTTCGCCCAACACACGACACTAATGATGAGACGCGCCCAGCGCCCCGCATGTCTCCGCTGACTCGCCGGGGCGTCGTTGAGCGCTCGTCGCGAAGTACCGCGGGGGCCGCACATGCGCCCGCGCCGTCGTCGCCCGATGCGCACGGCCCGCCGCTCGCACCTCCCGGCACCAGGGATGCGCGAATACTAGTGATGAACCGCAGGTGCCCCGCACCCAGCGTCCCGCTTGTCTCCAACGACTCTCCGCTGCGTCGATAAGTGCTCGTCGCGAAGTACCGCGGCGCACGCGCACCCGTCTGTCGTTGTTCCAAGCGCGCGGCCCGCCGCTCGCACCTCCCAGCTCCACAGTCATTCAGCGCCTCCGATGATGCCTTAATATAGGCGGGAATCGACGTGGTCGATGTGTTTTTTCACAAGTGTTTCCTCACGAAAACTACATACCCCTCCGCACCGTCTCCCCGTCGCTGGTTACCAATCCGGTTCGCTGGACCATTTTATGGATACTTTAGGACGATGCGGGGGGATTACAAAAATTAAAGATTCGGTTTTCTTACGGAGCGAACACTCGTGTATTTATACACGCTTTGAAACATGACCACAGAATATACATTTTCCATAGAAGACGGAAACGCAAGTGGGAGTGAGACAGATCTACACAGATTGTCTAGATGTCGTTGTAAAAATAACTTACGTGTATAAGGAATGTGATATGTATGTATGTATAATCGACCGTGAAGCAAGGACACATTAATTGAAGAAAGAGCCCAGTAAAAAGAACTACTTAGCCCCGGTTGCACGAAGAGACGGCTGAGTTGATCAATGTTCAAACACGTCACTTTTAGTAAACCGCATGGAGTTCCTTCCATAGTGTCCATAGAAAGTGACCTGTTTGATCATACTTTGACGATGATTTTGATTTTTTGTCCTTTCGTGCACTCGGCCCTTAATGGCGGCCATACACCTTCATGCGGACTTGAAAAGTACAACGTGCGCTTGAGGCTTGATCAAGTGACATGACTGCCCATAGTGACCACATACCGTCAAGTAACTTGTGCGGTCTTCACTTCTTTGACTAGAATAGGAGAAGGAGGTAGTGCTGTGTGAAATAATAATGGCATCCGCAGACGACGACGCTTTGGCCAATATTGGTTTAGTGGTGGCTCTTAACAAAAGACGCAAGTTCAGAAAACAACGTACGGTCTGGTGTAAGGACTGGCTGAAGAAAAGAAGTGAATATTCACATACGAACTAATTGAATTAAAATTCTCCCCAAAGGACTGGGACAATTATTTACGCATGAGCGAAGAAACGTATTTGGACCTTTTGTCATTAGTTACGCCATTGATAAAAAAAAGTGACACAATCATGCGACAAGCTATATCACCGCACGAGAGACTCACGGCGACCTTGCGATTTGTCGCAACTGGCAGAACTTACGAAGACCTAAAATTTACTACGATAATATCACCACAGGCCTTAGGCCACATTATTCCAGAAACATTTCAAGTTTCAAAGTTTTTATTTCAGGAAGCCAATACATGAATGTCTTATAATCTAATACACATATGATATAACTAAATATAATTAGATAATACTAAACTTTAACTGATATATAACTTATTATAATTACAAGTATTATGAAATTAAAACAGCTTTGGCTATTTGTTCACAACAGTTTTGAATCTTGCCTTCTGCACTAGTCCGAAAACTGTGACGCAGACGGCAAGCGTAGCCATAGAGCGAAGCGATATGAGAGCTGTCACGAATATGGGTTAAAATGTTAACGTACGTTAGGTAATTAATGGTCCTTCATGTAGGTAATTAATGGGGTTAGGCAAACAGCATAAAGAAGGTATAGAGCATTTATTATATCTAGTTACTACACTGTGAGTATAAAAAGTTCTTCCGTCTTTGAATAGTCCATTGCGTTAAGCCATTGAAATGTATGTTTTCTTAAGGAATGTCGATGTTTTTTATGAATTAGTATTTCTTTATCAGCCAAGTTATAGAGATAGGGTGCGGTGAAGTTTCGGAAACGCTGAGCAAATGAAGTTCTTGTTTTAGGAATTTGTAGTTTATGTTGAAATCTGGTTGAGTTAATTCTATTTTCAGGACATTTAGCATTGACTGGTTGCATGTGAATCCATTGAATATGTCGACTGATAGCAACTTGTCGTACCGTCAATATCTTACACTCTTGGTATAGGGAATGGGAAGAGAACTGTGGAGGTTTTTTGAATAAAACTTTTAAGCATGCCCTATGTGCCCTTTCAACGGGCATTAGAAAACATGCGACGCTCTATACAAAGTACTTCGTACAAACTATATGAAGGTGAGTAAAACAATTTATTCTAGAAGATGCTACTTTAATTTTGTTATTTATCACACGTATAATTTGAAATAAAAGTGGCTGCAGAATTTTCTGAGATGGTTGACAACGGTGACGTAATAGACTCTTGAATTTCTGGTGAAGAATTTTCAGTGGCTATTTGTGAAGGCTGATAATATATATCTTGGCTGAATGATTGTTGATTATATGTAGGAGTTCTTGGGATATGGAGGTATGCTTGCTGCTCTGACTGAAAAGACTGCGGTTGTGAATATGGCGTTGATTCTGGGATTGAGAGTTGCACAACAGGTCGTCGTATTTCTCGTATAGGCAGTGCAGCGGATGGCATCATTTGAATATCCAATGGTCTATTGAATTGCTGTACAGAAACAGGTGTAGGCTGCTGTGCTGTGCTGTAGTGCATGGATGGCTATTGATTATTACGTCGAGCGTCATCTACGAGCCTATATGTAGTAGTTAGATTACCCATTTGAGCTTCAAATAAAGTGTCATTTATTAATTTTTCTGCGATTATTCTTTGTGATCTGGGCAACTCGCGCAGCGTCATTCCAACCGATCTGACGTAAACGTCACAACGATCATCCACTTTTACTGGTCGTTTGAAGTGATCGCGTACCGTCAAAAGTACATCATCTGTTATCGATGTCGTATTCCTTTTCGGCGCTCTTGATGAACTTTGACTTGTCAGTGGTGTATGGGGTGATGCCAATTCATCAATGTCTTCAATTTCATTGGAAGCAGCTACAGACTCAGAACCAGCTGCTGTATCAGAGCCTGCCTGCAACAAAACAATAAAAAATATTAATAATATTATTGGTTTCAGTTTCCGCAAACAGAAGAAGAATGGAAGAGTGTCGCCAAAGATTTTGAAGATAGATGGAATTTTCCTCACTGTCTCGGAGCGATCGACGGCAAACACATAGACATAATTCCTCCGAGTGGAAGCGGGTCATATTATTATAATTATAAACGTCGACATAGCATGGTTCTATTAGCAATAGTGAATGCAAAGTACCAATTCTTATTGTGCAATTTTGGCACAAACGGCAGAATTTCGGACGGAGGTGTTTTGCAAAATACACAATTTTATGATATGCTTGAGAAAAAAATATTAAAGATTCCAGCAGAAGAAAAGATAAACAACAGTTCAAGAGTCTTGCCCTATGTCTTTGTTGCCGATGATGCCTTTCCTTTAAGATCTGATATAATGAAACCATTTAGACAGGCATATTTGAATACCCAAGATAGAAAAATATACAATTATCGTGTGTCCCGAGAGAGACGTATCGTTGAAAACGCATTTGGTATTTTGGCGGCTCGGTTCAGAATTTTTCACACACAAATTAATGTAAAACCAACCAATATTGACTCTATAGTCATGGCGAGTTGCGCTTTGCACAATTTCTTAATCGCTTCGTCACCAAATCACTACTCGCCTCCAGAATGTTTTGACCGAGAAAACATGCAAAATGGGACTGTCCTGCCAGGTTTACATACAAGAGACTCAAATATGGAACCATTGGATAGACGACACTCGAGAAACACCACACGTGCTGCAAAGATTATACGAGAAGAGTTTCAAAGGTACTTTAATAATGAAGGCTGCGTTCCTTGGCAAAATAATTTTATTAATTAAACAGAGCATAGGCATACTACAGACGAAGATATGAATTATGTGTATAATGTACTAAATATAAATAAAGATTCAATGCATATTTATTTTTTATAAACTTACCTCACTTGTTTCATCATCCAAGGCGATATTAGAATGCGAAGCTCTCGGTGTGTCCTGGTCTGACAGAAAACTCAGTAGATTAAAATACCACAAGTTCGGCACATAAATTTCGTCAGTACCCGAGCCTGACAGTAAAGATTGTTCGATCTTTTTCTTTTCCTTTCGGTAATTGGTTCGAATGCTATTTTTTTTTTTTGTTACTTTGTCGCGGTTTGCATTTGGATCAATTTCTTTTAGTTTATTTAACAACTTTTCGTACGCAGCATTTCTCTTGTCTCTATTGTGGTAATCTTTATTTTTTATTTGCCACAAACATGTCTCCGTTCTATAGATCTCGATAAACTCCTCAAAACTTTCCCGTAAAACTGTTTGTGACATCGCGAACGACGGGCGGTGCGAGAAATGCCTACTACGAGCGAGACACGCACAACCGACCGGCAGCGCGCGCTCGCGCAACTGACGCCGCATCAATATCGCACACAGACGCTCATGTGTACTTGAACAAACTGGGTTTGATCAAGTGACATTATTGAAAATTCAACTTTCTTCAAGTCTTGTTCAAGTCAGAAACTTGAGCAAAATTTACGCACACACGTTCATGTACACTTGATCAATCCTCAAGTTGACGCAATACTTGTCAAGTCGAATGAAGGTGTATGGCTGGCATTACAAATATACTGCACGGATGGACCCGAACCAGCAAAATTGCACTATATTTTTAAAGTTATTTTTACTGGGCTCTTTCTTCAATTAATGTGTCCTTGCTTCTCAGCCGATTATACAGATATACTGGGTTGCCTTTTTTTCATCGTTATATTTCGGAGTTTGTTTATTTTTCCAGCAAGATTTCCTCTAAAGTAATAGTCGGTTACTTTATCATACCCCAAGAAATCTTCATGAGTCAACGTCTCGACATTATACGATTTTCCTTTATGTCGGGCTACTTGAAACACTGTCGCCCACTGTGATGGAGCCCAGATGTCTGACAGAGATCTCAATGCATGTACCGAAATGCCTGTAGACGACAGTATGTCTACAGGCATTTCGGTGTGTCCTGTATCACGGAGCTCGTATGGTTCCGCGTCGAAGGAAACAAGATCAGAGTTACAATATGTATGCCTATAGTGGTTATATCAATTTGGTTCTCTGCGGTACTTTGTACAGTTATTAATAGCAAGTTTGTATGACCGGGTTGAGGTGGAGGCGGGCGGAATCCACTCACGCCCGCAACCGACGATGGCTTCTACCGGCCAAGGCGCGAAGTCATTGGTGGTGGTTACTCCAGCTAGTCTCTCGGGGCCAGCTCTCGCACCATTCTCAGGCTCCCACCAGATCTTGGTGTATTTTTTCTCAAAGCTCCAACTCCGCCCGTCTCAAACGCCCTGGGGAGAGAAAACGTGGCCTCATCCCCGACACGTTAGCTCTCTCTCACTCTTGAGGATGCGGTCGGGGAAGAGATACTCTGAATATAATGAAAATTAATTATGATCGGCTAAAATTTTGAAGGGGCTACCGGCAGACCTTCAGTCGGCCGTGTCTACAATTATAATGTCGGGCGCATTACAATCGCACCTAAAAATGTATGATTTTGCAGAAAAATATTGTTAAAAGAAAGTATTACTAGTTCAAACAAAATCCCAATGTCTCCTCCTCTTCTTTTTGGGTTGGGTTCTCTGCAAAAGTAGGTGGCCAGTCACTTCAAAACGGGGGCGGGTTGCCATCGCATTCCGCATCGTGTAACCTGGTTGTAGCCCGCGCCGGGGTCAAACGATTTTATTGTCGCCAGCCCTGCGCGTAACTACGCCCCGTTTCCCGCTCAGTCGGTACTGCACTTAGGGTCGTTCGGCTGTGGTGGCGTCCGGCTTGCGTGCCTCTCGCTTGACGGTTGAGCGCCAGGTAGTTTTGAGGAAAAACCACCAAACCGTCCGGTTCCTATGTGAGATGTGGGATGTGAGGGGGGAACACAATTGAAAAGTTAAATCTTACTTTATACACGTTAACTATATTCCATAAAGTCTTAAACGTAAGATTAACCTAGCCTGAAGGGCTTATTTTTTAATACAATAAATCTTATTGTTATATTCACTGTGAGGTTCGTCTTCCTCTGACCTTTGCTCCTACCTAGCACACTTTAGGTTACGTCTGTCCTCAGCGGATCACTTGCTAGTGTCTTTCCGGTGGTCCTTACTCAGCACGACACAATCTAGTAGTAACGCACTAAAATGTTACCTGTAGTCCTTCCGAAAGCCTGCTCACTGAACCTACTCTTCCCCACGGTAACCCGTTCCCGTCGGCCGCTCAGCGCGAACCCAGCGACGGCCACGTTCCGTGTCCCCAGGTCGCGCGACACGTGGCAGCACGGCGCGTCACGGCGGTGCTGACGCCTGCCTTGCTGCGCGAACCTGATCCAGCTCTTATGCGGCTGCTCTCTACACTCCCTCCTAGTCTGGCGCGGGTCGTCCCGGCCCTCGAAATCCCGTCCCAGCACGTGGTCGTCCACCGCCACGGCTGATCCCCAGCCTGATCCTTAGTTGCCCTGCGGAGGTCATACTCCGTCAGTAAAATTGCTCTTTTACTATGGCCACGTGGGCGCCCTACGCTCGCCTACGTTAAATAACCCGCACGTACCTTCTCGTTCGGGCCGACGCACAGCGCAGCTCCCGGAGCGAGTCCGCGACGCTGGCGGACCGGTCAACGGTGATCCCACGCCGTCACCGCTGGACGTCAGTCGCTGGTCCGCAAAAGCACGGGCACGGAATACAGTCCCCAGCACTGCTGATACTGACCAGCAACTCCGAACGAGAAAAGCACTTCGTGTCGAGTCGGCTCCACTTCGGCACGGCCTATTGCAATGGCGGGCGAAGATGGCTCCTGCGGTTCCCCTTCACGTCGGCGCCACTCCCTGTCCCGACGACCGCCAGTGCAATAGTGATAGCCGCTTCCGGCTCCGCTCCCGAGTCTTCCGAAGTTAGAGGTCCGATCTACCTTTTTAAGCTCGCACTTAATTTATCTCCTAACCGCAAAGTATTCTGACGTTTGTTCGTCGGCGCTCGGAGAACTAACACAGCACGCGCTCCGGTCCGAACGCTGCGTTAAGCGCGAATGGCGACAATGTGCCGGTCCGAACGCTGCGCCGAGCGTGCACTTCGACTACGTGCCGCTATCGTAGCATTTAAACTCGTTTTATGGTGCGTTTCCATGCTTGCCAAGGCTCGGCAAGCGTTCACAAGGTACAAGCGTCCACAAATCTCGCTTGGCATTTGAAAGTCGTTTACACGCTTGTGAATACGTCATTGTGCTACGTACATCCAAGCATGGCGGACACCGAACTTGTATCGGCTATTACGTTTGGTTTAACCTACTTTTATTTTAAATACAAGCAAAGTAAAACAAAAGCAAGGAAACCCCGACGACCACGAAGATGGTGGATGATAAAGATTCATAGAAATCGTACCAGGTAAGTAATAAGTTTTTCAGTTTATATATCCCTACTATAATATTATTAATGCGAAAATGTGTATGTCTGTATGTTCCGTTTTCACGTCAAAACGGCTGAACCATTTTTTATGAAATTTGGAATGGAGATAGTTTGAAACCCTAGAACGGACATAGGCTACTTTTTACCGCGGGAAATAATAATAATAATAAAATTAATATAATTGCTTTAATTTGTTACAGACAATTTATAGAAGATAAATTTAATGAACTTATATATGAACCATCTGGAGAGTTCGACAATTTCTGCCGAATGAGTTATGCTGATTTTGAGTTTTTGCTGCAGAAAATTTCACCAATAATTTCCAAGCATGATACCGACTTCAGAGACGCTATACCAGCAAAATTTCGTCTTGCCATAACGCTACGATTTTTAGCATCTGGTGATTCATACAAAAGCCTACACTACTTATTTAAAGTATCTGTCCCGATGATATCAAAAATCATTCGTGAAGTTTGCCAAGCTCTTAATGAGGTTTTAAAGGATCAAGTTAAGGTAAGTAGTCAAATAAAACAACTGTTATTATTCAAAAAGACGCTGCTGTCCGTTTTTTATTTTGGCGATGACTGAAAATCTTCGAAAGCATTCAGTAAAGCTTCGTTTATAATGTTGGATTCCGGCGGCGCAGGCTGGATGATTCGATCCGATATGACATTAATTTGCGAGGGTGCTTGCGAAGTAGATGGAGCAATTGGACGTGATCGATGTTCAATTATTATATTTGAGAAGGGGTCTGAATGAGAGGTTTGCTGGGATGGAAAAAATCTTTGAGTGTTTGGGATAGGTTCAGAATAAACGGTATTAACTGATGCTGGCCGACTCGGAATGTCTTGAAATTGAGGAGATGGCGTATGTTGTGCATATGCGCTGGCCATTGATGAAGGTCTAGAATAATATTGAGGGGATGGTGTATGACGTGCATTTGACCTTTGGTTGATTCTGCTTATAAACAACCCGTCTATTTGGTACATAATAAGTTTCCGTTCATCATTTAGCAGTTCGCGAAGCTTTATAGCTAGTAGCTTTGCGTACAAATCACAATCATCGTCTTCGTGAGCTGGTCTACATTCACTTCGCCTTTGTCTTATATCATTTGTAAGTTGTTGAAATGCTGTGGCCATTTGAATTTCAGCCGTTTCAGTAACAGGGCGACGACGTTTATTATTAGATGTCGATGGTATGGATGGTGTAGTGACCGTATCGGTACGGTCACCATCTATCTCTTCCGTTTCTTCATGTACAGCATTTTGTTGTGATTGCTGCAAAAAATAACAATTATTAAAACATACTGTTACTTACAGTTAATTTCTTTATTTTTTTACAGATGACCACCACGGCAGAAGAATGGCTTAAAATAGAAGAAGGATTCAGGACCAAATTTCCACATTGCATAGGTTCATTGGATGGCAAGCATATAGTCATAGACAGCCCATATCATAGTGGAACAGAGTATTTCAATTACAAAAAAAACTTTTAGCATTGTCCTTATGGCATTAGTGGATAGCCAATATAAATTTATATTCGCAGACATAGGGAGTCAAGGAAGAATAAGTGACGGTGGAGTTTTTAACAATTCTTTACTATGGCAAAAAATCTGTAAAAACGAGATAGATTTTCCGTCGCCATGTCCACTTCCAGGATCGAATATAAATCTGCCGTACATATTTTTAGGTGACGGTGCTTTTGCATTGAGTGAACACTTAATGAAGCCCTACCCTGGAAACCATCACATAGGCTCACCAAAAAGATTATTTAACCAAAACTTATCCAGATCCCGAGTTGTAGTAGAAAATACGTTTGGAATTTTAGCTTCAGTATTCAGAATTTTTAGACGCCCTATGGAATTAGATCCACAAACTGTGTCGAAACTTACGATGACTTGTGTATTGCTACATAACTATTTGAGAACAAGTAAAAGTTCCTCAAATCGATATACTCCTCAGGGATCATTTGATGTTTATGATAGTAGTGGAAATTTGGTGAACCCTGGTTCGTGGCGAAATGAAAACAATGGATATAATGCATTGCAAAATTTGCCTTATGTACCACGAAGATCTCCGCTGAATGCCAAACAAATCAGAGACGAATTTACTTCGTATTTTAGTAGAAATTGTTAAGTTCATGAAAATTAAAAATACAATTATTTTAAATAAAGGTGGTTTCATTGATTTAGAATAAACGTTGCTTTTTACTTACAGTTTCGGTATTTATTCCATCAATGCAAGTATATACTGGCAGTAAAAACGACTCCATCAATTCGTAAGCAAACCAAGTTGGTTTATAGATGTCTTCGGCACCTAAAAAAAGGATATAATTTTAAAACTACACACTTTAATAAGTAACAAGAGCGAAGCGTAGGTACACCTTGCTAACTTAATTAAAATAATAAACACTGTACATACCTGCGCCAGAACGAATAGAATCCTGTTTTTTTTTTAAATGTTTTCGAAAAGTTGTCATCAATATTTCTTTTTTGGATTTTAATTCCTTTACTAGCTTTCCCATTAACTGGGCAACGCGACTCCAAGCATCTGCAACTTTGTTTTTATCTTTATGGTTAACGTCTTTGGGGTTCCAGATACATGTTTCGGTCTGGTAATATTCCAAAAACAATAAACTCTTGTCGTTCGACCAGCCACTCATTTTGTATTCAGACAGAACTAGAGTACGTGCGTTCGTCGCGAGATCACAGCGGCTACTAAGCGCGCGCCAACGTGTAAACGCGTCGCAAACGCTTGCCGCAAGCGCCCTTTGATCTGTGTCCAAAAACCGACACTCGACCGGATCGGATACAAGCGTCTACAAGCTCGCGCAAGCCAAGCCAAACGCCCTCTTTACACGCTTGTGCTTGTGAACGCTTGCCGAGCCTTGGCAAGCATGGAAACGCACTTTTAGGTTTCCACATGCTACAACCGTTGCTGGCAACCCACACGGCCGCCATCTTCATTAAGTTTAGAGTATTTGATAACCCTTCGTCAGTGGGGCCAAAACCTGCCGAAAACCCTAAACTGTGGGACTGTTTTGGCAATTTTCCGTTTTGTGTTCATCTTGTATTTTCTCCACGTTTTTGTATGATAACTGTATAAGTGTGATATAGTTTTGGAATCTGCAAGATACGAGCTTTTTTTTTATTTAATTTTCTTTTAACGATTTCATAAAAAAAATTTTTGCACGTGGGTTGAAAAAAAACCCCAGAATATGACAAAAAAAAATATTCCTAATATGGAAAAGTAATTTTAATAAAAATATTATTTTAAATTGTAGCTAACTACACGTTTGCAACAATAAAAAATTATTCAACCATGTTTCCGAATATATTTTTTTCACAATGGTGCTTTCTGTAAAACTCTAAAACTGAGGTCCGAAAAGGCTGGAGATTTTTTTTCTTTTTTTCCAGTGCATTTGTTGCTTAAAAATTTATCTTAGAATCAAAGTTATGCCCTTGGCTAACTAGGAAAAAAATATGACATCTTTAACTATTTCCATTTTTTTAATATAATATTTTCAAAATTATGCCAAACTCACATTGAACATCATTTATTTTGGTATTCTTGAGCATGTTCGGCATGATATTTACTTTCCCGTGATGGATATTTTCATACCTATGGGATGTGTAAAGAGGAGCCCCTCCACTACTGAAATAAAAAATAAAAAATAATAATCAGCATTTCTTGTATTAATTTGGCAGAAGGCCAAAGTGGGTCAAAAAAGTATGGAGAAGGCTTTTGAAGAAATAAGTTTTATTTTATTAATGTTTTGTAAAACATTACACATTTTTAAAATTTATACTAAAAACTAATTTATATTTTGGAATAAATTACATGATACTTTCTGATGATTATTATTAATAACTAATATTGATAACTTATCAATAAGAGCAAGCGTAGTATGACGATTTTTTTACTTTTTAAAATAAATGCATGCAACTTTTGACTTCAAGTAAAATAAAATATTAGAAATAAAATTACTTGCATTTTCAGCTATAGGGGCCATCCACAAATTACGTCATTAGAAAATAGAGGGGAAGGGGTTTGGTTGCCATCACTTTGCAAGAAGTGGAATAGGGTTATAAGATATGACGATCATAGGGAAGGGGCAAAATCAGCAAAAATCTATGTTTTACTGTTTCATTAACTGCATGTGAACCAAATAAATTTATAAATTAATAAAAAAATTCCATAGGTTCGGTATCAACTTTCAACTTACAGTCATATAATTACAAACATACATTATTATTGGTTCCTTTCTATATGTAAATAAATTCATTTTATTACTTGATTGAACACAGAAAAAGGTCAAAATAATAAAAAAAAATACAAACATATGAGAAATATTGATTTATTTTGCAAAAATTATGCTTGTTAAATGACATGTTGCCAATTGGAGCAAGGCGGTCCCCACAAAAACATGTTTGCTAGTAAATTTCATACTTTTATCAGAAAAAGATAGTCATAAAAAATGTACCAGTTATCAAGATTAGTTAGCAAACATCAATAGTTACAATGGAATACTTTTGGTACGCAGTCGATATGTGGTCAAAATCTCATGAAATACAAGTTTATAACCAAGGGCCTCTTTTAGAATAGTAAGCCTTATTTTTTTTAAATAGTTGTAATCTTAGCTTTAAAAATTTGCACATGAATTCCTGACCTATACGGGCAATTTGTTATAAAATCTAACACTGTTACATTTGAAGCTCTTAGATGTTTTAGCTAATTTATGACTAAAACTTTTACTTTGTTCTTATGTCTTGTATTACACTTATGAATATCATAGATATGGTTGGCGTCATTTACATGTTTCTTCGCAACACAGATTTTTTGGAAAACAGTACACTTGGCAAAGTCAAGGAATTTTTCATCTGCCTAGCTTGCATCGCAAAGCTCTTTTAACCGACGAAAAACGGAGGAGGTATGCAATTCTGCTGTATGTATTTTTTTCCGTAACACAAATATACGATTTCCGTCAGGTGCACCACTCCGGAACATCAGTCCGCATTATACTGTGAAATTAGGCATGGTTTACAGATTTAGCAGCCCCCTACACCACAAAGTTTTTTTTATTTTTATTACATAGCATGCTGAGCTAAACTTAGCAGCAAGCATTACGTCGTTGGGTACCTAGAGCACAAAGTGCATTAAATTGTTTTTACTTACATTTAAAAGATGGTTATTGGCTTGAAATCATAATATATGGGTGTAACATATTGACGTCGTATATGGGCGGCTCTATTTAAACATTATGTTTACAATATTACATTTATACATCGTTAAATCATTCAATACGGAATCATTTATTCGAAGGAATTACTAAAAAAACATTATTTTAACTTTATCTATACAGAAATGGCTTCTAAGAATAAAAAAGAATCCACCGTCGACCCCTTGAAATGTATGTACAAAGTTAGCGCTTAAAATTTGTTCGGTTTTAAAAAGTACACAAGAATCAACGAAGCCAACAGAATCGACATATGGATCCGTCCGATATTTAAAATATCTGATATGATGAGAAGTCATCTAGTTTCAAAACGGGCTTAAAAATGTGCCAAAAATTACGTATTACAGAAGACAAGAAAAACATCTCAGCCTTTCTAACAAACAAAAATCAGACAATAAATACAAAATGAACTTTCAATGGTGAATTACCACCGACCAAACAATAAATACCGTCGCAGTCGGTAACAAGAAAGATAAACAAGAAGAAAAAAACACCGCCGAACCAGTGGCGTCTGCAGCGTCTGTCTGTCCGTAATACCCTACTATTCGGTTTCAACTTGCATACGAGGTCCCAGGATTAACACAAATATAAAATCTAAGCCAAAACATAACCCCTAACACAAAACATGCATACTTGCGTCATACAATACTTACATACAAGCTGAATGCATGTGTTTATGTTTAAAACTATTAAACATACATGCATTCAGATAGTGAGGTTTGCGAGTGAAAATACTTACATGCATACAACGTTATTGAATGTATGTTTTTGTATAAAATGTATACATACACACTTTCAATATGCTGTCTGGATGGTAACTTGACAGTCCTTACCCCTATCGACACTAGCGAACTAAGACCCGGTGGTCAGATGGGGCCAGGCAGTCCTGACGTAGTGAGCCACGTGTAGTGTTGTAGACTGTATGGATGAAAGGAAGGGTGATGTTTACTTTTGTCTGTGGTGTTCTTTGTAGCAAGTTTTGGGAATGAGGCAGAGGAGAACATTGCAAGCGGGGCACCAGACACGAGTTCTGACACCGCAAACCATGCACTTTCGCCTGCTACCTCCCTCCATCTCCATCGGGAAGTGGTTAAGGATGTCATCTGAAAAGGTTCGTGTCAGACCGATTACAATATCGGGACGTGGGATTGGTGGAAGGAAGGAGTGACGCTAAATGAGCGTCAGGATGAGAGTCTCGCGAAAGGACCGGTGTGTATTAAGAACACCGGTCGCATTGTGACGATTGTCTGTAAATAGTATAAGTGCATTGAACACACTGGCGTTAAGGAGCCGTTGGAAAAACTTCTTATACCAGATACTAGTTCGCTTTCGTTCGGTAGGGTACATGGACAGAATTTGATCTTTACGATCTACGCCCCCCATACGGATATTGTAATCCTGTACGAGGGTGGGGGTCCATACGTCGTTGCCATATGTTATCGTCAGCCCATGTTATGTCGAAATAAGAGCCACACGGTTCTTATCTCGCCACACCAATAAGTCGACATCCCCAGATGTGCAGCCAAACACCTGTCCCCTGGCCATGTCGGACTTCATCAAGTTGGTCAGTTCGAGCGGAACGAACTGACGATTAGTTCTAAGAGTTCCCACGCAGTCGAACCCTAGAACTTTTAACAATCGCGCGAGTACGGGCGAATTGTAAAAATTGTCCATCCAGACAGTATGACGCCGGCCTTCGAGACCGTGAAGTAGTCTCAACACAAGGGTCGGGATCGCTCCAGAGACAGGATTTCCCACCTGTGCAGGCGAGGGATGGGCTCCTGCGTGAACTTCAAACCTCCACAGGTATCCCGTAATAGAGTCGCAAACCTCGTAGGTCTTGATGCCTACAGACGCAGCCTTGTTTCTGATGAATTGCTTAATAGCCAGCCGGCCCTTCCATTCTGTCAATGATTCATCCAGCGCTATGTTTTGATTTAGGTTGTATAGTTGCGAACATTTGCTGTTAAGGTGGTCAACAATGGGCTGCACCTTAAACAACTTAGCCTGATATCCCGTATTACAAGCTGATCCCATTGTAGCATTGTCGTTAGAGTGGAGACATCTTCTGAGGAGACTAAACCGATCATACGACATGCATGATTTAAAACCTGGTGTTTGGAAGATATTTTTATCGGAGCTCCAATAATCTTCCAGACGAGTCTTCAACACAATCCCCATGGCGAGGATTACGGCGAAGAACACGTATAGCTCGTCCACATTTGTATCCTTCCAGTTTATGATCCTAGCAGATGGAGTTAGGCTCCCATCTCGCATTAATTTTGAGACGTGCTGCTGGGCGTACAAATTCGTCATTCCGGCAATGTACTCCATGATTGGCCGATCCCATATGGCAATGAAAGCGTCATAGAGGTGACCATATGGAGCAGTGGCACCACAATTTATTTGGGAAAATGGTTCCCTCCTCTCAGCTTGTGGAGTCTGAGTTTCTGGGATTTTTTTCCATAAAAATTCGTACATATCGGTCGGACCATATAATTTACCTGGCTGTAACGGGGTCGACGGCAGGGACAGGGATGGCGGCGGTGGCGACGGGGTCGACGGCAGCGACTGGCGTTGCGGCGGCGGCGGCGACGGCAGCGACTGGGATGGCGACGGCGCACGTAGGTCCTTTTTACCAATCTACGCGCTCAAAATTATTTTCACCTGATACTTGACGCAAATAAATAATAAAAATCATTTATGGTGGAACATGAAACATTATAATTACAACTGTTACATTTGGAAAGTCAGATTTATGCACGAGGGTACCGTTCCACAGCATTTTCAAATACAATTATTGTGAATTTGTGCAGATTTATATAATAGCCTATAATTATATCATAGTTATATAGTTAGTCACTTACAATCAGTCTACGTCTTCTTCCGGTACTTCCAGCAGTAACAAAACCGATTGAGGTATGCTGCCACTTGGTTTAGCTCTGATCCTTGTCGCGGGTCTCTTAGTTTTTGGTCTGCTTGCCGTTTAACGGGTTACAGTTAGTTACCTGTAAGTTAACTAACTGACAGATAGTTAACCAACAGATAAGTAACTGGCAGACAGGTAGAAATGAGCTCCAGGGTCGTGGGTAGGTGAACGTGATTCGTGCCCCTATGTCATATTCAAATGTATGCCATCAATCAAACACAGTTGTAGGTACAATAAGAAGTTTATATTCTCTTAGATAATTACATCACACAGATGACAATTTGGAGGTTACTTCGCTGATATAAAATAGAATGTTTTACATATGACATGGTTTTACAGTGTGATTAGAGATCTAGGAAACTAACAAGGTCTGGATGCTCGGTGGTACTTAGCTTTGATTAATGTTGGTGTGCTGTTTCCCCGGCGGATTTCTACTCTTGTTGGTTCAGCTCCAAGAAGCCGGTGAGGCCGTCAACTTGCCGATGTGAAGATGCAGCGAGAGAAGCTCGCATATGCCTGTGATGTGGTTTCTTGGACGAAGTTATGGTGTGAAGATCAAGTGCTATATTTCTCTTGATGTTAGGGTACTATGTGGAATGTTGTTCATTCAACGTCGCATTCGTAGAATGCGTTTTGATGTTCATTATATCCATCGGATAAAAGAAGTGAGGCGTAGGTTAAAGTTGATTACAAAGATGGGTCAAAGATAGGTAAAAAGGTATGTAAAAAGAAAAAAAAAGGTATTTAGGTGTATATAAGGAAAGGCCGCCATCCTGTCGACCGCAAGTTGATTTGTTGTTATTGATACCGCATCCTTTCCTGACCGCCTCGATTTGCGAACTTTTAATGCATCGCGTGTTTTAGCTTTTGGTTCAGCGCTGCAAGGCGCGAAGTGAATGATTACCGCGACTATGTGTGATTTGCTTTTCAAGCCATCTCTGGTGGGCAAACGTCGCAATAATGCGTTTTTCATTCGCTTTGACAGTTAACTCCTCGCCAATTGACAGGAATTGTTGTCTCGCTCTGACCTTGCAGTCAGAGCGAGACACCAAGTGTCGTTTCCATGACGACAGACATGTTTTGGATGCGTTCGAAAAGTTGATTTCCGGATTGTTACATTTTATGACGAGATAATTTAATAGAAGGATGCGTTCATTAATTGACTTGTTAAAATATGAATAGAATTATCTTGTTATTATTTGATGTTTACATGAACGTTATTTTCTTCGGAAAATAACGTGACATCCTCCGCATACTCCCAATAAGAGGGTCAGATGAAATGAAGAGCATATGCAGAATATCTTCGATGTTTTGTTTCCTTGTAAATTTTCGCGCGTGAAATTCGCGATAGTTTCGGACATCTTTGTTCCGAGCCTCTTGGGCTTCTTCTGACAATGTGCCTATTGGCAATATCGCTTCCTCCATTAATAATTTACCGTGGATAAGGATTTTATGCAGGCTTTGGGGCATATAAAACCAGCCGTACTCTCTTACGTATAATCGAGCTGTGTCCGCTGCGAATGCTTCGAATGCCTGAAGGTTGACCGCGAAACCAGAACATATTGCCCGCAGAATCGTGCCCAGTCTATCAACAAGCTCTTCATTAATGCCTGTGATTTCCGAAACTTTTTTTGGATTTCCAAAAAATGCCCTTGCCACATTTCCTGTGTTGCTGCTGCCATATCCTTGCTTAGGCAAGTCAACAAGAAGATGCATTTCCGTTCGTAGTCTGTCTTGAATTTCTTTCTTTTTTGCATCTGTGGATGCCTTGTTTTCTTTTAAAATTTTCCACTTTTTTATATCGAGCCTGTATGATATATGCAAAACGCATTCCAAACACTTTATCCAGGCATGAAGGCTAGACATACCAAGTTGGAGACAATCTTTGCTGGTGGGCCTCGCTCGAACTAGGTCTAGGTTGTTCATCATACTTGGAGTGGCTCCACATACATGACAGTTTTGATTAGCAGTGCCTGAAAGTGTGCTGCATGTTTTGCCATCTATCATAGTTAGCGTCAAAATTGGGTGAAAGGTATACCGCTCTTCTTGAATTTCTATTTCGGTCGGGACCAACCTATCAATCTCGATTTTAATATTGGCAACTTCCTGGCTTACAAAATCTGCAGTCTCCTTATGAAAAATAATTTTAATTGGTCTACAGTACTTTGTCGAAGAAGGCGCTGGATTTTTCCATAGAACCTTATCTCTGTCAGACGTAATTTGAAGAGGGGCGAACATTATCAGGAACAAAAATGCGTCGTCATTGCTGTTGTTCTCAAAAGCTTGATGGTATCGGCTATGTCCTGATGCACCGTCACATCCCCACTTGAATATGACTTTTAAGTTACTGGGGCATATTTGTCCCTGTGTGTTTGCAACACATCTTTTAGTGCATAGGCGAGTCTCTTTATGGTGTGATCTAATACGGACTGAAGTGTCACTGTGCCAGATATTTCAGTAATTTCAATACCAACAGGGTAGCACTCCTTCTTCGCTTCTAAAAGTATATTGTAGGTAGGAAAAATGTTTGCATTATGTTCTTTTGATGTTTTTTGAATATCTATGTATTGCTCTTTAGTGAGCTTATTATCTATATACATAGCTAAGGCCCTTTCTTTGGTCATTTTTGTAGGCAAATTATCCGTCTTAGATATGCGTTTTTTAACTTTATTTGCTCGTTGTGGTGATGCAGTCGGAGATGTCACATTTTTATAAATTTTTGCGGCGTCTCTTTTTCCATCGATTCTGAGACGCATTTGAGTAGCCAGTGACAGTTCGTGGCTAGAGGTCTCTTGTATGAGATTTTTTAATTTTCGCCTTTTCGATACCTGACTGCATTCTTCAAACAATTTTCTCGGACGCCCGGGTTTCCTAGGCACGCCCTCTATGTCACGTGCTACATCACGTACTACATTAGGCACTGCGTCATGAGCCACTACGACGGTCAGGCGACCCTCTAACCATTCGTGATTTTGCCTCAGGAATGTTTTCACGCAACGATTAGATTTTTTCCATTTGGAGAGCAATTGCGCACAAAAATTGCAAATTATTTTTTTTATTTTTGCTCTCAAGATATTGTCAAAGTCTTCTAGATTGGTTGTATTGCTTAGGTGATGTATTAGAGCTTCAAGTTTTTTAGCAGAAACTTGCTCATTTCGCCAGACATCGAAAAGCTCGCTCCGCTTTACGCCTTCCACAAGGTCTATAAATACACATAAAAAATGTTACGGCAAGTTGCGGCAGGCAAAATGGTATTTAACTAAAAGTTACATAGTGACACTACATTACAATATTAATATCAACACCAATAAATACCAATAAAAGTAGTTCTGGTCCATTAAATACGATATAACAAATATTTTTTCTTCTAAATTACTTTAGAAACACTAAGGTTCTTTTATGACACATACAATATGTATAAAACAAAACCAAAGTTAAATAATGTAAATTACATAACTTTGCGCACCTGTTCCATAGCCATCGTCGAACACTTCACTTAGCAAAATAAACGTGCGGTCGCCTCGAAACAAGTTGATCGACTGACTCACGCCATAGAGCGGCGAGTGCGCGCCAGCAAGTCGCGATTTGTTCGTTCATTATTTCGCGAACAGAATGAGTACCATTTGTGCAGAGTGCGTTTTTGTGTTGTCTAGGTATATAGGTATTTTGTAAAAATAGTCATTTCTAAATCGAAACAATTGATTTTTGCTAATTTTGAGCTCGTAGATTGGTAAAAAGGACCTACGTGCGGCGACGGGGTCGACGGCAGCGACAGGGATGGCGGCGGCGACGGGCATGGCGACGGCGACTTTGTCTCTGACCGGGCCGGTGGTGACAGGCACCTCGATGAGGTCGGTGGCAGTCGCACCATCACTGCCGGGTACAGGGTACTCGGCACCCCCGCTCTACCACAGCCGACTCTGTGTTGTCATCCCGGCGGCGCTGGCGCGGAGGAGAGTCCGCCGGTGACGGTACCCGCTCCACCACAACCCGCACCGGCGGCGAATACTTCGCCGATGACACCGGTGGGGAGCAGCGCGGCGACTTCGTCGGCGGCCACGGCACCACCGGCACCGACGGGTCGATCGGCGACGTCCGCGCCAAGAGCGGCCACTGTACCAAAGACGATAGACAGTTATGCTTAGTTCGATCAGCGCAAGAGCGTTCGGTTCGCAATCTGTTGTGTTCTTACCCCCGTGCTGTCGCTGCCCTTCGGCTTTGTTCGCACGCTCGCCACCCGCTTCATTAGGCATTCCCTCGGGTTGCGCGGTGGCGGCCAGTCGAAGCCGACACGCTCGGGCCCTCTGTTGCCATAAAGCTTGTCGTCGTCGCTGTCGTCACCCTCGGGACTCTCAGAGGTGACTACCAGCATGCGTTTCGATCTCGGGTTCGTAAAAGGCATCACTTCCTCCCCTTCCTCATCCGACGACTCCTCGCTTCCAGCGTTCCACATTTCCTCCAGGACCTTCGAAAGGTCCTGAAGTTTTATGGGTGCTCGAAGGTCGGGCTTAATGGTGGGTCTAAAATGGAAACGAATAGTAAACAATACAAAGAAAAAACACAAATTGAGTTAAGTTCTGCTCTGTGAATGGATGGTTATGGTGCTGTCTCTAGAACAGACACAAGGTAAAATAACAAGTGCTGTTATCAATTTCAAAATTTGGCTACAGATAGATAATAACATAAAAAATTATAATGTTCATAACATTATTGGAAGTAGGGTAATATACTCACGTGATCGGCGATGGTGTACTTGCTCCGGAAGCGAGGAGGCCGGAAGAGCTTGCCCGCGGCCAAAAGCGTGGCTTTGGGGAGCCAATATCGCTCCCCCCACACTCCACGAATCTAAAAATTAAACGACTAGTGTGAGTGCATGTGATGATTAAACGTAAATGAATGCAGTATTTTTTTAATAAACTTACGCGGCTGGCGACGGCGGGTTGGTGGACTGGAGCAATGGAAGCAGGCTCGCGGGCGGCATAAGATCAACTACTGCTGCTGCAGCAGGTGCTGTCAGTGGATGCGACCTAAAAATAAAAGAGAATTGCTAAGCAAAAGGCCAGAAAGTGAGGCAGGGCAACATTGAAATAAATTACTTACGTGGTGTTGGGTTGCCATCTCCTTTTTTTGGGTGGATTGCGGGGCGTTTCCATTTGTATGGCGACCGGGAAATCACATATATCACCAATGGTAATTCTGAAAAAAAGACATGTATTATCAGAAAATGAAAAGGGGATGAGTAACCCCAAACTCGAAGGGGTTATTAGTACGGTTGAAGAGTTCCAATCCTGACTTTATCATCAGACATTCGTCACCAAGTGGGTAGATGACAGGGTCACAGGTAGGTAGATCAGGTCGGGACGTTAAGTTTGAGTGGTCGCATGATGGGTCTACGACCAGTGTTTCCGAAGATATGACCAAAACAAATTTCGACATGACAGGTGGGTAGATCAGGTCGGGATGTTAAGTTTGAGTGGTTGCACGATGGGTCTACGACCAGTGTTTCCGAAGGTATGACCAAAAAAAATTTTGACATGACAGGTAGGATGACCCCCATGATCCCAATCACAGTCCCAGTCCCAGTCCCATTTCCAATCCCAATCCGCTTTACGCCAGTGGCAACGTAACGCGTTACGCTGTGAAGCGTAACGCGCTGTAAAGCGTAAAGCGCAACACTTTTTCGTGCATGCACCCGACGTTCGATTTATTAGACGTTGTCATGTCAAAAAAAATACAACACCAGTGACAAATTACGTTAAACTAAACAAAAATAATAATTACTCGATGCCTGCGCTCGGCCGCGACACCGCGCCCCTGCCAACGCCTCTCCTGGCACCGCGTCTATTGCCACCACCTGCCCGCCGTACCCTTGCGCGCCCTCTGCGCACAGCGCTTGCAAGATTTTCTCTGAAACCATGCATCCGTGCGATACGAGATAGATAATTAAATTTAACGGGCTCAAAACACACAGCCACGTTACGAGTCCAGCTTCAGACAGAAGTACGAAAAGACCCTCAAACCAAAAAAATTAAACTAGTGGCTCTGTGAGCCGAAGACCTCGCGAGCATTCCTGGTCATCATCAGACCTTCAAGGTTCAGTGTGAAGTAAATGCTCTTGGTGCTTTGGCTAGAAACCCAAACTCGAAAACTTACCTGATGTTCCATAACTCCACCATTTTGAAGAATTTCCAAAAACTGACTAGACAAAAAAATCTATAAAATTATCGAATCTGCTTACAAAATTTCACACGAATCGGTTGAGAAATGTGAACTGTAGAGAACAGCCGAACAGACGGACAGACAGACACACATACGAAAAAAAAATCACAAATGACATTTGCATACTACATGGTTCGGAACCCATCTCTCAGCCGACTCCGCGGTAAAAAAACTGCTTCTAAGGAGATATTATGCTAAAAAAAAAACAATTCATAAATGAAATTTGCATACTACATGGTTCGGAACCCATCTCTCAGCCGACTCCGCGGTAAAAAAAACTGCTTCTAAGGAAGAAATGAAAATATCTGGCTTGCTTTCTATAAGAGAGAGAGAGACAGACAGAGAAACATGTGTCATGCAATAAGTGTCTTGACAACTTTTCGTAAGAATTTTTTCCGTCTAGCCCCCTTTCACAACGCGCGAAAAAATTCATTCAATCTCGAAACGAAGACGCTTCGCTCGCCTCGCTCGCTTGGTCATATATCTCAAAACAAATCTCTGATAACGAATATCCAATGAATCCTGTGAATAATAAAATTATTTTCGTACATGCATGCATTGAAATGTAACAGGCTCCAAAATACACAGCCCACATCACGAGGCCAGCTTCAAATGAGAAAAGAAACTTGCAAACAGATAAAATAAATAATTAATTTTCCTTTCCTTTCTTCTCCATACTAGTTGAGCACAGCTCGCTGAGTCTAGGCCGGCAATTTCATTTTGTCATGCACGTACAGTAGGATAATTTCATCTTGGAGTACCAAATTAGGTTTTTGATAGTTTTCTGCTAGTCAAGCACTGTAATCTCATGAAAACCATAGGGAATAAATTGTTTTCGATGTAATTCGATGGAATTTCCAGACGTTGGCTGCAATTTATCATTATCTGACTGTCCAAACACACGAGGTCCGCTCTTTGCACCCAGTCTTTTCCGAAATGTTTAGCCAGTAACTTGTCCACGTCATCAATTTTTGCCATTTTTTATTTTAGTAGAAGTGGTAATAGTTTCTGGAAGTATGTCTGAGGCATATTTGCCTGGTTTTGTGATGGAGCGACGAGCACCTGTATCATTGTGGTAAAATGGTTCACCTCTTACTATAATACCTCGAGGTTCTCCTTTCATCCTTGTAAATATGAACCTCTTACAAGACATTATTTTGAAATGTAAAGCCTGGGTTCCCTTGTGGATCTGTTGGGTTGCTGTCTTCCAGTCACATACTTCGATGTCCTTTAGATTAAAAACAGTTGCATGTTTTTTTATTACATCAACATACTCATCCGGTTGTATGATGATATTCCTTTTCTTGATTTCTTTTTCAGCAACACCAAATACCCGATCGGGTGGAATAAATGAATGTCCCGTCACTGGAAAAATTAATTCTATCTTTTTCAGTGACCTTTGAGCACTGCTGCTGAACCATTTGGAGAGCATTCCTAATGTTGTGGAGTTCTCATTTTGTCCAGAACATCCATCAGCCATTAGTCGGAGTACCTCTACATTAGCCAAATCTATATTGTTTTGTAAGCAGTGATACAGTGCACTAGATAGTTCACTTGACCCCTTTGCGTGGACATCTTCGGTCCATACGTAAGAAAACACATTGTCTTTTGTCAAATCTGCATGGGAATATATAGTTAGTTATAAATTATAAATAGTTATTAATATAAATATACAACTGGCGGGAATAATATGTACTCTGGTCAGGGACCTTCGGTAATGGTTGGTTTTTACCACAGTCAAAAGATAATATTTTTACTTTGGGGTTGGTGTCCGCCAAGAAGTTAAAAAAGGATTTGCTCCTTGTTTCGTGAATTTTCAGTTCGATTTGAATTTGGGCTTTTGTTGAATCGTCCTTCTCAATTTTAATTTTTTCCTTCAATTCTATGCAGGTGGAATACATGTCACTTCGTGGATGACTGAAACTTATATTAAATTTCATATTAAATATTCTTCTATAATATGACTCTTTGCAATGAGAAAATAGTGGATTTTCTTCAATGAACATTCTGAACATTGATGCGATGGATAACTCTGATGGCAGATAGATACGTCGACTTTTGGATCGGCAGTAGTGTGATTCGACACCCTTGAATTTCTTTATAAATGAAATGATAGCTTCTCTCAACCCAACATTTTTGGCCGACTTTCTATCTCCACCGCGTTTTTCGACAGCCATCAAACCTGTATCTTTGTGTATTTTTAATACTCCTTGTACTCTACCCTTTTTGACTGTCAGAGCATTAAAAAAGAAGTTGCGACATACTGGTATCACCCCTCCGTTAGAATCTCTCATACTGTAAACAATGCTCATTGATTTGGCATTGCCTCTTCCAGTTACTAATCTTTTACGAGCAGGATTAACAGCTTTGCAGTATTTTATAATGAAATCATCTTGATATTGTTTATTAGGGTTTGCGTAATACTGGTCATGAAATCGTTTCATGTCTTGCATTGATATGTTAATACATCTATAAGCCTCGCTATTATGTCTGCAGGGGTACCTTGACGGTAAATTTTCACACGAATACCTGAAAAAGATAAAAAAACATAAACTTTATTTAAAAAAAACCGGCTTAGTGAGAGTCATACTCGCTGACAATAAACTGACCAAATATGCTTGTGTGTATTACCGTATTTAAAATGTAGTCAGAACAAAGAATTTCCAGAAATGTGAATTTTGTCGACTTTTTTATGGGCTTCGATAATGACTGTTTGATTTTTAAGGTTTTTTTTTAGTTATAAATATTTTATAATAATCATGTCTATTCTGAACGCTATTGCTGTTGTTATTGGATTGCCATTTATCTAACCAATTGCTATTTTTGACAGATGTCTATTCTGAACGCACCGCGCTTGTTAGCCCGATTGTTATTTCATAGCAATTGATTGCCATTTCAAACAACGCCAAAAGACCTGTTGTTATCGAATTGTTTGAATTTGTTCCATCGAAATATTGAAGAAATTCCTTTAAAATGGCTCAAGGACACGCTGCTTTGGCTCTGATAGAATATTTGAAAGAAAAAAAAAGATTGTAAGTAATAAATTAATGAATCTAAAGTGCAATTAAAGATTCTATAAAATCAAACAGTTTTAGGTTAAAATCCTAACTTTTGATCATTTTTAGGGAAAGAGACTGAGAGGATGTTCTAGCCATTTCAGGAGACGCAACTTTTGCTCTAGTGTCATTTTATGGCTTGCCCATGCGACCATATATTTTTTTTAATCGATTAAACTATCCCAGAAAACTTCGCACGACGAGAACGGCGAACGAAAAGTCACAGATTAGATAAATTGTAGTAAACGTAATATATTGCGAAAAGTTGCATTTGGAAACTAACTGACAGCTTATCCGCGATGGTGGTCTTGTCTCTTTTTCTCCACTAAAGAAAAAAGAGAAAGGCCTACCGCAGGTCCGACAGCAATGAAGTTGGCGCGATTGTCTTCGATGTAAAAACCATAGACTAGGCAATCGTTATTTCAGAATGGCTTTTTGTTGCTCAATTGGATGGGCTCTTGCTTTAAATAGTCTCAAGCAATTTATTGCCATTTATTCCAATGCAATAGGATTGGATCGTTCAGAATAGCCATGATTAACTGATGATTGTTAAGAAAATTTCAAGCAGCTGCCAGTACGTTTACCGATATACAGCCTTCGCACAGACAGACAGACATACAGATGGTCAGTGTAGGCTTAGTATTAGGGTCTCGGGACTCTTTGGGTATGGAACCTCAAAAAGAATGGTTTTAAGGCATTTAGAAATTGCGGAATAAAGGTTATAGGGGTCATCAATACATTACTGAGATTAGTTGAGATCTTTGGGGGAGGCCTATGTCCAACAGTGGACGTCTTTTGAGTAGAAGTAGAAAAATAAGAAAATAATTTATTCCATGACATATCAATCAATACCAATTAATACTGCAACGGGATGTCATGAACACTGTTATTTAATAAGAATAATAAATAGTTACGTTCACTTAATTAATATTGAGAATAGTTGCACAACCCTAACCTTAGTAAACAAGCAAAATATTAGAGAAATAACGTACCTCTTCTTCTTCTTTTCTCGTCGATCATTTGGTCCTCCGACAGATTTTCTCTTCTTGGCTTGATTGGTAGGCACTTCCTCTACGCTTTTCTCCATGGTTTTGTTAGATGTAATAGGTTTTTCTATTAGAAATCCATAAATTTCGAAGACAAAAATAGCACACGTTAGGCAGTCATGCTTCGACTCAATGTATGGGGAGTACAAGATGGCGGATGGAGTTTGGAGCGACGTGATTGGCTCAAACGGATCTGACCATGTTTGAAAGTAGGGGGGTCTGGAATAGGCTAATTTTGAAAATCAGGTGGTTAGTTGTTCATGTTTTTGAGAGCTTTAGAGTGTATTTGACTAGTTATGATTTTAATGAGCACATCAAGAATTCTTCATAGAAAATGTTTGTATACTTAGTTCTAAAACCAAGAATTTGGATTTGACCACTATTGAAAATTACCTCCTGAATTATGATGGAACTTCACGTACAGGTAAGTTCGTTTGATCACCAATTATGCTATCTGCCCAGCCCTCGAGATTACATGATTTCTACTTGTAGATGTTTAGAGCAGTGTGAAATGGTATTGAGACATGTTTTCCGTATATTTGAATTGTTATAATATCAAATATAACAGTTAATCTCTTAGCTCTGTACTATAGCGGAAGGAACATTTAATAATCAGTTTCATAATTAATAATCTCGTTATTATTATAGCAGTAGATGTAATTAGATGTAAGTAGCGTAATAAGAATTAAAATAGTACATGTACATGATTCTTATAATCTTAAACATGGACTCTTAGATTCATGATCATTGTGATTCACATAAATAATTTATAAACTAGAATTACATATTTTTCTCGCGAACGATTCAGGTGACTCACTTACAATATTCCTATTGTAAAATTTTGCGAAAACCCTTGAGTTATCACTCCATCCCGCGGTTTTTCTTATTATATCTAGACTTATGCCTAGTCTCTGAGTGGCTGACGAGGCTGCGTGCCTCGTACTATGTGCTGTAAAGATAGAGGTATCAATTCCGCTCAGGCGTAAGGTATCCTTAATCCATCTGCTTAGTGTTTGCGATGATACAATCCGAAATGGTTTTCTAAAGCTTAAAAATAGCGCTTGTTGGAGGGGATTACGAATGTCTTTCGTACGCTCTATATATGCGATGAGAACCTGAGCAGGGCATATCTCAGGCTTTTCTCTAAAAAACGGAAGAGTGAGGTTCGGTTGAACGGTTCCCACCCGAGAATCTGGAAATCTCTGGAATCTTTATACATATTTCATTTGTAAATAATGTGATACAGTAGGGCCTTGCTAATCCGGACGGGCAAAAAATCGCCCCTTGCCGGAGTTTGATACGGCGTCCGGATTATCGTCTGCAAAATTAGGTTAAGTTTTGTCATATATAAATACATTAAATAAAAGACTAATTTATGTGACACAAGACAAACGACTTTTATTATTCAAAGATACATGTGTGTAGTAAAAAAGGAGCTTATGTTGATGTGAAAAAATCTGTAATACTCTTCTGCTTAAGATTTTCGTACTTCATTTCGAAAGCGCGGTCTCTCAGTCGACGAAGTAATATAATTTCCTGGCTTTCTAAATCATTATCTTCAGCCCATTTCAAAGCAGTGTTTAAAGCACCCATAGCTTCTGCAGGTGATACATTTTTTGAAGTGGATACTTCAACACTTTCGTCGCCATCTTGCTCGTCATCTTCACGCATAGCCGACTGCACGACCTCCTCGTCAGTTAACACCTCACATCTTTGCAATTCTTCATCGGCGCCACCAGAAGCCCACGCTTGGGCTTCTGCCTCAGTTATTTGTGGATGAGTGCTTCCTCTTAATGTGTTGATCAGCTCGGCTAGGGGAATATCCTCTGGTTCGATGTTTTTATTTGTGTGAAGTTGGGGACACAAATTCTTCCACGATTTTTTTATGAGGGACGCCTTAACAGCCGCCCAGCAGTTCACTAAATTAAAAACTGTATCCTTTCAAGTTATGCATTTTAATGAATCTGCGAGATTCTCATTACTCAATGGATTAGCGAGACAATCAATTAACAGTGATCTGCGATAATTTTGTTTTACATTTTGTATAACATTCTGATCCATCGGTTGTATACATGCCGTGGTATTAGGTGGCAGGAACATTGCAAAAATGTTGCCATCTTCGGTTATAAGTTCTTCAGCTGATGGATGGCCGGGACAATTATCCAGCAGTAACAATGCCCGTGTTGGTAAGTTCACCGATAAAAGGTGGTGTCGGACCGCAGGTACAAATTCCATCTTGAACCACTCAAGGAACAAGTCTTTAGTAACCCAAGCATTTTTCTGTGCTCGATAACATATTGGGAGATTTGTTGATTTAAATGCACGCGGGTTTTTCGCTTTTCCTACAACTAGCAATTGAAGCTTGTGAGTGCCAGCTGCATTAGCACACGGCATAAATGTGATCCTCATCTTCATCATTTTTCTCCCGGAAGCGGACTGCTCATCACCAGAAGCTAAAGTATGATCAGGCAACAATCGCCAGTATAAACCAGACTCATCTGCATTGTAAATCTGTTCTGCTGTTTTAGGTTTTTTTCTCTAATAACTTTTTGAAACTCTTGCTGAAATGGTCCGATAGCAGCTTCATCACTTGATAGTTTTTCACCGGCCATTTTCAATCGTCTTATTCCATGGCGTTTTTTAAAGTTATCCAACCATCCCCTGCTTGCATTAAAGCTGGTACTCGAGTTAGTGATCTGGCGATGAAAAATACGGGCTTTCTCGCAAATCATATTGTTACGCGGGTAGGGTGCAGATTAGAGAAGAAAACACCAATACTTAACACTCTTCCTTTATTTCAAATAATTCACATGCAAACTCACAAATACAATTTCACACTAGGTTAATCCAAACACTAATTTACAAACTATATCACTCACTTCACTGATTCACTTCAGAGCTAGTTCACTACACTTCTATATCGCTTGTTGTCGCTCACTTCGCTTCCAAAAATAGACTGCCGCCCTCAGCGCCTTGGGCGCCTTTTATATCGGTGGAGCTTCTTTCCAGAACACTCCACCGATTTCTAGGCGCCCATGTAGGGCAGCAGTCGAGAACAATCTCCCTCGAGACATTACTAGAATGTCCGAGATTTGTTTCTGAAGTCAGCTGGACGAGGCGTCACTTTATATGGGACGACAGTGATGCGATAGCCTGCGCAATGCAATAAGACAAGTAGCGCCATCTACTGAAATTCGAAGGAACCATTTGGCGCACTTTGGTAGTGTATCAGCGCTATGTCTTCGCAGCGGGGCGCGCTCGTAACACTGCCTCCTCCTTAGTTATGCTCGTCTCGAGCATAATTGTCTCCGTGGTATCGGGCCAGACGATCTACGTGCACAATCTTTTCCCGACATCTATCATTCCGGCGGATACGATATGTCACGTCATTGATTTTAGTCACCACTCTATATGGGCCTTCCCATTTTGGTTGCAGTTTGGGACTTTTTCCTTTTTTTCGTAATGGATTATGTAGCCAAACTAAAGATCCTTCTTCAAATACATTTCCATTAGCTTTGCGGTCGTAACGTGTTTTCATCCGCTCGCTTGCTCGTAGACCAGCCTCTCTGACACGTTTATAAACAGTGTCCATTTTTCCTCGCAGATCTGACACATACTCTGTTACACAATGGGATGCCTCTGGTGGAATTCCTGTCAGAAGGTCAGCTGGTAGTCTGAGTTCGTGTCCAAAATGTATGTAGGCTGGAGTTTCATCTACGCTTTCATGCACAGCGGTTCGGTATGACAGCAGAAACAGCGGAATATACTGGTCCCAATCCTTTTGATGGTCTTCTACCAATTTGGCCAAGTGTCTTTCCAATGTCTGATTAAATCGTTCCACCATGCCATCTGACTGTGGGTGGTATGGGGTTGTCCTGGTCTTATGGATTCCCATTATTCGACATGTCTCCTGAAACACTCGGGATTCGAAGTTTCTGCCTTGATCAGTGTGTATCTCGAGAGGTACTCCATAGCGACAGAAAACTTCGTGGACCAATTTCTGTGCAACCGTGATCGCCTCTTGGTTTGGTATGGCAAATACCTCAGGCCACTTAGTGAAATAATCCATTACAACCATAAAGTAACGGTTGCCGTCATTTGTCGGAGGAAAAGGGCCAGCCACATCAAGAGCAATTCTCTCCCACGGAGCTCCAACATTGTACAATTTTAAAGTTCCCTTGCTCCGTGTATGAGGCCCTTTAACAGCGCTACAGATCGTGCATTTACGGCACCAATCTTCTACATCATCGCGACAATTTATCCAGTAGAACCGTTGTCGTATCTTCAGGAGAGTTCTCTTTATTCCCAAATGTCCACCTGAAGTTCCATCGTGCAGGCATTGAAGAACTTCTTTAATCTTAGATCTGGGGATGACTAATTGCAGAGAAGTATCCTTTCCGTTAGGTGTTTCCCATTTTCTGTACAATATTCCGTCATGAAGTACCAGGCTCGACCACTGCGCCCAGTAACTTTTAGTCGCTGTGCTCATTGCAGAAATATCTCTCCATTCTGGCTTTGTCTCTCCTGCTCTCTTCCAGTGAATAATGGGCATCAGATCATCGTCCCCCTCCTGGGCTAGCTTCATGTTTTCATTGCTCCATTCTTCGCTGATGTTATCCGTTCGGATGGCCTTTAAATGAACGGTCTCCTTTATCTCCTCCCTGATGCAGTGCTTACACTCTTCTGGGCAGGGTCGACGAGACAAAGCGTCAGCATTTCCATGGGTTTTACCACTCCGATGCTCTGTATCAAACTGATACTCTTGGAGCTGTTCCAGCCAACGTGCAACCTGCCCTTCTGGATTCTTAAACTGAAGCAGCCATTTCAAAGCAGCGTGGTCAGTCCTCAAGCGGAATCTTCGGCCGAGAAGATACTTGTTGAAATGCTGCAAAGTCTTCACTACTGCTAGAAGCTCTCGTCTGGTCACACAATAGTTCCGTTCTGGTTTTGAAAGGGATTTGCTGAAATAACCAATAACGATCTCCTTGTCCCCATGACGTTGTGAGAGTACACCGCCGATTCCGGTATTACTTGCGTCTGTGTCGACTATGAACTCTTTGTCGGCTTCGGGGTAGCCCAAGATAGGAGTGTTACAGAGATGTTGCTTAAGTTCTTGAAACGAATTTGCGCAGTCCTCGTCCCAATTAAATTGACGCTTATCTTCTGTAAGTCGATGCAGAGGCTTAGCAATCTCGGAGAAGTTTCGGACGAAACGGCGGTAATATGAGCACAGTCCTAAAAAGGCACGAACTTCAGTCTTATCCTTTGGAATTGGCCACTCCTGTACGGCTTCGATCTTCTTTGGGTCAGTTTGGATGCCATTTCCGGAGATAACGTGACCCAAATAGCTAACCTGACGCTTGAAGAAAGAACACTTCTTGCCACTTAGTTTAAGGTTAGCTTGGCGAATCTTGCTCAAAACGTTCTCCAAATTCTTGATGTGGTCGTCAAATGTCCGCCCTAATATGATTATATCGTCCAAGTACACCAGACAAGCTTCCCCGATCAGCCCAAAAAGTACTCGTTCCATAAGCCTCTCGAAGGTTGCGGGAGCATTACAAAGTCCAAACGGCATCACTTTGAATTGCCACAGCCCATGCCCTGTGGTAAACGCTGTCTTCTCTTTGTCTTTGTTGTCGATTTCCACCTGCCAGTAGCCGCTCTTCAGGTCCAGGGTTGTGAACCACTTCATACCACTCAATGTATCCAGCGTGTCATCAATTCTAGGAATCGGATAGCTGTCCTTTTTCGTTACATCATTTAAACGACGATAGTCCACACAAAATCTGGTGCTGCCATCTTTCTTCTTTACCAGAACTACGGGTGAACACCATGGACTTGATGAAGTCTCTATAACATTATTTTTCTGCATGTCTACTATCATTCTCTGAACTTCTTCTTCTTTAGCTATGGGAACGCGGCGTGGCCTCTGACGTATTGGAAGAGCATCTCCTGTGTCGATGCGGTGCTTAACCATGCTTGTTCTCCCAATGTCTCCGTCGTGCGAAGAGAAGATGTCTGAATATCGCATAAGTAGATTTGTTGCTTTCTTGAAATCATCAACAGTCAGGTCCCGTCTGCTTTCTTCCAAAAGAGTGGCGACTTTAGATCTCCCTGTGTCCAATTTATCTGAGGAAATTTCATCACATTTGCGTAGCCAGGAAACTTCTTCTTTGCCACATATTAGCACGCCATTTACCACATCGATTTTACAGTTGTTAGTTCTCATAAAGTCCAAACCTAGAATGCAATCATCGATGATATCTGCTAAAACGGCGGTATGGCGATAAGTCTTACATCCAATTTTAATCGTAACTTCTATCTCTCCATAAACGGGTCTGAAGCCTGCAACCATTAAAATACTGGCGACGATTCCATATGACGCGGCCAAAGGTTTTTGACTTAACGATTGTACGGGATGCTCCGGTATCCAAGGTCAAGTTGCAATATATCCCGTTCACTTGGCCTTCAACGAGCAGGCTGTTTCCAGTACATGCCTGCGAAATTGTGACTTTTGGGGCTTCTATTTTACCAGCCAGCTTCCGCCCCCCGGTTCTGGCCTTTTCATCTTCATTTGCAGCATCAGGCCTTTCGGTTTGATTTTTGGGGCAATTGGGTCGAAGGTGCCCCAGTTCATTACACTTGTAGCACCGGGGAGTAAATTTACGTCTTACAGGTGCTCTGGTTTCCGACGACACCACTTCTCTTACTCGATGCGCTCGGGGATCTGATCGAACCGCTTCGACCTCCAACGCGTGGGCAAGAGCGTCCTTCACCGTTGTGTGGTGACTCAATCGTACAGCAGCTCGTACTTCGACGTCCCTGATGCCATCCACGAAAGCCTGCACCAAATAATCTTCCAACGAAGATTTCGATGATGATTGATGGGCCTTTCGGACAAGTTTTTCGATTTCCAGTGCCCACTGTTGAAGTCCTTCACTTGCTCGTTGTACTCGATCACGAAGTTGAGCTCGATAGACGTGTTCCAAATGCTTGTCGCCAAACCTTGACTCCAGTGCTTCTAAAAGTCCGTCATAGGTGATTTGGGGACCTAAAGCCTCGAGAACATGGAGTGTCTTGTCCCGAAGTCCTAAGGTCAAAGCAGTTCGTGCTTGGTCCTCATTCCATCCATTTGCAATAACCACTGATTCAAACTGAAGTTTGTAAGCGGCCCAGGATGTCAAACCATCGAAAGGAGGAGCCTTAAATCTTGCTCCTGCTGTTGCAGATGAAGATACAGTTACTCCACAGATCTTGATTTTCTCCATTTCTTCGGATATCTTTGACTCAAGCCTGTTCAGTCGCTCTTCATGGCGCCCGAGAGTTTGGTCTTGCTCTTCGATCTTAGAGTTGACCTCATCAAGCTTCTCCTTTATTTTGGCATTGGATTCCCTAACGGCCCACATCAGTTCTTGCTGCTGCTCCTCCTGACGGCGAGCATGTTCCTGCGCCTGCTCCTCTTGACGGCGGGCCTGTTCTTCCTGACGGCGGGCCTGTTCTTGCAACTGCTCTTCTTGACGGCGGGCCTGTTCTTGCATCTGCTCCTCTTGACGGCGGGCCTGTTCTTGCATGAAGGTCATCAATGCGTTCAAGTCCAAGGCAGGAGTTTGCGTCATTAATTGATGGCTCTCGAATTCTTGAGTTCCTGAGGCAGCTGCATCCTCGGCCGGTGTTGTGTCGGCTGCCGTCTGGCTCCTTGTCCTCACGCCTTCCTGGTCTTCTCTCGGTGTGATCGGCATCTCTAATCCCCGCTTCTGACACCAATTGTTACGCGGGTAGGGTGCAGATTAGAGAAGAAAACACCAATACTTAACACTCTTCCTTTATTTCAAATAATTCACATGCAAACTCACAAATACAATTTCACACTAGGTTAATCCAAACACTAATTTACAAACTATATCACTCACTTCACTGATTCACTTCAGAGCTAGTTCACTACACTTCTATATCGCTTGTTGTCGCTCACTTCGCTTCCAAAAATAGACTGCCGCCCTCAGCGCCTTGGGCGCCTTTTATATCGGTGGAGCTTCTTTCCAGAACACTCCACCGATTTCTAGGCGCCCATGTAGGGCAGCAGTCGAGAACAATCTCCCTCGAGACATTACTAGAATGTCCGAGATTTGTTTCTGAAGTCAGCTGGACGAGGCGTCACTTTATATGGGACGACAGTGATGCGATAGCCTGCGCAATGCAATAAGACAAGTAGCGCCATCTACTGAAATTCGAAGGAACCATTTGGCGCACTTTGGTAGTGTATCAGCGCTATGTCTTCGCAGCGGGGCGCGCTCGTAACACTATCACCACTTAGAGTAAGTCCACACGGCGCGTTGCGTTGCGTTGCGTCGTCGCAACGCAAATATTTTGACGCATAGCCGGCCACACGGGCGCTGCGCCATCGCAGCGTTACTATGACGCAGTCTTAACGTTCCGTCGGCGCAGCAGTCTATAGCAAATCATGGATCGGAAAAGACGTCTAGCATTGCTCCTATTACTACGTCACCGCCGAAATCGACGCAAGATCACAAGACGGTACTGGATCAGTCCTTTCATTTCATTAAGAAATCGTGATGGACATTTTTTTTTTAGAATATCGGGAGTTGCTAATAGACGAAAAGAAGTATTATTTTTTTTAGAATGAGTGTATCCAGCTTCGAATGTTTATTGAAGTCCTTAGAACCACACATACGAAAAAACTATACAAATATGAGGAATCCAGTGGAACCAGTAGAAATGCTGGGAATTACTTTAAGGTAACTATATAAATATATTTAAGTAATAAAAATATAACAGTTTTTTTTGTTTGTTTAGTTAGTAATCAACTCACAAATAATCAGAAATTGTCATAATTTTAATTTTAGATATTATTTAGAGAGATATCATCCAGTAATTACAAATTAGAAAAATCGTATTCAGTTTCTTCACTTGCTTGAGATGTTTCTGGAGATGTAATTGAATTATTATAATCAGAAATGTATGTACTTTGAAAATTTGCTGTTTGATACCCATATGATGGTTGGTGAGACGTTGATGGGCCACTCACATATGATGATGTTTGTCCATACCGCATTTCATCTATAATTTGTATAACTTTACTTTGGAAACGGAGAGTTTCTCGGTCGGAAAATTCTTGAATAGATGGCAATATAGCTCTGAAAAAGGACATATGGCGATTTTCCGGCTCCTTGAGAAGTTTTAGTCCTTCTCTTTCAAACTCATCCATTTGCATTGCCCTTTTGCGCGCGACTGGAACATAGCGCGGAGTGTTGTCTGTGATAATGTCATCATTTGTAGACGTAGATTCATTGTTGATTTCTCTAGGCGAGTCTAAGCTAGATTCGGTGGCATTTTGTTCCACTTTTCTCAAAAAAAGAAGTTGATTATATAAATGATACTTCTTCAGTTTCGTAGCGCCCGAGCCCGATTTTGATGCTTCTTTTAATTTTTTTGAATATCTGAAGTAATTATCTTTTACACTTCTCCATTTCTTTATTAAATCATTACCTGCAAAACCAATAGTAAACATGATTTAATAATTTATACATAGTGAATTACTCGATAAAATTTAATGACATATTCAGATATCGTTAACAAACACTATGTGACCGACTCTGGAATCGTGAAAATATAACAGCTGTTACATACAAAAAGCAATACCTACTGAATCAAAATGTATGCAACAGCTGCTATTTTTTTTCGCGATTCCAGAATTAATTGGTTACATAGAGAAAGTTATTTGCTATCGATGTCTGAATATGTCAGTATTTTTTTTCGGGTATCTATCTATCTCATAAATGCATATTATAATAATTATTTTCGTTTCAGATACCTAGGAAGTGGAAATTCAATAACTGATTTACATTTCAAATTCAAACGGGGAAAATCTACTATTGCATATATGATACAAAGAGTTTGTCGTGCTATATGGACCAATCTTCTTCGAGACAACATCCCTGAACTGACACAACTGAAAGTTTCCAAACAATAGCGAGGGGTTTTGATGTAAAGGCAAATTTTCCTCACTGTGTTGGTGCCATCGACGGCAAACACATCCGCGTGTGTAATCCTGCAAATAGTGGCTCACTTTTTTTAAATTATAAAGCCTTTTTTTCGATTGTGTTGCTAGCTATTGTGGATTCAAATTACAAATTCGTATTTGTCGACATCGGTGCATACGGAAAAGAATGCGATTCAACCATATTACAAAATTCTAAACTGTACGAGCTAATGATTAACAACAACTTACCACTACCTCAACCCCAGCCACTCTCTGGTAGCAATATACCAACCCCGTATGTATTTGTGGGTGACGAAGCTTTTGGACTGAGCAAACATATTATGCGTCCATATGGCGGTCAAAATCTCGACTTACAACAAAAGGTTTTCAATTACCGTCTAAGCAGAGCCAGAAGATATGTCGAATGCGCTTTTGGGATTATGGCTAACAAATGGCGCATTTTTCACAGACCGATAGACGTGTCCTATGACTTCGCTACTGACATTATAAAAGCATGTTGTGTATTACACAATTTTGTCGCTGATCGAGATGGTTTTAGACAAAGAGATAAATTTGCTATAAGTGTTGATGAATTTCTCCCAATACAACCCGCACATGAAGAACAGATAGCACCGAATGTCATAAGACAGCAATATGCGACCTATTTTATGACTAGAGGAACTCTGCCTTGGCAGCTAAATAAGGTATAATTGTATTATGAGGGTTTTCAAGATTTTCTTGCACCGCCGATCAGTAAAAAAATAATATTTTATACCTACTCAGCGTAGTCTAGGTTAGTTTTGAGCTAAGTAATAAAACAGTACTCACGCTAATCTAGATTCCCTTAGTTTTAAAATTTTAGAGTGTCGAGATATTAATTTTGTACTGATCGCGGAATTGGCGGTGCAAGAAAATCTTGAAAGCCCTCTTAAATAAAAAAAAACATAAATATCTGTACTGTGAACTCACCAACTTTGTTTTTTCGTTCAGCTGTGAAATTCTCGTAATCAGGAAATAAAACTTTTGATATGTCTTCCCAGGCTTTTGTTTTTAAATTTTTATTTTTAAAATCTACGTTTGACTTGTCCCATATAATTTCCCTTTCCTGTATCAATGTAATCAAGTAATCTATGTCAAGTTCTTCAATGGTATTCATTTTACCCTGCAAATAAAACTAAATACAAAAACGTAAACGTAAAACGAAATGAGCTTCCGTGTATCCTCTCTGTCAACGCACAAGCAACTGAGCGCTGGCGCTCCGACGTCGCACGAGTACACCCCCTCTCGCTTCGTCTCGGGGGCTGCTGTCCGTCATGTGTGCGTTGCGACGACGCAACGCGCCGTGTGAACACCTTGGTTATTTGTATGTAAAACAACGCAAGGACAGCGCTGCGACGACGCAACGCAACGCAACGCGTCGTGGGGACTGGCTCTAAGGGAAGAATTATTTTTTCTTAAGTCTTCCCGATAGTTGTCCATATTTCTTAGTAGAGAGCGATCTTCCCTAAACTGATGAATCATGTTTTGTTTGTGTACTTTGCAATTTCTACAAGATACGTTACTCGAAAAACTCTCAACAAAACCAGTGATACTGTGAATTCCCAAGTTATCTCCAAGAATAAGCGCCAAGTCAAAGTATATTGTTCCCTTGAAATGGGGTTGATCAAATGTTATTCCGTGTCTTATTAGGTAATTAAATTCATCAATCAAAGGTTGAAATATCACCCGATTTCCGAATTTGACCCTATCTGCAGAATGATATATTAACGCCAAGAATATATTTGACAACTGTGATACATAGCAATGCGGTAAACATGGAAGTGAAATGTATGCAGTTCCGAGTTTATGTATTGAGCTGTGACTGCCAAGTGCATTTAGAGGCTCAAAATCATCAATTTGCAAAAAAATCGGTAAAACCACTTTATTACCATGAACAGCTTGACGTGATTTCCAAAAAGATCCCTGCATGAAGTGCTCTATAATTTGAGGTGAATTTTGAGACATTAGTCTATCCATATTATCTAAAGTATCTTTTAAGATGTTTGAGAGGGAAAAAAACGTTTTCAATACAACACGCAATGAAATCACATGTGCCACACACTCAATTGCCTCATATACCTTTATATTATCTCTTTTTACAAAATCATATCTTCGACCAACAATATAAGGGTTAGGCTCTATAAAAGTACCGAGTTCTTAAAAGTGTTTAATTCTCTTGTAAGAAGAATCCAGTTTCGATAAAGAAGGAAATATTTGTTTCTTTATACTGTTATCATCTCCATTTAAAAGTGGCGCTATTGAATAGTCAAATATATCTTTTATGCTTCTATAAACAATATCTGTGACATTTTGAGGCACTTGAGGATTGGCATAAAGAGAAGAAAATAATCGAGCCAAAGTTGTATCCACGGGAATTGTCTCTATGTCAGAACTAGATTGCGCAATTTCAGTTTTCGAAACCTCATTGTAACTTACTATATCGTGGTTGGACTTGTTCGTTTCTATGATAACCTCAACTTGGGTAGAGTGATTTTTCAAGTAATGTCTCCTGTATGAATTGAACAATTGAAAAGTAAGTTGAAAATGTTTTTTTGCAAAGGGCGCAAAGGACTTCCATTATAATGGTCTATGGTAAGTACACCTACACGAACTTAGCGAGTAATTCCCGCAGAGGCACTCCCTCTGTATCAAACTTTGACGTCATTTGGTACATTGTCCGTTGCACAAACATCCAACATGAGGCTGCATCCTTAGAATATGCAGAGTCTAAAGCCCAATAAATACTGAAAGCATTTGTTACTGCCGAGCACACATCAAAAAACTGATATCTCATTCCTTTGTACATAACAAGCTCGTACTGAATTATATTAGCCCAAGAGGCCCCAACGGCTAGGATATAGGGTTGTTCCGGTATGCCTTTGATAGTTAATAACTGCTCCCGATCTGTACAAAATCTGTCGATATCACCGACTGTCGCCACGCGGCCGATGAAACTACTCCGTACCTCCTCCCGGGAGAGCTTCCAAACCCTCTTTCTTGGGATGGAAACAGTGGGCATCTGACGCAGCAGTGTCACGATAGATAAAAAAGCTGCCAAGTTAGCCTGCTCTTCCCCCACTGAGAAAAGTGCACGGTTTAAGGTTTGATAATGGCAATCGCAGCCAAGATTATGAGAACTACAAACCTCTTAATATATGTAATAATATATAATAGTATTTTTTTAATATTTATAATAATATTTTCTTAATAATATATTCTCTCTCTGTATTTATCATATGTACCACGGAGAATGCTCGTCGGGAGCTGCATAACGCCGTCACTCCGTTCCCTTTCAACATTGCTCAACGCGTAACAGACTAGGAATGCACCCATTCAATGTCGACATTGTCAAAATAGGAACTAACCAATCTTCTAGATTGTTCATCCACAGGGACGGTAAACTGTGGAATGCACTCCCAGTCGTGGTATTTCCTCTAAAGTACAACCTAGAGTTCTACAAACATGATGTGGAAAAAGCGCACCTGGCCGGCTGGAATGGTTTTTGCAACCCCCCGTGTAAGTTTGAAAGACCATGGGCGTCGTGGGCATCTCGTTGAGGGCCTGGCTTACGCCATATGCAGAGTTTAACATAAAAAAAAATATTTCAGTTTCAAAGTTCAAGTGTCTAATGTAAGTTTTGGTTGTTCTAAAATAACAAATAAATAAATAAAAACATACCGGCAGCTAAATCGAGAAGGTCCAGCGTACCCTGTTCTGGCCGTACTCCTCCAGCCTTCTCTGCCAGGAGTTCCAGGAGCCGCGTCTTAATTAATGGGAACTTTTCCTTAAACACCTTATCGGCGTCGGGGTACACGGTTTGAAAGTCACTGGCCAACTGTAAGCAATAAAAGCAATCAGTTAACACTACAAACAAAACTAAATTAAATACAGGGAGGGTCCTGAAATAGCATCTAGTTCCTTCGGGATGTGGTGTGTTAGGGTTAAATAATGACAGTGGGTGTAATATTCAATTTTTATCCAGTACTATAAAAACCTCGTCTTTTATGTCAGCCTGGGTTGCTCAGTGGAAAGGATAGTGGGAATGTAATCCAATGGTCGCAGGTTAAAACCCTGTTCTAAATTGTATGTTCTGAGTTTTTTTCAAGATCAAGATATAGTTAACATGTATGCATCTTGTATAAATGCTCTTTAATGTAAAAAATATATTAATTTGAAAAGAATTTCATTTCTAGAAAAAAATATAAAGAGAATCTATGCCACTTACAAATTTGTATCCGTTAGGTAGACGGAGAGCAGGGAACTTCTTGAAGTATTCCTGATAGGAGAGGCCTTTGCAGAGTAGTTCATTGCGCTGGGCAAATGTAGTGCACCATTTTGAGGCGACTAAATCTTCTGGCCCGGATGAACCCTGCAGCCAATCAAGGCAGTCTTCAGGAGAGCAAAGATTTTCGTCATCACCAGGCAGCAAGCTGATCGCAAAATCATCGGGCAGTGGCCGGATACGTTTAGATGTATGATCATAAAATTCACTTGTTGGGCTGTCGCTGCCACCACTGCTACTGCTGCTGCTACTTCTTTTGTTGCTTTTGGTCAGCGACAGTGACCTTCGGTGGGTTATAAGTCTGTTGTGTCTTTCACTTCACCTAGAGCCTTAAGCTCAGTCTCAACTATTAATTTCACAATAAAAGTGCGGTCACAGGACTCCAATGGTTCCAGCTTCTCAGCTTTGGCGAGGAGTAACTTGCCTGTTGTAACCGACGATAATAGTTTTCGGAGGCTCCTTCCAGATTCTTTCCCGACGTTTTTTAGATAGTCTCCGAAGACGGTGATATCTTCATCAATATGAAAACTCAACCCCTGAAAATTAAACTTATGAATATAGTTGGGTTTTACACAATTTAAACCAGTAGGTAGTTTTTTTTTATTATATTGGCACTTAAGTAAAGATTATTGTTAATAAATTAACAATATTTTTTTTCCTGCAGCTCTTCGTGCAAACTACAAATTTTGGAGACCTGAGTATATTTTTTAGTTATTTATTTATTCTATTTATATATTACTAACTAAACTTCAATCAACGAATATGATAATATATGTAGAATCGACTGTAAAGCAAGAACACAATAATTTAAAGAAAGAAAACTGTAAAAATAACTACTTTACAAATATAGTGCAAGGCTGGACCCGAACCAAGGCTGGACCCAGCATGGACGCGTGAAACAAGATAGGTATGTAAAATCTTAAATACTGTATTCGTAGGAATGATTGATTACGGATAGAAGGGCTGTAGGAGAATTCCGAATTTTCGGTATAGAGCAGGTGGCGAAATAGGTAGACGCACTACCCGCGAATGGTAGGTATTTTTTGTCAGCCTCCGTGGCCTAGTGGTGAGACGCCTGCCGTTCGATAAGCGAAGGCAATCTGAGCGCGGCGGTTGGGTTCTATATGGGTGACCGTTTTCAACCGTTGAGGCTGACCGTGGTTCGGATTCCACGTTAAACTGTAGGTCCCCTTCCTTACATGCTAGGTGGTAGGGTAATTCCGCCCGGGTTAGTTCCATCGCATTGAATGAATGATGGTCGAAGCGGCAATGTTAAATTGTCCGTGTTGTCAATCCTGTTCAATGTAGCCGAGCAATAAAAAATTGCCTGCGATTGCTTTTTCAGTTTAAAGTATAGCACGGCTAACCTAGAAGACGAAAAAATACAAAGTAGAATACATTTACATAGATCCACAAAAATAGAAACTAACGTTATTCACCCGCAGAGATTCCAATGCCACTCTCAGCTTGATTTTATCCACCAAGTTAGGAACAACGATCGTTGGCCATGATCAAACAATCTAGAGTTACTCCTTGGTCTGAAAAAAACGAGCATGTAGTAGATACTTAAAGATATGTTCGGTCCAATGATTTCAAAGGTAAGGATACGCCCTTCTACGCAATTCGAACAAATATTCTCTATGCAAGCAAATAGCAGCGCCATCTATCCAAACTCAGTGAACAAACTCGGTGAACTAAGTGAGCGCCGAGTCGCGTTGGCCCTAAAATGCATATTTTAGGGCCAACGCGCTGGTCCCATTTGTCGCGCGCATTGCCCGGTCCTTACGCAGTAATATATAAGTCAATGGTTCCGGCTATGCACCGGCGGATCCAGGATTTTTTTCTAGGGGGGGAGGGGGGTACAAGAAGCGGACTGGCTATAAAATCAACAAAAAATGTAGAAATAAACTTGAAGTTTCATACTTCAAGTTTACCGTCTGGGGGGGGCACGTGCCCTAAATCCTTCGATGGGGCTATGTTCCATGGAACGGTTAGGTACCTACGTTCTGTTCGGTACAGAATAGAAACATGCGGAACAGCACATTCCGTTCAGTACAGTATGGAACAGGTAGAAAAGAACAAGGAATGTGGTTTTGGCAAACATAATGACAGTTCCATTTGCCCTTTTCGCTGACGTGAGAATCTGTTTGGTACAGGAGGGCCATTCAGGTACAAAATAAGTGAGTTAACCTAAAATTGGTTGGAAAAAACCGGCCAAGTGCGAGTCGGATTTGCACATGAAGGGTTCCGTACCATAACACAAGATTGTATATATTGCTATTATTAAAATTGACGCGAAAAAACAGGTCTCTTGTATGGGGACCCCCTTTAATTTTAAAATTTATTTTAATTTTACTATTTGTTGAAGCGGCAATAGAAATACACATTCTGTGAACATTTCAACTGTCTAGTTATTACGGTTCATGAGATACAGCCTGCTGACAGACGGACGGACGGACAGACGGACGGACGGACAGCGGAGGCTTAGTAATAGGGTTCCTTTGTTACCCTTTGGGTGCGGAACCCTAAAAACATTAATATTTAAATAACCGACTTGTTTTTTTACCGTCTAATGTATTCATTGGACAAAAAAAAAATACGAAACTAAAATGACGTTAAAGTAGTGCGGAAACATGAGCTATTTATAAAAGTGAGTTGTAATTTTGCGCCTTACTCACTCCTTCCTTCTCACTCAATCCTTTGGTGAATGGAGCCCCGGGTGGGCCATTCAGTTACAAAATGAGAGTGAGTTGACGTGAAAGTGGCTCGAAATTATTTTAATATTTAAATAACCTATTATTTTACTATAATATTTAGTAAGAACGGCCTACCACACAAACCTATGTGGAGCAAGACGTGCCGCTGGACGTTTCGGATTTACTGTCCAAGTAGATTTTAGTATACCAAACTAAAATTAAGCTAAAGAAGTGCAGAAATATGACCTTCTTCTAAAAGTGAAATGATATTTAGCGCCTAGCTCGAACTCACTTTTTACCAGAATGGCCCCCCAGTTCGGAACCACTCCTTTCTGTTCAACTTCTCCGAAGTGGAATCGCAGGACAGAATGAGGTAAATGTTTGTTGCACTAAGCGTGGAGTGCACATTATCTGGTTGGTGATATGGTTACGGTTACAGGGCGTTTAGCAGAGTGGCCCTTAAAAAAGGGACCAACTCATTTTCTTAACGACGAAACCAAAAAGTAGGAGTATTCAATTCGTTTGTATATCTTTTTTTATTTTTGTTACCTCAGAACTCTCATCATGTCTAAACTGATTTAGATTTTTTTTATTTGTAAGGGTATACTTTCAGACTGGTCCCATAGGAATTTCATGAAAATCATCAAAATCGGATCGCAAAAAATAAAAAAACTTTGACAAAAAAAAAAGAGCAAACAACAAAATAATAAATTTTGAGTCGGTGCCAAGCAATCAATTAAAAAAACCGACTCAAAAGTTAATTATTTTCTCGCTTTTAGTTTAGACGGTTTAAGACAGAGGATTTAGTAATTTTTGCATCGCTTTTAAAAATTGTGTTGATGGTGTGTGTGGTGATGCTTCAGCGGAACACCTATTAGTTTAAATTTTCATTATCGGTTTCCTCTAACTCAAACGCGTGGTTGACCGTAGGCTTGTTATTAGATTGATAAGCTGGTCGCGGGCGATAGGAGTTGTTATTATTATTGTACTGCCTCTTGCGACATTGTTCGATTGTGTGCCCGGCGTTTTTGCAGTACCTGCAAATTATCGGAGCCGGACCCGTGACTGGGCGAGGAGCGCGTGACTCATACGTCAGTTTCGAGTAATGAGATTGCGTCGCAATGTTTGTGTTATTAGGGTGCTTATCTGAGCCGACTTCCTTGAAGCGGCGAGTGAGTTTGTTTATCTTATCTTCCTCGGAGGCGAGGCTCATTGCCTCGCTGAGAGAGGACGGATTTCTGCACCGCAGAATCATAGATATTTCCGGATTGAGGCTCAAAATAAATGCATTTAGAGCGAGTTCTTCTATTTCGGCGACACGTCCTACGAGTTCTGCCTTCTTTATTGAGCTATGATGGAGATCTGACTGAATGCGGGTGAGGCATCCCTCAACCCTAAGGGCGAATTGCGTAACACTTTCCGTGGGGGTCTGCTTGCAGTTCTGTAAGTCCGCGAGCAAGTGGGAGTGGTGCTTTCTTTCACCGAAGGTGTCTCGGAGAAATGTTTTGAGCTCTGTCCAATTCTCGAAAGTTCGAAGGGAGCAGGCAGCTTGCGCCTTTCGCTCAAGTTGCGAAATAATGAACTTAAATAAGGTTGCTTTTTGCTCATGATTAGCCAGCTCGGTTGCGTTGTCGCAGTTTGATGAAAATGCCGGCAAATTGGCCCTATCACAATCATATGGTCTTACAAACTTAATTAAGATGTTTAGAGATACCTTCTCTGCCATTTTCGGGTCTACTTTGGTTCTCGGGAATATATCTAAATCAGAATCTGATTGGGACATGAACACATAAGAGCATAGATGAGGAAATTGTAAAGATAGAGTTTAGGGGTAGCACTGAGAAAGAGTCTTTGAAAGTTCGTTAAAAGACTTACAGGACGAAGACGGCGGCGGCGACTCTGGATATGAAGCACATTTCACTTTCACGAATTGTTTATTGGTAAAACTTGATAGTGCGGAGGTTGACCGGCCCCCAGACGCAACCCTTGCGTTTGGTGAGGTCGGGATCTAATGTTCGGGAGCAGCGATTAGATGTGGAGGTTGTCCGGCCCCGAAACGCAACCCTTGCGTTGAGCGGGGTCTGGAGCGAAGATTTACGATGCAGCGGCGATGGAGGTTGACCGGCCCTTAAGTTCGGGTGACACGAGGCTAGTATTTTGAAGCTAGGATAGTAAGCTAGTAAGGGGTCACTAGCTTGGTTTCTAGCTTACCTACTAGCCTGGATTGTAACCAAGCTAGTGCTGTCTACACGAAGCTAGGAAATTTCAAGCTAGTCAAGTCAGTAGTGAGTTGTGCTTAACCTGATTACACGTATACGTAAAAATGAACAGTGTGCGTAAGAGAAAAGCAATTCTACTAAGAAAGTTAATTCGGAAGTTGTGTCAACATGCGCTAGATGAAATATTAGCTCTGCTTTAAGAAAAGCGTACTTGGACAAGACCCTGGATCTTAAGAAGACATAGTCATGGAGCATCTGCATTACTTTTAAAAGAACTGCGATCTGAGGATTCCGGCGAATTCAAGAGTATTTTGCGAATGACACCTAATATTTTTGACAATTTACTGAATCTAGTGGGACCACAAATACAAAAATTAAATACTAATATGAGAGAAGCCATACCGGCTAAAATAAAATTGGAAATAACTCTAGATTTTCTATCATCTGGTGTCAATTACAGGAAGTTAAGTCACATGTATCGTGTTTCAAGATCTACTATATCTAGATTCATACCAGAAGTTTGCAGTGAAATTTATAAGGCATTAAAGAAAGATATACAGGTATGTAGAATTGTATTTATTTCAAATTAAAGTAGGTACGTTTACGCTACATAAATGGCGAGAAATGTATCAAGCATTTTGAAATGCTTGATAGATGGGATCTTCATCTTGCTCCAACTCTTGCTGTGGTGGCGGATGGATGATGGGTTCATCACGTTGCTCAGTCTGTTGTAGTTGTGATGGTGGATTAGTGTAGAGTGGACTTGCTGCAGAACTATTGTAAGAAAATGTGGTTGACATATTGGAGTCTGAAGAATTGATAGGTGACTGGTACGAAAATGTAGTATTTCCGAAGTTTAAATCATACATCCGACAGCGGGATAGTGTTGCGTTGATCTGATCCCTAGCTAAAATGGCCTGTCCGGGTGAAAGCTTTTTCAACTGACTTGCTACATATTTTGCAAATATCTCATGTTCATCCAGCTCTGGTTCCTGAAAATCTCGTGAACTGTTTAAATCCTCCTTAATCACCTTAATTTCATTTATCAATGAACTCACTTGCGAAACCTTCCGTTTCTTAAATTGCGGAATGTTACTTCCGGGGGAAATAAATTTAGAAGTTTTATCTTGAATAGACGACATTTCGCTTGCAGGTTGAGACATTTCAACTGTCTTTTCTGACAGATTTTCTGCTACGGGTGGTTCTAATGACTGACTGTTGCTTGCACTATTGTCATCTTTATTATTGTTTGGAGAATCTTGATTGTTCTGAAAATAAAAAAAATGTTAAAAATATTGTTACAGATTCCAACTACAACTGAAGAATGGGCAGCTATAGAAAATGGTTTCAGAGTGAAATGGAACTTTCCAGCGTGTTATGGCGCCGTCGACGGGAAGCATGTTCAAATCATAGCTCCTGGCAACAGTGGAAGTGTGTTTTTTAATTACAAAAAAACATTCAGTATTGTTCTTATGGCTATTGTTGATTACGATTTTAATTTCATTTATATTGACGTCGGCGCCTGTGGAATGGCATCTGATGGAAGTGTTTTTAGGAATTGCTCCATATATAATCAACTAGAAAATAACCTTTTACCACAAGGCGGAGTAATTTTGGCGGATGCTGCATTCCCATTAAAATCGTATATTATGAAACCGTACCCAGGTGACAATTTAACACATGAAGAAAAAGTATACAACTACCGGCTAAGTAGAGCCAGAAGAACAGTAGAAAATGCCTTTGGCATATTGGCAAGCCGATTTCGTGTTTATCAAAGACCAATCGCAGTTGACGTAAAAACAGTAGACAAAATTGTACTAGCATCATGTGCTCTGCATAATTGGTTACGAAAAGAGCAAAAAAGCACTTATTGCATTAGTAGTGATGTCGACCAAGAAGACATTGAAGCGGGAAACATTATTCCCGGTTCATGGAGAATGGAAAATTTATGTTTACCCAGTATCAGTCGACAGGGAAGTAACCACTCTTCTCTGTCAGCTATCGAAAAAAGGGAGAAATTTAAGAGATATTTCAACAATGATGGAGCAGTACCATGGCAAGCAAGAATGATTCGTTAATTCAGACAAAACTACAAGAAAAATTAAAAATGCCGACGATTATTAATATTTCAATAAGTACTTTTAAGGTAAATAATTGTAAAGAGTAAATAATATTAAAATAACTTACCGAAGTTTTTCTCTTCATTGGCACCTTTTTTATGAAATTATGCATTTCCTCAAACCAAATAATTTTTGGCTTATAGACTTCTGCAGTTCCTGCTCCAGACCTCTCAGATTTTTCTATCTTTGTTAATTCTTGACAATATGTAGCTCTTAGATTTTTAATTTTATTTTTAATCTCTTTTATCGACATTTCTATTCCATCTTTATTTAGTATGTCGCGTATTTTTTCTAGTGACGAGTCTCGCATTTGCTTGTCCTTGTAAGATGGAATACTTGCATTCCACAAACATTCCTCTTCTCTGTACAATTGAACGAATTTTAAATTAATTTCGTCCGCTAATTTCGGCATTTTAACAAATTGCACGCACTCTCACCACGCTCTCCGACTGCACACTAGCTTAGGTTCGCTAGCTTCGCGGTTGACACGAAGCTAGTAACGAAGCCAGGATAGTAAAACGGGTGGTGGGGGCGCCTACTAGCTTGAAAAATAGAACCCCAAGCTATTAAACTATCCTGGCTTGAGGCACTAGCTTGCTAGCTTCCACACTAACTTACTAGCTTGTAAACGAAGCTAGTTCCGTCTACACGAAGCTAGTGTCACTAGCTTACTAGCTTGGCAGCACTAGCTTGGCTCACTAGCTTGATTTACTAGCCTCGTGTCACCCGGGCTTTAGTGCATCCCTTGCACATAGGGGTCGGGAGTTCATGTCAGCAGTGAAGCAGCGGGGTGCGACGGTAGTAGCGGCGAGGGCGACGTTGTGCGGCGGCGATGTTGTAGGGTGACTGGTTCCCGGTCGTCGAGCGGCTAACAAATAGGATCTTGTCACTTTGATTTCGATTTTGTGGGACGGGTAAGGATTACTATCCAATTTACCGGATCACACTTCTGACACCAATTTGTTACGGAGAAATACTTCGGGGTCTTTTTAAAAAATAAAGTTTTTCCCTAAAAATGAATGACACTTTTTTAACAGAATACTTGAAAGTCAATTTCTTAATTAGAGACCGACCAGCACACGCCGTGAATAGAAATAAGGGTAGATCGCGAGCGAAGCGAGTAATCGAGTGGACTCGTCAAATGAATGCACGGAACTGAGCTGAACTAACTGGGCGCGGTCCTGTTAGGTCCGTATATATAGCTTATCAATGCATGCTCAGCATTCCAGGGATAAAACAGTACCTCAATTATTTTCTGTTTTTGTTTGAGAGATCTTTTACACATATGCTATCTCTAAACCACGTATACACTAGTATCTGGTTCGGTTTAGAGTCGATAGCTTCGTCGAGAATGGGGATAGATTCATGTTCACGGTTCGAAACTGAATGTGCGGTAACATCGCTGTCTGTGTAAGATACAGGCTCGAAGTTTTTGTGGACTATAGATCTTACTGTAGAGTTACTGTCCGAGTCCGCTATTTCTATCGTTTCGGGCTCGTTTTTCTCGTCGGGAGGCTCGGAGTTTGGTTCTGAAACTGGTTGGTTATCCGCAAATAGTACTTTACCCATTTGTTCTAGTTCCTTTAATTGTTTTGTCACCGCTCTTGCTTGTTCTTCAGTATCATCTTCATCTGCATTTACTATTAGCGATTCGGTATCCTCGTTTTCTCTGGTCATGTTTATTTTTATTCTCGAAAGTGCATCTGCGTTTGTGTTTTGGTTGCCTTTCCTATAATATATATCAAAGTCGTATTCTTGTAGACGTAATCTCCATCTAGTTAGTTTACTGTTGGGCTCTTTAAGTGTATAAAGCCATGCAAGGGGTCTATGATCCGTGAAAATAGTAAACTTATTACCGTAGAGATAGGGTCTGAATGTTTTAACTGCCCAAATAACTGCCAATAATTCTTTTTCAATTGTGCTGTAGCGACTTTCCGTGTCGCTTAAGGATCTGCTGGCATATGCCACTGGTTTATCCGATCCAATACTTCCATTACTTCCAATACTTTCCTGTGAGAGTACTGCTCCTAAGGCTACGTTGGAAGCGTCTGTGGTCAATATGATTTTTTTTTTTAATCCGGGTGTTGTAAAATGGGTGCATTTGTTAAAAGCTCTTTACATTTTTCGAAAGCTTGTATATATTCTGTGTCGAGGACAATCTTTTTGTTTTTCTTAAGGCATGATGTCAGTGGTGCAGTAATTTTTGCGAAGTCCTTTATAAATTTTCTGTAATAACCCACAAGGCCTAAAAAACTTTTTATTTGTGTAGTTGTTTTTGGAATAGGGTACTTTAAAACTGCTGCAATTTTATCTTCATTGGGCTTGAGACCTTCTTTTGTGATTGTGTGTCCCAAGTACGATACTTCTTTTCGTAGAAATTCGGATTTATTTAGTTGGACTTTAAGGTTAGTTTCTTGAGGGCTGCTGGAAAATATTATAATATCGTCGAGATAGACCAGGCAATGAGTTCCTTGAAGTCTTCGCAGAATGTTATCCATTGCCCGTTGGAACGTGGCAGGGGCTGTTTTTAACCCAAATGGCATTCTTTTAAATTGATAGTGACCAAACTGAGTGCTGAAGGCTGTTTTTTCTCGATCTTGTTCCGCTATTTCAATTTGATAGTAACAGCTGGCAAGGTCCAGGGAAATTCTATACAAGCGATAACCGTGAAAACGGTACTTTAAAAAAAAACCTACTAAAACCGTAAAAATAGGTCATTCTGAATTGAAAATGAGCTGTAGAAATAAAAAAAAAACACGAAAAAAACAAGAAACTCACCAACAAAATTTCACTCGAAACGACAGCCATGGCGGCCATTTGCATTTCTGTACATAGCACTGTATGTGTCTATTGCGCAATAACCACTTAAAATACTAACACCGCGTCCAATCGCGCCACTAAAACTAGCACCGCGTCCAATCGCGCTACTCACTAGCAAACTAACGCAAAGGGTATTCGACTTTAATAGCGTCCAAAAGCGCCACAAATGGGTCCTTCTTTCGCCGCTGAACATATCGACGCCATTGGTATTCCACAATCTTGTCGGTGAAATGTTCGTCGTGAAAGCTGCCACCTCGGAAAAACTTTTTCACGACGCGCCACTGTGACTATGCGGTTTGTGTGCGTTCCGTCATCCCTCACAAACCGCTGGCTTTTGTCAGCGTCACTGTGGTTGACAGTTTTGTGCACATAACCATTCGCCGCCAAACAGTTATATGCTCGCCAACAGTCCGTGTGGATTTCCATGCCGAGCCATACATGCTTCTGGATTAAGGGCAGCAAGGAATCTTTGCTACGATCGTTATCGGGACATAACTCCAACCGTAGGTCTTCCGATCCATTCTCAATCATCCCCAAAATCCAATGCCCTTCGACTCGGCGTCCTCGGTTGTATTTTCTTTTGCCGAATTTCGACTCCTCGATCTGCACGATTTTGCCGGGATCACCTATCTGTCCAACTTCCTGCTCAAGCTGTAGGTAATATCTGACCACCACCTCGCGGCAAAAAATATACCAGTCGTTGATGATATTCGGTGACATAACACCAATATGCCTGTCGACGTCATTTATGATTGCCATTTCGTACGATTCCTGGTGAACGAAACACCACTTTATATAAAATATACGCGGCAGAGTCAGGTGAGCTTTCTCGAATCACGTGCCCGTCGCGCGGCTCATACGTGCCCGAACAGTATTGCGACACGGCAACTTGCGACACGACCAGGATCCAACTGTATTATTACCCGTTAATTTTTTTAACATTGGCACACGATGCACATGGCCCATTTTCACGTCCTTAATTAGTCCATTTTCCTCCGCAAACTGTATGCATTGTTCGGGCGTACCTAATTCACGCACCAAACGAGGAATGCTCCACATTTCGGCTACTTCGCAAGAGTACAGACGGCGCGGTACGTACTCTGCTTCAGCTTCCACAAACTCGTTCAGAACACGCGGGGCAGGCCCCGCAGCCTGTTCCGGTTCCGGTTCCGCCATGACAAACAAAGGGCCTCGACGCGTTACCGCGGAGTCAACCTGTTGAATGCGTAGCGATAACTGTGTCTCGGTGTAGGTATGTCGTTAACGACGACACAGTAGATAAATAGCTAAAGCAGTATAGAAACTAGGCCTATTTGTTGAGTTACATACCTACGCTCGATCGGAGCGTTAGGGTTGTCACTCTTATAATTTGTAAAATTATTATTTATTTGAACATTTATTTGGGTTCTGTAATGATGAAATAATCGAATATAGCCACTAGCTTACAAATAAAAGTAAATAAATAATTTAAAGAATTAACATTTTAAGAAGTATTTATTCTCTGTAATCATAAATTGGTCACTGAAAAATACTTTCGTCTGCTTCGAGACGTTCGGAATGCTTTATTATTAAATTTTATAATGTAAAAAATTCTCATTCTAATAAATAACCTTTTTAAATAATCTATCGGAAAACATGGACAAGGCACTACATAACTGATTTTGTCCATTTCTTTGAATATCAATGCAGGCACTTTACGGTTTATGTATTGTCTTTTAAAATAACTTAGAAACATTTCGTCCATTTTTTCTACATATCTGACGAAATCATCCGGTGGTACGACTAGTAAATTTTGGTCGGTATTTTTGCTGTATTCCCTGTATCTCATGTAGTGAGTTTCTGAACTGAAGTTTTGGATGGGTTGTTTTGGTTTGACATATGCTTTCAGAATTTGACAATCATTGTGCCGTTCGGCACATTTTTTTAGGAGGTAGCCACAAACATAAAAAGGGAGTTTTTTTCCGGAATATCTAGTTGGTTATATTCTGAGCTCATAATTACAACGTTGTTATTTTGGTCTTCATCGTTTATAGTGGGGATTTCGTTTTCCTCATTTTGTGATGCTTCCTGATTTAGTTGACTTAACGCGTTGCTCTGAATGAGGAGTTTGCCCAAATCGTCTTCACAATTACCTGCTTTCGGAGGTTTTATGATATTACCAAAATAAATTTTTTGAAAAGCTGATATAAACTGTCTGCTTGTAGGTTCTGTAGCCAAACCATTTTTAGTTCGTATTTGTCCAAAAAAATTCTCAATCGAGTCTTGATTGAGCCTCCTTGTAAGTAAAAACGTGCATCCTTCTGACTTTAAATCTTCGAAAAGCAGCATAATAGATGTAATTGTTATTTGAAAGCCATGTATGAACTTAACATTTGACGTAACATTTTTTCCATTTTTCGGATTGATTAATTTCAGATGTTGAAAAAATTTTAACATTTCATTGAAAAAAGTTATTTGCGATTCTTTTCCACAGAATGCTCGCCTGTATTCGTAATTATTTCTTAGATTTGATGAGTTTAATGCGTCAAATAAATTGTTCATCATTTTTATAAGTTCAGCAGTGCCTCTTCCGGATTCTTGAATTATATTAAAGTCCACGTAAGTCGATATACCTGCGGCAACAGAATTACTTAAAAGTTGTGTAGCGTAGCGAACTTTCATTTTTTCAAAATTTGTTGGATGTATATGGCTGTTCGTTAATTTGTGTGCAAGTTTGAAGCTCTTTTGTTTATCTTTCTCGTAAAATTGGACGATGTGGTCATATTTAGCTACAATATCATCGAAGTGGAAGTCGTAACAAATCAAATTATTGCGAACCAGTTTTATTAGGTGCGGTGCATCAAAAATATAGTATATTTTTTTGTTATTGACGAAGAAATAAGGACGTTCTATGGTAACAGATCTCTTTTTTGATGCGTTAACTAGATCAGATCCCATGTCGGAGACAAATGTTCTAATGTTAAGTCCTATCTCTAATAGCTTTTCCAAAAGTTTGTCAATCCATTTAGCTATCTCGTCGTAATTTCTACATTCGGAGAGCAATGCAAATCCAACGGGTTGCTTCCAGTTAATAAATATCCCACGAACCATCACAACCAAAGCATTTTTTACAGGTTCTGGTGACTGCACACCATCGATCTCATGAAAGCCAATAATTTTATCCTGCTTTAAGTTATAAAACAAATTGGCCTTTAAACTCATGGCGTCAATGACAACTGAGCAGTTCTTTTCCAAATTAGTCATTGCATTAACTTTAGTTTTTAGAATTGACATAACTCGGTCATTTATTTCAGTTGTCATCGGTATTCCATGTTTATTTAATGTTCTTGGACTTGGAAGACATATAGCATTTTGTAGTAATCGATAAGCTTGCGGACTTGTGTAATATAAATTCAAACAAAACATTTTGTAATTCTGGTTATATCTATTCCCGGTGTAATTAAATCTTAAGCGAGTCTGCGCTTTTACCAACTCAGCTAGGTCTTTTGTCAAAAATCTGTCACATAATTTGGAAAAAATATCTCTTTGATATTTTCCCGTTTTATTGTCGATTTCGTATAATTTAATTTTTTTTCTGGATTCTGAAAGATCAAATTTTAGTTTTCTTTTCCGTGGTGTGTCCGATGAAAGAGAGCTGGAAGTTTGAGCACTTCTACTCGCTGTTTTTTTTATTTTTTCTTCCGTCTGTGTAAATATTTCAACCATCGTCGGAAGTTCGGTCGAAGTTTCTGAATTTTTATTAAAATTTGGTAGATGGAGACATGGTAATGAATTGGTTTTAAGATTCTTGCGATGCGTTCCCGCTAAAATATCCAAAGGGTCAAAATGTTCTTCGCAAACGGTAAAGTTTTGTGGCGGTCTGTTCATCAAATCTTCTCGTGATATTAATCGAAGCCATTTGGAGCGTCTGAAAAAGATAACAAAATATCCTCCATATACTGTCAATTTAATCGGAGCTGGCGTAAAAATGTACAAAAATTAAAAGGTAAACTGGACATGGGTGGGTGGGACACGCAACGCAAACAACATACGCCAGCTCGATAGCGTTCGTAGTAGGGCACCTGGACGAAAACGTTGAAATTTGATATGTATTTAGAGGTTGGTAAAGTAACCACGGACGTTTTCTGTAAGTTAACGATTTTTGATTAACCAAGTACATTTTGGTGGACAAATTTAAAAGCGATAGTTTAATAGATCTCATCGAGACGACAATTTTGAGTACGAACACAATAGGTCTAGGACCAGCGGATTTCGAGATATGACCAACACAAAATTTCATTTGACGGATGGGTAGATCTCAGTGAGACGTCCATTTTGAGTACCAACACGATGGGTTTAGGACCAGCGGTTTTCGAGATATGACCAACACAAAATGTCATTTGACAGATGGGTAGATCTCATCGATACGTCCATTTTGAGTACCAACACGATGGGTCTAGAACCAGCGGTTCCCGAGATATGACCAACACAAAATTTCATTTGACAGATGGGTAGATCTCATCGAGACGTCAATTTTGAGTACCAACACGATGGGTCTAGGACCAGCGGTTTTCGAGATATGACCAACATAAAATTTCATTTGACAGATGGGTAGATCTCATCGAGACGTCAATTTTGAGTACCAACACGATGGGTCTAGGACCAGCGGTTTTCGAGATATGACCAACACAAAATGTCATTTCACAGATGGGTAGATCTCATCGAGACGTCCATTTTGAGTACCAACACGATGGGTCTAGGACCAGCGGTTCCCGAGATATGACCAACACAAAATTTCATTTGACAGATGGGTAGATCTCAACTAGACGTCCATTTTGAGTACCAACACGATGGGTCTAGGACCAGCGGTTCTCGAGATATGACCAACACAAATTTTCAAGTTTCAAAATTTCGCATTGAATGAACGATTGTCGAAACGGCAATGAAAATTGTCCGTGTTTTCCATCTAGTTCAATGTAGCCGCGCAATACAAGGAAGGTCCTGGCATTGTGCCTAGTTCCCATGAAGTGTGTTAGGCTAGTAATCATGAGCCATAGAGCCATAGCCATAGTCATCATAAGCCATCCATGTCCAGTTCCATAAAAAAATACGTCCACTTTTAGTACCAACACGGTGGGTCTATGGCTAGCGGTTCTCGAGATATGAATAACACCAAAAACCCATGGACACCAAATAACACCTAAGAACTCCAACGATACCTAAAACCACAAAGGCACGCACGAATTCAGAATTAGTACAAAATTCAAATTAAATTCTTACCTTTCAACGTCAGCAGGGAGTTTAAAAAATGAAAGCTGCGGTTTGGAAGAAGCGGAGTTCAAGCAGCCGTATGCTACGCAATAAACTCTTGGCATCTTTAAAAAAGATCGCGCAGCGTCCGTCCGTGGCGCTGGCGCACGCAAACGCGACGACACGTCTCGTCTCGGCACCCGCTGCCAGCGCACTGCGGCGTCCGCTTAGGGGACTAGTCGAGGCTGCGTCTGTGCGAGCGCGACGTTTTGGTCGATTTGTACGTAGTTACTTTACTGGTCTTACCTCTACTGTGACGACGACGTTGCAAGAGCGACACGGGACACAGACTGAAAGGGTACGCGACACGATGCGACACAGGGCTGCGAACATTGCAACCAAAAGTGCTGCCAGACGCCAAATGTTATTTTCCATGATGCTCTAACGGAAATAAAATCTCGAAGCCCAACCAGGTCAAGTTGGTGGCTACGCCGACAGACTCGCTTGGTCGGCCCTTTCGCTTAAGCGACCGTACGCGGCCTTCGCCGCGGCGGGGTATTCGCCCGCTCGCTTCGCTCGCGACCCCCCACCGCCACGCGGCTACGGTCTCGTACCGCTCGCTACGCTCGGGACCTCCTGCGCGAGTTTTCGACTCCGCACTTCTAAAAAACACTCTAGGGATGACGCACACCAAAGTCGGGGCGGCTAAGTCGGTTTTGGAGCTATTTGTTTATACCAAGAGTTAATTTTACCCTAAATGATGGGTAATGACGTGTTGGCAACATTAGAGTCCCCACTATGATTTTACCTAATTAAATATTGCTCAGGAGATTTAATATTTTCAAAAAATGTTTTTGGATAGAAAAGATCGTTTTCGGGCTTATGTTTCTTTACCAAAAATGTATCCAAAAATCCACTCTACCATTCCTGATACCCAGCTAGAAGCTACGAAAGGGTATCCATTCTATAGCACAGCGATCATCTATGGTCAATTCGTTTAATCTTCTATAGGGGTCATATTCATCTAAATTGTACATGTAACGAAACGGAAACGAATCGGAACGTAACGAAAATAACGAAACGGAATATAAGGGCTTGGCCACAGTTGGTGAAACTATTTTTATATTAAAGTAAATATTTTATTTTTATATGTTTTATGTATTGTTCTCATTAAAATATTAGCATTATAATTGTTCATTTTCAATTATTTTTAACACGTAACTACGCAAATGGCAGAAAATCAAATTGAACAACTTTTTTTATGGGGCTACCGTAGTCAACCATGTTTTGAAGTTTTCTATGAATCTGATTTTTTTCACGATTAAATCACCATATAAAAAGTTGTTTATACAATAAAATATATTATAGTAACTACATGTATTACTTTTAATATACTTCGTAATTTATGTTGTGTTGCATGTATCGGCCGGGAATGGACCCATGGCGTCTAGAATGAGAGACAATATCCAGTGCCCAAGCTACAAGTCGTACATTACTGTACTTTAGGTATTAGAGGCCCTATTAGGCGTGTTTTGAGCATTCATTTCACAAGACCTAACCTTTCTTGTATATTATTAGTTTGTATTGATTTTTTATCAAATTAAATGTTAATATTAATGATCTTTCGTCACACATATTATTTAACTAAATTGTTAGTACTTTCAAATCATCGCATCTTTTGTTTTACCTCTTATAGTTTGTTATAACAAAGAAAAGAAGACACTATGCATCACAATAGAAATATTTTATTTATTCAAATAAGTAACATGACAGTACAGTACATAACAGACATGACATGTGAATTCTTGATTCGCGACTTCTGCGAAGGGACGACCTTTGTGCAAGGTGCACTTTAGGTGGAACCACCTAGGACATTTGTCACACCCTATATTTTTAAGTTCGTCTTCTTCGACATCACTGATGAGGTCTTCCTCGCAGCCTACACATTTTATGCGCGATTGCGTAGCTGTTACATGGTCAAAACTCATTTTACTGTTTATATTTATTGGTGTTGTATTTTCGTTAACTTCTCCCAGCTCTTGATCAATTGCACCATCAAATTGACCGAGTTCCTCTTCCCTCCATGCATTGTCGTCAGACTCGGTATCAACAATATTATCAATTGAGGGAATTGAACACAGCCTTCGTCTTTTACAACCTTTTCGCATGATGGGCTTAACTTTTTTGATACCCTTGGCTGTTATATTGCTGGGCTTCAATTTCTTGACTAATATGTGTTCCTTTAAATCAAAACATTCACATAATCCGTGCGCTTCCCCGCAAAAACAACTTATGTCTCTGTATTTAATGACATTTGTGTCATCATGAGTTGCAATAATTTGATGTATTTGCATTGTGCCTTTTAAAGCGATTATATCTTCCTTTATATTGTTTTGTTGCAATTGGATTTCTTCTGCTGAAATGTAAAACAGCTTAATTTTTGTTTTATTAGTCAAACAGGTATACGCAACTTCGGCATTCGGTATGTCCAGACCATAAGCCACAGTCTGATCAAGTTGTCTTTTTATAGCACCGCCGATGCCGTCTGCGGCCCCCTTCCCATGAGACGCTTCGAAAAAATTCCACGTCATGTATCGGAACTGATATTCATTCAATTTACGTGTAAGGAGAAAAAAAATCTTTTTCTGCTTGTACTGTGTACAAGGTCCATCCGTAAAAAAGTGCAACACATTGATTTCAGGATAATCTTTCTTCAAAAATTCAAGTACAGGCTGCAAATGCGCCCAAATTGCGCCCGGATCATGATCTTTACTGGGAGATAGCGAACAAAACGAAATTTTAGCAGACTGAATGTATATCACTCCAGTGTGTAGCGATATTTGATTCCTTGAGGCCCCAAAGTGTATGCTTTGAATTTCTTCATGGTATTTAGTGGCATAGTTCTCAGAAAAATCGCATATTAAAGCGGCTTCGTTAACTTTTAAATTTTCTTTACAAGTCCTAAACTGGGACTGTTGGTGGCGAATGTTAAAATAGTGGCGTCGAAATTTTTTCGCTTCCTGCTGAAAAGCCACCAAAAGATCATTGAGGTCACCAGTTTTTACGGCTTTTGAATATTTCTTTGTAACTATCGTTGTAGAAGATCCATCTACAGGATTTTTTTTATTGTATTCGTATTTTTTAAGCTCCCACTCTAGCCACGACGTGGTCTCAGTATTGATCTCTGCTACCGATACGTCAATGTCTTTGTTTTTGCATTCAGAGCATTGTCCATACATACATACTTTAGAGTTCGTTTCACAAGCAATTTCCAACATAAGATCTTTCAGGTTCATTGTCTTTATCATTCCCAATTTCTTCAATTTGCATGCCTTTAAAGATAGGTTACTGTGGCGAATGCAAGCGCATGTGTCTCTTTCATTAATTTTAGGCATTACGACATAAAATGGCCGATACCTTATAAAGGTAGTATAGGAAGCTTTTCCTCCTGATTCACGATAAATTTTGTGTGCATTGAGCATCGAGTCGAGCAGGTATCTTTTTTGTTTTTTAATTGATTTTTTGGTCAAACATTCCTTTTTTCCAGCCGTTGCTCGACTAATATCGTCTCGACAAAAGAAATCTTCTATTTCCTTGGAAATTCTAGCAGTCCTGTTCTTCTTTACTTTATTTTTTCTTATTCTTCCCTTTAATCCAATTTTGCGAGAAAGTTTTGAAACCACTTTGTATTTCTGACATACGTCATTTTTAATAACATTTTTCAAAACTGTTTTTATTTGACTTTGTTGTGTAGTATATTCATGTTGTAAGGACTTTGATAGAACATTCAACTGAAAAATTTCCTTTTTAATAATTTCTCTATTTTCTGGAGTAGTAATCATCCGATTCATCATTATTTCGGTTTTTTTTCGGGGTGTTATTGTATCTTCAGTAATAGATGCGACATCCGTATTTTCAGCCGAAAGAAGTGCTATATATTTTTTTTCTTCATCTTTCATTTTAAGCCTATAATTTTGTTGTCTCAGTCTGTTATTTGTTCTTGTAAGTTTCAGAATATCTTCTTTCATCTTATGATTTTCCAGGGCAAGTTGAATATTTCTTCGTTTCAGAATATACATAGGAGAATTTTTAATCAGCGTTTTCCTTGTTGGTATTGGGCTACTGGTGTTTCTTTTTCTCTTTTCATCCCTCCATTTTTGTCTTTGAATATCTTGGTCTTCTTTGCTGAGGTCTGTAATTTTTTTCTTATTTTTTTTTACCCGCTCTAAATGTTTAATACGAAGGTTTTCATATCGATCAGATTTTTTAAATTTTTCTCGGTAGCGCTTTTGGCGTTCAGCGTTTGTCAACGGCATCTAAAAAAGAACAGGTATCTTTATTGCTTGATATTATAACACGATAAGAATATTGATTTGATATTGGTTGATAAACATTTAATAAAATATAGATGTTAAAAACATTGTCAAAATTATATGTCGTGTAAAAATAACTTAAAAGCTAATAAAAGTGTGTTGTGCTCTCTTTTTTTTAACTCATTATTTCGTGTTAAGTGGAACACTTTTATTTCGAAACGTGTCATTATTATATGTTTTGGTAGGGAACCCTAAAATCTTCAAACACTGTCATTTGAATCATTTATTTTTGGTAAAATAAATTTACACAAAAAAACGAGCGATTTCGTGCGGTGCGGCTCCCGGTTGGAACGAAGTTCCTTTCGCTGTATAGTATGTATTAAATAACAGTCACAATGAAATGAAATTTTCGATCGTCTAATCATAGGGACCCTCGACCGTATTTTGAAAGGAATCTGCCAAGCAAATAAAAAGTTCAAAATGGCGGCCACTTTTTGCAAATCTGACATTAGATTCGTGCTATCCGACCACAGGAATCCCCAGATAGATTTTCAAAGAATTTGGTCCAGTTACTAAAAGTTTCAAAATGGCGACCACTTTTTTCAAATCTAAAACTAGATTTGTGCTATCTGAAGAAAGGGACCTCCAGGTATCGATTTTCAAAGGATGCAGTCCAGGAACCAAAACCTTTAAAATGGTGGTAATTTTTATGAAATCTGGTAAGATTCGTGATATCCTACCACAGCGACCCCCAGATAACGATTTTTAAAGGATTTGGACACCAAATTTGTACTACAGCGACTCTTTTTTTTTTCAAATCTGACAACCGAGCATGATAACTTGTTTTTACTGCTCAGCCGCCTCTCACAACATGCACGGCAAACAAAGGAGTGTGACTATTTCATACATACAGATAATGTTGTCACCTAGGATGACGAGGATTATATTTTTAACTAGCTGCGGTACCCGGCTCTGCCTGGCCCGGGCGGATTTGTATGGGACCCATCTTAGCGTGACTGGAACTGAATTCTATGTGGCTTATCCTGTGCCCCGTACAACTAAATGTACATGTGCTAAGTTTAATTGATTTCGGATAATCGGTTCAAGAGTTATGGAGCAACATACATACATACATACAGAAATGATTTTCAAAAATGGTCAATTTAGCTTTAGTATCATACCTAGACTCTACAAACTCAGTATCATAAAAATCAAAGTAACTTACTCCGCCACCACCCCTTACAGATTTATTATTAGTACAAGAGTTATGGAGGAACATACATGCATAAATACATACATACATACATACATACATACATACATACATACAGAAATGATTTCCAAAAACCGGCCAAGTGCGAGACGGATTCACACATGAAGGGTTCCGTACCTTAGTACAACATTTCTATATTTTGATATTATTAAAATATAGCAAAAGACGCGAAAAATCAGGTCCCTTGTATGGGGACCCCCCTTAATTCTCCAATTTATTTAAATTTGTTGTAGCGGCAATAGAAATACACATTCTGTGAAAATTTTAACTGTCTACCTATTATGGTTCATGAGATACAGCCCGCTGACAGACGAACGGACGGACGGACGGACAGTGGAGGCTTAAGTGGTGGACTGTGGAGGGTTCCGTTGGTACCCTTTGGGTACGGAACCCTAAAAATGGTCAATTGAGCTTTAGTATCATACCTAGACTCTACCATCTCAGTATCATAATAAAAACTAATAATAAAAACTACAAACAAAAAATTGACCAAAAATTAAACCAGACGAAAACTGAAAAGCAAAAAATACCTAATGTTAAGTCGGCTTTTTGAGTTGATTGTATGGCGCCGTCTCAAAATTTGTTATTTTTTGCTTTTCAGTTTTCGTCGGTTTCATTTTTGGTCAAAAAAAATTTATTTCGAACATTTTTTTTTCAAAAGGACCAATCCGGAGGTAAACCCTACCGAATACAAAAAGAATAATCGAAATCGGTCCACTATTGACGGAGATATCGAGTAGCATAAATACAAAAAAACATACAGTCGAATTGTATACCTCCTCCGTTTTTCGTCGGTTAAAAATCAAAGTAACTTACTCCACCACCACCCCTTACAGATTTATTATTAGTATAGAAGATAGAAGAAGATTGTGGTAAAAATAAATTAACTACTTAGGTAATCGAAAAAAAACTCACTGTGAACACAGCCTTTCGGTTTCGTTGCGTAACGAATCTGTAACTAAACAGAAGATAAAAAAGTAAGAAAACATGACCTACCACATCGAGAAATGACCTACCATTTGAAATAAATATTCGCAAACACTCTTTTTCTCGACCTTTTGCCTGTGCACTACAAAAATAGATAAATATTGGCCAAATATCAAAGATTTCTTACCGAAATCACGTAATTTTCGTGCCGAAACGGAAAGTAGGAGAACACATCGCAATTTCGTACAATCACTACAGAGAAGACGCTTCAAAATGGCCGACTGTTTATGGTTCGTATGTCGACAAAACAGTGCTGCCAGCATAAAAAATATAATCAGTGTGTTTTTAATGAATCTGTGATGTGTGAATAGTGTAACGAAACAAAACGTAACTAAACGGAAAAAAAGTTGTTACTATAATTCAAATTGTTTTTTTTTGGTATAATATTATTCAAATGTTAATGAGTTATTAGAATATTAATAGCTATGCTATGGTATGACCAAAAAAAATCAAATTCACGTATCACAATCAATTGGTAGACTATGATAAAAACTTTTAAAAAAAGGCTTGCTTACTGTGACAGTACAAATTTGTATGGTAGAGTATTTTGTATTTTTTTAAATATTAACATAACATACTACTTTTATGACTTTGTTTGCGCAATGATAGTTTAGACATCAGAGTACACCCGGTTGTAAATAATGTAAACAATATTAAGATATTTTCATTCATTTTAATATAAAAAAATAACAAAATAGGGACTGTGACATTTATGAATTGCAAATGTACAATTTAGATGAATATGACCCATAGTCTATGACCATTCTCCATTTTTGTGTTCCTGTTGCATCTATTTTTTATTGGCACTAAATGAACCGGGGCGCTCCAGGGAGAGTTTGATTCCTGAATGACATTATCTTGCAAGAGTTTTTGGACCTGTCTTTTTATCTCTTCGTTTTGTGTCGGCGGTTGTCTATATGGTCGTAAGTGTACAGGGTCCTCGTTTTTTGTATTAATTTTATGTTTTATGTGGTTTGTAAAGGTCAAGGGAAGCTTTTCGCAATAAAATATGTCCTTGTATTCCTTACATGTATCGAGTATAATTTTTTTTCCTCTTTATTCATGTGGTCAAGTCTTAATTTATTTAAATTTTCCAACTGAATGGATTGTATGTCCCGTAATTCGTCGGTTGTCAAATTAAAATTTTGTTGTGTTTTGTCGTCTTCGTAAGGGTCAACATTAAATGGTCGGTGTATAGTCATTGTCATTTCTTGATCGAGCGTATTCTGAATAACAGTTGTCGCGCGGCCGTTCTCACACTTAAGGCTCCGTATGACGCTAAATCGCACTTAGCTTTGTCTTAATTTCTCAGAGAATATTGAACTAATAATGCTAAAATTGCGTGATATGAAACTTCACTTATATCCGCTTAATCTGAATGATTATTGTTCCAATAGCATAACATTGACACGATAGAAAAAAATCGCGAAAATAGGTCGATTTTTTCACATTATGCTTTATTTCTCAGAATTGGTATTAATTACAGTGCTAGTAATCTCACATTATATTTGCATCATGATTTTCAAATTTTTGAATGATTATTATTGCATTTGGACACAATTTTTCATTCAAAGCATCAAAAAAATGAATTTTGGACTTACGACAAAATTTCTGAGCACCGTGAAGTATCCCTTTCCCTTTCGTTCTCTTGGCGACTATCTATCGCCATTTCGGTAGCCTCAGTCCGCTGCGATGTTTCGAAGCGGGCGCACGCCTCTCCGCACGACTCTCCGCACGCGGAGATCGCTTTCGGGATCGCGACAGTAACAAAGTTCCGAACCAAATTCCTACGAGCATCAGCTGAACTTCATAGATGGCGCTGTAAAATTCTCAATCAAATGTTATTGAGGTCTAAAGCCGAAATAATTGACACTGGTTAGTAACGTTCGGTTAGCAAGATATAAATAAATAAAAATATAATAAATAAATAAAATATTTGTTATAATATAAAAAAAGAGATGTTTCCAGGAACCGAACTTCGATATGTGTGATTCTCAAATTCGCAGCAAAAATACGACACTAAAACCATTGTGCCACGACTGTCGTTACGTAATTATGCTAAATTCTCCTTCTCAAGCCTAGCGGGCACTACGAGTATTGGGGCGGCCGCAAATATCCGCCTCCCCGTGGAACGTGCGTCTGCAAGTACGTCCATTGCGGACGGGTCGCAACAGGACAAGTCACATGACCTTGGCAGATAGCTCGGCGGGCGGATTTTTGTAGTTTTTGTCGGCGGCACAGAATAATTAATAACATGAACAGAAGGAAAACTCCGTGAAAAGAATAAATGACATAAATAATATGTTTTCTTTTGTTGGTTCGTTTTCAGGCTACCGTACCCAAAGGGTGAAAACGAAACCCTATTACTAAGCCTCCGCTGTCCGTCCGTCCGTCCGTCTGTCACAGGGCCTTAGGTAGGCAGCTGAAATGTTCACGGAGTGTGTATTTATTTTACCGCTATAACAACAAATAGCTAAAATAAAATTATAATAAAAATAAAAAATGTAATAAAATAAAATAAAATAAATTCTATGACGAAAAGAAACTCCAATATTAATCTCGGAGGAACGGTTCAGTTCAATTTCATGTGTTGCACATGTCATGTCATGACCAAATATGTTTTCGCTATATCTGGGGAAACATTTGTCGTAGACCCATCATGCGACCACTTAAAATAAACGCTCCGACCTGATTTACCTTCCCTGTCATGTCAAAATTTGTTTTCGTTATATCATGGGAAACACTGGTCTTAGACCCATCATGCGACCACTCAAAATAAACGCCCCGACCTGTTCTAACTTCCTGTCATGTCAAAATTTGTTTTCGATACATAATGGGAAACACTGGTCGTAGACCCATCATGCGACCACTCAAAGTAAACGCCCGGACCTGATCTACCCGTCTGTCATGTCTAAATTAGTTTTCGTTATATCTTGGGAAACACTGGTCGTAGACCCATGATGCGACCACTCAAAATAAACGCCCCGACCTGATCTAACTTCCTGTCATGTCAAATTTTTTTTTGTTATATCATGGGAAACACTGGTCTTAGACCCATCATGCGACCACTCAAAATAAACGCCCCGACCTGATCTACCTGTCTGTCATGTCAAAATTAGTTTTCGTTATATCATGGGAAACACTGGTCGTAGGCCCATCATGCGACCACTCAAAATAAACGCCCCGACCTGGTCTAACTTCCTGTCATGTCAAAATTTGTTTGCGTTATATCATGGGAAACACTGGTCGTAGACCCATCATGCGACCCCTCAAAATAAACGCCCGGACCTGATCTACCTGTCTGTTATGTCAAAATTGGTTTTCGTTATAGCTTGGGAAACACTGGTCGTAGACCCATCATGCGACCACTCAAAATAAACGCCCCGACCTGATCTATCTGTCTGTCATGTCAAAATTAGTTTTCGTTATATCATGGGAAACACTGGTCGTAGGCCCATCATGCGACCACTCAAAATAAATGCCCCGACCTGGTCTAACTTCCTGTCATGTCAAAATTGTTTTTTGTTACATCATGGGAAACACTGGTCTTAGACCCATCATGCGACCACTCAAAATAACCGCCCCGACCTGATCTACCTGTCTGTCATGTCAAAATTGGTTTTCGTTTTATCATGGGAAACACTGATCGTAGACCCATCAAGCGACCACTCAATATAAACGCCCCGACCTGATCTACCTGTCTGTAATGTCAAAATTAGTTTTCGTTATATCATGGGAAACACTGGTCGCAGACCCATCATGCGACCACTCAAAATAAACGCCCCGACCTGATCTAACTTCCTGTCATGTCAAAATTGTTTTTTGTTATATCATGGGAAACACTGGTCTTAGACCCATCATGCGACCACTCAAAATAACCGCCCCGACCTGATCTACCTGTCTGTAATGTCAAAATTAGTTTTCGTTATATCATGGGAAACACTGGTCGCAGACCCATCATGCGACCACTCAAAATAAACGCCCGGACCTGATCTACCTCTCTGTTATGTCAAAATTTGTTTTCGTTATAGCTTGGGAAACACTGGTCGTAGACCCATCATGCGACCACTTAAAATAAACGCCCCGACCTGATCTACCTGCCTGTCATGTCAAAATTAGTTTTCGTTATATCATGGGAAACACTGGTCGCAGACCCATCATGCGACCACTCAAAATAAACGCCCCGACCTGATCTAACTTCCTGTCATGTCAAAATTGTTTTTTGTTATATCATTGGAAACACTGGTCGTAGACTAGCGATAGGCGATTGCGAACAAAAACAATCGAATTATTCGATTGTTCCCGTTATTCGATTCATTCGAATACAAATCTACGTTATTCGATTGTTGCACAGCGCTGCTCTGTGGCGCTACAGCGGAGCGGACGAGCGTCCAAATATTATAAGACACTTCGGCGCGGGTCGACCGCGCGACTGACGCGAGTGAACGAGATACAATCGACGAGCGCGCATACGCGACCTCACGCAATTGTACGCGCCGCGCACAATCGACGAGCAGCGCATAACTAGGTACGCACCGCACCGAATACAATTGCACGCAGTAATAGGGTTCCGTTTTCGACATCAACAACGACGAACAACGACGACAACGTCGCCAACGTCGAAAAAAAAGATGTTCAAACGACAAAAGACGCGGCACTCGCTGCCGCGGCAAATAGCAGCTAAATAGAGGATACTGCGTACCAGGCGACCACAGGAGAGCAAAGTGAACTAAAAAAACGGGCCAAGTGCGAGTCAGACTCGCACACGATGGGTTCCGTACCATCAACACCAAAAATCACGTTTCTTTTGTATGGCCCCCCCTTTAATTTTTATATATTTTTTTAATTTACCTATTTGTTGTTATAGCGGCAAAATAAATACACACTCTGTGAAAATTTCAGCTGCCTACCTATTACGGTTCATGAGATAGAGCCATGTGACAGACGGACGGACGGACGGTCGGACGGACGGACGGACAGACGGACGGACGGACGGACGGACGGACGGACGGATGGACGGATGGACGGACGGACGGAGAGCAGAGGCTTAGTAATAGGGTTCCGTTTTCACCCTTTGGGTACGGAACCCTATAAAGTGTCGACACTACTTGTCACATTCCTTGGAATAAGCGACGTAGGTACCTGCTTGGTACAAAAAAGTAAATTTACTTCACTTGTGCCGCGGGAGGAATTTGGCTTTTGTTTCGGCTCTCACTACTAATGAATAATGACGTAACGACCATCAGGTTTATTGAAAAATAATTCTTATTTTTATCAATTTACCTATCAATTTGGGAGACAAAAAATTAGATTTTTCTCCGTTTTCATCACTGCGCTACGGCGCTATGAACGGCGATATAATGTTGTAAGTCGCGTGGCGTCATTTTTTGCGCGCTCGTTGCATGGAAATTATTTCTCCATCGTCTCACGTTTATCCTTTTTAAAAGTGTTATTTTACTTTTTATTGTATCAAATAACGTTTATACTTTTTAAAATTGTTAATCAGGTAAAAACTTTTACCAAAACCTATTATTATGTAATATTTTTTTATATGTGTAAATCAATTAAGTCTAACCCACGCTATAATTATATACTATACACCATTAACAATAAAAAGTAAAAAAAACAGAAAAAAAAATTTGTAACCTACAGGATTCGAACCGACATCCCCCATCGAACAATAACTGTAGATAAGACGTTTCACGCGCTACGCCAACCAGCTACTGACGATTAATGTGAAAATAGTAAATCCTTTCATGAAGTAGAGATCTGACGAAATGGTTGCTGTTTTCTAGCAGCAATGTGAATAATATGGCGGGTGATCTCGAGCCTTGTGATTGGTTGTATGATCATTGACGACTTGCCGCGGGATCGATACAACTTTCACGAAGTTCCAGCGACGGCGTATAGGTGTCGCTCTAACAATATCTCATTTCAGTTTTGTCCTAAGATCCACGGCGCCACTGCCGCTTCGGCGTCTAGCGGAGCGGTGGGGGGGAAATCGGGAATTTGTCTAGCTTCATACGCGGCCTTAACAATGGCCTGCGGCATGCGGACTCCTTCCGCGAATCGCTTGAATTCGAGTATTGCGTCACCTTGATGCAAGTTTACAGGGATACTGACGCGTTGCTCACAGCGGGGTGCGATTACGATGGTCTCTTTTCGCGGTGCTTTGTAAGTGAATGGAATTGTGGTTGATTTTGTTCGTAGTACTCGGTTTCTCATATCTATAGTCGCGTCTAGTTAGTCTAGTAAGTCGCTTCCTATTAGTCCGTCGTACCTAGCGTCTACGTTGTAGACATACAATTTGTGTCTGTCCGTACTCTTAAATGATTTGAAGAGGGGGGTTGTAACTACTCCGTTATGCACACCACTAGCATGAGTACTTGTCACTTGGAATGGTTCGTAATGTAAATAGTCTACTAGATATTTCTCGGCAACCTGGAGGCTGATAAATGATCTGGTGCTCCCAGTGTCGATCATAAATCGTGCGTTCATTTCTGGTAGGGTTACGTAGGGTAGTTTTAAGTGGGGGTTGTAATTTAGGGATATGGTGGTGGGTGTGAAGCGGTTATCAAAAAATATTTGACTGGTTCCTCTAACTCCTGTTCTTCGGGGTACGGTACTTCCGCATAATCTCGATATTCCGCCCAACTATTGCTCTCGTGGTCAACGTAATCGCCACTTGTTGGTTCGTAAGAGTGCTCGGGGTCAACGTCATTGTACACGGGTACATTGTACGGGGTCAACAACTCCTGTGGGTTCATCGACTGTCGAGGTGGGAGGGACCTCATAGTTATGTCCGTTTTAGTCTGCGGGATCTGTTTATTAATTGGTGTTCTGAAGACGTTTGAGTTTTGTCTGAATGTGCTAGAGTAATTAGGTCTGGGCCCATAGTTATTTTGGGGTATGTTCGGTTGTTGTTGAGGAAAGTTCGGGGTCGTCTGTCTCGTCGGATATTCAGTAAGCGGACATAAGCAGTGACCTTAAGAGATAATTAATAGTGATTTGTTAAATAAACAAGTGTGCCAATAGTGGCGCCATCTGTTGCCGCACGGTAATTTATTGTTTCAATTTACTGAAAACCGCATATCTCGGCCAAATGTGGACGGAAATTCAGGATTAATGTCTCAAAAGGAGCGGCTCCTCACTACGCACACGGTGATGTGCGTAGTGAGGATGTGCCAAAAAAGGGGGGTCACCGATCTGGTTCGGCCAGAACTAGCAAAAGTTTAAAAACGGCCGGGCCAGGCAAGTTTTGAAAGTCAGGTTCCCCCGTAACCACCTCCTGGGCTGACCTGGATGATGCCGCTGGTGTCGGGACGACCGGCACTTCTTTGCGCCTCTGGTGGTGTACAGCACCCGGTGATCGCAGCACCAGAACGGCCGGCGCAGCTAGGAAACCAGCGCCCAGCGGTTCGGCGCATAATGATGATTGGTTAGAGCGCCTGCCACAGGCACCCCAAGGAGCGGAATCGGAAAATCTTGGCACCAGCAGGAGCAGCAGGGCCCAGCGCGTCCGATGAAATATCAAACTTCACAATCGCGCCACAAGTGCAGGGTGGAGGGCCCTCCGACCCGGCGGTTCCGGATCAAGATGAGCAGGCGACGCAGGGTTTTCCGGCTCTAGTGCCCCCAAAGCTGGCGGCAAAAATCCCAGAGTAATCTCGCCAAGTGCGCCTCGGCGTGGCGCGTCGACATGTGCTATAAAAATATAGGGTCGTCGATCTTCTTTCGATGGCGCACGCCGAAAACAGATTTTTCGGGGGCGACGTACGGTCCGGTACAGATGACTACGCCCAGATCTCAGAAACCACTGGCGCGATTGTAGAGACGACTAAACCAACTTGTAGGCACTGAAGAGGCGGTTGCACTGATGTGTAACACCACAGTGAAAGAGCACTTTTAACTTATCGTCCAAATTATTATGCGTACTGCGCGCGCGGTGAGTGTTGAATAGGAACTCTTCAACACTCTGTCACTGACACTCTTCAACAGTCTGTGGTTGGTATGCGGGTGCAGAGTATGGCTTGGCTTCGCCTTGATATGTTTGCTAACGGCTTTGATATTGGGGTTTGTAAGTCATGGGGTTGCTACCCTGTCGTCTTTGGTTTTGAAAGTTTGTCTGTTTAGGTAGGTTGGGGCGGTGCTTCGCGTAATACAGGGTTCGGAAATTGTTTTCCTCTCTTACTATGCTGAGTGCGTTTTCCAATGTACCTGGACTCTTAAGCTTAACAATTCTTACCAGGTCACTTGGCAAGTTAAATAAGAACACGTTGACGGTCGTATGCTCATAGATGGTTCGTTTGCTCGCATTCAGGACTACGTCGCTGGAAGTCTGGTTGACCTTCGCAAGCAAGGTATTCTTTGTTGCATTAATCCGATTGCAAAAATAGGGGTAACTTTCTCCGGGGTTTATTCATAAGTTTTCTAGTTCGAGAGCCAGGCAGCTTTCACTGCGAGGGTCGCCGAAGTTTTGCTCTAAAATAGTTTTGACTGTAGCCCAACTTAAAATATTGTCTCGTTCATCTATTACCGCGGCAGCACGTCCACGTAATTTGCTCGTGATGGCGTGGTACACGTACTCATCCTGCGCAGAGTCGCCGCGATATTGCGAAATTATGTACTCGCTCTTCCTATGTCCCCGTCAAATGTAGGGATCAAGGCGATCTTCTCCTTAGGGATGACATTAAATTGGGGGTTTGCCATTTTACACTTTTTTAATCTAACAATAAATTTTTATAACTTAACTATTTGTGTTACTAGAGATTTTTATCTTAAGACACAACTTCCTAAACTTTTTCTTCGAAATGTAGATCCAAGATAGTAGGTAAATAGAGTAGAAAAAAAATGTATCCTTAACTAGCGAGTCGACCGGAGAGTTTGATCCTGTCGACCTATGGTAATGATTTTGAAGTTTATACTAAAGATATGGTACTTGTCTGATACAGGCGTTTTCCAATCCCGAGAACACACAAGACACCTATCTAAAAGGGGGAATCAAAGGATGAGAACGGGAAGTGAAAAGTTTTACTCACGGTACCGCCGTTACTCCTATGCTCCACCGGGGTGATTCTGCTGTCTGCTGCTGTCGCTGCCGTAACTTATTTATTTGGAGGTTCTTCTTGCTTCTTCGATGTTGAAACACCACTGACACGTTACAGTTCTCGAAAACAGTCACAGTTTTTGTCCGTAGAACTGTTAGAGATAACTAGGTAACTAACTAGATCTGTTCCGCGCCAGGTAACGAGAACTACCGGCTGCGCCAGTTAAATGAGCTGCGACGCAGTAAGGCTTTTAAAAAATACTTTATTTAATTTCACGTAATTAACGGTAAGACAGTTGGTTACAGAATGGTCGAATGATTGAATACACTCTTATTTAAAACTTCTGAAAGTATAACAATGCATGACGTGTTCGGGTGGCGTGATGCCACGCATCGCCTTATATGGGCATAGCTCTTTGACCCAGGTGCAATGCTGATGTTGCAGTATCGGTTGGTACCGTGTTAGTGGGTAACGTAACTCGTGCAGCTCTTTGACCCTTTAAGAGCACGAGGGTTCCATACAATAGGTACCTACAGTTTTAATTTTTGTTCTTCCCGTAATTCAAACTAGCTGCTCTCTCTACACATTAAAATTTGGAATTTAACTCTTTGTAGCACTTATTTTGATAACATACACCATATTTGAATGTTTCAATAATCAAATGAGGCATACATAAAATGAAATAAACGCAGTGCGACGCGCTTATCCAACCATTAAAACGTCAGTTGAATAAACTTCTAACTTGAGGATAGGGTTTCCATTACATTAGCAATCTTGGAAGTTAGCTTTATGGATAGGGAGAGTATGACGACATAAAAGCCATTATTGATTAAATATTACTCAAAAATGCAAATCGGCATGGTTATGTCAGGTGAAATTAAAGTCTTTAAATATCAAGAGCATTTCTGGCGACAAAACTTCATATTGAGACTATATTATTGTTGCTCTAAGATCCTAAGCTGTAAGACATGTCCACCTGACATTTGCCGTCGAGTCTGCGAATTTAGAATGCAATCGGTATGGAGTGCATCACAGTAAATTTCACATTTGGCATGGGCATTTGTAAGTTGCTCTGTTTGAACCTTTACGTTGTGGAAATATCATTTTTGATCCGATCACAAGACTAACCCTTTGTGGGTAACATCCTTTTTTTATACGTTACAGGCAATATCGGTCTTTCAGACCGCTATTTCAGTAAAAGGTTAAAAAAAACAACATCGCATACATTCTAAGAGATCATTTCTTTGGACGTCATGAGAACACAAATAAAAAAATCTTGGGTTGCACAAAAAAATACACAAAAATTATATGTTATGTTATCTTGTAAGACAACCTCAATGCTCAGTTTTCATTTTAGTGCACATTGGTTGCACACCTTTTTTGAGCACTCCAAACAAATGGCTTGAGAGCATTTGATGCACTTGTATGCAGTCTTCCTTTTTTTAGTGTACGGACACAGTCTACATGTCTTTCTCGTTTCCAATTTATCAGATATTTCGGAGGAAGGTCCAGGTTGAGTTTCTTCCGGATTATATTCAGGTACACTTCGCTTTATCGCGGTCCTCAAATTGCTTCTCAAATTTGGCATTTTCAAACGTCGGTTCATGTGTGGAACAACAAGACTCTTCGATAAAATCTTCATGAACTCTAGTCGGCGAATATCGGGGGTGTCTGCATAGCAATTGTACAAGATATTTGCATTTATAGTGCTAATGTTCAACATCTGAAAAAATACAGCCATCGGCCAACGTCTGGTTTTTCTAGCTGATGAATAGGTTGCGCACTTCATGTCAAGGAGGTCGACGCCGGATTTTGTTTTGTTATAAAAACGGATGTTTTCAGGCTTTCCAACTGAGTCAATGGATGCATCATGTTGCATCGTGGAAATAAGCACTACAGTGTTTTTTGGCTTAGGGACATGTGACAACATGGTAATATTTTCCGTGTAGCCATACAGTGATGATCCTGCCTTCCTTTTTTTCGGTCGGATCGCAAGGAGTCTTATCTGACAAAAATGCAGGAGGTATTTCTGCTTTATTTTTTTTTAATGTGCCCACGTATGTCAAACCTCTCTTTCGCAACTCGTTTGCAAGTGGAATGGAGGAAAACCAGTTATCAGCAGTGATGTTACGGTTGGTATTTTCAATTTTTTTTACAAGTCGCAACACAGACTGTGTAGGCACTGCTAGAGCACGCTCAGCATCAGGTAGGCCTATGCCATCACTGTTTTTTCCAGTGTAAATATATCCATTATAAAAATATGAGGTCGTAGCATCACAGAGGCACATAATTTTTATACCATATTTCGCTGGTTTCTTCGGCATATAAATACGAAATTTACATCGACCTCTGAATGCAACTAGCATTTCATCGATTGTGACTGTAGAACCAAGAGCAAAAACTTCTTGGCAGTTTCTTACAAACATATAAAAAATTTTAGAAACAGGAGCCGCTGGATCCGTTTGCTTTCGTTCATTCCTTGTACGAGGGTTATCAAACCGGAGATTTTGCAAAAGAACCTTAAAGCGTTTCAGTGACATGGTTGATCTGAAAATTGGGCGACCAGTATCATCCGTATTGAAAAGGGACTCCATGTCTTCGTGTCCAGATTTGAATATTGAATCATACATCAAAAGTCCCATAAGTGCTCTCAACTCTAGATAGTCTAAGTCCTTGTAGGAAGAATTATCGGCAGACCTACATTTTTCTCTCGAACGTGCGAGGTGTACATTCGTCCAGGTGAGAATTTGAAAAAAAAGGTTCCAAATTTTTTCAGGATCAGGATTAGTACCCAACTCTCTTGCAGGAGCTAGCAACCCATAAATACCTCTTAGAATATTGTGGGCTGGTATCCTTGTGTTTGCGGGGCGTCCTTGTGCAGACCACTGAAATCCATTCTTTCCTACGTATCCGGTGGGAGTATTTTCTTGGACGTGGGCAGGAACAACATTTTCAAGATCCAGCAATTCTTCAGCATCCGTCGAATCTTCCGATTCCGAATCAGTAATCGAAGGATTCTCCACTTAATCAGGATCATCGAGAAAGTCATCACTATCTTCTTCTTCAGACAATGGTGGAGTTTCCACTCTTCCAAATATTTCTAACATCCGCTGCTGCTGTCTCTCTTCGTCTTCTGCCATTTTTCTACCATAAAAAATTTTCCAACATTAATCAAACGTTCATTTTTATTTTGTATTATGTATGTCCTAATAAAAATGGATGCACTACTTTATGCAGGAATGAGTTTCTATCACCAAAAATTATAAAAGAGTTTATTCACGACAAATAAATTGTGCTATTACGGGCTTAGAGCATTTAGGACGGGAGACGCCAAAGCAGTGCTTTAGCATGCATTCGTTTCTGTAAATTCTAGTGGGGAGCGGGGAAGTAGGTCCACGCTCACTATGATGGCTTTTCGCACACTCGTGTAAATCTCCGTTGCGTTGAAATGAGCGCACACTAAGAAATTGAACGAACACAGTAAGAATTCACAGATACATCGAAACCATAACGTTCGTTGCACACGGTCTCCCACCAAATTCTCGCGTAAACTCGCTAGGGACTTGACATGACGTGTACAGTTATCGATAAAATAAACAGTAGACGTCGATAGTTATAATATAATTTTCATAAATTTTTCACATAGTTTTACTTTTTAGATTCAAGGAATACACATAATTTGAATTGAATAGTCTTCGGTAACACATATTCTGCAGTAGTCTTGATTGATAAAATATAAGTTAATAATGACTATTGTTTTTTAAAATGAAACATTTATTAATAACACACTTATCTGCATTCAATCGTCCTCCCCACCGTTAGATTTCTTAAGTACCTGACTCTAGATAATTAGTCTTCGAATTAATAATGTATTTACTAAAAATAAATAATCGACAAGGATCCCTCACAAAGGCACCATCTTATTTATTACAGTCTTTCTTATTTCTATTCACTTTAACATATATTAATATTACTTAAAAACATATATTCATACCATAACGCCGCTTCCCCGGAGGTGTAATCAGAGATGATAGAGCGCCCTAAGGTTCGATCACAGCGTACTTCTTTAGACTTCTTTACATACACATCATTTCATACATTCTATACGATTAAGGCTGTGGTGAACTCACAGAAAATCTAAGATTTGAAAAATTCAAAAGATACACTCTTAGTCCATTGGCCAAAGGACAACTTTGCACGACGACTGCCATTAAAATAGCCCAATCGTCTTCCGGGCCCTAACGTTTTCCAATCCTTAAACGTTGTCAGATTTTAATATATTTTTTATGTTTTTTTTAATATCGGTATTTTTCAGTAAAACTAAATCGGAAATGAACGTAAAAAGGACAACTTTTTCCATTATTTATTAGCCAATATTTTCCAATCTAAAAGGTATATGAAAAAATATTTTTTTTTTCATATACCTTTACAAAAATACCTATACCTAATATACCTAATAATATATACCTAATAAAAATAAAACATACAGACGTGGATTTCTACAATATATTTCAGAAAACAAAATTTCAAAAACCTATTAAAATATTAACAGTCGTATTCAGAGAGAAGCTGTCAAAACTTAGACGATGTTCGCACCGGACTTACCATACAAACACCCGTTTTGTCCGACCTTAATACGGGTGCCAAAGTTAGTCCACCCTCTCTGAATACGACAGTAAGAGCATGGAAACAGTTATCGCCCGTAGTGTAGGGAATTGATAGGCTCTTTTATGGGTGCTATGTTGGGTAACGAGACTTATTGGTTTTTAAAATGAATTAATTTGGTATAAATGTGTCGAATACATTTTTGCGGATTAATTTTTTTGGAAAGAAATGAAATTCTCGTATTAGTATATTTACTCATTACAGTCTTAGCCAATTCAAAATTATTATTGACAAAATTTTCGCAGCCCCCTTAAAAGTTCGAAAGCTCATGGGCGTCGTCAGGCACCTTAAGAGGTCCTGGCCGCGCTTTACATAAAAAAAGTCACTGGCACCTCCAGGTCAACTCTGGCCGGGTTGCCAGTGACCCCCGGCCGGGTTGGTACAATCCTATAGAATGAAAGTTGGTCGACGCTGAAATTGAATTGACCCTTTTATATGTTCAGCTCAATGCAGGCATGCTCAAATATGCGGGAGATTCTAGCATGTCACCTAGTTCCTTAGGGTATACAGTGTGATGATAATAGTTATGATATCAATCATAAAGTTCCGGTAATATATTATGTAGTTATTAAATAAAATACATTCCAGCCTAGAGAACCAGGCGAGATACGAAGAAGTTCAATTTGTGTGCAGCTAAACTAGATAAAAGATATAATTAACAGAGACAAATATGTTTATTTAAAGTTTGAGTAGGTACTAACTTCTTGCTAGAAATTACAATTGGGTACAGCATTAACGTGTAATCTTCTTTTATAATTAGATAGAATTTGGATTGCAGATTTATCAAAATGTTCAGAACACCATTGTGCTTGTTCGTTTTGGTACCCAGGTATCATGATTATTGCAAGATTTTGCCCACAATTGTCGCCTGTACGGATCTAAAAACGCTAAGAAGCAAATAAAAAAGTTCATTAAATGGCACTGCATCACAGACACACACAGTACATATACATAACGGTTTAAGTTTACTTCTATTTTGTCCTATATTTCACCCTTACGGAACCCACTTTCTACGTGTATATTTTAGAAGTAAATGCCCTTATTAACACTTGATATATGATAAAGAACAACATTATTAATGAATGATCCCATTTCTTAAATAATATTGTAATAATATTGAATAATTCACTTATTGTCATTGTAAAATTTCCATTTTATTCCACTAATAAAATAATAGTCTAGGTAGCATTGAGAAAATAAGAATTGATTAATTGTCTTTAATAAATCGACAATCTCCCGAAATCTATATTTGGTGAACATCACTATTCACCCACTCCATATTGTCTATGGTCAGGAGCAGCAGGCTATCGGGCCGACTAGTCCAGTGCAGCATAGCAATGAGTCAACGAGTGCGCAGATCGATCTACCAATCGGTTGGTAGGCAAATGGTTGATATCGAACAGGTTTTATTGTGTTTTACACTCAATTACATTACTTTGAGACTCAAAAATACTTACTGGTGAAAGGTCACATTGTCTTTTTGTAAACTTAATGTTCCTGATCTATTTTTGAACCGAAACACACTACAACTCGGTATTTTTGTCTGAAGCGTTTCGCGCACGCAAGGTGGATCGAGTCTAGTAAAATGTACGGAGAAACTAGTTTTATATAAAACGTATGCCCGCCGAGCCTATGCTTTTGGCAGAGGGGTTAGCCCACCGATGGCGTCTCCCGTCCTAAATGCTCTAAGATTACGGGTCATACCGGTCTGTATGACCGCCAAAATGTCGACGTCTCGGGTAACATCGGTCTGTGAGACCGCTAAAAACATCGACGTCTCGGGTAATATCGGTCCGTGAGACCGGTACGCAAAAATTGTTGTTGTAAAAAAGGCGGGAAAACTTACCGTACGCGCACCGCAGAACGACACCACCGCGCCTGCCGGTTCCCGACGAAATGGACGAAAGGTACTGGGAGCTGCAAGTCACTAGGTGGCGGGGCAAGGCGGTAGGGCCATGTTAGATATACCATAGCGGTCTGTGAGACCGATATTACCCACAACGGGCTAAACCTGAATTTTTCAGGCATTTTTAAACGGTATTGTAGCATGGAAATATATGGTTTTATGGTGTTCAGTAAATATTTAAAAATGTTTTTCGCTAATGTAGTGGAAGCCTCTTCTAAGCGGTAATGTCGTTTATTCGAAATCTTGTTTGTTTATTTATTTATTTATATAAAGCAGGGTTTCTTAACCCGAGGTCCATGGACCCCTTGGGGGTTCGTGCCATCAGTGCTGGGGGTCTGTGGCACGAGTGCTCAGGGTGCATGTATATTTGATATGATGACATAAAATACTGTGCATAATCGATAAAAAAGTATAGATGTCTTTGCTTTTTCTTTGGTTATAAACATAGTAATTTTTTTTGAAATGCCTAGTATTATTTCCCTTCAAAAGAGTTGGGAAGGGTTCCATAATCATTTTGTAATCCCGCAAGAGGTCCATGACTATAAAAAGGTTAAGAAACTCTGATGTAAAGGAAACAATAATTTTAATGAGATGCAGACTCTAATCTTGTGATTTTTTGAAATTGCAGGTGAACAACAGTACACCGAGCGAGAGAATTTAAGAAGATGGAGTTGTGCTAAAGGACCACGCTTTCGGGATCACCAAAGAAGACAACTGCCACGGTTGCAATTGCTACCGGTTTCGAGCTTCAAGTTACATCCAGCATCTGATGGACGTTCAAGTTGCCGTTAGATCGTTAATTCCCAGAACTGATGTATGTATAGAGAAACAACCTACACTAAAGTGTACGATCCGCTCTCTCTGACTAAAGGCCGCCACCCACGGAGACTCGACTCCACATTATTTTAACGCCTGAAGGGTTAAATCTCACTGTGGTGAGTCCCGGAATAGTTTGGATTTTAAATCATTCCAAAATCCATGAAGCCGCGACACGACTGGCCATAATCCAACTCATCGTGTGGGATAATTGGAATGAGATCTTATCAAACACTCTGCCCATTATTTCAGGGTTGGTACAGTATCTGAAAAATATAAAAATGCCAAAATGTAAATTCCGCTAGTATAATTAGTAAATAGACTGCACTAAATATAAAAGATGCAATTCCTTAGTTATTCCTAGCTGTCAAAAAATACTATTAATAATGGTGGTGTAAGCTGATCCTCCGCTAAACCATGGAATAGGTTAATGCAAATGTATGAATATTGATTTCGTCTTTGCTCCAGGTTGCACCCTAATATAGTGACGGAGAAAGAGAAAAATGCGTCATCAAACCAAAAAGCTGGGGGTCTATCGTTCGATTCACGAAAACTCTTAAACCTAGCATGAGCGTCTCTGCTCTGCATGAAGCGTTCGGAGTGCGCGCCGCCCGCATCTTATGATTTGGGGGTCACCATGGTAAATGTACTTAGCGAGGAAACAGATAAGTGAGTGATAAATCTGAAACATAATTGCATTTTGTAATCACTCACTTGGCTACTCACCATGCAACAACGTAACTCCCCCGTAGTATGCGCATTCGGGACGTAGGACAGAATGCTTTCCCCGAATACGCCTGATAATAGAATAAAAAATGCATGAGTAAAATATCAATACTATGTGTACCTACTAATGCAGTTTGTTTCTTTTAATTTTATTTCACAGCAACCGTAATTTTCCCTAAGTCCACTAAAACAGCTGTTGATCGGGCGCCATTTTGTCTCAAGTCTTTTCCCACAAGATAAATAATATCCGAATGGATACTGTGGAGTAAATCGTGGACTGTATATAAATATATGAGAAAAAAATAACCATGGATCCCTGGGTGAGACGATGGGAGGTAATGTTTAGAAAATACACCGGAAATCAGGTAGGATGAAGGGACTCACCACCAGGAAATCAGGTAGAATGAAGGGACTCACCAGCACGGCGGTGATCCTGGTCTTCCCTGATCTCTCGGCGGCGCCGCCTTCTCCTGGAGGCTGTCTGGAACTGCTCAGGGCTGCAGAGCACTAGCACTATGTAGCCAAAATCACGGATTTTGCTTGCAAAGACTATGCGCCATGAATGCTGAAAGGCGACTAATTACAGCAATATTTCCCGCGCTTCAGTAGCGTCGGTTTTAGGGGGTTTCACCAGGTCAACACAAAATGCACCATGTGCGGTGGTCCCAAGGTTGATTTGGAAATGGGTAGTAAATTGGATGGGAAGTTATACATGGATTAGTGTAAAATCTAACAGATACCTTTTCCTTTCATTTTCAACGAACGTGTGTGTTATCAATCAAAGAACGCCTTTTTGAGGAATTGCTAAAAACGATCGAAGAAACGATCAACTGAGATCGCTGCTTTACTTACTAGGTGGTAGGATGAATCCCGCCCGGGTTGGTACCATCATATGAATAAACTATGGTCGAAGCGGCAATGAAAATTGTCCATGTTTTCCATCCAGTTAAATGTAGCCAAGCAATATAAGGAAGGGCCTGGCATGGCACCTAGTTCCCATGTGGTGTTATGCAAACTTCTGAGTGTCAGTTTAGTATTAGCCATCCATGGCCAGTTACATAAAAAAACCAGTGTTGAATAGGGATAATAAAAATCCACAGATGGCGTTGTAATTTACATTTCAGAATGCATAAAATTCAAACCCATATCACCGATATTTTTTTACTTACAATAATTTTGCTTAAATTATAGTTAAAATGTAACATTTTTCTCATGCCTATGTGGCTGTTAGCCACAACAGAAATCCGACGCCCCAGGTGCAGCCATTGGAATTTTGCAGACAAAATTTGGAATCAAGCTTAGGTTAATGACGGTGTAACTAGTTCTATCAGATAAATAATAATCTAGCAGATAAGTGAATTGTGACTTTCATTGTATATCTCAGTCGATTCAATATTAATAATCTTTTATTTACAACATGGCTTGAAGCTTTTAAGTTGAGGCGAACTCTGAACTAACTATTATTGATTACTCTTAATTTTATTAGTAAAGTATTTCAGCACGGCAAAGTCTGTCAATATACTAGTATTTTGCCCCAAACTATGTATGTAAGAAGCATGGATATTTTTATTTGAAGTTAATAATTAAATATTTTATTCAAATTTATAATAAACTGCACTGCAGGCACTGCAGGCCATGACGTCAATGAAGCTTTCTATATGTAAGTTGCCCCGCATAACCTCAAATGTAGGGACCGAACCGGTGTTCAGTACGTGGAGGTCGTATTGCGACAGAAAGTCAGCAAACAACTCACCCCTCTCGTCCGTGATGGTGCCTCCCCACCAAATAGATTTACCATTCGGGTCACCACCTACAATGATCTTACGACCACCACTTCGGGCGATGACAGAACCAACGGAAGTAAGGGCGCAGTTGAGGTCCATGGCGCTTTTATCCGGCTCCATGTATATCGAGATAAGGGTAACGTTGCCAGCTTCTGTACTGACTGTGGCGACTGCCACCCCACTGGAGCACAGATTTTGGACGCCCTGGACACTCAAGCTGGGGTCAAGTACGACAATTGCCGCCTTGACCACCACGTCCGCACCCGGTATGGTCTGCACCACCCGATAAGCAGATGGGACCCGAAGCGAACCCTGACTGCCGATGTACGGCTCCTGAACCAACGCGGTTGATGCCGCCCGCAGGAACTCCATGGTGGAGTTTTTGGACCGACGGAGATTGACCTGCATCAACAGCCAAGAGCCGGGACCAATCCACCAATAGTTTATTCCGCCTCTGGCGACCGCCTCCCAGTGCAGTCGCTGAGGGCAGTCCCTATCGCTAGTACGGTGGCCGCAAGGTTTCTTGGCCCCCCTGCAGTTAACACAGGTCGGTCCATCACTCTCGTCCCGAGCCCCGCGAGCAGCATACCGGTGTGCACCGCCGCAGTAACTACACACCGGTCCAGGAGCCGCACAGCGGGAGGCAGAGTGGTTGTAACCGAGGCACCTACTACACTGGACCAGGGGCGACTGGTCGTAGACCGCTACCTGTTGATAACCGACGTGGACGTAACCCCTCTCTACCCACTTGTGATAGAGTGGGGCCCCCACCTCGACCACCACATGGCAGAGCTCAGCGTTGCGCGCCGACTTCCTATAGCGAACACGCAGACCCTTACGTTCCTCGTCCGAGAGCCCATTCTGCCTATTCAAACTTTTTATAATTTCCTCATCCTTGTGACGTTTGACCACATTGGTAAGAATGACCAAATGGTTGCGCAGCGATGCCTCCTCAGCCTCGAACGACGCCTCCTTGAGCGCACAGCACAGTTTACCGACCCTATAGATAAAGGATCTAGAGGATCGGAGGGTTCTTATTTTTGGAATATCGACTGTGAATTTGTGCATTTTCTCCCTGTTCCGCGTTGACCGAAGGTAGAAAGGGGACGGAGGAACAGCGCTACGTGAATGTATCGATCCGGATATCAAATTTATTACAACATAGACATACCATTTAAGAAGATTTCTTTGAGGCTTTTCTTCCCTCTAACTGTGCCCGTAGCCTTGTGATTACGGAAGAAGTCGTCGTCACTATTGTCATCTTCGTCGCAGATCCTAATCCTTTTTTTTAATCGTGTCCCATCTCTGTCGGTGCCAGTCAGATCGCTCATTAGTTGGGCATCTTTTGCCTTTTTAGGGTTTCGTACCCAAAGGGTGAAAACGGAACCCTATTACTAAGCCTCCGCTGTCTGTCCGTCCGTCCGTCTGTCACAGGGCTGTAACTCGTGAACCGTAATAGGTAGGCAGCTGAAATTTTCACAGAGTGTGTATTTATTTTGCCGCTGTAACCACAAATAGGCAAAATAAAAAAATAATAAAAATTAAAGGGTGGTAAGATGGGATTTTGTCGTGTGGAGTTCCATGTGTTATTGGGAAAAGGAGGAGAAAACATTGTTATCGCCATTTAAGTGACGATATTCTGATTGTGTTTCCCAAATATTAAGGCACTGACTAAAATTAGGCCTCGGTATTGAACCCCATAGAAGGAGTTTACCATTTTTAATGATAATCAGGCCGAACAACATTTGGTGAAGAATCCGATTATCAGTTCGAGGTCAAAATGTATTTGTAGCGGCTCGTACCGCTCGCTCGTGGTTTGCTGGGAGCGGTGCGGGCTTTGATCCGGCTCGAAGGACCATGTAGCGGCTCGTACCGCTCGCTCGTGGTTTGCTGGGAGCGGTGCGGGCTTTGATCCGGCTCGAAGGACCATGTAGCGGCTCGTACCGCTCGCTCGTGGTTTGCTGGGAGCGGTGCGGGCTTTGATGCTCGTGCTCATGCGTAGGTGGGGCTCCTTCGATATAGCTCTAAAATGGCAGGCAGTGGAGGTTTTCGATAATAAAATGCAGGAGAGTGATTCTTACTTGATGTATTCCAAGGCAAGGCGACGACAAAACAGGATGTGGCAACGACAATAATGTTGCCACATAGAAAAGACCATAAATAATAATATTACTTGAAGAGCAAAGTTCTTAAGCCGACCGTGCACTAGCGCGGTACGGAACAGTATTGAAGCGGTCAAATACAAATACAGTACAAGGAAAGCAAACAGATGGAAGCGGATATTTTCACGAAGGCTTTGCCTAGTCCGAAATTCATGAAGTTGGACTGTATTGCTGATTTGGTCACTCGCGACGAACGCAGCAATTAGTTGTCTCTAATTGTCTGTATTGTCTATTGCTCTTCTCGTTCTCCTCCTGTGTGTAATGTCGGAATAAATATGTAAAAACTGAATCAGAGTTTTCCCTGGACATCCTGTCCACCAGCCAATGTTTTCCCTTTAGTTCCTTTCTACGCTATATCGCCTGCATTCCTGCAGGTACCTTGGAAACACCACACATAATTAACTCGTTACTAATCATGATGTGCAAATTACTGCTAATTGAACTAGTTAACATCGACTGTCAAGACCTTGGAAACAATATACAAAACTGTTTTGTTATTAATTATAGTATGAAAAAAATCTTGATTGAACTCGCTATGCCTACTTTTGAGGCCTTGGCGTTTTCTAGGCTATATCGTCAACGGTAAATTTTGTACATACTGGTGTGTTTTCGGGAACTCCGAGTATATTATATTTTTTAAATTTTTCTCGTCTTTTTTTTAACGATACATTTTCTCCAAATTATCAAGTTCTATCAGGTTTTTTTTACGGTTAGCCCTCTCGTCTTCTACGATCTGCCTTTTTATGTCGTCTAGGGAAACTTCATTATTTCTTCGTGTATAAACCAGCTTCTTCCTCTTGCGACTGGTGGTCGAACTCGCTATGCCTGCTTTTGAGGCCTTTGCGTTTTCTAGGCTATATCGTCAGCGGTAAATAATATTACTGAACTTTCTCTTTTATCTTAATTATGAAGTTTACTAGATATATCAAAGTAAAATACATTTTGTACATGCTGGTGTGTTTTCGGGAACTCCGAGTATATTAGGAGTAGGTATATTTTCGCATGAAAACTTCTTTATTTATTTTTGTCTTTTAATTCTAATTTTAAAATTATAATTTTTAAATTCTGCTCGTCTTTTCTTAAACGATACATTTTCTCCAAATTATCCAGTTCTATCTGGTTTTTTTACGGTAAGCCCTCGCGTCTTTTACGATCTGCCTTCTTATGTCGTCCAGGGAAACTTCATTATTTCTTCGTGGATAAACCAGCTTCTTCCTCTTGCGACTGCTGGTCGAACTCGCTATGCCTGTTTTTGAGGCCTTTGCGTTTTCTATGCTATATCGTCAGCGGTAAATAATATTACTGAACTTTCTCTTTTATCTTAATTGTGAAGTGCACTAGATATAACAAAGCAAAATACATTTTCTACATACTGGTGTGTTTTCGGGAACTCCAAGTATATTAGGAGTAGGTATATTTTCGCATGAAAACTTCTTTATTTATTTTTGTCTTCTAATTCTAATTTTAAAATCATAATTTTTAAATTCTGTTTGTCTTTTTTTAAACGATACATTTTCTCCAAATTATACAGTTCTATCTGGTTTTTTTACGGTAAGCCCTCTCGACTTCTACGATCTGCCTTTTAATGTCGTCTAGGGAAAATTCATTATTGCTTCGTGGATAAACCAGCTTCTTCCTCTTGCGACTGGTGGTCGAACTCGCTATGCCTACTTTTGAGGCCTTTGCGTTTTCTAGGCTATATCGTCAGCGGTAAATAATATTACGGAACTTTCTCTTTTATCTTAATTATGAAGTATACAGGTTTTGCAAAACATCTAGTTAGCTCTGAAGTTGTCACGCCACGCGTTGCGCAGATGTACAGTGAGGCGAAAACATTTGTATGTAAAAAAGTTGACCTACTTACTCTGTTAGTATATCCTGATTAATTATTTGATGAGCAGCCTTTATTTTGCTTATTGTAAAAATTGCCTATTATATTAAAAGGTATGTGATAAAATTCAAGTTGGAAAATAAAGACTTAATAGTTTTATTAAATTAAAATTTAGCCCTGCCATAAATGACTGCATTTCCGATTTTAGAAAACTGGAAGTAGGGGCTTGATATTCCAATTTATGTGGTACGACAACGCGGTCTACATCAAGTAATGAATTTATTTGGTGTTTATTTGTTTGCTGGATCAGAAGCTTTATATTATCTTCTGTTATCTTCCACTGGAATCCTAGACCTTTCCCGTCTTGTAGCTGTACCTTCAAAATTAATGTCGCCCTTTAATTTGATTAATATGCCCTTCATAGCAGATGGCAACTCTTTTTCACTGCTATGAAAATTGTGCACACATCTTTTTATTACACCTTGGTCAAGTTATCAATTGCCATTATTTTTCGTTTTTTAGAACTATTCATACCAGGCGGACGAAATATTGCAAGAGCATCAGATTTCTTTGCTTCTGCATTAATTCTGCGCAAAGTTTCTGGTGAGACACCACAGTTGCTGTTGAGACACCACAGTCGCTGTTGAGACACCACAGTTGCTGTTGAGACACCACAGTTGCTGTTGAGACACCACAGTTGCTGTTGAGACACCACAGTTGCTGTTGAGACACCACAGTTCGCCGAGACTCTTTTTTGCATGAATTGGTATACGCTGAAGATGATTTTTCTCGCTTGCCGGCGTAAAATGTTAATCCGTCGAGGCATTATGGTAACACAATACCACACCAATAACAAAAACAAAACTAATCACGAACTGGCGACCGGCCCGCGCTGTGGCAGCGGCCATGTTACCTCGATGTAGACCGTTATTTATTCACGCACCGGCTGCTCGTTCATTGTCCCGATGAGTTTGAAATGGGCATGATGTTGATTTTGGCAGGCTCTTGTATGCCGACCGACGATTGTCTCAGCAGACTTGATGTAGAACAAAGTCTGCCACGAGTTTTAGCGAAGCGGCGGTCTACTTGAAAAACTTGCTCAACGAAGGCTCGAAGTACCATGAAGGTTTTAGGGAGCGAACTGTACATGTCCTGCGTATTGCAATTAATTCGATAGCTTGGACTGTATTCGAAGTTATATTAAATGAATGATAAACGTTTTTTACTCACAACTTTATTCCACTGGAACAACGAACGAACAGAAATATCGTTCCACGTTACGTTTCCTACAAGATGACTGTTGGGTCTTGGCGTGATTCTATTTAAACGTAAATCAACTAAATGAAGTTGGTAGTTTTGACCGTGGCCCTGCTTCACAATATCTACTAACAATTCGGTGTTGCGTATGAAAACTTCTTTGATTTTTTTTCTAGACTAAATTTTCCTTCTATTTTCGGATTTTTCATCCAAGCTTTAAATTCCAGTCGATACGAAATAAGCAAAATGCTTTCTATGAAACGTATCCAAGCATGAAGCGATGGCAACCCATATTTATATTAAGAATTAAGTTTTTTTAAGTCAAATTTATTTTGTCCATTTCATTAGGAGAAGCCTTAAAATATATCACAACGTTGTGCTGAGATTTTCCTTCTATTTTCGTCTTTTTTATCCAAGCTTTAAATTCCAGTATATATGAAATAAGCAGAATGCTCTCTATGAAACGTATCTAAGCTTGAAGTGGTGACAACCCATATTTATATTCAGAATTCAGTTTTTTTTAAGTCAAATTTATTTTGTCCATTTCCATCGGAGTAGCCTTACAAAATATCACAACGTTGTTTTTTTTTTATGCGAACTGACATGGATGGCTAATACCACACAACTACCGTTATGATATTAGCCCAATACACCACATTCCCGAAGGAATTTGGTGCCATGCCAGGACCTTCCCTTTATGAGCACGGCTACATTGAACTGGATGGAAAACACGGACAATTTTTCAATGCCGCTTCGACCATCTTTTCATCCAATGTGATGGTACCAACCCGGGCGGGCTTAGACCCTACCACCTAGTAGGGGAAGGGGACCTACAGTTTTACATGAATTCCGAACCATGGAGCAGCTCGCATTCGTGTCGAAATGCACTTATCGAACTCTGAAAGAGAAAGACAGTGGTGCAAGTTGGTGTTGAACCCGGGCCTCTGGTACGCTAGGCCAGTCCCCGCGCCACTAGGCTACGAGCCGCTCAGAGTGCTGAGGTATCTGATATCACTAAAGTAATTTTTCCATCTATCATGTTTATAACCAAACTTATGGACGATTCGGGAGATGCGGGCAGATAAATAAAATGCTTATTGAGATTTTCACGGAGCGGTAATATTGGATAGACACACACGGACGTGGTAGCAAAAAAAACGGACAGAACATTAGACACTACGCATGCGTGTACAGGATGACAACCTAACAAAACAAAATAAGTTTGCCATTGTGCAGGCACGATTATCCATACTGCCACCTTGAAATTGAAAATTCTAATAGCTGACTAATTCAGAACAAATAACTACTATACTAACACTATTTTGACCTGACATAAACTTAACTTCTAATGCTTGAGCAAAAAACACATTAAACACGTCACAATACCATTTAGAATGAAAAGAGCAACATCATCGGCACAACTCTTTGTATGAGGTTGTCAGTTGGTATCAGGTCGTTTGTCTCCATTTGAATTGAGTTTATTTCAGATCGTATGTTGAATTTCGTTTCTTTATTCAATTTAAAACAATAGGATGAAGAAGCACGTAGAGTTAAGTCTCTCAGTTATCCATAGCATGCTTTCACCGCTAACTACATAATTTGACTGGTGCTAAACTACCCATAAATATACTGGAATCATCCTCATCTCCGACAATGATTTGTTTGTATGTAGACTAGTTTGACGCTTCATCAAACCCCCATTTTGCTAATTAAAGTTAACTCTTTTTCGTTCTGCGCCAATCTGGTTCTCTTTTAAAAGCATTTTTGCTGTCACATTAAAAACAATGTCTAATATTTCAGTTTGGTATTTCGGCGGAATAAAATCCCTGTTAGCGCTTTGTACAGCAGCCTAATAAGAAGGATATTAATCCACGCCTTGTTCTTGAGCCACTGCTGGGTGGGTGGAGCAGCCACCGAAAAGGTCTTGTGGAGACGTTTACCGTGTGCAGAACCCATGCACTTGTCCCCCGTTCGTTATGGACTGACGGATGCTTCGCGTCCAGTCGATGCGATGGAGGGGTAGATTATCAGTAACAGGTTTTGGTCGAAACAGACGTAGCACCATGAAGCAGCTCGCGCGCTGCAAGCTGCGCGCTGGAATAAAGGATGGGCGAAGCCGCAGTGAAAATTTGTCAGTGTATCCAGTGTGACGTTAGCCCGGAGCCCTCGCCTTTGCGGAGGCCCCGTCCACGTCATCACACGCCACCACTCCAAATAAAGTGAAAGAGATGTACCCTTAGGGGGTAGCCGAGCCAAGTACTACCAGGGACAGGGAAAAGGAATAAGACTGTTTTATAGGAAAAAAACAAAAGTTACACAATGGCAAAACGGTCAAACAAAATGGTTTCTTAGGGTTCAAATGTCTGTCCTTCTGTTGAGGCTTCCGTTAAAGATGAAAACTTCCCTGCCGCGATTATCGATTAGTCCTATGGCGGACCACGTCGGTGCGCAGCATGGCTGCACGCGCGAGCGGCGCGGTGCGCGCGGGCGCCTACTCAAGGCGGCGGCGTCGGCGTGGCGGCGCGTCGTCAACACTAGCCGCCGGCGTGGCGGCGTGGCTCAGCGCTGTGTGCGCATCGGTGCGGTTGCGCGGATGGCAGGCCAGAGAGCTCGACCACCTCGCCACGTCGCCAACGAGCCGTGTCTCGCGCAGAAGGTTGATGCATTTGGGGCTCACAAGAAGAGCCCCGCAGGAACCGCTGAAGTCATTTTCAAGTAATGTAAACGGGCGCTCATAATAAACATGAAGCGTGAGCGCCTTAAAAATAGTTACATGGGTGCTAGAAGAGCCAAATAAAGCCAGGTAGAATGGGCAACTAAGATTTTAAATTAAGGTGGCCCAACCCGGCGGGCCCAACTCATTCGCGGGCACGGTACAAAACCGTACTATTGCGCTCTGGGACCTTCTCTGTTTCAAAGAATAAGACAGGCTCCGTGATGAGGAAGATGCAACATGTCCACAAAAAAGACAATGTGCATAGTGTATGATTTGGTAAGATTTACGAAAATTTTAATGTCAAGACGACTTATAGCTAAAAGTAAACCACGACCGCTGTAGTCAAAGATCTAACAAAAACCAAATTGATCATAAATCTTGATTAAATAAGCTATGTCTGATGACTAATCTTTTTACGGTGTTCTTACTTTATCATTGCGTAATCCACCTCCAAAGTTATTGTATAAAACGCGCGAAAAATTCGAACTTTCGGACCTTATAACTTAGAAACCAAACACAATTTTACAATGTCAATGGTCATCAGACATCTAGTTTGATCAAATAAAGCTATTTTGAGCAAAATTTTGGATCTCTGACAAGAAATATGGGCTTGATCTTCTTTCCCCTTTTGTATGGGGAGATGAGCGGGTTGGGCCACCTTAACTTACACAAGACTGTGAGCAATCGCTAAAGGTATTGAAACCGATGTTAGGTTACCGGTAGGTAGTCGACCGCGGTGTGGAGGTGTCCTCTCTAGGAAGGCTGCCAGAAAAGTGGGCGAGCCAAAATGGTCGCCGCGTAACAAAATTAAAATTTAAGTTTTTTACTGAGGGTAAACCAGATTTCAATTTAGGTGGAACCGCGGAGTAAGGAAGGCGGTTGAATTAGCATTGGCCAAGGAGCAATGAACACTGTAGTGGCTTACCGAAAATCCACTACGTGACACCAGCAATGCAGCGGAGCTCATATAAAGGAAAGGTGCTGGCATGCCACCTTAAATGCGGTGTCTTTGAACTAATATCATG